>OY292456.1:12595833-13893750 GCA_958496255.1 Camptogramma bilineatum
AATCCTTGATGGAAGGGTAAATATAAAGTTTTGAATCAACATATTTTGAGACGTGTCGATTATCCAATCTGAATTTTGTTACCATGAATCTAGATTGCTAACATGTAGTGCAGTTTAGTGTCGGTATTTTGTCACTTTACAACATAATGACAGCTCTTTCCTGTTGTACTTTCTTTTATTTTTCATCCGCATTTTTCCTGCTTAACAAACAGCAATAATAATAAAAGCCCAGTATTCCAGCTCAGCATTTCAGGTGACAAGACCGCGGGTGTTTGTGTGACCTGACAAAAAACGTGGGTCGAATACAAAGAGAAGTTCGACAAAAAGAACGACGTTCCCATGCCCCAGCTAACAGGAAAAAAAACCCTTTGTCAAAGTGTGAAGGGGAATTTTTCAGTGTAGGTATGTGAAATGATGAATAGGCACTGGTGATTTGAGTAGCATATTTTATTCAAGTACAGTACAGGATCGGGAAAAATACAAAACAGGTTGTGTTTTTGCAATGGAGCTGTTATTTACACGGAATGTGCTGTTGCTTGGTATTTTGGTATTGTTTTAGGATGAATGCATACATTTTCACTATCGTGCTTTT
The DNA here is from genome assembly GCA_958496255.1 of Camptogramma bilineatum. Classification (NCBI taxonomy): domain Eukaryota; kingdom Metazoa; phylum Arthropoda; class Insecta; order Lepidoptera; family Geometridae; genus Camptogramma; species Camptogramma bilineatum. The sequence goes on from OY292456.1 coordinate 12,596,426, forward strand.
TTTTTCTCTCTATTTTTTTTTGTTCCGGAACTTAGATCCATAGAATGGATAATATGGATATGCCAGTTCCGTTTAGAACTTTAGACTAACATCTCATCAATCGTGTTATTTTTAATTTAGAAATAAAAATAGTTTGAACTGTAAATATCAAAGTAATAGAAGGTTCTTGCAAAGTAATCATTATTATCATTCATTGTTATGAGAGGGGTGGGTAATGAAAACTGCAATACCGTTTTAATTTAAGTAATGTGGTTCTCAGCATGTTCTTATTACTTTATTTGTTAAAATGAATTGTTAAATGTGCCAATGGTCTCGACAGTATAACAAGATCTTAAGTTATACAAAGTCAAACACAGAAATTCAAAATTAAATATATTTTACAATTAAACCTTGTCCAAAGAAGTGGTTCCTTTTCATACAAGAAATCAAAGAAAAAGTATCAAGAAATGACTCAAGATTGACAGAATAGGTACATCAAAACAGATTTCAAAAACGTCATAACATTACAAATCAAGAAATTTAAATCAATTTATTTTTTTCGTCTAGAGGTTTTCAAAATACTGTTGGGATTTACCAGCATCAAGAGTCGCAGACATAAAAACTAATCTTAAGTCGGAGCGTGGTTTAATAGAATTTAGTCAATTTGCAAAATGGGTGATCCCACTGAGAGGAAGAGTAAGGTTTCGATGATGGCTGTGAAGAGCCAGTTGAACACTCGTTCTGTGGCGAACTTCGGGCAGAGGTCGATGAGCCGACTGAAAGTGAGAAAGGCGTCCTATGGCTTTGGAGGGGTTCCGGGAATCAAACCTGTGGAACGGACTTCTCAGGTAACTCAAGGATACTTTATTTTATAATATGCTAGCTTCCAAAAATATATAAAAGATCTTGACTGCTTCATAGAATCGTATTTATTCTGTGATAGAATATTAAATTAATTCTACCATGCCAATTATGATCAGGTTTCCTTTTTCGGATATAAAAGAAATATGTAATATTAAAATTATTTTGTTGCTGTCTTTAAAGAAATATTAACAATATTAAATCAGACAGACTTATCTAAGTATATCAATCCAACACCGCCAGCTATTTTGTTGTTCTACGTACAGTCGCCCGAATAAGATGAATTCATCTGAACTCTTACAAAATATTAGAAGCAAACTTATCTGGAACTGGACATCGTTTTGTTGAAAATAAGCTAATGTTCTGTTCACAATTTCGATCCCGAAGACAGTATTAACCGGTTTTTCTTTCGTTTCAGCTAGCAATAGAGTTTAAAAGACCTCCGCTCCTCTATTTGAACACGTTCCAGCTGGACCCACATTATAAGTTCCACATGCCCACTGTCCAACAGGCCACTGACGAAATACTCGACGAACATTTCACTGGACATAAGTATAATGTTCAGGTAACAAGTTTATCATCATTCGTATAAATTGTAAGTTCGTAAATTGAAAGTATATGCACTCTGAAGTGTACAACCAAGGTATAGAAAGATGTCGAAATCGACATCTTCTTTGGCATCAACTGCTGTTTAAAATAACACTAGGTAGGCAATTGTCCGACTAAGATGCAAGAGGAGGAACTCCAATTCCTCTCGAGGGACAAAATTGATACCCTTTGTATGATTCACAGACCTTTGGGATTAAGTGTTGTGATCTAATTTCATTCGTAGTTTTTGATACCCGCGACTCTCTTACTAATGCGTTAAAGATTTTGTTTGTGTTACAAATTAATCTATTAATATTAGGAGCCTCTAATTAAAGATTGCATAATCTCTTGGTAACAAATCGTGGGACTGTTTTCTTTTTCACTAAGAATAGGTAAATGATAATAACGAGCAGTATCATTGAATTTGTTTTATTCAGGAATCACCGGCTACAGCCCTTCGTATCGCCGGCGAGCTTATGCGCCGTGTCAAAGCCATGGGTTTCAATCGCTACCGCATCATCTGCGTTGTCACGATCGGCCAGAAGAGAGCGCAGAGCTACAATAACGCCATCTCTTTCATTTGGGACTACGAGAGAGACAACTACGTTGATGTGCAAAGAGAAGTTACTACAGCGTTTATACAAGTAACTACTTTTGGGATCTACCTTGATTGATCGTTCTTTATCTTTCACGGTTACAATTTCATGTTTGGTTACTGATGTCACGGGAAACACTGAAGGTTACACAGAGAGTCTTGGAGCATACCATGGGCATTATGTTTAGACTGTATTCCAAATGTCAAGATCCGAAGATGAAAGGAAATCCAAGTCTTGGAAAATGTATAATGGAACAAAGATGGAATTGGGCGAGGCACTTGGAAAGACAGTGGTAAACAACAGCAATCGAAATGACTTAATTAGTTTATTAAATTAAATTATGCGATAAATTCCCGTGTCATTAGGAGCTAAATATCAATTGTGTTTAACAACACAAATCTTTTTTGTCTTGGCCATCGGTACAGTTAGCACCAAAAGTTGGTTATGATCAATAGTTTGAGTTCATTACCTTTCACATGATTTGAATAGGAGTATAAACATTTAGGCTTATAAATGGTTGTGCATTTTTTCCCGTAAGGTAAAGATCAAATTTTCCACATACTACGATCCTGATCTTTCACCTCGCTCTAAAATATATCTTAGCGGAGTGTTAGAGATATGTTACATAGAGTTTGTTATGAAAATGATTAAGTATTTTTTAACAATTGTATTTAAAGTTCAAATCTTGACCAAGGTTATGGTCAAAACCTACTGGGTTCCGAAGTTTTTACACTGACTGTACCCAGATCGGGTGTTGTGGATGGTATTTATTTTTAGTTGTAGTTATTTCTATTATAGTTTTATTGCCTAATTACTTCTAGTCCTTTCAACGAAAATCATGAAAATAATTTACTAACTAATTTCCCAAGCCAATTAGTTGATATTGGCTATTAGCTACTTTTAGTATTGTATTTTTATTATTGCCATAAAATATTTCATTTGATGGTAGCTCTTATTTCTTTCAACGCCTTCAATAAATTATTACTCTAAACGTAATAGCTTTTCATTTATTTTAATCTATAAATACCTAATCTATATTCTTCGTCGTAAAGAGCCTGATATGATTTTTCCGAAAATATAGTTCACTTTTAAACAAGATATTCAAAATGAAATCTATCCAGTATAAACAGAAGATTACGTCTATCTGATTTCTCACGCATCGCGAAGTCATACGAGTAAGCACGGATTTCGAGCTATCACTTTTTATTCAAGATCTTCTTATTTTCGTTTAATATAGTAAGCTCGAAGCTTTCAAAGCGTAGTTAAGCTAGGATGAAGCAAGGCTTACTTAAATATCAAAACATAAAAAAAAGAACGAACATTTTGGCATACTTACTCTTCCGCCATTTTGAAAAAATCTCGATCTTGTAGCCAGTGATGAAACATGTGTCAATCGATAGGGGAAGTGATTACAAACACCTACCGGTTATTATTGGCAGCATAATTAGCATTTTCAAGTTTTAATTTTTACATTTTCAAACTCAAATATCTCGGAAAGTATAAAGATTACGAGATTTTATTACTGAATATATTTTGTTTGTAATCACTTCCCCTATCGATTGACACATGTTTCATCACTGGATGCAAAATCGAGGTTTTTTCAAAATGGCCGACAGTAGGTATGCCAGGCTCCATACAAAAATGTTCGTACCCTTTTTATATTTGTATCTGAATGCGAAAAAGTAGGCTATTGGATATATTTAAGTGCCGAGCGCTAATAGTTTTTTTTTTATCGTTAATTTCAGCCCATAATAAAAAACCACGCTCTAGGAACGAGACAACTATTAAAAATTTATGCTTGACTATTAACAAAAAAAATTACTTCTACTTAGGTATAAAGGAGTCTCTATTTTAATGTTACAATAACAGCACTCGTTTTATGTATAAGGGTATACTTTGGAGAGTCCCAAGTCGCTCTCATCTTTAAATATTTATTTTATCATAAAAAGCTACTAATATAAAACCACTTAGGTGCTATAAAACTAAAAATTCTATAAAAATATTCATACAAAACGTTTTAAGGATAATTAAGTTGGCGCTTCGCTCTCAAATCGAACAGATTTTGAAATGGACAACTGCCAAGTTCGGTGAATGCTTACCACTTAGCAACCGGCAACGTTCAATTATACAGGGTCTTACTTATGAAAGATGTTTAAAGTTGAACACTGGTTAAACAACGCCCTATCTTTATTTGTGGATAATGACGAATAGAGACAGGAAGTTGTTTAACCAGTGTTCAACTTTAAACATCTTTCTTAAGTATGGGGGCAATGTGTAAAAAAACCCGTCTGCTCCAAAAGATGCGTATAGGGTATTCCAAGAAAATTTCAAAATAATAACAACATTAATTTATTTACGGAAAATAATTTTTTAACGTAATTTCAAAATGCTACTTTTTGTACTTGTTACTACAATTAATTTGCCTATAATCTTGCAATAAGGCAATTTCGTCATGTTCCTTACATCTTTAACAAACTCATTTTGACATTAGGCGTCTCGTGAAGGTTCAGTGGTGAGTTTTCTCATTTCACCTAATTTCATTTATATTATTTGATTAATTTTAAAAGAGATGGCCGATTCCTCGAATAAATTTGCCCCACAGATGCCAACAGGAAAGAATGCTTGCGTCATGACCAAATTGGGATTTTTGGGTTTGTTTTTTTATTTTATAATGAGACTCCATTCATCTACTTCCTCTAAATAGTGGGATTTAAAAGTTATTCTATTATAAAGCAGCAGGCTATGACGCCCATCATGAACGGAGAATCTAGGAAACTATATTTTTAAGGTTCCTATAGTAAAGTAAAGTAGTTCCTAGGTTGAAAGGAGCGTGGGGCTGTCTGTCAAGTGGGACTTATCACACGTGTTCTACTTGTAGTTCTCTTAAGGCCGCTATATCAGTGATAGCTAGCAAAGTTTATTGTAAAGATAAGGATGGTGAATGCAAACATCATGAGGGAAAACCCGTGGCTTAGTCAGCCTTAAATGATAAATGATTATTCATGTGGATAAGGCGTTCTAACACTGCAACCCACCCCGCTGCGTTGTGCGTCGCTCCATATTTTAACATTGTATGCAAGTATCTCAATTTGTATAGAAAGCACGCATAGTACAACGCACTGACAACGTATCGACGTGCGGGATTTTCAATAACAAAATCTACAGATCTGCACAACGCAGCGGGGTTCGTTGCCAGTGTGAGAACCGCCTAAGACTGATTGAGCTGAGACGATGGTTTAAGAGGAGACATAGATTGCCTCCTGTCATTATATAAATCATCTTATATAGATGTAAATGCCTATAGGGCGCAGGCCAGATAGAAGAGACGGGGCGCAGACATTTGTCTCTTCCGCGTTCCTTTCATACAAAATGTGACGGCGCCCCGTCTCTTCTGTGTTTTGCGGCGCGACGCTTCTATACATTTTCTATGAAAGGGACGCAGAAGAGACATAAAATATGTCTGCGATGCGTTCTCGTCTTACGTCTTTTTTGTATGTCCCGCGCCTAGTAGGTACCTACCTGAGAAAGTCGCATAACTTCAGTGATGACAAATGACAAAGCGATCTCCCACGAGAGCTTCATACACATCTAAAATATTACATAGATGCAGGTAAGCAATAATTTCTGTCTAGTTTTTTTTTTTTACTTTCACGGCAGACTATGATAGTTTACTGGTAGCAGCGACACTTATATTTTTTATTGGCTCTCAGATGATTGGTCGCACGTGTAGCTCGTTAATATTCCTACATGGATATGCATTGGCACGTTTTGCACGAAGCTTCACATTTTTACTACAGTATCGTTGTATACAGTAGGTAAGTTTCCAGGCGAAGTTTGGTATGTCTGTTTAAAAAGTGTCTAAATAACGCTGACATCCAAGCAGTGTTTTATCATTCTTTTTTATTTCTTAGCTTCCGTGTACTTTAATCACAGCCAGTATCACCCTCAGCATCTTTTCATAGTATAATTTAATGAGATGGACATAAATAAAAAATAGAAATGTTGAAAAACTTTTTGCTTGAAAAATAATAGTGTTCCTGCTTTACTGAATTATTGTACCGTGTTTTTATCGCCTCTGAATTTGTTTTTCGTCGCTATCGGAGCTTAAATTAAAAGCAAACACAAGACCTGTAGGGACTCTGAGTCGCTGAGTAAGTTAAGGTAACGAAAGAATTTTCGCTAAAATTACTTGTGCAAACGAGAAATTGTTTTCATATAAAATGGAAAAGACTTGCGAAGCAAAATTCTAATGCCTTGTCAGATTTGAATATGAAGATGTTCTAAGAATAATTATTCAGACCCAGTTTTAAAACGTCGCTAGCTTAGAAAATGTTCAACGAATTTAATAAAACATAAAAGTTGGAACTGCCATTATAATCACGGAAGGTACAATTTATTCTAATTTAATCATTTTTATATAAGTGGCTACATTAAACATTAAAAAAGGCGACTTCAATGCTATGAGACCACATGGGGTCGCCCTTTTAAACAAAAAAAAAAAATATCAAAATCGGTCCACAATTGACGGATAAATAGGTCAAAATAATCCGCTCGCCTAAGCCTTGCTTAAAATTTTTAAAGATAATATTGGGGTTCAAGTGGAGTTTGACCGGACACTGGTGAATTCTGATGGGTGGTCCCAGGAGGGGTATAGAAGAGTCAGTCGTCCATCAGATAGGTAGGATAGAATTGTCGAAATTGCGGGTCGCAAATGGAATAACTCAACACAGGCTAAGGGTTGTTGCCATAAACAAAGAAGGGCTCATACCCAGCAATGGGTAGAGAAGGACTATCAAGTATTGATCATAAAAAAATATTGAATTTGGAAATAATTTAGTTAGTAGGTACCTACATTTTAAGCTTTTTTTCCTAGCGAGAATATTCATGGGTCATGGTAACTCAATAGTTATGTAATATCCTTTTTTTTTTCGTTTAATATAAAATATTGCCTACAAAGCAATTAATATAAATCCATATTTTCTATACAAAATTAATCAAGATTTTTCATTTGTTTACGTGAAAGTTATCAGTTTCATTCACTCACCAAACCTATTTGTTTGCAAATTTTGTTCTGGCGCCAATAAACATAAAATAAATGAAAACTAATACAATAACTGGATTCGATGCAGTGAGATCTTTCAAACGATGTTCCAGTAGATGTGGCATGTCTCATAACTTTAAAACGTTTGACACAAACTCTGAAACAAACTAAAAAGAAAACGAGTTAGGGCAAGACGAGGCGGCATTCGCCTCGTCGCCATTCTCTCACACAACATTCTTCACAAAATATTGTATATTTAGATTATGTAAGTAAATATGTAACTTATGCTGGTTTTTATGTATTGTGCACTTTATAAGTTTCAGTTCACTTATATAGTGCACAATCGAAAACCAGCATGCCTACGTTGCATATTTTGTAACTACTTAGTTTGAAAACTGGTAAATGGTAACAATATCACAAAATATGTGAGTACTTGGTGTTATTCTCACCATTTACCAGTACGTAACCTAATTCCACACTAGGATTTATTGTGTCAATGCTCGTGCACTGCGGCTTGTCGCAGTCATCATTTACAAGTCCTTCGGATATTTTACAACATTTGCATACCGTTGTATATATCTTGAACAATACAACCAGACTGGGAACAGACTGAATAATAAACTGTATTCCTAATAACGATAAATAAATAATGCTTGATTAAAAACTTTACTATCTGAAATACGAGGCAAGGACCTTTAATTAACTCGACATGATGAGATGAGTGCATTAAACTGTATTATGCACACAGTTGAAGCTTATTTGTCTTAATTACGAGGTACAGTACTTTTGCTAACTACGAAATACTCTCTCACATCCACTGCAAGTTTGTAACTACTTTCATATAAAAAAATACTGAAGAGTATAAAGATAAATAATTATGAGAAGATTCTCGCAGATCTTAAGATCATCCTGAAACATTTACAGATGATATAACATTTAGAGATAATTTTAGGACATTCAATTTTAAACCTAACAAATAGGAGAGCTAGAGTCATTGCCATTTTTTAATCGTATCTTATATACTTTAGATGAGAAATATTGCAAGTGGGTGTATGACTAAGTATTCGAAAAAACTAGCCAATAATAGTGTTAAATTATCGCTTTGTAGTCTAAATAAATATTGTACTATTATTTTTATATTTGATGTATCTCAATCTCAAAGTATCAAGTTTCAAAACATCAACTGTAGGCAGTATTTAGTAAATATAATCTAATTTATTGATCGCGGCTATTTATAAATAAATAAAAAATGCTGGACATTTCGCACACAACATGTAGCCCCAAGCTAAGCAGTAGAGCTTGTGCTATGAAAACCACATGACTGATATACTACTCTTAGGGACAGGAGTGATTTAAAGATAAAAAAATACAATCGAGAAACCTAACTTTAATCAAAGTCACAAAATTACTTTTACAAAAACAACCCAAAATAGAACAAACTAATATCCAATTTGACACTTCACAAAATACGCACAAATCACAAGAAAAATGGCTCACGCGACCATACAAACTACGAAACCAAGTTTCCTCTGATGTTGACACGTCGAACGCCAACGAGCAAGTGCGGCCGTTTCCGACCGGCACCCGTATTTATACCAGCGCCATCTGCTATTTCGCCATCGCTTATGGATACAGCTAACACGGCCTCTCCTGACAGAGGGTTGTCCTCAACCCGGGGACTCGGTGTGGTGCCGCTGACGGTGACGGCTACCGATGACGGACCCGCCTCGAACCAGGACATGGAGCGCTGAACGCCTGGTCCCTGTTATGCGGAGGCTGATGGACTTTTTGTTAGTCTCATCAGGCTCATCACCTGCAGGAAAACAATGTGTTAGGACAGACATCTGGAGTTTAAAAACTGAGCTTATCATTCTCCTTTCACTATAACGCTTTCACTTAATTCATACGTCACATAGCATGTATCGCCTTAAAACACGCTCATACATACTTCATCTCAGAGACGTCTCAGAATAATGAAAATAGGGCCCTGTTACTCCTTTCCATAAGTCTTCACACAGCATCTGGGTCGTTCTCCGACCGCTCAGCTTCACCTCTCGTCGTGGAGACCTGCTTAGGGACAAGCAAATCCAACCACTTGGACCGATGGCTAATCACAGGTCACAGATTAAAAAATCACAGACCACAGATTAGATCACAGGTCACAGATTAAATCACAGACCACAGATTAGATCACAGGTCACAGATTAGAAATCACAGACCACAGATTAAATCACAGGTCACAGATTAAAAATCACAGATCACAGATTAAAAATCACAGACCACAGATTAGATCACAGGTCACAGATTAAAAATCACAGGTCACAGATTAAAAATCACAGACCACAGACTAGATCACAGGTCACAGATTAAAAATCACAGACCACAGATCGCACCGACCGTACATTTTATCTTAGTCCGTCCATCACCTACGAAACTATCAATCACTATCCACTAACCTATCGTCAAATTATCTAAAACCCCAAAGCTACAAACTGTATGAGTGCGTGTGAGTGTGGCTGTGTACCTACGATTGTGAAACGTATGAATTTAGTAAAATTTTCTGTATTAAAAGGATAGCAACCAACAGAGACGTAGACAACGTTTTACCGGACTAGGACAAAAATAGTCAAAAACTCTCGTGTTGAAGAGCGCAGCACACGTCTTCAGACACCGCTCGCCACGCCAAAGCACCAAGCGCTGTGCAGTTGCTGGCGTCGTCTCGCCTTAGCTGCAGGCGGCTCAACCGCATCAGCTCGCGGCGACTGCCTGGTATGCCGACATAAAGGGGCACACCTTCCCAGATCAAACTGCACACAGAGATAACTTTATTACATATGAGAGGTCATCAAATGCAAGCCCATACATATTTCACATACTCATTCTCTCCATAAGAAGCTCTCTGGTTCGGCTACTATAGTAGGTAAACAAACTTCACACAGGCCTCACAATTAAAATTTAGGCCTCGAAGTTTCAGCAGCACCATCCCAAACTAGTGCGCGAGCTACCGGCGTAGTAACTTCTGTACCTACTAATAAGGAGGTTAAGAGGAGAGAAGAGTCATACTCGTATTAACCACTAGTTGCAAGTTTACACATGACCTCAGACCACGACGAACCTTTGCGGTTTGCTTCGATGCAAATCATTATTTAAAACACTTCTTACCATTCTAGGGCTCGGCTTCACCTGACCTAGACTTACTACTCTGCAAAGATATCCAACCTCGATCAGTAAGGTACGTCTGCGCAGGTTAGAAGACCCAGCTCCAGTGAGCATGTCACTCGATGCAATAGCTCGATAGCTTTAGGAACACTTAAAGCAAAACAAAATCATAGACACAGACGAGAAAGGTTCTCCACCTTTACTAATGAGGAGAGATCAGAACACCAGCAAGGCAACTCCACTAGATGACAACGTCAATCATTCCGCCGCGCCTTCGATTTCTCAAACGTCAGCCATTTGGTGAACAGTAGAATAGCCCCTCAAAAATTCGTTCTGCCAAAGTCCAAACCTCAGCCAAAACCTCACCACAACCGAGTAGCTTGACACTAGTAGAATAGGAAACAGTCGAAAATCCAAGGTCTAGTTGAGGCTTTGCTTGTGGTTCACAAAAAAATTTGTAGTAGAATTGTCACCCTGGTTTAAAATTATTTTCGGTTCTCACGCTTTCTAGATGGAAGCGAGTAGGAAGCGCTCGTGGCCCTTGCCTTGACATTTTTAAAAGATCGTTGAAGCTAAGCAACGTTTCCAGCGGTCACTATTAGGATGGGTGACCGCTAGTGGAATCTACCGATGACCGCTTCGTACTTCGGAAGGCACGTCAAATTATCAGTCCAGGCCCTCAAGTCGCTAAGCCATTGAGGAAGCCCTCGGGCGGCTCAAAAACCCCGCGATCAGATCTAGCCTAGCTCGTACGAACATACATACATACGTGTACAGTAAAACCAGAAAAAGAATGCGTTTCGTAAAACATCGGAAACAATCGCATAATATTACAAAAACGATTGACGAAAAGTCATTTGGAAAAGTCATTTGAATTGCTCACAATTTTAATTTTATCGCAAACAAACAAACATCAATGCCACTTTTAAGAAAAGCAACTAGTTGCAAGTCGTGCGAGCCGCGCCGACAACGACGCGCACCTCTGTCGCACTCCGCTCTGCGCAACCGCACTCCGCTGCCGGACACATTCGGAAAACATGAAAACAACCGATGTCCATTCTAAAGCTTGAAGTACTTTACATGAGTTTCTTGGAACAATCGCTACGTAGGTACATGACACCGTTACATGACCTTTCTTTTTACAAGTGTAGCAAATTTTCTGATCATAACTACCGGGCTTACCATAAAGTCGTTTCTGTAGGGTGGCTTGAAGGCGCTTATGAAGTCAGCTTGGATTACAAGTAGACTGATAATAAGTTTCTTATTGAAAAATATTATCCAAGTCACAACAGTTTAGCAGGCAACCCTTCAAAATTAAGTTACAAGATTGCACTCGAACAACACAGCAAGATAAATAAAAGCTCGTAATAGTGACATAAGCAGAATGAAGTGAAAATGAAGCGCTGATGGCGTAGCCCAGCCCTGGCACTCTCGATTGACTATCGAAACCAAGCAACGCCGTGCGCGGTCACAATTTGGATGGGTGACCGCAAGCGGCACTACCAGCTGAACGCCTCCGCGCCTCGGAGGGCACGCCAAACGGTCGGTCCCGGCCTCCAAGTCGTCAAGCCATGACGGAGGCCCTTAGGTGGCCCAAAAAACTCCGCCACCAAAGTCGGCCACTTGCTCATACGAACTTACTTTTTATGACACATGATTGTCAGATGTTAATTCTGCATTAGCAACGGCTGCCCTTATTTAAATGCTGCGAATACACGCTGGGCCAGCCTAAGCCAGCGTGAGTGAAGGCGAGTCGACGCGAGGTGAGTGGCACCATCCACACGCTTGGCGAGTCAACGTAAATCAATGTAAGTTGGCGCTCGTGTTCACTCAGCCAGCTAGGCGAGTGATGGCAAGGCGAGGCGAGTGGTGCCGCCCACACGTTGGCACTCGCGTTCACTCGGCGAGCCTAGGCCAGCGTGTGTACGGGCATTAAGCGTTATCGATAGGTACCTCATATCACGAGAAGTGTCCTCAGCTCCTTAGGTACTCAGTCCCGTAACTACTCTAAGGCGTAACAACCTATTTAACATACGTAGTATACGGTGAAAGAAAACATCGTGAGAAAACCCGCGGCATAGCCAGCCCCACACGTATTGACCACGTCTTTCCTGTGGACACGGCCGGTCAAGCTGAGAGGATGGTGTAGGCGCTGGGCAAGCCTACTCCATCTCAACAATGTCCTAGGCACTACAGCGTCCCGATGAGTGTAGGCAAAGATTGCCTCCTGACACTGTTCAAATCATACCTATCAGACAAGCTTTTTCATTGTCTCCAATAATGTGTTAGCTAGTTCAACTTACCGAGATACAGCGAGCGGCACGAACTCTCGGTCAAAGCCCGATCACGTGTGGTCGTTCATGACCCACTCGGCAACCATAGCTTGACATCCCCTTTGCGATATTTAACCACTCGTGACAAACATTAATGATTGCTTTAATTGTTTTAGACTTTAGCAAGATCCACTTCCTCTCACTACGGGTCAGTGAATGTTATGAAGCATCGTGTCAAAATGAGAAACAAAGTAGGTAGTTATGTGACTTACCTAAACTAGCAGTCATAGCCTCAAGAAGAGCTTGATCAAAGTAGGTAGTTAAGTGACTTACCTAAACCAGTATTCATAACCTCAAGAGCTTGAGCTGAAGTGAACGCCTCAGATAGAACGCTGCACTGACTCGACAGACTGACTGCAAACCTCTTGAATTACCGAACATTTGGTGGTGTCATGTTAGTTGGGGAAAATGAGTGCAACCTACCCTCATTAGGATCACTGTGATGTAGTTCATCAAATATAGCCCGGGAGCCGGGGACTGATCGGAGACATGATGGCCTTATCGGCAATGCCGTAAGTTAGGCAAACTACTGCGATCGACACCTCTAGTCCCCGATTACCATGCGATCAGCGAGAGCGCGACCGACGATAGTAACGGCGGTTAACATTTGATGAACTGGGTCGAGATCTATAACGCGAGCGTGCCCTATGATTGCACCATGGCATCTGGACGCTTGGCACCTCGCTGCACGAAGGAGGTCATTGCCTACTACGATGTGAACTACCTCGCGAACTTTTGCGCGACATATTACGCGAACGGAATGTTTGCGAACGCGCGAGCCACTTTTCGAATGACATAGTGAACGACAACGCGATGTACTTCGCGGCGTTTTACAAAAGAAAACAATCAAATGGTACTTACGTGAGAATTAATCACAACACAAATAACCACAAACAAACATCAAAAATTTTCTTTACGTGTGGGTAGGTTTGTTCCATTTTGGTGTAAAATTCGTGGGCTTTTACTTTTTTTTTACTGGCTCTTTATCCCACAACTGATCTTAGGAACAGGAGTGATTTAAAGATAAAAAAATACAATCGAGAAACCTAACTTTAATCAAAGTCACAAAATTACTTTTACAAAAACAACCCAAAATAGAACAAACTAATATCCAATTTGACACTTCACAAAATACGCACAAATCACAAGAAAAATGGCTCACGCGACCATACAAACTACGAAACCAAGTTTCCTCTGATGTTGACACGTCGAACGCCAACGAGCAAGTGCGGCCGTTTCCGACCGGCACCCGTATTTATACCAGCGCCATCTGCTATTTCGCCATCGCTTATGGATACAGCTAACACTACTTATATACTTTATTTTTGTAAATACATACATATTATTCATAGAAAACACCCAGACCCGAGAAAAAAATATATATTATACAAACATTTAAAATAAAAAGATAAAATGTTTATAGATAGCTTTTATGTATTTCTGTCATTCCAAAGTTCCAAAGTATGGGAAAAAATGTAGCCCATTGTATTGTCTATACTATACTTAGTATACTGTGCCCATTTCAACTGTCACCCAAATTAAATGTGAGTCATTACAATATAAATTTAAACTATTCAATTTTAATTAAATGTCTAACAAATTTATTGTTTCAAGATAGCTGTCGATACTTGATGGAAGTATAGTCTCACTCACGCACGACCCGATAAATAATTCTGTTTTCATTTCATTCGCTCTGTTATAGATTTATGAGAGGCGTAGTTATTGTGTTTTGAATTTTGGGAACTCACATTGTTTTGTGTCTACTGCTGAAGGTCGGAATGTCAAAGGAGAGTGTATGAATCAATTGATGGAACTCAATAGGTTGTACGATTCTTGCTTTACCTTTCTACGTCACTCTTTATCGTGAACTAAATAATTCAGCTTTATTTGGTTGTCGTGTATTCACATTTACATTGAATTGCAGGCAACCTTTACTTACTTTATAATATACTTACCTAAGGCAGTTGTCCTACCGCCGGCTAAAACGACTAACTATTATCGGCTATTTTATCGCTTAAGAAACGTACAATAGATATAGGTACATTCCGTATAAACAAAAGAGATGCATATATTGATAGTTGATCGCTGACTGTTCAGGCTCACACTGCTGCTGGCGAGAACTTTCTTGACTAGTTTGTCGCTGGGCGACAAGAACTATCAAAGATAATACTCGTTCAGTGATGCTAGCTGAACTCGGCGAGAATCCTAGTAGCGGTCAGCCCAGCGACAAAACTATCGGAACTACACATTCGCTACTCGCCAACTCGTTTATAGTTTCTAGTTCTACTCGTTTCTCGTTCATGATCGGCGGTGGGTCAACTATTTAGTGCCCAAGCGTAAGCGGCTCACCTGATGGTAAGTTATTACTGCAGCCCACGGACAACGGCAAATTAGAAGAGCTCCTTTCGATTGTACTGTGGTGAGACGGAAAATCCTACTAATGTTATAAAGGCGAAAGTCCGTGTGTGAGTGTGAATGTTTGTTGCCACGTATCTTCGTAACTACTTAACCGATTTTGATGAAATTTGGAATGTAGATAGATAATGATCGGGAATAGAACAAAGGCTACTATTTATCCCGAAAAAAATGCACGGTTCCCATGGGATAAACAAAATAGTATAAGTCGTATTGCTCATTATACGGACTAAAGTGAAGGAAAAAATGTCATTTTTCCTTCAATTTTGACATAAAACGTATCAAAACTAATCAAAATTGAAGGAAAAATGACATTTTTTCCTTCAATTTTAGTCCGTATAATGAGCAATACGACTATAGTCCGCGCGGGCGAAGCCGCGGGCGTCAGCTAGTATTTTAATAAACTATTGGAATTTATTATTGTAATGTGCTCTAAGCTATCGCTGTGTGTTTTGTACTGTGTTTTCTACTTTTGCTTTTTTGTAAAAGTTCATAATATTGACACATAAATATGAATGTTTGTAATAATCTGCGTTTCCATTAAAGAAATGGGTCAAGAAGAAGCAAATTATTATCAAAGCAATAAAACCTTTATGTTTGATCGAATTCTGTTATTACGAGTAGGTACTTACTTATATTGAGAAAAAAGAGGTCAAGAATATTGGACGTTGGAACATCCAAAATAATGATTATTTTACGAATAAAATTAAGTAGGTACTTAACTATTCCTAGCAAGTAAGAAAGCAAGAAAAACGAAAGCAGTAGGTAGGTACATAACTAATAAAAATAATACAAAATAAGTAGGTAGATCTTACGTAATTTTCATAACATGGAAACTTAATCCTCCTATTGCTTTGCCTTTTAAAAAGAATTTCAGATTTTCATAAAATGCCAATATTGACGAGAATAATGTAAAAAGATATTAACCTCTTCGTACAAGCTTTTATGCTTAAATTGTCAATTCGATTTAACGATACATGAAAGGCTTTGTTGAAACTATCTAGCGGCCCCACACTGCTAAGCTGAAGGAGGTATTGTCACCTTCGACCACGGGGTTGAGCGATTTAATTTAGTGATAGCAACCCCATTATGGGACGAGATTGTTGAGAAATCGAATTTGCCGGCAAAATCTTACCGTATATTGCTTCCGGGGAATATTGTTTGGCGGCAATTATGGTGCAGGTGATTATACTTCAAATTACTATGATTGTTCTAACTACTTTGATAGATCAGTGTTAGCCTGGAAGGAGCTCTGAATTTATTTGCAAAGGTTGAGGAATCGAATCTCAAATTCATGAATCAATTGACTTTTGAATTCGAAGAAACACTAGCTCGGAAATATCGTAATTAGAGACTTACTAGAATGTGCTAACTAGCTGTGGTCAGTGAACGCAAATAAACGTGAACATTCCTTCAAAGGAAATAAGCTGGCAATATGGCACAAAATATCACACGACAAAACTTCTTCGCTGATTAGCCAATAATGTATTAAGACTCGGGACACACAGTTTAAAATCAACTTTATTCCTTCGACGATTGGGTTTTAATTTTATTCCCAGTACCTACAGTTTTCAAGCCCCGCCTATCGCAGCATACTTTTCATTGAGTCATTTTCTAGCGTAACCTCGCATCCACACGTTGGGGCCAACGTTGGTCCCAATGTCACTCGCCAACGTGTGGATCTAGCAAAATCAGCCCCAACGTTGGGGCCAATACAATTTTGTCAGCTCCACACGTTGGTGAGAGGCATTGGAGCCAACGTTAGCCCCAACGTGTGGATGCGAGGTAAGGAATGCTTCCATGTTTTTTTTGCGTTCATTGGCTGTGATGGGACTCTTACAAAATGTGAATGTGTCAAACTTTTATTCGTATTATAATCAAAGGTGCTCGGATCTCATCATACATTTGTACATCTTTAAAGAGTCTCTAATGTCTTAAGATTCTAGATAATGTCTACCATGGCTTGGTGATAACGTCGTAAATGATTATGCGCCCGATTGTTCAATGTTCTTCAGTTTACAAAAGTCTGTACAATTTGTTACTTATTTTAATCTTATTTGTAACTCAAAACAGAAATGACCTCACCCTAAATAACAAGCTACCGAAAGTACTTTCTCCACTGAAAATGTCCCCATACGTTCCACATTTCTGAAAACCTTCGGATGAGGATTAGGCAGCGTTGCGATACGGGCATCCAGACACATTTTACATTGGCATCGAATGGAATGAGCGTTCCAGGGTTTTTATTTGTTAGCTGAATTGGTATACGGGACGTTGGCTTTGATATGTACCTAGATATAGGACAATATACACACGGACGTGACAGTAGTATAAAAAAAAATAAACTGTTCCTGATATGAGAGTTTATCTTTTTTTTTCGGATACTTCTTTATTACTTGAAATATCAAAATCTTAAAATAAAAATATTGTAAAACTCATAGCTGAAATCCTCGATTTTGCAATGGGTGAAACAAACGAATGAATTAATCTTTATTGTGCACGTTTTATTAAATATTGTGTACATTGGGCGGTCTTATCGTTATTTTGGCGACTTTTTGTCAATCGTTTTTGTAATTTTATGCGATTGTTTCCGATGTTTCCCGAAATGCATTCTTTTTACTGGTTTTACTGTATTTATTCTGGTAATATTTTTTCGTCCAATAGATGTAAAGTCTCTGTTCTTGGTACATCGGTGGTGCAATGGTAGTCTCGTTACAGTCCGTCTGGAAATGAGATTGTTTCCACACTTTCATGAGAATACGGTTACATTTGCAGTCGACTGATTTGTTACTAGCAATTCTGTCACCTATTCAATTTGATTTTTAACCAACATTAAATTAAAGTTTTTTTTTTCATTTGTGATGGAATCACGTCTGAAAAATCTCTAACTTGTTATCAATTATCTATCTTCTTTATATTACTTATAATAAAAAAAATATGCGTAATAGCACAAGCTCTAAACGGTGAAAAAAAACATCGTGAGGAAACCCGCGGCTTAGTCAGCCCCACACGTATTGACCATGTCTTTCCTGTGGAAAGGATGGTGTAGGTGCTGGGCAAGCCTCCTCAATCTCAAACAATGTCCCAGGCACTACATTGTCCCGTTAAGTGAAGGCAAATTTTGCCTCCTGTCACTGTATAAATCATCTGGTAAATAACTTAGGCCTTTACATATTATATAAAGGCCTAACTTTTTTTTTTTTAAGTTTTTAAGTTTTTTTTTAAGTTTTTTAAGTTTTTTTTTAAGTATTAAGTTTTTTTTTATTTTACTGTTTTGTATTATTAGGTATTTATATAATGAAGTGTATTATTATGATTTCAGCTAGATCTATTTGTCTTTTTTCAATATAAAATAATTTATCTTACGCTTTCCACTAATGGATTTTCCAATAGTATTCAACGAATGAATGAAATCGCGGACCAACTATGTTTCAAATAATTTAAAATTGAATAAAAAGCCGGAATGCTTGAAGAATGTTTAATTTCCCCGAGCGGGAGCATTAGGTATAACATGCAAAGCTTTATTCACACTTGATTAAAATTAAAGGCATCGTATTAAAAACTTGAAAATTTAATACATGCAGTTATGGGCATAGCTTTTCTTATCATACGTATGTAAACCTACTTTTGATAAAATTTTACAAAATAATTATTCAGGTTAAAAAGCACAGATACCTACTTATATTGAGCGCTCACCCATCCGCGCCGATTTCTCAAAGTACTACCTACTGCCAGATTCGATCGAATCGGAAAATTCGACCGCGGGTGCGAGGTTTCAAACGTTCGGCGCGCTTGGCGGGGATAGGTGTGCGGCCACCTTAAAAGTCTGATTTACTGATAATAATTGCCTACGTCGTTTAGACCTATATATCGTAAATAATGATAATAAAGTAGGTAATGCCTGAAATCAGTGGCATTGATTTATCGTATGTCTTCTACATCATTTAACACATTACCTACTTTCTCTTTTACCCTTACGTCTAATGATGTCTAGTCTAATCTCATGTCACCTCTCTCTTCCACGATGACAATATTTCCGCGCGATTACTAACAGCTAGCAACGCAGCAATCTAATCTGGAGTAGAATCTTGAAAACAATAGCTCAAAACTTTAACTAGGTCGTTCTGTTTCTAGTAGCAAACATTTCAATGTAAAAATGGCTCTGTTGTAGCGCGATCTAAAATCTTCCGCCGCGTAAGTAGTTTATTATTCAACAAAACATCCTCACAAAGGTACTTAGGAGTTTAATTTCGTTTTATGACGCTCATTAAAGCTTATTATTATGTCGCTTTTGTCTAATAAAGGCAGTTAAAACCGAGGGTAGGCAATTAATGGTTACATAAGTGAAAATAAAAGTCATTAAGAGATTTACTAACCACATGATTTCCTCAGGAAATTCAAATGTGTTTACATAAATTTTAACTACGAACAAAATCAGTTTGCAAGCAAAATGTAGGCATGTAGGTACATAATTGTATTCCGGGCATACCTCTGACTACCCCTTTAGACATATTCAAAGGATCTAAAAATACTTCGAGATCTGAAAGAATAATGTCTACCACACTTAGGAATACGGTCGGAATCATATATTTTTTTAAATCAATTTATCAAAGTAACTGCAATTTTTATTATGAAATACGAAGTTCATAAATCGCGAATAAGACACTCAACTTCTTCAAAACGACTCTATTTTGTCATTTTAGAACTTATATAAGTACTTTCTACGAAGAAAAGTTACGCATCACATCTGTAAAGTATTCGGTATTAGGTATATCAATGGTAATTACGATAGATAAAACAATTTAAACATTATTATGAAATTATCTCTAGTATTTCAACGCATACTTAAAAATACTTCAGACTAGTTCAGACATTTCATGAAAAAAGAAACTGCTAATCAAAATTATCGATTCCGACGGGATTCCAACCCGCATTGATTTATTATAAATTTCTCAGGTTTTAAAAACATTGTAAAACGTATCTTTATGTAGCAGAAATCGATTGTAACAATTACATAATACTAGCTGCTGCCTGCGGCTTCGCTCGCGTGGTACCCGGATAAAATGTAACCTATGTTACTCTCCAGCCCTCCAACTATCTCCACACAAAAAATTACGTCAATCCGTCGCTCTGTTTTGACGTGAAAGCAGGACAAATAAACAAACAAATAAACACACTCTCAGATTTATAAAATGGGTACGGATTGTACCTATAAAATCTACAGTGTGCATACGTTCTTATACTTACCAGTCCCAATAGAAATATTCAAGCAATGTTTGCGTTGGATTTGATTTGTTTCAACGAATCAAATGCATTCAGATCTTGTTTGACGATGCAACGCTTTGAATACAAAGCAATAAAGGACTTACCTACTTTATAAACGCCTCTCAGCTTTTATAACGAGCATTGTTGAACAACTGATTATTTAAATTCTTACAGTACCTACTACCAGATAAATAATGGGTATCGGTAAACATCGCAAACAATTGTATAAAATTACAAAAACTGAGCTGCGCAGCTAAGGACGTGCACTTCTGTCACATATCTTGCGTAGAATCATACAGAGTTTATTATATCAATACTGCCTAGATCCTGTCGGTCATATTCGGAAAACACGAAATTAACCGATGCCCATTATTTATCTGAAAGTACTGTACCTATAATAGAAACCCGTCTCAACGTTGAGAGGCGGTTAAATAACTTTTAAATATCTGTCAAATTATCAGTATCATGCCCTTGTTTAAATCTGTTGAGACTCTCTCAATGTCGTCGCAACAGATAGGTACCTAACGTTTTAATTTTTTGGAATAAAAATGAGCAATCGAAAATTATTTGTATCTAAAAAATATTTCAAAATACAAGATAAATGTACTTTTTAGCAGTTTTATCAGTTAATAATTTAAATTTTATTTTTATAATTTAAATGAAATATAATTTATTGTTTAACCTTCTCAAATGTTTGATTTTTAAGTTTAATACCATTTTACGTGATAACTCTTGTGTAAGTAATTCTTCTGTAACTCAAAATAATTGCTTAAGTATTTTTATACCTTGAGATAAATAATCCAAAATTACTTATAAGAAAGAAACTTTTATTCTCAAATAAAAAACCTAAACATACAACCTATCCATCACCTTTATAAGTCTTCTTGTCATTTCTACACCCACAATCATAATCAATGGTAAACACCAGGAACAAAGGGCAGAGTCGTGACGTCATCAGCGCCGCTGACGTCAGAGCTTGCGTACATGTGGGTCAATAGAACGCGCTGCTCCGTCCGGGACGGAGTGGAAATGGGTCAGAGCTCTAAAAATACGCAGCCCGTTTGGGAGGCTCTGATGCACTTTGCAACCTTGGGGATGCCAATCAGAAATCAGAAAATAAAATTGGATTTATGAAAAGTAAAAAAAATACGTATTTATGATCTTTTGTAACAATCAAAAGAAATGTAATGTTTACTTATTTATACAGGGTGAATTTTTGAGACGGGGCAGTAAGGGCAGCAGCTGCCCTTACTGCCCCGTCTCAAGGCAGCTATCATAAGAGGCCGGTCCCTGGCGCTTGGAACTTCTCTTCCAACGTATCTATTGAAATTGTTCGTCCTTGTCACGCAAAACAATAGATGTAGTATAGTAATAATCTACTATGCGCAATCACAGCCCTGATTTTCTAGTACTCTTGCCTCAGTTGGTCCGATAGAGTCTTTTAATCCTTAGATGCAACAGGATCGACTGGCATCAAAAAAAGTTTTTGTGTAAATTGCCCATTTTCTCGCTGACTGTACATTTTTTTCAAAATCTGTGAATGCAGGTCGAAATATTTTCAAAAATTAAGGATGGTCTCCTAAGAACGTTTTCCTCTAGCTACAACGGTTAAGGTAGCTGCCCTTACTGCCCCGTCTCAAAAATTCACCCTGTAGGTATATTTTTATTATTTTTTTCAATTTCATGAATATATTTTTTTGGTCTGTGCCTATTTGCCATATAATTCCGTCGTGACGTCACTCCGCTCCTAACCAAGATAAATGTGTTGTTGTATGTAATTTCGAAAATTTTCAAGATTTTTACAGGCGCAGTGACGTTACGAGCTGGGCAGCATGGCGTTATCGTTTTCGCGTGAAAATTTTGCACGATAGATTAAAAGTAATTTTTATGGCACTAACCAGTTTAAAAAATATATATAAAATTATTGCAGTTTATTAATTACTCTAGGATTCATTTAAAACACTGTTTTAAAAAGGGTGTAATACCCTATTGTAAACAAAATCTCAATATTGGATGTGAGCGTTGGCTGTATTGCCTGAACTTATGATCCGAAAGGGTTCAATTATATTTTTAATTTAAGAAATATAAATATTATCTTAAACATGTGTAAAGCATGGCAAACATCGTAAGGAAACCAGTACTTACTTTTCTAATAGGTGGCTCTAGACTTTATTGTCATGGAATGTTAACTTCTGCAAAATGAGCATATTTCAAACTTTCAAATACCTAGGTAGGTACATTATTATTTGAACGTGCTTTCGACTGTCCCGTCAATTATCTTGAAAGCTTGCTATAATGTCTACTTTGCCTTGGCGATCCAGTCGTAATTATGTTTGGAGGTTTTATTATTTACATATTTACATAAAAAACATAGGTAATTAATATAATTATGAAGAGGTGAAGATTCTCAATTTGAAACGTTCTCAATTTGAAAACAGAACGTTCCTATTTTTGGGGCTTTATCTCCAGGGAATGGGATGGATTCTGTTTTGTTTATTTCGTTGTTTGAAAATGCAAAAAAGGGAAAGGATTTTGTCTAGGCTTAAGTATCTACCAAAGTTTACGTCTGTCTGTAGAAGTATTAGTTTATAGATCTCATGGGAATCCTGGTTTCAAGAGTAGTAAAACTAAAAGCGTGATAATACTCAGTTTTTATTCGTAATAATAAAATGCCACTGAAGTTGCCATGTCATAAATCATACTACTGCTCTGGATTTAATTGAAACAGCATTTAGTTTCAATGAAAAGTTTCTATCTCGTAATCTCGTTTCAAACTCCCGATAAATTTTGATATTCAGAAAGCCAGTCATAATATTTACCCGAATCGAACACAGATTGTTTCATTAGTGAAATTGTAAAAAAAAGTTCAACATTTTATTTGGGAATCGGTTTTGCAGATTGGCGTAGTTCTGGAACTTTGGTTGTAATCGAAAAATAGCCCGGAATAAAAATGAGCTTTTAAAATTCTGTGAACAGCTTTATTCTACAACTGCTTGTTGAAGCATTATATTATTATACTGGGTCGCTCGAAGCTCGCAATATATTATTAGTAAAGTTTTTTGATGAATAATACTTTTCGATAACATTATTGGTCCATTTTGATTCCATTTTTAGTTTATAAGATGAAATTCAAATACGTTTGTGAAATTGTTACATAATGAAATTATTTCATTAATGGAAATGGGCTGAGATATAATAGTAAAGATATCTAATAGGCTGATCCCGTTTTCTGTACTAAAACTTCATGGTATTCTTAACAAACAAACCTATTTCAGTACAAAAGTAAGTAAAAGATAAAAGCAACGTAAGGCTCAACATAAAATCGGGCAATAAGGATGGTTTATCTCGCACTTAACGCTTGTATCCTTTCGAAACAAAGGATTTGGCGCGATATATTTTATGGAAGAATTGTTTTTCTGATACAAAGGGAGGCTCTATGGGAATACGATAAAGATGGGGCTAAATAATGATCTTTGTTTTTTTTTAAGATGCTAAGATAAGATAAGGTTAAGAAAAAATCTAGTAACATAAATCAGACAACACAAATAAAATACGAGTACGTAGTAATAGTAGCATCAGGAGCGTGCTACAAAACTTTTACTAATATTGTAAAACAAATCCAGTATACAAGAACCGAATTATTATTTTAGGATATCTATTCGAAAAAAAACTACCATTGTATTTGTAGGACCAAGAATAATTACATAAAAAATTAACAAAACTCTTTGACTGACTGATATGGTGAAATATGTTAACAAAATTATTCTGTTTTTTTACATTCAACTAAAATAATCTACTGCTGTACTGTAATATTTCATTTTAATGCACTAGTTTCACTTGTTTTTTCATTCATAAGTTTCCAATATACTTACCTATATGTTTCGGGCAACTTGATAAATCCGGTCACTATGAATAATGACCGGTCTGTATACATAATGACCATATCAAGTGGGCAATGTAATTAAAACTGCATATATAATTACTTTTCCCGGTCATTATGAATAATGACCATCCTATCTTGGGCAATGTATGGCATATAAATAATGCCCTCTATATATAAATAAATAAATCAAGTTGCCTATAAGTATCGAAGCTTGTAACACCATTGAAAGATCCAAATGCCTCTCAGAGAATTAACCAGACCCATCAAACCCCCGATCAATCTAATCCCAAATGGGATTAATCAAAGTTACAACCAGGGATTGACCCATTTAGCTTTATGTATACAGTACTAGGAAACTGTAGAACCCAGGCGACCTATATTTAGCTCGGTATAGACCTACATTTAGGTCGAATGGTAGCGTTTGGGAGCTAGGTCACCTATTTAGGCTTCAGGATGTGCTAGGGAAAATTAATTCAACCATTTCCGTGAGTGAGCACGTTTTGAAAACGGTATAATTTGTTAGAAAATTGCTGGGATTTTACTAAACGAAATTCTAAAAACAGTGGTTTTTAATTTATAAGTGTATAAAATCTGATCATGAATGCTTACTGACACGTCTGACGGAGAAGAAAAGGAAAAACTATTCAAATACAGTCAAAATCTAAAGTCAGATACGAGTATAGTTTTTCAAAACAAGGAAATACAATTTTAAGAAAAAAACATGTATCTCTGATAATGGAGTTTTTAGGCCGCGTCACGGCTGACCGACAATTTTACGTGCCCTCCAAAACACGGACCCTCAGAAACGTCGCTTAACTTCAACGATCTATCACGAAGGCTTCGCCACGAGCGCTTAAAAAAGGAAAAATAGAATGAACATGGAACTACTAGAATAAGTGATAGAGATATAAATGTAAAGAAGCGTCTACGTTTTTCCCCAATCATAAATCTCATTCGCAATGCCTACTCGTTGCTTAGTAACGCCGAGAGCACCATTAGCTCCTAAAGTTGCGGTAAATGGTGAATCAAGCTATTTTGGGTGTAAGTGTAGTCAGCTTCATAAATATCTACAAGTATTTTTGAAACATACGAAAAAATAACAAAACGAAAACTGTATCCCAGACATCGACTTAGGTCGTTTAAGTATTCAAGATCTTTTGAAGATGTCCAAGGTTACTCAGAGGCACATCTAAATATAATTATATTTGGGACATGTCCACATTTTTAAAAAGTTATCATTCCATATAATATGACAGGTTGGCAGCACATTGCAGCCTATTAGAAAAGTAACTTTCTTGTGTTTTTAGGGTTCCGTACCTTAAAAGGTAAAAAATGGAACCCTTATAAGATCACTTTCTTGTCCGTCTGTCTGTCCGTCTGTCCGTCTGTCCGTGTGTCACCATCGACCTTTACTTGTGCTGGAAGACCTTGCTTGTAACCAAATTTGACAATTCTAGGTCAACCGGAAGTACCCTAGAGGTTTTGGGTCGAAAACCTAAATGGTTGTTCCCGTTGACCTAGAATAACGAAATTTGGCAAAAAGCAAGGTCTTATAGCACAAATAAAGGAAAAATTCCAAAAAGTTAAAAAAGTTGAAAATTAAAGGGTGTTCCCATACATACATACATAGTTGACGCCAATTAAAATTGTCTTCCGAGTTGTATGGGCGCTCATACAATTAAGTGGACTAGCTTAATTGGCACCATGGCTAGGTACGGAACCCTCGGCGTACGAGTTCGACTCGCACTTGACCGATTTTTATTTATTCGTGTCACCGTTTAAACTCGAAAATCAATATTAGGTACTTACCTTTATTTTAATACCTACTTACTAGGTACTTAAAATCGTAGACTAATTCTCACTCAACAGTTCGCACACTTCTTTATCTCATACTCATACATAATACCTAACGGAAACTGAAAGCTTCTTTTTATTTGGCGAACTTGCAAATACATTGATCGTGAGAGAGAAACACAAAGGGTGTAAGTCTCTTCCTTTTATCCAAATGAAGAATCTCCGGATGAATCGAAACATTGCCTGTGATGTTGTAACATGAGTACCTACTTACCGTCGAAACAATATTGGTCTCACTTGATCTCACTCGCATCTCAAAGAGATCGAACACGACAAAAGATACCTACGCGATCGTTTTGACAGATTGAGACCAATTTGAGGCTTGAGACAAGTTAGAAAATCAGGCTGCTGGTCTCGGCCTCCTGTCTCGGTCTCAGATTCGAAGCACCACGGGGTTAAGATTTATATAGATCGTCGACTGTACTTAAACGTGCCTATTCTTTGGCGAGAAGAAACGTTGGCCTTGTTACCAGTTTTTTGTCGAATTTCTTCACTCGTTTCCAGACATTTTCTGAGACCTATTTTGGGTACTTGACGGTCCCCGGGGGGTTATAGTTACTGTAATATTTCTTGGGTAGGTATATTAGGTGAGGGTTTAGTCAGGCGATAAATTTTTATTTCTTTATGATCTGAGATAAAGTCTGAGCTTTTATAGGTACCTACTCGTAGATTTGTAAATTAAAATTTTGTCAAAAACAAACAAAACAGTGAATACAATCTCATAACTTTATTTAATAGGCTTTCCATAAAAAATAATACATTAAAAGCCTTTAATTAATGTGTTAGAGGTAGTCAGAACAAATTCCTTGAGTCGGAGACACATTCAAATACATTTGTACGAACCCAATTATCGCAACTTTGTCCTACGTGACAGATTGCAAGCGAATCGATATCACAAGCAAATAACGCAGTTTGAAAGTAGACCAGGTACATATTAACCTAGGGATATATCTACCGTGAACTTGTTTTATTTTCTAAATGTTATTTTTTTATTATCCAGCAAGCAAATTAAAGGAACCCTCAGGTTTCAAAAGATTTAGTACATCGTTCGGGATTGGCGGCATTCCTTTCATATCGAGATCCTTGACCTGATTCCGGAGAGGTAATGGAATCCCTGGTAGGTACTTTATTGAAAATCTGGATCAATGTGGTTTGGTGGGGTTTGGTGCTTTTGAATTTTCCATGTTAAAACGGCTTAGTAACTCAAGTTAGTGGCTATTTCTTATGATTTTTTTTTATTTGAAATTGCTTTAAAATATGTAAAAGAAATATGGCAAAAAAAATTATGATCAATAAATATTCTGCGTTCAGTCGATGCCACTAACGGTCACCCAATCCATTTATTTTGTGATTAGAATTTTGTTTAGTTTTGACGATTTATCAAGGACGATTTTAAATATGATAGGGTAAAACCCCCAATTATTGGCCCTTTAAGGATCTTGATGTACTTAAATCATGATAACTGTCTTTGTTAATTGTGTGGCGAACAAAAAAAAGTTGTCAAAATGATAGAATGAAAGTTAATTGATGTTTTTAATACATGGGAAACGTACTTAAACATAGTTTTGTATTTATTTTTTTGCGGTTTATTTAAAAACATGATTTTACCAATTATGGGCATACTTTGACTAATTACTGGCATAAATTGGACCAATTTATTGGCCCTTCTAACTGTTAAGTAAATTGAAAGAAATCGCTTAAAGAGAGCTTAAAATAAAACTTTTGAAACTATCATGTTTGCAAACATTGTAAACACTATTAACTATTTCTCGCAAAAACTTCAGTTTACCGTGATCATGGCGCATGCAACTGTGCCGAAATATCGGGAAACTCTAAAATCCAAAAATCATGGTAAATATCCCGTTAATAGTGTTTACAGAGCTTAAAATACATTCGTAAAGACTTATTTATTATTTTTCTTCATTCTTGTCATCAAACTCAGTCTAAAAATTCTCTATTTTAGCTGTAGTGCAGCTGAGATGCAGTATTTTGTTTATGCTTGGTTTCATTAATTGTCTGTTATAACATTAACATAGTCACTATCATTTTCTTCTTTTCGTCTTGTTTTTCATTCGGATTACAGGCTTATTTTTGTGAGTTAAGGTTATTTCCACAGTATCTAACTTTTTAGGTAACACAAGTTTCGTTACACTTGTTTACTCTTTTGTTGTTTCCTTCCTAATTTCTGTTGTTTGGCTGATATTGTTGAAATTCCTCTTTTTCTTGTTTGATTCATTAGTTAGACCAATTATTAGCAGACTTATGCTCAAACATTGGCCTAGTGTCGATAATTGGTCTACTCATAGAAATCTCAGAAATACCAATTATTGTCATCAATGCCAATAAAATGGAAAAAACTAATTTTGCTGTACCAAATGTTGGCACTGCAATAAAAGAAGGAAAACAATGTAATTCTTAAAAATTAGTGCTCAGGAAGCTTGAATAATATGTGTTGAAATGATTTAAAAACTATAGCAAAGTAAACCCCCTGATAAACTTAGATTCAATAAAATGAAGAAAGCTCTTACCTTAGCAAAAACATAGTTTCTCACTTCTCAAATCGAGACATTTTATTAATGTTGTTGTACCGACGCCACTATGTTTATTTTACGTTATTTGGTTTGTCAATATTGTAGCTAATGAATGTTTTCATCGATTTCGATAAGTTGAAGCACTGTGAGATTCGGTTGTTTCTTAATAAATAGGATAAATCAAAGGGGTGATAATAAATGGTGGGGGGCCAAAATTAGGGTCGTTTACCCTATTTTAAATAGGTACGATACTTTTTTTTAGAACAAGAACGTATGGGGTTTTTGTGACTTACTGCTTTTACTTGTTTATTTATCAAAACCAAAGATCTCCATTGAACCATACTAAATATTTTCCAGATGTCACACTAACCTTATTAACCTAAGTTTAAAAACAGTTAATGTGTTCTTCTTTTTCTAAAAATATTATTCTATATTCTAAGTTTAATGCAATAGTTTAAGCTCTAACGAACTGCGCAAGCTAATTAGCCTTACATTTGGAATTTTCAGGAGAGCTTTTAAGGAAGTATGCTCTTTAAGAAAGTTAAACCAAGTTTTGGTTACATTCTCCAGACTTTTAGAAGTAAGAATAAAACAGTATCTAGCAAAAGTTTAGGTAAAGCACTTTGTCTTTATATAAGTTGGGCGATGTAATAATTTGCGAGAAGATTAGTGTGTAATATCGATTTAAAGCTCGTGCGAGCAGCTCCCATTTCGTACTGAAAATTCTTGTACCAGGTGGTATGAGTTGGGAAACTCGTACCACCTGGTTTTCCATTCATCAACTGGTACCACTTTTTATACTACAGCCACGACGGGCCGCAGCGCGCTGCAGTGCAATGTTTTTTTATGGCCCAGTGCGGCCCGCCTGAAATGTGCGATAGTTTACATGTAAAGTGTACGAAAGTGATTTTTGCTATGCGGTGCGGTGCGTACCCCATAAAGTGCGCGAGTTTTTGCTTATAATATCAAACTGACAATTTTTTCATTTTCATCTTTTGGGTATTTGAAATAATGGACCTTTCAAGTAGAAACTATTTTTTATTTCGGATGAGTAGTTTCGGACACTTTTACATCTACAAACTTACACAGATGAGTTTAGAGCATCGCCACAGAATAAAATTAACATTACCATTATACTGCCCCTCATATTAAAAAAAGAAAAACAATTTACCGAGTAATTTTCATTCTTTAAAAAACTGAAAGAGAAACCTTAAGACGAACAATAAGTATGCCATTTTGAATCTGCCTACGCATGTAGCATTGTGCTTGATATTCACACAAAGTTATAAATAAACCTGTCTATAAATAATGTTTCAAATTAACCTTTCGCAAGTAACTTTTGATGTTTCGTTTCATTAATTTCAAAAACAGCTCCATTAATTCTTATGAAACCTTTGAAAAGGTTGATATTTGTAGAGAGCCTTCCAGTTGTTGACCTTTGTCTTGTAATCTCTGAACGGATACATCCTTAGAAACTTTCTGATTGGTCTCCCTGTTTTCTTCGGAAATGGATCGGAAATAAGATAGATGTTGTGAACAACTAAACATGACGGGCACTCCGATTTATTTTTATTGCAAAAACTACTAACATTGAAACTGGATAGTGTTGTTTTTATGGAAAAACAAAAACAGGCTCTCGTCTGTAACCTCATCTATGTTCATCACACAATGTTTGTGCAGGGTAAGAATTGGACCCACGATCTACAATGCAGAAAGCAGCTACACAAGTAAGTTCTCAGCAAAAGTAACCAATGAAACCTACAAACTGGCCTCTCAGAGTCTTCTCAGCAGTCTAATCACTGCTTTACTCGGAGATGATAAAAACCTTAGGTACATAGTCGTAAACCTTTACATAAGAGGAATAAGATAAGTATATAGAACGAATCTCATCCCACATTTTATCTTCTCGCGAGAACAAAGCAACAATATTCGTAAAACGCAATCTCAAGAACAACATAAAAACATAAGGAAAATCTGTACGAAGATTTGAATGAGACATTCTTAGCGCTCACATCAAGAAAACTTGGGCCGTCCTACTTTTGTTCAGTGTTAACTGTTATTACAAAACTTGGAAGCAGGGCTGGTAGATGCTACATCACAATAATGTTATTGCTATCGCCGTGAGATGGGTTGTTTCGTCTTTCAAAACTTAAGAATATAGAGGTGTGAAACATTTTATGTACTTACCTTATAGGTCTTGAGAATCCTTCAATTGAAAACTTCTCTTTTCTTGAAGGATAGATTGTCAATACTTATAATAAAACTGTAAAAGGTCAAATTCTGTACATTGAAGATATTTTGAAAATTTTTTTTCGCGGGCTCTCTATAATCGATACTGAAGCCAAAACTGTAATTTTTTTCATTCATGTCTGTCTGTCTGTCTGTCTGTATCTTGGCTGCGCATCACGTCAAAACTACTGGATGGATTTAAATGAAACTTGGTAATATTTGAGTGCTTACTACGAGGTCTAATATAGGATACTTTTTATCCCGAAATTTAGCACGGTTCCTTAGGGAGAGGGGATGAAAGTCAAAATGAGTATCTGGTTGTAATTCATCAACGCGTTGTCCGATTTCATTGATTCTTTTTTTGTTAGAAAGTAAGTACTTTAAATATTGTCCCGTAAAAATTTCAAGGTCATGATCTGATGGAGTCAGGAGCTGTTCAACAGAACTCCTCAATAAAAAGGCCGATTGAGTTGAAACTAGGAACTCAGCATGTCTGTATAGTTCTGACTACAATGTAATAATATGGTGACAGCAAGCTGATCTGATGATGGAGTCAGGACCTGTTCCATGAAACTTTTTAGTGATATGGGTATCAAATAAAAGAGCTTGATGAGTGAAACACGATGCTGATATTTATGATGATGGAGTCAGGACCTTCATGGAACTTTTTGGTGATATGGATATGGGTACGGGTTTTCTCTCTTCCATGCTTCCCTGCTTCTCTCCTTCTAAGCTTCTCTGCTTCTCTTTACACATGCTTCTCTACATTTAGGTATGCTTGAAGCAATACGAAGTTTGCCAGGTCAGCTAGTTTCAAATAAAAGTGAAAGAGCGAGGAGAAAGCTACACGTAGAAAACAGTAGGCGGTATTTAGTTTGCCAAAACAATTTCTTTTAGTATAAAATTACGGTGTGCATGAGTACTCAACTCTTCTCATTCAAAAGGGCTTGATCACAGGCAGTATATTAAAATCTTTGGCCTTTACATCTTCTGCTAGATGATTTATAAAATGTCAGGAGGCAGTCTTTTGACTACACTTAACGGGACACTGTAGTGCTTGGGTCAATGTTTAGACATCATCCTCTGTAAGACATTGTCAATACGTTTGGGGCTGATTAAGCCGTGGGTTTCCTCACGATGTTTTACTTCACCGTTTAGAGCTCGTGGTAATACGCATATAAATTTTTCAAAACCAAAAATCCATTGATACATGGCCAGGATTCGAACCCACGTCCAGCTTTGGATCGAAAGTCGAGGAACTAACCCACTCGGCCAACACATCAGTAAAATAAAAACGACATTAATCACCATCACCATCAAGTTTTCACTTAACCTCACAAATACCCTACCACTTTCCTGATCACTGAATTGATTAGCAACCAACACACTTATCCACTCTCAACTTCAAAGTTGCTTTATACGACAACCCTACGCTAACAATGACAAGAACTTTTATTTACTAAGTCTTTATGAATCGCAGCAAAGTTTCAGAACTTTGTTTAATATGGATCGGGGCTTTGGAAGCGGCTACTTGAGAAGCTCAGATACACCTATATAAAGATCAAACGATATATTTTATTATAGGATTATAGGATAAACACTACTTATTAGAAAATTGTATTCACCTGAAAGTGAACCATATAAAAGATAATTTATTAAAAAAAAACTACTCTTTAGTTATCTCTGTATCAATGCATCAGATCAAATCTACTTTATAAAATGGACTTTTTTGTTTGTCCTCTATGCGTTTTTAGACCATTGATCAGATCAGTTTTTGTCCCAAAAAAATATATATACAAATATACAACCAAACACTTTTATAACTCTACGTGGCATTGCAATGCATACTGGGTACAAGAAGTAGTAACTTACAATATTAACAATACATTAAAATGAAACGGTGAAGGAAAGCATCTCGAGAAAACTATTTAGCTTTCTAATAGCGTCGATGGGCTTGTAACCGTATGGAATGTTTACTTCTGCAAAATATGTGCATTATTGAAATCCTTTTAAAAGTGACCTTAGCATTCGCTTCAGTACTATCCTTTCAGGAACAGAATCTTAAAAGTGTTTTTCCTCAAAAGAACCTGATTGATTTTCCGAGATCTTTAACCATTCCAACTAAAACATGTTACTCAACCTTGTCCAGTAAAAGCCAATAAACTTGAGCTGAACAAGCCAAGCCCACTCAGCACAAATTCGATTTGCCTGAACGCAAGTTGATTCGCATTGATCTACCCACAGCTTTCCACCCTATTCAACTTTCCCTTCAAGCCTTACCTTGACCTAAATACACCCCAATTTAACCTCCGACATCTTACCGTAAACATTCCTTATTACTTTATCATTTCTAGTTTAATATAGACTTTATTGCAAAGGGTTAAAGATTAAAACGGCCTAGTTGGAGATGTATTAATATGAACATGAAAATGGTTTCGTCAAGTGTTCACGGACAGCTTAATGAAGCAAGGGTTAAAGAAGATAAAATGGTTTGTGGTTTCATAAGTGGATATCTAAAATGCGTCACTTTTTAGTTAATTTAGTAGACTTCCTTTAAATGGCTTCGTACGTTGTCTTTTTAAGATGATGATGTGTCTTTCTAAGAATTTTAATTCATAAACACTACATAACTTCTGCAAGAGCAATGCATTGTCAATGTTATTGTCTCCACACATGTTTTTGAGATAACTCTGACTAGTTCCTTCTTCAGACATTTGGATTCAGACTTCAACGTTCTTGAGATCGAAAAGGATGTATTTCTTGCTATGTTAATACAGCCGTAGCCCCAATTCCACTACTTTACAACGTCAACTATTCCGGAATCATTGTCACTGCGTTTTGTTCTCCAAAATGACAGTAATTTGCAAAACCTTAATTTATGAAGGCCATCTTTACTTACGTTAAACGAGACCCTGTAGTAGGGTATTATTTATCACACCCCGGACACTCGATGAAATCTCTATGCAAAAGCGGCGTCTAACTACCTATTTACAGACACTACACAAAGTCATTTTTGTACACGCGCGTTTGTGTGCGTGAAGTAAGGTTGTCACCGTATGAATAATTACTGTACACTGTGGTCTTGGTCTCGACGTCTCGCGTCTGCGCGCGTGGCGCGTCCCTAGCTCAAGTCAGCCCTTCGCCAGCCCAAATTCGCTCGCGCGGTGAGGAAGCCCTGATTAGCGGGAGGGGGGCAGTGGCCATTTATTTCTTTGCGTAGTATTACTATCTATTCTATGGTATTATAGTTAAAATGAAGAAAACTTACCTAGCACCTGAACGTTAATTATAAAATCCAGGCGTCTTTAATTTTATACCAAAGGTAAAAGAGGGTAAAAGTAGAGCCTTGAAATATTAAGGGTTAATTTCATGAAACTCATCGCAATCTTTATTTATTAAAGGTTGTAAACATTGTTCAAGAATAATTCACCTCTTAGGGTGCGTGCACAACGACGTTTAAGAAAAAACTGGTGTAGACTATGTTTAATGTTGCGGTAAATATGACACGAATAAGTTTGAGTTTCTTTTTAACACAAGAAAAATTACACAGATATTGAGTTAGTAATGGCGCTGATTCTGTTGTACACTGACTATACAAAAATTGCTAAATAATCGCAAAATCCGTGTCAAAATCATTCACGTTAAAGACCAATACAGTATGACGTTGAAAGTGACGTAATTTCTAAACCTTGTTGTACCTTGTTTTTTGTTTTGCAGTAATTTTAAGGTACTTTTGATCAAATACGAAATTGTTCTTGACTAAATCTACCGACAAACACTCCAAGTGAAATTTAATAAATTAACGATTTTATAAATGTCACTGTACAACAGAATCATCGCCATAAGCTATAAGTCGGATTGCTCATTATACGCACTAAAATTGATGGTTAAAATGTCATTTTTCATATATTTTTAGTTCGTATTATGAGCAATTCGACTATAGTGAAAAACTCTTTTGACGGTTTCATAATAATTATTTCTTCTTTCAAAGGTTTCCCGGAAGAAATCGCTCTTTGCGATAAGACCACTCATTGTATTAATATAGGATTACAATGCCTATTGTATTAATTTATTCTATATATTTTTGTTATGTAATGCTTTTCTTTCCTTTGTTCAATATAGTGTTCACTCGTTCTTTACATACATACATACATAAATAAAATCACGCCTGTGTCCCATCAAAGGGGTAGGCAGAGACCACAGATCTTTTCTTTTCTTTTTTCTTTCCTCACTTGTTCTTTCTACTGTAATTTTAGCTTTTTATTTCATGGACAAGTGTCTGGTTGGTAATTCTATTCTAACTTTAGGAGTATTTTACGCAATAAACATAAATGACGTCATAGATGACGAAGTATTGCAGATACCGGTAAGAAATCATCATCATTATCACCCTACTATCATCTAAATAATATTTTTACTAGTGAACGCCCGCGGCTTCGCCCACGTGGACTACTTTTTTTATCCCACGGAAACCATACAATTTTCCGGGATAAAAAGTAGCCTATGTGTTATTCTAGCACCTAAAATATCTACATTCAAAATTTTATCAAAATCGATTTAGTAGTTATGAAGATACGTGGTAACAAACATTCACACACACACAAACACACGGACTTTCGCCTTTATAATATTAGTAGGATTCTTCTTTTACGTTGGGCGTTTACCTTTTAGGCGCCCGAAACATAAACTCAAGCAAGATAGATGATAAATTATCAACTCAGCTTTATGAGCGGTGAAACCGCCGAAAATCTACCAAAATGAAGTACCACGCTCCGAGAAGTTATAAAAAGTTATTTACATACATAATGAAGGCAAAATTTCGCACCAGATGCCTATGGTTTTAGCGTGGGTAATAAAATTAAAACGTTGGTAATTACAAAATGTATAATGTAATCAAAAGTTTAGTAAGAGTTGTTGATTTATCATCGCGGGTTATGTAATTAAGTGAAATAAATAATAACTTTCCGAGGCTTTGTGAGTAACAAAATTGTCGAAAGTTACTGCTTTTTGTCAACGTTACTGATTTTTATTCCTTTCCTTTTTTCTATTCAAGGTTTTGCTGGCCAAGGCTGGGCAAAGTTCTCTCCCAGCAGTTGTTTCCTTCCCTTCTAGTCTTCTGTTTTACACGGTATTGGTTGCGAAAGAACAGGAGGAGAATCACTTGATTTTAAAACTGGTCTAGTGATCCCAGTGATCCTACTGAATAAATGCTTATTGTCTTTGTATCAAAGTTATCATGTCTACATTTGTTTTCTGGAAATTAATTATGTAGAGCTACGTAACAAAAGAAATGGACCAAAGAAAGAGGCAAACAAACGACCAAAGAATAGACTGGGAAAAACGACATAAGTTAGAAAGTATTCAATATTGAGGGATGGTTGATATAATAAAGTGGAAAAGAATATCCTGTTTTTTTTTTTATCAACCAGCTCTGTCCCACAGTCTCACTGCTTACCTATCCGATGGTAAAATCCTGTTTTAAATGAAAAATCCATAAAAAAGCTGAAAAAGCTGAATATGTTTTAGTAAAATTACAACAGAAAAAACTACACTCGCTACAATTTGTTACGAACAGTGCTACAGTATACGTAGCAGTATCTACGGCGTAGCAACTACTACGAATTTATGATCCTCCGAGCTCTCCTGTAAAATCTGGGTGTATTCGTGCATGTACTTGTTAGTAGGTTGTTATTAGTTAGCGGCCAATTTGTGAGTTTACGATCGAAAAGAAAATCATCGTTTTTACTCGATAACTTGTTTCTTTAGGATCAATGATAAAATTTGAGAGTAAACAATTTTATCATTTAAAAACCATCGTGGAAGATATTTTAAACAAACTAACGGGGCTTTATCGAGTGATTTGTTGGATCTTCTAAGGATTGTTGGAAACGATCTATAGGTAGCTCAATTGATCCAAGCCACTGCCAATCGGAAGCGTACCCAAGACTACGTAAATGTAGCAGTTCAGTTTCTGTAAATAAATGTATATTATTGCTTAAAAATAATTAATAAGTAGGTAAGTACATAAATTTCATGTCCTGGTTTTTGACTTCACGATCAAACGCTTTACAGAGTTTCAAAAGCAGATGGTATATTTATTATCCAAGCTACTCGTGCCCGCTAGTGCTCGTAAAATCAGAATTCATGCTGACATTATCCCGGGATGTAAGTTAACAGGAACTGGGTTATGTACGGGCACGTTTTGTCTCGACTCTGATATTTATGTGTTGGCGAATCTGTCTTCATAGATAATGAATAACAAAAGTAGGTCTAGACGGTTGTCTAGTTGTCTTTGCGTTTTGTTTTATGTGGGTATATGTTAGGTTTTTTCACTTTCAGTTTTTGGTGAAAGATCTTGTCTAAGCTGAGCGCACACCTATCCGTGCCGAATTCTCGAAGTACTGCCAGATTCGGTAGAATCGGACAATTCGGCCGTGGGCAGTTGTCAAGGTTTCATACGATTTCATATAAAAAAGTCTAAAATTCAATTCATTCGACGGGTTCGGCGTGAAAGGTGTGTGGCCACCTATAATCGTCATTGGTTTATCAACAGCATGAGTCTAAGCGCAGCTGCATGTTAACCTTTTTGCCATAGACTAAGTATTAAAAGAGAGATTATGATGAATTCTATTGGATTTTGTCAATAAGGTTGCTTTTGTTTAATTTACACAAATTAAATCAAATAGGTATATAATTCCATTATGAAATACCAATAGTTCTCAACCCATGTAAGCATATGTTTTTTTTACAATATTTATGGTCGAAGACTAATCTTGGAATGCAAAAAACAACGGGTTAAGTGGCCACATCACTTAGCACTTTGTACCCTTTAAAAAACCCCTAAAGGCGTTTTATTTGAAGAATATAGCAAACTGGCATTATATCCTAATATTAGAACCAGAGATTACCCACATGACTGATTACAAAAAGATTTGCCATGTCGCGCGGCTTAGTCGAAGTACTTGAACGTTTCTCGTAATGGAAAAGTTACAGAAAAGTTTTGCGTTCTCAGTGGAATCCTGGATTATTAGTGGATGGGATTTGAAATATTCTGATTAGAATTCATTTCAACATGTTCTTTAAACTCTCGTACGATGCGACTATTTTAATTTGCAAAATAAAAAAAAAACGAAACTAGATCAATGTTGATTAAAAAAATAAGCGGAATGAACAGAAAATCTGTGTAAAGTAGTTTTTAAAATGAAACAATTTTTTATTTGCTGATTTTCTTGTTTCCGAAAAAAGTATGTACTCGTATGTCTGTGGCTAACTCTGGTGACGGAGTTTTTAGGACGCCTGAAGGCCTCTATCACGGCTTAACGACTTAACAGCCGGGACCGATAATTTACCGTGCCCCGAATCACGGAGCACTCAGCTATTAATGCCGTTTACCTACAACGATTTACACAAAGTAAAAACCGAAAATGAACCATTCTGAGCTCGGAATTCACAAATGTGGACTGAAACAGTGACTGTATAAAGCTTGGTAAGCATAAGCAATGCTCACGATAGAAAGTAGGTACTTTGCATTCCGGAAAGTAGGTACAATAGCACGTAGACGAAATTACATAGAAGTGAGGTAAACAGCATTCCACACTCGTATTCGAACGACATTTGCGTTATGTCAGTCTAATAAAATAATACCTATTGTATAAACTAACACTAGTGGCTCCGTGAGCTGTAGACCTCGCGAGTCTGTCTTCTTCACAGTTCTCTAGTTTTGTGATGAGCAGGTGATCCCAGGTGCTCCATCAACCGCTCTTTTAACAGTAACCCCCTCTGTTTGTCACTATCCACAAATAAAGACAGGACGTTGTTTAACCAGTGTTTCACTTTAAACATCTTTCATAAGTAAGGCCCTAAATTGAAAATTTTCCTAAAATATTTTATAAAAATGATAAGTTCCTCAGTATCGTATCTAGAACAGTTTTTTTCTGTCCTACATTTATTATTACTTATCTTAAGGTGCCATTTAACAGTCTCACTCCGGCTCCCAAAATTGATGGTAGGCACTTTACGACGATCGTAAAACTTCACGCCCAAGCCTTCCCTGTTCGTATTAATCTAAAGAATTTGGGACGGGAGCCTATTTTGTCACTTTTGCAGTTACCGAGAAAAATAGGGCAATGTATCCTAGTGAAGTGTCTCCTTTAGTTAAATGGGATAAGGAATAAGGAACTCTATTTTTATGTAGACACTAGCTTAATTTCTTTCATCTATCATAAAGTAGAGCTGTTTTTTAACGTTTTTTGGAGATGAATGGTTTTATTTCAGGTTTCTTTTTTTATAAATTGGATGGTTATAAATCCTTTTTTATCAAAATAGTACCTAAGGACACTTATTAGAGCAACATTTAACCAGTATTCCCCGAAGTATTTGAAATCTAAAAAATCTATTCCTGTTTCTTTTGCATCCATCATTTATGCTGCTTCAAATCGTTTTCAATTCAATTTAATACAATATCAATTTATAAGTCAAATTAAATTAGGTACAAATACAATTACTACAAGGTAACGTAATCCAGGAAGCATTTGAATATCAAACTACGGTTTCTAAGAAGCAATCAATTGAGCGAAATTACATAGCCCGAGTAAGTCAATTCAGTCCCGTAGTACTGCTGTCACGGAAAACTGAATAGACTTTATACACGACACCGTAAATTGGGTACATTACAAACTGTCATGAGCTCAAACAATTCTAGATTTTACTGATTCTGTTTTTTCTCGATTTGATGAGGATTAGGTACAGTTGTGAAGGAAAACATCGGAGGAAACCAGTTATCTTTCTAATAGCGGCAATAGACTTGGAATTTGACATGTTCGGGCAACCAAATGTGAATTTGGTTATACCTCTGACTACCCCCTTAGACTTACCCCCTTATTTTCATAAATGATCTAAAGGTCTGGCATAATTTCAAAATTTGGGCATGTTCAAAATTTTACACTTTGTGCCTCTTGATTCCCCATCCCCTGATTCCCGTATTAGACATATTTAATTGTTAGAAATACCTGAAGAAAGACTATAAAATGTGACAGGTGCTTTGTTTTTTCTAAAGGGCTATTATTTATCATAATAAACGCAAAAACATAATTACAACTAAAGATACATAGGGTTTGGTGTTTGTAAGCAAGTAAGATCGTATGAGTAAGTGGTGTTTGTAATATTGTAAGGACGTATACTATTACAGATTTTTACGTATAATATTACTTAATTAGTTGGCTGAATGTATCTCTGTATAAATGAAATATTTAAAGATGAAAATTGTAAATTCAGTCTAATTAGCGTAAGCCGCTTATATTCGCACATTCATATTAATATCTCTTTGTTTACCCGCTACAGAATTCATATTTCATACAACGGCTTTAATCTTTTCATTTGTACATCAAAAACCGTAATCCACAATAAATAAAATAAAGGTATGTTTTCAATATTAATTCATTCCCATCGTATCGATCGTGTTGTAAAGCAACAGGCGCGTTGCAACCTGGACAAAGCTACCTGGCTTCTATAAACTTTGTTACATATTTTTACAGAAACAAGGTTTATTATCGCTTGCAGTTTACAATTCCAGGCTTTGCATAAGTTCTAGGTTTCCCGGGGATTGATGGAAAGGGATAGATAGCTCTGAGAAGGAAAGGGAACTAGTTGGCAATTTGGTACGCCCCTGAACGCACTTTGACCTTTTGTTCGATTTAGAATGAGTATTTTTGCATAACTTTGCGATGGGGTGAACAACACAAAGAAAAGATAATTGGCTTCACATTCGAGCAGTAAATTAGCTTTCACATGTATTGTATAGAAGACTGAAATGAATGTTAGAAACAAAAGATTGGATTCTAAAATGAGTAATAACTTTATTAAATGGAATCTCATAAATTCTTTGATATTATAAATGGCTGTTCGCGAACAATGAACTATATAGGTAGTAAGTATAATTTTAAATAGAAAAAAATATCGTCAAGACTAATCTTGTAAGGGCTTTTTTGTTCAATATCAAAATTAAAGATTTTAAAACTTCTTAAGAATTTGAGTTTTGTTGGAAGGAAATGATCAGGAAATTCGGTCTATTGCTCCCGTTTGAAAACACGAAAGCTGGTATTTATAAAAATCGGAACTCCTAAACGTTTTTATTATATATTTTTAGATGTTTGCATTTTCCAAGTACGCTTTACCTAACTTGTGGACCGATTTGAATGAAACTTAAAACAGGAGTACGATCTACTTCTGTTATAATAGTCTAATTTATTTATTGGCGAAATAAACAGCTACATTACAAAAATTAATAATAAGGAGTTTCATTAATGTTTACTTATTAGTAATGTAGCCAACTACGTTTGGCTCAGAATAATATTAGGGCTTAACATAAATGCTAGAAGAAAGCTGACCCTGAACAAAGGTAGAACATAGGTAGTCTTAAAAGCTAAGTGATTATATTCCTGTTCTTTCACTGCCAATACCGTGAAAAACCAGGGTAACAAACACGGTTCGAGAGAGATAGGTTAGTGGAGACTGTAAATATAAACAGCGGCTGCATTCACCTCTGCACTTTGAGACCCGCATCCCTACTATGTCCCGATTAGTCGCTAACCGGGACAGTTTACGGTCAACGCGTTTCTAGTTGCAGATTATCGAAGCTAAATTGAGTGGTTAATGAAAGCGTACGGCTTGGTTACACGATGCAGTTTTAGAACAACTTTATGGTTATTATAACTGGATTTTCGCATAATCAAAAGCTTACTGAAGCTTAGCCTAGCGCTCGTGGCATAGCATGCTTAGACGTCCTTGATAGATAGTTGAAGTAACGCGACATTCTCAGTGGTCACAATTTGGATGGGTGACCGCAAGTTGCATTAACAGCTGAGCGCTTCCGTTCTTTGGAGGCCACGATAAATTGTCGGTCACGGCTTTTAAGTCGTTAAGCCATGACGGAAGACTTTAGGCGGTCTAAAAACTCCGGCACCAGAGTAAGTCAGACTACCAGCTCATGCAAACTTACATAAGCATAAAACTAGTTTCACAATAATCATAAAAGCCATGTTGGATATTTGTTATTGTTTATTAGCGTGCTATTAGTTATGTTGTTACAAACAGGTAATAAACTTATTTACCTTGCTTATTTCGTTAACAATGGAGCTAGTTTATGCTATTCTGGTAACTTTATACTTACCTTTGACCTTTTGTAACGTTGAATGTGAAGTTGAGCAGATAATATTTAGTGACCTTTAGGTAGTGTAACTATTTCTATACGGTCTTATGCATAAAAACTTAGTGCGCCGATCAGGATCGCTAGATTGCTCTTTTGCTGGCCGGTTATTTTGCCATAAATTCCTGTCTATACTTTTTTTACTAAATAATAAATAAATAAATATTGCTGGACATTTCACACAGCGCCATCTAGCCCCAAACTAAGCAAATAAAATATTTCAAATCAGAAGTTATAATTACTACGTACATTTGTTCATGCAAATAAGCAGGGTGAACCAGTCCTTTTATTATAAAAAACGTGCTAAGTACTTTAGTTCCGCACAGCAATTAAGTAGATACAATTACGTAACTTCCTTAGTATTCAGCACGATAAAACTTCTTTTAAAAGTCTTAAAAGAAGTCAGCAGCAATATTCATTAACAACTCATTTAATTGTAACGACTCTCCATTAAGTTTATTCAATTTGCTACAATCATGACCTGCCTGAACCATGAAACTGCCTCATAAAGGAATCCTTAAAGTCAATAACGCGAGAAGGCTATAAACTTCGTACACCCCCTCTTTCAGTCTATATAAAGCACAATATGACGTAGTACGAATCGAAGCAGGTAGAGTACCACCTGCATGTCTGTTTGAGTTGAAAAGTATTGAGAGTTGAAACTAAGTCTATTATTTTCACTAACTCATCTTTATTCTATGAAATCACTGAACTATTCTATATTTCAAACATTTAAAAATAACTTCGAAGTTCTACCTACTGATCTGGTGGTCATAATGTGGTTTTTCTCCGCCCATCCCCATTTATTCTCGATTCCTCATAGATCCCATTTTCAGAACAGGGTTTTGATGATAAATGGATTAATCTGGAAAATGATTTCTAAGTATTATTTTTTTAAATTGGTTTACAAAGGACAGAGTTCTGCGATAACAAATTAGAAGAAAAACTTGAGAATCTCCTCCTTTCTTTGAAGTTGCTCGAAAGAACGGAACATATCTAAAGAAGTCCATCGAACAATATTCCACTAGCGACGCAGTCTAAACAGATAGACTGGCGAAACTATATAGGAGGCTGTGAAACATCTGTGTGTGTGAAGTGAGAGAGTGTGCGTGACCTAGATTCATGGATCCCCGTTTACACCTTCAGCGTATAATTCTAGGCAGCGGTGCGAGTGAAACAGCTGTAGTAAATATTTTTAGTTTACATTTATTTATAAGTTTTACTTTGAAGTTCAATGTGAAAGTGTACAATTCTTAGAATGTATTTAATGTGGCTCTAATTTTGCTTTAGATACTATTATGTATATTCCTTGAGGGACGAATTTCATGTGGCAAGAAGAATTAATGTTGTGGAAGAGGCAGAGTAAAGAAATGATAGAGCAGTCTGCAGTGAAAAACGAAATAATAAATATTATAGAGATATGATTGAACGTTTATATAACGGCTGATAGGACTAAGTGGAAGAAATTTATTGTGTCGACCCCACCTAACAAACACAAAGTAATCAAGGAAGTAAAAGCTAAATTTAACTTCAAAGAAAAACTCGTATTAGAACAGTACGAAAAAACAATTGGTAAAATATAGGCATACATTGAGCTTACATTATTCAAAGGAACCTGAATCATTTATCTGCGTCTTGGAGAATAACGAAACCTTTTTCAAGAACATTTGTCCTTTATCAGGGACTTTTAAATCGGAAGCAACGGGAACGAAAACATTATTCTTTCTTCACACGTTTTATTACAGTGTCAACAAGGTGGCCTTGACTGAGAGGGATGGTACCTCGACTTTCAATCCTAAGGTACAGGAAACCCGCGGCTTAGTCAGCCCCACACGTATTGACCATGTCTTTCCTGTGGATATGGCCGTGATAGTTTAGGTGCTGGGCAAGCTTACTCCATCTCAACATTGTTACAGGCACTACAGTGTCCCGTTAAGTGTAGGCATGTAGATCTGTAAAGTTAACAATTTAAATATTTTTATAGGGAGGAAGACTCAAGCGCGTTTTGTAAAATAAATTGGCTTATTAATAGTTTTATGAAGAACTG
This sequence comes from Camptogramma bilineatum, assembly GCA_958496255.1. Lineage (NCBI taxonomy): Eukaryota > Metazoa > Arthropoda > Insecta > Lepidoptera > Geometridae > Camptogramma > Camptogramma bilineatum. The sequence goes on from OY292456.1 coordinate 12,640,410, forward strand.
AACAGTTGGAGTCCTAAAATTAAAATAAAAAATTCTGTATTTTTAAATTGTGAATAACATGTTCATGAAAAATTCTCTATAACACAATATAAAGTGAAAACTGTTAGAAAAGTAAGACTAAAACCAGTAAAGTGTTAAACTAATGCGTTGAAGTGAGTAATATAACCTCCCGGGTCTTAAACAGAGCTTGTTTAAGTAGTATCTTTGGAGCTAAGTACCACATCTATCTTAAGCTCCCACACTCTGTAAATGTTCCTGGTCTTGGTTTCTGCATCACCTATCTTGTGAAATATATTTGTGAGGGTGTATATCTCTCGGTCTCGCGCTTGAACGATTTAGATGTTTTTTTACTTATGAGGTTATTTAGACGGTTATTACTAGGTATAGTTGAACCCGGTATGTGGCGGTATGGTCAAGATACACTTTTTTGGATTAAGCTGGGTAATTTCCGCCAAATTACAGATAGGGAAGCGGTGTACATACAAATATGTTTTTTTTTTATTACCTACTTGCCATTATGAGTGCTGGCAAACGAAAAGTTTGAAATAAAACTTTATCCGCTCATTATGTCCCGCCTCTCGCGAAAAACTCCTGTTCAAATTGAAACACTGTTTACACTATTGCCATCCTTTTTTGTTAGATAGTGACAAAAAGTGACAGGGCGAATTTTGAGCATTGTTTAACCAGTGTTCAAGTTGAGAGGCGTTTTGTAAGTAAGGCCTTATGAGTGTGTTTGAGTTCCGCTAAAGGCTTGATAGGTGAACGGTTTGAATAAAAATAAATACTACAAAGCTACAAACCATGACCCAGATTAACATAACGGCTATTGTATTACTACAAAAGTTTGTCAGTGTATGTATTTGTACCTATTATTTGTAACTCGTCCCCTTAGACTTCAAAAGTACTAAAACGCTTAGAAATCTGAAAAAATGTCAACCGTGCTTTGGGGATACACTCGTGATAACTTTTGATCGTATTTTATTTAGGTATAGTTTCTTAAAAGTTAGTATTAAATACGTGAATGTGCACGTTTAGTCGTCGATGCTTCTGGAACAGGCAAACCTGGCTCCGAGCTCATCTTTCATTTAATGTCAGGGGTCATGCGATCGATGTAGCGACCGCCTACGCGGGCCTCCGCATCCCAAGCTACCGCTTTCAAGTTATAAGCTGTAGCAGCCTCTGTACTTACTTCACGACATTCTACTAATAATTTGTTATTTTCTTCATTTAAACATTTACTTACCCTCTTACCTATGAAAGATGTTTAAATTTGAATACTGGTTAAACAACAACCTGTCTCTGTTTGTCACTATCCACAAATACAGAAAGGGCGTTGTTTAACCAGTGTTTAACTTTAAAAATCTTTCATACTTACGAACGCGTCTCAACTTGAACACTGGATAAACAATGCTCAAGATTCGCTCTGATACTATTTGTCTTGTGGCTTGAAGGGTTGCAGCAGTTGGGTGTGAAACTACAATATTCATTGCTGAAATGCCAACGTGATATTGTTTAGACTTTTTCCATGTGACTTTCAGTGATGAACTAAAGCAAATAACTCATACTGCAAGTAAAAATGAGTGAGATCACGAATTTAAATAACGTGTAAGCCTGCCTTTAGAAGCCCTAGCAGACTGAAGTTTATTCTACTGGCCTACAGTTTGGTCAGATTGGGCTACTAGTGCATACATGGCCGATATTGAATAGTTGCAGTGTGCGCTGTGCACTTGCATACATCTTCTTACACCAAACTATCGGCCGATAGAAAGTCTGGGGTCTGCGAGGGCTCTGAATCCAGGTTGGACTTAAACGAAGGATATTTTATTCGCTAAAGCAAAGATATTTTCAATACAAAAGAGCTACCAACGTACAAAAAATATAATTGTGATGAAAGTAACAGTTCTGCAAGTTCTTATCACTTATACTAAAACAGGGGTGTCAATGTATACAGAGCCTGGCTAAAATGTAGCTGGGCGGATCTAGTTCGCAACGCAGGATCGTGAACATTCCACCTATACTCCAAAGAATTGCTTTGAACGCTCATTCTGCCAGTCGAAATCCATTCGAAAATATGAATGCAGAAATAGCGATTCGCATCCTTTGTTCAATAACCCGTTTTTGGTTTGTTTTCTATTGTTCTGCGCAGTGTGATTGAATTTCAGTCTGATTGAAAGGCTTTTGTGTGCATTGGAGCTTCCTCTTACGTTATTCTTTCACAAGCATTTTTTTTCTTATTATACTGTGAAACTTCATTGCTCAAGAGTGACCGTGATGATGTCCATAGTTAAAGCGTGTCCGTAGTAGTTTGTTGTTGTCGTAAATCCGAAAAAATCTGGTCTGAAAAAAAAATCCAACGGATTGAATAGTTAGTAATGGATTGATTAATCATAAGAATATTTAAAAAAAAGACAAAAAATGACAACAGCCTTTTATCCAAGTGAGAAGTAAAAAATATACTAGATAAATAAATAATGCTGAATATTTTACACAGCATCATGTAGCCCAAAAGTAAGCATAGCTTGTGTTATGGGAACCAAGAGACTGATATACGACTTACCTATTTTATGTAAATACCTACTCGTACCTACAAACATATTTTATACACACAGAAACACCCAGTCATGAGACAAATATTTGCAGATCATACAAACATTTGTCCGGTGGGGATCGAAGTTAAGGGCCCTACTCACACACCTGCCGCAGGAGCAATCTAGGGTGCATGGCGGTTGTGGCGATATCGGGAGTATCTCTACACACTTGCCAAATTGCCCCTGCATGCCTACACACATCACAATTAAGGATGCAATTAAGGGTCATCCCCACTCCTACACCCTAGATTGCCCCTGCGGCAGGTGTGTGAGTAGAGCGCTTTATGCGTGTCAGACGGGCTTTCACCCACTGCGCCAGGAAGATCGTCAATAAAAAGCGTCATATTTTCTTATGTCTAACATAAAAACATAGTGATCTTGGTTACATTTTCCCTCGAAGTTATGGAAGTTATGATAAAGGAAACCGAATATAAATGAAGATATTATGTTACTTACCGTCAGCGTCAGTCTTAGGTGAAGATATTAAAAACTTAAGTCACTGGTGGATTTTATGACGGAACAGTTCCTAAACGTAATTAAAGTTGATATTAGTTGAGGATTATGAGCTGCTTTCAGTAAAACAGTTAAGCTTTAGAGATTTTAAACTCCCTTTTTTTAAGTCGGTATTTCACATTTTGGTTTAGTGAACAGCAAATTTTAATTTCAAAGCAATGCGTTTGATTTGCTGACGTGCATCAATGATTATTACTGTACGGATAAAACGCGCATTAATACAAGCACCAGTATAATAGTGAAATTAAACATAATTGGGAAACCAATAAACGCTTTTGAAAGATCCTGAAATGATGCACCACTGTAGCTTAAAAGCATGTAAGTACTAATTAAGATTCCTTCCCGCTAAAGGTTATAGCTGATTACGTCAACTACGCACCCAAACCGCACCGCATCGCCTTTCGACGTTCACTTTTGGCTTGCGATGCGGCGATCCGGTGACGCTACGGAGTTGATGTAGTGAGCGTTGGTCCATAGAATTCCATACAAATAATGCCTAACCGCACAAGGCGAGGCGGTGAGGTGCGGGTGCTAAATTGACATGATCAGCAATAAGATCCCTAATCAAAGCAGAGTAGTTCTCACAAAACTCGTTAGGCTAAGCTAAACAATTGAATTAGGTAGGAACCTACTAATAAGTTCGTTTATTGCTAGTGACAAACTCCTGGAGGACCTACGAAAACTTTCATCATGGTTTCATGACTTTGACTATAGATAACAAGTTTCATGCAGATTGGATTAACGGTTCGATAGTTATGCGAGAACAGCAATAATTCGTGGAACTTACAAACCCACAAACATACAAAGCAAAATCGCCCAACTTGTCACTAAGATCTTCGCTCGCTTCGCTTGCTCAATCGATAAATAGAACAGCCAACACAATAATTCAATCCAGCGACCCCAACTAAGTTGTGGTCGCCAGAAAATGTGTTAAAATGTGTGCACATTGATGTATTAGTGCCATCAATGAAAATAACAATATTATGCGGAAACTCACATACAAACATTTTCAGATTATCATTTTAAGAAACTATTTATCATGATAATTGTTAAGAGGGCTCCGACGCTATGCCGCTCGTCAGTTTTAGGTATTTACGGGCGGGAAACGTAGCGCTCAAGCTTGTGTGCGTAGAACGCACACATTGAAAGCGCCACGCAGTGCGGGCCGCTCTGACACAAAGCGGTCAAAGTTTCGGCAAACATTTTTTACGTTTTAAAATTTATAACTTCATAACGATTTTGTATTGACATCTATACCAATCTAATACCAATTCTGTAAAGCGAAAGAGTTTGTTTGTTTGTTTGAACGCGATATTCTACAAGTCAGATTTGAAAAAACTTCGCATCTTATTTATTTATTTATTAGACAAAATCCACAGCTCTTAGTAGTAATAAATCGACTTCTTTATGTTTCTTACAGCCAATGACGGATTTACATTTTTTAGAGTAAAACATATATTACGACAGTCACTAGGTATTTCACTTTCAAATCTAAACTAAATCGACGATAATTTTACGTGAGTAATTCCCGTGTGTTAAATAATGTCTAGTCACTAGGTAGTATAGGTTTTAGAGAAAAGTAAATAACAATAAGAATAAAAATAGTTACAACCAAGCACTTTCGTGGTATGTGTGTGCAGCGTGTGTGTGTGTGTCTTCGTAACTTCGCAACTTCGCATCTTCGCATCTTCGTATCTTCGTAACTTCGCAACTTCGTAACTTCGTAACTTCGTATCTTCCTATCTTCCTATCTTCCTATCTTCGTAACTTCGCAACTTCGTATCTTCGCAACTTCGTATCTTCGTAACTTCGTAACTTCACACCTTCGCATCTTCGCAACTTCGCAACTTCGTAACTTCGCAACTTCGCAAATTCGTATCTTCGTAACTTCGTATCTTCGTAACTTCGTAACTTCGCAACTTCGTATCTTCATATCTTCGTAACTTCATATCTTCGTAGCTTCGCAACTTCGTAACTTCGTATCTTCGCAACTTCGCACCTTCGTATCTAGAAAATATGAAGATACGAAGTTGCGAAGTTGTGAAGTTGCGAAGTTGCGAAGTTACGAAGTTACGAAGTTTTGAAGATACGAAGATACGAAGTTACGAAGTCACGAAGTCACGAAGATACGAAATCACGAAGTTACGAAGGAACGAAGATGTGAAGTTATGACCATATGAAAAACTTCGTATCTTCGTATCTTCGTAACTTCGCAACTTCGCAACTTCACAACTTCGTATCTTTATATCTTTAAGATACGAAGGTGCGAAGTTACGAAGTTACGAAGATACGAAGTTAAGAAGTTACGAAGTTACGAAGTTACGAAGTTGCGAAATTACGAAGATAGGAAGATAGGAAGATACGAAGTTACGAAGATACGAAGTTGCGAAGTTACGAAGATACGAAGTTACGAAGTTTTGAAGATACGAAGATACGAAGTTCTGAAGTTGCAAAGATATGAAGGTAAGAAGATACGAAGTTACGAAGTCACGAAGATACGAAATCACGAAGTTACGAAGGAACGAAGATATGAAGTTATGACCATATGAAAAACTTCGTATCTTCGTAACTTCGTAACTTCGCAACTTCACAACTTCACAACTTCGTATCTTCTTATCTTCTAGATACGAAGGTGCGAAGTTGCAAAGTTACGAAGATACGAAGTTACGAAGTTGCGAAGTTACGAAGATAGGAAGATAGGAAGATACGAAGTTACGAAGTTACAAAGTTACGAAGTTGTGAAGTTGCGAAGTTGCGAAGTTATGAAGATACGAAGTTGCGAAGTTGCGAAGATACAAAGGTACTAAGATACGAATATATGAAGTTTTGAAGTTACGAAGATACGAAGTTACGAAGATGCGAAGTTACGAAGATACGAAGTTGTGAAGTTGCGAAGTTGCGAAGTTATGAAGATACGAAGTTGCGAAGTTGCGAAGATACGAAGATACAAAGATACGAAGATACGAAGTTACGAAGATATGAAGTTGCGAAGTTGCGAAGTTACGAAGTTATGAAGTTACGAAGTTACGAAGATAGGAAGATACGAAGTTACGAAGATACGAAGTTACAAAGTTACGAAGTTGTGAAGTTGCGAAGTTGCGAAGTTATGAAGATACGAAGTTGCGAAGTTGCGAAGATACAAAGGTACGAAGATATGAAGTTGCGAAGTTACGAAGATACGAAGTTGCGAAGTTACGAAGTTACGAAGTTACGAAGATGCGAAGTTACGAAGATACGAAGTTGTGAAGTTGCGAAGTTGCGAAGTTATTAAGATACGAAGTTGCGAAGTTGCGAAGATACGAAGATACAAAGATACGAAGATACGAAGATATGAAGTTGCGAAGTTGCGAAGTTACGAAGTTATGAAGTTACGAAGTTACGAAGTTACGAAGTTACGAAGATACGAAGTTGCGAAGATGCGAAGATGCGAAGTTGCGAAGTTACGAAGATACGAAGATACGAAGATACGAAGATACGAAGATACGAAGATGCGAAGTTACGAAGATACGAAGTCACGAAGATACGAAATCACGAAGTTACGAAGGAACGAAGATATGAAGTTATGACCATATGAAAAACTTCGTAACTTCGTAACTTCGCAACTTCGCAACTTCACAACTTCACAACTTCGTATCTTCTAGATACGAAGGTGCCAAGTTGCGAAGTTACGAAGATACGAAGTTACGAAGATAGGAAGATACGAAGTTACGAAGATAGGAAGATACGAAGTTACGAAGATACGAAGTTGCGAAGTTACGAAGTTACGAAGTTACGAAGTTACGAAGTTACGAAGTTACGAAGTTGCGAAGATGCGAAGTTACGAAGTTGCGAAGTTGCGAAGTTGTGAAGTTACGAAGATACGAAGTTGCGAAGTTGCGAAGTTATGAAGTTACGAAGAAACGAAGATGCGAAGTTCCGAAGTTGCGAAGATATGAAGGTAAGAAGATACGAAGTTACGAAGTCACGAAGATACGAAGTCACGAAGTTACGAAGATACGAAAATATGAAGTTATGACGATATGAAAAGATAAAGATATGACGATGACGATGATGATTGTGTTTCGCTCATCAAGCCCTTTCATTTGATACCCATATAAAAAAAAAATTCCATGGAATGGAACAGGTCCTGCCTGACTTCATCATCAGAACAGCATGGTGTTTCGCTCATCAAGAGAACAGCATTGTGTTTTGCTTACCAAGCCCTTTCATTTGATACCCATATCAATAAAAAGTTCCATGATCATCATCATCATCATCAGCATCATCATCAGCATCATCATCACCTAATCCAGATGATAAAAACATAAAATGACTGTAAAGCTTTCTATGTGGATGTGCATGCTTCTGTACGTATACTTTACCTATAGGCACCTAGGTACTTACTACTAACCTATGCTGTTATAAAATAGTCAATTTTTATGCCAGGCAAAATCTTTATCAAAAGATGCCTTACATACTGTAATCTGATTTTATCGAAAATATGACATATCACGTTTACGCGACCGCTTCTCATGTAAGAACACAGTCACGTGACGTCACTGGCTCTGCCACAGCTTAGCTAATAGTATTTACGCAATGTGACGTGCTCCCAGCTCCAATGGCCGCGGCCGTCTGACGATTTTCGGCAGTGAATCGTCCTTTTATTCATCGTAGCTACTCCATAGAAAAAATGTATGGAGAGTTTTATCTTCAACTTTCTTGCCTTTATTGTGTTGAATATAGCTACACCTACGAAAAAAAAAATAGCTCACAGGATAGATAAAATATTGAACTTGTTGTTTTCGTATTTTTTAATTCAATTGAGTAATTTAGTGTTCGGTCAGGCTTAAAACCCCGCGCTCATATTTTGTGTACTTTGTCCAGTAATTTATTAAAAAAATACATAAAATATTGAAATATAAAATAGCTCACAGTGTAGATCAGTTCATTGGTAGTATTTAGAGTATGTTTTTCACTATCTTAATACGATTTGCTTTAAGAAAATCTTTAAAACGGTAAACCTCTATTTTGACAAATTCACCTCAGTTGGCCCTTAATGATTACTCAGTTTTATATTCCTAGATAATCTATGCCTAGCACGTGAACGCAATACCTAAATTTTCAAAAAAAAAATAGAAAAATTACTTTAAAAGAAGCAATGAAACAACACCTCATCAGCCTACAGAACTTTTCTACTCAACATTGACTACCTCAATAAACCTTCAAGATGTCGAGACCGGCTATCAGTAAGTGTGTCAGTTCATTATTTCATCGTTTACGGAGCCATTTGATTCCAGGCGCACAATAAAAGAGCTAGAACTAAGTATAAAATGCCTTTGCGAACAAAAGTCAGTCGGATATGAGTGATACAGTTAAAGCTAAAAAGTAGGCACTTCGCAATGTTTCGTGAACTGGGTGACTTGGCGCACTTCCAAGTGTTACGGCTTCGTATGGATTAACCGTGCCATACGTGACGGAATCAACTCATTTTGTTTTAATAACTTCAGCAGAAGAAAACATAGCGCTCTGAGTAATATCATAACTATGTGGATTGTGTGTTATTTCATCTCGGAAAAGCTGAATACTTTGCGTAGCTTGCAGATTTCTACGGATTACCTACATTCGGAATTTCTGAAGAATTAAGTAAGTTTGTATGAGCAATTGGCCAATTCTAGTGACGGAGTTTTTAGGCCACCTAAAGGCCTTCGTCATGGCTTAACATTAAATTCTTGCACATAGTGACATAATTAAAATTTATAAGTATTTGATGAACGCATTTTTTATGCACCTATATGGCTTACCTACCTACCACTTTATTTCCCTGAATTCTTTTGCTCATTTTTTCCCTAAAGTCCTTTTGGCAATCTATTCGTGATAGAATATTTACCATTTAAATTAAAAGCTTTCTTCCTTTAGCCTTCGCAACCCAAATTCTTTAAACAAAATCTCAACCTAATAACTGAAACCAAAATGCCAAACGTAAAAGGAAGGTCGCAGTCTGTAATAAAACGTTTCAATGGCGAAATTGACGAAAATATGACTTCTGGAATGAAATCCACTTATTACCACTTTATTGAATTTCCCGACATTTCACCTCGGGAAAATGCCAACGAAAATCTTTTCCTACGAAGAAATCGTGGAGTAACATTTCACTAGGAATGCAAAAAAATTGCTTATAAAACTAAAATCTTTATTTAGAAACACGTTTAATCCAGAACGAACATTTTTGTTTCCGATATAACGTTATGACGCATACGACGCGTAAAATTTAGGGAAACATCAAATAATTTACAAGAGTAAGGTAGGTAGAGGTAATATAATTATCTTTGTTAGAACTATTTTCTGTAGTGATTTAATTCAATAAGATTTTTCTGATAAAAAGTCACACACTGTGTTTCATTCCAGAAAACTATCAGTTCATTATTAGTATTTCTTTTCGTATTTATTTTTCATTATTATCATCATTCATTCATAGTCTACATGCGGGTGACAACACAGAACATAGTAGGTAGGTACCTAAATAGTAAGTATTACAATAATATCAGTAAAAAGTTTCTAAAAACAGAAACTGTCTGAAATGTAAAACAACATTACCTCATTTGATGATATAGGCCCCCTAGTACAGGCGTATTTGTAAAACTCACAATATTATACGTGAAATGCAAAAACATTGTTACTCGTAACTCAGGAAGAGTTATCATTATTTACAAAATACCCCAACCACGCTTTTTCGCTTCAGCCGAGTGTACAAACGATAAAACAAGGAAAACAAAAGTGACTATAAAACGTATGCTCTTACGAAAACAGTAAGGAAGGCTCAGGTATTCTTACCTCGACATAGTTGGTAATATTGTTAGCCGTATCAGAAAAGGTTTTTTGCAAAACGGGCGCATGGCAGTTTTTATATGTATTTATGTGAGACTTATGGCGGTAAAAAATGGTTTATCCTGTAAGTTTATTCGATAGATCTATGTCAGGTAGACTACAGAATGATAATGTGCATCTTTGACGTCAATTTAACTCGCGTAAAAAATAATAATATTGAAACATTTCCGGTATCTAAACTGACAATGCTTCAATTAATCCGAAGAATCTTCAGCTGAGAAAGAAAAAGGGATGTACCAGTAATTACAGAGTACTTCTCTTATGTGGTAATAATGCCTTTATAAAAATAATATACAGAAAAATGTCAAGTAAGGTTTCAAAATGTTACGACATATTGTACAACAACTCAAGATAGTTTGAAAAATGCCCTGTTGTACTTCTCTCTTCTCTGTTTTGGATCCTGATTTTTTTCTAGGTCCTATCTAGCGTAGGTTGTAAGTACGAGTAATTTCGTAGCCAGGGATGAAAATGTCCTTACGCAGAACTCTCTCTACGTAACTTTTGTAAACTGGTTAAGGACTAAGAAAAAAAAACTAGCAAATTAAAGGTTGATTCACGCTACACCGGGCCGGGGCCGGCCGGGACCCGGCCCGGTGTAGCGTGAATCAACCTTAAGAGGCATTAGACAAAATTTTCTGATTTACGTGATGTTTTGGGGCAGGATTTTTCAATGAAAACACTGTATTTATAAAAAAATTATGGCACAGCATGAAATATCATTTCAATTTTGTACTATTAAATGAGCTACTTTTGTATTTTTATTATTTCTTTTTGATTAATCGACCTCAAACCGGCGACTGTTTTGTGAATTTTTGCTGTAAGAGGTTTAGAAATCACCATATTTACGAATCATTTTGACGTCCAAATGGTATAAAAAAATTACGATGTTTTGCTGTGATAGTCAACCAAACTATTAAATGGATCACTTTTTACTACCTTTATTTAGTTTTTGAGTAAAAAAATCTTTAACTTAGTCCAAATTTCGAGAAAACGGCCAAAGAATTGCTTTTGATTTTGGCTACTTAGAACTGACTTAGAACTCTTGTTCGTAAAATTAACAAAACAGAAATAAACTTTAGTTCAAAATCAATCCTTTTCTGAAAAAAAAAAATGCAAAAAGATTAAAAAATTGGCAATGAAAAATCTTTTAAAACAACCTAAAACGCGTCGTATCTACTACCCTATCTACTCGACGCAAGCAGACCGCGCCGAGCGCTTCTAGGGGGTGGACGTATCGCTTTGCATCCCGGAGCTCGCACTGAGTCGACTCGCAAAGCACGTCGCCGGCTACGAAGAATATAGCGAAATAGGAGCGTTTGATACATTGGTTGCTAAGTTATTAATTACCTATTTTTAAATATTTTCTGCGGGGCTAAAAAGGCCGTTAAAGCAGAATAATGATCTGAATTGTTGTGTAACTAATAATGTAATAATAGGGTGACAGCGAGCTGATCTGATGATGGAGTCAGGACCTGTTCCATGGAATTTTATGATGATATGGGTATCAAATGAAAGGGCTTGATGAGCGCAACACAATGCTGATCTGATGATGGAGTCAGGACCTGTTCCCTGGAACTTTTTAATGATATGGGTATCAAATGACAGAGCTTGATGAGCGCAACACAATGCTGATCTGATGATGGAGTCAGGACCTGTTCCCTGGAACTTTTTAATGATATGGGTATCAAATGAAAGAGCTTGATGAGCGCAACACAATGCTGATCTGATGATGGAGTCAGGACCTGTCCCATGGAACTTTTTAATGATATGGGTATCAAATGAAAGGGTTTGATGAGCGAAACACAATGCTGATCTGATGATAGAGTCAGGACCTGCTCCATGGAACTTTTTAATAATATGGGTATCAAATGAAAGGGCTTGATGAGCGCAACACAATGCTGATCTGATGATGGAGTCAGGACCTGTTCCATGGAACTTTTTAATGATATGGGTATCAAATTAAAGGGCTTGATGAGCGCAACACAATGCTGATCTGATGATGGAGTCAGGACCTGTTCCCTAGAACTTTTTAATGATATGGGTATCAAATGAAAGGGCTTGATGACCGAAACACAATGCTGATCTGATGATGGAGTCAGGACCTGTTCCATCGAACTTTATAATGATATGGGTATCAAATGAAAGAGCTTGATGAGCGCAACACAATGCTGATCTGATGATGGAGTCAGGACCTGTTCCATGGAACTTTTTAATGATATGGGTATCAAATGAAAGGGTTTGATGAGCGAAACACAATTCTGATCTGATGATGGAGTCAGGACCTGCTCCATGGAACTTTTTAATAATATGGGTATCAAATGAAAGGGCTTGATGAGCGCAACACAATGCTGATCTGATGATGGAGTCAGGACCTGTTCCATGGAACTTTTTAATGATATGGGTATCAAATGACAGAGCTTGATGAGCGCAACACAATGCTGATCTGATGATGGAGTCAGGACCTGTTCCCTGGAACTTTTTAATGATATGGGTATCAAATGAAAGAGCTTGATGAGCGCAACACAATGCTGATCTGATGATGGAGTCAGGACCTGTTCCATGGAACTTTTTAATGATATGGGTATCAAATGAAAGGGTTTGATGAGCGAAACACAATGCTGATCTGATGATAGAGTCAGGACCTGCTCCATGGAACTTTTTAATAATATGGGTATCAAATGAAAGGGCTTGATGAGCGCAACACAATGCTGATCTGATGATGGAGTCAGGACCTGTTCCATGGAACTTTTTAATGATATGGGTATCAAATTAAAGGGCTTGATGAGCGCAACACAATGCTGATCTGATGATGGAGTCAGGACCTGTTCCCTAGAACTTTTTAATGATATGGGTATCAAATGAAAGGGCTTGATGACCGAAACACAATGCTGATCTGATGATGGAGTCAGGACCTGTTCCATCGAACTTTATAATGATATGGGTATCAAATGAAAGAGCTTGATGAGCGCAACACAATGCTGATCTGATGATGGAGTCAGGACCTGTTCCATGAAACTTTTTAATGATATGGGTATCAAATGAAAGGGTTTGATGAGCGAAACACAATTCTGATCTGATGATGGAGTCAGGACCTGCTCCATGGAACTTTTTAATAATATGGGTATCAAATGAAAGGGCTTGATGAGCGCAACACAATGCTGATCTGATGATGGAGTCAGGACCTGTTCCATGGAACTTTTTAATGATATGGGTATCAAATGAAAGGGTTTGATGAGCGAAACACAATGCTGATCTGATGATGGAGTCAGGACCTGCTCCATGGAACATTTTAATAATATGGGTATCAAATGAAAGGGTTTGATGAGTGCAACACAATGCTGATCTGATGATGGAGTCAGGACCTGTTCCATGGAACTCTTTAATGATATGGGTATCAAATTAAAGGGCTTGATGAGCGCAACACAATGCTGATCTGATAATGGAGTCAGGACCTGTTCCATGGAATTTTTTAATGATATGGGTATTAAATGAAAGGGTTTGATGAGCGAAACACAATGCTGATCTGATGATGGAGTCAGGACCTGTTCCCTGGAACTTTTTAATGATATGGGTATCAAATGAAAGGGCTTGATGACCGAAACACAATGCTGATCTGATGATGGAGTCAGGACCTGTTCCATCGAACTTTATAATGATATGGGTATCAAATGAAAGAGCTTGATGAGCGCAACACAATGCTGATCTGATGATGGAGTCAGGACCTGTTCCATGGAACTTTTTAATGATATGGGTATCAAATGAAAGGGTTTGATGAGCGAAACACAATGCTGATCTGATGATGGAGTCAGGACCTGCTCCATGGAACATTTTAATAATATGGGTATCAAATGAAAGGGTTTGATGAGTGCAACACAATGCTGATCTGATGATGGAGTCAGGACCTGTTCCATGGAACTCTTTAATGATATGGGTATCAAATTAAAGGGCTTGATGAGCGCAACACAATGCTGATCTGATAATGGAGTCAGGACCTGTTCCATGGAATTTTTTAATGATATGGGTATTAAATGAAAGGGTTTGATGAGCGAAACACAATGCTGATCTGATGATGGAGTCAGGACCTGGTTCATGGAACTTTTTAATCATATGGGTATCAAATGAAAGGGCTTGATGAGCAAAACATAATGCTGATCTGATGATGGAGTTATGACCTGTTCCATGGAACTTTTAATGATAATATGGGCATCAAATGAAAGGGCTTGATGAACAAAACACAATGCTGATCTGATGATGGAGTCAGGACCTGTTCCCTGGAACTTTACAATGATATGGGTATCAAATGAAAGGGCTTGATGAGCGAAACACAAAGCTGGGTCGGGGTTTACTTTGACTTTGATTCTTGATTTTGACTTTCACTTTGATTCTTGATTCTTGATTTTCAATTTTCGATTATCGATTCTCGGATCTTGTATCTCGGATTCTTAATTCTTGATTTTCAATTTTTTAATTTTTGATTTGTGATTCTTGATTCTTGTTTCTCATTTCTCGATTCTCGGATCTCGGATTTTTATTTTGATTTTTATTTCTTGATTTTGATTTTAAAATTAAAATCAAGATTAAAAATGAAAAATCAAACATCAAAAATCGAAGTCAAAAGTAAATCCTAACTTTTTAATGATATGGGTATCAAATGACCCTTTCATTTGATACCCATATCATTAAAAAGTTCGATGGAACAGGTCCTGACTCCATCATTAGATCAGCATTGTGTTGCGTTCATCAAGTCCTTTCATTTGATACCCATATCATTAAAAAGTTCCATGAAGCAGGTCCTGACTCCATCATCAGATCAGAATTGTGTTTCGCTCATCAAACCCTTTCATTTGATACCCATATCATTAAAAAGTTCCATGGAACAGGTCCTGACTCCATCATCAGATCAGCATTGTGTTGCGCTCATCAAGCCCTTTCATTTGATACCCATATTATTAAAAAGTTCCATGGAGCAGGTCCTGACTCCATCATCAGATCAGAATTGTGTTTCGCTCATCAAACCCTTTCATTTGATACCCATATCATTAAAAAGTTCCATGGAACAGGTCCTGACTCCATCATCAGATCAGCATTGTGTTGCGCTCATCAAGCCCTTTCATTTGATACCCATATTATTAAAAAGTTCCATGGAGCAGGTCCTGACTCCATCATCAGATCAGAATTGTGTTTCGCTCATCAAACCCTTTCATTTGATACCCATATCATTAAAAAGTTCCATGGAACAGGTCCTGACTCCATCATCAGATCAGCATTGTGTTGCGCTCATCAAGCCCTTTCATTTGATACCCATATCATTAAAAAGTTCTATGGAGCAGGTCCTGGCTCCATCATCAGATCAGCATTGTGTTGCGATCATCAAGCCCTGTCATTTGATACCCATATCATTAAAAAGTTCCATGGAACAGGTCCTGACTCCATCATCAGATGAGCTAGCTGTCACCATATTATTTCATTGTAGTCGGAACTTGACTGACATGCTGAGATCCAAGTTTCAACTCAATCGGACTATTTACTGAAGAGTTCTGTTGAATAGCTCCTGACTCCATCAGATCAGCACAATATGGTTTATGGGACAAAAAAACAAACATTTATTTTTTGTAATTATTTGTATTCAAAGTGTAACTAACCCGACTTTGTTTTGTGTTATACCTATAGGTACCTACCTAAGTACCTACCCAAAAAGTATTTTTACTATCTCAAATAAATCAATCACATGAAAATTACCAAAACCGTTTAGTCTAAGAAACGGAGCGCTGTTCATTGGGTGTTAGAATTTAGCAACTTTTGTCCCTCCGAGCGCTGATTTTGTCGAGTGCGAAATTGTATAATGGCTCTTAAGTCGTCTTTGCTAAAAATTAACTCTATAGTCGGATTGCTCATTATACGGACTAAAATTGAAGGAAAAAATTACATTTTTCATATATTTTTAGTCCATATAATGAGCAATACGACTTTAGTTTACTAATTTATATTTTAAAAGGAGTTTAAAAAGTTCTGTTGACATTTGAGAAAATTCGAATCAAAGCTAAGTAATGAGAAAACTTGAAACTCATTATTATGGTTTCACGCAAACTGGTTTATCGAAGTTTGAAGAGGAAAAGTTGAGATTTCGTGAGAAATACGGAAAATGAGATAACTTATTGATTTCGAATTGATACGTTTATTACCTGAGTGGAATATATAATTAGTTTCATATTACTTGGTTCTCCTAAACTACGCCTCATCCGTAACTTAAATGATTCTAACGTAGAAAATAACTTTTAATATTTTTTTAGCAGATTATTATGAATTTTTAAAATAAACACATTTTCTTAAATAGATTTTTTGGGCCAGAAATCCTTGCGCGGGCATCGTCCGGAGACCCTATCAAAGTTTCATCACAATCCAATCATTGGTATAGGAACACATGGAAGACAAACATACAAACATTTATTTTTTATAAGTAGATAGATATAAAATTGTGTAAATAATAAGTTTTTTTTTTTTTTTTTTTTTTTTAATTTTTATAGTGTTAAACCACACTTTGGTATTACCTATTTCATTAGAAATGAAATAAAATAAACCTGACGTAATAAGGATTCCGTGGCCGAATGGTAAGGCACTCCGGCTTAAGGAGGATCGTTTGTATCATTGCGGGTTCGAATCCCGTCGGAATTGAAAATTTTGGTAAGATTTTTCATTTCTAATGTGTATATAATGTTTTCACATAATAAAGTGGCCAGAGAGATACTGTGTGTTGTCCATCTTATAAAGGTCCGAGGGGAAACCAAAGTTGTTAACGGGCAATCAAGCTTATTGTGTTTGAGCGTCTCAAGAACTCCCAAGTCCCAAGCTAATATTCTACCTTTGAGCACATAAGTAGGCACAGTGAGTTGACCCTTAACTTAAAATGAACTTTAATACCTCGTATTATTGCACAAATTCGAGAAATACGGAACTGGAAACTGTGATTATCAAAGGCTCTTGTCAATTTTGTTAAATGTTAATAAACTTTCAAGTGCTTATTTAAGTTACGGGTTTGTTTTACTAAGTTGTGGTATAATCGATAAAGTTAAGATGTTATTACAAAAAGATAAAGTACCCTTGTAGTCTGTTTTTGTCTTAAATATTATAATTTTGTACTTTTTGTTGGAAACCCTTTACTTTGTAACACGATTACTTCCAGCATTTCCGAGAATATAATCTCTTTATTCAAATTTTTTTACAATGACTTTGTTTAAAGTAAATTGCTTGTGACTTTCGTACTAAGGATGTACACCATGTATTTAAAATTCAGACATTCATTATCATAGAAATATTCATCATCATCATTCCATTGAACTTGGTTAACAGCAAAACTAACCTCTACATATATTTTTTTAAGATTAATAAATATAAAAGAGTAGGTACTAAATAGAAACTATCAGCCAGTTCCGTAACTGTACTTGTTTAAAAGAATAAAGCCGAGTTAGCCGAATGGGATAGTACCTCGACTTTCAATCCGAAGGTCGAGCGTTTTGTTCCGTATCGCAAATATTGCCTCCCGACACTGTTTAAAATCATCTAGTAAAAGATATAAAGGCCTTAATTTTTTTTTAACAGAATCTTGTTATATAATATTTTTGAGGTAGGTACTTTATCTAAGACTGTTGCAATATATTTGTCTTCGTGAACTCATTCATTATCTAATTCCCAAAGCAAAAACAATCTCCCTAATACTCCTAATGAAGATTAGTGTGTTTACTTACAGACAAACTGGGTCGAGATTACGGAATATAAAATCTTGCCGTCCCCGTTTCAAATCTTCCCTGTAGAGCATTCGTTTGAACAATAGCCATGATGGATGATTCGTCCTCGGCAGAAGATCCTGTTTTTATCCGATTGTTTCCATTCCACCTGGTACCTAACTGTTATGCTATACCACAGTGCAGGAAGAAGCAGTGAGCGACTAAACTTGATCATACAAATAAGTTAATTACTCATAGAGAATAATAGGTGGCGAAGAGCTTGCTACCTGTCACGTAGGGAATACAAACTTCTGAAAAAGGTAGGCAATTATGTATTTTTCATTTCTCATACACGGAAAGTACGCTTGAAGTTACCTGAACAGAGGGATGAAAGTAGTACTTTTCCGCCCTGGGAAGCAATTTTCCCTGCTGTCAAATTAAAAAAAAAACATTCTATTTTGACATTTCTATTGAGTCATGTTGAAACTTTTTACACAGCAAAAGTAATATTTGACATTTCTATTGTACCTTTTTATTGAGAATTGCTGTAAAAAATATTTTCAACAATTTATTACATGAGTATTGTTATTAATAATTACTTTTCACTAAATTATTATTATTTAAACAAGATTTTGAGCTTGAAATATTTACCATCTTCAATGACAAAAAATACTGTCTGAAAAAAAAGGTGGGCGCCTTTTTTTTTTTTTTTTCAGTGGCAAGCTACCAGCCAGTATTTTTTTTAAAGCACCAATTCGATTTTTATCTGTTTTGTCGATCGAGAGCAGAGATTTTTATAAAATGAGCTAATCAGGTTTTTATTTACTTTCCTAATATTCGAAATGAAAAGCAGTGTTTACCTCGGGTGAAATACCTATTACGGCACTCGAACTATTAGCGCCCTCGCTACGCTCAGGCGCCAAACCATCTCGTGCCGCAATAGGTTACTTTCACCCCTCGTGCAACAATCTACTATGGTTGTGCCTCTGACTCTGTTAGTTATATTCCAAAGATCACTTACAAATATATAAAAAATGTATACAGCGCATTTGGTTCATGATTGCGTAAGGACAACCAAAGCTTTTTTTGACGCATTATAATTTTGATAGGTTTAAAAGGTAAATATCCTCAACAACAGTTTAACGCAAAAATTGATAATAGCTATGATGCAAAAAATAATATTGTCATCATCGATAACCCATCAAAACTGGAAAAAGGCCATTTCAAAATTCACAACCATCGTCGACCTTTACTAAATATTTTATCAAAGCTGTTATCGGTTCTTCGATTCTTATACTTAACCCGAAATAAGTTTTATTAATTATTTTGTAATCTCGATGAGCTAGAGATCGTGGATTAAAAGAACAGGTTTGTGGAAGACCGAACACGGAGGAGATAGCTTTTTGTTTAAGCTGTTTTGGTCAAACAAAAAGTTTTTGTTTTAACAGGAGTGTATAACAATTCAATGTTACTTGTATTTAAAAAAAAATGTTTCTTTTTACTTCCTATGTGTGCAACCTAACACAAAAAAAAATTAAAATTACCCTTTATACACTATTTTAACATAAAAGTTTTTAATCGCGTTGAAATATTTTCCAAAAAAATGAACTCTGACGGGATTTGAACTTCCGATCTTGGCCTACCATGATCACCATTCTAACAATTTAACTACCGGGCAATCGACGTCATGGCTTATATTTTATAAAAGTACGTTTCTTTCACTGTATTGTTTGAAATAAACTAATCTAGGCCTTACACATCTACAAATTGTAGTTTTGGGTAATTTTAGAATACATGCCTAAGATTATGCAGATCGGTCATGGAATGAAGACGTCCCCAAAGTTTGCTAATCTCAGAACTTTGCTAACGACTCCTCCGATCACCTCATTCCGGATTCTGGACCTAACGAGGCTTAGTTCAGTTTAAGCGGTTTTGAATTGTGACGTCATTTATCTAGGGATTTCCTAATTAAAACTAAGCCCCAA
Organism: Camptogramma bilineatum; assembly: GCA_958496255.1. NCBI lineage: Eukaryota > Metazoa > Arthropoda > Insecta > Lepidoptera > Geometridae > Camptogramma > Camptogramma bilineatum. The sequence goes on from OY292456.1 coordinate 12,660,081, forward strand.
GTAAGTTGTCCTTAAGTAAGATACCGCGCACATAGCTTTGACCATCGCTGAGTATCACAAATCAGCTGTCATTTAGATTAGTTATTAAATACTTTTTGTGGGGGGTGGCCTACAGTTGGATGGTGGAGGTGGAATGACAACTCGTGGTTAACGTAGTGGACTGTATATTCTTATCTTCTATGTAGGTACATCGCTGGATTCTTATCTTCTAGCCGCTATTTTCTATCTTCTAGTTACAATGTTGATTTCTTATGCTGCTATTTTCTTATTTGCTGACTATTTCTTCCTTCTTGTATTCCCGAGCAACTAAACTGAACTGAACTACCTCGGAAAATACTCCTACATTTATACAAAATCTAATTGGAATTATTACCAATAACACAAATCTTATAAGAAATTGGGCCAATCAGAATGCCGGAATTAATGCTCATACCGAGGTCATAAATATAAGCTACGCGCAAACTAAATCTATCTCATCATTCTATTGAGCGTTGCGTAGCAACCATCTAAAAATGCGGCGTGTTTCAGCCTTAGCAAAATCTAAGTAGGATTACAGAAACTTAATACTAATCTATGTATCGAGAGATTATATTACCTACCTTATTTATTTAGTCTTATTCTAAGTTTATATAAATCAAAATCCTACCTAGCTAAATATTTACGTTAAACGAAGTCGTCCGTAACACTTTTAGTAGTCAAGTATCTTTATATAAGCAGTTACTAATCAAAACTTAAGATGCTGAAACGAGCCCTGAGTATAACTTCTATATCCTAGTTTTCATTAATTTAGGTAACAATTTTAAAGTCTGATCGAACTTAAAGCCAATAAATCCAATCGTAGTCTTAGGTTAGTGAAATAAATTTTGATGATTATTATCTCGAATTCTAAGGCAGTAGGTACGAAGTTTGCCGGGTTAGCTAGTTGTATTAAATATGAGACTCATGTTATATGGTTATCTTCATTAAATAATAGACAAAAATTGTTTCATGAATATTATTATGAAAGCGCAGCTGCGCCTTCACTCACGTTGATTCTAAGGTAAAATAACATTTAATGCGCAAATGTGTAAATATTATTCAAACTTTGTGTTGATGATTATCAGCAAAAAACAAAATCCTTACTAGGTACTTTCCAATTGTAAAGTTATCCTACTAAACTTTCGTTATCCTACGGTGATACGTTACAGCAGAGTAGAGATATTATTCATGGCTCAGACACAATGTGGATCTCGCTGTAAATTTAATTTATCACCTTATTATCCCCGGCTATGGTGTTCTTGTGCTATGATTTGTGATTAAAGGTGTTGAATAGGATTTCAAATCCAGTATTAAAACTGTGAATACCATGGTTGTAAACGGAAAAGGCGGTTTCGTCGCTAGAGTAGGCTGTACCAAAATAAAGTTTTATTCTATTCGTTACAACCGTTAAAGACACAAAGGAAACAAACATTCCTATAAAATTGAAAATGAGAAGTTTGCTCGTAAAAACCGGAGTTTGTGGTGTAATCAAGGGCTTTCATATCATATCTTGTGATGAAGCTTGAACCAAATTAAGTAAGGCTGATTCCCACGCTCACCGTCAGCGCTGATAGGCGAGTGATCTTTATTACACAGAAATAAGGATACTGATTGTTCAGCAGAAATGGCTACGCTGATTGCTCTCGTCAGTGCTGGACAATCAGCATCCTTATTTCATTGTGATAAAGATCACTCGCCTATCAGCGCTGAAGGTGAGCGTGAGACTAAAATCAGCCTTAGTGATGTGATTTAGTTACACAGTGACCGTATAGTATTGTGGTATAATCAGTGTTGTTTAAAATCAAGCTAGTTAGTCTTGTTATTTTGAGCCAAATAATTTGTTAGACTATTTGATAAAGATTTGCCAAAATAATCACAGAAATAGTTTAAAAATAATATATTAGTATTTTAGTACTGTTATAGTTTACATTACTTATTTGGGGTAATAATTTTAACTAAGTAATTGAAAAACTTTCAAGATTTTGCAGTTGAAGTTGCACGAAAGTTGCCCTATAACTTATTTCAGAATGTGATATCCAAGGATAAAATATGTTAAAACGTGTTTGTGTAAGAAAATCTAGAGCAAGAGTCAACCCACTTACTTTCTTTTCACCCGCCCCACAAATTAAATACGATTTATTTGTTTGCTGTGTAAAGAACTTCCATCTCGAAAGAAGAACTTGGACTTCCAATTAAAACTAGAATCGTAAATTAATGAGAACTTCTATCTGCATAACTTTTGCCACGGCTAGAGCAAGCTACCTTTTTCAACAACTATTCTGAAACCAATACTTTTATTTTGTTTTTGTTCAATTTAAATAAAATGAGGATTTCGTTGGGTACCTATTACAATTTGATGAAAACTAAGTGTAGCATTCTGACATTACTATGTCGTAATATTTCCCATCTTCGTACTTATTTTATGCTGATGAGGCTGAGAACTTCGTCCGTATTTTTATAACTTTGCAATGCACACTATTCTTGTTAATAACAGAAATAAACGATGAAAACTTGTAAGTGTAACTTCAAAATAAGTAGGTACTTTCACATAATCTTTACAATTACCTATTTAAAAAAATACAAAGTAAGTAGGTACAAGAAAAATATAAATATCAGCTTTGTCACAGAGCTCTATACAGGAAAAGCAGCATTCAATTTCTACAGTATTTGAATAATTGGCTCCTAGCGCCTGTTCGGAATAACTATTGCAGTAAGGAATTCCAGTTAGTCACGAACTATGTAGGTACTTACATTGAATCTAAAGACCAATTGATTCGGAGAGATTCATTCATTTTAGAGAGGTTAGGTAAGGCATCGTTATCCTGTGGCCCCTTCGCAAAAATAACTAGGTCCCAAACTTGTGACTTTTATTTCTGTTGCAAACTCTACTTAAACCTGGTATAAGTAGGTAAGCTGCATGCACACTCATGTTGAAAACTGTGGCCTTGAATTTTGGTTACTTGTGTAGGTCTTTAAGACCTAGTGCTTTTTTGTGAATCAGCCAAAGCAACATTCAGTGCGCCATCAAGAAGGGGAGACCGCTAGTGACAATAACAAAAGAGCGCTATCCTGTTGAAAAGTTTTATGGACACGGGATTTTAATATGAATAGTGATCGCGAAAGTTTAAAAAAGACTAGCGCTATCCTGCTTCGTTTCCAACTATAAATTCCAAATATAAAAGTCTATGGTTTATAATATACCCTTCTAGCAGCGTAAATATGTAGGTACTTCATCGCAGATTTAAATAGCAAGCTGAATCTACATTTTAAAAGAATTAAACTTTGTACCAGGAGAACATAGCTTTGCAGGAATCTTGTTCTTAATTAACGGGAGTACCTCGCTTGTTAACCCAGTTGGAAACACCAGCTCCGTTGGACTTTTAAAAACATTTGATTCGAATAAAATGACCATCATTCTTGCGTTTTTTTTAAGTTATTTATCTCTTTGTCTCTACAAAACTACTTTTATGTTAGACAAAATACATAATTATCAATTACTTACTTCCTGATAAAAACAACTCATGTTTTTGCGTTCTTTTATAAAATAGTACTTAAGTACATATTTAACTAGCAACTTGGCAACACCCTGGAAGATTACTAAAAATAAATGGAAAAACATTTATGAAAAAACAGGAAAATAAAAGCTCAATTTCATTTCCAAATGGTACAGTTCATTCACCTCTTAATATAAATAAGATGTAGGTACTCAGAAATGAACGTAAATTAAAACCCACCTATCTCGTTACTGGCACAGAAACGAGCTTATACCAATTTAATTCATTCTGACTTTCCCAGCAATTTCCCTACACCCCAACCTCTCTGTTACAAAGATAAAATACATGTGTAACCATGCATAATATACGCGCTTGTGTTACCTACAGGTTGAATCGAAGTTGAGGAAGCATCTGCAAAGTTTAAAAAATTATGTTAGATTTCTGCCAAAATGAGGCTAGTTTTAGGTATTAGATATTTGAGCCAGAAGCCCTCGCGGGCGTCCTCAGAAGACACTACAAATTTTCATCATTTTACAAAATGATCAGTACCTAAGGTAACAAACATACATCATATAGATATTGGTTATTTTTACGTGTCAAGTAACGTTATATAGAAATAGAAAGTGTCTAATCAAAACTTTACTTAGAAATTGTGAAACAAACTCCTATTTTATAGTAACTCCTATTTTGAGGTAACCTGTAGGTACCTATAGATGTTATAGGTAAGTTTCCGCACACGTGTTGAATAAAAATGTAGCCTTGAACGCCCGTGAGCCGTGGCACGCGATCACTCGTTTTATACATAAAAATAGGATGAAAGAAAAGGCTTTAGTTGTACAGTCACTTTCAATATAAGATTGATACCTTTTCCCAATCTAAAAAAATACTGTGTCGTAAAATCAAAATAATTCATTTCAATTTCAAAACTTTCGTTGTCCTTGACATTATACGACATTGATGACCTCTGTGGCGCAGTGAGTGAAGGCCCGCCTGAGACGCTGGAGGTTTTTATTTATTTATGTCCACTTACATCTATTTTTACAGGATAGTCCTAAAACAATAGAGTAGTCCCATTAAAATTAAAATAAAGTATTATATAAAAAAACAATAAATTCTAAAACTAACAAAATAATACAAAAAAATCCGGTCCATAAAAAAATCACTATCCATGTCAGGTTGCGGGTTCGATCCCCGCCGCGCGACAATAATGTTTGTATGATCTGAAAATATTTCTCTCGGGTCTGGGTGTTTTCTATGTAATAGGATAGTATTTACAAAAAAAAAGTAAATTTAAGTAGTAAGTATATCAGGCATGTGGTTTCCACAACAAAAGCTCTGCTCATTTTGGGGCTCCATGATGGTGTGTGAAATATCCACCATTTATTTATTTATAATATCACACGTAAAGAACCATTCCCAGTGCAATTCAGACTTCTGATTCGAAGATTTATTTCGGAAAGTAGACATTTTTTCAGCGAAGAAACGTCACTTTCCGAATTCCGAATGCATTCCGAGAAGGTCTGAATCGCGTCTCTGCAATACATAAGTTGTGTCAAAGAAGGAGCCATTCGTAAAACTTTCAAAGTGGAGCCGCACCTGTGAATCGTTTGAGATGATAAATTTATACCTAGGTATAGGTACTATAATATGGCGCTTCCGTACTTCAGAGGGCATGTTAAATTGTCGGTCCCGGATTTTAAGTCGTTAAGCCATGACGTAGGCCTAAAAACTCCGTCACCAGAGTTGGCCACTAGCTCATACGAACTTATATAGAGAACAAAGCCAAGTGTGTTGTCGAAACCAAACTAAACTAAACAAAACATGATCACGATTGTATCACCAAGGTATGGTAGACATTTTCTCAGGAATGTAGTTAGAGTCGCCTCGAGATACGTTTTTGGAACATCCTATTTTGCATGAGTTAGCATTCCTTACGTGACAGATTGCAAGCCCATCGCTGCCCATTAGCATGCTAACTGGTTTATTCTCTACGTTTTCTTTAACCGCATAGAGGTCGTGTTAATACGCATATATACATTTTCTGAAACGAAAAATCCATTGAAACCCGGCCGGGACACTCAAGGCCCTATCCCCCCACACAGCCATACAAACGTACGGCAATCTATTCATCAAATTATTACTCAACAGTCTATTCAAATAAAGAATTGCAAGTTAGCTCGAAGTCTAAAGTCGCTTGAAAATACTTGACACGTATGAAATAAAGCTAACCTACGACCACTGAGTAATTTCCCCGAGGCTGTATCACTATTAGAGGAAAAATAGTGGACAGAGACTAGCAAAGATATAATCATGTTCAGACACATTACGAGGAAATCTGAAAGAGAATTAGAAATATTGAAACCGGTTAGAACTGAATTTCTAAGGCACAGCAGTTCAGTTTTACCAATACTTTTTGCTTATTTGAAAAGCTAAGTTTATCAGCAATATTGCTCTATAGATAGTTCATCTAGTTAGTTATCTAATTCATTTAGAATCACCTCGTACTACATCTTTAAACATCTTCAAAAGATACTGAATGCTTATAAGATCTGAGAGTATGTTTACCGCACTTTTTTCCTCCATAACTTGATACCACCATTTACCATTCCACTTCAGGACAATCAGACGTACAGCGCAGTACCATCCTTATCTTGTGGACATTCCATCCACTCGTACCACGCGGTTCTTCTCCACCTTCATCATCTGCACTGCTAAGGTCTGGAACTCACTGCCGGCTTCTGTTTTTCCCTAAAACTATAACCTGGGTCTCTTCAAGTCAAGAGTGAATAAGTGTCTTCTAGACCTTTGTGATCTATCGTCAGCCACATCGTCGCATACCATCAGGTGAATTGTGGTAAAGGTCTTACAAAGGTCTACTAAAATAGAATGTCTAGAATAGAATACTTATGGGAAACAGTCGTGCATGATCATGTTTCTGTTTGATAATACGATCTGCTGTTCATACCAGTAGCCTCATTCTGTAGCACATCTGACATATCACATCTCCATGAATGCTCCTTCCTGGCTGGTTGCCAGCAGCCCTGATTGCGCCAGTGGCGCCCCCTACATTAACTTCACGCCGTAACACAAAGAAAACAATGTAAAGTATTTCAGCTGATAGTTTCGACAACGTGTTCTGTTTTGGATACTGGAGTAGGTCGTAGAATTACGAATTGGGGCATGTTTAGATTTATCGTGTTGACATTTCTAATTTGATCTTGCTACCTAATGTCTTTGGTTTTTTGGATAGGTTGCAATAAATAAGCAAGTTCTTAAAAAAAAATAAGTAAGGAATATTTTAATAGTAGATACGATGTTTTGCTTTTCCAAAGTTGAACAAGCCATACTCAAAAAATATTTTTTTATAATTATCTTTAAAAAAAGTCCTAAAAATATTTTTTTTGCTCTTGTGGCAAGTGTTTGTTTAGTTACTGATAAATAGGTAGATATACATGGTAGTCCAGATTCTAAACTTAACTAAAGGTAAAGCTTAATAAAATTTCTAGTTTAGTAGCCTATTAAAATCTGAATTTTACACCTTTCTGATATAATTTAAAATAGAAAATTCAAAGAGGAAGCTTTTATAAAAATTCAGAGTTTCTCTCTCCGTTAACGTTTATACTCTATAGCAAACTAGAGCATATGACTTGTTCCAATTACACTATGTACGATAAGAGCGTAACCGAGAGCGAAAGCGATTTAAAAACATGAAAGTACCAACAATAAGGCCTCTATTAATAAACTCGTAATAACTTCTGTCAAAGTTGCGCCACGGATTAAACTATTGCCATCCTTTTTTGTTAGACAGTGACAAATGAGGATGGCAATAGTTAAATCCGTGGCGCAACTTTGACAGAAGTTAATAAGTACGAGTTTATTAATAGAGGCCTAATCGTTTACCTTTGCCCAGCAGTGGGACGCAGTAGGTTAATAAAAAAAAAAATCGTTTACCATGAGTATAAGAATGCATCACTATCAATACGACGTTAAATCACTTCGTTTATCTATAATCGCCTGGCAACTTTGAGACAACTTTGAGACCCACCTACCTAGATGATAGTACCTACCCCAAGAAGCTTACAGGCATTCGTTTGAATCGTTTAACAATAACGCAATGTACTGTAAAAGGATATTTCCACCCTCACAATTACATTATTAAATGTAGGTACCTACGTAGTAGAACCTCACCTAAAAATGCTGAAAAAAGCTCTTAGAAATATTAATATTTCCCGGCCATATTACAGTAAATAATACACAATCATGTATAATTATAAGTAATATAAACAGACAGCGTACAAAAACCTTCCATACCACCAAAGAAGCTTATAGGCATTCGTTACAATGGATTCAATCGTTTTACAATAACGCAATGTACCGAAAAGGATGTTTCCGCCTTCACAATTATATTTCGTACGGTCTCTCAATCGATTTGCCTACAGACACATTTGGAGCGTTGCCAAGTGTTATTGCATTGGAAGTCGTATGCCACGGATGCAGTCGCGTTATGAAACCAAAAAACTGTTTGTATTTTGCTCGGACAATAAGCATTTTGAGGTTAGTTTCTAATAAAATAAATACAGATAATAAACGATTTTCTTTGTGACTAGCGCTTGTTTCATTATCAAGTAGTGTCCTAATTAAGCTGCGTCTCAAAAACTATCGCGCACATAGCTATCACCATCAAAAAATTATATTTAGAAAAAGAGTCTTCCTAAAGCAATGACACACAGGTGTTGCCTATCCGTTGCGTCTCGTCGCAGCGATATGACAGAGTGCTTTGTCAACGCGTGTTGTTTAAACGCACGGTGTGGAATATCATTCTGATTTGCATGGAAAACAAAGCAGCGTCACCGCTCTATCTCGTCACAACGCCAACGTAACTCATCCGTGTGGCATTGCTCCAGTGCTTATTCAATTGAAAGCGGATTTTGAATTTTCAAATTGGCAAATCAAAAAAAAAATCGGAAACAATGGTGGCCCCTTATCTTGAACAAAGACGAAACAAAGCTGTTAGGTACATAAGTTGTTCCCACCTGTGCCTAATCTATAGCCTAAGCTAAACTTAACTAAGACAAGTCTTGCCAGACTTGAATTTCAACAGAATAAGTTTTATCACAACACGTTTTATTTATAAAATCCCGAATAAGGGAACTCTTGAGACATGTCAAGAATTTGATTTTTGAGGGCAAGCGTTTCTGGCTATCGAGCGATTTTATGAGAACCCTCTTCTTATTTAAGTATACTTCGTTGTTATTGGCTTTCTAGGGTTAACCTTGATCGAGGTTTTTGACAATAACGCAAGCTTATAATAAAAATCGAAGAATAAGTACTCGAATCATCCAAAATGATTGCCATTCTCTATTTAAGTTTTTTCATAGTAAGTATATTAGAAGAGCAGGTAGGCGTTATTTAGTAAAGTTTTTTAAATATTATTTTATTTTATAACAAGACTTGCCTAAGTTTTATATTTATTCAGTTTAAAAGAGTAATTTAACCCCTCATTATAACTTTGCTCTAAATTGAACTAAGTTTAATTTATTATTTAAAAAACTAGTTAACCTATTAAGTACTATTGTATAATTCAAAATTATCGAACAAAGCTATTAAAAATTGAAACAATCAATCAACTTAGGCTTTAGCAAGGCTTTATTCAGAATATTCTTGATAATCTTTGCTCTAATAAATTTATTTTATTTTAACGAGCAACCGTTTTAAATGTATTCATGAATTCTGTTATTGTTTCTCAGAATCTTCATACCTACTTAAAATTTCATAGCTATTAGTATCTAGGCTTTATATCAAGACAGAGATTTATAATAGTAGACGGATCTTAATCCCAAAGGCATGAAAACACTGAAAGTCACCCCTAAAACCGATTTATTTTCTAAGCAATAAAAAAGGATTTCAATTTTGTTATGATTGGATATACGTGTATCTGATGGAGTTAAAAAACAACTATTTCTTCTAAACCTTACCTATTATGGCACATAAGCTATACGAATATACTTAGACCAAATTGGTGACATTTTGGAGACAGGTTAGTTTAAATTGTCTTGTGAAAACTTTTTTGATGGATAGGTAAACATATAATACACAAATATTATCAGAAAACTCGTATTCAATCTACAATAAACATCCAAACTTTCAAAACCTACTCAGAAAGACATTTTGAGCGAAAATAGACTACGACCCCAAAGGAGGACGACCTTCCAACATAACAAGACATCACAACTTAAAACATTCTAAACGTACCTTTTCCCTCGACAGAGTAAGGTCGAAATTGAGGAAATTATTATGTAAATACATCCCTTGCCATGTTTATTACACGCACCAGCAGTTTCACCAAATAAACAGAATAAACACAGTTGGCCTGCTCCCAAATGTCCCAGGCCAAGCCTGATGTATACTAAATTTGTCAACATGTCCGTTCGTTCACCCAAGAGTTGTAACTTGTTGGGGTGAAAAGACCACGACGACATGACGTTGTGTAACGTTCATATCATGTCGTATTGTAAACCCTGTGATGTAATGCAGAGTTATAAAAAATGCCATTATTTAGACGATTATTTCGTAGCGCCTCATTATAAAAATGTTACAGTCGTAGACATCGTAAAGTCTCATACAGATGACGTTGTTATATTTTGACTCATTACAAAACTCACAACTATAGTAAATGAGGTACTACATAACATCGTTATTTCGTTACAATACGTACCACATCAGATGCTACAAAATGCCAATGACGCGTAGTTAACTGAGGATATGTTGCGTAGTTAAATGTTAACTGAGGATATCTTCATTACAAAATATTAGCTCGAAAAAACTTCTGAGTTCCTTTGGCAAGTGGCAATACCTTCTTCGCCCTTACAACGGAGTCATTGTAAGGGCGAAGAAGGTATTTTGTTTAGCGCTCTAAAGGAACAAAAATGTGTAGCGTCATGCAGTCATAATAAAATTAGGTAAATGTCTATTTCATTTTCTAGGTACGAGTTGAGAAGAACACAAATTGCTGACGTGACTCGCAAGGTCGCGATGTTTAAAAGGTCTGGTCATGTATGCCGCATGCCGGACGAGCTGTGGGCTAAAATCACCACTCAGTGGAGCCCTGAGACAGCAAGGCGACGGCGTCGCGGACCATGGCATGATGAGTTGGATGACTTTGACAAAGCGTGAGTCCAAATGTCTCAGGACCGTGATAATTGGAGAGATCAAGGGGAGGCCTTTGCCCAGCAGTGGGACACAATAAGCTAATTCTAATAATATAATAAAGGTACGAGTATGTTACATGAGTACTAACATGTAAAGAGTTTACGCAACCAGTGTGTATTTATAAGTGGATAAGCTAAGTTCAAATAAATTTCTGTTTAGAAAAACATCGTGTTACGTAAAGTAAATTCGTTTGAACTCTGGCAAAATTCAGTGACAAAGTTTTTAAGCCGCCAAAAGCCCTAAGTCATGACTTAACGACTTTATAGCCAGGACCGACAATTTAACGTGTCTTCCGAAGCATGGAAAAGCTCAAATACTACGTTGAAAGTTAATTTTATAAACATACGTATATACATACAAATATATTAATATTGGTGGACATTTTAGATCATCTTGGCCCAAACTAAGCAAAGCTTATACTCTGGGAACCAGGACTGATATAATACATTAATATTTTTTGTAAAAACATACTTACAAAAAGTGTTATAAGCACTCGAAACAAATATTTATGTCCATCACACAAATGTTTGTCCTGGGTGGGAATAGAACTGACACGACACTATAGCGCAGAAGGCAGAACTACAGTGCCACAAGTATAAGTTGGCGGTGGCGATTTGAGGAACTAAAACGGAAAAACGGAAAAAGAGTATTATGATGCGAAATATCATTAAACTATCCTAAACAAATACGCAAATGATTAAATCTTTCTTACATATTTTCCCAAATTTCGTGGTTTTTTCTGTACAATTAATTATATTTTTTGAACACAGTGGCGCTCAGCCGCGCCAAGTTATACTTGTGGCACTGTACCAACTAAGCTGAAAGGTGAGCCAAAACATGAAATCACACTTTTTGTAAGGGTAGGCAAAGATATGTCCAAATTTAGTATTAAATAGCCAGAAAAGTAAGCTGGCGTCCTCAGAAGTCAAATTTTCATCAAAATCTGATCAATGGTTTAGGAAAGCATGGAGAACAATACATAAACTTTAATTTTTATTTATAAACACTACTGAATTTATAAACTAAACGTCGTCGTCAATAACTTCATATCCGATAAGAACCTGAACAGGAAATACAACTACACCCTATCGCTTCAGTTTTATCAATTTCTCCCTAATTTGTATGAGTTGCACGTTCGATCTGTTAGTACAGTCAGCATTTACATAGAGCTAAAGCTCCCCACACACTTCCCAATTTGTAGCGAAATCACGAGCAAACAAACAGAGAACATTGGATTGCGTTTTTACTATCGATCGCACTTTAGCTTCCTACTGTAATAATCTATGCGAATATTTTTATAAGACTTGTGTTATACAGTCAGTTTTGCCAATGAGACTAATACAATGAAACTTAGGTAGAATGTGCTTTATAATAAAATTGTCTTTATAAAACGACATAAAATCCATTTCTAGGAGCAATAGGGAACTCCCACAATTTTTTTTAATGATTTTATGCGATAGGTTATATCGTCAAATAACCGTAACAAAAATTCCAGCGCCGAAAAACTAAAATTTTATAACAAAAATAATTTTTAAAATTTACCAACATTTTCATGCACTTGAAACGGACGTGACGTCACAAGTCACCAAAATTACACGCGCTTGTAGGTAGAAATAAAAACTGTCTGTCGAGTTTGAAGGAGTGTGACGTCACAGCATACGTGACAAATAGCGTTGCGTTTCAAGTCTTATGAAATTCCCACTATATTTTTGCACTTTTTAATTATTAATTTCTAAGCGAAAATGAAATAATATTAAAAAATAATTACACACACATAATTCTAAAGCCATAATGTTCATAGAAAAATACGTTTAACCCGCTTTTGAATCAGACGCATATTGCCTATTGGGCCATAGTGGGCTTGTTTTTGAATTGGTTAAACTTTTCCGATTTGTTAACTTATTGATAATTTTAATATTACAGGATTTACATTAGGTACTCATCATTTGAGTCTTAATCGTAACCAATTTTAGGAAGATGTAAAAAGGCTGAAAAGGAACTGTGACGCAAATGGTTGCGAATTTCAAATAATGTTTATGATTATGCAAAACTTGAATGTATAATGAGTCCAAGCTCCTGAATTTTAATGGTACCTATATAATGTATTTTCATAATACAACTATCTAAAAGTACCTACTAATAAAATAGTGTATATAATGGGGATAGAACTTTTGTGGCATATCCATCCGCCGCCATTTTGATTTTTTCTTAAGTTTCCGCGCACGATAAAAGTGTTTTATATGGATAAGAGATACTTAAGGAAACAAAAAATGTTAATTGTACCCTAAAGTGTAACGTTCCCGAGATATTTCGAGTTAAAGATCGCCATTTGAGAACAATGTCATACTATAATATAGATTATTTACTAGTAATGCCCTGCGTTTTAGGTCTGAGTATATCCGGGAGTCATTTTCACGAACGACTCACCGGGGTACGTCAAAGCAATTTCATCGTCTAATAAAAATTTCAGAATGTTAACCCCTTTCATTTTCACGTGGCGCAGCTTTTATAAATATGTAACTAAATCGTTCATTTAAAATACATTAAGCAGTGGGCACGATGATTCCGGAGTTAACGGAACAAAGGCAATATCCGTAGTTCTCTTCTGAGGGGAGATAGGTCCATGATTTGTTTACTAATAATATTTAATTTAATTTCATAAAAATAAAAAAGTTAATGGAATCGCGTCGTCCCTTCGGCACTAGTAGGCACATTGGCAGACTATTCTACTCATCTGTTTTATTGGTATCTTTTACATTATTTTCAAGAAAGAAAAATGACATAGACGATTTTCGTAAATAGCTAAAATGAAAGGTATTATTCTAAATCTAGAATGCTAGGAATTGCAAATAAAAAAAGTGAATGCATAATTTGATTTCAAAAATTGTTTGTTTTTTAATCATTTTATTAGGAATCATTCGAAGACCATACTTTACCTATTCTGCTAACAAAACTTTAAATTTTTATTCCAATTAAATTGGGTCAGTACATTCAGTTCTTACATGGCTTTTATAAATGTATGTAATGCAAATCCGAACAATAACCATTCACAACACTTAAAATAAAAGCAAAAGTTAGTAAATTGGTCGCAAAAACGAGTTTGTTCCGCAAACATTGCACCGTGAGCACCTATCCTTACTGTAATGTTGTGGTTACCCAGGTAATGAAGGGGTCTGGGTACGCAATTAATAATCGGTCCGAAACGTGCCTTTGATAAGTTTGGTCTGATTGTGTTTCGTTTTGTTCAATTCAATTTTTAAACTGGTGTGGCTTAGACAACATAATAATAATGTCAAGGTAAATTCTCATGTTATTGCAATGTAAGGGAGTGGACACACTGCGTTTTGATGCCGAACGCGATGCCTCCCTCCCGCGCTAAGAACGCGCGTTTGTATCGAACGAAACAAACGCGATGCGATCGTGCAGCTCAAAAACGCGCTGCAGAAAACGTAAGGTGGCTACTCCCTAAGGTCTAGATGCTGAGTAAGCTGTCTCCACGTAGGTAAACATTGTTCTAGGCAAAGCAACATTTTGTTACACTTTAATCCCTCTTTGAAATTATGACTGATGAAAAAAAAGTGTTGATCTACATTGTAAACGAACAAATTATTAACAAATTTCGTAATTTTAAATTAAATCTTTGTAGATTAAAACTTCTTTTTCTTTTTAATAAAACTCGCCCGTACAACTAGCATTAACCTGCTAAAATATTATCGTTATAAAGTTGAATGCACAATAGAGTACATTACTCCTAACTGAATCAAACTGCAAACAGAGAACTCAAAGCTAATACCGAGTCTCATTACACTGACACAAACAGTGAAAATCTCAGAGTAAAAATGTACAACGGGTTTTTGAATCTGCACATCAAAAGCAAGCAACTAGAAATAAAAATGCTTTTGCTTACGTTATAACTACGGCAGATACCTGTTTTTTTCTGCCCCGTGTCAAAAAGCTCCGCTGTGCTGTGTAGTCCTTTGAATATATGAACTGTAAATCAGATATAAACAATTTTTGTACATCAATATTTTTATTTCCATTGTGGCCGAGATGTCATGTGATTAAAAATGACATCAAGCTCATTGTTGTAATGTACAGTAACTTGCTTACGACACCTTGTTCAAGCTCTATGATTGTATTTATTTCTCTATTATAAAATGTAATTCAGTTCAGTTCATTTCAGCTACTCATTTAGATAATAAGCAAAACAAAGCAGTTGAAATTATTCGTTTGCTTTCGAATTTTTTTAGGATTTATGAACCCTATTTCAAACACGGTTCAAAGGGTTTAAACAGGTAATTATAGATTAAACTATACTTGAGTAATAATCTGAAATATGAGCCTTAGACTTAATTAAGTGAAAAGAGCTATAAAGGGGTTTATGTGTAAATAAAAAACCGGTCAAGTGCGAGTCGAACTCGTACGCCCAGGGTTCCGTGCCTAGCCATGGTGCCAATTAAGCTAGTCCGCTTAATTGTATGAGCGCCCATACAACTCGGAGGACAATTTTAATTGGCGTCAACTATGTGTGTATGGGAACACCCTTTAATTTTCACCTTTTTTAGCTTTTTGGAATTTTTCCTTTATTTGTGCTATAAGACCTTGCTTTTTGCCAAATTTCGTTATTCTAGGTCAACGGGAACTACCATTTAGGTTTTCGACCCAAAACCTCTAGGGTACTTCCGGTTGACCTAGAATTGTCAATTTTGGTTACAAGCAAGGTCTTCCAGCACAAGTAAAGGAAAAATTCCGAAAAATAAAAAAAGTTGATAATTAATGTAAGTTTTGGTACTCACAAGTTTTCACGAAAACCTAAATTTGCCTATGTCTTTTTATAGTGTTGACTCAGGACCTTGATTTTTATACTCACAGTAGGGACTATAGACCTTAGTATATGGTATAAATTTCAACTTGCTAGCTCTACCCGTTCCTGAGATAATCGATGGTGACACACGGACAGACGGACAAGAAAGTGATCTTATAAGGGTTCCTTTTTTTACCTTTTAAGGTACGGAACCCTAAAAATCACCCTATATTTATGAAGCCGGTAGTGTACCAGCATCAGTGACATCATACTCGCAAACAACATGCAAATAGATGCAATCTGTACGACCGCCGCATAACAATGTATGCTAATCAAAAGATAGCCGCATGATTTAAGTTTGGCCGTTTTAATTTGGACTGGAAAAGGCCTTGAATTTAAATTTTAGTTTCGCGTATTATGAAAGGGATTATAATTTTAAAAGGAATCGAGAATTTATAGCAATAATAGCCAAAATTCACATCGAGACTAGCTGTTGTCGGCGTGTTGGTTGAATGGGATAGTACCGAAGGTCGTGGCTTCGAATTAAACTTTTTTTGTGTCAGAATATGTAGGTACCTATATGAAAAACGCTTATTTGACACACACAGAGATTAAATACAGAACAGTAAACACAGAAAGTAACAAACAAAAAGACACAAAATCAAATTAACCAGCGGTGCCGAAAAGGCCCAGTCTCAGCTAGTGCTGCTCCCGTGGGAGGCAGCTCTGATTTTCAGACTGTGCCTTATTTATTAGAGGGACTGCAACACATAACATAGACATATACACGTCATATAGTATTATATGATTTCAGTATTCCAAATTCTAAACTAAGATGATGTGACTAAAAATGACGAAAACGTGGGACAGCTGGTAAACTATAGAAAAGAGCTCATGATCTTCAATCAGCTAAACTGATTTTTATGAAACATAGCTAGAATACTCTAGACAAAGATTACATTAAAAAAAAATTTAGGTTCATCCGTTCAGAAGCTATGATGTCACAGACAAACACACAGATACACAGAGACACAGATACACACTACAAACTTATAACACCCCTCTTTTTCGTCGGGGGTTAAAATTAAACAAAAATAAGAATACAAAAAATGACAGTGATATAAAGTGACGGTGATCTGTAAACGGTAAAGAAAAACTTTGTGAGGAAAGCAAGCTACAATTGACTTTTGACCTTTAAGAATGCTAACTAATGCTCTAAGATAATGTCTACCGCGCCTTGGGAACACGTGTTTCTGTTTGTCTATTTAATGATAACAAATATGAAGTGCTCGCTATAATTTGCATAGTTGTTCTTGACTGTGGAAAGTTTTAAATAAATATAACACTGACACAAGATGTAAGAGTGGGTCGAAATTCGTATTTATGTATTTCTTTCGGGTAGCTACGAATATTTTTTATATTTCTAATTTATTCGAAGATTGTATTTGCCGAGGCTTTATTACGGTCGGAACCCAATATATTTTCCTTTCTAAGCACGGATGAAATGATTGAAAGAGAATACGGTTTCGTTTCATAGAAAAAACAGATTTTGTAAGCTCCATTTATATTTTCATTTGTCCTTTCCGGTCCCTTTATAAAACAGAATTAAATTGAGATTTTAGGAGAAACCAGGAAACATCAACAAGAAAATTCCATTTGGTAATAATAATAAATACATTTATTATTTCCTTCGTAAAAATAAAAATAAGAATCAAGAGCGATATTAATAGAAAACCAAAAGCCTATATCTAGTGGAGAAAAACACCCCCTCATATTCAACTGTCAAATTAGCACTGCTTTAGGGAATGTTTTTTCTTGTCACTCCTGTATCAGTCCAAAGAGATGGCAACAGATTTTGAATTCATTAGAGCTCTAGGAAGCATGTAAGTCCATTATGAATAACGAGGTAAATGTATTATGTAATTCCGATTTCATATTAAAATAACTCTACCAATTCGTGGTAACATAAAAATAAGGAAATCCATATTTATAACTTTTAACTCATACTCGTAGCACTTTCATCAAACAAAAATCTATCATAAAAATTCCATCAGTCTAGACACACCTCTTATGGCGTAAATAAAGTAAAAGGCTAATAAAAGCCTTGCGACAATAGCGCAACTAGGCGAAAGGCTGTATATCCGGGAACTCAGGTCAAGGTCACGGCCCGTGGATCGATGCAGCTACGGCGTAGCCCGCGCTACGAGCCTCACCCCGCTACACCGCTACGAGCTACGCCCGAATTTCTATAGTGCTTTTGAATGTAGATTCCTTGATGTGATGGTCCTACTATCTATCAATCCTATTTAAGTTGATAATATAATTACTTACCTACGATTCTAGAATAAAAACAGATCAGAATTAATTTAGTAAATTTTTCATTAAATTCGTATGAATTTGGTTCTAATAACGAAGTTTAAAGGCCGTTGAAGGCCGTAAGGTACTTAGTTAAATTGTAATTGCTCGAAAAAAAAATACTTCAATAAATTAATAGCAATAGACTACATTTTACGAAATGCATATGGTTTTTGGACATTTTGCAAAAGGTACATTTCCCTCCAAATCGTTTAAAATCTCGATTTATGATTTTCATTATAATTTGTTCTTTCGACAGTTATTACTCTCGACTACATAAGTGCTAATGATCTAACAATATTTTCAAGCTTTATTAAAATGTATATTGCTAAGAGAAAATTGTAGATAATAAAGATATTCCACAAGGTAAATGTTGGCCAGATTGAAGTGAAAAGTATGTTATAATGAACGTTCATTTTCAATTGAAAATCTATTTGTGGAGCGCTAAATTGCTTTGAGCCCACGCTTTTTCAATTCGTTTGATATTTCCTGCTTCTAGTTTAATTAAAAAATTCAATATTAATGAGATTCAATTTAATAGTACACCAACGCATATTATTATTTTATTTACTATTAAAACCTTTTTGATGCTGCAAACTTCAGTCAGTTTAACGCATATTTTTATAGATAAATAGTATAGTAGCATATTATTAGTACCTGGGCGTAGTCGTAATTTGGACAAAACATCCAACAGTTTACCTAATATAAATAAAGTTACACCATTTATCACTCACGAAGGTTTAACCAATTCTTATGATATTTGATTAGTCGATTTGACTCCGCCCCGAATAGCAAAATATAACATAAAACATCAGATAAAAAAACACGAAAAAAAGTTTCTGATATCGATATCTAAGACGGTATGAAGTTCGCTGAATTAGCTGGTTTTAAATTAACATCAGCTTCATAACAAACGAACGCACACTAACAAACATACAAACATTTGCTTCTCAATTATTACCCACCTTTGAATCAAAACGTTCCAACAGAATAAACACAGCTCTGTTCCTGTTCACAAAGCAATTCAATTCAAAACAATAAAGCTTGCCACAAACAGGCTACTATTGTGTGAAAAATTTGCTTATGATTTCCAAGTATTTCAATCAAAATGATTTTTGTTATTTGAAATAAACGTGGTATACTTTTTCTATTTTTGGTGTGCTGTTTAGTCGATTCACCTGGGGCAAATAACGCGAGTGACCAATGCGACAAGAGTCACCAGTGCGCGTCAGACCTTAGCAATCTATACCTATTACAGATAAAAGAGTTCAAGGTAACAGCTAAAACATAACCCAACTTATATACTTACCTATTATAAGATCGATTTTATGAAAAAACAACACGGAATCTGATGTTGGCTAATGGCCGAGTTACAAACACGCAAAATAAAATGAGTTAGAGAATGATGTATGAGTGTAATACTGCTGTACTAGCTTCAGCAGTGGTTTTGCGTGGGTACCTATATTTTGTAAGATTTCTGTTGATGGATATATAAGTCAGCCCAAGGAAGTATCTGTCTTGGCTGAACGGTTTTAGCATAGATCGATACATTAATATACGTTTTATGCAGAGAACTTTTTAGTTTTCTATTCGGTAATGTTATGATCTGAGCCCCACTTATATTTTATTCAATAATGATTAATGTAATCAATGTAAGTAGTATGACTTAATACGAGTGTTCGAATATGAGCATTTAAAACGACCAACAAAGAGAGGCTATACAATATTTTTGAAAAGAATAATCGACATCAAGTTCGTAAGAACTAGGATATTCATATTAAAAAATATATTTTGATTATGCTTTGTTAGGAAAATTGTTCTCCTTTAGATATAATATAGTAGTTTAGTTTCCCAGTACGTGAAAAACATTACAACCCCAGTTTTACCATTTTCTCTTTGAGAAAAACCGAAGAAAACTGTAAGACATATCATTACTCTTTATTGCAACCGCATAAAAGCCAATAGCCAATTCAAGTATACAATTGAAGGAATTGCAAAAGTACAATAGAAGTTCTTATTGGATGGAACGACTGCACATTGTATTCTTTTATCTGCTGTACCGACCTAGTGTAAAATTCCAGGTACGGAAACTTTTATTTGATTTCAACTAGATTTTTTTCCAGGGAGATAACTTCATGAAAACATTTTATAAAACAAACAAAAGAAACAGGTATCTGGGACGCTTCAGTCCAGGAAGTAACGATACTGATACTCTATCCTTGCTTCAGTTAGTCTGATTGTCAGTGGATAGTTTGAGTTTAGAGGTCGTTTGAAAGACTTTTGATAACTCTTATCTACTCTGTCAAAAATATACGCTGTTAAAAAATAAAAAGGGTTTTTTATATTTTTGATAGTGATTGTAATAAGCAAAAATGTGGTTTTACTATTGTAAGTAGTCATGTCTGGAACCACTGATCGGGTTTTAAGAATTTTCTCTGTAATAGAATGTGTGCCAATTTATAAATCACAAGTTATTGTTTTACCCATAAATTATTTTGTTCCTGTGGTGTCTTCGAATGAAACTGCGCGACATAGCTATGTTATAAAAACATTAACCCTTTTCAATTTGTTTTTTAACATCAACAAGTGTTACGTACTTTTCCTAAATAAAACCTTTAACAAATTAAAGCAACCTTTTAAATAATAAATCCTTAGCCAACTGTTTAACCTGCAAATAAGCTGACAGGTAGTCAGACTTTAATCTCATTTTGTATTTATGTTAGATTGTACTGAAAATTGTGTTTTTCAAGCCCGGGTTTAACACAAATTAGAGTTAATTTTATCTAGATTTTCTAAGTTTTTATTTTGTGAAAGTAGTAACTTTCATATGCTAAATTACTGAGTTAAAATATACATAATATATTTTTTAATAGAGCTAATAAAAATAACATCGGATAGCATCTGGTTGAAAGCATTTCACGTCATAAGATAAATATGGGTGGACATTTCACACAACGCCACAGTTGCGAAAAAACAGAGTTGCAATGAAATCAAAATGGATTACGCTAAGTAGTTTTTTTGGATCAGTTGAGCTATCTATAAAACGTATCTTTACTTCATAGCTTAACTGATCCTTACTAATTTTGCAAATCTATTTAAATAGTTACCTACATTTCAGTGATAAACACTTATTTATAAGATTCGTGGTATTTCAGAACCGTGATGGCCGTGAACAGGTTTATTGCATTAGCGAGCGACTACCCCTTATGATTGTAGCGGTCATGGTCACACGACGCTTCATTTCATACCAAGACGTCCGCTCACCTCGGTGGCTGGCGCTCGAATGGCCTTCCCCGGGTGGAAGTAGCTAGCAGGCGGGTGGAGGGGGGAGTGTTTACCCTCCTACTCTCCGACCGTGCCAGCTGAGCAGCGGCACGCTATATTTAGGTTGCGCTGTAAATATTCGGTCCAAGTACGGAAAACCTCCCACCACCCAACAGTAGAGTGAGAAAGGGGGATGCTACATAAGCGGGTAAAAGTTGAAAGTTCACCAACGCCCCGCACACGAGTTCGCGCTGTTAGAGAACGCTTCTTTATTTAAATTCTATTGCAACTCATTGTATTCTCTGAATTCGCAATGCCGACTCTAATTTTTCAATGTTGACCGAGCGTCGTAACAAAAACTTATCCCATTGTTTTCGGGATTTCAATTTCGAGTTGTTGAATTTCGACACGTTTGTTCCAGGGCCTTTATTGTTATTGCAGATGCGGTCCAATTTGTTCGGAACAAGGTTTGCGAATTATTTCGATGGCAATGAGCCTTCTAGTGGGGTCGATGCGGAATGAACGCGGTACCTCTCCTCAAATTGAAACGGATTACTTTTCCGTTGATGTGATGTTCGCGTGGCGACGTAATTGAAGCATCATCATAATTTACATATTATATCATACGCGTACGTGAATGTGGGTGGGTAAGAGCTGTAATCAATTTCCTCAAATTTAATATCACAACCAAATTCGAAGTTAAAATCTCACAATACTTTTGCACTTGGTGTAACTGTTACAGATTTTGCTTGAGATGTCAAAGCATGTGGTGGTTTTCCAGAATTATTGTCATCATCATCCGTCCCTTGACAAATGGGTACGGCATTGATATAATCGAAATCCTCCTCAACTTCTGCTTCATACTTTTCTTTTTCATGTTTTGGGTCGTAGAATTTCACTATGTTGAATGTGTTTGAAGTACCTCCAAAGGCGATACGATCCTGATGGCTTGTAACTGCTAAGATGGTACCAAGAGCTGGGTAGGAACAAGCTATGTATCTGTTGTGAAGATTGATCACTTCGACGCAGTTTGTGCCACTTCCTCCAATGATTGCGTACTTGCCTTTGCGGTTGTACTGTTGGGAGAAAAAACAAGAAGATTAATAGATGTTTCATGTTATAAAATGAGAACTAAAACGTATTTTGACGACCTCTGTGGCGCAGTGGGTGAAGGCCCGTCTGTGACGCAAGAGGTTGCGGGTTCGATCCCCGCTGCGGGACAAATGTTTGTATGATCTGCAAATATTTGTCTCGGGTCTGGGTGTTTTCTATGTATATTATGTATGTATTTACAAAAAAAAATGTATATAAGTAGTATATCAGTCATGTGGTTGCCATAACACAAGCTCTGCTTAGCTTGGGACTACATGATGCTGTGTGAAATGTCCAGCAATATTTATTTATTTATTTTATTTATTAAAGTTTGTTTAAACAAAGTATTAGACCTTTTATAAGACAACAGTATTAAAGAAAAATAGAGGGAATGTCTGGGTTTGAGTGCAAAATAAATTGTTTTTACAACCATCAGTAAATCAAAGAATAACAAATCCAATTTCTCAGAAGTACCTACCTAAATTTTGACCTTTCTCGGTCAACTAGCAAGTTAAATCACAGCCAAAACTCGTCCTGAACAACTCGTCCCATAATTGGCATTACCTGAAGCAGCCCTATTTCAAAGCTATATAAGAAAAACAAACTGATAAAGTTTGCCCGTAGACACTACTATGTGAAACTTTTATTCGATTTAAATTATGAGGCCTATAGAGTAGATCGAAACAGAAATGAAGAATTTTACAAAAAAAGTAGTAGTACCTAGTTCAGTTACGTTAGGTAAGTCGAAGCGAAGTAGGTATCTACAGCAAATAGTTAAAAGTAATTCTAATAAGCCAGTTAGGCTTTTAAGTCGTTAAACCATGACGGAGGCCTTTAGGCGGCCTAAAAACTCCGTCAACAGAGTTGGCCTCTTGCTCATACGAGCTTACTTACTTAATGATAATTATTATTACGGGATTTTAGATTACTTACTTAGTTAAAAAAATGTTTTTGGGCCGTAGACCTACGTGTTTGATATTAAATTTCAACTTGATATTTCCACCTGTTCCTAACAAAAAAAAAGGTCTGACGGACGGACAACCAAATATTCCTTTAAGGGTTCTATTTTTTCCTTTGGAATAGGGAACCTTAAAAAGACAATTCGCAAAATGTATTGAAGTGGGAACAACCGATACGATTTCACAACATAGAAACCATAGTAGGGGCCGAAAGTACCATTTTCCTGACAACCACAAAATCTTCTCAAATAACAACCGAGGTTTATTTTGTGGTAATTGTATTTTCTTGCCAAACACCGCATCTACATTAATTTCGTCCGAAACACTGTTCGTAGATATTTTTGATAGGTAATTTAGGATGAACAAATCTAATAAAAACATTAATTTGGAACTAAGTAAACGCAGTTAACGTTTACTTAGTTAAAGTATCTACTTGATATAGAAAAGCGAGGTAATTGACTTTTGAATTTATACTTATTTCTGTGGTATTTTCAACATCTTTGCTTGAGCTCATCTTTGCATAAGAGTAGATAATACTAGTTTGAAACTGTAATGAAATTGAAGAAACTTTCTCGATCAAAACACATAATAAATACAAAATATATCCGGGTATTTATCACGTAAATTACCTTTATTTAGCCCAACGTTACCTACGAATGTATTGCACCAGCCGTGGTCGCGGGATTTCCTTATTTATAAATTGAAGGAAGATTATATGATTTTGCTTACAACCCAGTAAAAACGCTTAGAAGTATAGCTGAAACGCAGTTTGTTTTCCTGTACTTACATCAGTTGAATGCCAATATCTGCAAGCGTAGATATACTCCCCATCAACGTTGGGTCTTCGGTTCTGCACTCGTATAACATTCAATTTCTTCTTAGCGACCAAGTCCCAAACAGTAAGAGCTTCAGTTGTCTGCCAACTGCCTGCAAGACAGTGATCTCTCTGAAACAAACAACATCTTTCAAACAGTAAAAGTAAGTTCGTATGAGCAAGTGGCCAACTCTGGTGACGGAGTTTTTAGGCCGCCTAAATGCCCCCGTCATAGCTTAACGACTTAAAAGCCGGGATCGACAATTTAACGTGCCCTCCGAAACACGGAAGCGCTCGGCTGGAAATGCCACTTGTAGTCACATCAAATTGTGACCGTGCACATGCACAATGCTGCTTAACTTCAACGATCAATCAAAAACATCTGAACAAGCTACGCCACGAGCTTCGAAAATCTATTGATGGGGTTCAAACCCATAACTTTCCGATCAAAAGTCGAGGCAGTAACCCACTTGGCCAACATGGCTATTACATGGTTAAAAAGTCTTCTGTAGAACCTAATTTACATATTGAACTAGATTTTCATTATTTTGAAGTAGTAAAGTAAACTAGTAGTGCTAAAGTAGTTAAAACAGTAGCCAAAACATTATTCTAACGAAATGTTTGCCAAATTTGATACCCTGCAAATTGGACATTGATTTACGACCGTACCACAAACAAATCGACTTCAAATACAAATTCATTTAAACCTCAGTGTTTACGCGATTGAACGGTAATGTTACATTTTTCCTGGATAAAGCTAGCTGTCCACTGAATCCCATCCATCAAGCGAGGTGCTGTCAGATATAGATACTTTAATCCGTATCCAATGAATGAATTGAAGCGGAAGCGTTCAACTGGAAATCTCATATTGTGCAATAAAAACAAACATAATACAATACATATATTTCGTTAGCACTAAAACAAATTGGAAATGACATAAAAGTACTTTCATTTATTTTGTTAAAACGTGGTTAAACATCGTTAATCATCGTTTAAATCGTTATTTAAACACTGTATAAGTATGTGTTTACCGGGTAGATCCAAACAGGCGTTAAAAAATATTGTATTACTATTTACCATTACCAATACTGTAGCTTACAACCGGCGAGTGTAAGCAGGATTAAGTCCAATTTAGCTTCAAGTTTTCGTAATTTAATTACTTACCGGATTTTTAGGATGTTAGAATTAAATAAGCATGTAATGACATTTTTGACAGATAGAAAACATTGCAACATAACAATATAATAACATTGCAATATAACAAGTTATATTGCAACTTTTACCACAATACAAGCTTGTAACCAAAATCCTTTAAGACAGTATAGGCAGGTAAAATATTTTTCTCCAAAGGCACAACAAACTATGAGCATCAAACTTCATAACAAGGTACGAAACTAAGCTGCAGATGAAACACTTCTGACTTGGAGTACGAAAAGTGACCCGATGTGCATGATTTTATAATTTCAATCATTCGATCATATCGCACGCCGCACGCAATGTAAGACATGTGGCACAGTTTGCCTAGAGATACTCCAAGTTAAATAAAGGATTGGAGTTTTCAGCAAAATCTGTTGCCGTCTCTTTTCATAGACATAAAAGTAACAAGAACAAAACGTTCTCTAAAGCCTTGCTAAATTGACAAATTACTTAATATGAAAAATGGGGTTTGTATTTAGCACAGAGTGTTAGAAAATTGTAGCTATTCAAATAACTGGAACTCTATTTAAAGACTGTAGTGCTTCAATTGCAAATATTTTAATGCACGCTTTGTCATGTTAACACTTTTCCATTTGAAATACTTATAAGTAAAGGAAAACTGCTAAATTGGGGAATTTTGGTTGAACTTAAAGTTCTGCGATATAAAGCATATTTGTAGAACACACTATCGTCTGAAAAGCCAACTGTAAAACTGGGATGGTTTCTAATGCCCATGAGCTGAAGGTTTCAACGCGGGTTCCGATACGACAATGGCGGAGTTTTTAATTAAACTGCCTTGTAGAAAACTCTATGGTTTGAGAGTTTGAAACGGGTGATCAATTTTACAAACTATTTTGAGATAAACATTTAAATTCATTTGAGATAATAGATTTAATATCTACAGCATAAAGTTATCATGTGCTTAGTTAAAATAATAAAATGGTATAAAAATATGTCTATCATCTAAGTAAGTACATAATTATCGTGTATTTTAAGTAAGCGCACGAAAACTAATAAGTTCTTACAATTTGATGCCGTAATTTTGGCCCAATTTATACGATAAAAAGCACTCTAAGCGCAGAATAAACCTTCAGATAAGAAATAATCAAGTCACGTCTTTTGCTATAAAATATACTGATGCTAAATGGAGATTTTATCGAACCAACTTCAAATTGGGACCTAAATTTCAGGACATAAACTTGAGAAGTGTACAGTGGGTACTAAATTTCTAATTTTACTACTTAGGTACCTACTTGTATTTGGGAAAGAATATAGAGACGCGCTATAATAGGCTGTTAGAGCAACTCTGAAGAAATGATTTATAATGTACAGCCTAAACCAAGATACAATAGTAGATTGTTGCACGAGGGTTGAAAGTAACCTATTGCGGCACGAGATGGTTTGGCGCCTGAGCGTAGCGAGGGCGCTAATAGTTCGAGTGCCGTAATAGGTATTTCACCCGAGGTAAACACTCTGCTTTTCATTTCGAATATTAGGAAAGTAAATAAAAACCTGATTAGCTCATTTTATAAAAATCTCTGCTCTCGATCGACAAAACAGATAAAAATCGAATTGGTGCTTTAAAAAAAATACTGGCTGGTAGCTTGCCACTGAAAAAAAAAACAAAAACGGCGCCCACCTTTTTTTTTCAGCCAGTATCTTTTGACATTGAAGATGGTAAATATTTCAAGCTCAAAATCTTGTTTAAATAATAATAATTTAGTGAAAAGTAATTATTAATAACAATACTCATGTAATAAATTGTTGAAAATATTTTTACAGCAATTCTCAATAAAAAGGTAAAATAGAAATGTCAAATATTACTTTTGCTGTGTAAAAAGTTTCATATGTCTCAATAGAAATGTCAAAATAGAATGTTTTTTTTTTAATTTGACAGCAGGGAAAATTGCTTCCCAGGGCGGAAAAGTACTACTTTCATCCCTCTGTTCAGGTAACTTCAAGCGTACTTTCCGTGTATGAGAAATGAAAAAATACTTTTCATTACTCATACACGGAAAGTACGCTTGAAGTTACCTGAACAGAGGGATGAAAGTAGTACTTTTCCGCCTTGGGAAGCAATTTTCCCTGCTGTCAAATTAAAAAAAAATCATTCTATTTTGACATTTCTATTGAGTCATGTTGAAACTTTTTACACAGCAAAAGTAATATTTGACATTTCTATTTTACCTTTTTATTGAGAATTGCTGTAAAAAATATTTTCAACAATTTATTAAGTACATGAGTATTGTTATTAATAATTACTTTTCACTAAATTATTATTATTTAAACAAGATTTTGAGCTTGAAATATTTACCATCTTCAATGACAAAAAATACTGGCTGAAAAAAAAAGGTGGACCCTTTTTTTTTTTTTTTTTTTCAGTGTCTAGCTACCAGCCAGTATTTTTTTAAAGCACCAATTCGATTTTTTTTATCTGTTTTGTCGATCGAGAGCAGAGATTTTTATAAAATGAGCTAATCAGGTTTTTATTTACTTTCCTAATATTCGAAATGAAAAGCAGAGTGTTTACCTCTGGTGAAATACCTATTACGGCATTCGAACTATTAGCGCCCTCGCTACGCTCAGGCGTCAAACCATCTCGTGCCGCAATAGGTTACTTTCAACCCTCGTGCAACAATCTACTATTTCTTATCTGTGAGAAACACGTTTATGGATCCAAACAATCCTTTTGTTTTGATTAAAATCATGCTTACTCACTTATATATCATAGAAACAGAATGTTCTAACACTTTAACGTCCAAAATGGTTAAAACAATTTCAATTAAAATACTTCTTGCGTTTTGCGCCATCCACAAGTGGTTATCTTATAATTACAGACCACGAAAGGTCAATTCAAGGTGTTCTAGCGAAATTAATTTCGCTCTACGTGACTTAGGTGGCAAATGTGTTATCATTTATCAAGAAAAGCTATATAGAAGTAATTTACTTTCTGTGTGAGCTAACAGTTTGAGCTATTCTACAAGCAATTATAAGTTTCAACCTGAGTAGAATACTCAAAATTGAATTAAAGATACTCTGTAAATTGTTTATTTTCAAATAAATTTAATGAAACTAAATAGGTACTTAATATTATTAGTACGAGTAAACGAATGTTACCACGCGTACTGATTAGAAGTTAAAACTTGATAAAACCCTACCACTTTCAAAGTGATTTGACTTCTAAAATTGTTTTTCAAATTTTTACTCGGAGTACAAAATGATGATGAAGCTTACGTTCAAATCGATGCTATCACTGCAAACATCGACACCTTCAAACGTCATCACACAGCCGACTTTGCATCGAGTGTCCCAAATCTGAAAACAAATAAATCTTTTGCAGACCAACGCTGTTTTCAAGAAACGCAATTACCAGAATTATTCACGTTTGCAGATTCGAACATGATTCATGAATAACTACCATTTATATAGATATGAAATTTTACTAGGTACTCATCATCATCTACCTGCTCTTATCCCTCTTACACCCAAATACTGAAACGCTACCATATAGTATAGTCAATAGTTTAAGTGGTCCTTATAATTATCATAAGCTTTCAATTTTGTATACAATTCCGAAGAGTAAGAACGTCTCAAATAGTTAAGTACGTTTCAAATGTTTAAGTAGCGTTTCAGTATTCGGGCTTTAGTGAGGTCAGCACAAGTTTTTTTTTCTCTGTTTTCTTCTTTAACACTCGTTATCTCAGTACTCAATACTCTCAGTACTCCTTTCACACTTTAAATATCCGCGTTAACTCAGTTTGGGACAGACCACACCTGTGATTAACTCTCGGCCGAGAGATAGTTGGATCGGCCTGCTGTGGTGCGCACACGTGTCCAACTAACAATCGGGTTGGAGAGGGGTCCGCACACGTATCCAACTGCAGTCGGCCGACTGGTTCCATACCTCGAAGGGGTATGTAACGATTCGCATAAAAATTTTACACATTTATTTTGCTTATCAACTTATGGCATAAATGTTTCTTGCTTCAAAAATAACATCTAAGAATGCAAGTTTTTAAATAAGTATAAGTGAAAAACATAATAGAATAACCCATTCTCAAAAATCAATTTACAATTAAAAATAAATGTAGGTATAATTGTAGATTTTTATAAACAAAATTGCCATAAATTAATGGCATAAAATAAAACATAAAGTTATTATCAGTTAATTTTCAAATTAGGAAAATATTAGGAAAAGTTCAATAAATTATTATAAAAGATTATTATGACAAAAGTTAATTACGCCTGAATTTTTATTATGCTGAAATATCAATATCCAAATACAAATTATGCAATACTTGTTACGCCCTAAAAAATTATAATTTAATAAAATTTATGCCAAAAGTAGTTCACACAGCTCGGAGCGAATTGAACTTTGACAACTGTCTTGAGTGACAGAACCACGATACTAATGCGAGTTTTGAAATATGTTTGGACCATATTGCGATACACAATAGTTCGAATTTAGAATAATTTAGTTGAATAAATGTACAAAATGTACGTGGCGAGACTATATGTAATAGTACGAGAGCTCATGAGCAATATTCTTGCCTCATCATATAAAATCGATAGATTTTATTATAACGGTCATTTTATAAATAGCTTCCGCCCGCAACTTTGCTTGCGTGGTACCTACCTACCTGGATAAAAAGCCTATATGTTATTCCAGGTCATAAACAATGTAAATTCCAAGTTTCATTAAAATCTAAACTAATAATAACAATATTAACTAATAATCTAACCTAAACTGCATATAATGGTTATGTTTATCGTTAGTTAACTTATGGGGATTATTTTTTAGGGAAATTCAGTCAATGTTAAATCTACTTTCTTGTGTCAAAAAAGATAGAGATAGAGATTTTGCAGCCGGATCTTAGACTAGTCGGCCGACTGAAAGTCCGATACGTGTGCACGCGTGGAAGAGCGCCGTACTGATCAAGCAGTCTGCCGCCAGTTCGCCGATAGTTAATTTGCAAACTTACTATCGTACTAAATACTAAATCGGTGTAATGTGCACGCCTCCATACATCTCCATACTGATCTAGGAGCCCGATTAACTATCGTACGAGAGAAAGTTGTAAACGTGTCTGATGCCTTTATCTTTTCTTAGACATTCCTCTACCGATGTAGGTATACTTGCACATATTGTACATTCATATTTATCGCTTGCAGTTTACAAGGGACTCATTTTTATGATAACATACAAAATAATATAGTCCATCCTATAAAATTAAATAATACACGTAAAATGTTAAGGATGTTACAATCCATAACAGCAAAACTAATTCGACTGATTTTTTACATTCGTTCCTCATTCAGACACCTGCACTTCAAAGTGACGCGTAGTCTGTAATTTCCAAATAATATTTTCGTACCTACGTAAGAGAAACCATACGGGATAATGAGCCGTGTGTGTATGAGAATAAAGAATACTTTGCATTGAAAGTTATTAAATAATTTGAGCATTTAACCGCCAAGTGAAATATTTTAATCTCGACAGGGATGCTTTGAGTCCGTTAGCGGTCGCCATCCGCCATGTTTTATTCAGCGAGTGTTTACAAGTTGAGTTACTCGCTTCAGACACACACTGCTGGCATACCTATGAGGGGTACATATGAAAAGTCCGAAAACCGAAATGCCGATCCTTGAAATGCCGATGCTTGAAATAGCGAATGCTCGTAAAGTATAATGCTTAAAATGTAGAAGTTTTAAATGTAGAATGCTTAAAAGTCAGAATGCTCGAAATGCCGAAAGCCAAAATACCGAAGCTTAAAACAACGAAGCTTAAAATGCCGAAGCTCAAAATTTAGAATGCTTGAAATATAAAAGCTTGAAACCAGTAATGCTCGAAATAATTATGATGATGTAAAATTTTTTTTTGTCTACACTAATATTATTAAGAGGTAAAATGTGTTTGTATGGAGGAGGTTATCTCAAAAACTACTCATCTGATTTAAAAAATTCTTTCACCTGTATTTAGAATGAACTTTCAGGTTTAACAAAGCTATTATGTTATGTAGGTACCTCGCGGACAACGCCGCGGGCGGAAGCTAGTTTTAAATACTAAAGAAGTCAGTACCTATGTATGTTTGCCCGATCGTATCGCCGTAACTACTGAACCGATTTTGCTGAAATTGGGCATGTAGAAAGCTTAGGTTCCGGAATAATACAAAAGCTATACTATTTTACATAAATCAACTCCTAAGGGGGTGAAAAAGGGTGGTAAACCGTTTGTCTAAAATTTCATTCCTTGGTTCGATTCACTCAAATTTCGGTACAATTTAACTTAGAAAAAAATAGGTACCCATCTATCTATTTATTATTATTTTTCAAATAACCCCTAGGGGGTGTGCTAGGGAGCTTTAAAGTTTGCATAGATTTTTTTTAATTTGTAGCATTCACACAAAACTCGGTTTAAATAAACTTTAAAATGAATAATGATGACAGATATATTTTATTTTTACAAAACTACCCCTAGGGGATGTGCAATAGAGTCCTGGACTTTGTATGGAAAAAAAAATTTCCTGGTTTGATTCACACAAAACTTGGCATAAATAAACTTTAAAGTACTTACTTAAATAATGAAATACCTACTATTTTATTTTACAAAACTACCCCTAGGGGTGTGCAATAGACTCAGTGGTTCGATTCACTCACAAAATCGTAAAGTAGGTAAATAATGAAACGCAATGCTATGCTTTCCTTCCGGAAAAAAGATTTGGTCTCATTTTATTCATAAGTCTACCCGAGCGAAGCCGGGTTGGGCAACTTTAGTTTAGTATAATAATAACAATGTAGGTATTATACCTACCTAGTAACTTCTTAGTTATGTTAACAAATAAAATTTTTTAATTTGATTTGATTTTAAAAACACACCTACAATTTCCTTGGCGGACAGTTAGTAGCAGGCATGACGCTTGCTTACGTAAAAAAGTAGGCGTTTCCAAACAAAATGAAATAATAATTCAATTCAATTCATTATTGTAATACCAATATAACATTACAGGCCTTATAGGTACCTAATTCGTTATAATTAGTTAAAAACTTAATATATTATTCAGCAAACCAAAACGAAAACAATATTATACTGAAAATAATAAAAATAATGTAAAGTACCAACTAACTCAACATAATAATTACCTACCTACCTAAACTATAAATTGCACAATTACTAAACATTACTAATATGATGATAGAATAGGTACAATTAAAACCTGCACTAAAAAATTGCACATTAACACTGCTACCTAGGGGAGGCTGGGGTCAATTGAAATAATTTTTGACATTGGAAAAGTGTACCCTTTCAAACAAAAAAAGAATCTTTGAAATCGGTCGAGGCGTCTTCGAGTAACCGGTGAACATACACAAAAACACAAAGAAAAAGATTCCGACGAATTGAGAAACTCCTCCTTTTTTTAAAAGTAAGTACTAAAAAATACAATAATTTATGTAAGTAGGTACTTATTTCGATCATTTTCGATGTTTTAGTCATTCGGCATTTGGAACTTATACTTATTGAGCATTTTGCTTTTTAAACGTTCGGCAATTCAAACTTTCGGCATTTCGAGCATTCTGACTTTTAGCTTTCGACCTTACAAACTTCTATATTTCAAGCTTTCTACATTTCAACCGTTCTACATATCGAATTTCGCTATTTTAAGCATCGGCATTTCAAGGATCGGCATTTCGGTTTTCGGACTTTTCATATGTACCCCCTATGAGCGAGCGTGTTGGACCTAAAGGATCTTACTTATGGACGCATATCACCGGCTTTAGTATTTTATAGCTTCATCAAAGAAACATTGTAAAAGCATCTGGCACTGTCAGTATTTTTATTCCAATTCGAAGAAGAATGATTGTGTAAAGTGTAAAATTAGATAGTGATTTAGTGTACCTACTATAGTGCACAGAGCGTGAACTGCAAGATTTGTATGTATGGGAATGACCTTTGACCTACCAAGAAAGCCAGGAAAGAACAAGTAAAACGTACACATATTCATTGACTGTATCTACAAATACCTAATAGACGTAATAATGTCAGATAGTGTTTGCTGGGATATCTAGTGGTCTTATGAATGTCTGACTATTTTGACTGTGCATATTTTGGCTTGGCTCGATTAGCTTAGAATCTCACATCTCTTAGTTGTGTAGTTCATGATGTAGCTATGTTTAATAGGTCGACGACTGCGTTGCGGTTATGTAAACGAATGTAATGATGTCCTTATTTATCTTTTAACGTATCAGGTAAGTAAAATGCTTGAAAAATATTACTTAGACCCAAAGTAATATTGCCGGAGTTGGGAAGGTAATATTTTAAGGGGAATGTAGTTGGTGAATTATAAATAAAATTAAATTTGATTTTATAATTAAAAAGGACAAAATTTAAAATGCAAACTATGTAAATCAATGCAAGGAAATGGAAGAAATTAACACAATCGGTGATATGATCGGACTAAGTTAGAGGTGAGTGATAAATAACTTCACGGTGAAAAAATCACAGTGATCTGAAGTCAAATGATATCACTGTGACTCGTCGTAAAGGAACAACGTTCCACCAAGGAACGTCATTCATTCTTTTACGCTCCGTTCTACCGTTCGGAACGATTTTCAATCGCATGTAGGTATCCATACCCATATTATAAATGTGAAAGTGTGTTTGTTTGTTTGTATAATGATCCTGCTTTCACGCAAAAACTACTAAACTGATTTGGCTGAAACTTAGAATATACATAGTTTATGACCTGGAATAACACATTAGGCTACTTTTTATCCCGAAAAAAATGCATATTTGCCGTGGGTAAAAAAGTAGTAGGTAGTTTACGAGGGCGAAGCCGCGGGTGGCCGCTAGTATTAAAATAAAGCTTTAAAATTAAATTAAAAAAGTGCACACAAGAAATTATTAGAAGGTTTTTCTATTTAATAACGTAGGTACCTATTTAGTTACCTAGTATTTACTTATCGAAATAGTTAACTCGAATAAAAAAGTGCTGATATTTTTGCGCACTGTTAATTTGGATCAAAAGTCATCTCGTTTCACGATTACGCGTAAGGTAACATGGAACGCCTAGTGCGACATTGTGATCGACGTGACAAAGTCACGGTGATTTTTCACTGTGATTTTCTTGGAACCGGAACGACAGTCACCGCGATACGAAAGTAACGCTTTTCCCCACCTCTAGACTAAGTGAGATTGATGAAGTGTAAATGAAATGAGCAAGATATGAGTAGAGAAAGACCAAAGAAAAGATGGAAAGATGGATTACGTGAAAGATGATATGAGTAAAAAAGGGGTTAGAAAGTGCTGAGATGACGGTTAGTGAGAAATGGAAGAAGAATACATAATGTTGTGCAGACCCCACGTAATGAGAGACAAGGGCATAATATGTCCTGATGATGAGCAAGATGTCTAACATTAAAATAATACACGAAATAAAGAGAAGATACAAAGGACTAAATAAATCAGCATACCCGTAGAGTTTTATCCCAAGCTGCCGACGCGAACATAAACAGCCTTTCCTTGTGGCATTTCATAGCACAAACTTGGCCAAAATGCATCCTCTGAAGCTTTTCCGGGATGAATTGGAGACGAAGTTTGTGAACTTTGTACGTCAAAATAGCCTGAGGAAGATCAATCATAATAATTTTAAATGCAAAAATTTGTAAGTCTGTGTTTTCTGTTTGCAAGTTTAATTTCTTTCACTGAAACAGCGAAATAGATTTAAGTAGATGAAATTACAAATTGGCATAGCATTGTAATATTCATTTGCTACTTTTTCCTCAACAAAATTTATTTCCTTTGTATGATAGACGTGACGGAAAGACACAAAAAAACGCTAATCTAACTGAGCAAGTTTCGTGGTGATGCATTTGTGAATAATTTCTTTGACATCAACATCTATAAATACCGAGCTACGAGTACCTATAGCTATATAATTTGATCGCGGGTAACAACGCGGAGCACAGATAGTTCTAAAATAGCACAGATAGTTGCAACTTGGTAAAACACAAATTTTAATTTATCTTTCTATCCTATTATTGTGTCCCACTAACTGGGCAAAGGTTCATCATCCTACAAGCCCTGTGAGCGCCAGCTTCGTCCTACCAGTCAGCTCGAAACGTATCAAGATCATCACGCAGCGTTAACTTATTAATCCCACTAGAATGAATATTTTAAAGCCAATAAACTAGATCCCCAATCATGCTTCCTTCTTTAAAAGTTTCTGTACAGGTTGTTCTCATATTTTACATGTAATAAAATAGAACACCCTGTAGGTATTTGTGTTCTAGGTGCCGGCAGTCAGAGTTTGAAGTAGTCGTCTCTAGATCGTAGAAAATCGAAGAGCACATAAAGAGGATACTCTACCTTTAGAAACCAGATAAAAATCGAGTTACTGAGACGTGAATTCTTTGAGATCTTGTATG
This sequence comes from Camptogramma bilineatum, assembly GCA_958496255.1. Taxonomy (NCBI): domain Eukaryota; kingdom Metazoa; phylum Arthropoda; class Insecta; order Lepidoptera; family Geometridae; genus Camptogramma; species Camptogramma bilineatum. The sequence goes on from OY292456.1 coordinate 12,695,709, forward strand.
TAAGGGTTCTCCGGTTACCAAAGAAATCCTTGTCATATAAAGGTTAGTGGAATACTAATCTTTAGCTGTTTATTTGTTACAAAAATAAAGGACAATTTAAAAAGTTTCCTATTTATCAAAGTTTCAGTTTAATTCCTTAATGACCGTAGTTCGCCCCGAACTGAGATCTGGCAAACATTCCACCTAAGATCGCTTCCTTAAACTGTAACCATCCTAAAGGCCTCAGGGCGTCGATTCCGGTACCGAACTTTTTATCAACCTCAACCAAAACCTCAACTAAAGCGACTGTTTCCATGACTACTAATAACAAACGACTCAGTTGTGGTGAGGTTTTGAACTTTGGCAGAACAAATTTTTGAAAAGCTATTCTATTATTTCACCAAATGGCTGACATTTAAGAGATCGAACCAAAACCAAAGCGGTTGTCATCTAGTAGAATTCAGGCCCAGTAATGGTCAAACGGTTTCTTTCAACTTTCAGTATTTGATCGAGTTGTTTGACGGCTATTTGGAAACTCGTTAAACACTATGCAAAACTTTTAAGCACCCGAATCCGTTATCCAGGATGCAGAAAAAACTCAAAATATAATCGAAAGAGGGTTGTGATTTCGCCGTGTTTGTATTGTATTGTTTTGTCTTTTTTTAACAATAGGTAGGTATCAGATCTGATACAATACAACTCAGAATTACAAGTTTGAATCAAACTGTTTGACCGTCTAGAGGGCCCTTAAGCAATAACCTACTTCATCGCCAACTTTTAACTAGGCTTTTTGGCGGGAATTTGAGAAGTCATGTTTCGTTTTTGTTTTATTTTCCAAAACTTGTGTTTTTTCGAATGTTAATGTGTAATAATGGTGGATTTTTAACCGTTAAATGTTCGTGAACGTGCATAAGTGTGGGGAAGTGAAACAAAATTGGATAACGTTGCTTTTCGAGTTCTCCCAAAAAGTCCGTGTTGATGTTTCAGTAAAGCCCCACATCTTTACTGAGGCACAAGGGGAGGGGTGGGATATTATATTTATGTATTGTAATATGTAATTATATATCATATTTATCTACAAACTTGAAGTTTATCAAATACTTGACACTGGCTGAATGCACAAGCCGTGCGAAGCCAAAATAAAGAAAAAAAAAAAAAAAAAAAAAAACTTTTAACTACCATGAACTTTAACTGTATAGGACCCTTGACCCACTTCGCTGAGATGATGATTAAAAGGACATACTTATAAAGCAAGATTGGTTTCATGATTATCTCAGTTCCTGTAAAAGTTACCGCCATTATAACTGGGAACAACAAACCTTGAACCTTTGATTTTTGTTGGTAAAACATTCGCCATATAATATTTTTTTTTTTTAAATTCGTACCTATATCACACTATTTTGCGATTATCTCAGAAAATTATCTTTTTGGAATAGGTACTTAAAATAATTCTATATTATGCCCTCGTTAATTTTTAGACAGATCGCATAGTTAAGGTAACAACTGCTTTTGTGTTGTAAAATATTTCGTGTGTAGACACAAATGTCATGTGCTGACTCCTTCTCTGATGAAAAATTATCTAACTCCATCTCACTCAGATTTTCGGTGCCTGATGCCCATAAACCAATGCAGCAATGTAAAATTTACACTCGCAATAAGCGGGGATTAGGCCGTAATCTTTTATTGGCAGTTTCATTTTACGCAATGCAGGGATGTAGCTAGCACTTCGAGCTTAGCTAGCATGGTAATGCAAATGCAAGGGCATAACTTCAAGGCCTACAGGTGGTGATGGGTATAATAATGTACGGGTTTTTAATACCTACAAAACATCAAGTTGATAGGTTTAGGTTTAGGTTTAAAGAATTCATCAAGTTGATGTTTTATTAAAAAAAAAACACTCAGTTAATAGTGAGACTTCTTAACTAACCTAAAGTAAATTAAAAGGAACTCTGTTTTCTATCTATAAACGACAAAAAAAAATAATTAAAAGTTTAACTATGAACAACCAAAACGGTTATTAACATATTAAACGGTTTGCTATTTAGCATCATGAATCAAAGTTCAGGGTTTACAGAACCTCGCTACGTCCCTGCACATTTGTAATACGTGGGTTGATGTCGGATCAAATTATTTAAATTCATCTTTTCAAATGAGCTGTTTGTCACACTAAGCCTTCAAGCTTTATCATGTTTCTGTGCATCAATTTACTTGTAATAGAAAACCTTTTATGTACACAATCAAAGTTAATGCGATACTTAGGCTGCGTTTCCATTGACGCGGAGCTGGGCGGAGCGGTGCTTAGCGGTGCATGAATTGACCAATCACTGTGCTCGAAATCTCTGCTCCGCTTCAATGGAAACAGCACGAGCAGAGCGGGGCAAAGCTGAACGGATGTTCATATAAAATAAGGAGCACAGCGGGGCGGTGCGTTGCGGAGGGTAGCTAAGAGAGCGAAGCGGTCCGCTCCTCTCCGCTCCGCTTCAGTGGAAACACTCACCACTTTTCACCGCTATTCTCCGCTCATCTCCGCACAGCTCCGCGTCAATGGAAACGCAGCCTAACTTAGTAATTGTATGAAATCTGTTTTCTGTACCTACCTACGAAGTTTTTAAATGAATAATGAACTTTTAATGCATGTGTGCCCTGAAGCTGAATAAGTAAGTAAGAAAGTCTCACGAATAACTTTTAAGCTACTCTATCCGATGTGTAAGAAGTAACTGCGAAGGCAACACCAAGTAAATTAGAAAAATAGCCCACAATCTTCTCAACGCCGCTAAAACCTAATAAGAATAAAACACCTGCCTAGCACCTTTTTGACTGCCACATAAATTACAGGCCTAGACGCTGCAAAATATTCAATGAGCATAAATTTTGCGTAACTAGAAAACCCTAGAAAACCTAGATAATTTTGGAGGACTACGCATAAATATTCTGATCTATACCCTAGGCAATATTAGGCTAGTAGGAGCTAATTTTATTTAGTAGGTAGGTAAATCTGCTTAGGGTACTATGAAAAGATACATAAACTTTATTAAAATTTTAAATTTTAAACAAAAGCAACGACCACCAATCATTTTGAAAAGTCTTTAGGACCCAGTGTATACCTCGCGATTACAGATTTAAAGAATTTTACACCTAACATGGTTCATCCCAATTTTCTTTTCGATGTAAGATTATAAAGTTCCACTATGAATCCTCCTAACTAAACTACCTACCTACTTAACAAAATTTGAGTTATAATTATAAGAAATAGTATATTGAACATCGACTACTCAGTCTATGTCTATGTCTGTTCTGAAGTTTTTTAATTCACACAGATTACTCTCATGGCCTAGTTTAAATTCTAAATAAGTATGTCTTGTATCTATCTCTAGTGTCTGTACCTACATTTGTCTTTTTGCCCTGTTTTTTTTTATCTTATCTAAGTAATTACAATAAAATATAACTACTTATACTTAAAACTTCGTTTAAAAAAATTCGATTTCGAACGAGACACCATTTTTATCAAAACTCTCCTATGATATTGAAGTAGGTAGTACCTATGAGAGGCAGAGGCAGACTACAGTAGGTACGTACATCAATGTATATAGCAACATTAATTGCCAAACTTTCGTGGTCTACGATATTGTCGTAACCATAAAATAAATCACCAACATCTAAGAGGAAATAATCGTTAAATCAGTAGATAAAGCGCAAACTAACCTCTTGAGTTTCCATATCGTAAAGTTTTATCGAGGTGTCTGCGTAGCCGACCACCATTTTAGTTTCGTCAGCGGTCAGGCCAAGGGAGAGTGCCGGCGAACGCTCTGCGATTGTAAAGATGTCTTTTATAATAGTAGCTTTAGTTTGAAACTATCATAGTTTTAAAACTTTTGAAACTATCATGGTTATGAACATCGTAAGCATTATATGGCGCATGCAACTGTGCCGAAACATCAACTCTAAAATCCACGAATCATGGTAAACGGTAAACATCCCGTAACTGTACAGTACAGTGCTTACAACTCTATAATTATGTTATGTATGACTGTGTGTTCTACCGAATGCAGGAACCATTTATTCTAGAGACATAACAGAGGATCTTGTTAGAGTTTAGTCAGTTCCTCATAATCAGCCATTATTCACAATCAGCTGCCATTTTAGCAAGGCTTTTGTAGCAACATATTTAGCTGCCATTTGAGCTATACTTAGTAAGCTTATAAGTCCATTATGAATAACATGGTAAGTTGTCTCCACTTACCACGTGAGTGACGGGGCAGCAGCTAATAGGTATACAAAGCTGTGCCAACGTCATCCTTTCTACCAGATCCTGACGTCATTGAATTTACTAACGTGTTATAAATGGCGTAGAATTCGAAGAAATCCCAGGAGTTCCATAGAACTGCGAATGCAGACATTCTAGCGCTGGATCTGCACGGATGCAGAAAGGAGGGGGATTTTCCAATGGAGCGATTATCTGAAATTTGCATTAATATTTTTAAGTCATCAACAAAAGAAATTGAAAAATAATCCATCTAAAATCTCAAATAGACAAAAAAACAATAAACAATTTAGGTTACTACTACACAAAAATTACAAATAGGATTAAAAAACAGTATGTACCTAGGTTTAATTATTATTAAGGAATCATTTGATCATGTTAAAATAACGAGGCATTCAAGTACATCTCCACGGTACTCCAAAAATACCTATATTATTTAATATTCAAATCTGTAAGAAGACTGCTAGCTATACCTTAGTATTTACTTAGGTCTTAACTAAGTAAGATCTAAATTGTGATCTCAGTGATGGTCTAGTGGCTCAGAAATTCTAGATTATTATCTCCGAGAAGGAGCTACAAATGATTCGACTTGAAACAAATTGGTAAAATCTTTTCTCTCAATTTACTTTCAAGCCATTGCTGGCTCGCAATCTAGTTTAGGTTCTCGCATTTCAGAATAAAATCTGTCAAATTGGGTTTCAGAATAAAAGCATTTTCAATGATTCAAAGAAAATTTATCATTTTCTCTTTATTTACACTTGGTTAGCCTATTTCGTCACTCTCATAAGATTTTAGTTTTTGTTCTCAAGTTGCAGAATGCTACGAATACGATCAAAATAGGTAGTGCACATTAGGTATATTTTATAATTGCCACGAGTTCTGAACAGTTAAAAAACTTGAGAAATTCGCGGCTATAGGTACTTATTGTTTTATTAGTTCTTTTATTTTGCTAGAGCCGTTTAGGTATTTGACAGGCCTAATCTGCTTAAACTAAACACTTTACCAGGCAATAAAAGAGTTTTTCTGAATGTAAGCATAGGTTTACTCTGGTAAACTCTGGTCGTCGTTTATCCATCATCTATTTATGAATTTTTAAAAAGGCTATAAGATTTTTTACATTAGCACCCATTTAAAATGTAGAGGAAAGTCGGTTCTGTTCATTACCCATCAAATATCAGAAGCATTAGAAAATGAAACCATAGCCATCATAGTAAATTCACCTTTAATAATTCGCGCATTCAAATGGGAAGGGAGGCAGGTACATTATTGAAGCTAGGCGGCAGAAATATGGGGCCATAGTTACCCAAATTTCTAGCTGTGCCGTTGTCAACCGGCTTAGTATTCAAAGTAGGTCTCAAGAAAATATGGGTAGTGCCAATTCCAAAAAGATTATAGTATAGGTACCTATATGAATTGTAGAGGTGATGTGTTTTGTACGGATAAAGTTAGAAGTTAGATAGAGTCATGAGTTTGTGTTCATGGAGGTTACTTTAGCTATGAGTCTTTAAAAAAGACCAACAACATGACCACATTTTGCATAAGTTAACATTTCATACGTGACAGGTTGCAAACCATGATGCACGTCCGGATTCAAACCTACGACCTTAGGATTGAAAGTCGAGGCACCAACCCACTTGGCCGACATGGCTCTTAATAGACTTTGCATGTTATTTCCAAATAGTAAGTAAACCATACGAAATTTTCCTCATAAACATCATTATTTGCTTAACCATAATGGAATTGGAATAAGTTATTGAAATACAATTTCAATAAAAGTATTTGGTGGAAATGAAAACGTGCCCCAGAAAATGTGTCTTGACGTGTGTACGACTCAATGAAAAACCATTCCGAATTTTCTGAACCAAAGCTTGCACAAAAACAGACAATCGGTTGGTCACCTTACGGTATTTGGTTAGGATCCAAGCTTACTTAGAACATCTTGGATGAGGGTGGGTGCTCACATTAGGAATCTCAATCCGATAAATAGCGCCATCCATGCAAGCAGCATAACATATCCTTTCTTCTACCGTACTGTATTCCAGTGCGTAAACAGGCTTCGGTGGAAATTGGATATTGCGTAGTGTGTAGAGAACTATGCCTGTGCTGCCATGTCGCATCTAGAAATGGGAACAATTGGGTATGTTAAGTTACAACGCACTCCGCAGACTCTCTGCGATTTTTTATTGATCAACTCTTCGGCAACTTCCATCTAGCTTTAGGTATAAAAGTATTTCCCTAAAAGAAACTACGCAGACATTGGAACTATTAGTGCATTATTTGCGTGTTTCGGTGATCAACGACAATTTTCTGTTCCAACCATAAGTATCCCCTTTTACCTAAGTTTTAGTGTAGAGCCCATTTAGGTAAGTAGGTATATAATTTTCAAACTCAGATGTAACTTCAAGGGAATCGATTTTGATAAGCTATCCTGCAATGTGACCAGGAAATTATGGGATGTGAAGTTCCTACCAACCTACTGTTGATCAAATGGACTTGCAACGAAAGTCAATTTGATAAAACCATTTATGAAGATTGACCCCTGTTTTGAATCAAATACTGTGCTACTAAAAGGTTTATTCAATTTCCTAGCAGCTGGAGTATTAAGTACTTGCCTATCGCCTTTCTACCGATGATTTCAGAAATAAGAATATTATGGGCACGATTACGCGAACGCTCGCATTAGAGACACCTGCGCACGCCTTTCACGGACAATACCACAGAACAGAGCCATTTACCTGAATCAGGCCAGATGAATGGCCCACAATAATATGGCCTCCATTAGGCGAGTACTCCAAAGCTGTTATCGCTCCCATTTCTGAGAAGAACCATCTATAATACGCAACCTCATTTTGCGCCCCTTTCATAAACTTGTCGTAATTCTCGCGCAACCACAAAGGTGGTTGGATTTTTTTAGATTTTCCCTCGTAGAACATGGGATACCATAATGTGGGATGTTGCTCATTTTTGTAGTAATTTTTGATGGAGCTAACGTAATCTGCGAGAATTGCATTTTCAACCATGTTTTTTGGTCCGAGCCCACTAGATTAAATACCTACCTTCTCAAAATAGGCAATATGCATCAATTTTTTTTATGGTTTTAATCGATAGGTTATATCGTCAAATAACCGTCATAAAAATTCCAGCGCCGAAATACTAAAATTTTATAACAAAAATAATTTTTGAAATTTACCAACATTTTCACGCATCTGAAACACGATTATTATTGTTGTCACAGATTACTGTTGTAGTAACAATTTGTGAACTTTGACGTGTGACGTCAAATTGATACTAAGTACAACAGTAATCTGTGACAACAATAAGTTCGAGTATAGGAATTGTGAAAATTAAAAAAAAAACTTATCTATGGATCGTCATATCTGACTCGTCCTTGACTTTTCTTATGAACTCGTGTCGTCACATCCTTTCACATCCTTTTCAAGTATTTTGAAATTCCTACTATTTTTTGCGATTTTTAAAATTTATTTTCTAATCGAAAATGGTTTAATATTAAAAAATAATTACACACACATACCTCTAAAGCAACAATGTTCATAATAAAATACATTTAACCCGCTTTTGAATCAGACGCATATTGCCTATTATGATTAAATAAAACACATTTTTCAAGAATTAAATAAATAAATAAATAAATAAATGTATATAAATTAGTAATGTTTTATAGTTTTATGTAGATATTAGTTATGAAGTACCTACCTACCATCGGTAGATGTAGTTGCAGTAGGTACCTAGTCAATAGTTGGTCTCTCGTCGAATTGATACCTAAGTTGCGACCACTTCGAATTGGTAACTAGGTAAGGTACCTAGTGGTCACGAATATTACCACCTACCTAGATAGGTAAGGATATAGAAAACTAAACATACCTACCTTCCTAGCTTCTTACCTACCTACCTACTTTCTCTATGCTAAGAGAATATTTCTATAGGTAGGTAGTTCCTACCTTACCTACACTCTGGAGTCATGTATGCAGTTCGGTACATATTATTTCGGTGAGTCAACTGCTGGTACAAACCTGAATCATACCAGAAGAATGGCCAACAATCACAGCCTCCCCATCCGCCATGTAAATCATACAACAAATGAAACCGCATTCAGACAAATAGTCTTGCTTGAACAAAGTTTCGTTAGCTGTGTCTTTGAAGAACCTCTCATCATTTTCCTGGAGCCACGCTATGACAGTAACGCTCAGTCTCTTCTCAGCGAATGAAACGAAGTTAGTCCTTACAGCTTCTTCTTCTCGGGCCAACTGCTTCTTTATTCGCTCCCCATATTCTTTCACGAATACTTGAATATCTGACTCTCTCTCAGAAAGGTTGAAACGACTGTAAGATAATATATTATTGAAGCTGGTCGTCATTTTGGACCAATTTTATATTTTTGGTAAAACTTTCAGTAGGTAGGTACTAAGAAAAGTACTCTGTTGGTAAAACGGGTAAAACTTTGCGATTACCAATATGACATCTAATCTCAAGGAAAGTGACATCTACATATTTAATTTTTTTACATTATTACTGAAGTGACATCCAAGGAATTTTTATACTAACGTAACTGGAACGCGCACTGATACAGAAAACGCGGTCCGCTTGAAATAAAACTTGGGCGCTGTGTCTCTTTCTTTTTGCAACTGTGTGAAAGAGACAAAGCACCCAAGAAAGCCTCTCAACAAGACCAACAATCCTTATAACCAAGATTAAATGATAATAGATCGTTGTGTAGTCGTGATAAGGTTCAAAATCCTTTGTACATTAAATGTCAGTCAGCATTCTACTATGTATGAAATTTCTTTGGTGACATCTATCTATTTAGAAATAGAGAAAACCATTGTTTAACTAAATTACTTAAAAGTAATCATAAATTTAAAATTAAACAATAAGTATAACCTAATAATTAATTAATACACAGTCCACCAAATTAAAAGAAAATTTAAATTTCGCGGGCTACCCGTGACGTGCGCATTCACCACCGGTAGAGTGCGCGGCAAACTTAATGGCGGCTGAAGTTCGGGGCAGATTCGACTTTGCGCAGGTACAGTCAACGCAATTGCGGGGAAGTGAAGGTGGTGAGGGGCGGGGCTAGGCGGGCTATGTAGATAAAGTTTACTGTATTCTATTGCGTTGACTGTACCTGCGCAAATTCGAATTTTCCGCGCACTTCAGCCGCCATTAAGTTTGCTGCGCACTCTAGTAGTCTGTATCTTTATCTGTGGTAGTCTGTGCCTCCGAATTGAATCGTGTATTGGAACGTTTTTTTTAGTTTTATTATGTTGGTACCAAATAATGTTTAGCTAGGAAAGAAAGAGATGAAAATATTTCATTTTTTCAAGACGGAAAGAAACGACATTCCAATCGAGCGAGATGACACGATGTCATTGTCGTTGTCTGTCACGACACGACCGACGGACGCAGTGTTGCCAGATCGGCCTTTACTGGCTATTACTGGCTTCGTATAAACTCTGCTAGTTAACATGCCTAGCATGCTAACTATTAACAGGCCTGGCTCACTTCTCACTTTAGGTATTTATCGGACGCGCGCCGCCTCGGGGGGCGCGCGACATAGGTTGCCACTTGCCGCTCGCTCGGCTTGCGGACTAGACGCGTTGTGCGTAATTATCGTGATCTCGTATACATCGTTTCTTGTGATTTATGCACGATGTCTAAACGATCTAGTCCTTATAAAAGATACTGCTGTGTCTACGGGTGTCTAAACAAAAGGAAAAGCAATGAATGGACATTAACATTCTACAAAATTCCGGAAGATATTGAAAGGTTGGTACCTACTAAGCTTTTCTATAATTTGTTGTAAGTACCTATTTAAATAAATCATCAATAAATACCTAGGTAGGTACTTACTTTTACTCTGTAACTGTAGGTGCATAATGAAAACGAGATTTTATAGGTACCTACCTATTCGATTCCTTTTTGATTGAATACCTACCTGTTTACAAATAAACAAACATAATACACCTACAAAACTACCTACCTACAAAACTGTAGGTAGGTAGGTACCTACAGTTTTGTTTATTTACCTAGGTACCTAAAAGTAAACGCTTTAGAAATGAAATGAAATGAAATAGGTAGGAGTGATGATCACGCACGTCTGTAGATATCCTCGAGGCGCGATACACATTCTCTCAGATCTTTTTTGGCATTTTAAGATCCTTTGAAGATGTCTAAGGGAGTTGTCACAGGTATGTCCAAATACATATTGTACCTTCCTACATGCCCACATTTTGCAGAAGTTAACATTTCATACGTGACAGGTTGCAAGCCCATCGACGCTATTAGAACTCTAATTGGTTTCCTCACGATGTTTTCCTTCACCGTTTAGAACTCGTGTTAATGCGCTTATTAGGTATAAGTAGGTACATTTTTCGAAACCAAAAATCCATTGATGTGCATCAGCCCGGGTTCGAACCTGCGACCTTCGGATCGAAAGTCGAGGCACTAACCTACTCGGCCAACACACTTTAGACCCAGTTTAAAACAAAAGTAAGTACCTAGCTAGGTAGGTAGGTACCTAACCTGATAATTTACCTGATAATTTAATTGTGTTGTCGCAAGCGAAAATTCGACAACCCTTACGAGTTGCGTCACACCGCGCCAGACAGTGACACAGTTACGCATTAGAGCAAGATGGGAATGTTTAGGCAAATATCTCGATAGGTAATAGGCCCATAGGCGAGTTGAATTGCACTTTATAGCTTCGCCGCGAGAGTCTCTATTTAAACAAATTTACTCGCGAAGTGACCCTTCTGTACGTAGTACTCTAGTATTCTGTGCTATTAATAAGTATGGTGCTCTTTTTTTTTAAAGTCAGCGTGGAACGAGTTAGTCGTATTGCTCAATAAACGGACTAAAAACACATGCAAAATTTCATTTTTTCCTTCAATTTTAGTCCGTATAATGAGCAATCCGACTATAGGTACATACCAAGCCAGCGCTGGCTACCATTGAGACTGGCCAGCGATGGCCTCGCTCGTGTAGACTTGGCTTTTATCATAGTGAAATTATAAACAACCTGCTGGCAAAGTGGCAACACTGGACGGACGCCATATTGTAATGTAAATTTTGTGATGGTGGTGTGAATTTATTGTCCTACTTCATTTTTATCGAAATCTGAATTAAATTGTGGTTTCAACGGTTCCTTGCGGCTTAGAAAGCTAAGGTGAGTGTTGAAATAACTATATAAAATGTAAATAACTACAGAGTATTCTAAAGTTTTGCTAAAATCCAACATCAATCGTCCGTCCAGACGAGTCGGGTGTGGTGATGGAATTTGGTAAATGGATTATTGTTTATTTTGCTTTATTGCGTGGCCCATGGCGTTGAAAGGATTGATCAGAGTTGTACTGTTATGTGTACACTTGTCTAGAAATTTAGAACAAACCACCAGATGGAATCTTAGGATAAAATCGATTACGACAAAGTGAAGCGCATCTAACGCCATGGTATTTTTTGCAGGCGCAAGGTGCATTTCGGCATCTGAATCATGAGCTATCAGATACCGTCGTCGCAAAGCCGCACGAGTAAGTTATCTTCATTATTAGTAAAGCTAACATTTCATACTTTTTTATTGTCAAGGGATGGTATGATGGAATGATTGACCCAAGTGCCCAAGGAAAGGAACCTACTTTATAGCGTTGAATATGACGTGACTGACGCGGCTCGTTTGTCCCGTACAAAATTCAACTTTGTGTGATCGGCTCATTTTCTAAAAATGTCATGCTTCAATTCATGTCATGTGACCGTACACAATATGACAAAATCAGCTGATTTTGTCATGCTTCATTCAATCTTCAATCACACCTCGCCTACTCACTATGACAAAGTCATATGACGCTACTCACTCACTCTAATGTATGACGTCAAATCAAATGTCATAGCTTCACTCAAATGACAAGGATGGAATCTTTGTCATATGACTCTCTCTTGCTTCATCAAATCACTCCTCGCAGACCGAACAGATTGTCATAGAGTCGGCGTCAGCACTGAAGTCCGATAGACGCAGCGTTGCTATCGCAGAACTAGCTTAGGTAAAAAATTACTAATTGTCCAATTATGGATTGAACAATAATAAGTTTGCAAGTTTGTACGTTTGATAATTCTACACACCAGAAAAACTGAACTACCTTAACTAAAAGAGCATAATTATGCATTCTAGTAGCATTTGCCGTAGGACTTGAGTGCTGACGCCGATTCTACTTTTTGAATTGAACGAAACGCAGGCGGCTCGTTTTGAAAACAAAAATTGGTTTTCGATGTTTTCGATTTTGCGGGTTTTCAAACGAACGAACGAAACAAAATATCACCGGGCTGCTTACGAACAATACGAACCGTGTTTGTTTTTGTTAAATTAAACTTTGAACTTCGAGTTTAGTTTTGTGTGATGTGAAGTTTTCGTCTTTGTTGTTAATTCATTAAAAATATAAATTAGATCTCTCTCGTAATCTAGAGTGTATTGTAATTGTGTTAACTATCTACTGGAAACATCTTCATCGTAATTCAGGTAAGTAGGTACTTTTACCTATAACTACCTACATTTCATTTTATCTTGGCTTAGAAAACATTTAGAAGTAAAGCAGCAATGAGCATGTCAACTAACTAAACGGTTTGGTATGGTTTAGTAATCGTGCTTGTGGTGTGGTGCATGAGTATAATTTAGGTAGGTAGGTAAAGTCTATTCAAGCGTTACAATTCCTCAGTATTTGTGCAAAAAAATTTTTTTTTTTCTAAAAATGTTCTACATAGCCCCAATGTACGGTAGGTATGCTCATTATTTGGCGACATTATGATAATTATGTAAATAAATGATTAAATTTAAATCAGCGTTTGTTTTTTCTTATCAATCAGCACGATTAGAAATTAAATTTTTCCAAACTCACTTTTGAAATAGTAGTTACCTTACCTAAGATCGCACCTCGAATGAACATTAGACCGGCTCTTCGAGTTCGTCAATGCGTAGGTCATTATGAACTGTCAAGTTGAAAATGATCGGCTCAAAAGAGCCGGCTCACTGAACCGGCTCATTTTGAAAATGAACCTACTCTTACAAAAGTCAATTTAAAATCATGTCATACCCAACACTACTACTTTAGGTAGGTAGGTACTTTGTTATAGCTTCATACATAAGTGGGACATTTAACGTCTTCTATAATATCGTGATAGTGACTCATGCTATAGGTATTGACTATCTGTATTGTGAGTTTATGATTTGTAATGAAACAAGCTAAATGAAAACAAAATACACACCATATTTTGTTCCTATTCATTATTATTATGCTAAACAGATGATACCTAATCATTTGTTGTACTTAGTCCAAATCTTTGTTTATTTTGACTGAAAATGAAAACCAAATTAATTTGGTTTTCATTTTCATTTCAATTTTCAATTACTTACAAATATAACTACTTATATCAAATACCCTTGCCAAACTTTCGAATCAGAAAAGTAAATCTACTTACATAAAGTAGTGAAGAAAAATGAGAGTACAGATATCACCATGTAACCTATAGAAGTTAGTAGTCTAAGGCTTTTAATCACAGTCTGCTGCACTCAGACTCAAAGCTCAAGAAACTGAACAAAAACTGGTTCAAGCAGCCGGAAATATCTATAAGTATAGAATTAGAAAAAAACCGGTCAAGTGCGAGTCGAACTCGTACGCCGAGGGTTCCGTACCTAGCCATGGTGCCAATTAAGCTAGTCCGCTTAATTGTATGAGCGCCCATACAACTCGGAAGAAATTTTAATTGGCGTCAACTATGTATGTATGGGAACACCCTTTAATTTTCAACTTTTTTAACTTTTTGGAATTTTTCCTTTATTTGTGCTATAAGACCTTGCTTTTTGCCAAATTTAGTTATTCTAGGTCAACGGGAACTACCATTTAGGTTTTCGACCCAAAACCTCTAGGGTACTTCCGGTTGACCTAGAATTGTCAATTTTGGTTACAAGCAAGATCTTCCAGCACAAGTAAAGGAAAAATTCCGAAAAATAAAAAAAGTTGAAAATTAAGGTAAGTTTTGGTACTCACAAGTTTTCACGAAAACCTAAATTTGCCTATATCTTTTTATAGTGTTGATTCAGGACCTTGATTTTTATAGTCACAATAGGGACTATAGACCTTAGTATATGGTATAAATTTCAACTTGCTAGCTCTACCCGTTCCTGAGATAATCGATGGTGACACACGGACGGACAGACGGACAGACGGACAGACGGACAAGAAAGTGATCTTATAAGGGTTCCTTTTTTTACCTTTTAAGGTACGGAACCCTAAAAAAGAAATAAACTAACAAAATTAATAGGAAAACTAAAATACAACATTATTATTGGAATTTTAGATGAACTCAATGTTTATCGGTCTGGTTAATATAAACACTTTATAAACTAGTACCTAAATACAAAGAAAGACTAAAAACACCACACCATATATAGCTAAAGAGACGATTGCAGATGGAGAAAGGCAAACAAAAAATAAAAACTAGGATAAATTATTAAACTGTGTATTGGTTTTGTCGCAGTGTCTCATAGTAACTATGGTGGTTCCGATGTGCCGATGGCTCAGAGCAAAGAGCAGCAGACGCTGCTTTGGCAGCAGAACTCCTACCTCGCTGACTCTGGTATCAACTCTGGAGCGGCCACTCAGGTATGTAACCCTAACATGTTTCTTATATCATGTTTTATATTTTTCACAGCAAGAAAGAGCACTCTCACTTGAATAAAGTGCCTTCTGAAGAAGAATATCTTGTTTGAATGATTCTTGCCCTCTGAAGCTCAAAAGCACTCACTGTTAATGTTGTCAGTGGCCTGACTATTGAACTCTTTAACTGGACTCTCCTCGCAACTTAACTTGCGGTACTGAGATTAAATAAAAAAGCTGTGTCTTTTAGCAATAAGTAGTATCTCTGTTGGTATGAATGAATGGCGGCGCTAACTGTTGGTTGTATCGATGGATTCGTTTTTTGATATCTGTGTTACCATTTTGGCGTCTCATGAAGCGACTAATATTACATGGTTCCTTTCTCAGGTGCCATCACTTACTGGCAAGGAAGATGACGAGATGGAAGGAGATCAGCTCATGTTTGACCTGGACCAGGGTTTCGCCCAGGGGTTCACTCAGGAGCAAGTCGATGGTGTGTTATCCATAATTTTTTTTTTCTTTTAATAGAACCTACCTTGTAGGTAAGTACTAATTTTTATGGCAAACTTTTTGAAAGTTAACATTTTGTTCACTTACCTTCCTTTTGGTGTGGATGTCAGTCACACAAATTAACTAGGTACTCAATAGTGTTATACAGAAGTTGACTAAAAAAGTATTTTCCAACCAAATAGTTATATGAGAAAGCGAGAAAATCCTATCACTTTTCCTTCACCAGATATGAACCAGCAGCTATCCCAAACGCGCTCCCAGCGAGTGCGAGCTGCGATGTTCCCTGAGACCCTGGAGGAGGGTATAGAGATCCCCTCCACTCAGCTCGACCCAGCCCAGCCGACCGCTGTCCAACGCTTAGCTGAGCCATCGCAGATGCTGAAGCATGCTGTTGTGAACCTGATCAATTATCAGGATGATGCTGATTTGGCTACAAGGTATAATATTCATTCTATAACAATAGATAAAAAAAGTTATCAAAACATTTCAGATTGTCATAAAATTTTAGCAAGCTTCAAATAATTTTTGATCAACATAGTTTTTTTTTAACTAAAATAGGTTTGCGTTGACCACACCCTGCCTGATGTAAGGCAACAGTGTGGTCTAAGATGGAGCACTCTTAGTTCAGTTTGGTATTCAAAAATCATAATATCCACTTTAGAGAAAAATTACTTTTTAGGTCTCCAAAACTAATGGCGTGTTCGTTACTAGAAAGTGGTGTCTAAGGTGGTACTGATAGGATCATTCATGATTTTACCACTAATGGATACATAAATTTTATCAGTAAACAAAGCCCACCTTATACTTAAACTATCTAGGATGGCGCAGTGACCCAAAGTGAGTCTTGGCCTCCGACACTAAGAGCCTCCACTTCGATCTGTCCTGCGCCACCTCCTCCCAGGCTTCCACTTGGAGCTCGCGCAAGTCCTTTTCGACTTCATCTTTCCAGCGGTACTTGGGACGGCCGACCGGGCGTCGGCCACTCGGCCGACAAAACCGATACCTTATACTTACTGAACTATAATATTTCAGAGCCATCCCAGAGTTGATTAAGCTCCTCAACGATGAAGACCAAGTCGTGGTATCCCAGGCCGCCATGATGGTTCACCAGCTCTCCAAGAAAGAAGCGTCTCGTCACGCCATCATGAACTCTCCTCAAATGGTCGCCGCTCTAGTCCGAGCGATCTCCAATAGCAATGATCTAGAAACTACCAAAGGAGCTGTGGGAACCCTGCACAACTTGTCACACCATCGTCAAGGTTTACTCGCTATCTTCAAGAGCGGTGGAATCCCTGCGTTGGTGAAGCTTTTATCCTCTCCCGTTGAGGCAGTGCTCTTCTACGCGATTACTACTCTCCACAACTTGTTACTGCACCAAGATGGATCCAAAATGGCCGTGCGTCTTGCTGGAGGTCTGCAGAAGATGGTGGCTTTGCTACAAAGGAATAATGTGAAGTTCCTGGCTATTGTGACTGACTGTCTGCAGATTCTCGCGTACGGAAACCAAGAGTCGAAGCTGATTATTCTCGCTTCTCAAGGACCTATTGAGTTGGTTCGCATTATGCGCTCTTATGACTACGAAAAGCTGCTGTGGACCACCTCCCGAGTTTTGAAGGTAAGACAGTAAACTACTACAAATAATAGTATAATGTAAATATTAAGATACATACCTAAAATTCAAATTGCACTTCAATTGCATTTTAGGTACTTATGTCAGGTTAATAGCGCATGAAAGTATTATAGCAGGTTCCTCTACTTTGAAAAAAAAAAACGTCTTTTTCCTAAAAGTACATGAAATTACGGATTTATTTACGCGTGTATGAAAATACTTATTTGAAACTACAGAGAAAGCAGTTAGAGATCTTAGAGATCTGATAATTACACATTGCTCTATAACGAAATAACGAAATTATGATGAACCACATCATTTCACAAATCTAGGAGGTTGACTCAGATACATAATTGATGGTTATGTGAACTTGCTAAAGTCACGAATTGTGCTTTCTGATAAATAATAACAGCAAGCAAATATTTTATTACGGTATTTTGTTCATAGTAAGAGATTTATGAGATTTATACTATTTAGGCTGGATTTTACCAAACTGGATTAAGTTTTATCTGGAGATTAAACTGCTGTTTCTTTGAATATTTTGACATTGTAAAGTTGACACCTATAACCAGGATAATTTGGATGCACCTGATAATGTTCAGTTGCGCTTTCTAAACAATTGTATTTCGAATTCTGTCGGCTAACGGAATAACTACTCTGGGAGTAAGATGACAGTTTGGTCGAATCCAGCCTTAAAATGTTACGTTTTATTTCAGGTTCTGTCAGTGTGCTCAAGCAACAAGCCGGCGATCGTGGAGGCGGGTGGTATGCAAGCCCTGGCTATGCATCTCGGCAACCCGAGTGGCCGCCTCGTCCAGAACTGCCTCTGGACTCTAAGGAATCTGTCTGATGCCGCCACTAAGGTAATTAATGCAAGTTCGTATGAGCAAGTGGCCAACTCTGGTGACGGAGTTTCAGGCCGCCTAAGGGCCTCCGTCATGGCTTAACGACTTAAAAGCCGGGACTGACAATTAACGACTGAGGTAATTGAAAATACTATTGTGAGTCCAATGCATTATGATTCCGATGGGATTTGAACCCGTATTGATACAAGCGATCCTCATCAAACTAGAGTGCCTTAACCAACTCGGCCACGGAATCCATATTCGTTGGGTCGAAAATTTTCATAAGGTCTCTGTATCTGTAGGTTAAAGCATCGATTATTCTGATAACATGCTCGACGCGCTTCAAGCGCTCGGCAGCCTCAATAGCACTCGAATTATTATATTGGACTCGCAGGACATTCCAGCATCTCTATAATAAGTAATCAAACATATTTTCAGGTGGAAGGCTTGGAAGCTCTTCTCCAGAGCTTGGTGCAAGTTCTGGCGTCTACCGACGTGAACATTGTCACTTGCGCCGCCGGCATTCTGTCCAACTTGACTTGCAACAACCAGCGCAACAAGGTATAGTTGTCACAATGGATCTAGGCATTCGTGAAGTTAGGCTTTTCGCTGCGCAGTAGAAAATTTTGTATGAAAAAGTTGCACTGCGTATCGAAACGGCTAACTTCACGAATGCCAAGATTCGTTGGAAGAAGTGTACCTACTGATAGTTAATTAATTACTCAACAATAATTTATCTACACTAGGTTAGCAAGCTAAAAGAAATGTGGATTTGATTATGGCTAGACTGCTCTAAATAATGCACTTTGTTGCGTCGCAGCATTTTAAATAAAAGTTTTTGCGAATTCAGGCTTCTGTGCCTATTTATTCTGTGTCTTGACTCGAGTCTGAGCTCGATTACTAATTGATAGTTTGTCTAAAACACAATTCACACTTTTAGTGCTGTACCTAATACCTGAACGATAAGTTTTAAAGTACAGTTGGGCCGACGGATCTAGGCGTTCGTGAAGTCAGGCTTTTCGCTGCGCAGTAGAAAATTTTGTATGAAAAAGTTGCACTGCGCATTGAAACGGCTAACTTCACGAACGCCGAGATCCGCTGGCCGTACTGTATGTCTTTCTTTTCACAACGTGAGTGAGTACAATTCACGAAAATAATTTGAAACTTCACGAATGCCAATAAAGTTCTTTGATTGATTGATTGAAAATGTTGATTGTTAAATACGTGATTTTATGTTCCCAGGTGACAGTATGCCAAGCCGGTGGTGTGGACGCTTTAGTCCGCACGGTCGTATCCGCGGGTGATCGCGAAGAGATCACCGAGCCGGCCGTCTGCGCGCTGCGCCATCTCACCTCGCGTCACGTCGAGAGCGAAATGGCACAGAACGCCGTGCGTCTGCACTATGGACTGCCAGTAAGTATCAAATGATGATGGATAGATAGTCTATTTGTGATAACATCAAACATTCGCTTGATATTGTAAGGCACTTGTTAGTAAATGATCCATGTTACGGAATGTAAAGTGATATGTGACGAGAATTATGTCTAAGAATACCTTGTACATACTGTTATGTTCCTAAGTACAGTTTTAGACAGTACTTGACCAATTTTTTCCTGTACCTACTATCACTGATAGTAAGACCTCTTGGTAGCTTGTAAGCCCATTATGAATGACAGGGTTAGCCTTTTTAACCGACTTCAAAAAAAGAGGAGGTTCTCAATTCGCTTTTTAATGTATGTTCACCGATTACTCGGAGACGCCTCGATTGATTTGGGAAATACTTTTTTTGTTTGAAAGGCTATACCTACTTTCCACAAAAATTTTGCGAGGATCTGTCGAGAACCTTCGGAGTTATGAACAGAAATGCACTTCTAAAATTGCTCAGCATATAACATTGAAGTCGGTTTATTTTAAATTAGCCACTTTTTAGTATTATTTTTATTTGCTTCATGTTCTTTTGCGAGGCCGATTAATCATAATCTGAGTACTGTTGTTCCAGGTGATCGTGAAACTCCTGCAGCCCCCGTCGCGTTGGCCTCTGGTCAAGGCGGTAGTGGGCTTGGTTCGTAACTTGGCGCTGTGTCCGGCTAACTTCGCGCCTCTGCGCGAGCATGGGGCGGTTCATCATCTCGTTAGACTCCTTATGAGGGCCTTCAACGATACTCAGAGGGTGAGAATTTATATTGTAACTAGCGAACGCCCGTGTACTATTATTTTATCCCACGGGAACCGTGTATTTGTGGGGATAAAAAGTAGCTTATGTGTTATTCCAGGCCATAAACTACGTATATTGGATTTCGTTTTTGCGTAATTGAGAAATAATAAACATCCAAATATCGAAACATTTAAACTTTCACATTTATAATTTAGCAACAAACATACTTATAAAAAAAGTCTTTGCCACAACTCTTCATACTTTTTTATAAGATCTAAAGCTTGTAAAGTTTGGCCAGAACGTCAGCCGCCACGCCATAGCTCAAAACGTTATTGAGCCTCTGATTGTTCGAGATCGCGAATCACTTCTCTCTGATTATACAATGTAATTTCAGTGGTCTTATTTAATGAATGCCTATTGACTTGAATTACATTTACAGCAGCGCACTTCGTCCGGAGGCGGCGGCGCCGGCGGGGCTTACGCTGACGGCGTTCGTATGGAGGAAATAGTGGAAGGCGCAGTGGGAGCTTTGCACATCCTGGCTCGCGAGAGTCTCAACCGACAGCTGATCCGTCAACAGAACGTGATCCCTATCTTCGTGCAACTGCTGTTCAATGAGATCGAGAATATACAGGTATGATTAGCACATTTACTATAGTTACGCTATCGCTGACGGCGTTCGTATGGAGGAAATAGTGGAAGGCGCAGTGGGAGCTTTGCAAATACTGGCTTGCGAAAGTCTCAACCGACAGCTGATCCGTCAACAGAACGTGACACTAGCCCTTTCAATCATTGTCATTGTTTGAACTCATTTTTGTATTGCTTCTCTCTACTTCAAACAAAACATCTCACAGAAAAAATTGTCTAATACCTACAGGAACTGCACAAGAGAGAGAGAGAGAGAAAGACAAGTCTGTCTTTGACTCAGGTCTGCGCTCAGCCTAACTGCTCAGTCGCTTGAGAGACTTCTAGATTCTTTGTAATTGGTCTGCCAATAACTAACCGTTTATTACGTATTACATGCCTAATTTTGTGTTGTTTGTGGTAACCATGAATACATGGTAATTAGGCAGAAGATCTTTGCGCAATACATTTAACTTTGACATGTTGTTTGTATGTTCACAGCGCGTGGCCGCTGGCGTGCTCTGTGAGTTGGCCGTGGAGAAGGAAGGCGCTGAGATGATAGAAGCCGAAGGTGCCACTGCTCCGCTCACTGAGCTGTTGCATTCACGGAATGAAGGTAAGCTTCATTTTGTTTATCAAATTAATTGACACTTCTAACAACAAACAAAAACAGATGACACAAGCAAATCGATGCAGTTCGTAAAGCTTAGCTAGGCTGGCGGGAGACATCTTTTAAAGCACGAAAGCTGAAGGTAGTATGGTACTCGAATTGTATGATAATGATGATTTGAAAGAAATTATGAAATACGTGCAATTTTTTTTAATTTCATCACTTTTGCATTCTAAACATTTCTGTGGAAAGTCATTCTACTCACCGAAACATCATCATGGTTTCATCAAAAACTTTGGGACATAGTTTGACATTAGAGACCCGTAACGAGACAAGACGGCTTCTGTGTTACCTGCATAAATTATGCTGGACTTTTCACACAGCATCATCTAGCCTCAAAGTAAGCAGAGCTTGTGTTATAATAAACTACTTTATGACTGTTATACTACCTAAATCACAGAATACTACAGAAGGCGCACTCCGCACTTTAGGTATAAAGCTACAAGTACCGACGTTTGTTTCGTGACAGTTCCATTGGATTATGTGATTCATTTCTCTCGCTCATTCAGAAGAGTCAGAAAGAATAGTAACCCTGGTAAAAAGTTTTTTATAAAGCTTATATAATTCAAGGTGATTTATATTTTGAAGTGTTTATATTTCAAGTTGTAATTTAAAAAGTAATTAAAAAAATAAATGAATGTTTTGTATTTTTTTTAAATAAGTAAGTATAGTCTGGCAAAAACGGGTAGAAACGGCAACTAAAATTTCATTACAGTAGAAACCCTTTCTCTACTAATCTATGGTAAAGTACAGGTTTCTTGTCTATGGTACAGGTACCGAAGACGTCAGTCAGAAGTAATAATTTCCTTTTATAAGAAAATTCATCTATTTCGCGTATGTAGCTTGCACAGCGGCGCCCCCATTTATGTCTATAATTTTTTCCCAGACTATACATATATTATTATACTTATTCTCATGAATGAGGTTAAATCGATGTTTCTTACAGGAGTGGCTACTTACGCCGCCGCTGTGCTCTTCCGCATGTCCGAAGACAAGCCTCACGACTACAAGAAGCGTCTCTCAATGGAGCTCACAAACTCTCTCTTCCGTGACGATCACCAGATGTGGCCCAACGATCTCGCCATGCAACCCGACTTGCAGGTAAAGTTTCACACTAGATATAAGTAGATGTGTGTTTGATGTCTAATCATTGCTTTTCGGTGTATTATGATAATCGGATTGATCGGGCATTTTTGGTTGTTTGGTTGTGTGTGGTTTTTAATTTGTGGAGGACCATGATTATTTCGGAAAATAGGTGTTTATGGTTGTGTTTATGGATTTCATGTCTATAACTACCCTTAAACTATTCATACAATAATAATAGTATAAAATTTATTTAAACTGTATCACCTGAGTGAGGATACTTTTCAGAATTTTTTTTGAAAAGTGTTGATTAGAAGTCTTGATTTATTATTTTCATCTGAAACTAAATACAAACAATGAGAGATTAAATATAACGTGCTACACACTATTCGCTATTTTTATTACACTCAACATGCCTCAAATACCCGATCAACCAGTATTTTACAGTTGTCATTTTTGTTTTATTTTATTTTTCTTTGTATAATTTTCCGCCCGTTTATTAGGACATGCTCGGGCCA
This sequence comes from Camptogramma bilineatum, assembly GCA_958496255.1. Taxonomy (NCBI): domain Eukaryota; kingdom Metazoa; phylum Arthropoda; class Insecta; order Lepidoptera; family Geometridae; genus Camptogramma; species Camptogramma bilineatum. Next base: position 12,718,621 of record OY292456.1, read on the forward strand.
GAGCAAGGCTATGAGGGGCTTTACGGAACACGGCCATCGTTTCATCAACAAGGTAAGACTTGACCGATTCCAATCAGCGCAGTGGACTTAGAACTGTTTGAGCATTTTCAACTGATGATAAAAAAATCCTTCTTTCGAGTCGATGTTTCAACAAAGGTTAGAGCTATTTAGACCAATAAGTGGCCACATCCACAGCAAAAAAATAAAAATGTAATAAAATCCCTCGGAATCCACATTTGAGACAAGATTAAAACGCATACTTTGAGCATTTTCAACTGATGATAAAAAATTCCTTCTTTCGAGTCGATGTTTCAACAAAGGTGAGAGCTATTTAGACCAATATGTGGCCACATCCACGGCAAAAAAATTTAAATGTAATAAAATCCACATTTGAGACAAGATTAAAACGCATACTTACAGCTTGTTTTATGAAACGAAGCCTAAAGGTAGTCTTGGTTTAAGAGAGGCTAAAACTAAACATTACAACAAGAAATCAAGTAAGTTCATAAACTTTACACCATTTTTATCCATAGCACAAAACTTCTCTTTATCCTGTGGTTTAAAGTTAAAACCAGGATCTTTTTTAGTCTTCGTTTTGATAAAAAGCGGATAAAATATGCAGAATATCTTAGAATTTTATAGAATATTAGATTTCTAACTTAAGGGAGTGTCCACATTGCGTTTTTTGCAGCGCGTTTGTATCGATACAAACGCGATTCGAACGCGATGCGAACGCGCAGCCCCCCGCGCAGCCCCTCCCGGTTCGCTTTTGTATGGAAAAATACGCGTTGCGAACGCGCGTTTGTATCGATACAAACGCGCAGCTCAAAAACGCGCTGCAGAAAACGCAATGTGTACACTCCCTAAATTACCACAAGGACAATGTTTTATCACTAGAAATTCGCACGAACCGTTTTACGTCTCACCTGCGCTGACCTTTTGTAGATAGTTTGGTCAACTAACACCTTGGTGAAGGTTTTTTAGAAAGTATATATTTCTGAATTTTGATTCTACTGCACAAAGGTTAAAATGCTTGTTTCTAGTGTCACTGTTTTATTTTGTCTAGATTTATGTGGCTCGGAAGATAGCGCGATCATTTAAATATTCTATTGTCCAATGACGTGTTTACTGCTACTTTAATGAATTGAATTTATATGATTGAAACTTTGTTATTCTATAACTTATCAATCACTTTTCTGTACATCAGTGACACCTCTTTCTTATACACTATCACTAAATTACGATTAATATTAGCCGCACTATTGCATAGTATTTTATGTAGATGACTGTCTAAATACAATGTTTTCTCTCTTCTTTACATGCAGCTTAATCCGGGACCTATCTATCACTAAAATCAGGTGATGGGAATATTATTTATTTTTGTGTTTTTCATGCATTTACATACAGTTATACTTGACACTATTGTACTCTAACTTGCGTTTTGAGTGCCTCCTGACTAATCAAGAATTACTTTCTAACTGCAATCATAGACACGGACCGGTATTACTCATACATTTTTTCCGCCATAATAATTGATTAATAACGTGGTAAAAATTACAATTATTATACCTATGGATGTAGATATACTACCCCAATAACGCTTTTAATACCGGTCAGTATATAACTTGGTGTGATCAAGCATTTAGGCTTGCAATATTAAACAGATTCGCTTGAATTCATATTAATTTTGCTTCAATTCGCTTACCAATGTTATGTCGGACTAAAATGTGATGTGCTATCACAGGTAAGCTTTTGATACCCATCATTTTGTTTTTCTAATAATATATTGTGTGATATAACAAACACGTTGATTCACACAACTACCAATCCATTTCATTTTCCTGACTATATAATATTTCAATTTAGTAACTTCTCTGGTTGTTTAACTTATTCATATTCCAACATTACAATCGTCATAATTTTGATTTAATGCTTAAAATCCCTTTTCTTTTTTACATAGAACTTACATCTATCGAAAGGCGGCCAGAGATTTTCTGTTTATTTACTTTCGTACATTCCATGTTGCAGGATACGATCAAATACCGATAGATTCGATGCAGGGACTCGAGATCGGCAGCGGTTTCGGCATGGACATGGATATCGGAGAGACAGACGGCGCCGGCGCGGCTTCAGCTGACTTAGCTTTCCCAGAGCCCCCACACGATAACAATAACGTTGCCGCTTGGTACGACACCGACCTATAGACAGTCTCACTCCAACTGTACTTGTCCGTGTCAATGTATGCGTTCGTTCTTTATCGAAGCCTATATTTACCACAATCTGCGCCGAATTTCATCATTTCATGTCAAACGTTTTGAAACCTATGCGTTCGAATATGGATATGACATATCCATTGGATATGGTGATATTTTAACGCGTAGGATCCAATATCGATTTAAATAGCGCATGTCTCTATGCCGACCGCTTCTGGCAATGTTTGAATTATTAATTTGTTTGTTTTTATGGATGTGCCGATAAATTGAGTTTTGTAATGTTTTCTCATCGATAAGGTTCATGATTTTATGACATGTATTGGAATATATTTTTCATAGATGTAGTCGAAATCATATTTGCGTTCAATCTAAATCAAACAAGTTAATTTAATACCCACGCAATTTTGTTATGACTGCCTCTCAGTAAAATGTATTAAAATATATCGCACTTCGCCCGAAATTTGAAACCATGACTTATAATTTTCTCAATGCAATTTTCTTAAGGCACTAAAATCATGAAGCAAAATTACGTTTGTAATGGCTGATTTACACAGGGTCAGTAGACAAGTCAGGTGGCAGGGGCGCCAACTGACTTTAAAATATTCGTGTCCGAATATTCAAGTCAGCGCTGACTTCAAGCCACTGTACTGACTTCCAATCAGTTTACACAGGGTTTTTTTCGGGTCAGCACTGACTTGCCTCGAATTTGTAGTCAGTTACTGACCCTGTGTAAATCAGCCATTAGTCTAGTTTCCGAATTACGCTAAGCTCGCCTTAGTCTGATGTGGAGACAATGACTGTCAAAACAGTGCCATATTTTCGGTACACAAAGTATAGTTACACCCTGTGATACAAACGCATCTAAATTCAGGCAATAATGAGCTTAAGTTTTTGAAATTGGTGCTATGATTGAGAACAATTGGATTTTATCGAATCTTGAAGTTTATGCGTTACATTTATTTCTTTGCGTTCGCCAGATAACGCCCTGCATTGGTTATATCGTCATTTTTTGTACGCGTACGTATAAAATGCGTATAATCGGATGATAGGGTAAATATTATTCTTAGGTTTTTTTATAGGCTTTAAATTCGTATGATATCATAGTGTATGTTAACTCAAAACTCGAGCATTTAAAGTATTCGGTTGATGTAAGGACCGGTAGCTGGCGTGATTATACATTTTAATTATTATTGATTGATTTATTTTGCAATGAATAAGACTGTCTGATTGAGTGAGGCATGGTGTTTAAATTATTTTTAAAGATTGACTGCTATTACAACTTTTATGTCCCAATAGCTGCGAAATTGTAGATTAATTTGTGTGTAATGGAATCAGCCATTTTCTAGTACGATTTTGGTATAGAATTAAGTTAGTATTTGTTGATGAAAACTGTATTTCCTTCGGTGTAGCTGTAGGTATTGTAAGCGTAAAATAATCATGTTTTTGACGGCTATAACTCAATTTCCTAGAATTTCAATTTACAATAATAAAATAGTTATTTTCTAGACTACTGAGTAACCCTTGCACCTTTTAACGGGCCATAGACAGTTCTATAGGAATGCACGAATTATTATCTAAATAGCAGACTTGATATCAATTAGAATAATGTAATCGTTAGAAATAAGGTTGAATTTTAGAATCCTATATTAATTTTTCTATTTTATATTTAAAATGTACTCTATCAATGTTTTTATAAATCACGAAAAAATTATGAAGACGTTGTTAGAGTAATTATAACTTTGACCATCGTCGTATGCTATGTTTAAAGTAATAATATAGTAAATTAATGTAATTTAAATCTTTTATTTCATACCCGTCAAAGTTGATTCCTCACTCTAATAGGATCCTCCTTCAGTCCATCAATAATTTGCACTTATCTATGCTACAAAATAGTATTTTGTGCATAAGCTGTATCATAAATATTAGGTACCTATATCTATGTAAAGTAGAGTTCTCTATACAAACTGAAAAAAAAAGAACTTATTTATAATGTAAAACAAGAGAAAAAGTTAATAATTATATTAATTAACTAGCTGCTGCCCGCGGCTTCGCTCGCGTGGTACCCGGATAAAAAGTAGCCTATGTTACTCTCCAGCCCTCCAACTATCTCCACACAAAAAATCACGTCAATCCGTCGCTCTGTTTTGACGTGAAAGCAGGACAAATAAACACACTTTCACATTTATAATATGGGCACGGATTAATTATAATAGGTTTACAAGAAGTACAAAGTTTAATAGTTGCTCTAATTTATAGTTAAATTATCTGTAAGGTTCATCGCTAGGCATAGCCTGTTTCGAGGAAATTTTGATACCACGGGGAGTTATTGTTAGCTCAGTTATGTACTTTGATGAAGTTCAATAGACAATAGACACATGACTTAAGTTAAATTAAATTAAATCAAGCGTTTAAGACATCTTTCAGACACGTGGAGTGGAAACTATACATAACTAGCGACCCGCCCCGGGTTCGCACAGGTCACATCACACACCATTACAAACCTCTAAAACTATCAGTGTTTCTCTACTATATTATGCATGTATTATACATATAAAAACATTCCTCTTGAATCACTCTATCTATTAAAAAAAACCGCATCAAATTCCGTTGCGTTGTTTTAAAAATCTAAGCATACATAGGGACAGACAGCGGGAAGTGACAATGTTTTATCCTATGTAGTGATAGCTACCACCTTTATTACGAGTTTACTAAACTGCATTCTATTATGTAATATTGCATTATTTGGAATCCAGTGCACCACCTCTAGCGGTTACTACACTGAACTAAAATACTCAATACAAAATATGGACGACCTCTGTGGCGCAGTGGGTGAAGGCCCGCCTGTGACGCAAGAGGTTGCGGGTTCGATCCCCGCCGCGGGACAAATGTTTGTATGATCTGCAGATATTTGTCTCGGGTCTGGGTGTTTTCTATGTATATTATGTATGTATTTACGAAAAAAAATATGTATATAAGTAGTATATCAGTCATGTGGTTGCCATAACACAAGCTCTGCTTAGCTTGGGACTACATGATGCTGTGTGAAATGTCCAGCAATATTTATTTATTATTTATTAATATTTATTAAAAAAAAAAAAAAAAAAAGTTTACTACAATAGCTAAGTCAAGTGCGATTGAAACTCGTAAAGTGCAACTGCTTCATAATAGCTTCGTTGAAAAACCACATGTCTGTCGACAAATCCGCAGACTGATTGGTCTGACACGTAAGTTCGCTGCGTAGGTACCCTTTATTAGGGTCACCAAGTTTTATGCGAAATATAAGACTTTATGCTTCATGTGCTAAGTAATGAACATGTGTTAGGTTTATTAACCCTCGTCGCAAAAATGGGTGTAAAAGCTCAAACACACGCTGGCCCAGGCTCAGTGTAATGCCCAGTGTAATGTTTTCTTGTTTACTATGTTTTCACTTACTTAACTAGTATTCGCACATTGATGATTATTATATCGCACGTCGAGAACATGTTTTGTTTGTTTATTTTTATTTTACTTTTGATGATTTATTATAGTCTTCAAAAGGCATATTTTATTGTATTAAAACCACTTAGATCACATATAATTTTTAGAAAGTATTACCTATACCTATGTATCTTTCGAAAAACGAACTAACAAAATCTATTCCTATCACTTCTCGACAGTTTGAAACAAAAATAAATTATAATAAGGAGGTACTATTTTAACCTCCTGTATTTTGGTAAGGGCTATATTTTATTACATCACTTTGCCTTCGTGCCTGCATAAATCTACATAATCCACTTGTCATTCGAGGCCTTGAATTCGCAAACAAACACCAAATATGAGATAAGGTGCCAAATGCTCATTGGCATCGATTCAATAGAAAGAAGAAGACAAATGAAATAGTAGCGCTTAGCTTGTTTGTAGTTATTTTAATCAAATCAGTAAACCGCAATCTAAGTACCTACCTTTAAAGCCTCGCTTAGTTAACAAGTTATATGAATTATTACCTAATGGGCTTTAAATTTAGAAGGTGCTTGAAAAAGTCCATAATGTTCGAAATGAGATAGTCACCCCAGCACCCACTATTATTGCACAATTAGCACTAGACAGAGGTGCGACTAATCTTGCAACAACTCGAAGTTTCCAAAGTATCGTACTGCGGGTTAGTAAGTAGACGAAGCCTTGTGTTGTCTAGGTAATTGCCGTTCGGAGCCGCTCGTCACATTATTATGGACCTACTACACAGAACATAATAATAATGCTTTTTATAGAGCTTGATTATCCTCACATCACACAAAAAAAGCTAGGTCCCAAACCGTGTTTGTTGCCCTGTTTTTTTTGCGGTACTGGTAGCGAAGGTACAAGATAATGTTGCGACGTGCCTCTGACAACCCCATGACATCTTCAAAGATATTAAAGATTTGAGATAATAGATCTACCGTGTTTTGTGGATACAGTCGTGGCCCTGTTTTTGTACTTAATAGGAATATGTAAGTTCGAATAAGCCAGTGGCTAACTCTGGTGACGGAGTTTTTAGGCCGCCTGAAGGCCAACGTCATAGCTTAACAACTTAAAGCCGGGAGCCGAAAGTTACACGAAGCACGAACTATTTTAATTCCACTATCACAATTTGGATGGAGAACGTTGCTTAACTTCAACGATCTATCAAGAACTCAATAGGACTTACAACTCATAATGAAGATATCACCTTAGCAAAACATAACCCTTCCACACAGGTCATATCACATCATTCATTAATACCCATGGGAGTTTCCAAATCACAGTCCCAACCTAGCAATCAAAAACGTACTCATCTATCTTTCACAAGGAGTAAACGATTCGGGTCTTTTCCCGTAGGACGATCACTAGTAATTATAGCAAAATTACATGCACCTTATTACAGTATCGTAAGATTCTCATTCGTGTAGCAGGTTTAATCAAACTAGTAATTATTGAGGAGTGAGCTGTTGTCAGTAATTATTGTTCCTGAACTTAAATATGGTTTCCTGTATCGGAGTATTCGTGTGTAAGTTGGTTGAACTGTGAATTTGTAAATTATTGTGGTTGTGCATAGATTAAATTGTGATGTGGTTATCGTGGGATTTGATCATCCCTGTCATTACAATTTCCGGAATATCTTTCAACGAATGTTTTTGTTAATTTAAATTGCTATTTGTCTGTAATTTAATTTAGCGAACAACGTAGAGTAAGACAAGCCTAGAATTTCTACGGAAAATTCTGACAGAGTGAGTGAAGTCGGCTGGATGTGGATAGTGATAAGTTGTTTAAACTTTCCAACGAAGAAAAATATCTTCAAACTTACAAAATAACCGCAAAACTTACGTTGGATTTTTCAGAGTTTTAGCTTGGCTCTAGAAAACATGTTTACAATTCTATTCTAAGTTTTCGTATAGGTAAGTAATATTCAGTCCTTTGAATATATATTTTCTAGAAAGTTCTAAAACGTTATCTGGTTGAGGCACGGTCACATGCAGAACCCATTCGACACGTGGTTTTTGCTGTCACCGAAACTTTTTTCATTATTGGGACCCCAGAGTCCGCGTGACACGACAGGCGAATACTGAATAAGTAAACTACCTAATCGTGTTGCTTTTGAATAGACCTCGATGAAAATATGAATAATAAACCTGTGTGCGACTCAGACTTGCACTTGATCGATTTTTTTTTAAATTAAATACTTGATCGAGTAAACTAGTTTACAGATAAAACAATTACGCAACTAAGTACTGTTTAAGTATATTTTACAAATATGCCCGGCGGTTTCACACGCCATTTAAATGTCGAACAGCCTATAACCTTCCTAAAGAAACCTAAAGAAATGAGCTATGAAATACAGAAATATTGGTAAAGTGATGACAACGATTTATCAGTTAAGTAGGTATATCGATTTGGATGAAAGGTAAACTCGTATCTAGCACAGGATATAGTGCGTGATCTGAAAGTATTTAGGTTATTTATCGGAGTAAGCATGAGCGAATAAAAGGGCAAAGGCTATAAAAAACATTGAATAAAACACTGATTTATTTTACGGTGGTCATTATAAGCCGCACCCCCTGGTTAACGAGTGTTTCATAAACTTTGTGGTCCGTCTGCAGCAGAGAATATGTTTTTATAGTCAACTGCGGATCTGGTTTTAAAGCAAAACTCAAAATGCAACGTTTGGTTTCTATTAGACCTATGTTTTTTTATTTCAAAACGCACGTAGTGTACCTAGCTTGTTTCTTTATCGTTATGGTACAAGTCCGCGACCGACCGCAGACTGCAACCGCAAACTGTAAATCTCTGAAATTGACACAGATACTTAATCTGTGTCAATTTCATAGAGATTTGCAGTCTACGGCCGGTCTCGGACTTGTACCTACCCTTAAAGTTAAGCGACGGTTAACGTCTCGACGTTCTGAGTAGTCACAATTTGGATGTGTGGCCGTTACTTGCTTTAACACCTGATCGCTTCTATGCTTCAGAAGGTACAATAATTTCTTGGTTTCGGCTTTGAAGTCGATACGAACTGACGGAACTCTTCAGGCGGCCTAAAAACTTCATCATCTTAGCACTACTTTATACGAACTTATGCTTAATATCAGTCCTACTTTTATTACTAAGATCCGCATTTTCCAAATGTTCTCTATGAAAACCTGAATAAAAGTTTTGACCCAGTTAGAATAAGCGTGTAAGATTTCTCCTTTCAAGTTGTAAAATGTTTTCAGACAGAAAATAAAATTACTTAGTCATTCCGTAGAACTTCGTAGAAGCCTACGGCGTAGCTACTTAGACCTCTCGCTAAAATAGTTAAGTTTTATCAAGTTTAGTCAAAACACACATAATCACGCACGACTGGTACCCAAGGCGCGGTAGACATTATCTCAGATCTTTATCTTATCTTTATCTTTATCTTTTTCCGCATTGCTGGGTATCCATTATGTTCGCGCATCTACTGCGCTCCTCGCTCCTACTACTATTCCTGTTCTAACATAAAGCGTGCAATGTTCGCGAACGTAACGTACCTACTACCGGGAACAGTTATACACAGATACCCAGCCTGGGGTAGTCAGAGGTAAAGCTCAAATTCACATTTGGTGCATGTCGACACAAGTAAAAAATATAGTGAATTTGAATTACCTAGGAAGTTATTTAATTATTCAAATAAGGGAAGGCACGGCATCGATCGCGTTCACCTGCCAACTGTTACCGGATTAATGTCTGAGAGTTTTTACTACTTTTTAAAAGCTTCGCTATCCGCAGCTTTATAACCCCCCCGAGGTAAGGGTGTATTTAGAATGAAAGCAGATTTTTAGGAGTTTGATGTGGTTCATTGATGCTTTCATGCTTTGTAGTCCTCGACCTTTTTTAACCGACTTCCCAAAAAGGAGGAGGTTCTCAAGTCGACTGTATGTTTTTTTTTATTTTTATTTTTATTTTTTTGTATGTGTGTTACGCGATTCCTCCGTCAATTGTGGACCGATTTTGAAAATTCTTTTTTTGTTACAAAGGGTATACTCCCGAGGGGGTCCCATCGTCACCAAATCAGGATCTGATGAAGGGATCCCATGGAAATCGAGGGAAACCCTCAAATTTTATGGTTTTATTGTTTTTTTGTAGAACTATCGGGCTGAAATTTTGCACACTTATAGATTCTTGGTGACAATGCTGAAATTATGCTATCAACAAGCTGATCTGATGATGGAGTCAAGAGCTATTCAACAGAACTCCTCAGTAAATAAGCCGATTGAGGTGAAACTCGGCATATTTGTCAAGTTCTGACTATAATGTAATAATATGGTGACAGCGAGCTGATGTGATGATGGAGTCAAGAGCTCCTCATCAGAACTCCTCAATAAATTGGCCGATTGAGTTGAAACTCGGAACTCAGTATATCTGTGAAGTTCCGACTACAATGTAATAATATGGTAATAATATGGTGACAGCGAGCTGATCTGACGATGGAGTCAGGACCTGTTCCATGGAACTTTTTAGTGATATGGGTATCAAATGAAAGGGCTTGATGAGCGAAACACAATAAGTAAGGTAACGTCATTCTAAATAAAAATTAACACTAAAAATGGAAAAATAAAAAGTTTTCAAAAAAAAAATACTCAACCGACTTCAAAACATCTTACACTGAAAAGCAAAAAATAAGAATGTAAACAGATTTATTTCCTTACTAATTAAATTATTTATGTTATAATTTTGAAGTCGGTGTAAATAAAACAATGACTAAGAATATTAAATTTTATGCACACCGATTTCAACATTATAACAGAAATAATTTAATTAGTAAGGAAATAAATCTGTTTACATTCTTATTTTTTGCTTTTCAATGTAAGATGTTTTGAAGTCGGTTGAGTATTTTTTTTTTTGAAAACTTTTTATTCAACCAAGGCGTTTTTCCTACCTAGACCATAAGCAACAAGAGCCATTTGCCCCCAAGAATTTACAAACATGGTGTTTTAAAAATAAGACATTTTTGCCATCTGGACCTAGTGTAGGTACTCGTATTTAAGACTTTTTTCCATCCAGACATTTTGCTCACATAGACGTTTTACAATCCAGATCATACGAACCTTTATATTCGTACACACACTTAGACACACCGCCGACCACACGTGTGACCTAGATTAATTTGCATTATTATGTATTTTTAGGTTTAAGGTAATTCCTATGGACCTTAGAATTCGTTTTTATATTTCCATCTGTACTATTCTTAAGTTGCCTGAAATAAAGTTTATATTATTAATCCAGGTCTACGTTTATGGTTTTCTATATGTATAGCTCATGGCAGGTCTCTTCAAGTCAAGAGTGAATAAGTGTCTTCTAGACCTTTGTGATCCATCGTCAGCCACATCGTCGCTTACCATCTTCACATTATCCGATCCGATATCGGTGTCGAACGCCGACACGATATCGGGGCAAGTAAAATGTAGGAAAGCTGTCCGCTCCGACATCCGATATCGGGTCGGACAATGTGAAAGGCAGGAACATATTTCATACATTTTACTTGCCCCGATATCGTGTCGGCGTCCGACATCCGATATCGGATCGGACAATGTGAAAACGCTCTCAGGTGAGATTGTGGCTAAACAAAAGTCTATCTAGAATAAAAAAAAATATATATATATTAATGAAATAGCAACACATTGGTTTCGGCAAGGATAGTGTATTTCCAAGCCACGACTTTCGACGAGGCTTTCGTAGACTTGTAAAACGAACTCCATTGAACGGCACAAAATAATATTGCATCTAATCTGCATTACAATCAGATAAAACATTCTGATACAATCCAGTCTGCAACAGCCTGTTTTTTGTGTGGTTGCAGTCCTATCTCGGTTTATGACTGGCCTATGTTTTTATATTTTAGTTAAAATAAGCATTATATAAACATTGTATTTAAGCAGTTGGTAGAAATACATTGAAGGAAAGCATACTGATTGTTGTCTCATATGGCCAACTTGAAAGAATTTAGGTTATTTATTCAATTTATGTTAATTTTGAGTAAAACAGGACTATAAATTCAAGAGATAGAAAACTCTCGGTGTAAATGGTACTAAATCAAAATATATAAAACTTCTTCAAATTAAAAAAATAATCTATTAAATGACTCCACACGTACCTACTCGAACAAAAAAAACGTAAGTATGTTTTTCTGATTTCTTTAAAAAACGTTTTATCGAATTCAAAACGCTCTAGTAAAAATCTTTAGTCGTTTCGCAAAATAATCACCGAGAAGATGCTCAAGTGCCTTCTAAGTATTTTCACTTGGATACATCCTTAACGATTTCCATAAATAAACTACTTCGACTATCGCAAAATGCCTTTTTCTGTACATGATACAAAGAGGAAAACCAACCAGGGCACCCTGCCAAGGCACTGAAAGAGTACCGAAAGAGAACCGAAAGTAAACTTAAGTAAGGTGCAGCGGGGCAATTCTGGCCGAAAAATTTTAGTCAAAATTTAAAACTTCAATGCTCTCGTTCCTTATTGAGTTACGCTAATTCTGAAAAATTGGTGACATGTAACCTTTATCTGCCTTTTTCTATAGTGTATTTTTGTTAAAGAAAAAGCATATTTAAATGGTGAAATAACACAATTTTAACTAAAAACTGGAAAATGCCAGAATAGCCCCTCAGCGGGGTAATTCCGTCAGGTGGTGATATTATTCGAACCAATGATGCTATGATACTAAATCCAAGAGCTTTACAAACTAGACAACATAATACACTTAAATTTGAACATTCTAATCTCCTACGATGGTCCAGTTTCTATAAAAAACCTGTTAAATTTTTTGTGGGGTAATTCTGGCATCACTCTTTAGTCTCCCATACATGCTAGTGTTGGGACCCTGACTATCGATAAACGGAGTTTACGCAAAAATCTCGCGCAAAAATTATGTATGAAATGTAGTTTGCCCCGAACTGAGATCTCGCGAACCGTAGACAACTTACATTTGGACTTTCTTCTGATTACCCCTATACTTTCAAGTGCTACTACTGCCAAGTATGTCGCTATATTGCGCTAGCTTGTCATCCTACTAATATTATAAAGGCGAAAGTCCGTGTATGTGAAAGTTTGTTCCCACGTATCTCAATAACTACTAAACCGATTTTAATGAAATTTGGAATGTAGATAGATAATGACCGGGAATAGGACAAAGGCTACTTTTTATTCCGAAAAATGCACGGTTCCCGTGGGATAAAAAAAAATAGTAGTGGACGCGGGCGAAGCCGCAGGCGTCCGCTAGTGGTAAATAATACTGGCAAGCATACAATACATAATGTTGTGTCTAATTTTTTATGAATTCTCGTCGTATTTCAAAAAGTATATGTACTCCAAAATAGTTATCATTTTTATTCTAGGATGTACATCCTAGAATAAAAATGATAACTATTTTGGAATGTACAAATAAAGAGCTTTCATGACACCCTACTCAATAAATTTGTTAGTTTTTTTACCCCCTTGGGAACCCAATATTTTGACAACCCCTTTATAGATTAAGCTCATATGCTCCACCATACATTACCATAGCACAACCTATTGACCTACCAAGTTTCATGAAGATTGGATGAACGGTTCGACAATTATGCGAGAACAAGAATTCGTGAAACTTACAAACATACAAAGCAAAATCTCCATACTTGCTAGTAAGATCTTCGTTCGCTTCCCTCGCTCGATCGAAAATTTAATGCGTGTCAACTATGGTTTAATTAAGCTCAAATAAAGCCACAAACAAATACTTATACTTACAAAGCAAGGTCGCATTAGTTAACCCCGAGATCTTCACTCGTTCGATTAGTTAAGTATTATTTTTATCGACGTTTACTTCAATGCTGTGGACATCACTGGTTTTTGGCAACTTCATACAAAATCGGTGGGGCAATTATGGCAACCGATTTCGATAAAATTACATAAAATCAACACTTTGTGGGGTAATTATAGCGGATGCAATAACACAGAAGAAACAATTAGTAGAAACAAACTAGTAAGATTAAATTAATCTCCAGTCTAAAATACACCTCCTTAGCTTGTTCAGTTTTCAATTAAACCGCGAAAACCACTTAATTATTACAAAAACTCGAGGAGCTAATATTTTTTCACCCTCCGAAAAATAGGTGACTGTCAAAATGATGCTGTCAATCAGTCAGTTTTTGCGCTAGATATGCCACCTCTCGTTTATGAATGAACAAAACATTTCTCTACGCGTACATAGATGTCTCTTTAAGGTATAAGTCATAGAACGAGAGATATAACCATGTGTCATAATTACCCCGCTGCCAGAATTGCCCCGCTGCACCTTATCTGAATTGAACTGTAAATTGTAAAATGTTTTGACGCGGGTGACCGAACTGTTGTTGACAGCCACAATTACACCCGGTCCGGTGTCCGTTCAAACCGGAATGTTCTGGAATGTTAATTAAATCTAGCAAACTTTGCCCGCTCCGCTTTATTGCTGTTCTTTGATTAGTTTTAAATTCGCACTGTTTATTTGAATTTTACTTGCAAGTTGATTCTGGGAATGCTGGTATTTCTAGCATTTGTTTTGTAAAACTTGTTACTGGCGATTCCTTGAAAACGATGTTGTTTTACTAGAGTTAACTTGAATCGTCTCTTGGCAACAACCCTTTGAACCGGTGCATTCAGACCATAAGTTTTATCCCTGTCTTCATCATCATCATCATCATCATCATCATCTGAAAAGACCCCGTCCTCACCCACTGCTGGGTAGGACCTCTCCTTGGTCATTTTTCACTCTGTACCGAGATAATATCGATTTATTAGTCTTTCTCGTATCTTCAAATAATTATTTTTGTACTTTTTAAGTAATTGGTAGGGTAGATTATAAAGCCATTAAGATGATAATCTCATTGTAAATGCTCGCTTGCAGTATAATGCTAAGACAACAGCGGCCTACATCCCTACATCGCAATGTGCCCGAGGCGCTGACTCGCTCTTTTCTTAAAACTGGGGAAATGAGACAGGAATGAATAGAGTAGCTTTTGGGAATGTTTATTCTATAAAAACGGTTTGAGAACGAAGTCTTAAAAATCCTACTTGATAATTTTAGGTGTTCAGACTTTTTTTAATAAGCTATTTTGCTAAAATTGAAAATAAGGAGTATTTAGCCTTTTCTATTATTGTTTATATTAGTTTTTTAAAGTAATTGTTACAGTGTTAATCCACACTTAGGTCATATTTCAATAAAATGAAGTTTGTTGGTTTTGGAACTCCGGCTTAAAGAGGATCGCTTGTATCAATGCGAGTTTGGAAGTCTTTATTTTCAATGAAATTGTTTTTATTGATCTTCTCTTCATTTATTAGTCCTGGTATTTGACTTTTAGCACAAAAGGCTGCTAAATCTTTTGCTACTTGTTTTTTGCCGCGAGTGTTTCTGGCCCAAAAAAATCTGTAAGTAAGTATTCAAAATATGCAACCAAACTCTTTTTACTTTACGTGGAATTTTTGCAACGCATGCCGGTTATACAGCTTTAAATAAAAATACTCCTCGGTACTCTTGTTCAGTCAAACAGCAATTTAAGGGTGATTATTTTAAAACGATATTCCTTCTGCCTATTTATTACGCCTTATCTTAGTATACATAAATTAGAGAATTCGTACTGCCTTAAGGTGTAACAACCAGGAAACTGTTGGGATTTTCCTTTTTAAAAATAACAATATTTTGGCTGTAAATTATGGCAATTTCAACTTTTTGAAGGCAGTTGTAATTCTACAAATTACTCTGATTTTGCTCCATTTGTTCATAATACTTGTATGACAGTTATTAAGAAGATGGCTATATGAAACGTTATTGGCTATAAAGCTAAAGTTACCAGCTGTGTTCTCATTCTACTTTATGGTTAGCTACCTATGGATTCTATCTTTCGTCATAATTTTTCGAAAGAAATATTTTCTAGCAAGTGGACCTATATACATTTTAGGGAGATGAATATTTTGTAGTTTTATACTTTGAACCATATTTTATACCTCCAGTTTTGTAGCACAGAATCAGTAAAATTAAAAACAGTTAAGCGGCTAACGATAATATTAATTAAACTACTCGAGTATTTTATTTGAAAATAAGTTATTTCATAGTATTTCATGTCGTTTACTGACTAAAGCACCGGCTGATTCATTTGGTAACCTAATGCCCAAATACTGAAACGCTACTTAAATATTTGAGACGTACTTATCTATTTGAGACGTTCTTAATCTTCGAATTCGAAGAATCTTATACAAAATAGACAGTTAATGTCAATGATAAGCACCACTTAAACTAAGTAGCGTTTCATTTAATAAAGTAAGTCGTTTAGTTTATTTTAAAAAAGGCTAAAAGCTTTAAGAGCGTCTCAAAAACAACGTGAAAATTCTACTTATTTTCAAACGTCTTGAGAGTTGAGACCAAGCAGTAAGGGGAGTCATCCAAGCGCCCCTTGTTTGTCTAATTAGATCTTAAGCATTCGCTTGGTACTTGTTTACGTTTCTGTGATTCAAAGCTATCGAAATAATTAGGCCTAATAAGGTTATTAAGCGTGTGTAGCTACAAAATACTATAAATACAAAAAATTGTTAACTGAGTTTGTTTCAAGAAAGTTTCGCATGGTACAGACATTCAAAATAGCCAATATAATAGTGTTATAAACTATTCCAGATATTAAAGCTTGGTTTAAACACAAATTTTTCAAACTTAACCTAGTAGGTATACTTAAACTTTATCTGACCATACAGATTAGACTCGCGAACAAAAAATTACAATTACCTACTTACTTCAATTTCGCTCTGTAGTAATTTGTTTCATTTCATCGTGATTTGTTGGAAATCTAGGTGTGCAAATATTCTTCACTTTTAATCTCAGATCTAGGAACTCGATAACATCCCGACGTCCGATGCCAACAAGCCATAATAAAACTTTATGAAATAAGGAATAAACGGGAAAGAAATCATAATAAATCCTCCCTCAAATAAACGAACTAATCAGTGGAGGGAAGCGGCTTCCTTGTGCCACTGTGATGCAGATTTCATACTTCTACTGCTGATTTTTTTTCGCTAGGTTTATTTTTTATTGGAATGCTTAATCAAAACCACCTAAGTGACCGGTGAACTCGCAAAATATACTTCGCAAATTTTTGCATTTTGTACCTATGTGAGAGAAAATGCCTTATAACCGTAGGTACTAGCTTCCGCCCGCAGCTTCACTCACGTGGTACCTACACAGTAGTCTATGTGTTAATCCAGGTCATAAACTATGTATATTCTAAACTTTATTAAAATCCATATAGCACGTTTCTAAACCCCTTTGGTGTTTTCCTTAGTTTTTACAGTGACATCTTTTTCTCTGAGTGAAAATTCACTACATCCTACTGTTACATCTTCCACGGTGAAGTGGCAGGCATTCTTCGTCCAATAAAACAACAGTAGGTACGTAAAAAATCTCATTTTCCTTTATCGCAGCGAGCCTAATTTGAATTGAGTGTTATGCAGTTATGATTCAAGAGAGCGGATGATTTTAAGTAACTTCGGACTGGGAATGGCGTAAACAAGGCTGTTTTTCGTGTATTTTACGATTTTTCTACCGAAACATTTCGTTTCTGTTTAGAAATTTTGAATTTCTTTGTATTGACTTTATTGAATTTCCATTGGAGTTCTTCACTGCCCATGCCTTTAAACCTAGCTTTACGATTACCTAAGTATGATTTAAGAATAAGTAGGTACCTATTAAGATTTATAAGAAAAAAAAAAATAACCAACCGTGGCCGAATTAAATCTGCGTGTTTAATTAAAAAAAAAAAAATTAAAGTGGCGATCTGTGGTCTCTGCCTACCCCTATGATGGGATACAGGCGTGAATTTATGTATGTATGTATGTAAAAAAATTAAATTGAAATTTCTATGTAATTGAAGACGTCCGTATTGAAATATTAATATTATTTTTCATTAACCCTGCTAACTAATAAACTGGTAATGAAACCCAACATTGGCTCATTAAAGGCTCCGATTCACCCCAATACCGTAATCAAATAACAAATAACAGAACAAAAGCTCTCACTCAATCATGAAATAATGAGCGAGCAGATTAGATAAAACGCTCATAGTAAACACGACAAGACAAGACGAGGTATTTTACACTAGCCGTGTTGAGTCAGGGACGGGAACGACTTTGAAGGAGATGGTAAGAAAACTTCCAGTCTATGATAATATATGCAAAAAAAAAAAAAAAAACTGGCGAACATCCTTTCATCCATCGAAAGGAATCGTTAATCGTTCATTTTGCTACAAAATCGAACAAAGTCACACATTGGTCAATTATGTCATGAGAACTATTAAGAGCGGTTCAAACTCGATCTTATTTCTCCCTCACCCTCACCCTCGCAATCTCTTCTCTTTATTTCGAATCAAGTCTAGTTTGTGTTTAAGAAGAATTCTAGGATTCTGCTAAAGCTTCCGTAGCCTCGCTCAGTGAAGCTTTATTTTATCTACTTAAGTATAGATATTTTCCTCCAGATATTTTCCTGTCTTCCTTCCTTGCACATCTCTTGCAGAAACGCACCATATCTCCATATCTTTTAAGGCCTAATAAACCAACACCACTCCAATTAAAACATCTCAGAACCTTACTATTTTAAGTAAACTTGACGTGACTGTCGTGACGACGACGGTCAAACCACATCCCTGATACTTCACGGGTGCGCTACGCGACGACTAAAGAGACGCTAATAACTATTATGTATTCTACGACAAGACTAATAAATCTCTCAGTACCAATTACACGTATGATTGCTTGACCGGGCCGGGAATCGAACAGACGATGGGTCCACAGGGAAATACTTGCGACGATTGTATGTGACCCCACTCGTAACAGAAGCTAATGTTTTTTTTTTACTTATTTACTAAAACATTCATTTTGAATAGACAGCTATGGTATATTAAATATTTAGATATGCATGTAAATCAAACACTTCACGCAAATAAATTATTTCATTTTCATTTTCAAAATTAAATACCTATTAGAAATACCTCGGTCTGCTTTCCTGTTGCTATACCCTAACAGGGTTCATGTGTGAAACTAATTAATACAATATAACAACTATGTATCTACAACCATGTGACAGCAATAAATGTATTGAGTATTGAGTATTTGACGTGTTAATGCGCAGAAGCTAATGTTTTTTTTTACCTTTTTACTTAAAACATTCATTTTGAATAGACAGCTATGGTATTTGACGTGTTAATGCACATATACATTTTTAGAAACCATGATCCTATTGATGCATGAAATTCGTACTTTCGTACCAACGACCTTTAAATCGAAAGTGGAGGCAATATCCCATTCGGCCCACACGGCTCGGAGAGGCTAATGTGATTTGCAAATAAAGGAAACAAAATAATCGATATGTGCCATAAACAAACAGATTTACTGGCATTCGGCCTTCGGTCTCAATAACAAGAATTACTGGACAATAACAAATATTCTTAATATTTTACTGTTTCATTTCCTGTTCTTCTATAATGATTGCGCTTGTGTTTAGTTGTCAAGCTGATTAAAAAAAAACTGAAATGCTATATCAGCCAGCAGATGTGAAAATACACTTAACCGCACTGAATTTTGAACAGCTCAAAAGATAGGCTATTGTAGTATTGTATTGTACTAACTTCTACAAAATGTGGGTGCCAAGTATCTTAAGACTTGCCTCTGACTACTCGCCTAGATATTTTCGAAGAATCTTGAACTTCCTGAAAAGATACGAGGATAGTCTTTTGAAGTTCTGCCTTACAATCGAAAATACTTTCAAGATACCTAATTATAGCTATCAACCAACAAAAATAACGCTCGCCACGTACAAACGGTAAGCGAGGGGGAAGTTAAGACAGGCCAACTTTTAAGTTATTCGTTAGACCCGGAGGCTTTGCTCGGATAAGTCTGTGGTCGCCTCCGCATCAAAAATATCGTCACTCTTTTCAAAGTAAACTAATCTACCAGACGTCTTAAACTTGTGGTAATTTAATGTCTAAAACTTTAATGTTAGACATGTTTTGTTTCTTATTTATGATAGAGCTTTCCTGGAACTTTCCTAGACTGGTCGAATCGAATCCACGACTGAACTGAGGGGTTCAGTCGTGGATTCGATTCCCACCCAGGAAAAACATTTGTGTGATAGATATAAATGCTTTGTCTGGGTGCTGTAAATTTTTATAAGTTAGTATTTACAACAATATAATTGAATTATATCAGTTCTCTGGTTTCCATAGTACAATCTTTGCTTAGGGGTTACATGGCGCGTGTAAAATGTCCACAAATGTTTATTTATTTATTTAGGTACTTAGAGATTTGAGGAATACTGTTCTATTTTTCCAGTCAATTTAGTGAGACATAAAAAGTCTTATCAGTCTTAAGTGAGTCAAAAGAGGTGGCTATAGGAAGCCTATGATTATTATATATATAATAGAATGAAAAATAGTAACAGAGTTATGATTTCAATTATGTGAGTACCCTCGTGCCCTTATTATACGTAAAATAAGATCAGCATAACTTGAGTTTGTCCCATTTTCTGCTCTACCAGTCGGTCGTCGGTACATTATCTCTTAATCTTCTTCCTTACTCACTCATCTATTCTTTCTTTTGACTTGTTTGTTTTGTATTTATCTATAAAAATGCGTGTAAGCTCTAACTGGAATCTTTCTAGAATTCAAATCGTTCGTAGCCGTTCTTAAAATTGTAAGAATAGGTACGCATTATTCGAATTCAAGATATCGTCAGTGAAATTCAATCGATGAAGAGTAAACTATCTGATCTCTGCGCTATTTCCATTCGTGGGAATAGTTTGAGTACTAACCTAGATTCGGTACCTAGAAATCTTTCTGTTGTTGTGTTAAGATAAGATCATTGATTAGGAATATTCAATTTCTTGAAGCTGAACCTATAGGTAAGTAGGTACTTACTTTACCTACACTGAATGATTTCTGTAAATTTTTATCACTGCTGTATTTGTTTGTATATTAGAGTAAGTAAGTACCTAATTGTTAGTAAATTGGACATGACACGAACTGCTTTCAAATATTTTTCTCACTTATATTCTAATAGGTTTTCTAAATATTTGTTTAAACTTGATGCATTATTAGGTATTTGTTTAAATGTACCATTGTCAGAGCCAATTGGACGTAGTTATGCATAAAGGATCCAATCCACACAATGATAGTTTTGAGAAAAAGCAGTTTTTGTTTAAATTCTGTAAAGAAAAAAAGTTATGATTAATTTTAACAAAGTTTGTTTACAATATTGTACAAAATACTGTTTCCTATGTATGTAAGTATAATTTCGGAGAAAAATATTAATATTTATAGTATTTTTTTTTTAAAAACCCACTGGTTCCTTTTAGCAAAATGGCTCATGTGTGGGTTGGTTCCTTATTAATTTATTCTGTTGTTGAATATTAAATGCATAAAATAATAAATAATCGTATTATATTTTGTGAATTTTATTTAAAAAGAAATATCTTAGGTTTAACATGAAAAAAAACTATAAAAATAATTTATTTCAGTAGGCTACATTCATTTTAGCCTAACTTTCCTCTACTTCAAAATCAAGTTGACCTGAAAACCCTTCTAAATCGTCTTCTATGGCTTCATCTCCTACCAGATTCACGTAAACGTCTTTTGACCTCTAAAAATCGCTGAAACAGGAAGACCTGTCACTAATACGAAGTTAAAAGACCTAAAAGTGTGCTACACTTGATTCCGCAAGAACCACACCACTTTTATGTGAATCTGGTAAGAGATGAAGCCCTAAAAGACGATTTAGAAGGTTTTTCAGGTCAACTTGATTTTGAAGTAGAGGAAGATTGGGTTAAAATGAATGCAGCCTAGTGAAATATGTATTTTTATAGCTCTTTTTCATGCTAGACTTAGATATTTCATTTAATATAAAATTTACAAAATATAATTAAAATTAGGTACTTATTGATTACCTTAGGTATTTTATTCATTTAATATTCAAAGAGCAACTAGTGGAACGAGAACTAACCCACAAGAATGATAAAAAAAAATACTTTTACAAAGAAACATGTGGTTTGGTTCCTTACAGAAAAAAATAAATTTGTAGATTTTTCAGATTTCTGGGGTACCACAGAGCATGGATCTTTTTAGTTTATTGTACAAATGCTGTTATGTGGGTTGGTTACTTTGTCGAGAAAATGTTTTGTTAAGTCAAAATTGTCAGATCACTTTGATATTTACAGGGTTAGTAGAAGGTGGATTTTAAAAGCTTTCTGTATACTTAACTCAATTTTGACATGAGTGTGGATTGGTTCCTTTATGCATAACTACGTCCAATTTATTTGCGGGAATCCCTCCGACAAAACCTAACCTCGAGACCTTTCCTGGAACCTTATAATAAAACAATTCGAGTTGCCTTTCAGCAAACACGTCAATCAATGACACAACTTGGTACCGCGAGGCCAATTTGTACCATGGATAATATTCTGAAAGGTGTTGAAACTTTATAATTGGTGCCGGGCCATTCATAGGCTTCAACAATCGTGTGGAAAGTGATGGCGCGGCACAAAGCCAACGTGGCGCAGATTTGAACGTATTTTCACACATTCATTTTTCGAAGCGCTAATATTGTCTGTTTTGGAGCAAAAATGAATACAATTTGCATAGAATTCATATTCACTTGGCAAGGTTTTTTATAGTTTTAAGTATTTTTGAAATATTCAGACTAGAACCAGAATATGAACCGTAATTAAAACACGATACTGCTCTCTAAAACCAAAATAGTTAATGTCACCCGTAGAGCAGCCAAACTCAGATGTGACTGGGCGGGACATGTGAGTCGTACGAGTATGCCAGATGTTATTTGGGCCAAAATAGTAACTGATTAGGCCCACAAAACCAGGCTGGGTCGTGGCAGATCCCGGAGAAGATGACTACCTAGACGTTCATACAGATGCCTTGCGCAGTTTGGCTCAAGATCGGGAGGTGTGGGAAAAAGGGAGGCCTTTGCCTTGCCTTGTAGTGGGACGATGCAGGCTAAAAATAAAATCCTTACATTATTAAATAAGTAAATAAAATTAATGTAGTAAGTAAGTTCGTATGAGCAAGCGGCCAACTCTGTTGATGGAGTTTTTAGGCCGCCTAAAGGCCTCGTGTCATGGCTTAACGACTTAAAAGCCAGGACTAACAATTTAATGTAGTTATGAAGCGTATCATTTAAAATAAAAATTAATAATCGTTCATTGGTAAGCAATGGTGTCGGGACGACGTCTGTCGGGTCAACTAGTAAATAGATCAACTGTATTCATGATCCTAATTATAAGCTAGAACGGTCGTAGATATCATAAACTATGAGTACTCTAGGTCCAAGTAATGATTATGCAAACATTTTATGATCCTTAACTGTTTACAGAAAGTGAAAGAGAAGGTTGCTGTCATGTCGTATAGGGAAATCAAGGAGGGTGCCCTGGAAAGAGCTTCGTGGAGAAAGAGGCAGTTATGCCGACAAGGGGCTACCCCTTAAATTGAAGAAGAGCTGTTCACAGAAGTCCGATAAAAGGTTAGAAATACACAACTTACTCGTGTCCCCCACTTTCTTCCTACTCAGTCTTTAAATGAAACGGATGCTCCATCTATAATAATATGCGATGAAAAGGTGAATCTGCAAACAGCACACGTGCACACACAATCAAATTTGGTAGGCTTCTATATTATTAATATATTCTATAGGTCTCCACGTAACATGATCTGGAAAAAAATACTCTTCCCTCTACTATGCGGACGTATGTACAAGTACAATACATAATCTCAGAGTTCAATCTATTCATCACAATTCTCATCTGTTCATCAAATCTATTTAACGAAAAGTAGGTAAATGTTACTAAAGGATTTTCATAATGAAATACCGTAAAATACGCCAACATTGCCACCAAGGGTAATTTTGCCCGAAGATCAATTTTTAAGCAAATCTTTAAATTGCAAAAATATTTGAATAATATGTTAACATTTTTTGACTTTGATAGAAAATAGGTTATGTGTCTAGCAACACTGTCTATCTGGTGTGTCGCTAGCTTCACTCAGTAACTTGTTGGAACTCTTCGAGTACGGTGCGTATTTTCGCGGGCAAATTTTGGTGCAAATTCATAAGTGAATTGTGAGTGATGGCGAAAACACAGGTTAGTTTTATTAATATTATGATATGTAAGAACATTTTAGGAGTATTAATATGTTATTATCGTTGCTGAATGAATTTTCAAACAAGAGTTATAGCGGTGGGCAAAGTTATCCAGCAATGTAGCGATCTACTATTGACAACATTGCCCGCCATCAAAATAAGCTTAGGGTTGGCACTTCAGAAACTTGTTTTTTTTTAAAGCTTTTAATTAACTTGCAATGTTTGTATGTTTGTAAGTTCCTATGTTTGTAAGTATGTTTGTCCGGGTCAATTCTTGCAAGCTTAATTTGACCTACTTCCCGGTGTCAAATTGAGCTGAATTTAGGTAAAATTATGAGTCTTCGGTGACAATGCAATAATAATAGTGACAGTTAGCTGAAAATGTCTAATAGTTTAGTAATTATTTTAATTTAGCTCCTAACATCATTTGATCTCAATTAGTATTTCATTTTCATTTGGGTACCTATATAAATATGTTGATTAAAGTTTATTAAATAAATACCTGAATGAAAAATAACCAGTTTTTTTATACCTACAACAACTACGATCACAAGATCAGTTAACTAAGAAGTGCCAACCCTAGCACTTTTAATTTGTGAAATGCGGTTTGTATGAAAAAGACAAAAAATGTCAGGGTAACATTGCCCAGCCGCTTTGCTAGGAAACCTTCTATAGTATCGTTTTAATACCTAAAGTAAACGCCATTATTGCCTAAATTCTTGTATTGGCTTTTTATTTAATCTCTCTAGAGGCTATATTTGCGTCAAAAATCAACGTGGGCAATGTTGGCTAAAAGTCCAGATAACTTTGCCCGCCATCAAAATGTATAAAATACTTAATTAAATATTGACGCATCATAAAATCTGATAAAGTAATACATGCACATAATCTTATAATAGCAGATGATAAAAGAAAATACTTACGTTCCCATAGAAATTTTTTACAAAAATTGAAATTATTCGAAAAAAGTGGGCAATGTTGGCGTATTTTACGGTAACAACTCCACATCATTATTGTCTCGAACGAACGAATACAATATTAACATGAAAAGCGATAATACTCGTAGAACTAAAATTACTTACCGTATTTTGCATAAGCGAAGTCCCCAAAAGTAGTTCTCAAAATCAAACATAAAACAATAACATGCGCCCATTATTATAATTGTCCGTGATTCACTGAAAGGCTGCAATAAAAACAGAATTTTGTTTACTTTGAACTGTCTGCCATTGCACTGAAAATATTGGAATATCTGAATTGAAAACAAATCTCCATTCGACTGTACCCAGTAGAACGAGTATTGAAACCGGCTCTTTTGTGATTGCTGACAGATTCAACCTACATTTGTATAACTCTCGTAAACTATACGAACCCTGAAGGGCAATGTTGTGTTACTCTTGTAACCTTTCGAGAGACCCTTCTACTGTATGGAAAAACGACGTGAAAATATTTCTTTACCGAGGAATGAAGGTTTGTGCCTTTATAGGGTTAGGGCAAGAAGATGATCAATCAAAAGGTACGATGGTCCTTTCTCGATGGACCGATACTATTTTAAGGGTCGCTGCTGGTCTGGGTCGCTCCTGGTCAGGGTATATCATCATCACCATCCAAAGCCTTCCATGGCAAAGGCCTGGGCATGGATGTAGGCCTCCCTTTATAAACGCCACTTATTACGGTCCTGCACTGTGCCAAGCCAGGAATTGCCCGCGACTAGCTATTATGTGCTTTGGAAAACACATTCAATTCCGGCTTATAAATTGTCTATTAAGATAATAATTTCGGTCTCGATCCGATTCTAATCCGAGAAGTGAGAAAAGATCGTCATTCCTTTTGTGCCCGAGAACGAAAGGCGACCAAGAATGCATTATAAATACACATGTTGCGGTTTATCACGTAAATTACCTTTTTATTTAACCCGACACGTTTCGACTAGATTGCACCAGCCGTGGTCGCGGGAAGACTAATGATAAATACCCCGGATACATATATGTGTTTATAATGTGTTCTAATCGTGAAAGTTTAAAAAAGACAATTGACTAAGAATTCGTGTGTACACAATAAACTTAAAAAAAATCACATTTTTAGGTTCAAGAACACAAGGCTGGTCAGGTACATTTACTAACAGTCGGTCAGAATTGATGGACTTATAATAAAGGTTACTATTATAAGATTCAGAGAGAACTATATAAGTTCAGAAGTAAGGGATTATTTCCAAAACTTTGAACATTCCTTCACAGACGGAAAGCTGCAGTAACTCGTGAGTATCATTTGAATTGAACGTGACCAAAACCTCGAGTAAACCTCTATTTCAATAAGATATACTTAATGTATTTCTCTTTATATTTGGAAGTAGAAACAAAGTCAACATTACCCCTTTCATTTTTCGGCAATAATTAAAGCCTAATCCTAAATGAACTTGTCCATGTCGGAGCCGGGAAGTCGTGACCGCGCTGCTACACCTCATATTAAGAGTAAATCCTTTTAAATGCATTAATAATTTAGCTGACGGAGGATTAGACGGATGGATTTACACCGTTGTGTATTTCAATATGTTCCGAAAAAAAAAAACATTCGAATTTATAAAAATAATAATAATCCTTTTATATCTGAAGCACTTTCAAGCAGTGCGATTCAGACTTCCGAAAATGCATCTGATTCTAGAATTTTCTTCGGAAAGTTGACTTTTATTCAGCGATGAAACGTAATACATTCGGAACATATTCCGAGAAGAATACAATAATAATAATAAGAATACATACAATCGCACTGAAGTTCATGTTTTTCTCTCCACTGTTTTCAATAAATGATGTCTCTTATTTCAGAGCGCCTATCAGCAAAGGCCTCCTCTAGCTCCCTCCAATGTCTTCTGTCTAATGCGGCTCTTCCAGTAGGGTCCAGCTGTCTTATTAATTTCGGCTTCCCATCTTTTGACTTGCCTTCCCTGATTCTTTTGTCGTCTCTGGTACCAGTTTGTGATCTGCTGGCTCCACTTTTAATTTTTTATTTTTTATTGCTGATCATTATATCCTGTCCACCTCCATTTCTGATTGTCTATTTTTTTTCAGTCGCATTTAAAACGCTGTAAATCCAATGAGAATGAACTCATACGCTAACGAGCGTGTTATTTTAATGAGAGTAAACTTGGAAACCAGAGTAATTAATACCTTCTTACTGGAATACGAATTGCTGTACTACATGTTATCGGCAATTTGTATAATTCGGTATTCTAAACAATACCGAACGTTCTATCGGAAATGTGAGGAATACATTGTTGGCAGCATAGCGGTAGGTTATACGGGGCGGGCAGTGAATACGTACAAGTCAATAATGCAAGCAAGCAAGCAAACCATGTAAGTGAGCAAGCGCTCGCTCCGATCACTTTATGCGTGGTCATAATACTTACCCTAACCTATCCAACAGTAACAGAATCCTTGTATATGAGACTAAAATTTCGACTGCTACGAGTATTTGTAGCAGTGCTACGTCGTAGCAATATGCTACGGATACAGCTACGAATAAAGTCAGTTTGAAATTGATGAGATGATTTCAAAGAGAAAGGAAAGAGAACGATGACTGCGAGTCGTCTTTGAAGTACTAGTAAGTAATGTTTGACTCCTCCCTCTCTCTTTCTCCTAGCACACACTCAAAATTAAATAAAACAAACTATTTGCACACTACCAACATAAATGTATTAAGAGGTAAAGTTAGATAGTAATCTTCGAAACTACCTACTCATCACTTTTACAAATTGTTTCTCGGGTCGAAAGTAGTATCCCTGTCATATGCTATGTTGGTATCACATGAACGAAACCGCAAAAAAAAACTAGTACTTCGTAAAAATAGTTTCACAGATGGACTGAGTGAAAAAAATACAATATAAGTACTTAATGAGAAACAAGTGGCTAAATTAAAAATTAAAAAAAAAACCACTTCAATGTTATAACAGCAATTTTCTGCACTCTCGAGGTGCATTTCTGTTCATAACTCCGAAGGTCCTCGACAGATCCTAACCAAATTTTTGTGACACCTATCGGAAACCACCTTTCAATCAAAAAATAATTTTCCAAATCGGTCCAGGTGTCTTCGAGTATCCGGTGAAAATACATAAAAAAAAACACAAAAAAAAACCCGACGAATTGGGAGCCTCCTTTTTTTGAAGTCGGTTAAAAACGGCCACTTGCCTTTTCCTAGTTCTGTCAATATTAATTCTTAGCCATGATTGATTCAGTGCGGTGTGATGCAACTGTATGAGACATGATACGACCCTCGTCTTGCATCTGATAATCCCGTTAATAGATTCCGACGGACCGCCATTGACGATAAACAGCGCCTTAATAAGCCACGTGAAAGGCGACAGCAGTATTTGCATACATCTTCAACGGCTTAAACTTAAGTATGATACCTTACAAACTTACGTTAACTTATTCTCAATATACTAGTGTATAACTCGTTTACTGCTATGCTATCGGTCGATCACACTTTGATGCTCTCCCGAGTGGACTGCAGCAACTACGGCAACAAGTACTCCATGTGCGTCAACTCGTCAACGGTACTCAACTTGTTAAACTTAAGTACGATACCTGAAAACTTATGTTAACGCGTTCACTTCCACCGTCTGCGGTGCCCCAGGATAGAGCCATAGCATCGCCTGAAGCAAGTACACCATGTGCGCCGTTGGCACATAAACGTGTTAATCAGGGACCATGTATCATTTTCTTAATTCAATCGTAAATAATGTAAAAGTTTTATACTTTTTGAGAAAATCGAATCAGAGTTCCAAAGTAGCGGGTGGCCCGGTTTATTTGCTGTCCAGTATAGTAATACAGATACAGCTATTGGTTACGGAGCGCGAAACGCAACGCAGCAGATTACACAATGAAGGTGAATTCAATCAATTTTATTGTTTTAGGGATCGAATCCCGGAATATCGAACTCATCAAAGCATTTTTTCGTTTAAAATTGTTATGCGCATTAACACGCACTTGACGGTGAATGACAACACAACATCGGAAGGACCCAAATTTTTGCCAACTGCTGCAAAATCGGGCATGTGTGTACCAAAAATGTATTTGGACATCCCTTCGATTTTCCCGTAAACAAACGAAACATGGTCACGACTGTATCTTCGGGAGCACAGGCGACGCTATTTTTGAATCGGTCTACTGGGACGGCAAACAATATGACGTCAAGGCGCAGAGACATTCTCTCAGCTCCCTGATTGGTTATCTTTGATAGCGACTAAAATCGGTCTCAAACTGTCAAATATGCCAGTTCAGTGACCACGCAAGTAGCTCTGTCACTCTCATCTCCACGAGACCGAACGCGACAAAAGATACCTACGCGATCGTTTTGACATTTTGAGGCTAATTTGAGGTTTGAGACAAGTTAGACAATCAGCTTGCAAAGCTTTTCAATCATTTTAGATCCTTTGAAGACGTCGGTATATCCAATTACAAAGTTGAATGCTAACATTTTATAGAAGTTAGCATGCCATTAAGTTACTTAAGTTGTAAATTAGCAATTTGTTGTTTTTTGATGTTTTTTTTTTCCTTCTGTTTGGTGTGTTATTCCGTTTTTCCTAACCCATCAAAATCAAAGGACATCTCGGAATTTTGGTAAAGTTATTGTCATAATTGACTGGCCTATTAGCTCAGTTGGTAGTAGCTCTGCCTTCTGCGCTGTAGGTCGTGGATTCGATTCCCATTCAGGACAAGCATTTGTGTGATGAACATAGATGTTTGTTCTGTGTCTGGGTGTTATAAGTATTGTATGTATGTATTTACAAATATATAAGTATTCTATCAGTTATCTGGTTCCCATAGTACAAGCTTTGCTTAGTTTGGGGCTAGATAGCGCTGTGTGAAATATTCAGCAATATTTATTATTATTGTTTTATAATTATCTGCATCTCAAAAAAGTTAAAATACCAACAATTGTAGCAATAAAAAAAGTTCTGAGAACCAGTTTTATCAAGTCAATTTAAATATTCTCAGTAATCCCTCTTTGTAAAGTCGTGACCTTTTGACTTTTATTAAAGCCTTGAAGGAAAATAAACGAATAAAATAATTTTCCTAGGCTTTACTGAGAATGAAGTCTAAGAAAACAAGAACTGAGTAGAGGAAATATAATTTAAAATCTTTAAAGAACTCTAGTAATTTTATTCTTTGCTCAGTTGAGCTCACCTACACAACTTGTTGTTTGTAAAAGTAATTCAAAAGTTCGTATTATTATAGATTTATATAGATAGCTGGCATTATTCACCAAGATACAATCATTTCAGTGCATTCTTGTTTATTTTAAAGTTAGTAGCTTCTGCTTTGAACTCAGAATCGAAATTTTCTTAAAAAAAAAACACTTCCTTACTTTTCTCATTCATGACCAGAAATGGGTAATAGGATTTTAGCTCTAAAGCTCTGATAGCGATCGTGGTGCAGTCGTCGTTGCGTAGTCGTCGAGTTTAGACACAGTTTTGAACGGTGACCGCGAGAGGCATACAGATCTGAGGGCTTCCGTTTTTCATAGCATGTTAAATTGTCGCCAAGTCATGACGAGGCCTTCAGGTAGTCTAAAAACTCTGTCAGCAGAGTTGGCCACTAGCTCAAACGAACTCTTAAAACTTCAGACAATGTAACACGGTGTTTTATAATGATTTTTCACAGTATACCTAGGTATGTTTTAGTAAAAACAGAACAACCTAGTTACGTAGAACAGCCATCCCTATTATACCTACAGATGTAGGTATAATAAGGCCAACCCTTCTTGGCTTAAAATATAAAAGGTATTTTATTTCTACCCGTCCCTATCCACCCTATAGGACGATACATAATTAATTAACATTTTTAAGAATATATTACGGGAAATAATTCAGCACGGTTGGGAAAGGGTTAAAGAATGTCAGTTGTCAGGAATAATGTAGGGAAAAAGCGAAAACGTGTCAAGTAGATAAATAAATAATTTAAATTAAATAGAAATGAATTTGTATGTAGGTACACTCAATAATAGTGTAAAACTTTCAAATATGAGTATTTTATAACTGGGGGTTTCGCAAATAAAATAAATAAAATTTATGAAATGGTCACATCTATTTAAGTATATATTTTTATATTAATTTGAAGCAGTATGATGGGCTAATCAGAGGGACGTTTAAATATTCAGTTCACATGTCTTCCGAAAAAATTCAATAGCATTCCGTCTGAAACATCAAGCCTATGGTCGCGGCTGTCACTCATTCATTTACAATTGTGCTCATAGTGGCTTTACTACGACAATACAACAGAAATAAAAAGATAAAATATATCTAAAAAAGTTTCTTGGGATTATTAAGTAAGTAGAGTACAAAATTTGTTAATTTCTTAAGGCTAACACACGTTGGCCCAGGCTCGCCGAGAGAACGCGAGTGCCAACTCACATTGGTTTGCTCTCTAACGTCCACTCGCCAAGCGTGTGGACGTTAGCTCGCCTTGCGTCGACTCGCGTTCGCTCGCGCTGGCTTAGGCTGGCCCAGCGTGTGTTTGAGCCTTTATAGACATATACATCTAATTGGCTCACAACACAAATCTCAAAGACATAAACATAAAGAGAAACAGAAGAAAATAAAAAAGAGAGTTGTTAGAAGTTCCATTTTATCGGAATAGATCTAAAATATCCAAATTCATAAAAACCACCAAAGAATTTAAGCACTTAACTCGTATTTCTTTCTCTGTAATAAATCAACATTACCTATCATAAAGCTAAACAACTTATTTATCTCACAAATACTTGATAATGCTCAACCCCGGGAATCCGAGACGAAGTTAGGCTTCCCAGACTACTTTCAAAGTTGAATCCATCGGCCAACTAGTCGACTACTCTCCCAAATTCCTTGATTAGTCTTGCGACTCTCTGTACAACATTCCTATATCTCACTCAAAGCTGGATTCATTGGTCGATCCATATCCGAACGCACAAAAGTCCACTGTATTAAGAGCCTTGAATATGTATATCCACAGTTTATTGTGATAACTGGCGGGATCTTGTTATACTGGCAAGTTTTGTTTGCGGAATGAGATACCGAGCAATGTTACTTGTTTACACTACTTTCGGAATTAAATCTGTGCTACATGTTTGCTGTAAGTGGCCAGCCTTTTGTCGTTGTTGTATTATGCATGTTTATTATTTTATGGGTGAAAGAAATGTGTTTACTGTAATGCAATCGGTTAAAAAATGGAGACTTGCTGTGTTATAAACCTTTGTTTAGTACTAACAAAAGTACCCGTTGTATTTTTGTTAGTACTTGGTAAATTAATTTGTGTTTTTCAATTGAGTACTAATAAACAACTAAGTATATTTTTAAATTATAAAATGCCCCTTACAAGAGTTGGTTATAATAATGTTACATCAGGGCTTTAAAACAGTTTACATTCAAAGCTTTAAATATTGATAAAAAAATCTTGATACAAAAAAAAAAACTAAATCCGTAGCTGACTATACTAGTCAATGTTAGAGCTTATAATAAAAAAATCTGCTTAAACTAAACGCTGATAAAAGTATAAGTACAGCACCGAGTTTTTAAGTTCTACTTTTTCATTATCATAAAAATCAACTTTTAATATTCAAAGATAACTTTCCTACTTCACTTTACCCGAATATTTAACCAGATACGATCAGATTTTTGACAAACAGTTTTATTAGTCCGTTTTGAATTAATTATCTCATTCCATTTTGGATTCAGAGAACTTCGAGCGATTCCAACTTCAATAAAAGTTTTGCGCTTGTTTGAAACTTTTTAAATCAGTCCTTTATAATAGCGCGTGAAAATTTCGGGTGCCTTTGTTTGTTTCAAAAGTAATAAGGATTACGATTCTTATAAAATGTGGAATGTTTAGGTTCTCGATAAAAGCGAACACTTGTATTTTAATAGACGTTATTCTGCCGTCTTACTTCAAGACTACATCATAACTTACATATTTTTGTAAATCAGGCGCTTGTTTTAATATCTATGAGTTAGTTACAAGTAAGTTGTCAGTTAAAATGACGAGTACGCGCAGCATTTATTTACCAGCTCTCATTGGTGGCTACTTTTACTTGCCATGTAATTTTATAAAGGAAGTAACTAATCATAACTTTACGAAGAGACGGCAAAAGAAGCCCTTATACCATAATTATAAATACTTTATTACTGTGTCTTACAGCTGGGCAAAATCCTTCCCGAAAGTCCTCTTTCCTGATAACTGAGATAAGAAAAGGGTTATAATCCCATCCAATTTCTCAAATCCAACGAGATCGTCCCTCCACCACCTATTTAAATACTAATTCTATCGTCAGCTTGCAATCAGTCTTTTAGTAAAATAACTTTTTCTATAGTTGATTGGTTGTCCGGCATCAAGATGGGCAAACGACAATGATAAAGTCGCGAGCCCAAAAGTCCTATTAAATTCCGATCATGTCAAAGTCCAAAATCGTGTCAAAGTCCGATCGTCTCAAAGTCCGACTTGCGCAGGATCGTGGCGGAAGGCAAGGAGGCCTATACCCAGCAGTGGGTGAAGTCGTGCTGTGGATGGTGAATGATGTTGATGATGGTTTGTTTTTTCCAGGCCACTAAAGCTTAAAGTTTTCAAAAGAAAACACATAATTACACATACACGCTATTTGTTTTACAATAAAATTCTTCGAAACATGATATGCGCTGTGTCACAATTAGACCTCTATTTATAACTTAGGAGGTCACAAAGCTTCTGGTTGAAAAGGTGTGATGAGGGTTTCAGACTCATTTAATTATACCAAACAAGGTTATTCGAACGGCCCCAGACAGTAATAACCTGGGTTTAGAAGTAAAATAACAAAACACTTATCTGTTTCAGTTTTTTTATAGTATAATGCGACTTGAATAATTATTTACACAGAAAAACATATAAAACTATTTGATGTTTTATGAAAAATATTGATTACCTACTTATTATCATTATTAATACGTTGATAAAAATTCTTGGAACCCCTATTTAAGTACATTGCATGCACGGATAATTGTAATATTTGGCTTTATTGAATACGGAGGAAAGGTGGTAAAAAAAAGATTATAATTTTGTTTAAAATTGAATAAACATTGATAAAACAAACCTTATGACGTCTCTATAGACATTAGTAAAGGGTTCAAGGTACAGTATCAATCGCATTGAATCTATTTGTGGCTTCGCTACATCATTCAGGTGTCACTTCATACGAACTTGCATTGCAATATAAGGTCTATTGCACCGACTTTAGATTCAATATGGCTATCCATTTCATTTTTAATATTCAAGTAAGAGCGGTGGTGAGATTTATGCAGTCAAAGGTAAATTGAAACGTCGTGTGCTGATTTTAAATGACAATTCAATGGAGAAAAGCTTTGATACTGATGTTGTGTCTGTTTTCATTTCGCTGTAGTGAGGATTAAGGGCGCGTCCCGATTAGTCGAACAGCGAGCGGCTGACTGAGCGTGTCTGAGCGGCGGCGGCGTATGAGCGGCGCATCGGTCGAGGCTGAGACTCCACCAAAGCGGAGATGTGTGAGATGTGTTTTAAACAACCAATATAATTTCGTTATTCAAACATGTCATCTCGTCTTTTGAAATTCTATTGGTTGTTTAAAACACATCTCCGCTTTGGTGGAGTCTCAGCCCTCAAATGTTGAATGAAATTCAAAATCAGAAGAAAGAAATGCGAATCAGCCGCTCACTGAGCGAAACGCCAAACCAAACTACGTAAGTACCTATACAGTCAACCCTGTATGATCACTCCATTAAAAAACTATAAGGAGACAAACTGAAAGCAAACAGTTAACCGCTCACTGTTTGCCTAATCGGGACGCGCCTTTAGTTACGTACGTATCTATAGACTTGTTTTAAGTAGCAAATGGCTGTTTGAGTGCTTACAGACTATGAATAGCGAACTGCTCTTTAGTGGAATGAACTTAGTTATTTAGGAATAAGTATTAATGTATTAAGTCAGCTCATTTCAGAACAAACTGGTAGTTTAGTTAGAGAAACTAATCTACTACATAGGTATTTACATGGCTTTACCTTGACCTAGTTGAGTCATCGTAGGATTACTGCAAACGATCTTCAGATAGCTCAATTGACAGTTGTTAATATTAGTCCAAGACATGTTGGATCTTAGAAGTTTAAAGATTAACCCCAATAATAGTAATAAGCTGTTATTTTAACAAGGCTTCGGAGATTGTTTTTTTCTTTTCACTTACAGTATCATTGGAAAGAGATGGCAACAGATTCAGCAGCCACTTGTGTTCTAGTAAGCTTATAAGTCCATCATGAATAATAGGTTTAACGTCTTCTGTACTTGAGGATAAAGCCGTGAGCCTTTTTACATTTCAAATTTTTTTAGCTTAAAAAATAATAAATATTGAAATTACAAATATTACCTACACTTAATTCTGTTATTTGCGAAGTCAGATTCAGATCTCCATGTCTTATTTACCTAAGCTATATAAAAAGAGTAGTTAAAGAAATTTTTCTAATAAAACGCTCAAATTTTATTGAAAAATTATTATAAATCAGAATAATCCCTCGCAAAAGGCCGCGTAGACAGTAGCTACGAAATTCCGTAGCAGTCCAATATGAACCTTATCCTTCTAACCTTATGGGGCATTTTTCCCTGCGTGTGTGTCTCTTCCCTATCCCAGACCTGTAGATACGGAAAACTCTGTGTGGCTTCTTAAGAAATTATAAACGAAGATTGAAGTATATGTACTGAGAAATTAACAACAAAACTATACAGTGTGTAATTAAAATCCTGTCTAAACCATGAGGGTGTTAATATGTATCGATCGATCGATATAAGGTTGTATTTTGCTTAATCATTTTCGAAAAATAAGTTAAAAAAGTTATCACGAAAAAAGTATGTAAGTAAATAAAATTGGTAAAATGAGAAAACACCATTAACCATTTTGAAACTGACTGTCGAAGTGGAAAAAATGTATTATAAGTAAAAAAATAACATACATTTTTTATAATCATGATGGAGGAGTTGCGATTATGATAATGCATATTAAAATCACATCTATTAGAATTACCTTGTTACAAATTCTAGTCTGTAATTACTAATTACCAATAAGTGTGTTATTAGAATATCTTATTACTAGCTTCCGCTCAACTTAGGTACTAATTAAAACCTAATTAGGTTACTCAATCGAGTCTGATATGATCTGAATCTCATAAAAGATTTTCCTTGCACTTTGTTAATTCAATTAAACGAAGGAATACAGTTTCTTCTATAAATAAGTACTTAAATGAAAACAGTACAAAGTAATAAAACTAAGAATGGAGAGTAATTAAAAAGTTATAGAGCACCTGCAAACAAACTTGGCAACAAACTTTTAATTTGAAGTCGGCCACCGATAACAATGCAGGCGCCACAGTGCAGTACAGAGGCGCACTTCTTAAGAACACCTTGCGAAACTTTACTTTGTAGCAAGTAAACTCCAAGTGGCCAAGTCGCTCGGCGGGTCTCGGCGACGCCGCCCGCTCCGCTCGCTCTCTCCTAGGTACAACACCCCCTCGCCCCTCACCTCCCCCCCTCGCCCCCGCGTGCCCCTCCGACAAACAAACGGACAAGTTTTAATGTTTTGCTCACAAAGTGTATGATTAAACGCGGAGAGCGGCGGCGGAGAGAGTCGGCCGTAAGTTATTGATTTTCCGTACGGTACGACGCGGCTCGCGAACCACGGTGAAGCACAGCAGCTGCACACCGGACGTCACTTTCCAACTTCCACGAAACTACACAAAAACTACTTCTGAGTTCGCGGAATGAGGCAAAGATACTTTTTATCGTGTAAAATCTAGTTTTTAAGCTAAATTATGAGTGTTGTGAACTTTTTGATGTGAGTTACGACGTGAAAAGTTAGGGGTGGCTGCGCTACTTCACCGCGCAGAGAGCGAGGCGCGCACCCTACAACTTCACGTCGCTGTTCGTTCCGAAGTTAACGCAAAGTTCCGCCATTTTGGAACATGCTCACAACCCACTTGTTTTATAAAGAAACTTTTTATTAATTCCTGTGGGCCGCGGAGTGTCAGTAAGATGTTTTGAGGTTATGCTGAAAGACCAAAGACGTATTTCTGACTTAAAAGTGCTTTTGTTGTGTTAATGTGACTATAAAAGTGCCAAAAAGGAATGTTTATGTGGATTTCCGATATTGTTTTGAAGTGAAACTGGAGTGACATACGTGGGATGCTCTTGTGATTTGTGTTTACTTCTTGGAACTGTAAGAAGGACGCTGTCTAAGCACTTTCTGTGTTTGCCTATGGCCAGGAACCTTCTATAAGTGACAGGTGATCAGCTTTGAACTAAGTTTCACTACTTTTGTAGACACTTGCAAAGTTGTGTTGATAAAAAGTTTCTGTAAAAGTACGTGTGACACTAACTACTTTTTGATACAAGCCACGGTCACTCTCGGTTTGTGGGGGAAGTACATTCGTGGTTTTGATTTCCCGTTATTATTTTCGCCCACTTTGTTCTGTTTTGTTAAGAGGATCAAGGTAGATTCTTAAACAACATAAAAGTGCTTGATTATTACTTTACCTGAAATAAAGTCATGTTGAGTGATGCTACTTCGCACCATTTTAAATTTTAAAGATAAGTAGTTAGAAGATAGACGTTATTCAAAAGCGAAATAGATACTGAAATATGTTTGTTTAGTTTATTTTTCGATAAATGTAAGTAGGTATGTGATAACATTACTTCTATTTTTTAGAAACCATCAATTTTTAAAAGATTAGCTTTTCTATTAACTTAGTTTTCTATTTCCTTCAATTAAGTTATAACTTAAAACAATAATAACAATGTCCATAGTTTCAAAGCTCTTAATTATACAAAGTTAAGCTCGTTAAAACTTAGAGTAACTGTTAAATCACGAAGATGGAAGTTGAGGCGCTCCATAATAGCCCCGAAATAATTTCCTTTGTTCGCGATCTCGGCATCTCACAAACCCAGCTTCTTATAGAAATATCAATACTAATTCTATATAAAGATATGACTCTCGTAAACACCATTCAGAACTTTGCGAATGATTTATTTCTAGAGAAAAACATTCCGGCTTATTCGGAGGTAAACATTTATTCAGCAACTCCCATCAAACTATCTCATAAATAAAGTAAAAAGCCCACGATATTGCGTCGTTTTATTGAGGACGCTATTACAAAGTCATTTCAGAGACCGGTCCCAGTCTCAGTCCATTGTAGAAGGAAAATCTTTCTACAGTCACGGCTCTCGATGGGATAACGCAAACGCCACACGACTCCGAAACAACACAAAGAGCACTCAATATGCAAACAACAATTAACCCAATACACGAGATCTTAGAGCACAATCTCGCCCGGCAGCCAAGAAAGCTATGAAACTTTGTTAAATAACTTTTCAGATAACTTGAACTCGGCGTATTTGCGCAAAGTTGTAAGCGGAATTCCACCGCGGGCTAATTCAATCTGTACTCGGTTGTAATAAACGTTGTTTTCGCGTAATGCCAGTTGCGGAGTTATTTTAGTTTGTCGAGCCGAAAGTTCTGGACTTCACGAAGCAAAACGCGAACTTTTGTAGAACATTTCAGTGTAGTTAGTACAATGTTATAATGGAAATAAGCACTTCAAAATGGCGTCGTCTGCAGCTGTTGGTAGGTGTGTTTATATCGATTTGGTTATGGTTTTGTTTGATGAATGTTGCGAAGTTGTGACAGTTGGATTAATCAGATTTCTGGTTATTTGAAGAAATGCGGTATTTTCCGGGCGTACGGACTCGACTTGCCTTTGTTGTTGACCTGTACAGATTGCCGATAGTATTTGTACTGAATTTAGTTCTGGAAAACGGAGTTGACTTGAAATTTACCCTTTCCTTATTATGCCTGGAATACACATGCAATGTAGTAGCACATGCAAGTTTCGAGCAGATGCTACTTAGTAGTAAAGAAGAAGCACGTGTATACATACGAAAAGAGTATGCTTATGTCGTAAGCACGCTACGTATTAGCAAACAAGCATGCTTTTTAGTAGCATGTGTATTCCAGGGATTATTCGTTAGAATAAAAGCTACTTACTTTTTATCATCATCATCATCATCATCGAACATCAATGTTGGAAGTTTAAGATACATTTCTCACTGGATAATATATTCAATTGATACTTACAACATCTTATGTTGTGATTTGCAGTTTTAGACCTACTTTTACTTTTCCTTTTACAGTACTTAATTATTTTTATTGTTTTTAATATTAAAAGAACTTCATCTCCCATTTCATGCTCGAAATATGGTTACCTACAAAAAAGGTTGTCCTTAACTTATTATGTATCATCATGTACAGATCTAACACGTAAAGTATTATATCCTTACTTTGTGTGATGAATCGAAAATATTAATTCAATGGAAATAGCTCCGTAAATTCCCACAAATAAAGTTTGATTTACTTCAATAAAGTTAAAAAGTTTTCCGTGTGCGCTCGCATTCTAACTTGCGGCTTATGCCTTGGGTTTAGGGTCGAAGTTTGCTTCAAAATGTTTTCTTAATTTGTAACTCGTCTCGTGGAACTTGAAGAGTTTGAGAATTCCTATAAAAGGCTGTAATAACGTCAAATATTTAATTAATGATAATACTCGTTGAATAATGCATGGGTTCTTATAACTGATACTGAAAAAAGAGTTCTATAAGCTTACTTACATATTTTATTGGATTTTACATTATTAGCAAACATTAAACGATTCACATGATAATAATATTACATTAATACTGAAACGAGATAAAGTTTGTTTTTAAGTTTCTATAATGTAATCTCTAAAGCTATAGAACCGATTAAATAAAATATTTTATGGGTTTAAAATTACATAATATTCCTTGAGTATTTTGGAAGTAAAGTTGCAGACAGAAGCCAATGAAATAAAACACAGTCACTGTAACCTGAAAGCCTGTAACAAACGCGATTTAATTGTGTACTATGTTATATATTCAAGCACATTCAGAACTTACTACTAGCTCCTGAATTAAACTCTAATAACCCACTCTGCATAAAACATCGCAACTACCAGCCAAACTGCCATTTAAATAAATACCTTCATCCAAAAGAATAAGCTCGCATTTAGTTTGAGAGAGTGCGAAGTTAGTCGGTTCTGTTGTCATACTTGTACGTTTTGCTCCGTTTCTTTTTATTTGTTTTGAACAATAAATGGGTTCTGCTAAACAACTGTCTTATACGTGACTCCACGATGTCATGCGAATGTAAAACTGAGTTTTCGATTTTTATTGGATAATTCATGAACATAAAAGTACGTTTTTGAATAATGTAAGGTCGAGGGAACGCTAAAATCTGTGGATAAAGTAATAAAATTGGGGATAAAGTCCTATTGGAACATAAAATTGGTAAACCGTTGTCTTGAGTTATAAGTGTCCAATCTAAATGAAACAAGCTGAA
The DNA here is from genome assembly GCA_958496255.1 of Camptogramma bilineatum. Classification (NCBI taxonomy): domain Eukaryota; kingdom Metazoa; phylum Arthropoda; class Insecta; order Lepidoptera; family Geometridae; genus Camptogramma; species Camptogramma bilineatum. The sequence continues at coordinate 12,758,898 of OY292456.1, forward strand.
AGTTTGTGTTGTTGCAAGGTCATTATCTTGGCTTAGTGCCTTACTAAGAAACTTATCTTATAAAGGGCTGCATCATACTGGTTCTGCTAGTTTCATATTATACAATAGGCTGTCCAAATTGCAAATTTATTTATACCTACTTTAGATAAAAATTACCCAAAGGTTGGATACATTGTGTTGTGTCTGCCTTCTTCTAAGGGATCAAGCGTACTCTGTGTGTATTTACGAAAAAGTTTTGCCAAGTAGGCTACATCAACTTTTTTATATTGATGTTAAATGTTTTGTGATCGATAACAAAACAAAGAACAAGTATATTTTTACATTCATTGTAAACACTATAAAAAGCGTTCGAAAGTGAAACGAGTATCTCTACCTAATCTGTGGTGAAACCGGTGGTATGGATGTTCGGCGTAGTAAAAGACTGAGAAAGAGGGTACCCACAAACTCGTTAAAAACTTAAGTTTACCGTGATCATGGCGCATGCAACTGTGCCGAAATATCGGGAAACTCAAAAATCTAAAAATCATGGTAAATATCCCGTTTAGACTCTTTACAATGTTCATTACCACGATAGTTTCAAAAGTTTTATCACATTGAGTTCGGTTTAACACAAACTATTCGCATTACAAAAACATTTTGCAACGATTAAATTAAAGGCTATTCGATTTCATAACAGTGAAATAGTAACGCTTTCGATATTTGATAAGTGCTTTGGTTCAACAACCATGGATTTGTTATTTGTTTCGGTACACCAAATAAAATTCAATCTTAAAAGTATACAGTGAGAGTTTACATTCCCTCAGCTTATATTACTTTGATGGACATGCAGATGTATTAAAGAGTCTATTCTAAAATTGATCTTATTACGCTTGTGTAGAGTTTATTTTAAATTGAATAGTGAAACCACTTCAATACAGACAAGCAGCCTACTTTATTATTGTGTCTAATGAATATAAATGAAGGTAAATATTACTTTAACATTTTACATATAAATATTTTATTTATGAGCAGGATAAGGAGGGCTTTGCCTTTTAAAAATACATTAATTACGGCAGATATTAGGTAGGTACTGAAAATTAAAGTATTTGAAAAAGTAATAAAGTACCACTCAAATTCTGATAGAACGACGATTAAGAAATGCTTACATTTTAAAACTTGAATTAAGGATAAGACTTCTAAGAGCCTTGCTGGCTTAGTTGTTTTATTAATGTGATCCGAAAAGTACGAGTTCGAATCCCTGCCCTGTAACATGTAACAATAGATTTTTATTTTAGACACCTATCTCACGAAAATCACTCGTAGCGAAGCTTGCTTCGTTCTTGATAGATCGTTGAAGTTAAGCGACGATCTGAGCGGTCACAATTTGGATGGGTGACCGCAAGTGACATTAACCGTTGAGCGCTTCCGTGCTTCGCAGGGCACGTTAAATTGTCGGTCCTGGGTTTAAAGTCGTTAAGCCATGACGGAGGCCTATTCAATATTCAAAATAATTTATTGCTTCAAGTGGTTTTACAAGGTCTTATAAATATTTGTTCCGCAACAAGAACCCGTAGGCTACCTAAAAACTGTATTGCCCGAATAATGAAACGCTACTTAAGTTTTTAAGACGTTCTTACTCTTCAGAATCGTACGCAAAAGAAAGAAAAGCAAATTTCTGTGAAAAGCACCACTTAAACTGAGTATGTACCTAGTATTTGGGTGTCAGAACCCTAAAAACTCTGAAAAAAAACCCTAAAAACTAAGATAGTCACTCATACGAACTTAATGGAATTTCGCACTACTTCATTCAGCGCTGTATAAAACTTAAATCGCTCCCCAGAAATAAATAAACGTAGGTAGCCTTCTTAGAAACTTCTATAAACGCTTTTGATATTCTATGCATCAGTAGGTACAGCACTACCTGGTTTTCCTTTTCATTGTGATATTTTTCTTATTTTCAACCTTACAGGTGTACGAATAACAACTAGTTTCCGTTGGTGTTGAATGTAGAGGTGAAAATCGTGGGTTATGAGCTCTGTAATATTTCCTTTTCTTTTTCCTGGGCGACTGTCCTTAGAATAGAGGTTGATTATATTAAAAATTAGTTTTCCACTTCATTGTTTAATAAGTTTTGTTTAATTTTGTTAAAGTAGGGACACGAAAAAAGTATCGATACTTTATGGTATCGAGTAGTTTTCTTTTTGTATCGAGTACTTATGTACTCGATACTTTGTATTCGATACTTTTACTTAACAAGTACTTTGGACAGGTGATCGTATCGAATAAATTCTGTGACGAAAACGTTCAAAAAGACGTAATGACCTATGAGTCATTTGCAAAAAATTTGTACATTTTCTTGTCTCAGAAGGTATTTTTGTGTAACGATTTTACGTACATTTGTGTATAAAATATCACCGAGGTGTCACAACAAAAAATTTCATAAAAAAAAAATCGTCTTTTTGTAATAATTATCATTTGTATTATATGTCTATTGAATGAAACTACACAACGCAGTAAAATATTTGTGATTTTTACTTCAAATTCCCTATAATATTCGCGTAAGTTACACAAAAACACCTTGTGAAAAACCCGATCACCAAACAAAAAAACATAAAAATTGTGGCTTTACTTACAGGTTGTTTTTATTTATCTTATATTTATGTACCTACGCCATACTTTTTTTTTTATAATAATATTTTTTATAAAGAAAAAAGAAAAAAAAGTATGGCGGAGGCCCTGCCTGAGAAAAGTACTCGATACTTTGAGGTATCGATACTTTTGTGTCGATTCTTTTACGAGTACGATACTTTTTTATCGATACTACTCATGAGTACAGTATCGATACTTTCTATTCGATACCGTGTCCCTATGTTAAAGTAGGTACCTACATGAGTTTTCCGACATTTCTTTAAAAACTCTTTTCGTTCAAGAACATTCGACCTCAAAAGTTTTTAAAGTTTGAATAACTTTGTAACTTTGATCATGGTCATTACTATTTATAGAACTCTTAACAAGCAGTTTAGTATTCTAAATAATAATTCTAATACAACTTTTCAATCACACGACAATACTTCTGATGCGGAGGTTATTGCTCGAACTTTGATTAAATTCTTGGAATAACTTATTTAAATAACTTATCGACTTACATTTATAGAATAAATGTAGGTATGGATTTTCAATTGGCAGTTAGGGCAATGTGAAAATAGTTTTTTTTAATACATCCCAAAAATTGCACCCAGGCGGGATTTGAACCCGCGTCCTGCCTTTTCGTAAACATACTTTTTTTACAAACAAAACAAACCTCATCAAAATCGGTCCATCCGTTCAGAAAGTATGATGCCACAATCATACACACAGATACACACTTATAACATCCCTCTTTTTCGTCGGGGCTCTACTTGCAGCTCTAAAGGCGCGAATACACGCAGCCTAGGCGAGCGCAAGCGAGAAGGCGAATCGATGCAAGGCGAGAGCGAGGCAATGCGAGCCTGGGCCAGCGTGTATTCGCACCATAATGGCTAAGTTGCCTGCGCATACTGCCCGTTTAAAAAAAACAATATTTGTACCTACTGTTTGTTTACTTACAATATTGTCTTACAATAAATACATTTTGTTTACAGAATGTCACTATACAACAAATACATTTTGTTTACAGAATGTCACTAAACAATAAATACATTTTGTTTACAGAATGTCACGCAAATCACGCCAAGGCTACAGCATCCGTCATCTCCTTCAACTTCCGAATGGTCCACGCAGTCCGCCGACGGTCACCCATCCACCTCTACCGTGCATCAAGGTCAGTGTTACAATTAGACGTGTCCCACTGCTGGACAAGGTTAAAGTAATCAAGAATATCTAGAACTGGCTTACAGCCGAGGAGATGACAAATAGTCTCTTTCTGTCTCTTTTTAATCCTCGAATAAACACGAAGGGAGTCGGAAGGAGCCGAAGGAAATCAGAGGATATTTTACAGGTAGATTATAATATCTCTTCGGTTTACAATTTTTTCAGAAGGATGTCGCCTGCGGCTTTGCCCGCGTGGGAACCCTAGGATAAAAAGTAGCCTATGTCCCTCTCCAAAGTCTAATCAATCTCTATGCCAAAATTCATCTTTGTTCAGTGGTTTAGGCGTAAAAAAGTAACAGACAGACAAACAGACACAATTACTTTCGCATTTTTACTATTAGTACCTATGGAGTATGGAGTTATCTGTCCATCAGATACGAGTACATTTATGTATATCGTTCCATCTGGTGGAATAGATCAGGTACAATATACGACGTTGTGCTCACGTCTACTGATTTATCTACTCTAAAATTAAGAAGCTAAAGACGAATTTGCAAAATTCTGCATAATGCATAAACCTTTCAAGTCTCTAAGATGTTTAATGATTTGCTACTACCGCTGTGTTTTAGTGCAAAGTGAAAAGCTGCAGTAAATTATACGTTAAGTTAAGGACTTGAAGCTGTTTATCCTTTGGCAGGGTGAATGCAAGTGAGTGTATTATGAATTTCAGTGGAGGTCGTAATTAGCAACATGAACTCAAAGTGGATTTGAAATAGATATGAATAGAACGTGTGTTTATTGTAATGAAAACAAACTGTTTACGTAAACCAACATAATTTTATCGCGTGATTTAATTTATTTCAAAGATCTTTCACAGCTAAAATTATTATTATGAAGAATATTTTTGAAAACATATTCAAACGTTGATGATGAAACGGGTGATGACGATTATGTGTGGACGGACAATTTTTACGAATTTTATTTGGCTGACTGTATTAATTTCTTGATTGCGGGATTTCCAAATGAGTCAGTTTTTAAACGGCTTTTAATTTAAGAGCGCTTGAAAAAGTATTTCAATTTATTTTGTAGGTTTGTATGTTTTACATGGTTGATGTACAAATATGTATTTTTGCGAAAAGATGAATTCTCCGAGCAATTCTTGTTTTACCTTATGTACCGATTTATATGCATTAATCTTTCTAAATAAAAATGATATGCTCTCCGTTGCTAAGCGTATAACTTGAGAAGGTTTATGAGAACGACTGGACCAATTTGGCTAGTTCCTTTTTTACCCGGCTGACTGTCAAGTCACAGGGTTATGTTTTGATGTTCATAATAGGAAAAAGGTTTAATATTATTTTTGACGTGGTAACGTCAATAAATCGATGAACGCCGACTGCACGCACGAAAAAGTGTCACGTTCCGCCTGAGCGTGCAAGCGATAGCGCGGAACAAGCCATAGAGAGGCACGATCGTTCATCAATGTTTTCTTATGACTTTCTCATTATTCTTATGGTTATCACGTAAAATTATCGTGCGTAATTTACAGATAACCACTTTTTTTATTCAACTTGAAATTCAACTGAAGGATAAACAAAAAAAACTTTTGAAAGCATAATATGGCCAAAGAAATCAAGCAAACTAGACCTTTATAAAAATCGCCGAGTCAGCTATTAGTGAAATATAAAACTAAGTTTTAGATAATTTATAGGTAAGTACCTACCTACTCTTCTTGTTTTTAATCCGTATTTTGAACGTTTACTCTTGGAAAGAAAACGTTGTCGTTAAAAAGTTCATAAAGTTGTCACAACCAGGTTTATTATGCGTTTCCTCTGAGAACTATTTAAGTTCATTCCTTATTACTTATTTCTACAAGTTTTTCGAATACAGAATAGTATTCTTTATTTTTTCGAAAAGTAAACTAATTTAAACAAGCAATTTATTCAAAAATAAAAAAACCCGGCTGAACTAAAAAGTTGGAAACAGCATTATCTTATCAATCACAAAATTAAATTACAATTTTATTAATAGGTATCTAGGTATCTAGGGTTCGATGCCGTGCGCATTATCCTAAACGTTGTTGTGACAGTTGACACACAGATGGCTCTGTGTGTAAATTTAAAAGCGTGTAAGATATTTCTTAAATATGAGATATCTCCTAAATGGCTGAACCAATTTCGATGCAGCTTGTTCTAAACGTTGCGTGTGACTAAATATAAAGTTTTAGTATGCATTTTGTTTAGCAATTCTATTTAGGGCGAAAAATAGATTTTCAAAAATTTTGAGACTTGATTTAGTCTTCGAAGACGTCATGTTAGATTTAAAAAATATATATATTTGATATCAGTCCACCAACCTCTTGATTTTGACATGGATTTTGATATGATAGCGTGATTTTCATTTTGAAAATTCACACATTGTTGCATTTTCTAGCCACACTATTTGATTTATCGAAATAAAAAGTATCCTAGAGCACAATCGAGATGGAGACGATTCTAACGATACCTCATTCATCAAAATCCATCCAGCCGTTTAGGAGTAACGTGGTAATAAAGAATATTACTTACATACCCACGAACATACATAGAAACGCGCGATCTACATAACCCTGTCTGACTTGACAGTCAGCCGGGTAAAAAGGCATAATTCACACGCGAAACAATATCTGATGTTTTAATAAAACTATATTTTCACACCATCTTTGATATTTATTTTGTACTTTTAATATTTTGATTGTATCTATTTTATTTTTGCTAAAATTAATATCATCCTATGAATACATACTTTTAAAATTTATTATTTTATGTGTAAATTGTCAAAAAAAATAAATTTTATGGAATGGTTGGATTTGTCAGAGTACAAAGACAAAGTTCTTATGCTTGAAGCTATGAAAGTAGAATCAGAATTTAAATTGCTTTCATATTTCTCTGGAAAGGAAGTCAGGTAAATCGAGTGAGGTTCAAAGGAACTTCGTGGAAATATGGAAAATTCCCTGTGCAATAAGGATCATATTGGCAGTTCCGGCTATCTTTGCGCGTGCCTCTCAAGGTCGGTGCATCTGTACTTGTGTAGGGTTGTCACATAAACGTCGTTAACATTGTAAGGACAGGTTATGTGAAGAATTATTATAGTGTACCTAGCTTGTTAAAAAAAAATTTGATATATCGTTGAAGTTAAGCGTTGTTCTGAATGGCTACAATTTGGATGGGTGGCCGCTATTGGTGGTTAACAGCTGAATACTTAAGTGCTTCGGAGGACAGGATAAATTGTCGATCCAAGCCCGAAATCATTTAGGTCGTTTTAAACCTTGGTCACGAGAATAAGATCATAGGAACTTATTTTCCATATAAAACAAAGTAAAGATCCGCTTTTATTTATCTTAATTTGGACTACGTATGGATTGTATGGATTGTGCTGTGTGTGTATGCGATGTGAATGAAACTCTAACATCCTTCAACAATCTAACAATCAACTTGCAACTAATTTGCTTTTCTTAAAAATGACATTGATATTTATTTGTTTGCGATAAAGTTGACATTATGAGTAATTTTAATTTTCAAATGACTTTTCATAATCGTTTTTTAATTTTATGCGATTGTTTACGATGTTTTCCGAAACGCATTCTTTTTCTGGATTTATTGTAGTGTCGTTCATAAAATCAAAAAATGTTTTTACTTTTAAAAGTGATCGAAAACTTTTTTTGATGTGTGTAAGTAGGTATATATAGGTGCTCGAAAAAAGATACACTTTAATATCAGGTCAAGGTCACCAATCTTTAATTTTTACCTAATATTCATCAAAACTTTTAATAAATTATACAAATTACACGAAAGCGTGAAAGAATTTGTAATTTTTGTTCCGTAATTATAGAGTTTCAGTGTAGCAACAATTTGTTGAGGCAACTCACGGCTTGAACTAATAGAAGAATGCTAAAAATAGTTAACTTTTGCAAAGTGAACCCAAAGGAGACAGTGTCGCCTCTAGCGGCAAACTGAGCTAAAGTAACTTACGCCAACAGTATTGTAAAATTTAAAATATCTCCTAAATTATTAAAATATTTTTTTGTAAATGGAAAAATCTATTCGACATGTTTTTGAAAAATTCAAAACTAATGGTTTCGATAAGTTTTCATTTGACTTCTGTTTGCTATTTTAGTTCTGTGCATACCATACCTTGAAGGTTTTCAAAAAGGTTCTATGATTCTTAGGTTCGGAGAACCAGAAATGGCAACAATCTCTCGTAGAAGTTGTTTCGACACTTCGTAGAGGGCAGCTACGATCTTCGTAGCGTCTGTAGCGCGTAGCAAATCGGGTTCCAGCTACGACGTAGAGATGGCGCTGTTTTCAAGAGCAGTGCAACGTTGCTTTTCAAGCATGAGAATATTTTAAGGTTCGTGGAATTATGTTGTATTTAATTTGATCATAATCAAGTTCTTTCGTTAATCTAGTTATTTATGTAATAATTTAGGCGAATACTCGTATTATAATTTATTCTTAATTACAAGCAACACAAATAAATAATTATGCTATTTTAATGTGGTAGTGAAGTGCTCGTAGCGTAGCTTGCTTAGGCGTTTTTGATAGATCGTTGAAGTTAAGCGACGTTCTGAGTGGTCACAATTTGGATGGGTGACCGCTAGTGGCACTAACAGCTGAGCGATTCCGTGCTTCGGAGGGCACGTTAAATTGTCGGTCCTGGCTTTTAAGTCGTTAAGCCATGACATAGGCCTTCAGGCAGTCTAAAAACTCCTTCACCAGAGTTAGCCGCTTGCTCATACGAACTTACTTTTTAAGTGGTTAATCTTCAGAAAAAGTTGTTCATAGTTTTCCGTCTCATAAAGCACTGAACTTAAAAAACGTAAGTATGTCCATAATCAATTGTGCAATACTTATTTCTTGCACAAAAATCGCCAAATCGAAATCACAGCAAAGGGATTCCTGTACCAAAACAAACCTATTTAGTTCTCGTTAGTTAGCCCTCCCTTCTGAAACTATTTGAGAAGACCTTTCAGTATTTATTTACAAAGCAAATAAACTATTTATTTATTGGACCATCGCTTTGATCGGCGACTGACCTCGTACAAACGTACGATTGTCGTTTTTGTAAAGGGTGACGTGAGGTAATTATGGATATTCCCTAAATATTCGTATACACCGTTTATTTTTGGTCAGTTTAAAGCCAGCGCCTACGTAATCTATATCGATAACCTTACTCAAAAATAATAATAAATATGAGATCTATTTTTTTGCAATTAATAATAACACGAAACATACTCGATAATAATGAAAACCGATAGTAGTAGTACTATTCGTTTATCGGCTCGACTCGGCCGCCGTGGACGCGGTCATTCACATCACATCTATCACACATTCACATCACAGCTGTTTGCTACGGCGCACATACAGGTATTAGGCCATTCTAGCCGGGTGAAATTGAAATAAAAAATTCTAACTTAGAAGCAAAAATGAATACTTGTTAGCGAGCCAGATAGCTACTGCACAATATACAACCCTTTCTGAGCTCGTGGGCCCTCGCCAGCCAGCCACAAACAAATCGGAACTTGATCGTTGTCGCATGCGCTCGCGTCAGTTACTGGCTACATCAAAAACGTAACGTGTTTGAGACCTCCGTGCTTTATTATTGTGATTGATTTAATCAAAACTACTATGGATTATTATAATGCAGGTAAAAACAGATTTATTTGTAATAATTTACTAATGTTTAGATGTATCTGTAAAGGTTTAAAATCAATTTACAATTGTCTCGATTTTTCAAGCAGTTTTATCTGAATTGTACATTTCAAAGTGACTTTAGTTATCCTTCCCAGTGCTTCCCCGTAACGATTTATGTTGTAACGTATGACAAAATCTGTCGTGTGATAGATATTTCACGAATTGGGTGCTACTTTTTGCTACTTTTGACAAAACTTACTCGTTAGTGTTGGTGTTAGCTGAAAAATATTAACCGTTATTTTCACACTTATTTTCACAGAATCTGAAGATGATTCAGATTCAGCATCTGAAACAGAAGAGCTCGGAAAAAATAACGATGAGCCCTGGCATTCTTCCTCATCAAATTAGATTTTATAATTTTTTTTGTGTAATTAGTTGACCAATAAAACCTATTCCAAATCATGATTATTCTTTATTTTTTTCTGTCGGATAAAGGCCTCCTCAATGGTCGTCTATACATTTTAGTAAGTCTTACCGACTTTAAAGCATAAATAACCGCACAAATAATTTAACCCGGCTAGAAAGCCCAAATACCTGTATGTGCGGCGTAGAGCTACTCTCAGCCAGCGACTACGGCGTAGAGTCTACGAGGTCATTAGGTCTGGGCGCCTACGACACCTTACCAAGTTTGTCTGATTATACTCCTGTTCTTTCTATAAATAGCGGAAACTCATGAAAGTTTTAAAAATCACAAGTCTTATCCACAAGTTTCTAACGTATCGGTGAAAGGGTTTCTTTTCACGGGCTGGCGGCAGACTGCGCCGTGTCCGGACCTCGTTTGTCTCGATCCTTATTCTTGTCGGAATTAATGTCCCTTTCACGGAAATCTCTGGTGGAATAATGTTTATTTGAGAAGTCAAATGTTAGTCGTAGGTAATTCTGATTGAATGTTCTTTTTTTAAATACAGTACAGAAGCGCTAGCTAAATGGCTAAAGATTATGGTTTGTATTAACAATATAAAATTGTAAATATATAATGCTGGACATTTTAAACAGCACCATGTAAGCCCCAAGCTAAGCAGAGATTGTGTCATGACTGATATAAGTAAGTACTACTTATATACTTTTTTAATACATAGGTACATATTATACATAGAAAATACCCATAACATTTATGTAATTTATGTTCAGATTAGGTTCTGGAATAACACAAAGGCTAATCTTATTTTAGAAAATCAACCATGTTGACTGTTCACTGTTTAAATGCGGGTAACACCACGCGGCGCAACTAGTTTAATCATATATTTCCTCGCATTTAGACAAAAACAATTTGCTATGGCAATACCCTGTGATAAATTTCCCGGTAATCTGGCGAGTGTTAGGTGATTAAGCACTCAGCGGGCAGCGAGTGGTCTCTTACACGCCGATTTGTTTAACAGCTGTATGTACTTAGTGTTGGCTATTATTGTCGATGAAAACAAATAATTCTTGCATTTCAATAACACAATTTTGGTAGGTGCTTTAATTTATAAACAATACAAAAAAATACAAGGAAATAAATCGTTAAAATGTTGAATTAAACTATTTGTTTTTTTATACTTACCTACACAATAAATAGAATACTGCGTAATTTTTCTAACTTTGTATCTTACAGTAAAAAATAGTCTTAAAGCGCGGACCCACCGCGGCGCATGCTGTGCACGGGCACGCGGTGCATTTTAGCTGCGTGGGTTCATTTGTTTGACAACCCACGACTATATACAACTGTAGCGCAGCACAGTTTTGAATTTATACTAATCATAATTTCGTGTACCGCATGCATAGCGTTGACAGCGTTGAGCTGCGTGATCGCCATATTCGAGCAAGCCACGCGTGTACCAATGACGTCAATTCATGCGTAGCGTGTCCGTTGGTTGCAGTACACACAATTACATACAGTCTCCTGCAAAGCGAAGCTTGACGCACGTGCATAGCCTCACCGCGGTGGATCCGCGCCTTTACTTTCAACTAACGCATGTTAAAATGCTACGACCTTGCTACGACTTGCTACGTTTCGTAGAACTTGCGTAGCTGCAACAACTGTAACAAAATGTCTTCACTTCGTAGAACTCTGTTTATGTATCAGGTGATATTTTCTTCGGCTTTGCTTTCGATATCGAAGGACAACTCATTTGACTTTTCCCAACACTATGGAATGCACACAAAAGGCGCTGACGGCAATATTTCTTTCCGGCCACCTCGCGGTAATTTAGTACCGGCCAGTAATGTACGCCGATTGAAATCTTACGGTTAACTATGATTTACAGGCTTTTGATGTGTGTAAACATTGTAATCGAGTGGTATACTATACCTATATATATATATAGACTACTACAAGTATTTTTAACCGACTTCAAAAAAAAAGAGGAGGTTCTCAATTCGTCGGATTTTTTTTAAATTATGTATATTCACCGATTACTCAAAGACACCTGGACCGATTTGAAAAATTATTATTTTTTGTCTGACGGAGTACCTATACTTTCCGATTGGTGCCATAAAAAATTGGTGAGGATCTATCGAGGATCTTCACAGATATGAACAGAAATGCACCTCGTGAGTGCAGAAAATTGCTCAGCTTAGAACATTGAAGTCGGTTTTTTAATTTTTTATTTACCTACTTGTTAGGCCACAGTATTATCAGTACCATCCCATTCTTTGCATTTCTAAATATGTATTGTGATCGCTCGATCGAAAGTTAAAAAAGACCGTGGTCTATTCTCTGATAAGATGGGCCAAGACTCTTTAAAACTTTTCCTATTCATATATCACCATATAAAACAATTTCGCTAACATGCAGTATCTCTCAATACATCAGTAGGATCGTTGAATGGCCCCCGCGCGGCCACTTGTGCACTAAACGCCAGTATAGCTTTCCACTCACGCGACCTTCGGGCCATTGCCGATTCGTGTGATCTTTTATGTGAACATTCTGATACATTGTGTTTACAAGGTGTTTTTACTGCCAACAAACACACGCAATTATTTATCTAAGAAGAAAGCTACTGCCAATATATAAAGCAAACAAGGTAATTTTAGTCTTTGAACAAAATTGCATTTGAAATGTGGTGCTGGAGGAGGATGCAAAAGATTAGTTGGATTGGGAGGTAGGTAGGAAGGTAACCAACGAGAAAGTACTGAAAAGAGTTGAGGAGAAAAGCTTTTCATGAACACCATACAGAACAGAAGAGGAAGAATGATTGGACATCTTATACGACATGACACCTTCATAAGGAACATCATAGAAGGAAAAGTAGAAGACGAGGAAGGGGAAGACCAAGAATTAATTACATTAGTCAGAATAAAAAGGTTGCTGTCATGTCGTCATGTGTCAGAAATAAAAGAAATCGCATTGGAAAGAGATAGATGGAGAGAATTGCATCGTTGCACCGACTAGAGAGCTCTTAAATTTAAATAATAATAGTCTTTGAACGTAAATTCGTTTGGATTTAGTTCATATAAAACAAGCAGATATGTTTATGGTTCATGCTTACATCTGAACAAATTTCATTTTCTTTACTTAAATTCAAATAGGTTTAGTTTATGTAAAGCAAACAAATATGTGGTTGATAATGCTCTCATTGAAACGATTCTTTATTGTACACAAAAATAAATACAGAAAAACTTAACTACGAGTAAACGTACATGTCATTTGAATCCAAAAAAGATTAGCTCCTTCAGTTTATTTCCCATGATATCAATACATCGTGCAAACATACCCAGTCTTAAACTAGCTCAATGAAGCCAAACAAAACAGGCAATCAAGGCGTAAGCCAACTTCATAAGCACACAACAGATTTGGTAAGCATCGCGAACTTACAAAATGCGTCTCTGGTATAAACTTTGCAACATTTTGTCTGAAGACGTGACCCAGCGCCACAGAATGTGAACCTCCTAACGAGTTTTTGAAAGGAGCCGCTGACAGTAATCTAAAAGGGATTTGCACTTTGTAAAGTGTCTGCTTAAAATAGATACTATTCTAAACAACCTTATTAATAACAAATTAAGTTTTCTGTTTAAAAATATACTTTTGGTATTTCCATTACATTCTTGCTTCCATTATGATCGAAGCATTTTTGAGAGACAAAAAAAGCTTGGACATAGGTTGCAGCTAAACTAAGCATATTTTGTTTGGTTAGACGCGATCTACACACATCAAAAAAATTTTGCGATTAGTTTGAAAACAATTTTTAATACTTATGTTGAAAACCATTGACTCCGTTTTTGTACAAAGAAACAAAGGAATATCGTGGTTTTTTTATTGTGAATTAGCGAATTATGTATTTTTAAACGAAATTCAATTTGTAAATATTTTTAGGAATCAAAAAATTTTCAACTTTTGAAAGTGATCGTAAACTTTTTTTGATGTATGTAGGTATATCCGAGAACTCTCTGGCTTGGTTTCTAGATGTTAACTACATAAGACGTTATTCAGAAATGCCACAAATTAGGAAGTATTAACAGTTAAAATATGAATAGCTAACACAACTTCATGGGATTCTGTTCTAATTTATACAACCAAACTACCTGCCAAAGTAAACAATACATTATTAGTCAAGTCAACCGTCTTCAAGATCCTCGATCCGGCGATGATCCGTCCATTAAGTATTCATCTCGCGACATTAGCGGCAGCCGTTATTAAAACCACCTGTAAATCAGGACTTGCCGACGCACGACACGTAGGCCCCTCCTGCGACTTTTGTCTCGAATCACGTCTTGGACATCGGGGACACGTCTTACGGAATTAATAATAAGCCAAGATGCCGGGTGCGGTTTGGGTCGCAATGTGCCGAAATTTCTAACCCTCATTACGGGTCCTCTGCACTCACCGCGCACCGCCAACTTTAGACGTTCGCAAGCGCGTTTCCTCCTTGTTTATTGGTGTTGCCGTCTTGCTTGTACCGGGTTTTAATAGTCGAATTAAGAATGTTCTAAGCGTTTGCGACGTTGCGGTACAGCGGTTAAGGCAATTTATTTTACTTTCGAAGTTACAGGTAGAGATGTTTTAGGTATTGTTATATTCAGATTCAGGTGGAGAGTTATGGCCAACTTATTATTATTATTTGTGTTTCAGTTTGCCCCATCATTAACGCCGTTTTTTATTTCATTTTAGAAAACTAAACTAATTATGTTGATCGCTTCTTACTTAGGTACTTAGTTTTATTCAAATTAATTTGCTCTCCATTCAGGAACTAAATTTTAAGATTTTTGTTTCAAGTTTATTATGGTCTAAAAGTGTAGTCGTACTTTTTTTGTTTCTTATTACTTTTTAGAATCCACTATTTCCTATTTGAACCTAAAAAAATCCCTTATCCCCAATTTACTTCTATATAAAATGTTTATGAAATATTGCATGGATCTATTCCTTCAGTGAATTATCCATGTCAAATAATCCCATTCAAATGACAAGGCAAGTATCTTGTAAGGGTTGTCGACAACGCCTCGTCACTCCAAGCCCGAGGTCACAATAGTTAAGGAAATAACACTCGTAATACCACTGAATGTCAACTATCAACATTCATGACTGGGTTTACAGATTGTGGAAACAAGGGGCTAAGGGGTTAATCTCATTGAAAAATGTACGAAACTTTAAAATGTAAACTTACTACAAACATGGTCCTTTGAAGAGGGGTTTCTAGAGGGTAGTCAGAGGTATGTCCTAATGCATATTTGATACATGTCAAAAGTTTGCAGAAATTATTTAGTTAGTACGCATATACAATTTTCGAAAAGAAAAATGATGATGTACCGCAGGATTCGATCCCACCTTCAGATCGAAAATCGAGACACTATTCCACTCGGCCAACACGGTTCTTATTAATAAATTAAATATTTATTATATCGTACCTACTAATTATAATTTAATTGTTGGAAATAAAATAGTTCAAGTTTAAAAATGTTTGGAAAAATAGTTTTGAAGTATGTAATCAAAACAAAAAATTTATACACCGTTAATTCAAATAAGTAAAAGAACTAATCTGAGCATCTTTCACTTTAAATGAATGAGAAACATTTCGAGTTAAATCTTGACTCTTAAATAGTCTCCTTTTCAAGATGATCCCTTTTTAAATCGCATTACTTTAACCCCTTAACATACACATTGAAGAAACGTAAATATTATGAGGGAGAATTTTCTGGAGCGCATGTGAAAAGAGCCTAATGGCACGTTCAGATAGAACATTTCATCAATGTTTCTATTTTAATTATGTTTAATAAAGACACATATTTTTACTATTGATAAACAGAATCGTTATTTATACAATCACAATTAGGATAAACGATTGAGTTTAAAAAAAAAAAAAGTGGTCTTAAAATGTAAAATTATATTAAAAAAAATATTTTACTCACAACCCGTAATATTTGTCAAAGAGATTGTATTTACACGCTTTTATTTAACGTTACCTGTTAGTTTGTTTTGAACATGTTTGGGACAATTCTTATTTCTACTTGTTGCTGCTGCTTCATAGATGTAAATTGAATTAATAAAAAAAAATGTTACGATTTAGAAAATACGATGCGCCTGAAATTCGCTTATGTGTGAATGCGTCGTAAGACATGCCCATCCTTCGAATAAACGGAAATATATAATAATTTCACGAGGGAGGAATCATTTTGTAAAATCATAAGTTCGTTTCAGATTTCAATTACTTATTCGTTCGATGCGTGTGCCGCATGCTGGGGTCCCTTAGGAAATGAAATAACACTTAAACATGATTTACGGTAGAAAATATATTATAATACGAATAAGACATTGTTTTCTTTGTATAAATTAAGGCGTTTCGTATGCACGTGTTTTGCTTTTGATCTACTGCCGCACGTATTGAATTAAAATAATTTATGATTCTCTGCTGATTTATAATGCACAAAACATAAATAAGCAAAAATTATAAATTGAAACAAAATTGTGTCGTAAACTGTTATTCTAGAGATATCCCATGGATATAATAATTTTGCACTTTTGACTTCGCGACTAATATTTTAATGATAATTCAATGAATCTAAGTTCTTCTGATCAGATATTTTCAACATTTTCATTTAGATATGAATAATATATTTAAGTAAAAGCTTGTAAATTCATAATAAGGCCAAATGGAGTTCACAGTTTCTCATAATTAGCAAGTTGAAGATTTATAATTAGCCAAATCTCCGTAATAATAAAGCACCTACGGCCTCGGCGCATAACAAATTGTATTTCCTTACAAATTCCTTACAAAATGTTGGTCCGAACAAAAACGAGGCACAAAACTTGGGCGTTACGCGCCGTCCTGCCGTGAATTTATATCGCTCCAGAACAAGAAAACAAAAGTGGAGTCGCGCCAAAGGTACATTATCTTAACAAAGTACAGCAATTAGGTACACGTTCCACATCTGACTCTAATAATTTAAATATGATAAAACAAAGTAAGACGCTGAGGCGAAGAATAAGGCGGGCCCGGTTCTAACTTATTTATAAAATGTACCCGCATTCGAGACGCTCTCTAAGAATCGAGGGGCAACCCTTCCCCCGTTTAATGCAATAAAGGGGCACTCATATAAGTATCACCGCTTTACGTGCACTGTGATAAAGGCTAATCCTTCTCTCCTCGTGTGCGCTGAGCTTTATTTATTAGATTTTCCTATCGTTTAGCCCTTTTTGCTCAGGTATTCGTGTAGTGTATTTTTATTTAGATAGAGTTTCTTCGGAATGCGCACGTAGATTTATAGATTAGGACAAACTATTGACAACTCCTATGATTTTATTTTGAGGCTGAGAAACCTGCGTCATGGTTTTGATTTCTTTACTAGGACCAACTTTATTCCCTCTTAAGCTAGATTCAGTTTTCAAGCGAAAAAATTCCCAAAAATTTGGTCTCCCAAATATTTAGCACTGAATGTTGCTTAACCTTTTCGAGCTTTATGTCTAACCAAGCTACCTCTTCGTTTTATATTTTTATCAAAATAAGCAAACACTTCCTTGGAAGAAAAAGCTTTAAATTATTTTTGCCAAAAATGGTGCATTTATTTACCATGTCAAAAACTTTCGAGCAGAACAGTTTTGGCGTAGATGATAGAGCACTATCGTACTAGGCAGATCAAATGCCTTATTGTCCCAGTTCCAACTCGCAAAAACAGAAGAGATCAATAGGCCACAATCCGACCGTGCAAAGCTGGGGGCGTACTCAAAGCTATAAAATTACAGATCAAAACTCTATCGACCCGGTGGCCTTTATTCAAAGTCGCCGAAGCGAACTATCAAAGAAACTCTTCTTAGGAGTTACCGTCTTAGGGACGGCAAGTTTCTTGGCAAGGGTTAGTAAGGATGCGGGTGTAGGGTACGTTTTTGAATGTAAATAGTGTCGGGGTCTCGTATGAATTAAATTTAAGTAATTAATGGGCGAAGGTTGGACATACTCGCTTTGCGATTTAGATAGCATCATGTTTAGCTGATTGTGGGGTTGGACTTGCTTTCATCTTAAGACGGGCATTGCTAATAAGTGAACCTTGATGATGTACTTTCTTGATGCGGTTTTTGAGGTTTATGCAGTGCAAGAAGTTTTGCTTTAGTAAGCGTCTTTGCCTTTTACTTGCCTTGTTTGACATCTTTAGTTTATAATAATGGTTTTTATAAAATGAATATTATTTGTTTCTGTAATAACCTCATATTTGCAAACATCATTACCTCTTATTTCGTTGTTTGGGTTAGTTTAATCCAAGTTAATTTCACACTAACCCGTCACAGGGCGCGTGGCCTAAGGGACCGGCCGGGTCATTTATTAATTATTACCAACATGTGAGGGAGGGGAAGAGTTACTGAAGAAAGGGTAGCTATATTTTAAGATGTCGCCTTCACGTGGCCACCAAGGAATGTACGAGCTAGCTAAATTAATTTATGGTCGTAAAATAATGAGCATGTGTTGCTTTGTGTGGAGTTGCGTAAGTTTGTTGTCACGCTGAATTAGGGCATACAAATCTACTTATTGCGTTACTATATTCATACAAATTATAAAACATTTTTAGGTTATTTTGTATGCCTTAACAATCTTTAAAGATACCCCAACTAGAACAGCAGTGGCTGATTAGGATAGTGACAACTTTTGTCCTAAGATATTCAAAGGATATTAAAGACAATCTTAGATCTATTTATTAATATTTAATTAATAAAAATGCTATAAGTATTACTTATAAGTGCCTCGTACAAAATGTAACTGAATGTACTAAATGTCAAGCCCATCATTGATTTTGTACTGATTTTCTAACCACGGTTTTCCTTGCCTTTTGCATATGACAAATGTAATTTAACATTAGATTTAACCTTTTCAGCTCAGTTTCATAATAAGAAGTCCATTACTGAACCATAGCCTCAAAGAAGTCCAGAGCGATTGGGGTGCAAATTCCCAACATAATTTGCCAGGCCAATTTAAGTGTACATAACCCATTACAAAACGGCAGTCGGAAAACTCCCTCACAAGTTTGGCGCAACGTCGATTACAGAGAAGCGCTTTGATCACGTTACCGTCCGAAGGTATCTAATCTAGTCTCAAAGGCATGCCTTATGGCTCCAATTTTACTCAATTGGTAACTTGAACGGTTTCCTAAAAGTTGTGAATTACAGATCTCAGGAACTGCCAACACTTGGGTAAAACATTGTTTCTTGAAATATTTCATAATATTTTAAAGCTTTTCATATTTTTTTTTGTGACATTACATGATCATGTTGATATTTATGACAATAGAATGTTGAAAAAAGAAGACTTGCCAACTAGCATAATTATAGCATTTCCAAGAACAGAAAACTTAGACCATGCCTTAGTGGTTTCTTATCACGGCAGAGATGTGTTGGTAGCTAAGTTGTTGTATGTTGCTAATGGAATTTTATGCTTCTGCTATTCACTGACTTACACCATTGTCACTTGAATAAAGAGAGGCAAATAGTCCGTCCACAACGGCCAACATAATGCATTAGTGTTAAATATTCAAGGAACAAGACGGGAAAGTCTCCTGGGTCGAAGAGACCAGAGTCGGGGTTAACCCGCGAGCGCTCATGCGTCCCTAATTTCCGATTTGTCGACCTAAAGGGTTGATTAGCATCTGACTTGTCGGGTCGCATCGACCTTTGTTGTTGATGGCTGCTTTCTGCTGTTTTGATAGTGAAGGCGTAAATAAGATTGAAGACAAGAATTCAATCTAGGTCGATGGATTTGGTTTCATAATGTTGTATGGAAAGATTATATTAATATTTATATGGAGCAATGTCAATTGTCTTCTGTATCTGCAGCGTGTGTGTTGTTGGATAACACAAAGGTTCAGCAATGGTTTAAGTCGAGTTGTGGATGATAGTAATTACTTAAACCTGGATTCACCTACCGCTTTTACCTCGCAAAATTCCTACCAAAAGCTGCTACATGTAAAACTATCCTTACAGTAAACTTTTTCTATACACCGTTTATTTTTGGTCAGTTTAAAGCCGGTGCCTACGTAATCTATATCGATAACCTTACTCAAAAATAATAATAAAAATGAGATCTATTTTTTTGCAATTAATAATATCACGAAACATAGGCAGGATAAATCACGGAGATACGTGCTCTGTGCTCAGCTGTTGCTACGGCGTAGAGTCTATGCTACGTCGTAGTCATACATACATACCTAGGTCATTAGCTCTGCGCGCCTACGACACCATAACAAGTGTTTTACTCACTTTTGTTAATCTTTTCAACTATTTAGTTTCGTATGAAATACTTATCAAATTTAAAAACTAAACCAACGACACGAATACGATTAAGCAATACAAGCAGTGGGTGCTGGCTTTAAACTGACCCAGAATTAACGGTGTATGATATTGTGTAATATAAAAGCATTTCCTTTTCTGCCATCATCCAAAACCACTTTATCATTCTCTCGCAATAAAAACCACATTGTCACCTCCACCTGACCTTCGTTTTTCCGTCACGGCCCCGGGTTTCCGGTGCATTAAGTCGGCAACGACACATGTAATCCTGTGTGATACCAACGCTAGTGCTGTGAGATGAAAAATATGAAAGTCGGAAAAATACTCTCGGATTTGAGTGGCTTCACTGCTTAAAATACATTTTTGTATTTTAATTACTTTTGTGCCCAAAAGTCAATTTAAAGTTTTGCTTATTTTGTAGCGACTTATCCGAGTGTGTGAAATTCCCAATAATACTTATTTTTTTGTTTGACGAAAGAATGGGGTAACAGTTCTTGCCCTAGATTAACCTAAATTAGGATTTAGTTATGTAACTCTTTTTGTCATTTTTCGTCCCAATGCCAATACCTACATGATTTTAAATTTGTTTCTAAGCATTCCTTTATTTTCTTTGAAATACGTATTGCAATGAAGGTTGCAAGGTTTTTAAGCATTATGATCAGAGTCTTACCAGGCACTAAACTTTCGGTCTCAATCTAATTACTTCGAAAAATTATCTTTGAAAATATGAACATTAAGTTTTTCTCAGCGTCGCGTAAATATAACCTCAATACGTACACTGTGCATTCATCTTTTCTGTAATTCCGCTATCGTTATAGGACCAAACTAGTTCAAGCTTTTTATTGAATAAAACAGTCGGAAAATTTCTCAAAGATGGAATCCTTACAACACTAGTCTCAATCCCACACGACACCTCATGAATCTCTCATTTATCATGGCGAGCACATTATAAGCATTGTCATCGCGGTTTTTCTTTCAATTTCTTCTGTTTACGATCGTTTTATTCCTTTATCCTGTGAGTATTGCAAGTCATTGTTTCCCTATGTTATCATCATCATCATTTATATGTATTAAACTGTGCTGTACTGTGACAAATATCTCAATTCATCATCATCATCATCACCCGCAGCCCGATCTCTCCCACTGCTGGGTATAGGCCTTCCTTTGTTTTTGCCATTCTTCCCGGCCCTGCGCTTACCTGATCCACTGCCGGCACGCGACGCTAACAATATCGTCGACCCATCGTGCTGCCGGACGTCCAACCCTTCTTTTCCAGTCAATATCTCAATTTATCAGGATGGAAATATGAACGAGTATTTTCATGGGTATCTCTTTTGTGCCAATCTTCTCTATCCGCCGGTCTGACCCATGTACCCTTGCACCACCTGCTGTTTTGCATGCGTCGTCGACCCATCTACCAAGTGCACAAACTTTACAGTGGATTTTAAAACATTAAAATCCTTAAATGTACATTGCACAAAGCTGACGTTGTGGTTCATTTGTAGACACAATAGCAGCATTTACACGCAGAGATCGGCCTGCGGATTTTCCCGCGGATCGATCTCTGCCATTCCAACCTTTGACAGTTTTATCCACGGATATCCGTAAAGATATCTTTACAGATATCTGTACAGTCCAGATCCGTGCTAAAATCTTTAGCGTTTAAAGGCCGCTAGTTTTATCCGCGGATATCTTTACAGATATCTGTACAGTCCACACAATGATCTATTTAATCTTGGTTATAAGGATTGTTGGTCTTGTTGAGAGGCTTTCTTGGTAGCTTTATCTCTTTCACACTCGTTGTTGGATTAGTAGTGTGCCCATGTCATTTAAATTTCAGGATATTTTTACTTTATCGCGCTCGACAAAATCAGCGCTTGATTTCGATCCATGGTTTCGATCCTTGAATTCGATCCTTGATTTTGATCCTTGATTTTGATTTCGATCCTTGATTTCGATCCTTGGTTTCGATCTTGGATTTCGATCCTTGATTCTTGAATTTTGAACCTTGAATCTGAAATTTTGAATCTTGAATCTTTGAAGTGACAGCTGTCAAACTTCAAATGACCATATCTCGGGAACTACTCGTCCTAGACTCCCCGTTCTCAGTTCAAATGAAAGCTATGACCAAGATCTTCATTTGAAGTGACAGCTGTCAAACTTCAAATGGCCATATCTCGGGAACTACTCGTCCTAGACTCCCCGTTCTCAGTTCAAATGAAATCTATGACCAAGATCTACATTTCAGATGACAGATGTCATTTTGACAGCTGTTATTGAAAATGTAGATCTTGGTCATAGCTTTCATTTGAACTGAGAACGGGGAGTCTAGGACGAGTAGTTCCCGAGATATGGCGGTTTGAAGTTTGACAGCTGTCACTTCAAATAAAGATCTTGGTCATAGCTTTCATTTGAACTGAGAACGGGGAGTCTAGGACGAGTAGTTCCTGAGATATGGCGGTTTGAAGTTTGACAGCTGTCACTTCAAATAAAGATCTTGGTCATAGCTTTCATTTGAACTGGGAACGGGGAGTCTAGGACGAGTAGTTTCCGAGATATGGTGCTTTGAAGTTTGACAGCTGTCACTTGAAATGAAGATCTTGGTCATAGCTTTCATTTGAACTGAGAACGGGGAGTCTAGGACGAGTAGTTCCCGAGATATGGCCATTTGAAGTTTGACAGCTGTCACTTCAAAGATTCAAGATTCAAAATTTGATAGGGCCTCCAGACTCTCTGCGAGAACCCCCGAGAACACCCGAGAAGCGTGAGTGTGAGGAGCTTCTCGCCTTCTCGTTCTCTGGCTCGCCTGTTCTCCGATCGGTGTCGGTATTTTTGGCCGAGACAAAGGATTTCAAACATCACGACGGAGAAAAATTGAGAATGTGGATAGCTTGTTTGTTCTTCGAGAAGTCTCGGCGAGACTTCTCGCCGAGCTTTCTCTCGAGAGTCTGGAGGGGCTATCAGATTCAAGGTTCAAAATTCAAGAATCAAGAAAAAAACTTTGTAAATTTATACCGTTCCACGCGCCAGTCCAAATTCTGCGGTTATCTGTACAGATATCTTTAAAGATATCTTTACAGATATCTTTACAGTCCGGATCCGTGAGAAAATCTTTAGCGTTTAAAGGCCGCTAGTTTTATCCGCAGTTATCTTTAAAGATATCTTTAAAGATATCTTTACAGATATCTTTACAGACCGGATCCGTGGGATAATCTCTATCGTGTAAATGCCGCTAATGGCACGTTTGGGGTCCGGTGCCGGCGACGTATCGACTGTCACATTACCGCCCGCTCTCGTGTTATTATCAAACTTTTTGAAGGGTCCCGCTCGGAGGCGACGCTGAGGCGACTGCCGAGATGAAGGGTAGGTTAGTGTGGAATGGGTTCTTAGTATTGTTAAAATGAGCAATTTGGCCTGCAGTGGGACAAAAATTGCTCTCAATAAAAAATATTGTTTAAACGAATGAACACAAAGCAAATGTGGAAAGAGTTAACTAGAATCACTGCTGGCTGGACCAATAGACATAAGAATTAATGGAAAGAGCGGAGGTCTTCGCTTGTAATAATAATTAATAATGAGTAATTGTGTGTATGAATTCTAAATTCTACTTTACTAAATGAACAACAGATAATTGCTTACTCGATCATTTTGTTTTAGGTTTAGTGATTACTTTTATTTAAGTAGAAAAATCTATATTTTGCAAGTACTTTTAATAATATGACAAAGAAGAAGATTGTTATAATGATACCAAAAATTACCTCCAACATTCCGGATCTACAAATCATTCCATCTCCATACTTGTCTCGCCTCAGCCGCATAGTCTAGGAGTCGCATATGGTAATACCTTATTCAAATAGAAAATATAGGCGGTCAGTGGCAATAATCCATCACGGCCAGCCTTATTTGTTTGTCCGAAAACCGGACTGGACCGAGCATGTTTTATGTCATTTTACGTATTCCTTACAGGTTTTGATAAATATTTGTTTCTGTGTTTGGACATGTTCAAGAATTGAATATCCGGAGTTTGGTTTTGTGATTGGCACGGGCGGAATGCTAAATATTTTGGACTGTAATGGATGGTTTTGTTTTTGTCAGACGAAGGTTCACATCTAACATTTTGTTTGTTTCAACGATATTTATATTTTTTAGGATAACCTTGTTTTCATTTCTTGATTCTTTTACACTACTTGCTTGTACAAAATGTTTCTTTCGAATATCTATTCCTAGAATTGACTTTTCCTAGAATATAGGCTGTATAGACTAGTAAAATAGAGGAGATCTTGCTAAAAGGGACTTGCTCATCACCTACACCTTCCTCATAGCTTATATCAGTCGTCCACAGGACAGACATCGCCAATACGCGTGGGGCTGACAAAGCCGGGCCAAGTCAAACTTGGATGACTCTGACTGGACGCCGTCGGACTCACGTGACTCACTCGGACGACGACGTCCAATCAGAGTCATCCAAGATGGACTTGGTCCTAGTTTACTTGGATTGTGTCAGCCCGGCTTTACTGTAACAGCTGAATACACTTTGACCGAAGACAATCCCTTGAATTTTAATTCAAGGAACGTGTTTAAATCCCGGCAGTCGATTGCCTAAGAAAACTTATATGGACACATACACTCGAAACAGTGTAGGTAAATATCGTCCGTGTGAAGTAACTGGATGAAGCTAGTAAACATAACGTTAAGGTATATTTACATTCTAAAAACTGAGCGAGTCTCCAGGGCCTGCTCGTCATTATACCACGCACGGGCCAAGGATCGTATGCATACCAAATCCACCTTATCAGTTATGCATAATGTCAGACCCCAAAGGTGGGCAAAATATTGCAGTGGTAAACAAAGGAACTATACAAGGTGATGCTTTATTAACACTGAAATAGGTAGAGAAAGTTAACATTCTTTTAAATTAATGTCGTAATTAAAGTTTTACATTTTATGCCTAAATAAAAACCATTGGCGTCACAGAACGCCCGTTAGATGTGGAACATAAAAATAAATAACTTTTGGCATACGATTCGGTTTTAACCCCAAGGTGAGCCAATACATTTTTTTTCACATCAAAAAAGTTGGAACCCTATTAAAATTGAAAATGAAAATCATTTGCTTTAAAATATTTAAAAGGGATTTTTCTATCTGTTATTACAATAATAAATAGTTCAGTGAGTTAAAACAGGTTTTCGATAAACCTAGCGGATACATCTTTCAAATCTTTTAAAATGTCATAGTTCCCCAAACTGAAACACCCCATGCTCTATCCCCGCATGTGTCTACGTCACGGGCCGTCAGCCTGATGGATTTTGTTCTCTGATTCTATTACTGTTTTTTATTTGTCGGCGACGCGTTCCCTCTATCGTCATCCATGAATATGAATGCACTGTCTTTGTGATGAAACGAGTATTTCATACGAAAAAACTTCTACTTTATTGTACACATGAAAAGTAGGCCCTTTAATAGTTCATCATCATCATCCACTGCCCGACTTTACCTATATAAGTCTTTATTGCATATAATAGGTCTTTATAGCTGTTAAATGTGCGGAGCTGGAGTATTGAGCGTAATATCTTTTCTATAAAAAGATACTGAGGAATGAATGAATGAATGAACAGGCAGTGGATAGAAAACTTAAAATTAGATAAATAAGTAGATACAATGAGGAATGTTGTTGTTTGAGCAATTCGCACAGACTACGATGATGCTGGCGATGCTGGGCACATGTCGACTGTTTATTAATACTCGTACGAAACCGTTGACTTTGCTTCTTTTTCTTGACTTGGAAGTGAGGACTTTTCCTGATGTAGAGTAAATGTGGTCAACTCCTGTGCAAAATAAATGGGTTTTGTCTCTAGTTTCTCTACAGTAGGGTACGAAAATTGGGGGTAGGTATACCTTTTTGTTTACGTCTAGTACTGTAAAAACTGTGTCATAATATAGAGATATTATACTTATAGATAGAGTAATAAGCTAGTTTAAAACAAATATCTTAGAAATCGAGACTCAAGTTTCAAAAGATTTTTTCCACACGTAGGCAATTTCATTCGAGCATTGCCTGTTGATAAATTATCACAATTTATTTTTAAAAGAAAAATTTAAGAGCGCGATAATCTCACATCGCCGTCAGCGCCATCTGGCGACGACAAATGTCAGCTATTACTTACAACGAGTCTTGCGTTGAGCCATGAATATGTCAATTTGTGTGAAAAACCGCGAATTGTCACTCGTGAATTGTAAGTATTCATGACTATACTCAACGCATTTACGAATGAGCATTGTTGTGGTGAAGTAAAATAAAGCTTGTTAAATAAAAAAAAAGTTTTTTAATGAAGAAGCCAGGAATGTCCATTTCCCAATCGAGCGAGGCCCAAATCTGTACACCATTAAACAAAGTGTCATTCGACTTGGCCTGTCGAAGTAACACTTTACAAAGCGCCCTTGTCTCAGATCGGTTTCCAATTAACAGCGGCTCGCTTCGCTCTCATTATATTTTTAATTTGGGGTGGAATCCTAAATTAAACTGGGACGTCAAAGGACAAGCTCGACTGTCATTAGAGCTAAATAATTAAGGAATTCGGCCGTCTTCGCAGTCGTTAGACGGCATTAAGAGACCGCTTTGCTTAACTTCGTAATTCTGATTTAGGTATGCGTCGTCGAACGCTGGAGTTCTTTTAATACGGCTACCTACAAGATCTTGTACGTGACTTTTAAAGGGGGATGCTGTGTCGTAAATTAGCTGGATAGAGACTAATTGCTTTAAAAGCTCAGGGGTCATTGAACTTTGACATAATTTAGAGAGCACACCGTGTCCTAACTTCTAGGAGTTGGACTGAAAGGCATTGACTTATAGGGTAAAAACTTCTAAGTACAACGAAAGTTATCTAAATACGAAATGTGTCTTTTTTTAATGTTTTTTCTCATTGGATTAAAAAAATATGATGATATCATTTTTATCTATGTAGCGCAAATATTAAAAAAATGTGATGATATCATTTTTATCTATGTATCGCAAATATTTAGAATTCTCCATTTTCTTCTATCACTTGTCATTTCAGACACTCACTGTTTCTTGAAACCTCTCAAAATCAATAACACCAATAAGCTCAAAACGAATAAAACCGGCAATAAACATTATTACTACCGAAAACGATCGAAACACCTCTTAATACATCTCGTGAGTATCTTCAAATAGTCATGTTGTAATAATAAATATATCATAGTTATCCCAGAGGGACAAATAAAAGGGAAAATAAAGCAAATCGCTTCTTCTAAGGAAGGGTCGCGAAGAAAAACGATTAATATTAACTGAAATTGTTATTGGACCCTTTATTGCGAAGATTTAATATTTTTATTGCCTTTATCGAAAGAGTTTAAGTTCTCGTCCGAATTCAATACTCGTAAAATTTGAAGGTGCTTGTTGATAAAATTATTGCTGTCGTAATTCATTAAGTTTTGTCGCTTGATGGTGAACAATTAATAAAAAATATATTTTATTAATATTCAGCCATGGTTGTCCCACTTCATGGTAAAAGACCTCTCTTCCCTTCTTCCACTCTTTGGGACTTAGCGCGTCCACAGGCCATGTGCTAAGGTGAGAGTCTATCTCGACCTGCCATCTCATTCTGTGTCTTCCATGTCGTCAGGTCACGTTATGTGGAGTCCGCTCGGCAGTCTTCTTTGTCCAAAAATCGAAAAAAATAAGTTAGAAAAAAATACGTCTCAATTTAAATAATAAAAATTTAATTAAAAATAGGTGTCAAAAGTCTTATTTTGTTTTGGGAGTAGGTACACTGCTATATATATTAAATTAGTAAATAGTTTACAAAGAAAAAGATTAATCACGACAAAAAAAATAATTTAAACATTAATGGCTTCAAGTTCATTAATACTAAAAGTAAAAAGAGTAATTTTATCTTCGCACGTGAAATTAACCCTTTAACGAGCGAGCAGTGCCGAAGCGGTATTCTTACATTAAAATGTAAACATTGCCCCTTCCCTCAAGTCACTGTGGGGGTGAATCGTCATTTCGTTTGTCACATTACGGGCTACATAGCCCGGCGTTATAAAAAAGCTGAACGCTTATTACCGAAATGCTTTAAAATGCGATGATTGTAGAATTCACAGTTTTTCCAATTTCGTCGCAAGATCTTATTTATTTCTAGCTAAAGTGAAAAACATACAAGGTTGGTAACGTCTTCGTTCTTACGTCTTAACTTTAGTGAAATAGAAACATTCATATTTTGTCTAATTTAAATAATAAAATAAATAATATTAAAATGGATTTCAGCAAAACCAATAGATTAGGAAAGTATACGTTTTCGGTTCACATCAAATGAAATCCAAAACTTAAATCCACTCAATTTGCATTAAGTAATTGAGTCATGTCACAAATATCTAATCAACAAAAATCCAAAACTTGAAACTCAAGATGCACGAATTGCGTCATGTTACAAAATGTCTCCCAATCAGCGTCAAAAACGCGTAGAACCCGCCCGTCTATCCCCCCCGCAATGAGAGCGTCTAATCTGCACGTGGAGTACCTCTAGAGCGGTCATCTCCGCTGCGAGCACTCCCCAGGGCGCCCTAGACCTGAGGCCGGATTTATTCTGTCTGAATACGTAGTGTCGCAAACGACACCTCAGCGGGAATGTTTTATGGTACGGCGTGAAGATGAAGGGAAATTGGATTAAACTGGAAGGTAAGCGAATTGCTTGTTTTTGAACAAAAATCTTTCTGAACAACTTAACTAGAAAAAACTTTGAACTTAGCTACTATATTGCGGGTGGTTGGAACAGTTCTTAAAACCATCTTAATTCCTCATCAAAAAAATCTTTGAAAATACAGTCCGGTAAAGCTGCAGCGCTCAAGTGCTCACCTACAGCATATTTTATTTAATCCATCCTAAATCCTAATCCTAAATCTTAATAAATTTAGCAACGTATTTCTTTTTAATTATGCTTTTCATCTTCAAAAACAAATAGTAAGTCAGTCAATAATCAGTCTCTAAAAATCGTGCTCCTCTAAGAGCATAATAAGAATCCACTACTTGCCTCATCAAACTAGCAAAGTTTATGAATGTAAATTTCAATTTCGTCTAGACGTGTGAAGTAAACGCGTTTGCATGCAAACAGGATTCATTACTGTGCTAAACTTGTGCACTGAGGTCGAGGGCGCTGCCCTAGAACTCAAGCTTCAACTCGGGTACTAAGTTTTTCAGAATAAACTTCTAGTTGTTCGACTTCTACGTCACAATAGCACTGCTCCTTTAGATTATCTTTTCTGTAGACCGACACTGCTCCTTTAGACTGACTTTATTGTGGGTATGGGTATTATATTATATAAACAAATTGCCGGTTAAGCTGTAACGATGGTTTAGGTGCTGGGCAAGCCTATTCCATCTCAACAATACCCTAGATACAACAATGTCCCGTTTAGTGTGTGCCAAGTTACAGCAAGGTGAGTTAGCCATGACCCTCTGAACTGAAGTTCAAAGTTAAACTCGCGTGCTGTTTTCATAAGTATTTCAAAACAAAGTCTATAAATAGTTTATATCTGTACTCTTCATAGAAGATATATTTGTGTAATTGTGAGAATAACAAAATAAAAGGCGTCACAAAATGCCGCATCTGCATTCTAAAACTTTTAACTAAACCCGAACTCGCAGAGAACGCAACAAAAGCAAAACCTCAACCTCATACAGACATTTGAATTCACACTTGCAATCGATATCTCGAAAAAGAAAACAAAACCAATACGAAACACGCTAACAACCAAACTGCGTTCTAATCACGCCACGTCAAAACTGGATATTGGAAATTGAATTCCAAGTTTTTTTTACGCAAAGGGCGAGTACAAATGGCCAGATCAACTCTATAAGGGGTACGGGGTGTTTACCCGGTACCCACAACAACCCGGTAACAGGGTGCTTTTTTACATTTTGCCAAACGCTATTTGCCCGGTGTCGTAAAGGCATTGTATGCGAGGACCATTGTGTCGTCATTTTTTTTGGTTCTGCGTTCTATTTTTGATTTTGCAAGTGATACGATGGATGTCAAGTTGATGTGGAGTTATATTTTGTTTGGTTCATGAAAGTGAATTCAGTGTTAAGGCCGAACTGTATTTTGTACGCGTAATCGATAGTTCCACTACGTTAAAATACATAGGTTGAATCTACTGTTAGCCTCGGAATAACTCATAAAAGTCAGATATTTATAGAAGGTTTTAATTATGAAAATCAATTTGTACAAAAAAAAATACTTACTTAGATGTCTGTGGGAGGACATTATTCTAAGCGCTTCCATGCTTCGGAGAGCAAGTTAAATTGTCGGTTCTGGCTTTTAAGTCGTTAAGCCATAACGGAGGCCTTAAGGTGGCCTAAAAGCTCCTTTACCAGAGTTGGCCTCTAGTTCATACGAATTAACCTACTTTTTTAACGACAAAAGTCTAAAAAAATGTAAATATGAGGATTGTCTGGTCTATTGAATTAATTTGTTTATTTTCCTTACATTAATAATGTGCGTCGCTTTTTATCATTAGAAATATCCTCCCAATTTGAATAAAAAAACTTTTTTCTTTTTCTAAAAATGGTAGCTTAGATTCAAGGACTCTACCGACTGCTTTGACGGCTGCTCGGAGCTTTTCAGCTGCAAGTGGACTGACCGCTTTTTACAGCCAATAGTTGAGTAGTAGTTCCGTACGGGCTTTTGACAATCCATTTTCTATGCACCAAAGCTAAAATCTAAAACGGCCTCCTAATCGAATTAGTTCATGTCAACTCAAAATATCGATAAGAGCTTGTTGCAACTAGCTTTCTAAATAATATTGAAATAATGTGTTTATGATCTGATTTAGGTACACCTCTATGATAATAAGAATTATGCAAAATTATGCAAAAAGTGAGAGACTTTATCATGTTTGTGGGTATTGTTATGTGAGTTTGAAAGTGCTTTTGATCATCCCCACAAGATATTTTTATATTCAAGAAACCCAAAATACCTAAAGATCTGTTAGAATGTCTACCGTAACTTTGGGATACTTATCGTGATTCAGTTATTTTCACTTCGCAAGTAAAATCGCCTTGAAGCATAAACACAGGCTATTTATGCCATCACCAGCATCCACACACCTAATAAAAATCTCATTTGACTTGTAATTATGAAACTTTGTTTTTACCACGTCACCCCCATAACAATAGTGAGGTAGATTATGCAAACAGCCGCAGGCACCTGACGTGCAAACTATTATAATATTATTAAAGTGTAGGAGCCACTGCTAAGATGAGGGTGCCAACCGCGACGCACTAACGTGTTTATGTAAAGTAGGACCTGAGCTACGTCAGCCTAGTGGTAACTAGTAACCAACTTTCCTTTGAGTGGTAATTTCCTTTCTTTCAAAAGTCATGGGCTTGAAACTAGTTATGGAGCTTTTAACTCACGTTTTTTTAGGAGTTGCACTTGTATCCATCTACCTATCTATCTTGTCTTAAAACGTCCAAGAAAATTGAAACTTTTCACACTTATCAAGGACCACCGATGACAATAATAATAATAATAATAATAATAATAATTAGACAATACAATAATCCATTAAAAATACTAAAAATATTTTTGAATATTTTGTTTGATCTGCTACAAAAGCGTGTTTTTAAGTTTTTTCAACTAATGTTTACTATTAAATTTACGTATTTAACTTAGGACTTAAGCTCAGCTGGCCAAGTGGTAACTAGTTTCACTTATTACCTTTCTAATTTGAAGTCTTTAAACAGATTATGAAGCATTTGTTTTTTTTTTTATTTACATGTTGAGGCAATCATTATTATGTAAATCTGTTCTTTGCTTATCAGTTTTTATCTTTACTGAGTTAACCAGCTCATACGAACATACATAGCTACTGATGAAATACTTTCTATGAAACCCTACATTACCCTAATTTTATGTTTAGATGTGTCACTTTGAGTGAAATACCTATGCAAAATGAACGACGGAAATGAACAAAAAATTAACCATCTGATTCCACCTTTAACCTCCAAGGTTTCCAAAAGTTACCTTACTAAGTAGTTGATTATTGTAGGTAGGTACTATCTTTTGTTTTGGTTAAGTTGTGACGAAACTTTGGAGGAAATGACGAAACTTTTTTAAGTTCCAAACTTTCCCTGACCTACTCTACGTCTTCATTACATCAAGACTTTGAACAGTTTGAACTGGTTACTCAGTTTTCATTTGTTACACTTATTTTATGATGCTAATTAAATTATGTAATTTTAATACTTATCATGGTGACTTGCAACTAAATGTTACAGCATTGAAGCGAAAATATTTTATGTGAATCATTGTCTTTAGTTCCAAAGCTTTACTTATTTGGTTACAGTACAATAACACCCCAAGTATAGACTACTTATACTTAGTAAGTTCTTAGACCAATTCAAACTTCTGATGTACTTACTAAGTTCCTACTTACCTAGTCAGTGCGTCTTATTTCAGTACCTGCCTACTATAATAGTACTAGCACTTTATAAGTACATATATTCCACGCCCTGTGAACTACTTCTATACGCAATCACATGCGAAGGCCCATTGACTCACTACAAAAAGTTATTCAGCACACAAAACATTTCATGCAAGCACGAGGGGGCTGAAAATCGACCTCGAAACCTTGTTTCACTTCGCGCTAGCAATAACGCGATCCAACCAACTATGCTAGCCTTGACGAGCATGGCTTACAAAACTTTGTAATAGAGTAGAAGGTATCAAACCTTCTACATATTACTCACAGAGTACCTACAGACGTAAATAGAAACCTAGGCTATCTTTGTAGGTATATTTCGATCCGTACAATCCCAGAGCTCACCCGGCTATTTCAGCCTCGCCTTTAATAATAAAGAAGCAATAAAGAGCTTCGTCCTTACCCGTTTTCAATAAACACCTTTATCGATTATTCAGTCCGCCGTCCATACTTACAGGCTCGGAGCTCCGCCATAGACAGAGAGTTGGCAAACTAATTCACGACACAGGCATAGCTCGGCGGGTGGTAGGTGGCCGATAGCCGGTGGCCGCGGGGCCGGGGGAGGGGGGCAGCGCGCGGGGAGGGGCGTGCCCCCGGCTGGGCGGCGCCGACCAATCCCCGCGCACCACCCACCCGACCCCGCCCACCTCACCTGCGCCACACCATTAAGCCTGCTTTCCTCGTACTTTTTTCACGGACCTCGCATCCGTTCGCTGGCGCCGCCGTCTTTATTTTATTTTCTTCCTTTATGCCTCCTTCCCGGCTCGCCTCCTATTTTACGCCCGCCGCCGGTGTAGGTACAAAAACCTTTTGTGAATACGAATGCTGAGCAGGTATTACGCTCGTTAGCTGCGGGCTCTGATATGTAAAGTAAATAGAGGTTCCTTTGAGCCAAGCGAGCGACGGATGATTCAATCGCGCTATCATCGTGCACTCGCGAGGTAATTAGAGCGGATAAGCGCGGGCCGCAGACAAAGTTGCCTTACGAGCGGTGTCGCGCGCCGCCCGCTGATAAACTTTTGACTTTCATATCGATCCGCAAAAAGTTCCGTCGAAAGTAATCTCGGCCAACCTTGCTCCACATTTTGTTTCAATGGCCCGTCGGAGCCGTATGCAAGTGTCCCTTCCGAGTCCAGGGTGAACGATCCCCACATCGATGAAGTTTAACTCTGAACTTGGAAAAAACTTAGTGGAACTTTCGCGCCGCGTGATTAGGAGACTTAGTTTTGAAGTGAGTTGGGAACTGTTTTTTCAGTTTTGAAAGTGGGTGGCTCAGTTTATGATCCGGGTGAAAGTCGCCGCGGATCGATGAACTCCGGCCGGGGTCAACTCACTTGATCAAAGTTTGCGGATTAATAACCGAATTTAATGCGCGAGGGGAGGCCGTGCACTGTCTACCAAATGTTTGGGGCCTACTGCCGACTTCGCGTCTAGGTCGATCCTACACTCAAACTTAGTCACTCCATGCGAATAAGCGAGCATTACGTTGCAATTTAAAAGATGATTTCTCTTACATTTTGTCCTGATATAAAATCTCCCACCACATTTTCCGAAACATTTATTCTCAATCCTCTGATAGATAAATTCTCATCCACGCCAAACGTGATCAACTATTAAACTGAAACAAAAGAACGCCACAAAAGGACCATCTGCGGGCAGTTGTAGATTATCGCACTTCGCAATATGTCGCCGACATTATCGTAACGAGCGATCGCACAAACAACGAAACGTCAATGTAGATGAAAATGGAGAAGGAATATTTTTTTCTGCTATGGTTTATTTTTAATAATTTAATATTAAGTTCTTAGTCAATACGCTTCCGTGCTTCGGAGGGCAAGTTAACTGTCGGTTCCGGCTTTTAAGTCGTTAAGCCATGACGGAGGCCTTTGGGCGGCCTAAAAACTCCGTCACCAGGGTTGACCACTTGCTCATACGAAAGAAGAAGAAGAAGTCAATACGAAAAGCTTTTGGTCTTCTTTTAGTTTTTATTACTTACCTACTTATCTTTTATTTAAAATACATAAATTATCTTTGGCGTTCGCTCAGTCTCACTATTACTCTGAAAGTAGTCTGATTAATATAAAAAATAAAAATTTATAAAGCTAACACCTTGCTCCGATAGTTGATAAAATTCCAGTTGTCCAAAAGAAAACCAGTGTCATCTCAAATGCCATATCGCCCAGTAATCGCTTTATAAACCAACAACAGCCCCCTACAAGTGCAGTTCTTATGAAAAGTGTTTTGTAGATAAGAAAACTTGTTCGAAGCGTCAGCTGAGTGTTCTATTGGAGATTGCGGCCGCGTGTTGCCGATATTGTCTTGCAATAGTTTATTTTGGAGATTTTTCGGACTTTTTGTTGAGATTTTCAAGTAAAAGGTATCAACTGAAGAACCTTTCTAAGGTGATTTTCTGGCACTATAAATCAAAAAAGCTTCCAAAGCATTATTTTAAGTCTTACCCCTGACGACCCCTTTGACATTTAGATGAGTAGGATTTTGATTAACCAAACTGTATTTAAGAGGCTGCTTGCCGTACCTAAGAACAACAGGTAATTATTGTTTTTATTGTTTATTTTTTGTTTGACTGGCCTCTTAGCTCAGTTGGTAGTAGCTCTGCCTTCTGCGCTGAAGGTCGTGGGTTCGATTCCCATCCAGGACAAACATTTGTATGATGAACACAGATGTTTTTTCTATGTCTGGGTTTTTTAAAGTATTATAAGTAAGTATTTATTACAAAAAAAAGTATATAAGTATATCTGATTCCCATAGTACAAGCTTTGCTTAGTTTGGGGCTAGATGGCGCTGTGTGAAATGTCCAGCAATATTAATTTATATATTTTATTCATTCAATAACTAACATTAAAAGAAGGTTTTTTTAACGAATAATACCTAATCATACGCAACATTTCATAAATATTTAAAATTTATGGACGACCTATTTAAAATACCCTTGCAGTTTACATTAATTTGAAAATAAGTATTATTTGAGGGATTCAAGGTCGAAGAGTTGTACCTGAAAGAGGAATATCGAGTTCATTTGTTTGTATAATACCTACTTTAGGAATAAAAGTAATAATGATCATGTAACTGATCTAGAACAGACCCTTTCTTGTAGTACAAATGTTCGGATCTGTTCCGATTTGAATAACACAAAGATCGGACCGGGCGTCTTAGAATAGTAATCAATTATTTAGGAGCCTTTCATCTGCATTGGAAATACAGACCAAAATTATTCGGTTTGTTAGTTGGTTCTACAACTCGGTTTTACATTTAGTACTTCGCTAATTTGGAATGTGAAGGGTTGAGTGGGACTTTACAAAGCACAAAGTCATCACTTTACAATCATGAAAGTGCATAAAGGACCCTCAAACATTAGAAATATGAAAGGCATTTTAGAATAAGGTTTCATTTGTGTCAAAATAACCTAACAAAAATTAAACCAATACACGTATCTACTAGGACTTTCAGTATCAGAATATCAGTAGAGTACACAGTCCCTAATGATAAACTACTTAAGTTTTACATATTTTTCGTGTAAGTTCGACCTATTTGACACTCTTGTATTTTAATGTGTAGCAAATGGAGAGTTGTAGTCTCTGCCTACCCCTATGATGGGAAACAGGCGTGTCTTTATGTATGTATTAAATTGAAGATCATGAATTCATCCTGGCCGTATCCTGTCCATTTACTTTGAAAAATATCTTAGAATATTTTGCTTAAAACAGTGCTGTGGCATCATGATGTGGGTTATTCCCGCTCGTCCCCACGCTTCGTCCCCATCGGGGACCAACGGGAAAAAAAATTCCCACTCGTCCCCACTTATAATTTTGATGGGGACGTACGGGAACTCGCATTCCCGTTGGTCCCCACTGTAATAATATTTTTGTTTTTACTGAAGTCAAAGTAAGTTAATTAATACATACATAGTTTAATTGATTTGAAATAATGGAGTAAGTATAGCTCTGCTTTTCCTTTAGATTTAAATTTTCTCGCGTTTTGTTGGTTTTTTAATATGTAATTTCGGTGACGTTGTATATAATGAAGCCTGGATTTGCAGTACGAGTGATTGCAAATAGAACAGAAAATTAGATAACATTCTACGGGACTGAAGACAGCCGTTGAGAGTTTCGAAGATAATTAACCATGTTCCTCAAAATTAGCTAACTTGACCATTAGACTAATGATTTGACATTTTGTATTTTTTTCTTCCAACTTGACACTGGCAGAATTTTGTAAGACTGGCCTAAGAGCTAAGAGCTCAGTTGGTAGTAGCTCTGCCTTCTGTGCTATAGGTCGTGGGTTCGAATCCCACCCAGGACAAACATTTGTGTGATGAACATAGATGTTTGTTCTGTGTCTAGGTGTTATAGAGTATTCTACGTATGTATTAAAAAAAAAATTAAAAGTATTCTATCAGTTATCTGGTTCCCATAGTACAAGCTTTGCTTAGTTTGGGGCTCTAGCCCCAAAGCTTGTACTATGTGGCGCTGTGTGAAATGTCCAGCAATATTTATATTTATTATTATTTATTATCGTTATATGAAAAAAATAACCGTTGCTCTAATAATTTGATTCAAGAATATAATTAATATTAAAAAATAACAAGCAAAGCTTGCTATATGGGAACAAAATAACTGATAGAATACATAGGTATTTTGTAAATAGGTAGGTACATACTTTTATTATTTTACAACCAGTCATAGAACGAACATCTATGTTCATCACACATGTTTGTCCTGAGTGGAAATCGAACCCACGACCTACAGTGCAGAAGGCAGAGCTACTACCTGAGCTGAGAGACCTGTCAACTTCTATGTTGTATAGCAATTCCAATTATAAGTATTAAAATTTGTTAGGTACTCTAAATAAATACATCTAGGCTTCATTTTATACAACACCACCGAAATTACATAGGTAATTAAAAAACCAACAAAACGCTAGAAAATTTAAATCTAAAAGAAAAGCAGAGCTATAATCCATTATTTCAAATCAATTAAACTATGTATGTATTAATTAACTTGCTTTGACTTAAGTAAAAACAAAAACATTAGTACAGTGGGGACCAACGGGAAGTCGAGTTCCCGTTCGTCCCCATCGAAATTATAAGTGGGGACGAGCGGGAATTTTTTTTCCCGTTGGTCCCCGATGGGGACGACGCGTGGGGACGAGCGGGAATAACCCCATGATTGTAGGCTCCTTAAGTCAATTCGTATTTCGAAGCAACAATAAACAAATTAAATGCTGGCCAAGCCTCCTCCATAGTAAACTTCTCTATAGTCTCAACTTTAGCGTAAGTACCATAAAGAGGCTTTCTCTTGTCGTATTATAAACCATTTCAATTAAACTATTCTAGATAATTTATAGATCTATGTAGAGACCTAACACACATACACATTATTCTAGATACCAGACCGAACCAGCTGTACCATACATAATAGCCACATGAGATATTTGCAACCGGGTGGGTAATTTAAGAGGCCACTCGGCAATCCTTTACATAAATCACCCACCTACAATAAGCTGTTCTCATAATCTGCACTAAGGAACTTGCAAATACTCGATAAATCACGGGATAGTGCTGAGGCATCGCTTCTTATTAGCCATTGTCTCGATAGAGGCAATTAAACGGACGATAACCATTTAAGGAAGGGTACACCGATATTGTTATAATAAATCCTATATGTTGTTGTTTGGGATTTGGATTGTTTACGCTCTAGAATCGGGGATTTGATACATTTTGTACTAAGTAATACTTAATCCACCGTTCTTCGAGATCTTGTTTTTGTGAAATAATATTTTTTTTACTTAGCCACGAAAAATTACGATGACTGGGAAATGGCCTGGTGTTAGTACCTACTTCCAGCAGTGCGATTCAGACCTCGGAATGCATTCCGAATTCAATGAATTCAGAAAATCATTGAATTGAATGCATTTGGTACTAGTATCAGGCACGAATCAACTTCATTTTTTAAGCTTAACAAAATTCATTCCAAGCCATCGTTGAATGCGGTTTCGGTCTCATTCCCCATCTCTCAAAGGAGCTACGTGTTTGATTTGGACCCGCCTGCCCGCCTGCCGCCTGCCCGCCGGCTCGCAAATTGGGGTCTTTAGGCGTTTCACACCGCAAGCGGTTCGGACCGCGGTGTGAATCGCCCCAGAGCTCTTTTTGAATGGGTTCTTTCGCACCACGGTGGTGACAGCGGTGCGAATCGCCTAAAGTATCTTTTGAAATGGGTCGATTCGGACCACAGGATTTGGACTCATATCAAAAATTAAGGCTTTCTCCTCATGGACAAACTATTCCTTACGGTTGGTTTGGACTGAATGTCAAAATGTACTGATCTACATATTTCGCCTACCTAACTGATTTGGCTACGAGGACTAACATTTCCTTATGGCCGAACTCGTGTCAAAATAGACAAAGTAGGTACACTCACCACCGCAGAGAGGATACAAAGAACATACTACGGTATCGTCACCACGAGTAGGTAAAGGAATATAATTGAAAAAGACAATTTCGTTTTAAATTGCCAACTCGAATTTTGCACAATGAAACCAGCATTGGACATTTCTTGGAAAAGCTCAGATAATTTTGTTCACTACATTTGTTATTTTTTACCTAATTTTATTTAATTTTGTACATAGTACCTACCTACCTATATCTTTTTGGCAATAGCAATTATGCACTATGTGTGTTGTGTTTTGGATCTAACTTAAAAGACCAGGACACCAGAAACGTTACAGAGGTTTTTTTTACTTGCTTAAATCAAAACACTTCTGCGATACATCTGATGTCCTGGTACTTCAAAACATTTTACCCGTTGTCGTCATGAAGGACAAAATCATGTTTTTGAAATAACGTTGCAAAACCAATTTCCACAATACTGTTAAAAAAACCGTTCCAGCGATTTTCGACCTTATTGAAATTTTAGGTTTCGATTATTTTCCAAGTCTTTGCCAAATTATTTAGAATATTATATTATTAATTCATCCTTCATGACCAATGGATAAAAATTAATGTTTGAAGTAGGTACCAGGGGGTCTAAAGTGGCCACTTTTGATGAAAAATCAGATGTTTCATAGATGCTTCATCTATAGCCGGGTACCCACCTAGCTCACAGGCTCGCGCGGCAGCCTCGCGAGCCAAATGCTCGGCTGATGTGGACGTGCCTCGGGCGGCCTCGGGCGCGCGTTCGCTCGCCCGAGCACGGCTCGGCCCCGAGCCATCTGTTGTCGGTAAACTTGACGCGCTCTTGCTTGCTAGATGTTTCAGATGCTTCATCGATGCTTCATATAAGAAGCATCGATGAAGCATCTGAAACATCTATGAAGCATTTCACAAAACATCTTTTTTGACAGATCTATGTGCGAGGTTAAATTTATTTTTAGAAAGTAAATAGGTTGAATGTAAAACCGATGGCTGAATGCAAAACCCGTGCGAAGCCGATTGAAATTCCGGTGTTTGGTAATTTCTATGGCTTCCTTCTGCAGGTCACGTCAGTTGTTTTCTAGTGTTTCTTTCGGACGCGTCATCGTCCTCATTCGAAGCCATCGCAAAAAGAACTGAAGACCGCTCCGGTACACCGGAACGTCCCCATACACGCAACCAATGTTCGGTTGACCTGCGCAGGCATACCTGCATAAATGACCTCTCCGGTAGACCGTAGCGTGTATGGCTTACATAAAAAGAAAACTGTTTTGTTCCCCTCAGGTCCGAATCGACCCATCACAAAAAGTTATGGGGCGATTCGCACCGCGGTGCGAAAGAACACATTCAAAAAGAGCTCTGGGGCGATTCACACCGCGGTCCGAACCGCTTGCGGTGTGAAACGCCTAAAGACCCGCAAATGGGTTGTGTTGCGAACTTCGCCGGGACAGTAAAAACCATTTGTTTTTGTTTCGCACTGTATTGGAGCGAAATTAATATGGACTTGGAAATGTGAATGTAACTTGCATTGTATTCGTATGATTCGTTAATGACGTCTCAAAATGTTTTCAATTACAGTGTAAATTTTCGTGAAATGATGTTTTTTCTTATGCTGTTTTTTTTTCTTACCATAAACATAAAAAAACAATTTTGTAAATAGATTTTTTTATTATTCGCAAAACTTTGGCGTTTGTAAAACAAAACGAATTCAAAGACTCGACCAAGCAATAAGACCCGGGAGCAGTGAGCTGAATCCGAAACACGAAATCAAGTTTATCCCAAAAGCATTTCGAAGTCCGGACTCACCACACGTATCTACTTTAAAGCGCGTCGCAAATTCCTCGAAATCCTTTAAAATCAGCGGAGCGATCCAGCTTTCTCGGAGTGACCGCGCTCTTATTCCATTAATACGAGTACCCTCCTCACCCCCTCCCGGCAAAACCAAAAGCAACGTCCAATGAAAGTATCTCTTAATCTAAGCTGGACATCAAGATAACGATATTATAAACCATTGCCGACGACTACAATTCGCTTTTAGAAGAGCATTACCAACTTCAACGCATTTAATCTGAACCCCATTATAGTGTGAGGGCCCAGGGGCAGGG
This sequence comes from Camptogramma bilineatum, assembly GCA_958496255.1. Classification (NCBI taxonomy): domain Eukaryota; kingdom Metazoa; phylum Arthropoda; class Insecta; order Lepidoptera; family Geometridae; genus Camptogramma; species Camptogramma bilineatum. Next base: position 12,800,115 of record OY292456.1, read on the forward strand.
CTGTCGACTCAATGTTTTTCAGATCGAGTGATAAGATCCAATAATGAACTTGTATGAACGGGATTGAACTGCCTAAAGCTACTCGTAGATGTAATCTGTATTACTGATAGTTATTTATTTTTCGAATGAGCAGATTACGATCAAAAAGGTTGGCGTCATTTTAGAAAAAAAAAACTAAAATCAAGTTTAGTAAGTGCAATTAATCTTACCATGAAAAAAATCATAAACTATAGAGACATCATAATTTTTTTAAGTCAATAACATTACACGGTACTTTTATCTCGTTCATGTACCATTATTTTAGTCTAACACCCGTCAACCTTTTTAGTTGGTACGTGAAGTTTGCATTACAAAAGCGGTTTATTTCAAGCGGAACATGTACAACTTATCTAGACACGTCCAAACAACTCCCGAAACTTTACAGACGATAAACTCGCGACAACCCTACCACAAGACAAGGGTCAGCGAAAACACGGGACGGGCAGTAGTGTCCACCGTGCGCCGGACCGCAAGGCATTTGTGTAAAGCAATTAGCGCCTCGTGTGTCCAAGCCTTAAGAAATAACCCGGGTCTTAAAATAAAGCGTCTTGGACCGACTTCACAGCGAGGAATTCTTGAGATACGGAGCATTCCACTACAAGAATTTCTTGTTTTAATGTAAGATTTTATAGTCATGCAAAGATGGAGTTTCGTATGCCGCAATACCGCAATGAATTTCGGAATCTCCTTTCAATGTGCAGGAAACTACAAAGTGTTTTGAAACTAGCTTCGAGATAGGACATTGCAAATTCATTTTGCTTGCTTGCGAGCTTTTAATTATATCTTCCTTCCAGTATCGAAGAACAAACCCTACTTTGTATTTTCGATCTTGATACTCAAGTCTTAAAAATATTTAGTGAAGTTTGAAATATTATTTGATAACTCGCGTAGCTTTTGAGCGTAATATTTAGAACAGTTAAAATTAGTAAATAGTCATAGGTATTAGTTTTTTCCAGTGACTTCGCTCGCGTTAATGTAGAAATGGTTTTTCTATTCCTGGAGAATAGTCCTTTTCTTTACCCCATTTGCTAAATTTAATAATAGTCGATTGGGTAGTTAAGGCGTGAAAGCGTAAAAAAACGTAGCAAAAGCCCGTTGCAAGCATCTCTAAAATTATTGTCTATGATTAAAAAAACGCGGAAGATGTTACAGAGTACCAAGAAGCTCAGTTCCACATTACAATCAGTCGCGCAAGATGTCCAATGGGGGGACGTGGGGGGTAGTTTCAAATATGACATATCTGGGAGCCGTCAGCACCGCAACACTGGCAGAACTTGCTCTGCGGCCAGCACAGATGTGTGCACAGTACAATACAGGGTGGACGGGAACCGCTTCTGAAATCTTACAGTGTATTCAGACCATGATTTTTTTTCAAGAGTTGTATTACTTGACATTATAACAAACGCGAATTACTCACGTATAACAAGTAAGTAAAATTAAAATTGAAAAAAAAAAAACGACTTAAATGTTTTAAACAGCAATTTTCTACACTCTCGAGATGCATTTCTGTTCATAACTCTAAAGATCCTCGGCAGATCCTCACCAAATTTTTGTGAGACGAATCGGAAAATAAACCCTTTCAAACAAAAAAAGAATTTTCCAAATCGGTTCAGGCGTCTTCGAGTAATCGGTGAACGTGAACATACATAAAAAAACAAAAACAAACCGACAAATTGAGAACCTCCTCCTTTTTTTGAAGTGGGTTAAAATATCATCGATTTGGATACCAATAATGTTTCGATTCATCCAGAGAATATTCTTCTGGATAAGAAGGATACGTGATACTGTCACTCAATTATTTAAGCGTATTATATAAAATATTATATACCAAAGAACATCCAGTTTCCGATTGTATGTCTACGTGAAATATCATTTAGAAGTATGTGACTTTAACTGTGTTAAATTATGCAAATGATTAATCAATGATAACAATTATTAAAAACAAAAGTTACAGAAAAATTGTAACTCTCATAAAATTTAAAAACTTGGCTTTGATGAAGTGTTGAAAAAAGTGTTGAAAAACTGACCAAAAAATTTACTTTTTTCGTTTGGAATCAATTAGAAAGTAAGGTTTGAGGCTCACGTTTGAGTTTTCGTTAGCGACCCCTTTACACACTGTATAACAAGTAGGTAAAGTTTTACAGTAAAATGCCTCCGGGCGGGCCCACGCTCTGTTATTAGCGGCTATTGAGACACGACTATTTACTTACAGGGATCTGCTGGTATGGTATTGCCCAGTGGCGCTTTGCAAGTTCCCGTTGTGGATTTAATATTGAGATTTACAAATAGTTTCTGCAATATACCCAGACCCACTCATAGTTAGTATTTAGGTAGGTACTAGGATATTATTGTTGTTACAAAAATATAACTTAACTCTTACTTGAAAAACTCTAATAGCACTGAAAGCCACACTAATATTTTACCTAGTTTTCTGTATTGGTGAATTTGTAATTCTTTATTATACATAACTTTTCGATAATCCTCGGTTACAGACTTCCCCTAAGTGGCACTGAAAGAAACTCACCTGTGTAATAAAATTAAGATTAAAAACGCATTTCTTCATTAAAAGCGCTTTATGAAAACATCTTTCAGTATTGAACAATCTGAAAAAAAATGTTTTTTTTTTCAGGAATGCCTGAAAATTTTGTAGACGTGACGAAGTAACCAAACATATAAGCAACAATAAGAACCCAAGAAGCTTTCAATAACCAAAAGAAACATTTCCAATAACACAGTTAGGTCCAACTTCGATTTTATTATGCACCGCATTTCTGGCGATTCTATTGAATTTCTCTCACGTCACTATCCCATCCAATTTTCAATAGCAAACATTTGGCCAAGTCTCAAATCAAATTTAAAAAATATGGATATTTTTATGTAGATGCGACCCGTGGACCCATGTGGGTGACATGGAGTGCAACTGGGTTCTTTTGTGTCAACATGGTGGGTTTATTTGGATTTCAATGAAGGTTGGTTGCATTAGAATTTTGCTATTTCTAAAAGCTGTCGTACAATACGTATCTACGTCAATTTGTTTTCACATGATAAATACTAATAGCTAATAATTTATTATTTTAATACTTATTTGAGTTTTCATGTTTTTTTTAGTTTTTTGACCTTAAATATTTGTTAGCTAAAGTAAACAGACGTATTTTTGTGACGATAAGGTTAGGTGACAGCATGCCTGTACTCCACGGACCCCTCAAGGAAGCACCAATGATTCGAATTTATGCTTTATGCAGTGGAAAATGATAAATTTATGGACGTCCAGTTTCCTGCGGCGATACATTCGGCGTCTCGAAGAGACAACTCTTGATTTTTATGGTTATAGTGTCACGTTTGCATTTTTAGGGTTCAGTGAGTATTCATAAACTTTATATTATTTATTTCAAAAACAATATTAGAAACAATATTAGTTTTAGTTTTGGTCTTTAGCGTGAATGAAATAAAAGCTTTCGGATTTAGTGATATTTAAATTAGTTAGTGGCAATGATTCTTTCATAAACTGACTTTGCTACATAAATTTAACTAGTATCCCCGCGGCTTTTCTCGCGTGGAACTTGCTTGGATTAAAAGTAGCCAATGTGTTATTCCAGGTTATAAACTATGTATTTTCCAAGTTTCAGCCAAATCAGTTTCGTAGTTTTTGCATGATTGAATAACAAACATCCAAACATCTAAACTTTGAGATTTAGAATATTAGTCAGATAAAACAAAATTCTTCTCTGTACAAGGCTTGTATTAACAAAACGTATTTTTTTTTTAAATCCAAGTAAACCAAATCAGAGGCGCGATTCAGACCTTCTCGGAATGAATTCCAAAATCGGAAATTGACGTTTCTTAGCTGAAAAAACGCCAACTTTCCTACTGAAATCTTTGAATCGGACGCTAATTCGGAAGTCTGAATCAGAGCGCAGAATTTAAATTTAAGTTCGAAGAATTCTTGCTCGAAAATAACTCTTTCCAGAAAATAGATAAACAAATTTCACTTCACCGAAGACAGATGGCGCAGCGGATCACGTAGGACGCATGGCCTCAACCCTTCTTGTATAATATCTTTAAAAGTTTACGAAGCCCGCATCCGAATTCCCCGGGGTACGCCGTTCGCTTTAAATTATTATTCTACCAATCAAACGTTGTAAGGTGAAATTGTTAGGTTTTGTTAGAAATGTGTTCTTTGAATTTTGTTTCGCAGCTTTAAAAAAATGTTTTGAAAAATGGTTTGGTAAAATTGGCATTTTTCTGTGCTAGTGCAGATACTTACTACTTATTTTTAAAATATATTAGAACCGGTTGGGTTATCTAAGGATACGTTGCAAACGACTAACAGATAGCTCAACAGATCCAAACCAATGCCAGTCGGAAGCATGCCCAAGGCGCTCGCTAGCAGCAGTTTAGTTACTTATTTTGATAGACTTGAAGTATTTCATTTGTTTTTGAGATAAAGTCCTTTGGATGATAATAAATATGTATGAAATCCAATTCAATTTATAGTATAAATAATACTTATAAAATGAAATGTCACAGAACTAAAAAAAGGCTAGTCAGAAAACATAATGAAATCCAATATAAGTTCAAAAGACATCTCAAATTCTATCCCAAAAGGCTATCGACTTCAAAGCGGAGACTTGATTCGTTTAAGAGTATTTAATTCAAACTTAAATTTACTGAAAAGATTATACACCACGGGGATGGATGATTGATTTAATTATTCTTCTAAGACGTGTCCTCTCCTATAATTACGGTTCATTACTTAAGCATCGCTTTATGCTGACTAATTACTTAATAGAAGTAACGAGTTATTTCCATCTCGAAGTTGCCTTCGAAGAGGAATGTAATCAACGTTAAACGGGGAACGAAAACGAATTACAGGCAAGAAACAAAATAAGATCGAACGATGCGTCTGTTTACCTGAAAAGGTTCCCGAACCATCTATCTCCATGTGAGGTGTATTGTATTGTAATATCTGGGCGACCGAGCTCTGCTCGGGTGCAAATAGAGAACAATTAAAAAAGAAAATAGAACAAAAAAAAACTTACAAAATAACAAAACTTCAGTGGCTGAGATCTCGCAGCTTTCGGCTGGAAGGCGGACACGTAACCACTAAGCCACTATAGTCTCAACAAATTCCGTGAAATTACGAACCACGTTACACTGGTAAATCTTTTTGCGTGAAAATGCCGAGAAAACGAATTTTCTCAGATATGAGAGCTAGCTAGATCGATTTTTCGCCCCCGTAAACCCTCGTAGCGCAAATGTCATCGAAATCGTTAGAGCCGTTTTCGAGAACGTGAGTACAAACAAACAATTATTACTCGTTTAATAGAATAGTGTATTGTAATATGTGTATATATATCTATATATTATGTATATTGTAATAGTAGCCCTCTCAAAAACTGTTGTAGCATCTATGGTATTTGTAGTGTTTTATGAATTGATAAACTTTATAGGATATGTGATATTTTACCTTTCTCTCAACGCAAAAATTTCCTACAGCCGACTTTGAACAGCACTTCGAGAGAAAATAGGTCAAAGGACTCCCTTCTTGTTGGCAAACTGTGATAAAACTTCACGGAACTTTTGTTTTGTGCGCCTTGAGAGCAATGTAACAAAGCAAAATTTATTACGAAAAAAAATGCATTATGAATTTTGAAAACGCCTCGAAATAACGTAAATCTAACCACATTAAAGAAGCGTAATATAAGCACCTTTAAGATAAGCATAGTTAACATAGGAGAGAAAAAAAAACAGAAATACATCTCTACTGGCAGGCAATCAGTTACTTTGTACCGTGGTCAGTCGTCCGCGGCAAATAGGGGATATAAATGTGAATGGATGTTAACGTGTTTTTTACGACGGCGCGGTCAACATATCGTTTTGTTTGCGGCCGCACCGATATCTTTATTCCCTATTTCCCCGAAATTCCTGGGGGCTATTTTTGGTAGATCCATTTCGATGGAAACAACCTATGTAGTATGCATACTAAATTTTGAGCCTTAGTTCTATTACAATAAGATCTGATATCACTTTTCCCAGTGTAAATAAATCTTGATTATAAAATATTTTTTATCAGTACAGAAAGGAATTCGTCATGTATTTCTCTAGATATATCGAGATTCATCATATTTTTGCAAGACCACTATGGTATTATCGACCTCAATTCACTTACCTTAGTGAATCTCATCAAGCAAGCCCCAATAAAACACAGCAATAACAAAATATATTTGATTCTATTATCCATAACTAACAAACGAGATCATCGCAGTAGATTGACAAAGGTAATTTATTTATACGATTTCTGTCGATATGGGGGAGGGTATGTCAACATTGACTCTTTGTCAAAGTGTTTGCTCTGTGTAAAGGCATGGTACCGCCACACTTTTTTGCTTTTGTTCCTTTGCAATTCATTTGGTTGGTAGCTCGTTTAGAAATTTATACTTTTTTACTTCACCTAGTTTTGTTTTTCACATCTATTCTCATATTTCAGCCTACATCTACCCACTGATGATTTTAGGCTTCCTTATTATCCCACCACTTTCTTTATTCCCACTCCTAGTCATATTTATTCATAATTTTAGCAAGTTTTAGCAATTATAAATTCAATTCAAGCCGAAACTCATAAATTGAAAATACTTCTAATGTACCTGAAGGCTCTGTAATCTTAAGTGCTAAAAAATTAAACCTATGTTCTTAGTTTTCAGTCTAAACGGTAGAACTACATTGAAAACTAATTAACCTGAAAGAGTGGTCATCTAAAACGTGTGCTAAATACTCGTACTATCAAATAGTATTAATGATCTTAATCATTGGCACGTCAGAGGCACTTCAAAATGCCAGAAGAAAACCAGCATCACGTTTTTTCCCAATACATTTTTCGATATCTCCATACGAGTATAGCTTCCTCGGGCCTATTGTCATGTCGCATTAACGGATATCGCATCATAACTCCCGATAATCTACGTTTATTGGCTCTGCTCCTGGTTTATTGCACTCTTCAAATATATGTCTTACCTATACTCTACGGGAGGCTGTTTGCTGGGCGATAATGGGTCTTATGTTTTGCGAATATTTTCTCAATGTTTTGAAAACTTATTCTGACACTCTTGAGACTCTTACAAGTAGACTCTTACAGAGTAAAATATTATTAATTTTGTGCGGTGCGATTTTTGTTTATTAAACTTTTTTTACTCTTCAGAATAATCACTAAGGAACTAAGTAAGTAATATAACTTGTTAAACTTTCGCGATTTGTTAACATAATGATAATTATTATTACGGGATTTTATCGCGTACCTTTTATTTATTTTGTTTCCCGACGTTTCGAAACGTCGGGAAACAAAATAAATAAAAGGTACGCGATAAAATCCCGTAATAATAATTATCATTAAGTAAGTAATGATAGAAACAAGAGCATCAAAATTATGCACGTCAATTTATGAATCACCCAATAGTATTCAAATTAGGTCCAGTTTAATATTAATGTTGAGCTATATTAGACTTATAAAAGTTTTTATTCAATTCAAAGTTAAATTACTTCAAAATCTTTGAACTGAAAAAATAGGAAGAAGCTTAGTTCTTGTATAATTTCTATTACACCAATTACGCTATAATGGAACAAAAGCTTTAGTATAAGAATCACGATGCGGCATTATACTCAAGACAATTCATTATTAGAGAGCCGTTACAAGCTATAATCGGCAGTTATCGCCCTTTTATAGCAAGCTTTATGGCCGGAACTATTCATCCGAGAAATTCACTTGTAAACTCTCTGAGATTCTTTGTCTTCTAGTAAAACAACAAACACTAACCCTTTTATTTTTAATTAACATTATTCATCATCATCTCAGCCGTAAGACGTCCACTGTTAGACATAGGCCTCCCTCAAATATTTCCATGTATTGCGGTTGGAAGCGGCCTGCATCCACCGCCGACCGATTTTACAAAGTCGTCTGTCCATCTTGTCTATTAACATTATTCATATTTAAACTTGTTTGATTTTTTTTACTGGTATTAATTAAATAACCCTTTTTAAAACGAGATCCATATAAAACTTTTGAAACTATCATGGTTGCAAACATTGTAAACACTATCTATATATATATATATATCGGGAGACTCGAAAATCCAAAAATCACGGTAAATATCCCGTTTATAGTGTTTACAACGAGATCCATATAAATTCAATAATATAGTCTCCTTTTTACTTTAGGCTGTGAATGAGCAACACAAATTAAAAAGAAAACTTTCTCTATAAAAATGTATAAGGCACCCCATTCTCTATTAACTTGTAATAGTTGTTTACAACCGGCACCGACAGCGTTTACAATATATTACGATCTACCAGCAATAAAAAGGGGTAAAAAATGAAAGGAAAAAACGTTAAAATAGAAGCGGAATAAATACGACTTCCTTGAGGAAATAATAATGCTGTTTGCAATTCATTTGGCTACCTGGTTACCCTTACAAGAAAACAACGGAGATTTTTAACCCTCCTTGGCACGATTTTTCTTGGGAGTCGCGATTTTTATTTCTTAACCCTTGCTTTTCGCGAAATCAAAGTCTGATAACGAGTGACTTGAAAAAGGATGTAATTGCAATTTCCTGAAACAATCCTGTCTATTCAACTTAAATTTATGAAAGTATATAGGTACATAAAGTGATTCCTGGGTCAATGTGATCGTTTTAGTGATATTTTTTGTAATAAATAAGAGAGTCATTGAAAAAGTCTGAATATTATCCTGTACAGATAACACTGATTGTCGCGAAATAACCGTCTTAGTTCATTATCTGGATAGACTTACATCCAGAAAGTTAAAAAATCAGTTGCTTACCGTTACAACACAAGTTTCATTTTATTAAATTTACTGCTCCAGACAATTTAAATACATTCAAAACGTAACTCGAATATACTGGCCAGAATTTTTTTATGTTTCATTTATCAGAGAAATTGACAATTTTCTCTTAAGATATTCTTACGAAACCCCACCATCCCGACAAATGGCGTGTCGCACAAGAAAAATCAAAGCCTAACAAGGAGCCAGCTTGCTTACATTTAAAAACGTAATTGTAACTAACCGCTCCCTTTCTTTTATTAATTTACCTCATCCATCCCAACCCCTTGACGTCACGTTTGAATAAAAAAATCGCGACTTTTGTATAAAATATTCATGATACCGCGACCTCGGCTTGAATACGCAATTGTTTATTTGAATTTTAACAAATTTGTTTTTGTATATACATTTTAAGCTTCCCAGGACGAGAGCTTTCAGAAATAACACAATACGAACTTTCATCAATGTTTTTTTGAATCTTGTTTTAGCTTAATTTAATATTAATCAAACATTTCAGAAGCAATCAGTATCAAATAAATGAGCTGATCTTTAAGCAGTTAGGTATAGGTTAGAGATCTAAATTCATTATTGGACCAAGGACTTAACTTAGTTTGTAATTAAAAGGCAAACTCGTTCAGTTTTACTAATAAGAGGGTAGTTGATAAAACTTCGACGGAAGATCGAAGGTCCTCTGAATATTTGCGAAGCTCTTTTAAGTCTCGAGTGGCAGGCACTTAGATATGAAATTGATAAGCAATCATTTTATGGGCAAAGTGAGCTAAATTATATATTTGTAATTTTGTACTTCAAAGTTTGTGACTTGAACTGTATTCGGTGAGTGGAATAACAGATCATAATGTCCAAACTTAAATTTCTCTTATAGTATGGTGCTTTTTTTGAAATTATTTTTGTTCTTTCTATTCATCATCAACATTTTCATACAACCCAACTGAAACTGACCTCTTTTTGCTATCTAATATTTGAATTCGTTTGATGTTTGTTCTTTGATGTTTGTTCTTTAAGAACAAACATCAAACGAATTCAAATATTCAAAGAACCGCATCTACTGAAGAATAGGTACTAAAAATAATCAGAACGATTACAAAAATGAACATCAGAAGTGCCCCTTTACCATCAAATGCTCCCGTTCGCATTCCTCGACCTCCCGTCTTTTTTTAAATCCCAGTAACAAGCCAATAAAATCCCTTCGCATTTTTCTCTCACAACCCTACGAAAACCCTCCCGATTACATCCAAATTTACTTAACACCTACACATTAAACTCGCTAATTTTTTTAATGTAATTTTCTTATCCACGGACTAGGAAGGTTACGGGCCCATTTTTAATTAGATAATCGAATGAATTTCGTCGTTTAAATTGAATTTTCGGTATGATTAATGGCGTGTTAGGACAAAGGAGTGAAAATTATACGTGCATTACGCTGATTGGTCAGGCTGTTTGTGACGTAATTGAGTAAGTACCTTAGGCACTGATTAAAAGTAGTTCGTTAGCGGAACAAACATTGGTTCAGGTAAACAGGAATGAGACTGGAGATTGCCTCGAAGCTACGAGTACTCTTTTAATTAATTAAGTGTATGGAGCGAGTTGAGCGAGTGCACACATCTGCAACGTAAAAGGGGAAGTTGTTAAGCAAAATTGTAAACTTAGTTTAGTCATCACCTAATTTGTTTTTGCTATCCTGTTCCATGAATTTTTCAAAACATCTGTCTATTACACACATTATGCTCTGACTCAATGATCAGGTGGAATCAATAGCGAACCTCAGGTAGTTTTGTAAATGTTTTTGTGTCTTAGACTGATAAGTTGTTGGAAGTAGTCGTTCATATTACATAATTAAACAAATATATCTATACTTACCAATATTTAAAGCTGAAGAGTTTGTTTGTTTGAACGCATTAATCTCAGGAACTACCAGTCGGATTTGAAAAATATTTCTGCATTTGATAGCTAAACTCTTGAGGAAGAATATAGGCTTATCATCATCATTATTTTCATCACCGTATACCAACACTACAGGGTTACAACATCACTAGAAAAATAAATTTCAGAACGGTCAGTACTGGCATAGATAAAATAGCTTCTACGGTGGAAAAATTATACAGGGCAAAATTAAATTCGTCACTAAATTTAGCCAATAGTAAATACAAACTACACTTGCTATCAAAGCATTACAAATCAATTACACCTGATAAACCATCCCTAAACTTTCCAACTACATAGGTAGTAGAGGTATTGAGTATCAAAGTAAATAAATTATTGAGCCCCAAGTAGACCCCGAGACAGGACTTAAGATTGGCCTTATTAGAAATTCACTTTGGCCTCGGCTAAATAATCCGGGCCATTAGCAAATGTAACCTCGCTACTAATTACATTTCGATAGTAAACACCTGTCATTCCTACATCGAAAGACTGAAGACATTATAGAACGGAAGCTGGTGATACTTTTTCCGAAATTGATTTAGACGTGGTAATAAAAAGGATAAATAGATGACATTTTGAAAAAAAGTTAGGTTAAAAGTACCCTAAACCAGCTAATATGAAAGATTTTATAACAATGAGAAAGGAAACGTTTTTTTTTCAATCGGTGATCTCTGCCGATTTCTCCAGAATGAGGTTTGGTTTTATGGAAGTATTAAATTTAATTTAATAGTCATAATTATTAGCTAAACTTAGAGATTATTATATGCTTGAGTAAACAGTCTTTAACTTTTTGTAAGTAACATATGAAAAGTTGCCTCCTTTTTACAAAATTCATACAAAATGTTTGATGCATACAAAATGATGTAAGAAAATTAGCACAGGCCCTCGTCCTAAAGATGTAGAAGTAATTCGGTTTTAGTGGTTCGTTTGACATGGACACGGTCGGTCACTCGATACGGTCAATTGGAGACGTGATTTGCAAATGAAGGTTCTGATCCGATTTTCAATATCCTTTGAGATAAGATCTGGGATCCTAAATCCTTGAGACGTTATTTTAAATGAAATAATCATTCTAATGTATTAATTCAGGAGTAAACTGTTATTTAACTACTCTATTTGAGTCAATGATTAGGCTTGCACGGGGCTTGAAGAATGACACAGATAAGCTAATTTTTTCAGAATAAGTATCATTATTGACTTGAGACTTTTTATGAGATTCTTCTCGATTGGTTATTTACTGAAATTTAATACGATGAAATTGTGAAGTAAATACTTCCGCAAAACTTCATCCATGACATCGATTGCCTGTAGCTCAATTGGACTAGAGAAATGATTTAGAAATACCTACTATAAAAAAATAACAAGAAAGAATTGTAACATTCCATAGCAACAATAATTCATTGTAAGCATAAGGTGCATACTATAACCAGAGGAGGTGTTAAAGGAGAGTCGGGACAATCTCTCCAGTATTATCGGATTCCGCGGGTGCTGGCCCACAATGGATGTCCTGACCGAACCGAGCTTACCGCGGCGGAGTACTTTGTACCAAATCACTTCGCGTAGATTTATTGCCGAGTGTCCCACTTACCCCACCCTCCCCCATATAAATTGTGGAATAAGTGTTGCCATATTTACTGGTGACGTATTGCAAATCGCGGGTGCCTTCTGCGCTTGTCACGAGTAGTAATAACTAATTGCTAATCTGCTGTCCGATGATGAGTTTGAATAATTTATGTTGGAAATTTATCGTGCTTTGGGTACTGAAGATATGTGATTAGTTGAGCCGTTGATGCGTCTGTGAAGGAGAGATATTTCATTGTGTCTGACAAAATATAGTAAAGTAGAGAAGAGAGTCAGAAGACTGATCAGCTGTGCGATATTGGTAAAATGTTTAGGAAATGTGACATTGAAAACTGCAAACCTACTTTCTTACATTTTTAATTAATTCTACTTAATATTTTACATCAGCAGCTTTGTGCGTATGTTTCTGTTTCACTTCTTAATGGCTGAAATGGTTTGCATAGAACTTGGAAATAGATGTCATCATCTATTTCCAAGTTCTATGCAAACCATTTCAGCCATGGCGACTTTCTAGCCTATTTTTTGGTCGCGGTGACGGCCATTGAATTCTTCTGGATATTTAAATAGAAGTACATTGGACCTGGAATAGTGTATAGCAGTGGTTCTTAACCTATGGTCCGCGGACCACTGGTGGTCCCTGGAACCACTTGAAGTGGTCCGCGAAGCTATCCGAAAAAATTAAACAAGCGACAAAGGATCAAAGTTGAAAGAGAAAACTTACTGTTGGTGGTCCGCGGCAAGTTAGAAAGTTTATCAAATGGTCCCTCATCACTAAAAGGTTAAGAACCACTGGTGTATAGGAATACTTTAAGCGTTGGTACCATGTTAATGAATTTTTGTGCAGTACCTAATGGATAATTTTTATTCGTTTTTGTAGACTGAAATATTCATGCTGTTAATATTTAGATTAAAATTTAAATTTTAGAACATATTAGTGAAAGGATTTTATTATGTCAGTGGTGTACCAGCGCGCCATATGCGACCCAGCCGCGGCCGAACTTGCTCTATAAATCAAGAAGCGAAACTATTTCGTAATTAGATCGCATTCAGGGGCACAACACCTTCTTGAGACGCCCAAAGGGTCCGAAGGTAGGCTCCGTTGCCTTTCAAGCACCTCTTTATCGGATAATATCCTTGGTAAATGGATCCCAAATATTTTATGCTCCATAAACGTTATGGTCGTGTTGGCCTAACGGAAGTAACTCAATTTTTAATCTAAAGATTGCAGCGTCAAATCTTGTGCTGAAGTATTAGATGTTTCATTTCATGTAATAACGAAATATCGGTCAAGATGCAAACCCACGACCTTCTGATCGAAAATCGAGGTACTATCCCACTCGCCCTCTGTCTATATGCAGTTATAATCCTGTTTATTTTTCTACCTAAACAGCAAAACGCTGTATTCATATTTATTACCTAACGGTCGGTATTAAACATTAAGTACCGCGATAGACAATGAGAAAAATTGCGAAACTGAATCCTCTTAACGAACGTTCCATTCTTTTCTTTTGATGTTTGTACTTAGTGTTTGATAAGTTGATCCTATTACAATGTCCAGGTAACGCGCAGTGTACAATGGAGTCGCCGGCACGCTAACAAGATTATAACTTTATTTTGTAAATTAATAAAAAGTATGAGCCCCGTGTGTTCTCTCCCTCGCTTCTGTCGCCGACATTATTGTAAATTTTAATGATATAAAAATGCTCAGGCTTGGATGCTTTTAAGTGATTGTGTTCATATTCGTATAGAGTAACAAAGCATTTAGCTCCCTTAAAAATATACACAATCTTGTTCAGGTTTTCGTACATTGTTATTAAATTGTTTTAACTATTTTGCATGAGCTTTCGAATGTTTTCAACTTTATATTTTTCAATATATATTTTCGTAACGAGATTTTGTTAACTATCTTAGTCACCTCAGATATATTACATTTTTTTATGTGATTAATTACTTATTCATGTATTTGGGAAACGGAAATCACCACTACCAAGGAGCGAAAGACATTCTCTCAAATCATTTAGTCATTTAAGATTCTTTGAAGGGTACCCAATAGACATCTTCAGAGGTATTTCTAAATACATATTTGCGACCATATTACAACTAAAAAAAGATTCTAAGCCAAGCTTATCAAAGCTATATTTAGTTTTATATCCGTGTATTGTCTCTATGTATCTTAAACCGGCAAGCCGTCACCAAATCCCGTGTTAATGAAACAATAAATTCGTATTCCGTGTGCACGTCATACGTCCAATATCCCTCGCAGTGCAAGCCTGACGCGTTGTCTCTCATTAACTTAATACGCTATGGTTTGTACTCCGCAATATGTACGAAATGAAATACTTTGGACGTACAGGATGTTAGAGCAATACAAAAAAAAAATATGGAGAAATATAAACAAATAGGTACATCATCTTTATCAAACAAATACATAAGTACTTACATAAAATTATGAGGCAGTTAAAAAAAATCTATAAGTACGTGCATATTCATTTATTTTTGGTAAGATATATTTCATCGATCGAGCGAGCGAAGCGAGCGAAGATCTTAGTGGCAAGTTAGGCGATTTTGCTTTGTATGTTTGTATGTTTGTATGTTTGTATGTTTGTATGTTTGTATGTTTGTATGTTTGTATGTTTGTATGTTTGTATGTTTCATTTTTATGTTCTCGCATAACTATCGAACCGCTAATCCAATCTGTATGAAACTTGATAGGTCAATAGGTAGTGCTATGGAAATTTGCTGTGGAGCGTATGAGCGTAATCGATGAAGGGGTTGTAAAGATATGGGGTTCCCAAGGGGGTAAATTTTTTTCAAAGTTACCCAAATATATTGAGTGGGGTGTCATACGAAAGGGCTTATTTTGTACATTCCAAAATGGTTTTTATTTTTAATCTAGGATGTATAGTTTTTGAAATACGACCAAAGAACAAAAACTACGAAACCAGAGCTGCAAGAGCTCCCGTTTCATAGAGTTTCGATGTCTTCGTAGCTCATTGACTGGTCGGTCTTAAAAAGAGAGTGGCATCGTTGCGGTTTGGTTTGCAATGATTTTAGATGCTACTTGATTTATTTTCATGATAAAAAAATTTTTGATAAAGAATGAAAATAATTGGGGTAAAAAAAGTTAAATAAAAAATATATTGAGTGGGGTGTCAAATGAAAGGTCTTAATTTGTACATTCCAAAATAGTTATTATTTTCATTCTAGGACGTATACTTTAGAAATACGACGAGAATTCATAAATATGAAATAAGTAAATGAAAAATTAGACACGACATTATTGTATTGCATGCATGCTAGTATTTTTTACCATGAAGAGCTAGCGCAATAGGCATACTCGGAAGTAGTAGCACTTGAAATTATAGGGGTAGTCAGAAGAAAGTCCAAATGTAAGCCATCTACGGTGCGCGAGATCTCAGTTCGGGGCGAACTACTAGTACAAGCTCTGCATAATTTGGGGTTAGATGATGCTGTGAAATGTCCAGCATTATTTATTAATTAATCTAAAAACATTTTTTTTATATTTTATCGATCGAGCGAGCGAAGCGAGCGAAGATCTTAGTGGCAAGTTAGGCGATTTTGCTTTGTATGTTTGTATGTTTGTATGTTTGTATGTTTCATTTTTATGTTCTCGCATAACTATCGAACCGCTAATCCAATCTGTATGAAACTTGATAGGTCAATAGGTAGTGCTATGGAAATTTGCTGTGGAGCGTATGAGCGTAATCGATGAAGGGGTTGTAAAGATATGGGGTTCCCAAGGGGGTAAATTTTTTTCAAAGTTACCCAAATATATTGAGTGGGGTGTCATACGAAAGGGCTTATTTTGTACATTCCAAAATGGTTTTTATTTTTAATCTAGGATGTATAGTTTTTGAAATACGACCAAAGAACAAAAACTACGAAACCAGAGCTGCAAGAGCTCCCGTTTCATAGAGTTTCGATGTCTTCGTAGCTCATTGACTGGTCGGTCTTAAAAAGAGAGTGGCATCGTTGCGGTTTGGTTTGCAATGATTTTAGATGCTACTTGATTTATTTTCATGATAAAAAAATTTTTGATAAAGAATGAAAATAATTGGGGTAAAAAAAGTTAAATAAACAAATATATTGAGTGGGGTGTCAAATGAAAGGTCTTAATTTGTACATTCCAAAATAGTTATTATTTTCATTCTAGGACGTATACTTTAGAAATACGACGAGAATTCATAAATATGAAATAAGTAAATGAAAAATTAGACACGACATTATTGTATTGCATGCATGCTAGTATTTTTTACCATGAAGAGCTAGCGCAATAGGCATACTCGGCAGTAGTAGCACTTGAAATTATAGGGGTAGTCAGAAGAAAGTCCAAATGTAAGCCATCTACGGTGCGCGAGATCTCAGTTCGGGGCGAACTACTAGTTTATAAAAAATAACAATTTACTTTGCTAATATTTATGAGTCTGAAACTTGTTTGAGCTATTTGCAGAAGTGAAATTCGATCGCAAAATCGTTTAGCTTTTTGAGGACACACCGTAAGCTTTACTTAGTTTCGTGTTTGCTGATATTTTTTGAAATACAAGTAACATGGTGTTACTATAAGTTCTAAAAACTTATCTTTGTCGTCGAATTACATAAGTTTTGTAAGCTTAAACAAAACATTACTATTTGAGATACCTTTTACCACTAACAAACGATGTTGTGGTTCTGCCCTTTATTGAACTTCATAGAGACTAAATTCCACTGCAACAACCCATATTAAATGAACGCTAATAGTAAAATACACAAACCAATTTAGCTTTCTAAAATAAATATGTTCTTGTGTAATAAGGAGCACCCTGTACAAGGCAGCTACTTATGGCTCATCAACAATATTGCTGCCGTACAAACGAGTTGACGTAACTCGCGTCAAGGCGGACACTTGCAGTAATTTTATGAAGATACGCCCTCAGACTAATTCCTCATCAGGGGTAGAGCTTTTACTTTATTTGTGTGTAAGTATGTAGTATCGATCATAATAATACGAATAAAGTGTATTATAAATGGAAATTGACAAGTTAAACATATTTTGAAAAAACGGGCTAAAAAGTTTTTTAGCTTTCGTAAAGTATGGAAAATTTGGTAAATATATAAGTACTTAGATCATTTTACTATTATTATTTTTTATTATTTATTTTATTATTTTACTATTATTATGAGAGAAATCAATCAATCAAGAAAGCAAAAATTGTTCAAATAATATAACATATTCACAAGGAACAAACGTACGATCACGCATTAGGCCCCTTACACTCAGGAGGTAATGAGCGTAATGAGCCGGCGGACGACAGCCGCCCGACCCGAGCCGGGGATTACAGCTAGTATCGATAAGCTTTATTTTGTATAAGTTGATCTTACGTGTCAGGGCAAGGGAAGTCGCTTATTATTTCTGTCAGATGTTACGTGGTTCACTGACTGAACCAGTAGGTATAAGGCATCATAAAGAAAAGAGTAGAAAATACTTTAATGTACATACTAAATAAACAACACAATATTACATAGTTAATGTATTTGTGACATTATATGAGCAAATTAGCTTGATAAGGGTTTAACAGTTTTTATTTACATTTGGAAAATAGACAATATTTTTTTGATTCAATATTTCTTATTAGGTTGACTTGTTATCCCAATCGAAATAAATACCGCAGTTATAACTCAGATGATATTAATTGAGGCTTGGAATAATATAATTTTTCTCTGCGAAGCCTTGGGTGCTATTATTTTCCTTACAGAATTGCGTAGTTCCTTTTTACTTCAAAAAATAAGCAAGTGTTGTTCGATCTTATCTAACGAATAAATTCTACTATACAAGTTATTCGTCATTCTTATCTCAGCGCATTAGGAGAAGTTGGAGGCCAGCAATGACCACGAATGCCCCCTAATGACCCGCAATGCCCACAATAACTCGAGGAGAATGCGCTTGATTCCGCGCCGCCTCGAGGGACATTATATGAGAAGACACGACTTCGTTATTATGTGGATAACAAATAATGTAAGTCTAGTGCTAAAATTGGAGAAAAAAGAATCGTAAGACCAATCGACGGCTCAAACAAAATACAAATCAACTGGCTGGTGTCTATCGTGATTACAACTACGTCGTCGGTCTGGATCAATTTAATATTAATCATAAGCATACTGCGATATCTTTATAAAAATTCAATACGAAGCGCTCGTGGCGTAGTTTGCCTAGACGTTCTTAGTTTTTTTTTTTTTTTTAACGAAAATAGGTTCGCGTTTGACCACACTCTGCCTGATGTAAAGCAACAGTGCGGTCTAAGATGGAGCACGCTTACCTAGAAGGAACCTATTGACTCTCGATTTGAAGACACCCAAATTATACCTTTCTGGAAATACAGACCCCGGACATAGATATAGACCCCAGATAATACAGACTTAGTAGATCAGCTGTGATCTTTTGATGCTGTTTCATTAGAACAGCATTTTTGGATGGGTAGCATTAACAGCTCGGTGCTTTCGTGCTTTGAAGAGTACGTTAAATTGTCGGTCCCGGGGTTTGAGTCGTCAAACCATGACGGAGGCCTTCTGGCGGCCTAAAAACTCAGTCACTAGAGATAGGCAGTAGCTCATGCGAACTTGCTTTTTATAAAAATTGCGCCTGTTAAAAAAAAGTTGCATGAGTCACACATCCACAGCATCTTAGAAGAGCCAATGGACTATTTTGTCAAGCTTAGTTCTTCTAAACGATGATAATATTTGCTACACTATGTTTGCATTTATTTATTCAATTGCTCTACATCTGCTCAATTCAACTGTGAATAATCTTTAATAAATACAAATTGAGATAACATTTACGTGTTTAAAGGGTACAGTCGTGAGACTGGTCTGTATTTTTGTTTTTAGTTATCATCAAGATGAAGGGGGAAAATATTCATCTGGTTGTTATGAACGATAAAGTAGCATGATTCATGTCATGCTCACCTTAATCCATTCCAATCAGATTGAATCAGGGATTGAGTGGGGCTCGCTAATGGTCAGTATGACGGGCATTACACCGATTAGCATCTACCTGCTCCAACCCTTCCGCACCTAGAATTATGATTACCGAATCGGCAAGATAGCTGCGTATTTACTTTGATTCTCGTCGTTAAAAGTTTGCGGGGCTGACGAGGGCCGTCGTTAGGGCTCTAATGGGCACCATTTGTCTTGTCCGGCCTGTAGTTGTGCCCGCTAATGAAATTATTGCCGCAACTACACTAAAGGTTATAAATACGACCCCCGGCGGACGCCACCTTGTTTCGCACTAATGGACCGGTCAAACTGTAAACTGTGTTATCAATGAAATTACAATTAGGATAAAAATAAAGGGTTGGATACATGCTTTGTTTACTTTGT
Source organism: Camptogramma bilineatum (assembly GCA_958496255.1). Lineage (NCBI taxonomy): Eukaryota > Metazoa > Arthropoda > Insecta > Lepidoptera > Geometridae > Camptogramma > Camptogramma bilineatum. Next base: position 12,819,880 of record OY292456.1, read on the forward strand.
AGAATAGAAATTGAGGGGCAACTTTGCCAATTAATTTGGTTAAGGACGTTTCTTAATTGTTATGTTCAGTACCTACATAGTATTATTTTATGCCACGGTTAGCTTGCTACCTGTCACGTTCAACATTAACTACTTATAATCAAACATATTGGACGTGCCTTTGACTAGTCGAGATTTCTTTAAAGACTCTAGCTAGAATGATTGAAGATATGAGCGAATGTCTGTCTACTGTCTTTAGGGGTGCAGAATTGAATTCAATCATTTGTTGAAATGCGCAGAATACATTTATTTTTGGATTCATTGCAATAAAAAAATTATAAGAAATTACTATGTAACTTTTGATCGTTGGAGGATTGAACTATACTACATTTTATTTATAGTTTTTACAATCTAGAGTTGAAGCAAATAATACCTGCATCACCTGCATGTTTAAAAATAAACAATGAACGCGTAAGTCTCACACGAGGTAGAGTGTTCGTGACATGCTACAAATGACACTTGGAGTTCACCAGTATAAACTTGGACAATATGAACACAATAAAACGCGGTATTCTCAGCAGATTCGCGAAATGTCCGCCAAGAATGCCATCTGCCTCGGACAATCAAAACTTTGAAAGGAATTTTCTGCTTAGCGTCCAGTGGATTGGTGCGGACAGCTCGCCCGACTGTCTTGGACATAATGCGACTCGAAAATCGTGCTCTTGATTACGGTTTAATTTCATTTTGTATTTGAATCTGTAGTATATGGCTTCGGAATGACATATAAGTTTCGTGTTAGAGTTCGAAAGTGTTTTATGATGAGCCCTACATTTTTCAAACGAGACCTTCTCCAGACCTGTCATTTTTGTATACGATTCTGAAGAGGAAGATCGTCTTAAATAGATAAGTACGTTTCAAATATTTAAGTAGCGTTTCAGTATTCGGGCATTAGAGTCATAAGAAGCTTTAAACATAAACTGTAAAAAGTATTCTGGAGCAGCAAACTGTGAATAATTTATTGAGATTAAAGTAGCCACATCAAAAAACCACTTCGAACAATGTCGGTACACCGCAGAAAGGGATCCGAGTATTGACGCTTCATTGCCCTTTCATTCCCGTTTCATTGAAAAATACGAGTTCTCATCCGCAAATACCGTAATCTTTACATCAAACGGCGAAACCAAACCTTGATATTACACGCGTCATTTGAAATGTTTCAAAGACATTCCACGTCGGGGAAAAATTAAAATAACAAAGCGAGCACAATGGAGCGCGTGGGACGCGCGACTGATTTGCAGAGCCACCACTAAAGGAACCGATGAAATTAAAAATTCTTTAAAGAACATTCAGCTTTTTAAAGTAGTAAAGCAACATATTCTAATAAACAAATTTTTGCGTGCGTAATTAGAAATTGTTTAAACTGGCAAAAGCCCATACTAAAAATTCAATGCCATTCAATAACAGAGCTGAAACATAAATGCATTGTACTGTCGCGGGTCTGTTTGATCAGTCTCCCATAGTTTTGGAAATCGAAGCCGCATTCCACTATTGAAAACAAATGGGATGTTCGTTCAAAAACCGCAGCGAGTGTGAACGTTTCCCGCGACACATGATGGATCAGCCGGCAGCGGGCGCTTTGTGCCCATTTCCGAACGGTTACCTTCGAATACCCTCGAACACTCGCAGATTTTAAACGCATTCCGCCATTTCGTGCGCCATTAGTCGAGGTGAAAGAGCCAGTGATTATGATTGATCGCGCTTTCGCACACAATGTGGTTACTTGACTTGTTGAATGGGACCCCTCACGTGTGCACTTGGCTTATTTGTTGGAAACTTTGTTAGATTATTGGATAAGCGATTTCTTTTCAGTTTTATAATAAGAGCTAAATAACTAATTATTTAAAAAACGCTTTTAACAATAAACCTACATACAACTATCAACAATTGTCTGAAACTCAAATCACAATAGTCTGAGTAGACATTCTCCAGACAATTGATATCGTCCAAAGCTCCGATGCAATATAAAATATTACTATCCCAAGTCGCACTCCACTGCATCTATTGTGAGTCGATACCATTCGGACCATTCGAAAATTAACTGATTAACTCGAAACTTAGTCTTGAGATGGTAATAGTGCAGTGCCTCTATGCATTTATGTGCTCTACTGTAGTTCCTAGACAAAGCAAAGCTAAATACAGTCAGACATTCGTTTTCAAAAGACAAAAATAACGCAAAAAAAATGAAGTAGGTACATTCTCGAAAAAATAAAAATGTTACGAAAGGTAAATATTTGATCGAGGACTTTGGAAAATGACAAATAAACAAGGTAAGCGTACTCTCTCCTTTCCAATAAATAATTCGTAGAAATCGCAGCTATTTGTATTGTAATTCGGGGTGACGGAAGCAATTATTTTTTATCGACACGCACGAACGGGCGGGAGAGGAAAATATCACAAGTATTCGGATTTTATTTTATTTTTAAACAGGGGAATAAGAGCAACAAATGAATACATCAAATATACTTACATCAACATTGAACCTGGACATGAGGTTCTTCTTTTGACTTGCCATATTCCGCAAATATTTATAGAATCTGAAAACTCAACTCGAAACCGTCTAATGTCGAATTATTCCGTTTTTCTTTTAAATATTTAGAAAGAAATAGTTGAAATGTACTATTTTAGTTCGAGGTGAACACAAAAGCTCATCGACTTTTCAACGTAAAGAAAATGAACTGAACTGTTTTTATTTATTAAAAATCGTGTGCTTATAGTCCAACCTTGAGGCGAGGGACAAAGACGACGCATTGCACCCGCGGGAACTAACTATAGATAGGAGACAAAAATAAGGTTTAAAGGGAAAACTGTGTTTCGGGGGACCTTTGTATTGAGATAGCGACGCCCGAATGGTTTTTGTATTGTTTTATTGTTGACCCTAATATTATGGTGATTGTTGATTGTGAAAGATACTTGGTGACTCCGTGTCTTAACATTTTGGTTTTTTTTTTATGTAGGTATATTCAACTCAAGTAAATTTTTTTATTTGATAATCTATAAGAATATACAATAGGAATTGGAACACTAACATTCCTTTTTAAGACATCTTAATGTCAATTAAGAGAATAATAATTGAATTATTATATTGTTTTCTGGCAAGACGAATGACTTCTTAAATTGTTTGGAAAATGTTATAAGTGTACTATTGCGGTAATCGTCATCAACAACCGGAGGCATATTTTTCCAAATTGACATTGCTAGTCTAGTATTCTGTACCTATTTATAGTAAGTAGCCAGAGCTTACAAACAAAATGCGCATACAAAAACACAATTTCTTCCACCCGAAAAATCTGAACATCTCAATGAATACAAGTTAGCCTGAAGGGATGCGATGGGGACCGAAATGTCTTTTTTATAATCTGTTTACTTGTTTCCTCTCTTACGAGATAATCTTTTTATACTGAACTTCCGATGTGTTTGCAGATGATAAAAATGCTGGGTGTATTTTTGCATTTTTCGGTGTTTGAGCATACTTTTTGGTGTCACACGTTGATACATTCATAACTAAACGAATTACTGCAAGTTGGTTTAGATGTCTACATAAACAGGCTCACTGCTCGTCACACATCTCCAGGCACCATAAACATAGTTTTTCAAACATACCAGACGTTGAAGATAAAAATAAGTTATTAAGCTACGAACAACACTACTCTGTTGCAATTTTTGCCTATCCTTAATAAACGATTTTCGAAGAGCACAATTTTTTATACTTTTTAGCAAAATCAAATTGAACTTAATATGCGGATGAATAAAGAACTTTTTCTACCTTTTTCTTGATAAATGTGTTACACAATGAATCGCCTACAAAGTATAGATAAAATTTAACTAAGTATGTGATCATCGGAAAAATAAATGGAACGAACGCCAGTTATTCGCCTAATTCCCTGCCAAGACGCGAACCGTTTAACAAAGTTTAACTGAACATAAAATTTTATTAACCCATATATGAAATAGTGAGACAATTCCGCCTCCAATAGGAGTTTCTCGAGTCATTAGCCGCATTTTTATTACTCTATGACGATAAACATGTCGTAAGCTACCGACTGAAAACATTCATAGAATTAGTTCCCCTGTCTCGATGTTACGATTCGATTATTACGTTTATTGTGTTCGATTATCGAGATTTGTTTATATTTTATTGGGGCATTTGTTGGTTAATAGACCACTTACTGTTTTTTATTGTCGTATTCATAGAATAGGTGGTTTCATTACTTGAATATACATTCTCATTCATTGATTTTTTTACCAAGGCAAACATACATGTGGTGGGGGACCCTGATGAAAAGATTTAAACATAGCTTAAAGAGGCCTACATTAAAGATCTGGCAACTTTACCACACAGGAGGCACAACATTATTTGGTAAGATTACGATATGAATGCTTTCTTCTGTAAAACAGAGCAACTTCCCTAGGCTGCTTCTAACTTAAAATATAAATTTTGAGACATCGCTTCAGAATTTTCAGGCTATAAATATGTATTTACATCGTTTTATTAAGAAGTGGTTGGATTGTCCTCTGTAATTTGATATTTATGATTTGTCTCCATCATGTTGCAATTTAACATCTCACCGATGCGAAATAGTCTCGTGTTGTTTAATTTTTCAAACTCCTATATTTCTCAGGAGCACAGGCATTATTTATTACTTACAATTTCGCTTACACCAGGGAAATATTTCCTTACATTTTTCGCTCGCGTTCCTCAAACAACTTCTAATTTCTAATGGGCCATTTGCCACTTTGTCAATTGCGCCGATAAATCTGAGCGGCCACGGGGTGAGTTACTGCTACATCTTGGAGTAAATTCCGCTATTCTTTTGTTTTATTTCGCGGTGCTCAGATGAGAGTGACCTGCAAGCCATTACTTTTGATGGAACGTGGAAGTTTTACTTGTTTTCGCAAGTGTCCTTTTACATTTTAAGTAGATATCTTCGTTATTCTTTTGCGTGATTGTTGTGTCGAGATTCAAAAATAATGTTGTTCATTTTTCCTTGAATCGTTATTATGTAAATTGAATTGCATTCAATCAATAGTTACATTTTATTTTTTGGCACGTATTGTAAAAGTTTTGACAAGTTTTGTCTAGACACGAACATATCGAAACTATACTACCTATTCATTAAAATTGACATGTTTGGGAAAGTTGAACGCAGTATTAATTAGGATAAAATTGATTCCAAAACGAAGTTCGAAATGATTTTATTGGTTCCAATTCTGTCTGTAACGAATGGGTTTTTATTCAGGCGGGCTGAGAGCAAAGTTTGGAAATAGTATATTTGGAAATAACCTATTTCAACTTTTAAATGATGTGTATGCGTGACATCACTTGTAACGGAACCAGTTTAGTGCAGTATTTTTAAATATATAAGATTTTTATAGCATAAATAAATTAAATGCATTGAAAATAAAGATAAAAAAGTTTAAGTCATTAACAGCTCTGTCAAAAGTTCTCTCACCACATTGAATAGTTAAAAATAGTAAATTCAGATTTATTTAACTTTATAAAATATGAAAGGTTACATCTTTTTTATGACTGACTACACCTCCATCAATATAAATAATTGCAGTTACGAGTAGAGCAGCAAATAAGGAATAACACTCCATGAGTGTCATACTCGCTCTACATTTTCACGCTGTTTGTAATAATCACAGTGAGTCCATACCAACTCCATTAAAATTTCGCACACAAAACACAGAACAAACAGCGGCTCACATGGCGGCTGTTTATTTAAGGCTGCCGGCCGAGTAATACCACGGTCTAATTCTGGAGCCGAATCCTAGTCTTTGAGTACATCACTCGACTCCGTCCTGTGGACGCTCACTCGTCTTTGTACCTTGAATTTTGGATGCGACGTCGGAGTTGGACAGTTTTCAGCGGACAGAATACGCAACTACCAGACTATAATCAGAATTGTAAAGTTACCAGTGCGATCACCGTCGCTCCATTAGCGATGATGCAAACTTTTTAATAGTTGTGGAAATTTAATTAAGGCGAGTCATCAGTCACTACCCGTCGCTGCTCCAGATAGATAAGGTGGGGTCAGGCTGCACCAACCCGCGCGTGATGAATGTGCCCTTAACGGACCTCAAATATGCCGCTGTCGGCTAGAAATGTTTGAATAACCCATGCAATTAAAGCGGAGCCGTGTGCTTCCAAGGAGATCGATTCATCCTTGAGTCACGCTTTAACTTATGCGGCATTATTCATAAGTTTGTTACTCAGGCTTGGACGGTCCAAATGCAAACAAACCGCGCTCTCATTATTAATCATTCGGGTCCTTGTTATCGAGTCGCGGCGGCGTGATGAAGTGGCGGTGAGCCATCGTTGTGATCATCACTAACTAGGTGTTGACCGTTGACCGCCACTGGACACCGGCCATCAATTATTCGCATCTACCCACAATAAGTTTAAATCTATTTAGATCCCTTCTAAATACCACAATTGTAACATCGTTACTAAATAAAACTGAAAACACAATTGTACAACCGTTATACATTGCTACGATGCCGATGTATTCATTATCTAAATTGCGCATTAGTCGAAACGCGAGTTCGACGATGTATTGAAATATTAAAACGTCCATACAAAAGCCGGGGAAAACGTTCTCACTCCTCATTAAAATTTGTACGACAGCTTCTAAATTCTACTCTTTTCTCCGCACCTCCGCAATATACAGGAAAAAGTGGAAGAGCGATGGTAGGTACTGAGTTGGGTTGGCAAAAGTTTTGCCTCCTCAACCCACCGGTGCGGTGGGGGCAAAAAGTGTTGCCGGCGGGTCTAGCTATAGCTGTGTTGGGAGAAAGTTTTCCGTGTTGCGGGTAGGGGGAAGGGGGAGGGCGCATGCGCGGGTGGTGCCCGCAGAGCTGACGTGACAGTCCTGCTCGGGACATGGATAGAAGTACAGGGGCTTGTTGCTACATTCTATGAAAACGATCACGTATCTGTCGATGAACGTTGATGATTTTATTTAGATCATTATTAGGCTGACTCTTTTAGTTCCAACAGCATTTTCAATGAGTTTTCACTGCCGAATTATTTATGTCTGAATTTTTATATTTACTGCACGCCTTGAAATCAGAAAAACTATATTTATTAATTTATTCAGAATAATTGTAGTAAGAACTACAGAAAAAACCTTAGCTTTTAGCTAATAAACAGTTATATTATAATTTCTTTGTATTTTGAAGTTTTTATGTAAAAACAAAAGGCTAAATAAACGTTCCGACCCAAAAGGAGGTCATGAAACTCTCAGGTCATGCATTCTATGGTCATGCTGAGGGCAGAGCTGCAATCGATACGATCTGCCTCACACCCCGAGAAAGTAGCGGCTAGCTTTGGCACCGCCTACGTAGCCGCGTAGTCCGCTACAAACCTAGCTTTGCTGATTCGTGGAAATCTACATCTCGGATTAACCGACATTGTGCAGTGAATTCTGCATTCAATGAAATACGTGCATACAAATTTTAATATATAATTTTGTCTAATGTATGAACTGAAACTACACTTATGGGTGAATAAGTGATGAAAGCATTTATAGCTGTGAATTTATAGTACTACATTTTGGGTGTTGTGTTAACTTCGCCGTACACACTTGAGTTCAATACGCGTATAAAAAAACTACTCGTTTGAGTGAATGAGTGATCAAATAATTCATAATTTAAAGTACTAGGTACATAGTGCGTTTTGTGTTAATTTTGCCATACACACTGAGTTCAATACGCTTATAAAACTTTGTCCTGTAATTATATTAATAAGAGTATAGGTATTATCTTCAGAATCAATGCCTAAAAATCTGAGTGAATGTGTACCGCTTCTTGGAGATCAGTCGTCATCATATTATTTCGTGTCTTATTCAATAATATCTGAGATATTATCTTTTGTTTCTTTGTAACACATAGATTTCGTTTGAACATTTTCAAGGTTCCACACTCAAAGCGGGCAGACTCAACTCTCTGAACTTGAAACCGACTCGCGCGCAACTTTCCGCCGGCATTTGTTGCGACTTGTTGTTACTGTTTGTTACCAAACTAAATTTGAGTTGCTAAACTAAAGTTGTGGATATTTAAAGGGAACTTTTTCAGAGTCAACGCCCGCTTACCGTCACCCAGTTTCTGAGTAGCAGTCGAGTTATGGCACTTGTTCGGAAGTAGTTGGACCAGTGGCCAGAGGGCTGCAGCGAAGGTCATGGCGCTAATTCGACCTTGCCTACAAGTTCGCGAGTTCTGGAACAATAGTTTCGGTTCTCTATGTGGGTTCTAGTCTTCGTAAGTACCTATTGCAGTGGACAGGGTCATGGATGGTGCACATAGGTCAATCAGGACTTTCAATCAGTTCGCACCTGAAAAAGTACCAATATATATGATGGTAAATAGTAGTAGGCTTTTACTACTTATAAGTCTGATTTAGAAGAATATTCAGGAATTAGGTATGTTTTCTTGAAGCGTTGTGGGCTCGTTTTTTCTCTGATTATTTGGCGACCTCAATAGCGTAGCGAGTGAGTCATCTGTGACGTAGGAGATGCAAGTTCGATTCTAACGCCGACATATTTGTTGCGGGTTCAAATAGTATGGTACTCGTCGTTTCTGATTACAGCCCAACAAACATTTCTAATGTGGGATAAAAACTGACTGTTTAGAATAGCTAATTATTTATTATTCTTACAAGTAAATCAAAACAGCCTTAGTCTAGTCTGCTAATTATCGAATTTAATCATTATTTGACTTTCTGAAATCCAATTAAGTACCACAAATCTAATCTGGTAAACAGAATCGTCAAAGTCGAATCGGAGAGTCTCATCATCGTCTTGATTAACCGATCTCAAAGGCTTCAAACAAATTGGCCACGACAAAATGGAAGATAATAACCATTACAGGACAGTGCCACAGAATATACAACATTCAGTATACCCCGCCCGAGGCATCGTGGCACCTGACTAACCAAATTAATTACAGCCCAATAAGGAAATATTAACCGGCTGGTTAATAAGCTACGATTAAATTGGGAGGGGCTAGCAGTCATTATTTATAAACAATAATATATCAAAGCGATATTTTCAAGATGGTGCTAGCCACAGAGCGATGCGTCATAGCGCTCGGGTTAATTTATTTACGAAGTTTATCGAGTTTTGTTTCTCAAAATACAAAGAAGAGTGTCTTTTCTAAGCCCGAATATATTAACAAATCACAGACTAACGTTTTAAGATTGGGTATGCTTAATTTGTAACTTATTTAAATAGATGGTATACATGAAATAATTATTATACTAAAATGAAAAATCAAACTTATGTTTACACTAAATTATAAACTTTAATGATGTAAACAATCACAAGCTTTAACCTGGTTTAGATTAGATTTTTTTAAAGACTGCGTTTTATAATAAAGGCTTTTTATAAATCGTATAGTAGTTTCTAATCACATACAATGTAATTGGTGCTATAAAGTATTATAGGTATGTATTTGAAAATAGTATATAAGTATTCTATCAGTTATCTGGTTCCCAGCTTTGCTTAGTTTGGGGCTAGATGGCGCTGCGTGAAAAGTCCAGCAATATTTAATTATTTAACTAACAAAATATTGCTGCTGATACGACACTTGCGGTAAAGTTTAAAAGTAATAAATCTCAGATGAATATTCCTAATAGTAAGTAGCTGTAATAAAAATATTTTACAATAACAATTCAAAAGAGAAAAATTCAGCAGCTATTCGTAGCATCGAGCAAAACACGAGGCTCGTACAACGCGTATTTATGGTTATATGGAGCAAAAGTTTCGCAGCGTAGGAGCTAAAGCCATCGATTTTCAAAACTTTTTCATGGAAATAAACCTACTTTCGTTGTGTACGCGGCCTCGTTTCGCTGTGTGCGTGTCTATAGGCGAACGGAGGTCACACGAATTTAATGGATTAAAAGAGCTGGGAACTAAAAAATCAGCTCTATATATAAACTGAATAAACTAAACAAGGTAGGTATGTAAAAATTAATCATTACAAAATCATGTAACAGGAAAAACAATCATAAAAATGTCATGACTGAATTTTAACTGCGGGGAAGAGCAAATAAACGTAGATATCACAGCACACTATCACACTTCATGCTCATTTCCCACGCTATGTGACTTTAGGCACTACATAACAATGATTTCTTCATTCACTGTCTGTTCTTTAGCTCCGTACTCTTTACAATATTAGCAATATTATTGAAATGGTGTTCTGAACATCACGTCAAACGAGCTTGCAGAATCATCGCAGATAGCTCAAACAAAAAAAATCATTGATCAAATTCCAACTGTGAATAATGATAAAAATGTTGGTGTAAACATAATGCCTGTATTGTTAAAACTTGTCCCATGACACGTCAGGTCCATCGACCGCTTATATTGAACGAACTCACACACACAAGTCTGCGTACTTGTAATGGGTCCGCAAAGAAAACTTTTTAAAACTTTTCCAGCGAGGCAATATGGCTTGTGTTCTCAACCGTTATGTTTTATTTAGGCAGCCGTGAGCCGTCCCTTTCTGGTTCATGAAAATACATGCTCGATCGAGCGGGATGGCTTTATTTTTATGTGCTTCTTTTTAACGGAGCGACACGGCTGCCTTGCCCGGGATACGAAGTAATTATTTCTATTCTGTCATTGCCGTGTGTTTTTTATGTGTCGTCGTCATTTTGTAAGTTGCGACAGCCTTCTGAATACAAAATTATAGACTGGTAAAAACTGATTAGTTTATTTTTATTTTAGCTGTACACTGCTCAAATTCTTAGGAGAGTTTTCTTGTCTGAATCGTAAAACAACACAGTAATAAAATCTTCACAGATTTGTCTCATCTAAGATCCTACTTTCAAATCACTTTTTTATTGAAAGGCACACGAAACAGCACGCAATTTGATTTGATTAAGTGACCTCGCAAAGTGGGCGTTTTTAGTCATCGCGTCTGACCATCTGACTGACCTACCTGTCGCATGCAAGTGTCGTCATGTGTACGCGTCCACCGTGCGTCTAGTCGTTGCGACTCTGCAACAAAAACGTGAAGTGTGCGGAGCTTTGAACAAAGATGGAAATTGTTGGCGACAGGCTGTCGTCGCTTCTAAGTCGCCGAGCTGTCGCTGTCGCATGTCGTTCAGTGTGTGCTGTCTCTAAAAAAATAAAAATAAAAATTAATTTCAAAGTTTTTTCGTCACGTCAAATTGTTTTATGATGATGAATAAATCTACTGCCACATTTATAATTGTTTGCAATGCCCTCTTCCATTCAAAATTCCAATTACCCTACAGTTCCCAGATCAGAAGAGTGCAGTCTCACGGTGCGTCGTTTATCACGATCGCGATTGGCGCGGCTCAGCTGCGCTTTGTTGCAAAATTATCCGGCCCATTCGTATTGCAATGTATATATTTTTCTTATAAAAACCTCATTTATTTAAGGTTGATTTATGATATGTCAGGATCAATCTATGAATACGCCTTTCTGAAATGAACCTGAAACAGTTAAAAAGTAAGTTTATCCTAATCTAACCAATCGACCTCATCATATTATTAGGCTACAAGATAGTGTAACTACTCGTTAGCTCACAAAAAAGATCAGTGGAACTGATTGCTTTATTTTTATATACCTAATTAGAAAAAATATTCTCTTCCATCTGTTTAATATTAAAATAAATAAAAAGAAATATTGTAATTCATGCAGAGATCTTAGAGTCATGTTGGTGCAAATAACAATTTATGTCGCAAACTCTAGAATACTCAAAGCCAATGAGTTCAAGTAAACTTCTAATACAAAACCAACGGAACAATAAACCATCCAATTTCGATTCCTCCCCAATAACGTTTCCCTTAATCTTAACGCGCGTTTTAAAGCGGGCTTTATCTAGTCCGAGTTCTCTCGTAAATTACGAAGCCATTGTTTTACGCTCGCTCATTACATAGATTGTTCTAGGGGCCGTGCTATGAGATGTTATGGTTTCAAAGAAATAAATTATTTCTCTGATTTATAGTATCTAATTTAAACTCTAGAACGCTGTAGAACTCTAGAAGTATCTTTGGTCCTATCCTAAAAGCATAAAATCTTGATAACGTTGTAGAATATTACCTTTTTTGTAGATGATTTGTATTTTATACAATTTAAGTACCTACCTATAGAGTTAAAAAAACTGTAAGTACATTTAATATTATATTTAAATTCAGAAGTGACTGATCTTAAATTTTATAGATATTACACCATAGTCCAGTCAAATTAGGAATTAACCTCGGAATGAGAGATAATAAGCTGAATTTTCGTATATACCTTCATTTAGGCGCCCTAAAAGTTGTCTCAAAAGTCTCATAAAATCTCGTGTCTGCGTCTTAAGTTATTCAAGGTCAAAGGTAAAAAAAATAGTTTTTCGCGAATATCTCGGTTGCTATTGGTCCAGTGATGTTAACATCTATTATGAAGTTGTAGAGCTTAAAATTTGCGACCAACTCATAAAAAAAAAAATTCCATGCGCTCAACCGTTTTTGCGATAGAGGGCCGTGAGCGCAAAGCGTTCGGTATGTGTATTTCAAAAACTATACTTCCTAGGACAAAAATAAAAACTATTTCGGAATGTACAAATTAAGTCCTTTCATATGACACCCCACTCAATATATCTGTGTAACTTTTATCTTTTTTACCCCCTTGAGATCCCAATATCTTTACAACCCCTCCATCGATTACGCTCATATGCTCCTCAGCAAATTTCCATAGCACAACCTAGTTATTTACCAAGTTTCATGCAGATTGGATTAACGGTTCGATAGTTATGCGAGAACATAAAAATTACACATACAAACATACAAAGCAAAATCGTAAGATCTTAGCTCGCTTTGCTCGCTTGGTCGATAATTAACTGATAAATAAAACCAATTATTCAAAATTCAAGGTATTCACAGATATTCACGTTTGACTTTGCGTTACAGTACCTACGCGTATGACTGAGCGCTGCGCACTCACCCTACTCTATCGCGAAAACGGTTGAGCGCATGAAAGAATGTTTTAAACAAAATTTGTCGCAAATTGTATGCTCTACAATTTTATAATAGATGTTAACATCATTGGATCAATAGAAACCGAGATATTCGTGAAAAACTATTTTTTTTACCTTTGACCTTGAATAACTTAAGACGCAGACATGAGATTTTATGAGACTTTTGAGACAGCTTTTAGGACGTCTAAATGAAGGTATATACGAAAATTCAGCTTATTATCTCTCATTCCGAGATTAACCCCTTTTTTATGCTAAGGTGACTGGGCTAACCAGTCGAATATTATGGTTGTCGATTGACAACTTTGCCCCAGTGTTATTTAAACACTAGACATATTATGTAAATTAATAATAACATTATGTATTTCACACACAGTTTAATAACAGTATGAAAAGAATTACTTTAGAAACAAATTCATAATTAATTACGAAACAACAACGAGAACTAAAACTTCGTAGATGCGCTACAAATGCACTACGGCGTAGCGCTACGTGCTACGCATTTTCTGGCACGATCCCTTTCTTATTTGATTCCGAAGATAAAACCAGAATGTCACCGCTGATGCTGGGGAAGTGACTGGCGTTTTGCTGGGAATTTTTTGATTTAACGTTTCACTGGATTAGCCTCTGAAATTGTAATAATTTTAATGCTCTTAATGAGTTTAGTCCTGCTATCGATGTACCGGTAACGTTTCAGTATTTCTTCTGACGATAACTACTTTATAACAACCATACTTATAATAACCAGTCACAGAACAAACGTCTATGTTCATCACACAAATGTTTCTATCGTTAAATAATTCATCTTTCTTATCCTTAAATGTCTGAACAGCTCTTAAACGTAGCACACTATACAACTATATTTCTATCGCACGGATGCAGCCATCGACAGCGTCCGGCCGCCGCGCCGCATCCGGACACCGCTGTCGACAAATTGTATTTTATCTCGCAGATTTTTATCCGCCAACACTAAGGGTCTGTTTCATCACTTTGCTAGAGTCAACCTATGCTCTAAAAGAAAAATTAAACCCCTACAAGAATACTCTGTTGGCTGTATGTTTGTCTGTCAAGAACTCTTTTTTCAGGATCGGGTAGAGGTATCAAGTAAGGGTACTTCCTGTTGACCTACAATAGTAAAATTTGGCATGCTCACAAATACAAAAATAAATGTATTGCTAGCCAGTGATTTTCAAAATCCTTCTGCCATAGCTTCTACTTCCAACAAGGCACAGCTCCAAAAGCTTTACGATGTAGGTTCCGCGCTGATTATAAAATTACCGCGGCGCTGTAACTTTGTAATGGAGTGTTGTTTGTGCTCGTTAGAGCGCGTTCTGTTACGCTAAAAGCACGGATGCCAACATTACTTTTTGATCACATTAAATGTAGGAACTAAAATTTCATACCTCTATGTATCTATACGGAATACGTACACATTATAGTAAAGCTACCGTGTGGGGTGGCTTGCTATTGTAAAATATATAGCTCAGAATCCGTACCCATATTATAAATGTGAAAGTGTGTTTATTTGTCCTGCTTTCACGTCAAAACAGAGCGACGGATTGACGTGATTTTTTGTGTGGAGATAGTTGGAGGGCTAGAGAGTAACATAGGCTACTCTTTATCCGGGTAACACGCGAGCGAAGCCGCGGGTAGCAGCTAGTATAAATATAATTATAGCTACGTCTGTGACGCACTTGCAATTTATTCTTAGCACGATCCAAGTAGATTTAAAATTTTCATAAGCTACGTATACGTCAGACATAGTTTTAAAGTGTAAATTGCAATAGCTCCGCTAATCGCAGTATATCACAAGAATCCGCGGCGCTGCGGCGTTGTCACGTGCGCTGAGCATACCGCGCTGCATGTTCGCCTCTCTCGATAATGTACAATGATTTGATACTGTTCGGGTTCTTCTTCTTCTTCTTCTTTCGTATGAGCAAGTGGCCAACTCTGGTGATGGAGTTTTTAGGCCGCCTAAAGGCCTCCGTCATGGCTTAACGACTGTTCGGGTTAAAACTGAATACTTTGCACGATTTAAATTAATTATTAATTATTATTATTAATAATTAGAGACTGAAAAAGGAGTGTCGGTCGTCCGCCGACAAGATGGTTCGACGACATAGTAAAATCCAGCAGGTCGTACATGGGTAAGATTGGCGCAGAATAGAGGCGAATGGCAAAAGCGAAGACAGTCCTATTCCCAGCAGTGGGATGAGAAGAGCTGATGATGATGATGAATTATTTTCATAAACTGCTTTGCTAAAACGTACATTCGCTTGATTTACCAAACGGCGAGTCAGTTTGCGGTCACCCGTCTTTTGACGCACCGCGTGCTCATACCATAAACCATTAAACACCATTTTTACCATTTTGTTAAATATAACAATATATTTATGTATTCTCTAAGCAAAGACTTTAAATTCAACAATTTCCTACCAAACTAAACCATATAAGTAATAATAATAGAAAGGAACCAGTCTCTGAGATCACCATAGCGCTAAAGAGACTATAACTTTCTACAGATACTGTTTGAGAAGTCGAAGTATGTATGTAATATTTTATTGTTACTGCAATAAAATATTTACACAGTGATAAATTGTATTAGAGCTTCCAAAAAGAAAAACAAATAAGTACACAAAATTATAGGTGTATCGGGAGTCTTTTTTCTTAACCAAAAGAAGATTCTGCTGATGGATCGAAAGAAATTCCGTATCTGAAGTTCCCATGTGTTATTATTATAATGCCTATACAACTCACGAGGTTTTGAAAGAAATTTGTTACCTACTATTTGAGTCGTTTTTAACCCAAAAAAGGCAATCCGTTCATTGGCCAAATCTTCTTCCAATGAGAATTATAGTCCTCCCAGGATGTGATTCTGTCGGATAAGATTTTATTACAAAAAACCCTTGAAATAGCAAAAAAAACCACTTTTCCACTACCTTAAATATACCTACATTATTTTACGAGTAACACCATCATCATCATTTTCCTGTCCTTTTCCCATTTACTTGGGGTCAGCACAACATGGACCTATTCTTCTTCCATTTCCCTCTATCAGCCGTCATCTCAGCATTCACCCCTTTCTTACTCATGTCAACTTTCACGCAATCCATACATTTTTTCTTTGGTCTACTTTGACTCATATATCCATCCACTTTCATATATTTTACGAGTATCACTGTGACTGCTTTATTTTCAGTGCGGTCTAATATTTCCACCTTACCGGGAGTTTAAAACTTGGCGATTTATTTTGTCGCTGCTAAGGCACGAACGATCGCGTTTGCAGTCGCATAAATACGAACTGTAATTAGCATCCTTAGTTAGCATTGTGGTGTAACCTTAATTTTTACTTCACGTGATCATGAATTGCAGGGAAGAGAAGATTTTTTTTATTTCAATTTTTAATGTAAAATGTTCAGATTTGTTTTGTGTTGAGTTTTAAAAAAGGTAATTTTAGTAACCAAAATAAAAGTCACGACTTTATGATTTAATATATTTTATCACAGAGTAGTTTAAAATTAGTGTAATCAAAAGTAGAAAATTATGAAACTTATTTCACTGATACCATAATTCACTTCACATGATAAATACGCACAAATTACTATAAAATTACATCAGGAAGTATAGCGACATTTAGCCTCACGTGCGTGGCCTAACTGCCGTAGATTAGGGCCGTGTTGACAGACTGCGTGCGCGCCGCCCGTGCCTGGCACCACTATCGCGCACCATCGATGACTAATAAACACAACCTACAATCACCCACATGCAAAAAACAACCCTATATCTACATATATAGGGACGAAAATGTTAATCAAGCGCGCGAAGACAATCTAGCGATCCAGTAATCACAGACAATCTCCACTCCCCATCAAATTGAATCTTTAGTCGAGGGCATAAAGATGGTTTTTGGACTGTGCGTGCAAATGGTTATAATCGTGACCACTTCTGGCGAACACTTTAGAAGTTCACCCCCGAATTGAGCGGTCCGTGTCAGATTCGTGTATATATCGTACGCACAATTCGTGGGAAAATATAATTTTATTTCTTCATTTCCATTTCGGTTTCACGGTGTCGTAACAATTTTATTAGGGGCATCTATCAAGTTGTATTTGTTCGACTCACGCAGAAATAGTTTTCAAATGAAAATGATGATAGAGACTAGGGTCATACACACTCGTATATTGTCTTTCTTATGTTGTACTACCAATACTTTCTGTTGCCACAATCTATAACAAATTTAGATTAGTGGCAAAGCTTACTTTGAATGGATCAAGCGAAATAATAGCTTTACCTCGCCTTGGCACTTTAGTCTGTAAAGTTTTATCTCCAGGAGCACCTTTAGATTACTCATTTCGCAATAGCCCAAGGCAATTAAAAGCAAGGGGTAGTGGTATCATTAACCGGGAGCGGGCCGGGCGTCTTAACAAGAATATAATGCAATTTTAAAATAATCCCGCAAAAAAGAAATTAATGCAGGCACCTCGCTGGATTCCCTTTTTATCTCCTTAATTGGTTTTCACATCTTCCGGTGTAAAAAATATCGTGTTCTTTGTAATCTCGGGCGATGTTTTAATAAATATAACGAAGTGATCTCGAAGTTGGGGCGAGAAAAAATATTGCCGCCCTTAAATAAACCTTCACACTTGGAAGATCAACGCGGCAACTGGCGCGCTTAAGATTTATTGGGAAATAATTAAGGACCGACACCTTTGAACGAAGTAATTTAAGTAAGCAAATTAAAATTGTGGCTTTACTTTTATTTTAATTGCAGGAGGACGAGCTTTTTTTAAATTTATTTTTTAGTATATTTTAATTTAAGTAAGAAATATACTATTTTTCTTTTACTTAAATTAGATGATATCATAACTCAGAATGAATTTTAATCATTGTTATCGCAAAACTTTAGTCAAGCAGTTATTTTATTTAATTAAGGTACTTTTAATCGACGCCCTTTGCCCTCTTTAAGCTAATAAAAACTCAAAACCAATACACACCAAGAAAACGTTTGCTTACCAAACAAAAATCTCTAAACAACAAAAACAAATTCATTCGAATCAAAACATTGCATGCAAACTTTTACTAACTTTAAACCGGGACTTAAATCACTTGTCAAAACTCGTAAGCCTGTGTCCAGTAATGAAATCGGAGCAACACTACAGTGTAAGTAATCCACTCATAAACCGTGCAGTAATCCTTCCACTCCGCAGTGCTTGTGTCATCAACGGTAGTCACGGCTAGAGATGAGACAGCATCACTCCGAAATACTCCGAATCCACGTCTCCTAAAAGATTCCATTCCAATCATCTCCGAACGAATAGGTGTCTTCAAAATTCTGAAAACAAGGATAGGACAATACTTCTCAAATTTTGAAATTAACACTAATAAATTGGCAAGACAGTGAAAAAAATATTTTAATTTTTTGAGTCGTTTGGGTCTTAATTCCCTTACTAGTCAACTTTTCAAATATAGTTAAGTAGTAACAAATTATTAAGCAGACTTTGAATCCATACCACACCTTAATTTTTCTTCACTTCATACTACTTCGATATTGAGAATTACATACTCCACGGAACTACAGAATGATGTAAACTTTGACTGTAAAATTTAGTGATAGACCTTTCGGAGTTGACCGACTTTCCTCAGAGCTGCTACATCCCTATTCAAAATTTTAATCACCCCCTCCCAACCCCCTGAGTCGCCTGGGGCTCCGGACGGCCGCTCCTTACACGATATTCCCATTACTTAGTCCAGGGCGATAATAAAATTTAATATAATGCCACGGGGTACCGGATGCGACCACAGTGCCAGACGGCATCGGTCCGTATCGTGAACTTTGAGATGGATCATCCTGTATTTTTTATTTTTAATAAAATTTTACGGAGCAATTATTCGAGATTTTACAGCCATCGGCGGTATTGAAGGTTTTATGGTTATTATCTAAGGTAGGGGTCGATTTTTCTATGCAACCTGAATATATCAGTAAGTTTACAATGTTTTCTTTTGTATCGCTTAAACGAAGCCAACTCCAAAAAATATAATGTAAGTAGATCAATCAAAAAATTGTAAAATAACAATGCCTTGCCAATTTGCAGGGTTTTTGAACATTTTATTGTTTGTAGAAAACCAGGAATATACGTAAAAATGACGTCTGAAAATTCAAATCCAAAAGTGTAGGTATATTTACAAACCATCTTATTCTCTTCATGTTTAATGTTCCGCAAAATTTCTGATAGCAATAAAATACACGGTTTCTGATCCTGTCGAAGTGCCTTAGGCTGAGGGGTTACCGATAGTATATCTATTGTGCGTCCATCTCTTGAAATAAAGGGGTTCTATGAGCGGAATTCGTCCAACACTACGTATCATTTACAAAGAAAGCAGGAGAATGGAACTTGCTATATGCCTATGAAAAAAGTGCGTTTAGAACGTACTCACTGTGTCACTTACTTTTTCTTTAGTTTCAATTGATTTAAACTGTTGGCGTTGGGGTTGTTGTTGTACCATTGTGTTGAAAGAATCGGCCAGACTAGACCCTGCGTTACCGGGTCTACCTGTTACCAAAGTGCACGACGAGGAGGATTATTTCGCACACACCAAAAAATATTAAAAAAATAAAACTATTTAAACTTAAAAATAGTTATCCAAGATCAGCAGGGCTATGCGGCAGGCGACAAACTTGTTTTTTTTTTTAGATTTTTTCAGTAGGTAGGTATGCATAGTGAATATTGTAGCTCCTCAGGTGTGGTCAACCTGCTTCCTACTTACATGCAGTCTATAAGAATAAAGGGTTCTACTGGCAAAATTGAGAAATGGACCGGTTAACTTTGTTACAACCCCCAAGAGCCTACGAATTAGAGCTGCCGCTATGAAAAATGTTTTGTTTTTGCATTTCAATCATTGGGAATTTATTATAGTTGTGTTCATTTATGATAAAAACTTTGCAACTGAAGAATTTTTCTGGTAATAATATTTAAAAGTAAATTTTGAATATCCAGAGGTGCTAATGCTGTAAATTCTACACGCTATCTTTCTTTTTCTGACGACAACTGATTTAATTGTATGCTTGCAAAATGGTTTGGAGCTAATTTGTTTGAACACATGTAAGAAGTATTCTTACGTACCAAACGAAATGAAAATTACGTGAATTTTCTTAAAGAGCCAAAGGAAACTTAAATTGCCTCAGTCAGTCCCAAGGTGCTAGAACTCACTGCAGTTTTACAAGTTGCCTACCTACTTGATGCAAACTCATTAGCGCGGTAGCTCGCCGTATTTGTATTTGGCGTAGTGCTTTACTTTGTAAGAAGCTTGTAAATAATGTTTGCAATTTAAAATTTCCATTAAAATCTTGGCCACGATTACTGACTGGCCTTAGCCTCAGTAGAATAGGTACACAGACTAAAACGCGTAAAAAATATTTAGATAGAGCTTAAAAGAAAGCATTTTTTATTAATAAATAATTCAACTGTCCCTAGTTTACTTAACTAGCTGACCCGCGAACTCGAGAAGTTATCAAAAAATTCCATAGAAAATGTATGAGAAAATGAATTTTAGTTGTAAACTTTTTCGTGAATTTTTTCCATGTTTCAATAGTTATTCTGCTATTCGGGGCGGAGACAAATCCAACAAAGCAATGATCTTAAACGTTGGTGAAGCTGTTTCTGAGTTACAAACGGTGTAAATAACCTGACCTTGTTTTAAATAAACCTATAAAATATAACTTGTTAAACTTTCACGATTTCTTAACATAAGGATAATTATTATTACGGGATTTTTATGGAACGTCGGGAAAGGAAATAAATAAAAGGTACGCGATAAAATCCCGTAATAATAATTATCATTACATTAAACCTATAGAATATCATCTTATAAAAAATAACAAACCTTCATGCACCTGTCTATTCACTCACACAAAACACCCATAAGAACCATAAAACATAATTTATATGCGCCCGTCAGCTTGTAAGACGCGCTAAGGTAGATGCGGGTAAAGCCCGAAGTCATAAGGTTAATTACTGTACGTGGGAATGTGTGATTTACTGCCTTGCTTTCGAGCTAAATACTGGCGAATGGAAAGATTTACGTACCCACTTATCTTTATGTGTATTGTACTATTGCATACTCTCATTTGAAAATGAAAAATGTAATGAATTATGATCACGACTGCCCCAAGGCGCGGCAGACATTTAAGATCCCTTGATCTAAGGAGGTAGTCAGAGGTATATCTAAATACATTTGGTATATACCCACACCACATGCAGAAGTTAAGCATTCCATACACAATATAAAAAAAGCGCGTGTCGTTTTAACACGCTGTGTGGCATATAGCTCTGATTTGGTATGGAAAACAACGCTGCATCACCGCACCATCATCGCAACGCCAACAAAACGCATCCTTGTGGCATCGCTCTTAAAAGCCAATCGACGCTTTTCGTTACCGTTTAGAGGACATGTCAATTCTCATATCATTTTCAGTAGCTTAATTCAGTAATAAATATTCGTGAGCCTATTTTTTTCATTAACAACAAAAAAAAATAACCAAAGTACTAATCAAGACTTATTTATCAACCTTTGCCCAATTTCCTTGTAAAACAATGATGAAACTAACCGCATATTCAAATAAAACCACCACTATGATAATTATTATTACGGGATTTTATCGCGTACCTTTTATTTATTTTGTTTCCCGACGTTTCGAACACGTTGCAGCGTTCGTGGTCACCAGTACTTCAGTCATCCCGTGACCACGAACGCTGCAACGTGTTCGAAACGTCGGGAAACAAAATAAATAAAAGGTACGCGATAAAATCCCGTAATAATAATTATCATTATGTTAACAAATCGCGAAAGTTTAACAAGTTATAAAACCACCACTATCTTCTATTACCTCCTTAAGCAGAAACCTTCCCTTTACAGCGGTTATTAAACCTGATGTACGGGATAATGCATGAATAAAATAGTAATGAATTTCAACTGCGAATTATTCGCGGGTCTAATGTGCTGTCACATATGCAGTTTGCTGCATTTCTCTAAACCATTTTATCATTCCCTTAACCATTTATCATTAACATGTAGAAGATTGCTCTATACTATTCTTTAGACACGTTACTGAAACACAGTGTCATAATTGTCATTTTAGTTGAGAAAACGCCCAATGATGTTTTATGTGAATGTTAATAGTGGTTGGTATTTGGTAATAGTCACATAGTCCTGACTCCACATTAGGTGCAAAATATCGAAATATTTCAAGTACCTAAGCCCTATTTTGTTTTGAGCATACATACAAATCATGAAAACATCTGAACATCCACCACGGGAATCAAAGTAGCTCATTTCGTGTCGTCTAGCTGACTTTGTTTGTTTAGTTTGTATTCTCAGAAAAAGAGTTCACAGGATCTTATAAACCCAACCGTGAAGTGATGATCCTCATATCACAAAAATAAGGCCAGGGACTTGCTTTCTCTTCAATAATATTTCATCTCACATCTAAATTGTTAAGCTTTAGTGTAATACCAATAGAATTATTGTTATAGAAGAAGCGAAGCTACGTTTCAACTATCACGGCTTTTGATCTCTATATTGGAACCATAGAGCGTACCACATCTAATGGTCTTCTAAGAAACACAAACACCTCGGTCCTGGCTAATCGCTTAATCAAAATTTATTCCGCACTTTGATTTTAAATTTGTAACGCAACATTTATTACTTCGCCCTCAGAAGGCAACCCTTCGCGGGCTTCATTATCGTGGATTAAGGCTGCGGAATATTTTATCGATCGGAGTATTCATTTTCAATTAAGCGCCAAGTATTTTATTAAGTTGGAGCGCAGAATTGATGAGTTTTGCAAACTAATATTTACAATGGCGTGCGTGGCACCTGATTTTGTGGTCTCAGAACCGCGTATGAGATATTAACGTGGGATGTTATTAGTTTTCTATTACTCAATCTTGTTACTCAATAATCAAGTAAATCTTCAAAAGGTATTCTTGGAGATTTTGAACAAAACACTGTGAACGGAAATTCATAATTTGTGCATATTAATGGGTTCTTATGATCAGTTTTTTTGGATCTTCATAAACGACATGTAAAACATTTGGCAGTACGATGTTTTTTTTAAACATTAGTCACTAATATTTGTTGCTAAAAATCAATGGCCGTTTTTAATACGAACATTATACTCGGCAAATAAAGAAATAAGCAAACAATGTTGTATCAGTAGCATCAAATTACCTAATTAACTAGACTCGTTTGCATTATAAACATAATATTTGAAACTCAAAGCATAGCACGAGAAGTTTTCAGAGAGCTAAGCATATTGAAAACGCAACAATATCCCGCTAATAGTTCAAGACAAACCAATTCAAGCACAAAGCGAAACAAGGAATCAGACAACAAAGCCACACACGATAATTCAGGATGCTGTACAAATCGATATTCAATTTAAATCGTTCAAAACAACTCGTAGATAAATTAGACGTTCTTTCAAAGCATTGTTCGTGTGTACGGTGACTTCAATTTCCTGGTGGAGACGAAGCTTCCGCGCTGCGAGAACTTTTGAAGCCTCGTCATGGAAACCGATGCACCTATGCGGGGCGCGAGCGCTTACACGCGCGTGAGCAAATAGGCTATCGTTTTTGTGGATGCACACGGGCGGGATTTATACGTCGTTTTTGTCTCGTAATGTTCCTTGGGTAGAAATTATTTATTATATAAAAGGTTTACATATAATAGTTCAAGGGGTGTAGCTTGTTTATTTTCAAACACTGAAGAACCAACGAACCTTGGTTTTTTTTTCCAAAAATGTATCCTAGCTCTTTAAAGTCAATCATAATACCATACCTATGAAACCTCTAAAAAGTATACAGGGTGAATTTTTGAGATGGGGCAGTAAGGGCAGCTACCTTAACCGTTGTAGCTAGTGGAAAACGTTCTTAGGAGACTATCCTTAATTTTTGAAAATATTAGGACTTGCATTCACAGATTTTAAAAAAAAGGTACAGTCAGCGAGAAAATGGGCACTTTACACAAAAACTTTTTTTGATGCCAATCGATCCTGTTTCATCTAAGGATTAAAAGGCTCTTTCAGACCAACTGGGGTTAGAGTACTAGAAAAGTCAGAAAACGCTAAAATGTATTTCTGATACAAGACAGTAAGGTATACGTTAACCGTTGTAGCTAGAGGAAAACGTTCTTAGGAGACTATCCTTAATTTTTGAAAGTATTAAGACTTGCATTCACAGATTTTGAAAAAAATGTACAGTCAGCGAGAAAATGGGTAATTTACACAAAAACTTTTTTTGATGCCAATCGTTCCTGTTTCATCTAAGGATTAAAAGGCTCTATCGGACCAACTCAGATAAGAGTACTAGAAAAGTCAGAAATTGGTAAAATGTATTTTTGAGACGGAGGAGTAAGGGCAGCTACCTTAACCGTTGTAGCTACAGGAAAACGTTCTTAGGAGTCTACCCTTACTTTTGAAGATATTTCGACAAAATAATGAAAAATGATGGCAAATGACAAAATGATTTCGTACGAAATGTATAATCAAGGTTTTTTGCGTTTTCTGACTTTTGTAGTACTCTTGCTCAGTTGGTCCCATAAAGTCTTTTAATCCTTAGATGAAACAGGATCGATTGGCATCAAAAAAAGTTTTTCTGTAAATTGCCCATTTTCTCGCTGACTGTACATTTTTTTCAAAATCTGTGGATACAGGTCGAAATATCTTCAAAAGTTAAGGACAGTCTCCTAAGAACGTTTTTCTCTACCTACAACGGTTAAGGTAGCCCTTACTGTCTTGTATCAGAAATACGTTTTAGCGTTTTCTGACTTTTCTAGTACTCTAACCCCAGTTGGTCTAAAAGAGCCTTTTAATCCTTAGATGAAACAGGATCGATTGGCATCAAAAAAAGTTTTTGTGTAAAGTGCCCATTTTCTCGCTGACTGTACATTTTTTTCAAAATCTGTGAATGCAAGTCCTAATATTTTCAAAAATTAAGGATAGTCTCCTAAGAACGTTCTCCTCTAGCTACAACGGTTAAGGTAGCGGCCCTTACTGCCCCATCTCAAAAATTCACCCTGTATAGAAACTAGAATATCTAGACACAAACACATTCTCCTCTCACGAGCTGCATCTACCAACAGCGTCAAAGTCAATACGAAAAAAACTCATTGAAACTTTTATTTGTTAAGAAAATAAATGTACTTATTTAAACCTTTTTGTCAATGTCAATTCATAAGCTTAGCGTTTTTCGCCCGCTCGTCTGTATAGGCGAACTACATGCAAATAACGAGAAGAGTTAGCGCCCCCGTGCACGGTGCAGCCTCGGTCGCATCTAATGCAATTTCCGTTGAGGTGTGCCCGATAATACGTCTGCATTTACTAATTATCTAACAGGTTTATTATACAGGATGTTAAAGATTTACATAAAAGCTTAGATGAACGACGTGTAAAATAATTAATATTTTCTAAAAGTATCGGGTTTTGTGTTTTCATTTTCAACAAATAGAAAGAAGTGTTTTTTATAATTGTCTGCTTTTTCTTAATAAATCTAGCAAAAATGTAGAAAAAAATGTCGTGTCGAGCCCATTTAGTAGGATAGAAGGTTATGATTTCCTAGAGATAAATATTGTGAAATTATTTTCTGAATTGTCAAGAAACTAATGCTAGAATACTGAAACGCTACTTAAATATTTAAGACGCATTATCTACTTGAGACATTCTTACTCTTCAGAATCGTATACAAAAATGACATTGATGACAGTTAATGTCAATGACAAGCACCACTTAACCTATGTAGCGTTTCAGTATTCGGGTGAAAATACAGTAAAAATTATAACTTAAGGTTGATGAATGAAAATAGCCTACTTTTTTAATGGAACTCTCTGTTATGGATTAAACTTATCTGTGCTGGTGACCATGTTTTGAATGCAAAATGCAAGCTGCGAGTATTTTCGAAATATAATTTTACTAGCGGACGCCCGTGGTTCGCCCGCGTGGACTACTATTTTTTTTATCCCACGTGCTATTTTTCGGGATAAAAAGTAGCCTATGTCCTATCCCCGGTTATTATCTATCTACGTTCCAAATTTCATCAAAATCGGTTTAGTAGTTATGGAGATACGTGGCAACAAACATTCACACACACACACGGACTTTCGCCTTTATAATATTAGTAGGATAGGATTAAAATGTAAGTCAGGTAGTGTAACCGTAGACTACACAAGGATCCCATTACCTTCAGAGCTCACCTGGGTGCTATGCACGTGCTATCCACGTCTAGAAGCCTTTACGACTCTCTCAAAAACCACGATTACATGACAATTAGCGTCTTGCCGACGATCTGGCTACTTTCAGACATATAAAATGGTGTTCACCTGAGCTTTAATAATGTACGATCTTTAAAGTTGTAGTTCTGTTTAGAATCTACAAAAGGTCAATGTTTTACCATATTATCATATGATTGGCCTCTTAGCTCAGTTGGTAGTAGCTCTGCCTTCTGCGCTGTAGGTCGTGGGTTCGATTCCCATCCAGGATTGTTTGTATACTTTTGATATTTGTGTGATGAACATTAATGTTTGTTCTGTGTCTGAATGTTAAAAAGTATAATAAGTATGTTTTTACACTACTTTTCATTCACATTAATTTTGCTTCAATATCGCATAGAAACATTTTCATTTTACAAAGCATATATATAATATGTACATTTTCCCTCTTCTTTAGTAAAATCTCCGCCAGGAAACTCAAACAATTCACGCCATAAGTTAATTCCAGCGTCTTAGTACTCCCGAATAATGGGCTCTCCGTAAATCTAGCAGACAACCTCACCTGCACTCATTATATTTACGCCGCAATAATAAAAGTTTCCAGCTTGCTCTGAATATTGAATTCGTGGCGAGGACGCCTTACTTATTGCTGTCAGTTATGCAATGCCGTGGAATAGAGAATGGCAGCTTTTTATTACTCGTTTAGAAGTTTTGTGTAGTTTAATAATGTACCTACGTGATAACTGGTCAGCTCGCCCGATATGCAAAGAATAATCGAAGAGTAATGAAAATATTTACGATGTATTCTCGTTCCTATTAAAATATAATGCACGAGTTTAATTAGGAAAAGATAAACTAAAACTATTTTAATTGATAAACTTAAGTACCTATTTATATTGAAAATCATAATTGAAATGCTGATAAGTTAAGTACCTACTACTCTTGAAGTGTTTTCTTGTTTACTATATAATAGTTTAAATATTCGACACAGATACTTTACTTTTCAATATCGACACTATGTTCTATGAAACAGATTCTTTTTTTTTTGCACGTCTCATGTAACATACCATACCAACCCTTTATTGTCTATCTTTGATAGCGACCAAAATCGGTCTCAAACTCTCAAATATGACAGTTCATTCAGTGACAACGCATGTAGCTCTGTCACTCTCATCTCAACGAGATTGAATTCAACAAAAGATACTACGCGATCGTTTTGACAGTTTAAGGACCAATTTGAGGTTTGAGACAAGTTAGACAATCAGCCTGCAGATTTGGTTGAAGTAAGAGAAGCATTGGGCTTCAATTACGCGTAGCTGCACATAAATAAGTAACACTCGCAACACACACCCACCAAACTCATTGTGGAGTAGAATGAGTTTTCATTCCATGGCGCTCACAGGCCGCGGGTTTAATAAAGGCTGGTCGACGAGGCATTTCGAAAAGTTTTCGTTTCGTGAAGGCGGACGTTCTGACAATGAGCTGCACTAAGCCCCGTCTGCTATACTGTGCTTTTGGCTATTTAGTATTTATTTAAAGCGCCAAAAAATATGACAGCTTACTGTCAACTGTATGTATAATTAAAAAATATGTGTTTTGGACAACTGCGAAGCAAATATTTCAAATATTGTCTGTTTTTATTTATGTATTCAGTATAATTTTATACTCACTTACCCGATTGGTACATGAATTCTAACGTAATCAGTAATTATAGATGGAAATTAATATTCAACTCAATAAAATAAACAAAATAAGTATTCATATTGATTTTTTCACCAAGTAACTGAGCGCTTCCTTGCTTCGGAGGGCACGTTAAATTGTCGGTTCCGGCTTTTATATCGTTAAACCATGACGGAGGCCTTTAGGCGGCCCAAAAACTCAGTCACAAGAGTACTTGCTCATACGAACTTACTTTTTAACAAGTACCCTATGTCATTATTCCAAGACAAGATATCTTAGAAACCTCACAGACCAGCGGACCTAAAAAGGTCGCTAAAGCTGAATCACAATATGAAATGAACTATAATGCCGTCTGTTTTCACTCTCAGTCAATGAAAAGAGATGGCAATAGTTCATTTCCTTTAATGCGATTCTGCAATAGCGACCTTTTTAAGCCCGCTGTACAAAATCAGAAATTGTGATTTTAATGCATTGTTGTCCAAAAAATTAAGCCATCATTTTCATCTATAATGGTTTAAAATAACATCTATCACACACCTTGTGCTTATAACCCTTAAGGAACGTCATCGATCAGTCACGCCGGTTTTTATAACTATTTTTATATATTCTGACGTATATTATTATCAATAATGTACCTAATATAATTACAATTAAAAGTCGGAACCTGTCGCAGCTGCGGCGAGCCTGCGTTCCGCGGCGAACCTTCGTCACGCGGCGCCGTCACCCGCCTGCTTGAGATAAAAACACTGCGGTTTACACCATTATAATGTTGGTATACACTTAGACCTTCTTATATTTAATAGATTATCTATAGGCAATCTATGATGATCTATATATGACTGGCCTCTTAGCTCAGTTGGTAGTACCTCTGCCTTCTGCACTATAGGTTGTGGGTTCGATTCCCACCCAGGACAAACATTTGTGTGATGAACATAGATGTTTGTTCTGTGTCTGGGTGTCAACATGTGTGGGGCTGAATTAGCCACTGGTTTTCTGAAGTTTTCATTCTTGAGCTTTTGTCAAAGTGCATTTGCATTTCCGATACCACAAATCCATTGATGCGCATACTGGGATCTGAACCCACGACCTTCGGATCGAAAATAGTGCTTCGATTTTCAATCCGAAGGTCGTGGGTTCAGATCCCAGTATCCTACTCGGCATGCATGGTAGAACTTTTCCAAATTTTGTTTATATGTTTACGAAGGTTTACGATGATAAAAAATCAACTTTTAGTAACAGACCCATATTCCTAAAGCTTGATAGTGAAGCCACATTGCAACAGTAAATATGGTGAACTATTAGTCAATTCTTCAAAGTGATTATTGTTTCGTTATGTGTAGCATCCTTGTCGTTTCTTTTTAGATTAAATTCAAATAAATTGCTAGCGGTGAAATAGGTAAATTCCAATTCAAATATTGTCTCTCTGATTATCCCTAACACCCCAAAACCAGTGTCCCCCATTACAAGTAACAGCTAAGATGCTCCGAACAATATTTAAAGCAGCTAGCCGTCTCATAAATCAATGTACCTTGCTCGTAGGCAGTTGCGCATATTTCATACTTAATTCTTTCCAGTTTGAGTACACCCTGTGTAGTTTATAGCCGTCAGTCTGAGTCGTATGCACCTGAACGGGCTTGCCTTTTAGGCTAATAGTCTTTTAAATAGCTGCGTCAGTCTGTATCTATTATCCTGTACGCTCGGATAAGAAGAAAATTGGATACTCGTAGTTTGCATGACGTTTTATACGAAACATCTTACCAAATATGTCAGGATTATGTCTTCATTTTATGTGCAGTTAAGATGAGCAGTAACAATAGTTTTGAGGCATGATAAACCTTTTTTACTTTTGTTAGTTGAATTTAGCTACTACTTGTCTGCCCATTGATTGTCTATCAATCGACCAAAATCGGTCGCAAACTCTCGTATATGACAGTTTAGTGGCCACGCTAGTAGCTCTCTCACTCTCATTTCAATGAGACCGAACGCGACCAAAGATACCTTACCTACGGAATCGTTTTCACAGTTTGAGACCAATAAGAGGTTTGAACCAAGTCAAACAATCAGCCTGCTGAAAAGATCTTTCATCACAATCCAACTTGATATCTTGTCATAAGGTCTTGTACTTTTGTCACTGTCTGTGGTTATGTAGCAAAATGTAGCTCTTCTGGAGATAACCATACTATTCATATTTGATAGGTCCATTTTTTGAGTCCGTTTATATTCTTCGATGTATTGAAATTGACTAGACAATTTATAACACGAGCGAAATTTGAGAATATGCTGACACGTCTTCTGTTATTTTTCTCGGGAAATTGATTAATATTCGTATAGGTGAGGCTATAAATCTGGTGTTTGCGAATCTCAGCTGCACTGACGTCGGTTCTCCCCAGGCAGCCATACATCCCAATAACGCGGCATCTCCCTTTGAGAACGCAATGTCTGTTTCTTAGCCTTTATGTGGAAATAACTCATCCTAAATCTTAAGCTGTGTTCAAATTTTAGATGATTTCTACCACATTGCTTACAATAATCAGCTTTATATCTTAGATATTTACTGTGTCCTGAAAATATTGAACAGCTAAAAAGCATAGGTTATTTCAAGTGTAAACTCTGTTTGAGGTAAGCCGCTTTCGAAAGTTAGTAGTATTTCACGGAGTCACACGAACTACAGGGAATGATCCAAATGAAAGCACTTTGAAACAATCCACCACTTGTAACGTCCCAAATTACTCTTTCGGAAGCCGAAATGTTAATTCGAGCGATCTTTACTAGTTATTCTGGAGGTGGCGTACCGTCCCATGTAAATGATGGACAACACAATACACTCGGAACAAGTTCTGCGAGCTCTTTGATTCTCAAATTCGCACCCCGCTTTACGCTCACTAATTTTCTTGTTCGGACACAATTTCGGTAGACTATGGACCCCTCACAATAATTTCGTAGGGAAACTATTATAGTCGATCCTCTCTAGCCAGTAATTAATTTTGCTATAAACCGGCTCAATTGAAGCGTAAAGATTTCGTGTAGGCTGACTCGGGGAGTTTTGCGAATGATAATTAGTTTTGAGCTTCGTTCGCTGTATTTTTAATGGTATTGATTCAAAGTTGTACTAAATAAACCAAAAAGCTCAAGGGTTTTATTATCTGATCGCTAACTGGTTTCTCGGTAATGTAATCAATCGTCTATTTTTCAAACCAGATTCCTTAGCTCAAGGGATGTTTTTATATGGATTTTATATAGGACCCATGATAAACTACTTCTACATAAGTATATACCAACAATCAAAGCACCTCTAAAAAAAATTCAGTCCAATTTCAATACAAGAAATTATCATCATCCACAACCCGCTCTTACCAACTATTG
The DNA here is from genome assembly GCA_958496255.1 of Camptogramma bilineatum. Classification (NCBI taxonomy): domain Eukaryota; kingdom Metazoa; phylum Arthropoda; class Insecta; order Lepidoptera; family Geometridae; genus Camptogramma; species Camptogramma bilineatum. The sequence goes on from OY292456.1 coordinate 12,851,209, forward strand.
GACTGGCTTTCTTGTGACGACCTTGTGGCGCAGCGGGTGAAGGCCCGCCGGAAAACACAAAATTACGGGTTCGATTTCCACCGCGAGGCAAATGTTTGTAAGAGTGTTTTTCTATGTATAAGTGTTGAATTTATAAAAAAAGTAAATAAGTAGTATATCAGTCATGTAAACAAGCTCTGCTTATGGTGAAATTTCAACATTATTGTATTAATTTAATTATAGAATAAACAGTAATAAATATTTATTTTCACTTAGTAAAATCTTAGATGTTACACTCATAACAAACCTTAATACACTATACATACACTGCAATTAGATACATCAAAACACACGGGGTGAAGTTTCGGGAACAAAGCCACAGCCTGCGTCCTCCACTTACGTATACTCCAAGAACCTATTTCTGCAATGTCGAATTTACTTAAACGATGCTGACATACAGTTTTGGAAATTATATTGCAGATAGGTTTTTTCCGACTTCAAAAATGAAGGAGTTCTACGTTCGACTGTAGGCATGTTTTTTTGTTTATGTTCAACATTATCTTCGTCAATTTTCGACCAACTTTGATGATTCTTTTTTTGTTTGAAAGGGTATACTCCTAATGTAGTCCCATATTAATTTAGGGAGGATATGACGAATATCTTCGGAGTGATGAACAAAAATGCGCCTCGAGAGTGCAGCAAATTGCTTAGCCAGCAACAATAAAGTCCTTTTTTTTTTAATTTTAAATTTTGCCCTTGTTTTGAAATTTAACATGTTATAAGCAAAAATTGAAAATACATAAATTCTCGTCTCCTAGCAGAGACCACGGATTTTCATTTACTAGGATCCTGGCACACATTTTTCGCTTCATCCACTCTCAATACATTTTACACACAAACTCACCGTTTGAATACTTTTAATCTATCCCTAAATTGTCTAATGGTACAGTGTTAGTAGTAATAAGCAAGTAAATGGTGTAAATTGGCATTAAGACAAAAGATTGTAAAAACTAATTTTAGTAGGTTGGGGATTGTCCTTTCACTAGGTACCTCCAAATAAAGCTGCTTTAAGGTGCGGGACATACAGAAAAGACTTAAGACGAGGACGCGTCGCAGACATTATGTCTCTTCCGCGTTCCTTTCATAGAAAATGTATAGAAGCGTCGCGCCGCACAACATACAGAAGAGACGGGGCGCCATCACATTTTGTATGAAAGGGACTCGGAAGAGACAAATGTCTGCGCCCCGTCTCTTCTATCTGGCCTGCGCCTAACAGAGTACTTGTAGCGATGCTTGCGCTGCAAAACAGCATGTCCGTACCAAACAAACATGTCAAACTTTCACAATATTCCCTGACATAATTACTTAAATCAGAGCAACATTCAGCTAGAAGCCGCCGACAAACCACATGTACCCAACTTTGCGACAGCAGAAATGTTCGACATCTTTGACGGCGCTGAGTCAGACACGTTAGCATGCAGATATGGCTGGCACCCACTAAAGCACAACGGACTGAACAAAAGTACACCATTTAAAAACATACTACCTGTCTACTAATAGGCAATAAGTACCAGTAGTTGACCATTCAAAGAATGTCTTGAAAAATTACTGAACAAAAGTTGCATTGCGAAATTCGCGGAAATAGAATACCTATAAAAAATAAATAAATAAACATAATATACCTACATAACAGAAATTAACTCAAAAAGATGTACTTACCTACAAAACATAAAATAATCTAAAAAATAAAAAAAATATTTTTGTCGTCGTTCTATCTTCTCAACATAATCGTACTATTATCAAATTATAACTAATGTAAGTATTAATGTAAACATAATAGATTGTATATATTTTCGTACTCACCTTTTAAAGCCCTTAATTTTGATACCCCACTCAAAAGTCTTAATTTTTTTTTTGCCCGCATATTAAAGCTTCGATTTTATTCGATTTTTTTAAGAATTGTTTGTACCCAGTGGCACCTGCGCTATCAAGACAAATCTAATGACGTATCATTTATCAAAATCGATTGAGCCATTGACTAGTTACGAGGGGACATAGGATATATATATATGTTACGGGCAATGTGATAAATCCGGTCATTATGAAAAATGACCGGTCCGTATGCATAATGACCGGGTCAATTGGGCAATGTGATAAAAACGGCATGATTAATCACTTTGCCCGGTCATTATGAATAATGACCATCCTATCTTGGGCAATGTAATAAATTAGATTAATTGCAGTGTTTTAATTGATTTACTACATTTCTGGCGCTTCGGCGGCCGCTACCGCGGCACGCTTCGCTCGCCTCGCGCGTAGTTTTTTTACTAACCTAACATAACCTAACCTACAGATTTTAATCCAATTTATCACATTGCCCGGCTAGAAGTAGGGGGTGTTTCGCAGGACTCGTGTTTTTGGCATGTCCGGCCTTGCGAACCTATTAAAATGACCAGTTTCAGTATTGCTGTATTTTTATTTGGAAATAGTATACGAGTACGCTATTATGGCACTAGTAATATCCTCAATTATATACATAGGAAAGCTGTAATTAATTTCTAAAGTCGTGAAATCTAAGTTCTCTGGTGTGTCCGCGACACCCCTATCTGCATTCAATCGCTTATTACGCAATAATGAAATATAAATTGACACTTTTTATAACGTTAACGTTAATATAGATACTATTAGGTAGTGGTGAATCAAATTTCATGTTATTTTAACTCCACGTTACTGTTTTACAAAGCAAACAAATGTGTCCGCGATAAAAAACTAATTTCTCTGTCGCTAATTTCTGTGGCATTTTCCTAATTTCTCTGGCATTTTGCTAATTTCTTTGGCATTTTGCTAATTTCTCTGGCATTTTGCTAATTTCTTTGGCATTTTGCTAATTTCTCTGGCATTTTTCTAATTTCTCTGGACCAAACCTAATTTCAATGGGCACGAATATATTTAAACCACTAAAACTTCAAAACGGCTTTATCAAATTGAGGGCCGCTAACATTAAAATGCATGTCTTTGAGTGCTTAATTAGGTATGTTATTTTTTTTTTTTAAATAACCAAAAAAAAATTGCGAAAATGGGGTACCGTTTTTTGGACCGCTTCTTGCGAACCATCCATATAGATACTATTAGGTAGTGGTGAATCAAATTTCATGTTATTTTAACTCCACGTTACTGTTTTACAAAGCAAACAAATGTGTCCGCGATAAAAAACTAATTTCTCTGTCGCTAATTTCTGTGGCATTTTCCTAATTTCTCTGGCATTTTGCTAATTTCTTTGGCATTTTGCTAATTTCTCTGGCATTTTTCTAATTTCTCTGGACCAAACCTAATTTCAATGGGCACGAATATATTTAAACCACTAAAACTTCAAAACGGCTTTATCAAATTGAGGGCCGCTAACATTAAAATGCATGTCTTTGAGTGCTTAATTAGGTATGTTATTTTTTTTTTTAAAATAACCAAAAAAAAAATTGCGAAAATGGGGTACCGTTTTTCGGACCGCTTCTTGCGAATCATCCTAGGGCACTATTCATACTGCCCGGTCTAAGTGATAAATTCAAGCCTTGATTTATTAAATGGACCACGGGCCGTCGGGCATTATGAATATAGACCGGTCAAAGTAATAAATTTATCAAACTGCCCGACGCTCTTGGTCATTATGCATAATGACCGGTCCATATGAATACTGCCCGATTAATCAAGTTGCCCGTAACATATACATACATACAGGTTAAACACATAAATACCATCCTTGTGAGTTTTACGGAAGTCGGGTAAAATAAATCTCTAACTAAGCAGATACATCAACCTCTACAAGAAAAACTATCATTTTAGATTAAGCTCCAAAAGACGTTTATTACGTTACACTACATAAATAAATCACGTTGTGTTGTAGTAGACATTTACCTTTATGACGTCATATTATTGGCTCGCGGGCAGTCTAGCCAGTCTAGCACATTCTCACCTGGGGCCGAGTTGGTAAGACTTCGCAACTTTGACGGAGGCTTCAATGCGCTCGAATTACTGAGGTAACCGCCGCAATCGATTGCCTTTGAATTAAGCTACGTCTTTGTTAATAAGCTCAGATAGACCTTCCTCGAACTACGAAGGCTGGATTATATTGATGTCGCCTTCACTTATGTAAGATGCTTTTTGTTGCGTAGATCAGTGATTAGAAGTTGGATAGTGTTGTACGTTTTAAAATGTATTCAGAAAATATCGTTCAGAAACTCAAGCCTTGATACATTTCTAAATTATTTATAGAGCATCAAGAGTCATCATTCTAACACAATACTGTGGGTAAATATGACAAAAAGCTAAATTACTAAATGCAAGGGAACTTGCCCTTTGATATAAAGATATTTTTCTTTCGCAGTGTAAATCTGGAAAACCGATTAGAAATTACGGCTCCGATACGTGTTCGTGCACGACAACCGCCCAATAACCCGCCATTCAAGCTGTCGGTAGCACGTTCGAGTTTTTACTTGTCCTAATTAACTGCCGAGCCATGCCGGCACGTAACAGCCACCTCCACCATAAATACACCAAGAAATCGGGACCATCCCCATAAATTCCTCTCGTAAAAGGCTCCGCGATTATGTTAGAGGGTGGTATTAGCAAAGTTTGTCCGATCGGGGAGCTCACCCCCTCTATAATACATTTTTCGTTGATGTAACACGATTTCTCGACGGCTCTCGGTTACGTGATGGATTAAGAAGCGGCTTGCTTCACCACCGTCGGATTAAGACGGGGGATTCCATATTTAGGGCATCTCCAGCTAATATACAATGTTTGTTCATCGATAGACTTAGCCGAGTAATTCAGGATTCGGTGGATGAAGGAATTCCCGATATGCAAGGGGCTTTCGCCGGCAGCACTACATAAACTGAGTAACTATTGGCTTTACTTTCTTATATTTACTTACCATGTGTATTTGACATCATCTACAGTCTAACTTTAATTTTGCTCTTCCAGCAATAATGTAATGTAAAGATTAGGTTTTTATTCTAGAATGGTATGGCTCATTTAAAGCATCGCAAGTTATGAAGTAAGATATGGGCATAACAGTGGGCAAGAAATTAATGGAGATAAGTAAAACATGCAGAAGAAAGAATAGAACATGATATAGTCAAAGTTCCCGTGCTTTAAGCCACCATTTTAATTCATTTTAAAATATTGAAACAGATTTATTTCTGCAAAATAATAAGACACAGTATTGGCTCTTTCCCCGTAAACATGGTAAGTATTTCCTTGCAACATTTAACTTTCCGTCTATTTTCCCCGCACATGGCTTGGAACAATAATCATAAATACATTACGCGCGATTGAGGATGTGATCTACCCGTAAACAAGATCCTTTCAATCTAACTCGTTCCTATCCAACTTGGCTGGATCTCAATATATAAACGCTTAGAAAGCGATTTGCGACAGATTTTCCATCCTATAAAAACAATGTGTTGTTCAGTTTTAAGAATGTACCGCTCGCAGGCATCTATTTCGCTGGCGTAGATATTCTGTTCTGGAATAATCCTAACTAACCGACAGCGTAAACTGTAGATCCTAAAATTGTTTTTGATTAGAAAGATAAGTTCACCTAAAATTATGCTCATTGAATTGTCACAACACCTTGCAAGCCGTTCATAATTTTCTATTAATTATTCCTATGCAAACATTTTCAAGTAATAGAAATAAAATACTGCATTTACTATTAGCTGTAGGTATAAAATAATTATGAGAGAAGTCTTGCATCGGCCGATGCCGCCCCCGATCGCATAAATACTGAATAAGCAGTAAACTGTATTACTTCCGAACCCTTTTCACTTGGCGAATTAGTAAAAAGCAACTGGGGAGTGAAAATTTTAACTTAAACGGGCCCGTAAGCCGTACCTGAGTGTGTTTGACAGTGCGATGTGATTACATCGCATACCCTCCTTTTGTTTGTTTTGATTCGGCTTAATTTGATTCGTGACGTTTTTCAATTTAACCATTATAAAATTACAGTTTTAAAATGATTATTTTTATAAACTAAAAACATAACGCCTTACAATTAATCCTCTCACAGATGAGTTATGTTTACGTAACCGTCGTTTTGAATCAACACACTGTTGATCGTAATAAATTGTAAAAGCTCGCATATTAGTGACCATTGCCGCATTGTACCTATGTAAATGAGCAAGGGAATAAACACATGCCACTCAATAAACCACTTAAACGTTCATCCCGATGTAATTGTGTATGTAGGCCCGGCTTACGCCAGACAAAATTATCGTACGTAATTAAAAATGCCAACATACAGACGGGCCTCAGGCCTGTCTAATTAGCAAAAAGTTAATAAACAGACGTACAAGCTTGACAGTGACATGCTCCCGTGAAAATGCCAAGATGAAACGTTTAATTTGCGAGCGTGTGTCGAGTTTGTGAGGGTATGTGCCCACACGGGTAATTCGGCAACTCTGACGTCATACCCGTTCAGCAACTGTAGTAGATACTTTTTTTAAGATAAAATAAATATAAGTGAGTAACTGGCTTAAAGAAAATGATGTGGTGATAAGTGGTGGATTGGCAAGCTTCGGCAAAATATCAGTAATAGTTTTTTACCCGACTGCGTCGAAGTCCAAAAGTAGGGGTTATGTGTTTGACCTATATGATGTTTGTGTGGATCCTCGTTCCTATGTAAAATAAATACAATTATATATGTTTGAAAATAGTTTTACACCGCAGTCGGTTTTTTTTTTTATAAATCGCATCTTGTTTCTGATACTCGTAGTATGGAATAGTTTTCATCAATTATCTTATCTTATTTAAACTGTAGCATTAAAATAAAAAAACGTTAAAAATTTAGGATAAACTCAGTCTGTTGCTGGCTAATAATAAAACTTCATAAAGGAGAAAGTCTATGGAATTATGTATTCACCACGCATGTTACAATGGTACACTTCATCAGTCTGAATACCATACGTTAGTATACAAAATAAAGGGGTTAAACCACTGGGGTGAACTGTATCTTAAGTTCACTTTCGAAATTTGACATTTCCGTGTGAATTTGCATGCAATCGAGTTGAACAATGGCTTAGCCATTTCTGGGGACGGGCATGCTTCTTGAACCTAAGTATCCTCCTACATAATCGTTTCGATTTTGTTGAAGATCGTGACTTCGTAGAAGAATTCAGTCCATGGTTTCTCAATCTATTGCTTTTTTGGCCTAACGTTTATATTCAGCTCATCTGGCACTTGATCAGATCGGCGCGGTTGGAGCTTCTTCCTCTTTTGTTTTCTATTTTGGTTGATATTATGAGTTTCTCAATGATCGATATCATATTAGGTTGGGGAAAAAGCCTTTTCGCATTTTAGTATGTATGAACTTGTAATAAAATATCTTTGGCTATACTATTTGTATCTGGCTGGTTTTGGTATCATTGAAAGTTTAAATTTTAAAGATTATAATTCCTAATTAAAATTAGGAAAATGTGTGATTTTTATTTGTTTTTCGTACCGTCAAGATGAGTGAATCTAATGAAGAAATTCGATACATTTTAAAATTTTACTACAAAAAAAGTAAAAATGCAACGCAAGCCGCGAAAAAAATTTGCGATGTTTATGGACCTAGTTCAGTGTCTGTGAGAGTAGCACAAATTTGGTTTAAGCGTTTTCAATCCGGAAATTTTGATGTCAAAGATGCACGTCGCTCTGGTCGCCCTATTACGGATAAAATGGATGCCAATTTTTGAAAAAGTGGAGCAAAATCGGCATATCAGTGATTACGACGTAGCTGAAGAACTGGGAATTGACCACAAAACAGTTTTGGCGCATTTGAAAACAACTGGGTACACAAAAAAGCTCGATATTTGGGTATCTCACCAGCTCACTAAAAGAAACCTAATGAACTGTGTACTCATTTGTGATTCTTTACTACGACGTAATGAAACCGAACCATTTTTGAAGAAGCTGATAACTGGTGATGAAAAGTGGATCACGTACGACAAGAACGTGCGAAAAAGGTCGTGGTCAAAGGCCGGTAGGCTTCACAGACTGTGGCGAAACTCGGGTTAACTCGCAACAAGGTGATGCTGTGTGTGTGGTGGGATTGGAAGGGCATTATTCATTATGAGCTGTTACCACCAGGCAGGACCATCGATTCTGAACTCTACTGCGAACAACTGATGAGATTAAAGCAAGAAGTTGAGAGAAAGCGGCCGGAATTAATCAGCAGAAGGGGTGTGGTTTTTCATCATGATAACGCTAGACCTCACACATCTTTAGCCACTCAGCAAAAATTAAGAGAGTTTGGCTGGGAGGTGTTAATGCATCCGCCGTATAGTCCTGACCTTGCACCTTCAGATTTCCACCTGTTTCGGTCTCTTCAGAATTCTTTAGGCAGTGTCAGGTAAACATCACGAGAGGACTGCCAAAACCACTTGTCGCGGTATTTTGATCAGAAGTCCCAAAATTTCTATAGCAATGGGATCATGTCCCTACCTATAAGATGGCAAAAAGTTATCGAACAAAATGGTACCAACATACTTTAGTTAAATGTGAATAAACCATATTAAAAAATGTTTTGAATTTTCTTAAAAAATGCGAAGAAACTTTTTCCCCAACCTATTATATTCGATCGGTAGATCGGTATCCTGCTTGTGATATACAAGGTTTTGGAGTATTTGATGTAGAAAGATAGAAGACGAACCAAAATATATTTATAGGGTACTTAACTTGGAACGAACCTTGCTCCAAGTTAAGTACCTTATAAATATACTTTGGTTCGTTTGACTATCCACGGAATTCTAAGGAAACCATTCCAACAAAAAAATTCGAAAGCTTACTCTGTCCTCCGATTTCCTGATCTCATAGTTTAGGTGTTATAAATTCATGTTTTGGATCAGATCAGCACCACAAAAATATAAGCGAAATGAAAGTTTCAGTCACGAATTTTCACGGAAAGTTCAGATTCATCACGTCACACTTCGACTGTTAGAGGAAACTATACGACGACCATAACAGCCATCCAAACAACAAGTCACTAGGGTCATCTCACACTACAAGACGTTCCATCGATCTGTCAAATTAGTCGCCCTACTAGTCTACCCTGAGTGCTCTCAGGTGGAAAGCTGGCATTGCTAACAAAGCCAATCAGCACGTACCCTAACGGATAATCTATCAATTCTATCATAATGACATCGATTTCCCATATATGGAAGACCAGCACTAGTTCGGACATTTTATTGATTTGGTGATGACGGAAATCAATCTCAATCTCTGAATTTGAATGAAAGAATCTCTTTAAATTTTGATCGGTCTTTCGCAAAGATTGATCGCAGTTTACCCTTTAGTTAGATCAACCGCACTTTTTATACGATGTTTATTGAAAGTACTTATGAGTTCACACTGTTTGGCACCTTGTGTGCGAGGTAGGTACCTTAGTACTCAGAGAATTGGGATGGGAATGTTTAGTGTGTATTCGTAGGAGTCAAGTTCGATCAAAAACACTTCCAAAGTGCGACCGGCTTTATATTAGAAGAATTTTAAACAAAACCACAATCAACCGCGTGAAAAAATTCTAATGGTCATTAGATTATTGAATAGCCACATGCTGTTATTACTTAAAATAAAATTGAAATGAGTTCTGTAAAATATTTGTAACTAGCGCTGACCGCCATATAATTTAAAAGAACTTTATCCTTCCTCAAGAAATGAGCTATCAAATGCAGATTTTTTATTTACAAATCGAACTGGTAGTTCTAGAGATTATGGTGTTCATTCAACCAAACTAACTCTTCCGCTTTACTGCATGTACGTTTGTTCGTATGAACTAGTTGCTAACTTTTTTATTGTAACTTTAGAATTGTATTTAACAAGATTTCGGGCCAATGTTAGTCATTTTTCTCATGGTAACTTAGGAGTAAAATAACACCTTTCGACGATTTATTTTCTAGTAGACGGTATCGACTCGCTGTTAATTCGAAATTGTTCAAGCTTGTGCTAACCCCGCTGAGTAGGACTACGTGACTGACGCGTCATGAGAACTTGCATCCTGAAACGTGTCCTCAAGTTAGAAGACAGCTTCCGAGAAATGAAATATCGAAATTACCTTTATTACCTGCAACTTGCTCCTGAACTAGCTCCCTTACTTAAACTTCAGAATTCCACGAACCCAGTTACTGAGAAGTAGAATACGTGTTTTCTACCACTCATTTAAAAGATCCAACTATGAATATTAGAAATTACTTAGAATTAAATGGAAATTACCAATGGATGACGCGGTATTTAGTTTGATTGTGAGTAGAGGCCAAAAATAACCTTTAGTCCATTTTCAATAACATAAAATGAAAAGAACTAACTGTCTTATGCAAAAAACTTAGTGCGCCGACCAAGATACCTAGAGTGTTGCTTCCAAAAACAAAAGAGCGCTCTAGCGAGCCTGGTCGACGCACTATGTTTTTATGCATAAGACCGTAAGTTCCCAAAGCGAGACAAATCCCAGTAGGTATATAGAGACTGCACTCAAACGCGATTTATTATCTCAAACTCATGACTCAATTTCTATAGAGAGCTGTCAAAAATAACACTAAATAACCCAAATCTAAGTGCAAACTCTGGAGCCAAAATTCTGACAAAATGTTCGTCTTTTACAAGCGCATACTGTTCCGAATAAATATAAAACGCTGTAAAACAGTGTCGATACACGTTATTTATACAAGACGTTCATAGAGATCTGACAAAAAATAGACTCGTATCTGATTGCAGACTCCAATCCAAAACCATAGCCAAAATTTAGACAAAAATTCAGTCTTCAGCAAGCGCATACTGTTCCGAGTAAATACAAACCTCTGTAAAATGAAGTAACGATACACGCGGGAAATTGCAATAAAGCACCTTTTACACGAGCGAGCGACACGCTGCGTTAATTTGCGGCCACAGAGCGTCTTATTAGACATGGCGCTCCGGGCCGCTAGTGACGTCAGATGTGACGTGATGAGCAGACGTGTATATGAGCAAATTAGTGCTACAAAATGCTTGAGATGAAAAGCTACTGCATAATGGATACTGAATTACGCTTCAGCGGTGTTACAACACTATACTTGAAGAATTTACTACTAATTTGAAATTAATGTCATAACGTGTGATTTTCTCGAAACTGTCTGAATATTCAAAATATGAATACATGTTAAGACTTTTTTGTAATCAAAAATGGGGTATCAAAGTTTGTATAACTTTATAACGCGTGGATTTTTACTACTTTTTAAACAAAAAAATATCACAATATTACATTAAACAACTCCTAAAATATAAATCTGCGACCCTACGCGTGTTAAACCCCGGTGCATTAACATTATAGTTCTCACTCTTTGAATGTAGCTTCGCGTGTTACCAGATAAAAGAACATCGTGTGTGAAGTTTTATGGTTCGATTAAACCACTAAACATTTTATTATAATTCCTACGCTTCATTTAGCATCAAGCTAGTTGTTGAAAATGTTTCTGACGCAAACAAAAGTTATTTCATAACACAGTGTAGGTAATTAGCCCAAGGACGGTGCAGTTGAGCTACTGATAGGTTTAGTTCTTCTATGGTACCAGTTACGAGTTAGCGCATTGCAGTCTCGATATTCAGGTTCAATCTGATGTAGAAATGTAATATCTTGTTTAAATTCAATTTGTTCTTTGTCTCTGATAACCAATTGAGCTCATACTGTGACTACCTGGATTTTGGTATTTGACAAAGGCCTCTTCTAGCTTTTGTAGCCCTGGTAGTGGCTAGGATGCATTAGATATAGGAGTGGCATGTATGTGATGAAAAATACAATTATTGGCTTTATTCCTCTAGGGCTGATTTTTCAATCAATAAATAACTTTTATGAGGAATAAAAATGGCGTTATGACATATTTTCAATACAATATCTGTCAAATCGCATATTTATTTCCTCAGATAAAAGTTATCTAGGTATTGAAAAATCAGCCCTTAGTTGATTATACTCGTATCTTCGCTGTTACAGTTGAATCTTCAAAATAAATTATGTAAAGAAAACGCGATATATGACAAACATATATCTCTATACTTCTATAGAAAGCTATATTCTAAAGATTTTCTGTTATTTAAAGCAACGCCTTTAAAATAATGTTTACATTGAAGATAAGAAACCCTTCACATCTCACATGAAGGGGGTACTCTAATGAACCGGCCGCAGTGCCGACGACGTCGAGCACCATAATGGTTTCCTCTCGAGGCCTTTGTCGAGCCAACTTTTGCAACTCTTCGTAGATTGTGTAAGTGTAACTCTAACTAGAAGTGACTCGGAAGTGCATTGAGTGCAAAAAGAGAATTCATTAGTTAAGAATTCGATAGAACTGAGTTTGACAGTTATTAGATGGTTTTAGTTTGTACGGTGAAATATATTTTGGGTTCGTTTAATTTTGCCTCACTTGATGTTTTTTATTCATTACTAGCAGCGCCCTCGCGGCGTTGCCTCCGTAGTGATGGTATATGGTGATGATGATGATGAATATGAAAATTAGCCTATAACCTTTCTCAAGAGTTTAGCCATCAAATGCAGAAAGAGTTACGCTCAATTTCAAAGGTAAATATAAACATTGTTATGTGGGTTGGTGGTACAACACAAAAAAAACTTAAGCCTTTACATCTTTACTAGATTATTTATACAGTGTCAGGAGACAATCTTTGCCTACACTTATCGGGGCACTGTAGTGCCTGGGACAATGATGAGATACTGTTGTATCAATATCCCAAGAAATTAGAAAAATAAAGTATAATAGAAACAAAACTTGACGATTCCACAGCTAGACCATCAATGTTCACTGGTTTATTTATCCGCATCGCAAATAAACAGGCTCCATAGTTTCTTGAGACTTCTTCAGCTTTCATTTAGACGCATGCAAAGATACGTTCCCTGATTAAACACGCCTTATTTGTATACGACGTAATTAAAGATGCCGCGCCGACTGCGCGATCTCAAAAGAAACTTTGGATTTATTAATTTGTCGGTTAATATTTACTTTTAATAATTGGCGACGATTATTAAGCTTTGAAATTTCTGATGAGTGGTGCGGTGAACTTGTTTCGGGGATTTGGTTTGATAACTAGAATGAATGAATCTATTCTATTCTAATGTATTTGAGTATGCTACACTAGGAACTGTTTTAGTGATTTGCCGCGAACACCGCAGTCGGGGGTTTTTTTTTATAAAAATGCCTCTTGTTTCATTTATTACCTTTTTTTTTTTTTTTTTTTTCCTAACCTATCTCGTCCCACTGCTGGGCAAAGGTCTCCCCCAAACTCTTCCAACCGTCCCTATCCTTCGCCGAGTCCCACCATCCATCGGCGAAGGTGACAAGGTCGTCCCGCCAACGCTTTCTCGGCCGACCCCGACGCCGCCTTCATATATCTTATTTATTACCTAACTTTTTAATATTATTAAACATATCACAGGATCTTGGCACACGATCTGCATAAACTTTCATAGAAACTTCGCGAGTGTAATTACTGGCGCCACCTGCGTACGAGGTCCCTATGCTAATGTCAATAGCCGTATTTCGAGAGAATTTTCCACGACTTATTATAAGAACTCCATCAGATAAATGCTTGTCAATTTCCGCGTATATTGAGAGTCGGTTAAAGTGTAGGGTGAAAATATTGGTAGATTAATTTGGAGCAGCGCCAGCGCTCAGAAATTTCTGAAAGATAAAATGTTGACACGTAAAAAATACGAGTTTACTTTGAATTTGAATCACTTTTAAATAGTCAACTCGCACCAAATAAAGTGATGTAGACCAAATATATTCATATTTATATTATTTACACTTAAAATATTGATTGCAAAAATGTATTCATTCAATAATAAAAATTCGTTACCGCACAAGGTCTGTAATAATTATTAAGGCGTATGCACAATATATTTTAATAACATACTCTCGAGAGACCCGACCCTGTATACAGATAACGAAGTCGAAAAACATATTTTTACGTATCCATGGATTGTTACCTCAGTAATTTAAGGGGAGAAAAAAATTAAGTACGAACTCATAAATTCACATTAGAGACGTGGGTATCGTATGTTTATTAACTGAAGCACGAAACGAAAATAGAGCTTTAACTTTCGAATATTCCCTAACGATATAAAAGAAAATTGTTGGCGCAAAAATCATAATGCAAGTTTTGATCGAATAAACAACATGTTATGATCACGTTACCTGAGGCGAGTTGGCGCATGTTTTATATTTACCGTGAATTATAATAAACGTAGGAAGGCTTGTCAGCGCTCACCTTTTCCTGTATTACTTTCTTCGCCGGAAATATGAGTGGAGCGGGTATCAGAACGCAGGTCGCGACGCCCGCAGATTGGATCGAGTTAATTTCGCTCCACAAACAAATTGACAAAGTTTAGAGCGGGGCATATTTCTTCGCCTGTACCCCGCCTCCCCTGACAGATTCCCGCATAGCGGAAATTAAATTTCACATCCGAACAAGAACGGGAACACTCGCCGCTTCGTTCACGTGTCGCTGCGGTGCCGCAGCCGCGCTCCACTGTGTCGCGGCCTTACACAACAATGGCTTGATTAGATATTGTTAATAATATGTCGATGAAAGTTTCCAACTAAAGGTGGAGAGGATCCGTGTCGATATTAAGCAACGTTCAAAGCTTCAAGTTTAATAGTTTTTGTATTGAAGCTCTTGTCTAAAACATTTTACATTGTTTTGAGGATTAGGTTAATTTATTCATTGAAGGACTTATACGAAAAATATTCTTATATAAAAACAATGCTTTAAGGTTTGCCATTATTATAAATGAAATGGATAAGACTACCTTTATGCAGTGTTTAATCTGAAGTAGCATTTACCTACTACCTACTGCAAATTTTATTCGTGATCAATTGAAACACGACACACGACACGAATAACCATCGCACGTTTACGGCTCACAAATAGGAACATAGCAAAACTAATCCGGTTGTGCTCTATCAAAATTGCAATTAAAAGCCCATTTACGGCGGCGGCCTGAGACAGACCTGGGGTCACCTCGAGAAGGACGCTCGAATTGGTCATTAGCGGCCGCTTCGGACCTTGTTTACACCGCGCTTGCCCTAATGACGACCTTTGCTCTGCTTCCCTTCGTTAAGGCGAGCGAAAACCTCACACTAAAAGGCACGGTCCCCGCTGACCCGTGGAGAGGCAACATCGCCGGCCGCGGCGGAGAGACAAGGACAAAGGCGATGGCTTTCGGATTAATGCCCATGTACAGGGCCGTTAAAAGGCTAGCCAACTCGCTCGGTGCGCCAGGGTTAACAAGGTTATTACGGGATCATCCCGACCAACCGCCGCCGTAAAAGTGTTAATTATCTTTTAGAGGGCCCTATTTTCCACTGACATATTTTAGCTGCGGCCGAAAAATTAGACTGTAGGTACATAATTTGTGGCGACATTCTTGTGTTCAAAATCTCAACACGGGCCAATAGCTTTTGTTCGGACCCAACGATTGGGCGATACACGCGGACATTAAAAAAACTCTGAACTCCGTAGAATCCTAATGGACTCCATTGACATAAATGTTTTATTCAATTGGAGCCTGCGCCAAAACAAAAGAAAGTATGTCCTCATCATTATGAGTTGGAAAAGTTTTTGCATTTTTACTCGTTACCGTTCCTCCGAGGAGAAGTAGACTACGTGAGCCTGGAAATGTTACTTTGCCAACTTTGTACGTTTATAGATTTTTTGCTGCCCAATAAAATTGTAATGTTGAGCTTATCGTTTCCATAAAAGTCAAAAATAGTTATATTCCAATAAAAACGCTCCTTCATCACTCACTAAAGGTAAGAGCGTCGTATATAAAGTAAACTCAAATAATTAACGACATTTTGATTACTCGTAACTAAAGTTTTCATTGTCCACGGCCGGCCATTTTCCAGTCGCCTGCCCAACGTGATTACTGCGCACCACGTGTGCAAATTCACTATAAATCCGAGCATTAGGTAAAAGCTTTCATTACTTAAGTCCCGTAAAACCCTTATCCCATAACGTTAATAACACAATTACTATAAATCTATCATCGCTGAGCAAACACGGTCCGAATCTCAGCCTAAGCTAATACATTTTGTCCACACCCGTATTCGTACTTAACGACCGGGTAGTATTTGCTGAGCACACACGCGGTGCCCGCACGACGCAATATAACCTGGAAGACGCAAGGCGGCCTCGGGGTCCTTCGAGCCCCAACCCGAGAGGACAGTAATTACGGTAGGCAAATTAAGCAGTAAGGGGCAGAACCCCGCGCCCACGCCGTGTCCATCTTTGTACGGACGCGTTCGCCGGTTTATTTTAGGTTATTCCACGTCTTATTACAATGTAGCCTCCCCTGCGGCGCGCTCACCTCCGAAACTGATTTGGGCCCGGCATCAGAGTTTCATTACGGTCTGTCGAAAACAATCCACTCTAAATATCTATTCTTGGGTGCGCGCACTCCGGAATTACATTAGTCTGAGGTGGCGAAGGCTCGACTCAATTTGTTTGCCTGTAATAACTACGCTATCAGGTTATAACAAATGAGCTATTGTGAAAGCGAATCGGAGTAAAACGGTTTTGCAGTGTCTGCTCGATTTTATAGTTCGCAAGTATTCGTACTTGCGACATATTGTAATGAAATCGAGTGATAGAGTTCAATTCAACATTTTTTATTCATACTTTAGGGATCTCTCTTTAAGATCTGATAAAAATACATTTAACCGCAGTTTACGTGGCTATATGTCCAAAGTTCTTAGATTATAGATACTTAGATTATTTTAAATGAATTAGATTACATTAATACCTACCATTATGAATTACAATTAATCTTAATAACGTGAACTACCTACATTGACTTGTAAAACTGGTTTTATCAATAAAGTATTGTATTGTATTGTATTGTATTGTTCGATAGCTATCAAAACTTTTAAAAGCAGCGAAACACCTTGGGTCGCATGCGAAGCTCGCGTGTCCCCTACGGCTTTAAAAGGCTCACCACTTCGTACAATAGAGTCTGCCACGCGACTCCATCGGGATTTCTCCGCAAATATAATTTGTCCATTAAAAAAATCAACAAGCGGTGACCACACTTGACCGTGGAGATGGTCACAAAGCGTCTCGTTAGTGCGTACGTGCCGTGTCACACACTTCAGCCCATCGGCCCTTCGTAAATAATGAGAGGGCAGCCCTTGAGCTTGAGATGTGGGACAAAAATATCTAATGGAGAAGGCGTGTAGGGGCAGTTGACATGACGAAGACAGGTCTATCATTTTAGTGTTACATCACGTCCATTACATTTTTATGTTCCGTTTAAAAGATTCAGCTCACTTTGAAAGTATGTTGAAATTGTTAGGAGTTAGTTAGACACACTTAACTTTGAATCACTGAGCTCGAGTTGAAATGTCGGTGAGTCGAATCATTATTCTGTAGTTCTAGAGCATTAGCATAGCAATTAAATACCGCATCCTCCCTTTCTCACTTGAACCACACATCCAGAGGTCCTAACCCCTTGGGAACCAAAACCTACGTGGGGCCGGCTTGTCAGCGGCCAAGGCTGAATGCCTCTTAGATTGCCTCCGACCTCCAAATATAGCCAGAACCAAACAAGGAGCCGACAAGGCGAGAGAAATGGGATTTCTATCTACCTACACAGATATGGACGAAATCTTAGGGGATCTTAATAGGGTTGCATTAAGATGTTATTGTATGTGGAATTATCAATAGCCGAGTAATTGCCAAAGGTTTGATTGATCTTGTATACGTGGGGTTAATAAATTAGTATTTAGTCGACGGTCACTCGACCCGAACTGTTACTAAGGTTTGTTTACCATGGTCCCATCTTGGACGTTTCCTTTTCTGAGACGAAGGTTTATCAAAGTTATATGATGTCATTTTCTCCATTACCGTTCTAAGTTGATCTGTCTCCGAGGATACTGTAATGAACTTGTATACTTTTTAATATCTCAAAATGTTGCGTGCACTTTGTTTATTTGCAGAAAGAATTTAATAAAAATACACGGAAAGTTTGGCAACATATTCCCAATCACGCGCTTTAACCGCAAAACAAAAAACAAGCACAATATTTAACTACACTTTGTAACTACCCTCATAAAGTTCGTAATTTAAGGATTACTGTCGTGCCTACAGAAATGAGCCTTCAAAAATCGAAGAACATCAGCAGGCTATTTACATGAATTAGCTGACATTTATGTTTCCTCCGAGACAAACCGCAGCGCCACCTGGCGGCGAGAGAATTATTCGCTCGTTACCCGCTCTGCCGCGCGCGACCCCAGTTACCTGCTTTATATTGTATTTATTTATTAGTGGAAGTAACGCGATTTGATACAAGTTACGTCAAGGTAAGTTGGCAAATTGGGCTGGTTCGTTAGAGGTTCAAAAAAACATTGCAAACATTTTAAACTTAAAATCTTAAATTTTACCATGCATACCTACATTTTTATTTCTAGAAATTAAGCCACATTTCCGCCTAAAGAAGGTGTTTTATTTTTTGGGCTAAACTATTCACCCAGACAGACAAGTCAAAGTTTGACACAAAATATAGTTACAAAATTCGTAGTTATCTTGTATCATAATAAAATTCACATCGCATAATCGCATAAGTTCACTATAGTGCAATGCAATCCTTGCATGCCAAAAGTCACACAAGAGCATATCAAATCGCTTCTAAAATCAAATAGCCAGTTTATCGTAGCCAATCAATCGAAAACGCGATTTAAAGCGTACCATTGTTTAGAATGAGCTCCAGCCTCGTAAAGAATAGGCGTCTCGGAGGAAGTTTTCCCATGGAGGGCATAAATTGGATTCGGAAGCAGATCACGTAACGGTTAAGAGTTCACAAAACTGTGCCATAAATCGGACGCGCCGAGGTGCGCCGGAGACAAACGGCGCCGGACCGGAACAGGGAAGCTATCGAGACTTATTTTCAATTTGTAATGCCTCGTCCCCGGCTGTCATAAACTACGAGGATTCGTGTGATATGGTTTTTGAAGCAATATTTATACTGTGGGGTATAATGGAGCACCGGCACCGGTTACATAAAGGCGTTTAATTGTTTGGTAGTTGGAACTATGGATAATCCTGATATGATTCTTATTTCCTCCTTATTTTCTCCTTTATAAATTAATTTTAAATTATATAAGTTAATTGTGTACATAATATAGGTGTTGTTTATATAGTTTTGTTTAATTAGCAATTACAAACTTCCAGGTAAATATATTTCTAAATTGGTTATAACACTTTCAAAATAAAGAAGGTTTCTCGGTAAAAAAGTAAGTAAGTTCGAATAAGCTAGTGGCCAGCTCTGGTGACGGACTTTTTAGGCCGCCTAAAGGCCTCCGTCGTGGCTTCGTAGAATAGGACTGTTCTTCATTCAGCACTCTACCTTTCAGATCCATAATTTTAATAATTGTGACTCATTTATAAAATATATTGTAAGTGTCTCCTAGAGGCTATGACTGACAGAAGATGACGCAGAACCAATTCTCCTAACTAAACTTGCACAGAAACTTTCTTATCTAACTTACCTTCAAAAACGAGGTAACCGCAATAAAACTGCTTCGTACAGGATCTTACATTTGCATACATTTTCTCTTTGGCTTTTGTATAGATTTTCCGCAAGGAGCTATTTAGAGATAGCACTCGCAGGATTAGCCCTCAGGTGCTATGGAGCGAGTAAGTAGCAGGTAATTCAAGACAGGTATATTTGCATTTGAAATTATTATAAAAAGAGTAGGGTTTTGTTGAAATTATTTGAATCTCTCTGGTGTCGATGGCCAAGATGTAATATAGTTTGTAGTGCCACGCCAGTACGAAAGTAAGTAAAGAAAGAGATAGCAGGCAGTAGGATCATAACCACAATTTATGAAAACAACTAACTAATAGCATTGCCGAGACTTTGAATCTCTTTGTCCTACTATCCTACCATAAATTACAAATCTGAAAGCTTATGAGTATGATTGGATGTTTGTATGTTTGTATTTCAATCTCCGATGTATCATCAAGTAAACCAATTGGGGTGAAACGTGGAATAAGGTGTATATCGTGATCAATCATGATTTCTTAGAACTCTTACTACATCCAGTATTTAGCATTTTTAATTATCCTTGACGCATGAAACATAATAGGCATGTCCCCGACCTTTCGACAAGTAGTGAAAATAATCAAGCTTTTAACAAATCCCAAAAGTCCACAAAGCATTCGGTCAACATTCCGAACGTTGATTAGAATCGAAAGCGGACGAATTGAGTGGAACGCTTGACCCGGGGTCTGTGTCCTAACAAAATAGAGCCTAAATAATTAGTGGTGGAGTGGCCGCTTTAAATGTGTTATTTGTCAGTGATTTTGATGTAAGCCATTCTCTCTATAATTATTGTTATGAGGAGTGTACCCATGGGCGCCGCCAGAATTTTTTTCATGGAGGTGCATCTGCATCTACACATTATAGTACCTTAACACACACAGGAAAACAGTAGAGGAGGATACTGAATTTATTGATAAGATGGTGAACTTTGGACACTCCTTCAGTTTTTATTCAAACAGACACTTAATAAAAATGTAATTTTTTCTATGTATTTTCTTTCCTGACAAGGAGGTGCAAGTGCACCCCCTTGCACCCTGCTGCCGGCGCCTATGCGCCATTGCTGGGCAGGCATCTCGCCCCACTCTTCCAGACTTCACAGTCTTCGGCAACAATTCTCCAGTCCGTCAAAAGCTGGTCGATCTTGTTCCGCCATATTCGTTTCAGTCTACCGCATCGCCTCCTCGCTGGATCGGACTGCTACTCAGAGGGTACCTTCTCCCACAGCTCATTTGGCACTCATAAGTCCAGCCCAATTTCACTTAAGCGTAATGTATGCTACTGTCTTTAATATGTAAAAAAACATCGTATCCGATCCGAAAGAGTATTATCTCAGTGATATTTCCACTTTTTTTGAAATCTACCTTTACCTCAATTTTGCTTTTAGGATTTTACTATTTAACTAAGGCTGGATTTTACCAAACTGGATTAAGTTTTATCTGGAGATTAAACCACAGATTAAACTGCTGTTTGTTCGAATATTTTGACATTGTAAAGTTGACACCTTATAATCAGGATAATTTGAATGCACATAATAATGTTCGGTTGCGCTTTCTAAACTAGCCTATTAGGCTGGATTCGACCAAACTGTCATCTTACTCCCCGAGTAGTTATTCCGTTAGCCGACAGAATTCGAAATACAATTGTTTAGAAAGCGCAACCGAACATTATTATGTGCATTCAAATTATCCTGGTTATAAGGTGTCAACTTTACAATGTCAAATTATTCAAACAAACAGCAGTTTAATTTGTGGTTTAATCTCCAGATAAATCTTAATTCAGTTTGGTAAAATCCAGCCTAAGTATAAAATAAGCTTTTTGTCATAGTTTCTCACCATGCTCGCGGGGCAAGCTTAAACTTCCCTATTTAACTTATTATAACTAATTTAAAAAAAATTATGCTTATTTTCTAAAAATGATGACTTAATCAAAATCTAATTTCAATACTTATATTTTCATACCTGCAAGAATTGGTCTGTTTTTTTAGCAGACTGTTATAATTGAAATGTTTTAGCCCAGCAGGATATAACTTTTGAAACAAAGCTCACGCAAAAGACACACAAGGACAACTGTAGTGACTAGCTTAATCCAAATCAGAGTCAGTTAGAAGCCGCTGGCCGTCGCTTGGAGACGCTGGCTACATTTCCAGTGTGTCTAGTTGATCCAAGTAGAGCTCAAAGTTCAACCCCATTATTGATATTGAACTGTCAATGCTTTAACTAATGTTTTTTTCTTGTCACTCTGATGTCAGTAAAAAGAGACGACACTCGATTCAACAGCCATCTGAGCTCTAGGAAGCCGCTGAGTCAATTTTAAATAAAAGGGCTAGTTACTTCAACGTATTTCAAGTCGCAAAATCTCTTCTCAATTGAATATGCCGAAACAGGAGCCAGGGCCTGTATTCTACTAGATGACAACCGCTTTGGTTTTGGTTCGATCTCTTAAATGTCAGCCATTTGGTGAATAGCAGAATAGCTTTTCAAATATTTGTTCTGCCAAAGTTCAAAACCTTACTACAACTGAGTCGTTTGTTATTAGTAGTCATGGAAACAGTCGCTTTAGTTTTGGTTTTGGTTGAGGTTGATAAAAAGTTCGGTACGAGAATCGACGCCCTGGTATTGGCGCCCCAATGGGCATTTAGCATTATTATTTATTGACTCGCTAGCCCCGAACTCGCCCCTCCGAGGTCCGGCGCAAACAAAACGGAAGAAGTAATTATTAAGAATACTGCAAATAGCCCTCTATTTGCAAATAGAGGGGCATCGGTCTCTTATTTATTAGATGCTTCGAGTGTATTTGCAAATACGTTTGTAATATTCAAATCTATAACTGGACACAAATACAATGTATTGTTTTTAACCTCTAGTGTCCCACTGCTGGGCAAAGGTCTCCCTCGTGATTACATAGGTACATACCGATCTAAATCATAAACCTTCTCTTTTCTTCGCCGTAGTCGGGTAAAAATACCGTTACCCAACATGTAATATAAATAACCTTTTAACGACCTTAGATCTAATTTTCTATACAAAAACAAGAAATTTTACAAGTTTTTTTGCACACTCTGTGACATTGAAACGCTCTATTGAAAGCTTAGAAGTAGATACAAAGTCGTAGACTTGCCTTAAATAAAATCAACATTCATCTCATACAAGGATTGGTAGTTTTGTTATTTCACGCGAGTTCTTTTGTTGCATGGATTCGCGTTAAATGGCAAGGAAGTTACTACAGGGGCTCAATCGGCCGGAGAGAACAATCTTTGTTTCCTAAGGCCATGAGACGACCACTCACGATAGACACCTACACAACTATCACAGCACTCAAAAGTAACCTCTCTTTTATTACGAGCAAAGAGCACAGCAGGTCAAGATTGTTTGGTTTCCGATCGGTGAAGGCTCATCCCTTGCATGGTTGCTGACGAATAAATCAGAAACTAATACAATGCGACATTTTTCTTATTTTGTAACCTATTCTATTTGTACAAGTTTTTTAACTTCACGTGTTAGTTCGTCGGTTAGCATGTTTAGGACAAATCTTGTAACTAATTCCACCTGATTAAGCTGGTCTACTTATCTATGTATTCTCGGTAATCAATGAAAATTTTTGGCAAGAGCGAACTGATTTGATGATGGAGTCAGAAACTGTTCCTTGAAACTTGTGATATCATTTCAGTTCCAATGTTTTTTTGAAAAATCTATTACCAAAGTTAGTTAGTAACAAAGTTTCAGTTACTTTATGATGCCTAAGCTCCGCTTCGATGTAGGTAGTACCTAAAATATAATTCCTCAAAATTTTTAAATAAAAGTGTTGATAAGAAACCATCTCCCCGTACTATAAAATACCGAATAACAGTAATAGATTAAAATAATGTTTTATTACTAACCATAAGTTACACATATTTCAAAACTATAAAAATTTTGAAAAACTACCATCCTTGCAACAATCCTTGCCACATACCGATAAAGCTCTCAAACTAACCGATAAAACCGACACTCCACAATACGAAACAATAAATCAATAGATTACAATAGTCTGGGTACACTAAGATGGTTGAAACATGGAAATCGTTTGTCTGCGGCGAGCTGAGAAATTAATTCCATTCTGTGTACCGTCCGTGTAATGACGACCCCTGACTCCTATGAGGTATTAGTGCTGTTCGAAAGCTTTATTTCTATGCTCAGTTTAATTCATGAAATGAGTGTTAAGTGTCTAGAGAAAAACGTGCTGTTACTTCTTTAGCTATTGATTGTATAATTGTATATATGTTTGAAAATAGACACTAGTCCAAATTTCGATGGGTTCGATATAAATTCTTCGTATCATACTGGTTTTCAGTCGGCAACTTTTAGATTTCGCCAGTGGACAACCCTCATTTCTTCCATCTGTCCTGGAATTTTTGGCGTTATGGTCTCAACCAAAGCTTTGTCATGTGCAAGTAGCTACATTACGTCACTTTTTGTTTGTTTTTAGGGTTCCGTACCTTAAAAGGTAAAAAAAGGAACCCTTATAAGATCACTTTCTTGTCCGTCTGTCCGTCTGTCCGTCTGTCTGTCTGTCCGTCTGTCCGTCTGTCCGTGTGTCACCATCGATTATCTCAGGAAAGGGTAGAGCTAGCAAGTTGAAATTTATACCATATACTAAAGTCTATAGTCCCTATTGTGAGTATAAAAATCAAGGTCCTGAGTCAACACTATAAAAAGATATAGGCAAATTTAGGTTTTCGTGAAAACTTGTGAGTACCAAAACTTACCTTAATTATCAACTTTTTTTATTTTTTGGAATTTTTCCTTTACTTGTGCTGGAAGACCTTGCTTGTAACCAAAATTGACAATTCTAGGTCAACCGGAAGTACCCTAGAGGTTTTGGATCGAAAACCTAAATGGTAGTTCCCGTTGACCTAGAATAACGAAATTTGGCAAAAAGCAAGGTCTTATAGCACAAATAAAGGAAAAATTCCAAAAAGTTAAAAAAGTTGAAAATTAAAGGGTGTTCCCATACATACATAGTTGACGCCAGTTAAAATTGTCCTCCGAGTTGTATGGGCGCTCATACAATTAAGCAGACTAGCTTAATTGGCACCATGGCTAGGTACGGAACCCTCGGCGTACGAGTTCGACTCGCACTTGACCGGTTTTTATTATACCTTATCTACCCTTATATTTATTGTAAAGTTAACAAATCCATGCATATTTTGTTCAATAAATTGTTTGAATTAGAGCCGGGAAAGTACTATTTATCTAAACTGTTCCGCGGTGCATGTAACCTTCGATAATTAATTTCATTTTATTTCCCGACGCTCCCTCGGTGTTGCCAACATAGAATTCTCCCAGTAATTGGGAAATTTATTGCAAGGTGTGCACACTTGATGTTTCACTTCCAATGATTTATTGTCTTTGGAAACAATTTTAATTGCTCTCAGTGACACGATGTAAACAACTATTCGATTAAGTTAATTCCATTATTTCGCTCTCCCGGCAATTAATTTAAGAGCAGCCTCAACGCAGCTCAGGTATCATTGAGCATTTTATGGAAGTTAATGAACTGGAGAATTCAGCATTAGTGTAATTATAAATTTTCAATTAGGGAACTCGTGAACAATTTTGCCATTTTAAGTTATCCAAAGTCCATATTTTTACATGAGTACAACTGTTGAATGAAATTTCCATATAAAGGGCAGTTGTTGCCATTCTGAAATTAAATTATAGTTTATAGAACATCTGGTGGAAGTGGAAGCTTAGTAATATTTAGGTATCTACTTCACTCAACGCATACCGCGTTGAGTGAAGTAGATACCTAAATATTTTCGTTTTGGGTCCCACCAATTACTTTCCCAAATCTGTTTTTATGAACCTTAAAATCATACTTTTAAACAATATATTAATGTTAAGTTAGTATAAATGTAATATTTCTTGTATTTAGGTTGATATTCTGTTTTCATATCTTATCTTTAGTACACAACACCTTAATGAAAACAACATACCTAAGTGCAATAAATACTTTGACTTTGAACTTACTGAAAAAGTACCAAAACCGGCACTCGTAATAAGAACGAGCCCAGAATGATCTCAAGCTAAGTAGCCACTTACCCGTCCGCAAAGGCTTCATATGTGCCACATGAGCGAGCCTGCATGGTCCATGCATGCTCGCCTTATTACATGCTTCACGGCACATCTTATCGCCGGAGGTTGCCTCTAATTATAATTACTGATGCTCGTATGCTCAAAGTGCTTTTTGAGGTTTGCATTGCTGGGTTTTTAGATAAACAGAAGCCTTAGTTTGGTCGTTCTTATAGTGGCAAAGTACATACTTAGACCTTTACATCTTTTACCAGATGATTTCTACAGTGTCAGGAGGCAATCTTTGCCCACACTTAACGGGACACTATAGTACCTGGGACAATGTTTAGATAGGCTTTCCCGGCACCTACACCATCCTCTCAGCTTAACCATTCATATCCACAGGAAAGAAATGGGGCTGATTAAGCCGCGGGTTTCCTCACGAGGTTTTCCTTCACCATTTAGAGCTCGTGTTAATGCGCATATAAATTTTTCGAAACGAAAAACCCATTGATGCACAGCCAAGATTCGAACCCACGACCTTCGGATCGAAAGTCGAGGTCCTTAGGTATTCCACTCGATCAACACGGCTCGCTGAAGTACATACAAAAACATTCATTTACCAATAGAAAATACAATACATACAGGTATTACTGGTGGTCCCCGCACTAGGGCGAGCCTGTATCACGAGAGACCGAAAGTAAATAAATACGTATATCACTACAGTATCCCCAAAACGAGATAGGTTTTTTTTTTCAGATCTTTAGACTTTAAGGTCCTTTGAAGATATGTAGTGGCGAGGTCTTTGATTAATACAGGAATATAATCAAAGGGTCGTGGGAAATAAAGAAATGTACCTGAAAGTGATTTTTTGTTATCACATAGTGTTCAGTGGCGTAATAATGTAGTTTTTTTACATACATAGAATCAAATAAAGTTCACGACTACGACTGTATAACGTAGTACATTATAAACATCGCTATAATTAATAGCTGGCCTTGCTGATTTACGTAGAATATGTTTTTAATGTTTATGAACTAATGGATCTGAGATTAGTTGTGATACAGTCTTCTTTTCGGTCTTGTTTTTCTCATTATGGAGCAACTTTTCTAAGCAATAAATAAACATTAGTTGGCAACATTCTACAATGAATCTAGAAAGCGCTTTTTCTTCAATTACTACAACATAATCGTAATTGTAAAGATGTTTTATTTGACTTATTACAATACCTAGTTTTGGCAAAACTTTGTTTTCTGTCTCTCTATTAATTTTTCTACTAAATTAACCACAATTGATTTTGATATTCGTCAGATAATATTTGATGGACAATCTTAGTGGAAATATTAGTTGTGCTGATTCTAACTTCTATTGTAATCGGAATAAAGAATCCTGGTGTGAGGTTTAGAACTACGTTTATGATTGTTGGTTACATCCACCCACTGCTAGTTAAGCAGCGTTGTGCGCGGTCACAACTCGGATGGGTGACTGCAAGTGGTATTACGAGCTGAGCGTTTTCGTGCTTCGGAGAGCACTTTAAATTGTCGCTCCCGGCTTTTAAGTCGTTAAGCCATGACGGAGGCCTTTAAGAGGCCTAAAAACTCCGTCACCAGAGTTGGCCACTTGCTCATATGAACTTACTTACTGCTTGGTACTTGTCAACTCGTGCAGACTCATCAGACCATAATCAGGCTGTTGCCCATATTATTAAGAAATCTCTTACAAATAGTTATAACTTTAAACTTAATAATGGGTATGCAACCTCGCGCTTTCTTAATATAAATCAAATACAGCCTGCTCCACATTATATAGCCACACATCACACGTCGTTCCGACGCGTTATTTACATCAATTTTGTGACTCAAGATGTGACATTGTGTACACATTTCCGCACTTAGCTCCGTGTTAATTTGAGGATGACTGTCGTTCCGCCATCCGTCATCGCCCGCGGCCCCAGACACGTCTTTATGACGTCTAATTTGAACATCATCCTGTATAGTGAAGGGGTGACTTATTGTGAAAAGATGATTAGCTATTTTTATGAAGTTAGCTTGGTTCCTCTTAAATTGTATGTTGGTGTGAGTCTTTTGAAGCAAGTGGGTTTGTTTTATCGATCGTTTGTCTTTGTTACAAAAATTACATATACACGATTATATAAGTTTTGTCTAGCTCTTAAAATAACAGACTGTTCGCTAAACCGGAAATTCTTGTTATTTCTAATTAGTATTGAATCTCTCAGTTTGAATTTGAAAAAAGTTTAACCAATCAACGCAAGCTACCTAACTAGATCAGAGCAATTTTGACTAAATTGAAAGGTAGTCTGTAAATTCGAGCGTAATCACACAATAACATTCGAAATCACAATGAGCAAGTACCAGTCAATGCTACATATTCCATCGAAACACCCGAAACTTTGCTAGTCGAATGGAAACAAAGGTTCCCCGCGATAATTGGATGTGGCCGTTCTGAATGCGCTCTAGACGAGACTTAATTGAGGTTTTAGAGTTGGGCTAATTCACCTTCGATCAGTTCTGCGCCCCTGGTCGCTCGGCCTCTAAGGGCTTCGTCTAGCATCAACAATAATACTGCGGCTGAGGTTAAGTGAGCTCTGGCGTTTGGTGTTGTGTTTCTTGATGGAAAATTTGGGTGCACAATTAACTTTTGAGTTGACCTTAGGCTCATGACTTTCTCACAGGAAATAATAAATCAGTCCAAAGAAACTTCGTAGTATCACCTCTCGGTATCATGAAATCAAGCAATAAACACTAGAGTTAGTAGCGTTCTTGACCTTAACAATGTAAACATGTTTATATTATAAGCTCAAATTTGTATTCCCTTGCACGGTTCACATCCTTTCAGATTAAGGCAATATAACTCTACAGTTGAGTTCTAAGGGTGATTTCATAACAGTAAGGATGTGTTTAGACTGATAAGACAACTAGGATGCTAGGACGATTTCAAAACAAACAAGCGTCTCGCTGCGTTGGCAAAATAATCATCATTTGTTAGCCGGGTCCACACAGAGCGAGCAGCCTCGCGAGGCATTTGCCGCGCGAAGCAGCTTGATTAGTGTGGACGTGTGGCTCGGGCGCGCGCTACCGCGCGGGCGAGCGTCCGAGCGCCCGAGCCACACGTCCACACTAACCGAGCTGCTTCGCGCGGCAAATGCCTCGCGAGGCTGCTCGCTCTGTGTGGACCCGCCTAATAAGAATGATTATATCAACTTAGCTGTCGTCATCGCTTCTTCGCCAGTGCGGCCAAGGCAAAAACGTACTCTTGGGTACACTATCTGCTTCTTATCTAGTCCTTCTAATCCATGATTTTAATCTTATTCAATTATAATACCTAGCGTTGTATAGAGTGGAACATTTACATTTAGCCCCATGCGTAAGAGCTTTCCATGATAAAAGAAAAACTTTCACTATCACAATAGTATTATCACTAGAAATTTCCCCTCTACAAGATAAAATAGATATTTGCCTAAAAAACTTCCTCAAAGCGAAACAGAGCCCACAATGATTAAGAATTCTCTCACGTGCCACCCAACAAAAAGTTACAACTAAATATTTTGGAGACGGTTCGATAGAGGTCGGGTACGGATAACAAAAAGTAGGGGCCGGCCTGGGGTCCGCGACACCCGAACAGATATGATAATCCCAAGTATGTAAAATAGTGAAATTTAAGGTCTCTCCATGTGAAGAATTGTGCACGCTTCTAGCAAATTATTCTAATGTGGCCCTTTTATTCGAGGCACACTCGGACGGGTCGCGGAGCTTCTCATTTGTATTTCAATAAAACACTAGGCCTATCTAAACAAAACTATGATACCATCGATCTCATTCGCGGATTGAAAAGCGTGACGGGTTGTTATCCCAACGTTTTCAGAGTATTTTCAAATCGGTCAACCGTTAATGAATCAATTTGAATACATTGAACATTCATCGAAGTTTACCTGCTATGAATAAAGTATAGATTCAAGTAAAAAAAATGCTAACAATAACCGTCTCCCCTTTGCATTCTAAAAATACAAATTGAAAGTATTGTAAGCTTTATTTATAATCGGACTATTATCGGTCTGTGGACATGATGGTAGAATGCACTAGAGCACCTTTGCCTAGTCTAAAAATAAGTGTAATGACGGTTTTTGAAAAATAGAGTGAGATAGAAGATACGAACTTGCGAAGAACGCTTCGGTGTATTTGAAAAGCAATTGATAGATTTTGTACAAGAATTGAGAATAAACTATATTCTATAAACGCCCTGAAGAAGTTTTAATATATCGGAAGTGGAAGAACAACGCGACTTTCAAGTCTGAACACGCCAAAGGCTCCGATGATCCTGAAAGGCTATATGGTTTTGTTCACAGTTTTGTTAGTTTAGCGAACAATCAAGAACATGAGTGATAGCGAAAATAAGAAAAGGAATCGACCCAGTCGTGGACGAACTCGCCGCAGAGATAACCGCGGCAAGGAACGACGCAGCCGCAGCTCAAGTGGACACCGCGGTCGAGCAGATCGCCGTGGCCACAGTGACCGCCGCCGCCACGGCCGTAGCAGAAGCCGCAGCCTGAGAGGCCGCTACAGCCGCAGTGTTTACCGCAGCGATAACCGAGCGAAGAGGCGCCGTAGCAGGAGTCATAGCCGCAATAGCGATTTCCGTGGGACAACGCGGCGTAGTAGGACCAACAGCCGCCAGAGCAATGACCCAACACAGGTCAAACATAGTCGAAGGTACAACCACACACTTGAAAGAGAGGTACGTGCTGAATCTGAACAATCTAAGAGACAAGGTGACAGTGATAAAGGAAAACCAGAATCTGAGGGTTTAATAGAAAACTTGTTAAAATTAATGAAGGGCAAGGCAGGGGATCGTGAAACGTTTGGAACATTGAACAATGTAATACCTGAGTTTGACCCAATGTCAAAAGAACAGAATGTTGATAAATGGCTTGATAAAGTTGATGAATGCTCAGAAATATATAATTGGAATGAAAAACAAACGATCCACTATGCCCTGCAAAAATTAACCGGAGTAGCTAAAACATGGTACCAGGGCTTACCTTCTATTAAGTATCCCTGGGCAGAATGGAAAAAAATATTAAAGGAATCATTTCCTGTATCTGAAAACTATGCTGAATTACTTACAGAGATGCTTAATAGGAGAGCGCGCCTTGGAGAATCACTAGAAATGTACTATTTTGCTAAAATGAACTTATTAAATAGATGTAAAATTTTCGGTAAACAGTCAGTCGATTGCCTTCTTCATGGTATTGATGATCGAGGAGTAAGACTAGGGGCTCAATCGGCAAAATTCGATAAACCAGAGGATGCATTAGAGTTCTTTAAGACAGTCAAACATAACAATACAGAAAATAGAAAAGATTTCCGCCAAGGAATGAATCGAGGAAAACATTTTACTAATCAAGTAGTGACCGGTAACACAACTAAAGTGAATGGAAACCATGTAAAAGATAGGGAATCCATCAGGTGTTTTAATTGTAATGGAATTGGGCATGTTAGTTTCAAGTGCCCTAAACCTATAATTAAATGCAGTAATTGTACTTTGTTGGGTCATGATGCTACGACTTGCCCTAAAATAAAAACTGCTGCTCCACCTACAGAAAGGAAAGTTTTTGAAGTAAAAATAACAGAAAATATGAATGATAAATACAATATTGCGATTAAAGTTAATGGCATCATTACTCCATGTCAAGTTGACCTAGGTAGTGAGGCGACATTAGTTAGACAGAGTGATGCCACCAAGTTAGGTTTAAGTTGGGAAACTGTAAAGGAACCGTATTTAAAGGGATTGGGGAACGTGCCGCACTTACCCCTAGGCCGCACTCAAACTGATATAGAAGTACAGGGAATCTTAGAAACTAATATAGAAGTCTTCATTGTTGACGACCACCTTATAAACAGTAGCGTATTACTTGGTCATAGTTTTACTGAGAGACCTACGATAAAAATTATAAAAATGCCGACTGATTTGAAATTTGAACGAGCAGATAGTCAAATGAAGATACCTCTTATTGCTGTAGCCGACACTACTGTAAATGTTGGTGAGATGAAATCTATAGCGGTTAAATGTGACAATAAGTGCACGGGAAGTATTTATGTGGGTGGATCAGTCAGAGGCCGCGTGGGTTCTGAATATTATCTCCTACCTGGGGAATACCAAATCCAAGATTCACAATGTAGATTACTGATTCAGAGTATTGGGAGTAGGTCCGTATATTTCGCCAAAGACACACTTATAACTCGAGCACAGTTTATAAAAACAAGCAAATATGTACTTAATGTCTCCAATGAACCTATAATTAAAGAAAACACTACTATAAAATATGGCGAGCAACTTTCAGATCATGAGATTTACAAGTGTAAAGAGCTCCTGAATAAATATAATGATTGCTTTTCAAGCGGAATGCACGATCTGGGATTTACCACTGTAACAGAAATGGAAATACATTTAAAAGACTCAACTCCGGTGGTTTATAGGCCATATCGGTTATCGCACCTTGAACGCAAACAAGTACAAGAGATGGTGGATGACATGATCGATCACGGTATAGTGCGTGAGTCTAACTCACCATACGCTAGTCCAATTGTGCTAGTCAAAAAGAAGTCAGGCGAAAAACGATTATGCGTAGACTACCGCGCGTTGAACAGCCGAACTAAACGTGATCATTACCCCCTACCCCGCGTGGATGATCTACTGGATGATTTATCAGGAAATCTCCTATTCACCTCTCTTGATCTGGCATCTGGGTACCACCAGATACCAATTGCCGAGGAGTCTCGCGAAAAAACAGCCTTTGTCACCCCTGATGGACAGTTTGAATACAACCGCGTTCCTTTCGGCTTGGCAAACGCACCGGCTGTATTTCAGAGGGCAATCCATAAAGTATTAAACAAGGCTAAAGTTGGATATATTGTCATTTATATGGATGATATACTGATTCCATCTAACGCCGGCTCCATACGTTGGGGCCAACGTTGGTCCCAACGTTGGGACCAAGATTTCGTGAACCATCCACACGTTGGCGATACACCAGTCTTGTTCCGTCAGAGCCAACGTGCAGACGTCCGATGTCTGCGCGTTCGATACAGAAATTGAAATTTCTCTAAGTGATTTTACATTACTGAATACCAATTTTATCACAATCACATCACATCATGTCACTATCACACTTCACACAACACACTATATTATAAAAGCGAAAGTTTGGATGTTTGGATGTATGTTTGTTCCTCTCTAACACGACAACCACTTAACCGATATGGGTGATATTTAAAATATAGATAGATAATAACCGGAAATAGGACATAGGCTACTTTTTATCCCAAAAAATTGCACGGTTCCCGTAACATAAAAAAAAAATAGTAGACTCCATCATCAGATCAGCTCGCTGTCACCATATTATTACATTGTAGTCAGAACTTGACAAATATGCCGAGTTTCAACTCAATCGGCTTATTTACTGAGGAGTTCTGTTGAACAGCTCTTGACTCCATCATCAGATCAGCTTGTTGATACCATAATATTTCATTGTCACCGAGAATCTATAAGTGTGCAAAATTTCAGCCCGATAGTCCTACAAACACAATAAATAAGGAATACGATGACATTCTCGCTCGTCAGTCGACACGTGCGCTCACGATGCGCGTCGAAACGGGACTGAGCATAGCGCCAACGTGTGGACGGATCCCCAACGTTGGCGCGCCAACTTCCTTTGATAAAACCGACACGGCACGGCCAAGCCCCAACGTTGGCCCCAACGTTGGCGCCAAGCTATTTTGTCAGCACCACACGTTGGTGAGAGGCATTGGGACCAACGTTGGCCCCAACGTGTGGATGCGGGGTAAAACATTTGAAGAAGGATTAGTGCGTCTCGAAGAGGTACTCCTTTTGCTACGAGAGGCTGGCCTAACCCTCAAAATGGAAAAATGCCAGTTTTTCCGAGAGAGAATTGATTTTCTTGGTTTTGAAGTGGGCAAAGACGGTATAAGACCGGGGTCTCAGAAGATTGAAGCCGTGTCGAAGTTTCCAGCTCCTCAAAACCAACACGAGATTAGAAGATTTATCGGATTGGCAAGTTTTTTCAGACGGTTTGTAAAAGAATTTGCACTAATCGCAAGACCCCTTACAAACCTCTTGAAGAAAGAGACGCCCTGGCAGTGGGGAGAAGCTGAGATCAAATCCTTTGAGACATTAAAAAGTTCACTTATAGATAGACCAGTTTTAGCCTTGTATGACCACAGTGCAGAAACACAACTACACACTGACGCCAGTAAGTTTGGTGTAGCAGGCATTTTGTTACAGCGAAAGGGATCAGATTCTTGGCAACCGGTGGCATATTTTGAAATCCAACCACGATGACGTTGGACACTTCGGATTCGAAAAAACATTGGAACGGGTCCGAGCTCTCTTCTGGTTTCCTAAGATGAGGAAATTCATTAAAAAGTATGTGGGAGCTTGTCTCGGTTGTGCTCATCACAAACTACCATCTGGAGCCAAAGAAGGCTACCTACACCCCATACCCAAAGCAGATATACCTTTCCACACATTACATGCGGACCATTTAGGACCCTTTCCGCGAAGCAAACAAGGTAACTCCTACTTGCTAGTAGTGGTAGATTCGTTTACCAAATATGTAAACCTTACTGCTGTCAAGAGTACAAAAACGAGGGAGAGTGTAAAAGCTCTGAGAACTCTCTTTAGTTACTTTGGAGCTCCAACACGCCTTATAACAGATAGAGGCACAAGTTTCACAAGCAAGAAATTTAAAGATTTTATGCAGTCAATTGGCACTAAACATATTCTCAATGCAGTCGCGACACCACGTGCCAATGGACAGGTCGAAAGGTATAACCGAACGATACTGGCCTCCTTAGGGTCAATGACGCATGGTAGAAACAACGACACATGGGACGAACTCATTTTAGACGTACAATTAGGAATAAACACAACGATTCATAGCGTGACAAAAAAAACACCCACCGAACTGCTATTTGGTAGAAATGCCAGTAATCCTGCTCAAGGTATTTTAAATGATGTAATAGACGAAGTAGTAGAAAAAAATGATAAAACCATTGAAGAAATAAGGACAGAAGCGGGTGACCAAATACAGAAAGACCAAGAATTGACAAAAAGTAGATATGACAAACATCGGAAAAGAGCTACAATTTATAAAGAGGGTGATCTCGTGAGAATAGCTAGGACAATTGTGACTGGACCGGGCCAGTCAAAGAAGTTGGAAGCTAAATGCCAAGGCCCATACAGAATCAAGCAGATTCTACCAAACGATCGATTTTTGGTAGAGGATACTCCGTTGACTAGAAAAGGAGCAAAATATGAAAATGTTGTAGCTATCGATAAAATATTTCCCTGGTTGAGTTATGATACTCCTGCTTACTCCTCGAGTGAAGATAGTGAGGGCACTGATAACAATTCCTAATCATTCAAATTGAAGTTATTATATTATGTTATTAGCTGATTATAAAAGACATTCCTAGTAACGCTCAGAAATAATATTAGTAATAAAATAAATTAAAGCGAAGGTTAAATGGCATAAGAACTTGCCGCTTATTTATAATAGCAAGGGTTGAATGGCATAAGAACTTGCCGCCCATTCATAATAGTGAGGGATAAACGGCATAAGAACTTGCCGCCCAATTATAATAGCAAGGGATAAACGGCATAAGAACTTGCCGCCCATTTATAATAGCAAGGGATAAACGGCATAGGAACTTGCCGCCCATTTATAATAGCAAGGGATAAACGGCATAAGAACTTGCCGCCCATTCATAATAGTGAGGGATAAACGGCATAAGAACTTGCCGCCCATTTATAATGCAAGGGATAAACGGCATAAGAACTTGCCGCCCATTCATAATAGCGAGGGTTAAATGGCATATGAACTTGCCGCCCATTTATAATAAGCGAGGCTTGAAGGGCATAGGAACTTGCCGCATCAATTATAATTAACTTAGAAGTACCTAAGTGATCGCTACTGATTTTAATGACATTTGAGTTGCCACCCACTTTAGAGTTGAGCGTTAACTAGTAGTGATGTCTTGAGTGAGGGCATGATTGGTATAGTTTCGTAGGTAATTACCAACGTCCATACGACTAAATTGAATGACTGTTTACTCTTAAATACACACCATTGATGTCGAGACAGGTTTAAGCATAAACTTACCAAAACACCCTGAAATATGTTAAGTACGTACGGCCAAGAAAGGTTAGTCTTGCTCTGAGCCATAGTCTAAAACTATTACAAATAGTTTAAAGTAAATTAAATACCTACCTTAATTTTGTGATACTAATTTAATTTTTGATACTCATTCTAGATATTTACTTTCGGATAATACTATAACCACCTTAGCCAGAATGTGATTCGTGATAGGATAAATAGATATTACTTCATCATTGATTAAATATATGTGTTAAGTATGTACGGTCAAGAAAGGTTATAGGTAACTTGCTCTGAGGCATAGTCTAAAATTATTAGAACTAGTTTAAAGTAAATTAAATACCTTGATTTTGTGATACTAATTTAATTTTGATGCTCATTCTAGATATTTACTTTCAAATAATACTATGTATGACCGCCTCAGCCAGAATGTGATTCGTAATAAGATAGATAGATATTACATCATCGTTGATTAGAAATAAATACCTATAGGAAAGAATAGAAAACGAAACATTAGATAATAAATATAGTTAAAGTAGATTTAATACCTTAAAATTGTGATACTAAATTAATTTTGTGATACTCGTACAGATACTGTCTAACATAGTGTCCACAGATTTGTAACTTTGTTCAAGAGACTCGAGTGTACTTTTCCTGATAAACATCTACTGAATGATATTGATAATAATAATAATAATTGATAATGATAATAACAATATGACTACTATGAACAAAGAGGCTTGTTCCTGAGTAGGATGACCGAAGCTGTAAGCTTTATTTATAATCGG
This sequence comes from Camptogramma bilineatum, assembly GCA_958496255.1. Classification (NCBI taxonomy): domain Eukaryota; kingdom Metazoa; phylum Arthropoda; class Insecta; order Lepidoptera; family Geometridae; genus Camptogramma; species Camptogramma bilineatum. The sequence goes on from OY292456.1 coordinate 12,887,827, forward strand.
ACTATTATCGGTCTGTGGACATGATGGTAGAATGCACTAGAGCACCTTTGCCTAGTCTAAAAATAAGTGTAATGACGGTTTTTGAAAAATAGAGTGAGATAGAAGATACGAACTTGCGAAGAACGCTTCGGTGTATTTGAAAAGCAATTGATAGATTTTGTACAAGAATTGAGAATAAACTATATTCTATAAACGCCCTGAAGAAGTTTTAATAGTATGTATAGTCTGCTATACATTCACCGATGGACGGACCTGCTGTCCGATTTGCATAGAGGCGAAAAGTTCACAATCGCATTTGCTTCATCAGCCTGCGGGGAGTATAATTCTTCGTTCCATCTGGCATCTTCCTGTATCTACCCTCGCTGGCTTTTTGCCGGGGTCCGGCCGGCGGCGCGATACATAAATTTCCACGATCGGTCATCCCTTAAAAACAAGTTTAGCTCTTTATCCGCACCGGAGTAACTTAAAGAATAGACCGTGCGTTACCCCTCTCCATTCGTTACGTATTCAAATTTCGTCATGTTTTCGGGTCCATTTGTGTTGGGACGATTGTATGGGTTCTGCTATTTTGATTAATTAGTGCGATTTTCGTATCTTTTCTCCGAAGTTTATTGTCCGAGGTATGCCCGAAGTAGGTAGGTTGCTCGGGAGAAGTTGGGCTATGCCTAATTAATCGGGGCATCACGAAGGCGGACGGTTCAGACAGGTCGCTCTCGCCAGGAGTTCGCGCCGACTTACGACTCTCATGTGATTCCCTCTGGGTAATTAAATAATGAGGTTTAAATCCGTCCTTTTGAAACGTCTCTGTAGATAATGGCTATTGTTAATTCATATGGTTTCTAAATGCTGACCTAAAATTAAGGTAAAATTAATGAGGGTAAGTATTCGTTTTATTTTTACAAATAAACCAACATTTTATTTTTCAGGATCACTTTTTTTTAAGATTTGATCTCGCTGCGCTATACGGTAAACTCAGGTTTGTTTTTTATTTCCATTAGTTTTAATCATTATTAATAGATGACGCTGCTCTTTTTCCATACATATTGCAGTATACATCAATGCGATAGCATAGCGTAATATTTTAGCACATACTTACGACTATTACGAAAATATCCAAATACCTAGTACGGACAAGCAGATTAATGGTACAACGGTATAAAATAAAAATGAGAAAATAGATTTTCTCTGAACAACGCTATTCAAATGCGATTATATTATTTCTTTTATTATTCTGTTTGTCAAGATAGCACGTAAATGTTACTAGATTTTCTAGAATATTCCAGATAACAATGCAACTCAGCGCCCACGCGACGTTGGACCTAATCTACGTCCGCGCTATTCATCGTCGACGAAAACTTGCAGGTGTAAAGGAACCCGCATACTTGGGCGAGAGACTTAAGTACTTTGAGGTAGACCAAAGACTTAGGGCGTCTTGCACCATGATTCTTAATTGTATTTAGCTAACCTAAACGCATTTAACGCATACAAAGTTGCGTTTACGCTAGCTGAAGTAGGTACAATTAAGAATAATTAGTGATTAAATAATATATTTGGAAATATTTCAATTTGACAGTTATATCACTTTATAAAGGTTTCTATTTCAACATAATATTTAATAGGTTAAAGCATTTTCTTCACTTAAAAAATAATCACACACCATAGATCGAATTCATAGCTGGTAAACTTCTATATTATGTTCAACTTCAATTTTATTTTCATAATTAAAAGTAAAATTTTGTCATCACGATAGGAAATATCAAATTTAGACTGCTCTGACTCAAGAATTAAGAGTATAATTATAATTAAACTTTAGGTAGGTAGGTACTCTTATTTTGAAAAATACATAAATTTTCTTAGATTCTATAAAAGAAAATGCATAACGTTAGGCGCCCTGCTTTAGCTAAGGACAGTACCACTCATGTAAATGGTCCCTAAAACTAGCTCGTAAGATAAAGCCTGGTCATGCATGCGGCACACGTCTACTCTTTACAAATTCAGCGCTGATGTGCCATTCATAGCGGATAAGTTTCGCTCGTGTGCGACCGCCTGAATGTTGTGATAAGTCCGTGGTACATGACAATGTCTGTCATTTTCGCGTTGTGTGTACTCGGCTTAGCTGAATGGACTGCACTTATCTGTGCTCTTTCCGGCCTAAATGGTGAATGCTGTGTCTTCGAGCTTGTTGTGTACAAATCTGTTTAATAGAAACGAGTAAAATGTTTTTATTAGTATTCTTGATTGTATGAAAAACTTTTGCAGTAAATCTTGATATTGATGTTTCAATAGCGACTCAACTGATTTGAATATAATTTAGAAATCAAGATGTTTAAATAAAGTAGCAACAGTATGTTAGTAGGTACAAAAAATACTGATATTACAAATGTCAGTAGAGGCATTAAATAATTGCCTTACACGATCAACAAATAGCTCAACTGTACTATAAATAAATATACAATAGAAGAATAGATCTAGATTTAGAATAGAATGGGATTATCTGAAACAACATTTATAGTACGTGCTTTAAATGTAGAACCTCGAAAGCTTAACAAAAATACTTTATCGAGTTTGTAACAAGATAGGAAACGTTTGATATACTCCAATAGACATAGCAATAAAAGTATCGCGTACAATACAACATTTTCGGAGTTAAAACGTTGCTTTCTTATCCAGTAGACCGTGACGTAACTGACGGTTATCTGCAAACTATTGGAAACTTATAATCATGACAAAAGTAGCGGACACATGTCGCCGATGGCATTAGCAGAATAAAAAGCGACGATCGTGAACCGTTGAGCGGAAAGCCGTAACGAAAAATCAGGGTTTGAATCAGGATCCGAAATATTTATTGATACGTTCCCATGACTCACTCATAGACGTCTTATTATAACGACGATGATATACACACGGTACACGATAATACGATGACGATACACAATCACTATCTCGCTATAAACGTGAATCACGTTTTTTCAACTAGCTAAGAAACTGATTAAAGACAGGATAAGAAATTCTTCTCTAGATAAAATATTTTTTAAAATAGGTTTAATCTATTATTTTTCCGATCAATTGCTTTTATTCTTGAATTCGCGCTTTCAAGCAAGCATCAATTAGGAGATCGTTATATCCATTTGCCCTTAATTTTGAAAATATTGTCATCGTGAAAGAGTGAATGGAAATGAATGACACTGTTTTGTTCCATACACGAAAAACAATGCTACGTATTTTTGACATCAGGGCGTAGGTATCTGTTATTTATATCAATAATCCGTATTTGTTAATTTGTCACGTGATACCATTTCTTGTATGGTTTGGAAGATGCATAATATGTGGCAAGAATAAGTTGTTTCTTTTACTAAACAAGACAGTTAATGTCTAAAAAAAATAGCTCTACTAATTTACTTCATTCATGTACCTTAAAATTTGTTAAGTTGAGATATTTGAAACATCTTGCACGGTCTGTAACTTCTACCACGAAGCTTTTTATAATTGTATGTAAAAAAAAATACTTTAAAAAGTATTTGTAAGGTTAAAATAGGAGTTGTCTCAGCAATCCTATCCTGACTACGTCTCTGTCAAAAGTTTCGGCACCGTTCGATGGCCGCACAAAACGTATGGCAGCCAAGCGGAGCATGCAGTGATTCATGCAGTTATTCAATAAGCCAAGACTGTCGCATGGATTTGCGGCCCGAAGCTAATGCAGTAAATGTATGTTTATATGTATGTATGTATGAGCTAGTGGCTGACTCTAGTGACTTTTCCTTTGGACAACCTTTGGAAGGAAATAACTTTTATCATCATCATCTTCCCGCCCTTGTCTCACGTTACGTCACAACATGTGAAAAGAAATAACTTTGACTATGTTAATTAAATAACGAATAAGTATTAACAATTAATAAATCTATGCTAGATTTTGCACGTTGATGACGCCTTAAAGAAATAAGGAAGTTACATAACATCAAACGTTTTTTTCCATTCGCGTAATCCATGTTTACTTGTAAATTTTCTTGCGAAATCTAAAACTTTGCAACAGTTTTGAAACCATACAGATTGTTTCAAGTATTTTAAGCAATCGCCACTTGTACGGTCTCATGTACGGAGTTTTTTCTTTCTTTCTGTTTGTGCAAGGGCGCACGTGGTATCGACATGGGTCTCCACGACCCCGTCGCACAAATCATGCGACATACCGGGCTACTCACGCGGCGCTCACACAATAATTCATTCGACTAACATAATTGTATTTCTAAATGATTAAAATAGTAAAAAAAGTTCAATTTCAAAAATTAGAATGTCTTTTTCCTTAAAGTAATGGTAGCATAAGTCTTAAAGGCTGCTCACTTTGTTACCCTTGATTAGAGTGTTTGTGGTAGGCCTTCCAATATGTGACGTATGCTATCGTAAAACAACATAGTTAGACGATTATACATGCTTCACGAAACATGCATGCTTTGACAGTTCAAAACCTACCGTTACCCCAATTTACAACGCAATAAAATATTGAAATAAAAATTTATTCGCGAGCCGGCAATAAAATAAAACGCTAACCATTTTTACGGCGCCGACAATATAATGAAATAATCGTAACGGCAGTCGACGTCAGATTGAATTGCCCGATAAATCTTCCGCGGGTCATATTGTCCACGGTCCGGTCCTTGGCAACACTTTAATATCGAGAAATATCATCTCGATAATCGGAGCGCGCACTACTCGCCGCGAATAAATCACCGCCCGCTCCCGCACTCGTTTATTTTTTTAGACTTTCCATTTCCAAATAAAGTCCCCGAGCAGCGGGCCAGTGCTTCCTCCTTCCGGGGCGGTTTTTATATGATTTGTCGACTGTCGGCCATTTCCCTTAATATTGTCGATATTTCAAATATTAATTGTTATAAATCAGATAAAGTTTTCCCGTTTTTATAGCCGCTCTCGAGATTGGATTTTTATTACAAAAAAATTAGCCATATTACCATCTATCCTTTATTGTTTTTAAACAGAAGTGGAATCGATGAACGAGTCATGCTTCCGAGGGGAAACGTGTTAAATTATTAAGGTACACTTAGCGCGTCAATCTACGCACTACTTTGAAAAGTTCCGCCCATAAAACATTAACAAGCACTCAAGAAAATTCCCGAGCGATGGTCCGTTCGTTAAGTAGTGTCAGGCTGTAGTTTTTCCCACCTCGAGTCGGCGGCGTCCGCGCGTCCACTTGGGCGCGGAGGGTCGCTGTCACCGCGATTGGAGAGCCGATATCTCCCAAGAGTGTCGCCCTCGGCCTGCGAGGGACTTCAGCACAAGATCATCGCAAAGCCCTCAATTAATGACAAACAATGGCTCGGCGTTGCGCGCCCAATTTTCAGTTGTCGCTCTCGTTTTGCACCGTGACAGTTGGTACGGGTCGGCCTCACGCGATGCTGTCTATCTTATTCCCTGTGCCATTTGGCTTCGGAATTAAGTTTTGTAACAAAAATCTATCAATGTCTATTCTATCTACCTAAGAAGTAGTACCAAAACAACTGGTACATTTGTTAACTATCACACCCTTCAATTCACTTCGAGTTTTCGATACCATTTAAATTATGTGGAGAAAATGGCTGTTGTTTTCATATAAAGCGCAAGAGAAGCTCTGTCGCTCACACATATCTACATTAAACTTACGTGACATGGCCATGCTCCTCACTGGACAAGCATCAAGCATTTCCAACAATAAAGCAATGCACAGCCACTCACTTAAATTACCAAATACCCAGCAAAACACGTCATGGTAAAGTGTTGTCCGGTATTTTCATGAGGCTGAGATCTGAGTCGGCGTTCGCTCGCGCGGCGCCCGGTATCGATCCAGGGGCGGGCGAGGGGCGAGGGGCCTGAAATTTGGGAAAACTTTGAAAGTTTCGCTTCTAATTCAGGCGCACGCACACAGCCGCGCAAACAGCTCAACTTTCGCACACAACGCCGAATGTTGCCTCGTAATTTTGTTTTGCGCCTGTTGTTTTCAAAATGTCACGTGTCCTCGACCTACGTGACTGGACCGATCTTTGGAAAGGGTTCAAGTAAACAGTTTAGAAATTATGACCGAATTAACGCCACATTAACTTAGAATGTTTGTATTTGCAATGTTGCTAAATTATGCCTACTTCAAGATACAATCGTAATCACATGCAACCAATTAAAATAAAAAAATAATTTAACCCAAGTCTCTCAAAGAACGAACTAAAGTACTATTTTTATGGGCATAATCACTGGCTTTCTTCAGAATATATACACATAAAAAATCTTGGTAAATACCAAAATGACCATTTCGTTGATTTCACTTCGCTTTTTGCAAAAATTAGCACAATACACTCCGACTAAGATCAAAGCGTGTGATCATCCATTGTGGCGTGAGTGCTAAAGAAAACAATTAGAAGATGGGACATGGGGCGGCCTGGACAAAGCGCCGGGGACCAGCCACTTCCTGCCGAGATCAAACAATCTATTCTGTTTTTAATCGTGAATTCGTGTTGTATCAGCCCGAGCATAAACTAAATATTACACAAGAAGGACTCGCACATCATAGAAAATACCACCACTGATCATTTATCTTTGTCAATAGTTTGAATTCACTTACTACAGGTACTCGTATATCCCTACAATTTATGCATCGCAATTGCTTTATTTACATTGGGTGCAAAACTACAATTAAAAATATCTAAGCTTAGCATTGAAAAATCATTTTAAACACTAATTGAAATGTTTGTCAAATTTTTAATCTATTTTCAACCAGCCTACACGAAAGCCTATTATTGAAAGTGTACAAACAAAATGTCCTAATAACTCTTTCATCTAAAAAATCTGGCTTCAATTTATGGTTGGTATAATTTTAAAACGTCCTTTGTCGTTCGCTTTCGGTAAACAGCCTGTTTGCAAATAAAGGGATTCCATTCAGCGCTTTTGAAATGCGAACAAAAAAATGCCCCGCAAAATAAAAACAATGCGCAATTAGCGTGATTTAATGGCCATTTAATTAGACTATAATTAATGTGATATTTTTCAAGTTGTCGCGTTTTTGTTGGTTGGTTTTGTTCGGTTTTTCTAAGCCGCATTGTCTTTGGGAGATTTATTTGAAAAGTATTTTCGGATTTTAGGGAAAAAAGCTCGCATTTTAATGTAAGTAATTCTTTTTTGTTTTTACATTATTTTAAACACTTTAACTGCTCGTAGTGTAGGTAGTCTCGATTCAGTATTTCAATCTATGATTTCATAGTGTAACTAGTCGTCTATTACTCCTTATTGTGTAAAAATGTCGGCTGTGAAATTTGCATTGTACCTGAGCCTGCTAATATGATGTAATATTTGCTATAATAATTGATATTTTGTCAATTTGCTTTTTCGCTGATTTTTTTTTTTTCTCATTTGTTTACATTTACAAATCATCATCTCCCTGGATTCATTATATTTACATAAAATCGGTAAAACATGTTATTTTCCTTCACTCTCCTCAATCGTTTGTTATCTCAGTATCTCCTAACTTACTCTAGGTTTATAAACTTTTATCCTTTTGCCCTTTTGCTCAACTCGTGATTTCGTTAAATCAAAATGTTTATTTGCTGTTTCTATAAAAGCTACTCCGGTGTATTTTATGAAACTACCTCGCATTATATTTTAACGGTAAAAAGGGGTTGTGATCTGTCTGGCAGGATAATTATCAGGCTTTAGTGGAACGCGCTAAATGAAATGTAGCTATCATGTCTGACAGGATCTCCACGTGTGTTTAAACGGTTTATTAAGAACTACATATATGGATATTTTATCGAGGAAATTAAATAATAAATAAATAAGCCTTTTATTTACGACCTTGTCACCTTCGCCGATGGATGGTGGGACTCGGCGAAGGATAGGGACGGTTGGAAGAGTTTGGGGGAGACCTTTGCCCAGCAGTGGGACGAAGTAGATTAAAAAAAAAGCCTTTTATTCAGACATTTTAAAGTGTTTTAACTTAAATCCTACAGCTTTACTGATATCTGCATCAGTATCTGCCTGTGTGCCTCTTCGGACAAATGCCTCCCTCCAATTGTGACCGTAGTTCTCGGTCTTTTGCTAAACTGGACTATGTACCACCGGCTGTGGCCTTCTTGTCATCGACCCATCTTCTTGTTGGTCTACTATCGAGGAAATTTTTTATAACATACGTAGGTTTTCATAATCTATACCTATGACTTATGTTATAAAAAATTAAATGATTTTCCGATTCAGTTTTTTAAATAAATACATTTGAAAGGAGTCCTCACAGTTTGCCACTGAAACTTAGCATCTTAATACAAAGTTCCTGTTTCTTCTGCCCATATTGCCTTGACTATTTCAAGTCAATCTTATTTGTCAGAATAAAACTCTGTGTTCAATGCCTCATAGCTAATTTGTTACTTTTATTAATGGACGACGTATTAACAGAAATTAGGGAAATCTGAGTAAGAAGGGGGCATCTAATAGCCGTCGCTTAATTAAATGGAATCGGTACAGATTGAAGCAGATGGTGTTTTAAGAAATTTGATTGTTCTTGACATTTTGAATGAAATATAGAAATTAAAATTTAAAATTATTTTTTTTTGGATTCAAATGTTACTTTTTCATAGACAATCGGGATGAAAACTGATAATGTCAACTAAATAATCATAATCCTGGTTTTGTTTAATATTTTGTTTTTTGTTTTAAGTGTTAGGTACACGATTAATCAAAAAAAAAACTAATTACCCGATTTAAAAAAAGGAGATGATCTGTGTACGTACTGTTTGTATTTTTTTCGTAGGACTGCTTTCTCAAAATATTTTTTAAAGAGTGTGCTCTTGATTTATTCGCAACCTAGTCAATTTCGATGATGTAATCAAGTATTCGTATTCGGTAAATACAAATATTGAAAAGTTTTATAGACACGGGATTTTATCGCGTAATTTACCTTATTTTTCCCGACGTTTCGGCTATGTTGCAATAGCCGTGGTCGCGGGCAGACTGGAGTATGTTTTCAAGGTCCATTGTGAATCGGCGGTATTATCCAAAACTACCCTCACTGATCTTCAGATTCCGGATCGGCTGCATTTACACCGCAACACACTACACTAACCGTATCTTGACACCGGAAAGTCACATTACGACGTGCACTGCATTTACTAATAACAGGATTCCATGATGACGGGAGCCTATAAATCGTATCTATACATCCAATAGTGATCGCGAAAGTTTAAAAAAGACTACGGTAAATACAAGACAAGAAGGTCTCAAAACAAAGCAGTTCCTCCTCAATCTTTCTCTTAACTTTCCGTCCATCAAAGGCCAATGAACTTCGTCTTACTATCTTAGTTTGGTTAACTTGTATTAAGAGCTCGTAAATGTTATTTCGCCAGCTAACGAGATCTGAGTAAACCACAGTTTGTGCTAATATGACGTGGATTTAGGGGAGTTTAAAAGAGCGGTGGCAACAAACAAAGTTATCGGCAGTCGGGTCACGACACGGGATCAAGTGCAAGGGAGGTGCACACGAGGTGGGAATTTTGAGATTGAACCTGAGATAGGCTCTTCACTTTGAAATGAAACAGAGGAAGTTGGCAAGTTTGGACGGGCTTTTGACTACCCCCAAACGGCAGTTTTAAAGGATCTTAAACTTCCCAAAGTTCTGAGCGTATGTTCATAAGAGACTGTTTTTAAGTTACAAAAGTACTTATGTAATTGATATTTAATGGACTTTTACGTTGTGACTGTTTTATTATTATTAAGAATACGTAATTAAATTCAATTTGAGTTTTCATACATTATGTTTTTACGAACATTTTAAACTAGACAATTTAATTATATTAGCCCATACAAAAAAAGAAGACTTTAATATGAAAAACATGAGGCCGCCGAAACCAAGTGCTACGACTGGCACAGTAAACAAACATCCTACTAATCCTACTATCCTACTAATATTATAAAGGCGAAAGTCCGTGTGTGTGTGTGAATGTTTGTTACCACGTATCTCCATAACTACTTAACCGATTTTGATGAAATTTAGAATGTAGATAGATAATGACCGGGAATAGGACATAGGCTTTTTGAAAAATCCATGGTTCCCGTGGGATAAAAAAATAGTAGTCCACGCGGGCGAAGCCGCGGGCGTCCGATCGTACTCCATAAACTTTAAGCACCCAAGATTTCAAAGTGCTTAAAGAATCAAGATATTAAAGTAAATCGTCACAAAATAGCCCTGTGTGTACCCAACGAGTCCACCTCACTAGAAACCCGAAGTGAAGTAATAAGAAAGGTAGAAGTGCCCCATTGAATGATAACTCCCGGGCTCTTTGTCTCGTGAGTCCGTCTTGACGAATCGAATTAAAAGGCTTATTGTGTCTACGTGACAGGCTCAGCCCCTGCCGACTTTTTGTTTCAACCAAACTAAAATATTACAGACATTCACTACGCCGGGGGGATTCGAGATTTGCTACGTGAATTTGTACTTAATTTTTAAAGGGCCCTTAATTAAGAGTTTCTCTTTATTGGCAAGAAAAGTCTTAATGCGTTAATTGTCGAAATGCAATCTTCGGGAGGGGTTTTTAATCATTAGAATGCGTCATATTTTAATTTAGGGAAAAGTTTCTTGATGGAACGACGCTAATGAATTTCTTAAGAAACTGTGCCACAGATTTTTAATAGTTTGGAAAACGTTTTACAAATTGTTTTGTTTTGTTCCAGGCCTCTTTGCGACATCGGATACCATCACCTTCGGATCAAGGTAAACTTTTACGTATAACAAACTTTACTAAGTAGAAGACTAAAATAAGTACTTACAATAATGTTTTTCTGAAAGCCTTTTCAAAGACAATCTGGATAGAATTTCAAAATCAATTTGTATGGATGAAAAAAAAATATTACCATTACTTTGTAAAAGTTAATGGAATTCAAACACATTGCAAACTCAATGTCGTCATTTACTGATTCTCAAACTCTTCATGTTTTTCCATTATCATCGTGACCAAGTTTTTTTTATGCAATACATGCTCTATAATTCTAAAATCAATATCAAGAAGTCAATTTTCCAGCCTCAGTATAAAGCTGCGGTCCCCCAACATGTCTTAATTATTCATTACATCTCACGACGTCTTGCACAGACGACCAAAAAGCGCCTATAAAAATAGGTACCTCTAGTAAAAACGAACACGCACATTAATGAGGGCCGTGCAATATTTATACACAAGGAACCCTAATTGCTAGGGTGGAGAGTGGAAAAAATGGGCAATTTCACGTAATGTAATATGTATATTTAAGGCGAAGTTCCGAAAACGGTGGAATTTTGTCGCGGTCGTGCTTATTACACGACCACTTCAAACGTCTTTCCACTGCGGTGATGGATAGGAACGAAAGTAGCTCTGGTTTGCGGTCAAACCAACTTTCTGGAATAAAATAGGATTGTCTTTTACGGAGTGGAGAGTTCTTTGACTACCTCACGTAAAGACCAAAAACCGAAAAGGTATTATGCAAACTTTTTGATGCTCCGAATATTTTCATTTCGGTGTTGGATTTCCTATTTGTTTTCATCCATCTTTTATTGTATTTTCTTTGCTTCGTTGGTTAATAACTGCATTCCTATGAAAAACGTTGTACAAATTTAATAAAAAACTTATTTGTTTAAAGCTGCTTAAAAAATTAAAACAAAATAAGTTTGTACATCAAAAATTCATCATGATTATTATCCTTAATTATGGTATATTCAAATAAATCCATAATCTATTTAAATCATTTTGAATTGTTACCTAATGATTGGACTTGTTATACGACATGACAGCTTCATAAGGAACATCATAGAAGGAAAAGTAGAAGGAAGACGAGGAAGGGGAAGACCAAGAATTAATTACATGAGTCAAATTAAGAAGAAGGTCGCTGTCATGTCGTTATAAAGAAATAAAAGATCGCCTTGGAAAAAGATAGATGGAGAGAATTGCATCGTTGCATCGATAAGAGCTGAGCTCTAAAATTTAAATAATAAAAACTCAATTATATGAAGTAGAGTATCAACCGTAGCGTATCATGCAGTAAGTAGCCGGGATTTTTATTTTTTCAATATGTTTAGGTGCTCGGCTCCCCTCGCCACAATTTCCTCTTGAAGGAAACCCTCAATCTAATGATACGGCCGTGTTAAAAAACACAAGGAAATTTAATAACGCCAAGATCCTGGCTCGCGAAGACAAAGAAAATTTAATTTGCACGATTCCCACATGCTCAATATCGCTCAGAAGTTACGCCCTTGTATTTTTTTACGTGCGAATTAAATTGTTATGATTTTTTTATCTCGACCATGGATAAAAAAAGTTTATTTCTCAAAAATAGTATACAAGTTTTAGCATCTTGTCTGTGTTTCTAACTAACAAAAAACGTCGTTTGTCAAACATCTCAATAAGTGCACAGAAGAGACGTTAGAAAATTGACATGTCAATCCTTAGTAGGAAAATAACTGACATGCAAAGCTAAGGTTTGACATGGTTTTTTGTATTATTCAAGAACTCATCAATAGGCACAATACACTTTTTCATCAAACTATCTCAAGGCAAAGGCCTCCCTCATTTTCATCCATCTATCTTTTCCCTTCGCCACCTTCCACCAGCCTTCTACCAAACGCGTCGATATTGTCTCGCCAATAAATATTCTTACATCACATCACACTAGGATTATAAATGCGAAAGTTTGGATGTTTGGATGGATGAACCGATTTGGTCGATTTTTTTTTAATTAAGATTTTGTTACTGGACATTTAATTTATAAACTGTATTTACATTAGTTATGCACGCTTTGAAGCAGAACATGGCTGTACCTTTTCAAATCTATTTTTCTTCCACCTGTTTTTGTTACCTGTGTTTTTGCAAATAAACGGTTGTATTGTATTGTATTTTATTGTAAAAGATAGATAATGACCGGGAATAGGACATAAGACATAGGTTTTTATCCCATAAATGAGTTCCCATGATAATATACCAAGCAGGTGAAGCCGCGGGGAGAAGCTTTTAGTATAAATATTATGCACACAACCTGTCATAATTTCTGCCCAATAAAAACGTTTCCCACCTACATTATTAGCTATTCACATCGCGGCAGGAGTGCGGCTTGAAATAATTATTGCTCGGTTGACAAATTGCCGGCAAAGCCTACGTGTCGCTGTAACAATTTGATACAATTTTCACCGCCTTTCCTTTCCCGTACGGGCCGAATGATTTGCATACGTGCGGGGTGGGATTATGCTAATATTTTTTTACGTACTGTTTACTTACTCTATACACAGTGGCGAAGGGAACGCTGGTGCATTAAATTTTCAGCATTTTGAGCGTTTTAAAATACATAAAAGAGAACGAGACATATTAAAGGATACTCAAAAAATTACTCATTGATTTATTACACACCACAGATTGAATTTTGATTGCCTTTGATAATTTCATAATAACATGTAAAGTGATGATTAAATATATTAATGTTTGTATTAAAACTAGCTAAAAGAATTTAGACACCATACAAAATGTTGCTACCAATGCAATTAAATAGCTACGTCGATTCGTAGCACTGCTACGGCGTAGAGATTTACAATCAAAATGAATAGCTGTTACACACGAGGGCAGTATAGATCATACAGTACAGACGTTTATAAATCCATTATCAAGGTATTGTTTTCGTTCAACACTGCCCAATTTACGAAGTCACCTAACGTTTCCCACAAACCTGTGGCCCACAGGAAAAGGAAACACTTCGGGCGTTTTAAAAAGATTTACGCGCTTTGTCGGGTCATTAAGTGCGGAACTAATTTGCTTACCTTTGAAATGTGTTAGTCTGTCCCGGATAATTACAGGGGTAACAGTCCCGTAATGTGATATGCAGATTTCAGTGTCAATGTTGGTTTTTCCGCACCCCTAGCATATCGTGTGTGAAATTAATTTTACAAAGTCATAAAAATTTCTGGTGTGTGGGCTGAGTAAATATGCATCTAAAGTTTTGCATTTTTAGTTTTGCTTGGTAGTTTTTGACGCATCTCAAAAACTAATTTTTGTTGGCGTTTGTTTGGCAAAATTTTTGTTGAGGTGTTAGTCTCTTGTGTTTTTTTTTTTTGACGACTTTTACTCACTTTGTTCGACTGGTTCCCCACTGGAGCTTTGACTATTTAGATTTAGGCGGAAGGAACACCGAAAAGAAAGCTAGGCCCAATACCGTGTTTATTGTCTTGATTTTTCACGGTGTTGGTCGCGAAAGAATAGGACTAGAATCACCTAGCTCTTAAGACGTTTTAAAGTGATCCTAGAGGTCCTACTGAATAAATTATTGAATTTTTAATTTTGAACCATTTCTTAGATCTAGATAATTTTATGAGTGTCAGGCGACAAACCTATGCTAACATTTGAACAACGTTAATGTCATTTCAATCGATTAATCAATAAAAATAAACACCAAATTCAAAAGAGAATAACGTCCAGTAACACTTCTGATGAATTTACCATCAACATGTGTACAAAAGCGTGTCCGGCCGATGCTGGCCCATAAAACAAAAACGCATCCCCTTAAACAAACAAATACCTATCAGGCATTTTCCCACGGTTTTCAATAAAAACAAACTGCGCAAATCGGTGGGCTGGCTTTGAATTAAGCCGGGTGGCCATCGTCGGATGGCCCGTGCGAGTGAAAAATGTTATGCGCCACCTGTGGCTCGTACGTGTAATCGTATGCGTTTATCTCTGGGACTGCCTGCAGTACAAAGATATAGCTTCTTGTGGAACAAGAGCTTTTAGTATATTGTTTCCGAAATTATTCCTGAACCACTTGCACTAGGAGAACGTATAAGATAAGCTTCAAGCTAATAATTGTAAATAGTAAGAGTATGTGTTACATTAAGTAATGAAAAGGTTGTTTCTCTTACGTCTGGTTAAAAATTGTTCATGATTTCGTGTCTACAGATAAATTTTACCATTGATTAGACTACAATGTATTTAGCTCATTAATGTCTTACTATTTTTAATTCACGGCTTCGTTTGTGTGGTACCAACATTTTGAATATCCTATTTGCTATTCCAGGCTACGATCTATATCTGTTCTAAGTTTCATCCAAATCGGTCCACTAGTTAAGGTATGATTGAAATACAAACATCTAAACTTTCAGATCTATAAAATAAGTAGGATTAGAAATGAAAACAAATATTTTAACAAAAAATAGTAGCTTTTGATTGTAAACCTTTCACTTCTAGTGAATCCCACGCTGACACCAAACATGGATGCTCCCGAGCCGAGCCGTGTTTGCATCCATTCAATTCCACACCGATAGGCCGAATTTATGCGGCGTCCGGTGCCGGCAGCGGGCAATTATCATCCGCAATGACTGCTCACTGTCCACTCGGCTCCCGCCGCCCCGACACGATACATTCCCGCACCCAACCAATTATCACGCCCATTGCATCCCACTCAATCGACCGACGGTTTATCGGCACAGCCCAAATCAAACACTCAACCTTTTTTCACTGAAGCCATGCGATTTTCCCACGGTTATGAGGTCTTAATAGTGAACCGCGCTCCTTTATGAAGCCGAGCGGACACAATAACGATAAAGGTGAGCAGAAAATCCGGACAATAAACCTCGACAAAAAAGCTGAGTGAGGGCTAGTGCGGGGCAAATAGTTCGTGAAATTTCGAAGGGTCCCGCGCTTCGGACGGGACACTTTACGACGGTCCTCTCAGTAAACCTGCCCATTATGTTGGGTTAAAGGATCGGACTCCTCCAGATATAAAGATGCCGAACGCTCGGCTAAGATTTGTTGCCGGTTTATGGATGTAGAAGGGTTGTCGGATGCAGCGGAGGGTATTATGATCATGTCGAGTCGAGAGGTCGTATCGTTTCCAGGAGTCAACATTGCGAACGCGATTGAGGACTTTCAAGGGCTGGTACGGAAATATGAAACTGATTTTCTGAATTGAATTTCTTTTTGTGCGCGTAGTTCATTTTGTAGGATAACGATGCAGACGCAGTCAGGTTTGTAATTATTGGAGAGAGATTGGCTTATAATATTATTTGTACAGTAGCTGCGGGATTCACTAATGTTAAGAAACATTCGTATTTACAAATTACCACTTCACAAGCACTACAGTTCGACACCTCGACGATTTTCAAAGGCGACACCATCTCTCTGCCACCAGGATACTGCATCTTGCAAGATCAGATGGACTCTTGCTAGTCGACGTAGGGTCTATATCTGCTTGTATCTCGAGTATCCGGTGTAAATACAATCAGGTCTGCAGGCGAGACATCTAAGGCTAATTGTACACGGCAATCGTGACCGTCCAGTGCAAACAGAAGCGAGGTAAAGGCGTTTACAGGTGTTTGCAGACAGCCCCCACGTAAACAGCTCACTTGGCAGCTCCTTTCGCCGTCTGTCTAGTGCTCTAGCTCCGTAACTGTTTGTATTCAGGGCTCTCTGTAAGCAGACGTATATTTTAAATGTATTCCTGTAGTAGTTTAGACTGTTCTTTGAATCTCTGGATGAAATAGTTTTCGTTTTCCGATCTGATCTGAAAGTCATCGATGCGCTTCTGAAATCTGATGTAAGGGTCTGTAGGTTACATCCGCTAAGCAACAGGCGGCTTGTATGCTTATTTTCACCGTCTTAGTAGTACGAAAATTCACATCTGTTTGTACGCAGATCGAGACCAACGTTTTGTCACCTGCTATGCTAATGTATTAATCTAATAAAGTTTATTAGCAACTTTTGTAAAACCTTTTTTCGAATTATACATGTACCAATTGTACAATAAATTTATTATTTAAATATAAAGGATTTTTGTGCTACAGGCTCGATTTTAACAACAATTTCCTAATTTATATTATTAACTAGCTGCTGCCCGCGGCTTTGCTCGCGTGATACCTGGATAAAAAGTAGCCTATGTTACTCTCCAGCCCTTCAACTATCTTCACACAAAAAATGACGTCAATCCGGCGCTCTGTTTTGAACAAATACACAAACAAATAAACACACTTTCACATTTATAATATGGGTATGGATATTCAAAATGCTAACTGCCTGCGGTTCAAAGGTATCTCTGCAATTGACTTCGTATTATTGAATGTTGGCCAGAATGCAAAATGAAGGCGAAACGGTCTATTCACCAAAAACGCCAAACGCGGTGTAGGCTGCGGCCAGACGCACCTCGTTCAATCCTTTTGACGCCTGGACCTTTGCGCCCTCACCTACGACCGCAAATGTTTGTGTGAACTGTGAACTGCTTAATGGGAAACTGGCTTGACTTTGATAGATTTATGTTTAGGGATAAAATATATAATTTATAAATTCTATAGTTCCATGGTTCTTTGTGTTTTAACTAAAGCCTGCATCAATACTAGATGATAACACTTAAAAGGACGCTAAAGTGCCTGATGGGTAATTACAAAGATGGAGTAAGCTTGCCCAGCTCCTAAACTCTACTTTCAGTTTTTTGGTCTTCTCCATAAAAAATAACGAATGTAATGGGGCTTTATATCATAAGTCCAATGTGGTTTTACATTAGTTTTGACATTAACACACGAATGCGGTTCAACATTGTTCAATAAAATTACCTCTCCTTCTCGGGGATAAGCTTTCATTTCCATGCATTTCATTTTTCTACGTTTAGTAAGACTTAGCGAATCGAGCGAAAAAAATTGCGCAGATTTAGAAATACTTAAAATTAAATTAAAAAAAAAACCTTAAACCTACATTGCTTTAGAAGTTACGTGGAGTATGCGGATCAGAACAAAATATGCAAGCACCGCAGAGGCGAGGCAGGGCGGTTTTTGAAGCGGACCTCCCAATGCTGCATATTACATGAGACCAACTTTTGCCGATTCCTTCAATATTTCATCGTGGGAAATCCTCTGCCTTTACTGTCTAAAATTCAATTTATTTCTCTCGCGTCGCCAGCGAAGCACGCGAATTTACATGGGAGAAAAACTACTAAGTATTTGTGGTTATTTTGATGTTGCAAGCGGATTCTTGTTAAAACCTCTCGCTTGAAAAACCCAACATCTATTCCAAATGTTTCACTATTTGGTTCTGATAAAAACTAGCTAGATAAAATATAGCGATAGAAACCACAAACCGCTTTCCATTCAACTTTATTCTACAATCGTTCAGTAAAGTACAATATTCTAAGAGAACTGGCTCATTGTACTTCGCACAATAGCTGCAATATTCAATGAGTTGATTGCACGTGAGAATAGCTGTTGCACACGATGATGCTATGCCGCTGAGTCAAAACAGCCATCGGCACTTCACGCAAAATGTAAAGTTTCAAATTATTCTGTTGATTCTTCTTAGTCAACAAATCGATAACCCTATCAATTATAAATACAGAATTATTTAGGTCAATATTGCACAAGAATTAAATGAGAGCCATATAAGGATCATTGTAAACGTTCTATAGATAGCTCAACTGATCCAAGTCACTGCCACAATCAAATTATCAAACAAGAAAATGTGCTCTAAGTTTATGAAATTGATAAGCGTATTATCGACTAAAAATAGGAATTACTGCATGCATAAAACCCAACATGCATAAAATCCAACTTATGAAATAAGTCATAATTTCATTTCCTAATACATTCCCGTGTTTGCCCAGCATCTAGCATTCATCTATTTGCGCACTACCGCATTCGTTCCTCGCTAGACGGATACCATATTTTCCTTTTGTCTAGACGAAATCTTAACGAATGTTTAAGTAGTACAAGTTCTGATAGAGTGCTATTTAAATCTAAAGACTTACTTGTACTATAAAATGTTAGAGAAAATCATAATTTTTAAGGAAGGTTCAGAACAGTTTATTTTGCTCAAAGGTTTCTGTAAGGAAATCTTCACAGATAAACCAATGACCGCGAAACAAAGCACGATTATAATCCTCGCTTGGAATCGTGTATTACCAACAAATGCGAGTTCGGAACGGGGGTGGTATCTCCAAATTGCTCATGTAAGACAAAATTAACCCTCACCCACATTAACACAGATAAGTCGGCGAGCTCATTTGCGAGCCTTCCGGCTGGCGTTCGTTACATCTTGATATTCTTTACCCCTTCTCCGATACCAGCCACATGAGCAATAAATGGCGCGGAAGCTCCTATCGCGAGATCCGAGGCGCACCGCCCGATATCTTCCATCCGAATTAATTTTAGAACGCTCCGAAACGAACCAAGTTCGTGGACTTGTTATTTCCACGTGCACCGAAGCGTTCCTCGCGACTTCTAATCGCAAAGTCGCGCGATAAAATGGCGACCCGTAATTACCATAACGCCTTTCGAAGATATGTGGAGAATCTTAATGGTACGGTGGCTCCGTAAATAATGGGCTCTTATGGGAAAGTTGGTAAAGAGCACTGTTTCGTGTGTAATTTTAAGGGCTTCCTGCCTCACGTGCTTTTTGAATAATGTGCCGAGTGGGTGCGTTAATGATGGCTTTTGTTTTGATATAAAGTTATCGCTGTACCTACTCAAAATGTATTTAAATCTGTATAATATTTCTGCCACGAACATTCTTCTGTATCTTTTTAAAATATTTTTTTAAATTTCATTTGAAGTACTAACCAACATTCTCATTAAGTGATATCTAGATTCTGGTAAGATTTTCGGTTTCCTTTGTCTCTCAAAACAGTTTAAGAAGCCTAATGGCGTGGCTCAGTAAATTAGCCGTGTAAATGCAGCAGGCGGTACAACAAAGCGGTGTTCCCTCGATCGCGCTATCTGCGGCGGATGCAGCGCGACTGTCGCCGATTGCGCCTGAATTATGAGTTGTGCATGAATTGTGGTCGCCCGCGGCACCGCGCTTCTTGTCGAGCGTCTTTGGAGGGTAATTAACTGTAATCAGTACTTAGATTACCTTTTGCAGGATTAAAGTGTCTTTTGCCATGGATTTATTTTCTATGCATCTTTTATGTAACCTTGAAAATGATAGTAATAGTGAAGAAGAAAGTCTACTATCTTACTGAAAAACATAAGAGTTTTAAAATTGGTAAAGCTGTTTTTTTAATCCCCTTCACAACCAAACGTTATGAGGCATTTTTTTAGGTAAATGTGTATGTTCAGATCAACAAGCTACAAAAGTGACTAAATAATAATGTTTCCCGGCAGGCTTTCATCACATCAGATTATGAATATGATACCAACATTTACTCACTGCAATGCATTGTTCCGTTATGCATATTTGCGCGTTCCGCTATACATTCCAAAATGCACACATAACCCACACCTCGCATGCGGTGAGCGTGTTCCCTCGAATTACAAGCATTGTAAATTAGGCACCAAAAACAGTCTCATTTTCCGCCCGGGTGCAGCTAATATTGTCTCGCTTCTGAAATATGCAGTCTTACCTGCGGGAAACACTGTAATTGTCGAATATATTGCATCGTTTAATCCCACCTACATCCTCTGGAATGTTCGGGAACGCAGCCGAGATTTGCGGCGAACTGTTGGCCCCGGGCCTAGCGCGAGCTTACGAGACTTAACTTCCTGCAGATTTCGAAGCGACTGCTTTCACGAACACAACTAAGCACATCTGTAAACAAACATTAAAAACTCGTTTACTTTTCCCAAACCCTTTTAAAAAGAGTTAAAGTTGCAACGCCCCCGAAACCTCCTTCGGCCCGAAACCCGTGCCACTGCAAACAGCCGTGAGGCGTCGTCGATGAAATTGCAAAAATGTAAAAGAGCTAATGTTTGCTCACCTTAAACCCCTTCCCGACCCCGAGCCGGCGTGACGAGCCGGATAAAAGGCTTTAATACACCCTCATCCCTTATTACGAAACTTGAAAAAGACAACAATATAGATCCAATGTGTCGCGGGCGCGGGCAATCATACGCGCATCAAAGGTGGCGCGCCTCCGAGCTAGCCAAGTGTGGAGTCTCCTTTATACCGTTCGCTCTGTTTTGTAATACCATTTTGTATGGAAATGCCGAGTCAAAGGGCTACACGCGTTATGAGATCTGGAACAATACGGATTGTGACAATCCTGTTTCCTTCGTACGTGAGGAAATGCTATTTGAATGTTTAATGACAGCCCTGACTTTGTGTATCGTAAATATGGATCTAGAATTTGTGTCTGTTACATTGTTACGCTAACCTTGGATTTTCAATCTGAATTTCTCAGTGTCAAATATTATTATGGAAATTCAAAGATATTGTTTAACTTATACAACATCTGTTCGTGTGATTCTAAGCGAATATTCAACTGAATTAACGTAAAATATCGGGTTTCAAATAAAATATAAACTGAATCATTTTTAAACAAGAAACAGCCCCCCTAGCCATATTACACTATCTATCGTCGCGATAGAATAGAAA
Source organism: Camptogramma bilineatum (assembly GCA_958496255.1). Classification (NCBI taxonomy): domain Eukaryota; kingdom Metazoa; phylum Arthropoda; class Insecta; order Lepidoptera; family Geometridae; genus Camptogramma; species Camptogramma bilineatum. Next base: position 12,909,141 of record OY292456.1, read on the forward strand.
CACTTCAAAATGTATAGGATTTGACGTTTCAAGTAGATGAGTCACGTGGTCAGAACGTCAATTCCTATACATTTTGAAGTGTTCTATTCTACAGCGACGATAGATCGTTCTACAGCGACGATAGATCGTGTAATATGGCTAGGGCCACAGTTTCTTTAAGTACTACACTTTGACTAGTCTCCATTAAGAAGAACATTTTAGGAGTTAAATTAAAGATTTCAAAATTCGTCCAATTCTTCTACTAGGCAATCGACGTTTTGAATGAAATTCTGTGGGAGTAGGTATATACTTCACTTTATAGAGTAATAAACACGATTTTTTGACACATATGCTTTTCTTCAATAGTAGATTGTATTATAAGGGGGCAAAATAATATTTTGACGGCGAGGGCGCTTTTTTGAATCCAGAGCGAAGTGAAGGATTCTAGAGTAGAATCCTGAGCGTAGCGAGGGATTCTTTAGTAGAATCCTGAACGTAGCGAGGGATTTAAAGTACGTCGCCCGAGCCAAAAATATATTTTGCGCCCGAGTGATACACTCTACTTTTCATTACAATCTATGAGAAAATAAAAGGGAAGAGAAAAGAATGTGTTAAATCGACAAAGTTCCACTTGAGAAGAGTAATCGGGGATTAAATTTTTTTATTTAGATTTCGGTGGGCGGTATGTTTATCTAGCAGCGCCCTCGCGGCGTTGCCCCCGTAGTGATGGTTTATGGTGATGATGATGATGATTAAAAGTAGCCTATAACCTTCCTCAAGAGTTTAGCTATCAAATACAGAAATAATTTTTCAAATCCGACTGGTAGTTCCTGAGATTTAGCGCGTTCAAACAAAAAACTCTTCCGCTAGAATTGCTTAATAGTTCCACGAAAACTAACTAGATGGCGGTAGTAAAAAAGACCGTTTTCTAGATCGCGCTGACGAAAACGCACAGGATTTTATGAGGTTGAAATTACAATTTTTGTATGGATAGAACTAAAACCGCAGAGTATAAATCTCTAAATGTGATAACAACTGTGGTGTTTTTGGAAGAGTCGAGATGAATGAATATGGAAAGTAGTTGTACCTCTAAAGTGCGCAGCAAAGATAATTCCGGCGCACTTAAAGGGGATTAAAAACTTATTACAGCCCGCTAAACTTATAAAGAGGATTAAAAACTCATTACTGCCCGCTAAAAGTTCCTTGAAGAGGAATCATCTACTTTGGGCGCACTTAAAGGCGAACAAAGTCGTCCTTTTCGAATAGATGGAATGAAAAAGTCTTTCCATACTAGCGCAGCATCTGGGCACATCAAGCAGTCATTACCGCCCTCCTGAAAAATCTCAGCGCTGCTTTGCAAGTCAAAGCTCCTCCGTGGCAGGCGGCACTCATCGGTAGAGTGTGTGAATTTTCATATTGGGCGTAGGCAGGTGTGATGCTTTAAAACGGTATACTCAACAGCTACTGAAGATTTCAACACATCTTGCACCATTTTTTTTTTTTTTGTGTTTTTACATATTGACTTAGATAAAAAAAATAAATTCTATCAAGGTCAAAAAAATTCAACGCACATCATTTAGTTTTCTCTTAGTGTTTTAATATACTCATTTGCATACTAGGAAAAATTTTAAAATGCGTTTATAGTTTGAGATTGTATGTCATTGTACACATCCAAGATTCATCATCAATTCCTAGGAAAGAGTCATCACTACCACTAGATCAATTGCATTTTCTCGTGTAAAGTTTTTCTAAAAATTATTAACTTGTTCAAGTAAATATTTAAAACTTTGTTTTGTGTTGTTTTAACTTTTGAATTTAAATTCACTCCTATTATATCCCTGATACAAGCTCGCTGCTTTAAATATTTTTGAAAAATCTCAGAAGCTTGCTCACTGACACCAGCAGGCAACGAATGAGTTCCTCCTCTGATTTACTCTCGTGTAAACGTCGCCACAGGTGCTTTTAATTACTACACTTTGGACTATAAATTCCGTTTATTATAAATAAGCCGCTGTATAAATAAATACCAATCCGCATATTGTAAAAATACTTTCATATCTATCTATACTATCTATAGGTACTATTATAATAAAGCGGAAGAGTTTGTTTGTTTGTTTGAACGCGCTAATCTCAGGAATTACCAGTCGGATTTGAAAAATTCTTCATGCATGTGATAGCTAAACTCTTGAGGAAGGTTATAGGCTACTTTTCGTCATCATCATCACCATCACCATAAGCCATCACTACGGGGGCAACGCCGCGAGGGCGCTGCTAGTTGATGTATAAAACAAGATCTAATATTTTCCTTTATACGAAAAGTTGTACTAAAAGCAATGGATAAAATACGATACAAGACCCGTATATAATGTTTTAGTAGTAGGTACACATGCCTTGAAGTTGACAAACGCCAGCAAAATTATGGGATTCGAATAGGGGAAGAAAAGAAATAGTTAACGAACTGCAGATGTCTCAAACAAATGGTTTATTGGAAAATAAAATGTGTCAGAAAACATTAGATTCGTGACAGAATTCAGCGCACGCCGATCCACACGTCGTTAAGGCTACGTGTACACCATTACGCGAAATTATTCGCACATCCCTCAAATTGACATTCAATCAGTGTCGCGACATTGTTTCCCTATCAATCCTTATTGGGAGTAGGCGCACGCGCGCCGATATGCCGCGATATTCCGCCATCAAATCGCAATTTGTTTATGAAAATTTATTGTATTCGCCATTACCGCACGCGGATTCTTTTCCTTCGGGAGCGACCCCGCGGAACGAAATCACCTTATTCAATTCCCTTTTTGCATACATCACACACATGGGTGTCTTCGAGGGGAACCCACGGTTTTTGTCTGTACACGTGAATCGCGTTTGGGACCCGTGTACGCTTCTTATTAGTCTGGATTGGGAAGGTTTTTCTTATATCGCTCGCGGGAGAATTTACATCTCATCATATTCTGCGTGAATCCGTGCAACGTGTTCGTTAATTTCTATTTTATGTTCAACGAAGTTTCAAAGCTTAACCTACATAATATGCAAAGGATATTGACCATTTTGGACCAAATGCTGCCCAGGCATGGGTATACCTTTATTTTTTTCCTTGTATGAAGAGCTATTAAAAAATAAGTATTTAAAAAAAAAACATCCACGGGTTCATACGGGTGAATTTTTGAGACGGGGTAGTAGGGCAGCTACCTTAACCGTTGTAGCTACAGGAAAACGTTCTTAGAAGACTATCCCTAACTTTTGAAGATATTTCGACCTACATCCTCTCATTTTTAAAAAAATGTACAGTCAGCGAGAAAATGGGCAATTTACACAAAAACTTTTTATATGCCAATCGATCCTGTTTCATCTAAGGATTAAAAGGCTCTATCGAACCAACTGGGGTTAGAGTACTAGAAAAGTCAGAAAACGCTAAAATGTATTTCTGAGACAAGACAGTAAGGGCTACCTTAACCCCTGTAGCTAGAGAAAAACGTTCTTAGGAGACTATCCTTAGTTTTTGAAGATATTTCGACCTGCATTCACAGATTTTGAAAAAAAATGTACAGTCAGCGAGAACATGGACAATTTACACAAAAACTTTTTTTGATGCCAATCGATCCTGTTTCATCTAAGGATTAAAAGGCTCTATCGGACCAACTGAGGTAAGAGTACTAGAAAAGTCAGAAATTGCTAAAATGTATTTTTGAGACGGAGCAGTAAGGCCAGCTACCTTAACCGTTGTAGCTACAGGAAAACGTTCTTAGAAGACTATCCTTAACTTTTGAAAATATTTCGACCATGCAGGTCGAAAAAAAATGTACAATCAGCGAGAAAATGGGCAATTTACACAAAAACTTTTTTTGATGCCAATAGCAGCATTTACACGCTGAGATCGGCCTGCGGGATTTCCCGCGGGCCGATCTTTGCCATTCTAACCTTTGACAGTTTTATCCGCGGATATCTGTAAAGATATCTTTGTACAGTCCAGATGCCGCGGGAAATAGCACGCGCCTTTCCAACCTTTGACAGTTTCATCCGCGGTTATTTGTAAAGATATCTCTACGGATATCTGTACAGATATCTTTACAGTCCAGATCCGTGGTAAAAACTCTACCGTGTAAATGCCGCTAATCGATCCTATTTCATCTAAGGATTAAAAGACTCTATGGGACCAACTGAGGCAAGAGTACTTAAATCAGAAAACGCAAAAAACTTTGATTATACATTTCGTACGAAATCATTTTGTCATTTGCCATCATTTTTCATCATTTTGTCGAAATATCTTCAAAAGTAAGGGTAGTCTCCTAAGAACGTTTTCCTGTAGCTACAACGGTTAAGGTAGCTGCCCTACTACCCCCGTCTCAAAAATTCACCCGTATGAACCCGTGGATGTTTTTTTTTTTAAATACTTATTTTTTAATAGCTCTTTTTTACTGCTCTGTCTCAAAAATACATTTTAGCTTTTCTAGTACTCTAATCTCAGTTGGTTCCATAGAGCCTTTTAATCCTTAGATGAAACAGGATCGATTGGCATCAAAAAAAGTTTTAGTGTAAATTGCTCATTTTCTCGCTGTACATTTTTTTCAAAATCTGTGAATGTAGGTCGAAATACCTTTAAAAACTAAGGATAGTCTCCTAAGAACGTTTTCCTCTAGCTACAGCGGTTAAGGTAGCCCTTACTGTCTTGTCTCAGAAATACATTTTAGCATTTTCTGACTTTTCTAGTACTCTAACCCCAGTTGGTTCCATATAGCCTTTTAATCCTTAGATGAAACAGGATCGATTGGCATCAAAAAAAGTTTTGTGTAAATTGCCCATTTTCTCGCTGACTGTACATTTTTTTTCAAAATCTGTGAATGTAGGTCAAAATATCTTCAAAAACTAAGGATAGTCTCCTGAGAACGTTTTCCTCTAGCTACAGCGGTTAAGGTAGCCCTTACTGTCTTGTCTCAGAAATACATTTTAGCGTTTTCTGACTTTTCTAGTACTCTAACCTCAGTTGGTTCGATAGAGCCTTTTAATCCTTAGATGAAACAGGATCGATTGGCATCAAAAAAAGTTTTTGTGTAAATTGCCCATTTTCTCGCTGACTGTACATTTTTTTCTAAATCTGTGAATGCAGGTCGAAATATCTTCAAAAACTAAGGATAGTCTCCTAAGAACGTTTTCCTCTAGCTACAACGGTTAAGGTAGCTGCCCTTACTGTCCCGTCTCAAAAATTCACCCTGTACTTATATTTTTTTCTCAATACTCCTCGGATAGATTCTGAAGCGCTTTGGGTTACAGACTAGTATTAGTCTAAGGAACATTATGCACTATGATTCAATGTTGGGCAGCACTTGGTCCAACGTCCATACAAAAATGGTCAATCTCCTTTATTTCTTTGTGATATAATATTTTTCTATAGTCAAGTGCTTATACTATTGACCCCAAAAAAATATTGAAATGAATTACGACAAATACGTTTGACTTAGAAACTTCAGATCGATATTTATTATGCACAAATGCACCGCACCTACTATAGAGTATTCAATTACACGACAAATAAAAGGGGAGTGAAACCAGAAATTCTTATTCCGTTCCGCATAAAATCATTTATCAGCGTCGAATTAGCGCGTCACATATGCAAAGTGTCGATGACATCGGCATGCGAGATATGACGCCCCTCTGTTCTTGGCTTGCGAGAAAGAATCGTCGCATATATCACGGTTAATAGGGTGAGGAGAGAGCACTACTTATTCCTAATGCGACAAGGAAACATGGTACGCGCCCGCACACGAATACATTTCAGGAAACTGGATTTTCAATGGCAATAAATACTCGCGGTACGAAGCTTTTGCGGAAATATGAGAAGATTATGCGGATGCCGTCGGTTATAAAAGGTAATATGGAGTCGATTAGGTTGCTGAGTTACACGTTGAAAAGATTTTATTCAATTCTGTTTTCATGAACATTTCTTTTCACTTTTTGGCAACCATATTATTTATTAAAATTACTGAGTATCCTTTATACTTACTTCAATATTTTTACTTATTTTTAACGTTTAGTAGATTGACAAGCTCCCCCAAAAATCAAGCAAAATTTATTCAATGTTCTTCAAGTAAAACATGTTCCAGGGGACTTTTACAATTCTGCCATTATTCTCCAACAAAGTGGTGCACCTGAAGCGATACAAAAATGCCCCATAACCCCTTTCTTGTAACATAACAATAAACCGGTGACGTGGTCGTAAACACGACAAAATGACGCTTCGTAAAAAGCTACGACGTCGGTAAATATGGACAGGCGATGTCTTGCCGACGTCAAAACGACGGTAAAAACGGCGAAGATGCTTTTAAGGCAACCGCGCAGACGTGAAAAGCTAATTCTTTATTGATATGCTTACACCACCAAAAGGAACCTAGTAATAATGTAGAGGAAAAACAAAAACATGTTTTGTTTTCGAGAATTTTAGGTTATCTATAAATTAAGGTCAAGTGTAATTGCAATTGAAGTTCCGAATTCTAATTAAAAATAACTGTGTTTTTTTACAATACTTATATTTTTTTTGTTTATCATAATTATTTTAGAGAAACAGAAAGTCAATTAGGTAAGTAAATATTGTCGTAATTTTCCTAAATATTTGATTTAAATTAAGCACACTCGTTCAATTATGCTGAAAATTAGTCTTAAATTCAGTTAAAATCTCTTAAAAAGCACTTATCAGTTCGCTGAGTGGCACATATTAATAACATTGTGGTTTATCGTGAGAACACACGACCCCCGAAAGAGTGGTAAAGATGCAAATCGCACACTCCACGTCTCACGTTTTCATTCCCTCGTATGCTCAAATCTCGGTCATGTGCCACTTTAATCAGCCTACATTGAACAATGAGCTTTATTTCTGTGAACGTACGGTACAAGTCACCGTGCATCTTCCTAGGTCAGAAAAAAGGCGTCGCGCATGCGACCCACTTTCATCATTTACTTTAATTTATTTTACTACAAAACCAAATGTATGTGTGTGTAATGGTGGTTAAATTACAGTAGAAAAAAGATTTGATACACCAAAATACCAACCTAGATTTATTAGAATTTGTGACGAGAATGAGTGAAACATGCCAATTATGTAACTTTGTCATCTGTATGCCGGAATTCTTTTACATAATCATGTGTTGAAAATATAACAGCTTTTTAGCAGGGGCGCGTGATAAACTCCTCTAAGTATGCGTCGTTCGTAGAAATTATACATACGGGTGCTTAGCATAATCTACGGTGCAGTAATAAAGATTACCTTTGTGATTTGTTTTTGTACTGTTATCTCCAAAAATTATAGTAAAAACTGACTGTATGAGAAGTATTTTTAATTTTTATGATACTATCGATTGTATGTTTTTTTTTTGTGCCGTAGTATATTATTTTGTATCTACTAATTCACATAAATCATTTTTAATTTTGAATGTTACTTACACAATTAGCAAATACGAATCCAAAGTCATTACCAAAACGATCTTCGTTCATAAACAAATGAAAATAGTCGTGAACATAATGATTCAAATTATCCGACTCGGCAAACGACTTTCCCGTCAAGTTAATAACAAAATAAATTGCCGACGATATCTTAATGCAGGCCATTCATCAAAATGTTACGCAAAAAATCTTCTATTCCTAATCAATCTCGAAAGTTATTTAAATCTATTTGATTGTGGAGTTTATTTGATGCGTGAACGTTACTTAAATCTGAATTTAAAAGATGTATTCTTTTTTAATAGTTCAATGTAGCGGACGTGTCCAAGTGTAGCTTACAGTTAAAACAAAAATTTTGAACGATTTTGTATAGACCTGTGCCTTCACTTCATGGGATCCTACAGATAAGCAACGTTGTGCGCGCTCACACTTTGGATGGGTGACCGTAACTGGCATAAGGATCTGAGCGCTTCCGTGCTTCGGAGGACACGTTAAATTGTCGGTCCCGGCTATTAAGTCTAACTCTATTAACTAACTAACTATAGGATCCTGAGTCTATAAAGATTTGAATTTGCCTTACTTTCTCTTAATATTTATTCCTGTTTACTTTTATAGTTCATTAATGAACACAAGCTATTTATTTGACATGTACTGGCAAAGTCACGGGCAGAGTAAATTATTAATATTTAAATCTTCAAAATTACCGCAATATAGATATAAGTCTGGTATAACCCATTTGGCTGGATAAGAAAAAGGGGATGGTAGTCATTAGCATATAATGACAGTAATTAAAATACACAAATAGAGCTATAAAGACGGGCCGTTGAAGGGATGTCTTCATCATTCGCGGGAATTTATTCGGCAAATATTTTGAGTACGGCTCAGCTTTGAAGAATCAGCGCATTTACGTAGAAAGATGGTTACCTTAAAAAATCAAAAAGCTATAAAGCATTCATGGTATAGCTTGAAGCCATGAAGGAAGCCGCGTTCACGCTGCATTACCAGAGCTAGCCACCAGCAGAGTCATTCTGTAAACTCACTTCGAACGTCGAAGAGCTGAATCCGCTGTGAGATTTCAAATTTCATATTCGAAATTTGAATCTTACGATACACTCTTGTGTATTTAGTGAGCTCGGTCACTTGAGTGAATTTGAAGTGAGTCTACAGAATGACTCTGCTGCTCCCACGAACTTACTGTTTAGAATAAAAAAAATTACAGCTGACCTCACAACCAAATACATAGTTAAACAGACCTAGACTTGAATGAAAATATGATATATCTTGATTGGTAATAATCGTGGTTTAGCCGAAGTGAACGCTTTTAGCTAAAGTTAGACACGTCATAAAATAAACCACGTTTATCGTTTGTCGCTGTCAAAAGTAGGGTCACCTAAACTCGGAAAAAGATTTTTCAGATCATCACAACGAAAGAAGTATTCTACTCCTTGAGTAGAGCAAAGTATAATGAACCCCCGTAGACCACCAGGCTAATACAAAATTCTTCCTTTGAGAGTATAGCTAAGTTTGCTCATTACATTACACTATTCTTTTTGTAACCATCAAGCTTAAAACATAATGAGTATGTTAATGTTAGTCACTTATCCTTCAAGCAAATAATAAAAATGCAAGGTAGACACCGATATCCGACTTTCTGTGTAAGTGATGTTGTGGAAGAAAACCGCGTCGAATTGGGACGAGCAGTATTGTTTAATTTATTAATTAATGGAGCCAGTGTTGCGGTGATGATGACGGTGATATTCGGCGTAACAGATTAGGCGGCTGTCTTGTTTATAAAATTTGCCAGTTCCTCAATAAATTTCCTATTTCTCCTGTCAAAATACTGAAAAAACTGATAACTACTCGATAGGATACTCATACTGGTTAAAGCTTAGAAAATTTGCCTCTCAGTTAAAGGTGTCTAGAGCAGACTTAGATATATCAGGTTTTCGAACTTTCTGTTATGAGCTTAGACTTTGTTATGAGTGTTTTCAACTTCCCAACTAATTGCAGACCGAAAATAAGTAATCCGCAAAACTGTTTAACAGATTTTAATATGAAAACCCGGTGTTAATTTGCTGAACATCCACATTTACAAATCCGTACAATGCGCTGGGCTAGCGCTACTCCGAATTATTTCAATTCATTTCTCGGGCCGCCACCGCCTCGCAGACAATGCCCCGGCTAATTACGAGATGTAAGGCTTTATTAACGCAATCGGGCGGTTATTAACATAAAAAAATAATATTTACTAGCCCCGGACTCGGGAAAGGTACTTAATTTAGGAATATTGCGGCATTAGGCTCACTGCTCTCGTCTCAACCCTTCTTACAAATGATCGCGGCGATGCGCCGTGAGGAATGGGATGAGCGAGATTAAAGCCCATCACAGTTGTTGTACTTGAGAGATTTTGCATTGTAATAACCGACATTAGACTTAAGTGAAACGCTCAGAATAAATTCCTCTCACGGCCGTCAAATTTCTGCCAAGGAAACGCTTCACAAATTACCCATTGATATTTTAATCAGCCGTCCCTTCAGTATGAAGATTTTCAATATTAGCATATAAATAGAGAGTAAAATATGACATCAGCATTTTAATTTTTAGATATTACGGACCGATTTACAAATTATCGGGTAAGAAAAACGCCTTAGAAGCCATGAGGGTCGCTCGCAGATGTTCTATTTAAATGTAAATTTTCGACACGGTGACGACACGGATAAAAAATTGCAGCCCTAATATTTGACAGGTCTCATCATTATGATTACTCAAAAATAAAAAACATTCTTCTGATTACTAAGTCTTTGATGGAAACTAGTTAATAATCTTCAGTATCAAAACATGGTTTAAGAAAACACAACAAATCGAGTAAATTGATTGAATTGCTTAGTACAATGCCAAGAGCTTGAAAAAAGTTACAGATAATGAAGCAGCTTTTGTCTGCGAAACTCAAAAAAACACCTTAAAACTTATCACTCAGGAAGGAAAAATTAGCCAAATTGTGACAAGAGTATTTAATCAAAGCACAACAAACAGGAGGGTGACAATTGCACGCACCGGAAAAAAAGAAAAGAATGAATTCTTTTGAGCGGAAAGGGCAACAAAGAAGGAGCTTAGAAAGGACCTCGGAAGTGGGAATGACAGATCGTCTACAATGGTGAAAAGTCACACCTCTTGTTTACGGGGCACTGGGTACGGGAATTAGCTATCATTTACTTAAGCACTTTATATAATTAAGTCGAGCGGCCATTAGTGCGAGGGTCGCCATATTCTTTCGTCTCTAATTGCTCTCCCTTAGTTGGGCTATTTTGTCTCGTTATGTTGTGTAGATTTCGTCGTAAGCGATTTCGATGGTTACAATTAAGCTATATTTAGCTTAACCATCGAAATCGCTTAAAAAATCGCAAACTGATACTACGTAGGTACGCAACGTATGCAACGCATTATGACATCTGAACTCTTGACTTTATATGAATAACTCAGTTTGTCTCTAGCTTTTTATGTTAATCGTATAGTAAAGAACATTAAAATTGTGTGCAGAAGTTCTAAAGTACAATATTTTTTAAATCGCAAATCGATATTAACTCGAGCTGAAGGTACAGACGTGAAAATGTGAGAATCTTTTGCATTTCGAATTAACGAATCGATCATAATTGATTAAGTACAACGTCGATCTGAAGAATTCCACAAAGGAGTCCATTCGGCCACCTTCAAAAACAAAAACAAGGCCTGCTCCCCTCGCATTCGCCCGACGAAAGCGAAATCTGGCTTTGTTCATTTACTTGGTAAACCGATAATTTCATTAAACAACAAAGTGGGACTCCTCGGGAGCTCTCTGTAAACACGGCAAAAAGCCAATGTCCCCCAAGATGGAAAATTCATTTGAAGAAAAAAATCCCAGACCAACACTGCGCGACAAATTAGGAATCTTGCCCCCTCGTGTTTATGCTTTCCGCATCCAGGAGCACTTTGATTGGACTTCTAATTAGTGAACCGATATCCCAAAAATGTGTATCGCGAATAAAATTTATTGATAGAAAATTGGGCTTCTTTAACCCTTTCGCGGCTTGGGCTACGTTTTACCGCCAATCCGGTTAATATCCGCCGGGTAACCCGAGCGGGTGCATTCCGCACTCTAAAAATATCGCTCAGTAATTTGGAGCATTCGAGCGGCTACTCGCATTTAAGTCGGTACAGGGCAAATTAAGCCGACCCCCGATATATTGCGTTTGTTCTTTTGAAGCTGGTGAAGGGTTGAAGCCAAGAATGCTTTGCTTTTTATAGAACTCAATAAACTGGGGGTGAGCGGTCCGAAAACCGGCTTATTGTGAATTTGGTCCAGCGGAAATATTTTGTGATCTTGCAGTTTATGATCTGAAAAAAGATTTTAAAAATGGGAATTTGATTCAAGACACTATCAGAAAGTACAAAAATGGTTGGTTTGGTTTTCATAATATACGAACCCTTTAATAAATTATTTTTGTCTCACCTTTTCCTTGTTTCTGGGCATATTGTAAAATAAATATCCCACAACAAACACACGGTCCACAAAGCCAATGAATTATACCTCAGTCAGGTAATTAGACCGAAAATACCATTAAATTAATAAATAAAAAACAGAAGCGTGCCCCATCGGCTCTCGGGCCGACGCATGGTTCCCTCAGTCGAATAAATTTATGTAAAAATTTTCATTAATATTTTTGAGGCCGAGCGTCCGCGCGCCCTTGGGAGCGAAAATCGAGTTCGCGGTCGCGATGGAAAAATGCAAACCGAAAATTATGGGGACCCTCGCCTTGTATTTGCTTATGAATACCGGTTGTACCTGCCCCATATTGTGAAATATAAATATACGATACGATACGGGAAAATAAAATTAAAACATTGTTGATGGAGTCATTTTATATTAAAACCAATTACTCAATTCACAACCTAAAAAAGGTGTTTAGCCTTTTTCGTAAAGAAGTTTTTGAACTTAAAGGTTGGACTAGAACATAGTCCAACTTTTAAGTAGTACGTATTATTAAATGTTCTATGCTCTAAGGCTGGAGATACACTATGAAAAACACCCCTCGTGGGATCTTGCAAGATTATGAAAGATTTGTGAGTTCTCCAGTGGCGCCCGCGGCCGGTCGCAGTAAGCTTAAGAGATTTAAATCGGTCGCTGGCCCGGAATGCCAGATACAAACAGATTTCTTACGGACCCACGCTTTATACAGATGATACGATAAAAGTAAAGTAAGTCTTTGGATTGATAAATGTTTTAGAGACTTTTGTAATAAAATAATCATTGTTACGAAAAATAGCAGAGGAGTAAACCATTTCCTTACGAGGAGAACTATCATAGAAAGATGAAAGATTTCGCAGAGCCAAAAATAATTTCCCCAAACTTCGTAACTCAAGTCGAGTTGTTCCTTTCCACCACAATGCAGGCGAAATCTGTAAGCGATATCTCAGCGAAACCTGTAAATCTCCCAGGCATTTTTATATTCGGCGTTTTCTGCTCGGAGCCTCGGAGGGCTAAGCAGCGCCAGCCCGAGATTATATCTTGACACTTGATGGATGAATGGTTATTGGATCTCAACATTTTTATCATTTTGATACAGTCGCGGGGGCAAGGTGCGCTTAGTTCGCGCTGCAGGGGACATAGTTTAACGTTTATCGAAAATTTCGTAGATGTGTACCTGGCTTTAGATCGGTGATGGATTTTAAATGACTGTGACGCCAGACAATTTTAACTTTTTAACGAGATTCAAATCACGCTTGGTTTAGTCTACACGCCTTTATTACTTGATTAATTTTAGGTGCCGACAATTTAAAAGTTTTGTTTTTATTTTTGTGGTTTATCCAATAGTGAATTTCAACCAACAAAAATCATAACTAACAAAACACCAGCGTATTGGTATGAGACCAATATTATCATCATTATTATTTTACATTATTTTTGCTAGTAGAAATTAATAAACGAAATGTTTATTGTAAACGCTCAAGCTTCTTTAAATATCATCTCAAATCTTTACAAACACAAGTAGGTAGTTAAAACAAACCACTGTAATAAATCAGAATGATATACGTATAACATATTCAGGGTGGAAGCTGCGAGGTGAAATATGTAGGATTGGCAATGTTCTTAGCAAGCGTCTGACACTGCGACCCGATCGTTTGCACTCTTTACTACATCCCTTTCTCACACTTCATATCGCGAGTACGGTCTGCAAAAAAAAAAAATTATATGGTCTAATATTTTATAGCTTAAAGCTCTTTAAGATATTTTGGTCGTTTAAATACATCCCAATACACGCCGAAAGCTAAACACTTTTCCCACAAAATTTAAACCATGACGTCGATTTCAAGTCAAATTTCCTAGGTCCTGTAACTTAAATGTTTGTTTTTTATCACGCACTTATTTTCTATTTTTAAATGAACCTTAGTAACTAACAGTAGAAAGAATAAATATCTCTCAATGGTTTTTTAACAGCACAATAAAATTTTGTTTTTGGTTGTTTACAACATAAAATAACAACGACGACAAAGTCCATACTACTACGAAACGGCATGATGACTCGTTCAAATAATAATAAACTTATTTTTCTGCTGACGCTAACAGTTTTCCGGCCACTTTGGCTCGCGGATCATACGCGGTATGGTCTGAAAAATGCGGCCTCTGTACCGTTAGCGGAAACATATCAATTCAATTTGAACGCGCGTGAAATAGGGCTGTCACGCGAAAAATCATGGCGCCACACAGTGATAAACATATCGCAAGGGTTTATGTTTTATTGGCTGCGACGGAGGATTTCTTATCGTGAGTTTGAGTTATCTGCTGGTATCTTGGACTTGGGAGTTGGTAAAGGGGAAATCTTTTCGGAACTTACCTATCGCTTAGTCATTGAAGGGTTAAAGTGCGTAAGATTTTCATCTGTTTTTCTTTTCTTTTCTACTTATTTATTTATTTTATTTTAGTTTTAGTTTAGTTACTAAAAAATATGAAATCTTGATTTTTTAAATAAGATCAAACACAACCAAACCATAGTCAACAAAATTGAATGAAAAGAGTTCATGAATCTACATGGACTAATATTAGTGTCTCTGTTTGGTCACTCTTTTGTTTTTTTCTTTATTATTAGAAAAAAAAATAAAAAAAAAATAAGCTTTTTGTTTGTTAAATGTAACAATCTAATAAGCAAGTGTTGGCTTTAGTTAAGCTCCACAATTAACCCACCCTAGTTAATAAGACAGAAAGTGGCGGGCTCAGTAAAAATTCATCGCGTCATCCACAGCTGAGGTAGTTAAGATTAAAAATGCACACGCGCCCGCGGCACCTCAAGGAAAATAAACTAATATTATAAATCGGAGAGTTTGTTTGGATCTTTGCTGCTCATACTTAGACGATAGAAACTTGAAATAGTATAGCAAATGATACACTTTGACAATACTGGTGATGGTGGATGATTTTTTGTACGCTGACTCATTAAATTAACGCTAAATCTAAAATGCGGTGGATGCAGGCCGCTTCCAACCGCAACACATGGAAATTTTTGAGGGAGGCCTATGTCCAACAGTAGACGTCCAACGGCTGAGATGATGATGTTGATGATGATTAAATCCAAAAGATCTTACTTCGCGCTAAGTATCAAAACAGAATGACATTGAACGTGACATTAAGATGATGCTTGGAATTTCTGATAACGTCAGAAAAATGATAAGTAATTTTTGTTTGTGTGCCAAACCGGTGGCGAGACCTACTAAAATGTTCAACTACGCGAAAGCAGATCAAATATTAAGCGGATGTTTTTTAAAACTGTTGATGTTTTTAAATTATGTTCGTTGTGCAATTTTATTTTCGTTCCGTAATTCCTTTAATGTAGATTGATGTTTATTTGGTTTACTACAATGTAGTTTTTGTTGTTTTTGTTTGTTGGCCCAGGTAATCATGAAGACACAGGTTAGACTCATACAAAAACATGCCTAAGATGGCCCAAGATATAGAGCAAAAAGAGTACGAAACATCAGGAAAAATAAATAAAAATAAAGATCCAGTAGTAAGCTTGAAACTATCTAAGAAACACTCATTCCACTATTAAAAGATAAAACAAAAACCACCGTACCTATTCCATGTTTACATACCATCTCCTGTATGAAGACAAGGAAGTTTCCATGCATAATTTAAGTTAGTCTGCACAATGAAACCTCATATTACTCTAGAAAATTCGAGATTCATTCTCTCGAGAAGCAATCTTCTACACATGTACCTCCGATAGCTACCGATTTAATATCCCACTCATAATTGAAGCGAACGTTCTTCCAAACCCATTATCTGCCTACAGATAATACTAATCACATAGAAGTGAAATTCATTTTACCTTCATCCTAACTCCGAAAAAAATGTGTTTAAATATTAGACAATATTCAGTGTTCGAGACGTGCTAGATTGAGTTATGCACATTCAACGCTATTCTAAGCCGTAATGATCTTTTTCAGAAATTAATCAATGTAATTCTACTGTAAAGCAAAATAAATCTTGTAAGTTCAAACAAAAGACTGAGGCTGTGAGAGAAGAAGTACTGCACGGTTCCGTTACGATGCTCTATTTACATCGGCAACCACGCCACCACGCAGACGAAATTATTTCCGCGAATAGGCCGGGCACGGCCCGTGTCTATGCGTGTCTGCGTGACCACGCAACGTTAGATATGAATCTGGATAGAAGAA
The DNA here is from genome assembly GCA_958496255.1 of Camptogramma bilineatum. Taxonomy (NCBI): domain Eukaryota; kingdom Metazoa; phylum Arthropoda; class Insecta; order Lepidoptera; family Geometridae; genus Camptogramma; species Camptogramma bilineatum. The sequence goes on from OY292456.1 coordinate 12,925,266, forward strand.
TATCTGTCACAGCACGTGTAGTGTCTGTAGATTTAAACGGACGGTTAAGTAGAAAATTTTCAGGTCATGAGGACTTGACAGTTTCATATCTATATGTCTATCCATTTAATTAATGGCTGTCTAGTCAGCCTGTAATGAACTCACATTATAAATGCAACGAGGCATCGCCGCGATGCACCGAACACTCAGACGCGAAGAATTAATTCATTTGCATGTAAAACTTACACGAAGCGCTACTTAAGATTACGTAGACATTCGATGGAGGGAACATCCTTCGGAGAATGTGATATTAATTTTACCAAATTTTTGTACTAAGTTTCTTGTAAGTTGAAAATAATCCACTGAAATTTTGTAAAAAAACATACTCACTCAACTGTAACCTCAAGGCATTGTAGACACCTTACAGACATTTAAAGCATTGAAGCACCGATTTCACGAAATCATCGCATGTAACAGTTTTGATGAAATGTTACTAAAAAAATATGTTTATTTCAGACCATAGTCATATTATGGATATGACTAACACGATATGGGCATGAATGGATCCATATCGTCTTAGTAGTAACTTACAAACCTAGATTAGTAACTAACCTACTTAAAAATAAAAATAACACGCAAAGAACAATTATTGGGACACTGGGCGTGTGATTGGCCTAAGCACCTAACTAAACCATTTCGTAATTTGAACCCAGCTTTACACGTGTGATACTCGTAATAACTAAGCAAAAAAAAAACGATTTCAACTAAATAATTCAATTTAGACTTTTTAACTTTTTATGCAAATACACCATTACCTACCGTACCAAATATTACCGAACTAGACTAGTACTTAGCGGAACCACGGAGGTTCGTTGACTTACAAACGGCGCGAGACACCTGCATACCGTATACACACCACACCGCCACGTTAATGGTTTCTACAGCCCCTCAAGACCTGGGTTCTTAGCACCAGTTTGATCACATTGATTAGTGAAGTCGATAATGCTTGAAAAAACTCAATGTCACGTTTGAAGTCTTAAATATGGGCGGAACTGGAATGCATGATATTTATTTGTTGCGCTAACGCGTTAAGGCGTTGAATTATATTTCATTTTCTATGGAGCAATTCGAAAGCGAAAAATTCAGACTTTTGAAAATGCATCAGATTCGATGATTTTTTTCGAAAAGTTGACGTTTTTTCAGTGAAGAAACTTCTCTTTCCGAATTCGGAATACATTCCGAGAAGGTCTGAATCGCACTGCTGGAACTGATGCTAACCCCTGCGTCTAATTCCAGGTACTTGAGTCAAGTACTTTTTACAGACACTCCTGCCCTCTCAAGGATAATCAGATGCAAAATGGTGACTTCAAATTGAGTGATTGAGTGACTGTCATGTAGATTAGCGTGTGAAGATTGTTGTGCAAGAAATTGGTACCGTGAGGTTTATGAGAAGCGAAGGTAGAAATGGTTTTGCAACTAGGTCTGGCAAGAGTATATTTTATTATATTACTTACTGGATATCATTATTACTTTTTTAAGTCGGCATTCAGGCACCTAATAAAACCAAGCCAATCTACATACATTTGTTGAGTTGTTGTTTTTTCCTCGGAACATGAAATTTGATTGCCAGCAATAAGCGCACAGTGTAAACGACTCGCAAAAATAACAAAATAAATTAAAGAGGGTTACACAATGGCTACGCAAATAAGAACGCCCTTAAGAGAAAAAGTGTAAGAACTTCGGAGGGACCAATGAGTACGGTTGATAAAAAAGTCAGAGTGCGCGTGATCGCTCCCCGGAGCCCGCACTTATCATTGACATTAACTTTTTTGTTGTCCATAACATTTGCATAACTCTTAAACTCCGTATCGGAGCGCCTCGCAGGCCCGAGGCGTCAACGGGGAGCGATGGTGGCCTGCTTTGTAAGATCACTTTCAGTCTTTGCTGAACTACGCAGGTCTTCAGGGGCCCGTTTGTAGAAGACACAAATTACCTTTGCGTTTCGATATTTATGGGAATTCAACTTCGACAAATATACTTTATAACTTATAGATTCGTAAAGATACCTTACCTAGGTATCTAAATCATAGGACCATTAAAAAGTACAAAACAAGAGGTTTAGAGTGGCATAAAATCTTTCTTACTATAATTGATTGGCTCATTACGAACTTACAGGGTAACCCTAAATATTTTCTAAACGATAGTGGGCAAACTTCACCCAGCTCCGCCAGCAATGCAACTAATATGACTCGAAAGACCTAACAAAGTTAAGCATTTTTTATTATCGACGCATTAAAATCTATCCCAGGGGTCACTAGATAAATCCATGTTTGTACCTAACCTGAGTAGTACTAGTACTAGATTTTATGACAAGGGAGCAATTAATAGATTGTTACAAGTTGGTTGAAAGTAACCTAGTCAGACATGAAATGGTTTGGCGCACGAGCGTAGCGAGGGCACCAATAGTTTGAGTGCATAAATAGGTCTTTCACCCGAAGTAAACACTACTTTTCATTTCGAATATGAGGAAAGTAATTCGCCGGCCAAGTGGCCAAACAGTTCGTATTGAAATGTAATGCTACGGTCAGGACCCCAATCCCGTGATCCAGATCTCGTGATCCTAATTCCGTAATCCTAATCCCATGATCCTGATTCCGTGATCCTTATCCCGTGATCCTGCGTGATCTTGATCCCGTGATCCTAATCCCGTGAACCTGATCCTGTCATCCTGATCCCGTGATCCTGATCCTGTGATTCTGATCCGGTGATCCTGCGTAATCCTGATCCCATAAACATAATTACGAATCATTATTATGATTCATAAAAGGAATTGCGGTAACGGTCATTTAAGCACCTCTGTAAGTTGAACCTATTCGACTTAAAATAAATAGAGAACCCTAGGACAGAATTTGATGCGCATTGGCACAGATAAACATGGCAGTGATACCTTATAAACTAAAGTATTCTAATCTGTGGCGGCCGTGGTGGGTCCATACATTTATGACCAAAAATGTGGTAACGGCCATTTTAGCCTGTCTGTAAGTTAAACCTATTCGACTTAAAATAAATAGAGAACCCCGGGACAGAATTTGATGCGCATTGGCACAGAGATACATGGATGTGATACCTTCTAAACAAAAGTAGTCTGAGCTGTGGCGGCCGTGGGTGAAGTGCCCATACATTTTTGCCCACACTCCTTTAAATACATGCTTCTGAACTGGGCTGAACCGTTGTCCTGATTCTTCACGATGTTGGTCGCGAAAGAACAGTAGTAGAATCACCTAGCTCTTAAGACGATTCGAAGTGATCCTAGTAGTCCTACTAAATAAATGATATTTGAATTTTGAATGTCTGTCCTAGCCACAATGTTTATGTGTCAATTTAAGTATGCTTAACAACTGCTTACAAAAAACTGCCAGTACTTGTAACTGTTACAAACATTTTCATTTAAAAAAAACAAAGATATCGAGATGTCTGCGTATAATTTTATAATTAGAATATTTTGACAGCTGTCACACTCAGACAGCCCTTCGGCAAACGAAGCTAATTCAGACCCTACAAGGTTGTCTCGAATTAATAAGTTCGGCATTCGAATGCGAACTGTTTCAATATCTAATATTTTCGGCCATGTACATTATAAGGTGTGTGTGATCTTTTTTATAACAAGTTCATTCTTCTCTCTTTCTGTTTTAAGTAAGCTATTTGAAATACCAAGTTTTTTTTTTAAATCTCCAAGAGTAATAAAAACTTACTCGCACTATGTGTGTCGTGCAAATAAATACTGTTGGCTTAAAAATATCCACTTTCTGTATTGAATAGGTACATTGTAATAAAAAAGGTACCCCATCTTATTATATTATAAAAACCGTCATTTCAGGTAAATACAAAGTTAATTGGCTCCAAAATTTTCCCCGTAATCCATCTGCAGATTATAATTTAAAAACATGAGGAAGTTATAATGGAGGCTTGGACGTTATACGGCTTAATAAGGAGGTATCGTTGGCAGCTGTGATACCGGCCGAGTGTCGCCGCACTCACCCTTAAAGAGGTTTTTTTATAGCTTGTAAGGGTGGAGGGAACTTTTCTTGTAAGAAAACTTGTTTGGTGATTTGCACGTAAAAGTAAAAAAATCAAAATGATCATCTTTAAGCCTTACACAAGTCATAAAGCCTTTATTTTCAAAACTAAATTAATATGAGATAAGACGCAAGAGAGCTTAAAACTCACGTGGAATGTTTTTTTATTGGTGTCTGATCACTTTAATTTATAACCAACCATGTTTTGCATTCTAGATAATTTAACTGAAAAGTAAGTTTCCACACTTTCCTATCCTATGTTTCTCTAAGGCGATCGCCTTTTTTCTCGCCCCAACCTTCGGAAAAATAGGGGAGATTCCTATCTTGTCGCTTCTAATTTACTTATTCCTCTTTTAAAGACTTATTTACCTTCAAAATCCCATTGTGACCGGCGCGGGGCCAAGTAGAGGCCGCGAGTAACGAGCGGGCTTCGGAGACTCTTCAGACGTGTCAAACGAGGCTTTTCTTAAAAAAGCAATAACAATTTACATAAACACCCGGTCCTAGTTAACAGTTAATAAAGGAAACGATGTCACAATTGACGGAGCAGAGCCTTTAAACGCCTTTTAGATGGAAATTCTGATGGCATATTGTTTAACAAGACGTCTTTTTTGTGACGTGATAAAATGAATCGAATTTGTGATGTTTTGTTTAGTGTTCTTGTTTACTCTGGCATTTCTATATGATACAAACAATATTTTATTCAGGCTTTAATACTCATGGTAATGCTTAATAGAATGAAATACGAAATCAGAGCAGAGTAATACGCAACCGAACACAGTGACCTCATTCAGTTTAGTTCCGGAATTGTTTCATTAAACCGACCCAAAAGTTTGACGTCGTCCGCGGGCGCTACCCATCCACGATCGATCCCCGGTTCATCGCACCCTATCCACAAAACGCAAAATGTGCACCAGGCTCCACGAACCCAAACGCCAGACCCCAATAACCAAATATCCCCATCATATTTATACCAAAGTTAATGACACAGTGTCCGCGCGACGTCAACCCTTCTTGTCAGAACTTCCGACTCACTAATAGTAATCTGAAACAAACTTGAGCCGGTTCAAGGTCGCAATTTAAAGTTTTTTTTTTCCAAAACTTCTTTTCCCGTTCACTTTTTTATAAGTACATAAATCTTTTTGCCGGCAAAGTTCTACGAAGTTTTTGGCCCAGATTGTCATCGATTTTTGTTTGAAGAGTTTGTTTTTTCATTGTTCTTCTTTACTTGTTTGACGGTTAATTCATAAAAACTTTGCCGCCAGCACAATCGATAGCGATCGTACTGTCAGTTTGTAAACAAAATCACGTGGTGAGCTACATTCATGTAATCTTACTGAAATTTCATATAAAAATAACAAAATAAACAGTTTTTATTCAATCAAGTTACACTTTATACAAGTGTGCAAATGCCACATCCATAACCAACTGTTTAAATCTCCAGCTTTACCCTAAAAACATTTAACAAAAAATAAATGTTTGCTGCTGATTTATACTTGAACGCTGCAATAACTTTCAATCTCAGTAACCCGATGTAAAACAATAAAGCGCATCATCGTTCCCTCTGAAGGCACTATTTCAGCTGCTTCATAAATATTGCGTTTCGCGCCGGCTGTAAATATTTTCCCCATAAAGGCATGCATGGACGCCTTAGGGCTCTCATCACCTCGGCCCTGAATATTTTTCTACGCATTCCAGACCCTCTGTCACAACTTATGTAAATTCTGCCCTAACACTTTCTCAGTTTTTCTCGCATTTGACGCACAATACGGCGCAATTTGATGGCAGATCCTGACATTATCCAAGAGAGGGCTCACCTCTCGACGAAAGGATTTCCAAATGGAAATTGTGACTTAGAGTTTATTTCGCGGATTCAGAATAAAATACGCTGAATGTTATCGCCTGTGTTCTAAAATTGAAATGAAAAACGGGGGAAATCAAAACGCATTAACATTTTTTCGCATTAATTGCTACTTGCGTAGACAAAGAGAGCACAATGAATGGCGTCCCCACTGTCCGTCTCGGCTGATTTATTTCATGACTTTTCGGATATGCAAATAACATTAACATTCAAAGATGTAGGTATCTTCCCCTTAAGAAATCCGTGGCGACCGCAGAATGATGCCAATCCAGGGTGAATCTTAATATTTTATGTTGTGTTATTTCCCTTTCTCTTTTCATCGTGCTATTATTTATTTCCTCGCCGACAATGAGATTCCCACTTTGGCGCGTAATAAAAAAGAATTATTGTTCATCTTTTTATAGCATGCCGTTTTGTTGAGGTTTATATTATCGTGATTGAGAAGTGTTGGTTTTATTAAGCCGAGTTAAATGTTTCCGATATTTCCGATACTTTAAATAAAGTTTATTTTAGAACTTGTCTTGAAAAATGGCATGAAATTATTGACTCACTTTGCATAACAGAATTGTATGAATAAATAAATATAAATATAAAATAAATATTGCTGGACATTTCACACAGCATCATGTAGCCCCAAGCTAAGCAGAGCTTGTGTTATGGCAACCACATGACTGATATACTACTTATATACAATTTTGTAAATACATACATATTATACATAGAAAACACCCAGACCCGAGACAAATATTTGCAGATCATACAAACATTTGTGAATAAACTTACTACAAAAAAAAATAGAATCAAATTATCCGATACATTTCTAATTTTTGTTTTAAACATCCCATCTACCCACCGATGTATCTAATGATCCCATTTTCAACTACAACAGAGCTTATACCTTATTATCACTTCACTGCCATCCAGCCTGTATTCAATATTTTCTCATCGCCTTCACAATATCGTGTACCATAAATATTTTTTTGTTTCTACAATTTGAGCGGAAAATCTATCAGCATTTTGTGTATCCCACACGAGTGATTAACAAGTCCCCGTGGGCCCCGCACTGAACAGTGGAAAAAATCATCGAAGCCTGGGGAGTGATCGGCCCGATGATTGATCGCACCACTAATTGGATGATGGATGGGAGGAAGCGATCTGAATTTCTAATCTGCTTTTGCTGGACTTGGAGATGCCTTGAAACGTTGAAAATGCTTATCTGGCATGGCCTAAATGAGCAGTTTAATGATAAGATGTGCTAAAATATAGGCTTCATCTTTTACATAGCGATAAGACCCATTTTCAATTATTCTTAGAGTTTACTAGTTCTATAGTTTCTCTAAGGCTGGATTTTACCAAACTGGATTAAGTTTTATCTGGAGATTAAACCACAGATTAAACTGCTGTTTGTTTGAATATTTTGACATTGTAAAGTTGACACCTTATAACCAGGACAATTTGAATGCACCTAATTATGTTCGGTTGCGCTTTCTAAACAATTGTATTTCGAATTCTGTCGGCTAACGGAATAACTACTCTGGGAGTAAGATGACAGTTTGGTCGAATCCAGCCTAAGAAGTTTACTATAAAGTATTTTCAAAAGTCATTAAAACTATAAAAATATAATGTTTTCAACCTACTTACTTATAATGATACTTTTAATCATAACGTTTGTTTGTATATCAAAAGTAGCAAGATATAACTGACATACTTGGCAGCAGATTACTCACACAAACATAACATGAAAACTCATCATCATGTAATGGCAGTAATCGCGATCCCATGTGGGGCGCGCCTAATCAGCTATGAAAATTAGGTTCCGCGTCTTACGCTTTGTACTACTAATGTGGAATTTAATTACTATTTCCAAATACCAAGCCTCTGATGGCAGGAAGCGCTCCCATGTTTAATCATGGATGTAATGGCATATCAACTGATTTGACGGAAATGATGTGAGGTTAATGTCGGGCAAATTGATGTTTCTCAACTTTCTGATGCTCCTTCTGTTATTGTGTACCAAAGGATTGCTTTTCAAAATCTTACTGAAAATATAGAGACAGAGTTTTAATTATAAAATATGAAATGAGTGAGAGATAGTTTCACTGCAATTTTAAAAAAGAATGCTAATGAAAATTCAATGTAAAAGTACCAACTTCGCTAAATTCGAAACACAAGTTATCATATCAATTTCTACTACAATTATCACTAAGTTAATTAAATAGAAGCCTGAAAACTTTAAAAAAGGTTAAAGGGCACAGCAGATAGAGCATTAAACAAAATACTTTACTTGAATTAGGCACTGCTCATAAATAAATTGAGGTTCCCTCAAACTGTGATGTGGGTTTTATTCAAAGAATAAACCTCTGAGACTCCCCAATTCAAACAAACCGCCTAATTCGTAATTAAGGAGATAACCGGCATATTTTGTGTTTGTTTTTCATCGGTAAGACGTCAAATATGACGTCAGCGGTGACGTGGCGTGCATCCGACCAAGGAATTTCTATACTACGTACCTGGAATGCTGACTGAGACAGAAAACAAGGTCCGCTTGAGAGATAAAACTTGGGCGGCGTGTCTCTTTCTAATGGGTGACCATAAACTAAACATTCCTAGTCCCTAAGGGGCCTTTTCCATCATTTTCTGATTTACGTGATGTTTCAGGGCATGATTTTTGAATTAAAATACTGATACAATTTTGATCCTTCATTTTGATTCTTGAATCTTGAATCTTGATTCTTGAATCTGAAAACTGAAATTTTGAATCTTGAATCTTTGAAGTGACAGCTGTCAAACTTAAAACCGCCATATCTCGGGAACTACTCGTCCTAGACTCCCCGTTCTCAGTTCAAATGAAAGCTAAGACCAAGATCTTCATTTGAAGTGACAGCTGTCAAACTTCAAATGGCCATATCTCGGGAACTACTCGTCCTAGACTCCCCGTTCAAAGTTCAAATGAAAGCTATGACCAAGATCTTCATTTGAATTGACAGCTGTCAAACTTCAAATGGCCATATCTCGGGAACTACTCGTCCTAGACTCCCCGTTCTCAGTTCAAATGAAAGCTATGACCAAGATCTTCATTTGAAGTGACAGCTGTCAAACTTCAAATGGCCATATCTCGGGAACTAGTTTGTAGGCCCCAAACCGTGTTTGTTGCCCTGGTTCTTCACGGTCTTGGTCGCGAAGGAACAGGAGTAGAATCACCTAGCTCTTAAGACGTTTCAAAGTGGTACACTTGTGATCTTATTGAATAAACGAATTTGACTTTTGACTTTTGACTTTTGACTACTCATCCTAGACTCCCCGTTCTCAGTTCAAATGAAAGCTATGACCAAGATCTTCATTTGAAGTGACAGCTGTCAAACTTCAAATGGCTATATCTCGGGAACTACTCGTCCTAGACTCCCCGTTCTCAGTTCAAATGAAAGCTATTGAAGAGATCTTCATTTAAAGTGACAGATGTCAAACTTCCATCAGCCATATCTCGAAATCTACTCATCCTAGACTCTTCCTTTTTAGCTCAAATGAAAGCTATGACCAAGATCTACATTTTCAATTACAGCTGTCAAAATGACATCTGTCATCTGAAATGTAGGTCTTGGTCATAGCTTTCATTTGAACTGGGAACGGGGAGTCTAGCACGAGTAGTTCCCGAGATATGGCCATTTGAAGTTTGACAGCTGTCACTTCAGATGAAGATCTTGGTCATAGCTTTCATTTGAACTGAGAACGAGGAGTCTAGGACGAGTAGTTCCCGAGATATGGCCATTTGAAGTTTGACAGCTGTCACTTCAAATGAAGATCTTGGTCATAGCTTTCATTTGAACTGGGAACGGGGAGTCTAGGACGAGTAGTTTCCAAGATATGGCCGTTTGAAGTTTGACAGCTGTCACTTCAAATGAAGATCTTGGTCATAGCTTTCATTTGAACTGAGAACGGGGAGTCTAGGACGAGTAGTTCCCGAGATATGGCTATTTGAAGTTTGACAGCTGTCACTTCAAATGAAGATCTTGGTCATAGCTTTCATTTGAACTGAGAACGGGGAGTCTAGGACAAGTAGTTTTCGAGATATGGCCATTTGAAGTTTGACAGCTATCACTTCAAATGAAGATCTTGGTCATAGCTTTCATTTGAACTGAGAACGGGGAGTCTAGGACAAGTAGTTTTCGAGATATGGCGGTTTGAAGTTTGACGGCTGTCACTTCAAATGAAGATCTTGGTCATAGCTTTCATTTGAACTGGGAACGGGGAGTCTAGGGCGAGTAGTTCCCGAGATATGGTCATTTGAAGTTTGACAGCTGTCACTTCAAAGATTCAAGATTCAAGATTTCAGATTCAAGGTTCAAAATTCAAGAATCAAGGATCGAAATCCAGGATCGAAATCCAAGATCGAAACTAAGGATCGAAATCAAGGATCGAAATCAAAATCAAGGATCAAAATCAACGATCTAATTCAAGGATCGAAACCATGGATCGAAATCAAGCGCTGATTTTGTCGAGCGCGATAAGGTAAAAATATCCTGAAATTTAAATGACATGGGCACACTACTAATCCAACAACGAGTGTGAAAGAGACAAAGCACCCAAGAAAGCCTCTCAACAAGACCAACAATCCTTATAACCAAGATTAAATGATAATAGATCGTTGTGTAGTCGTGATAAGGTTCAAAATCCTTTGTACATTAAATGTCAGTTAGCACTCCAGGTACGTAGTATAGAAATTCCTTGGTCGTTTCTTATTCGTCGCGAAAACGCGCGGGCCGTTGTACTCTCCGCGCGTGCCGCGAGGTGGCGCTGGTCGCCGTGGGATTTGGGCGCGATACGGAAGTGACGTTTGGTTTGGGATCGTCGCGGCGTGGTCTATTTAATTTCAAATACCGCGAACCGGTACTGCGCGTTACACAGTCATATATTATATATTACAGATAATATATTATAACCGCTATTGCATCGGCTCGTACTCGAGCGAAATTAGATATCCATAGGTAAGCAAGGATGTAAAAGTTTTTACAAAAGTTGAGATCAACGGCTTGCAAACCGACCTCTTACTAGGGGGATACCAATTAGTGACGCTTTCTGTAACTACTTAGATATTTTGTTTACTTACTTAGACCCTTCTTAGAACATCAAAGACTACTTTCTTCTTAAGTAAAAGCTAGGGTAAGAAACTAGGTAGGTACCTACTTCAACCAAGGATTATGTAGGTAGCTCTCTTTATGATTGGAGTCAACTCCGAACTAGCGTGCAAGTATTGCAATAACATTTCTCAGGTTTCAAAGCTATTAAACTGTTCTTAATTTGTCGTGGGCTGAATATTAGCTCATTTCTCTAGCGAGCGGCATTCCCAGGCAATTACCCACGCAGTAATTACTCAGATCGACTTAGTTCGGTTGTTAGGCTTCTTTTCTGAACCCCAGGTATAGGTTTGCCTGATAATAATCGAAGCTCAAAATCTAATCATAACGACAATCACATACCATATAGTTAAGGTACCTACATATGTAGTTTTAGGTAATTGTATCCTAGTATTATGTAGATACTATAGGTTTCAGAACCAACGAATGCCATCGTAGGAACCACATCACATACGAAAGAATAAAGTAGGTACCTACTTAATCTATGCATCAGGACATTGTTTTTATAATAAGGCTGTATCACGACCTAACGACTAAAATTAGCATTGATGAGTGCATCTTCAAATAATTGTCAAATACGGTGTATAAGAGATAGATATTTTATTCATCAACACAATACATTTGTCTGTTAAATAATGTCTTAATTAAAGCCTATATTAGGTTTGACTAGACACTAGGGTTCCCTTAACACTTAATCAGGATTGTAAAAATAGGAGCAGACACACGTTCTTTCAACCTTTAGGTAGGTAGGTATATGTATAAACTAAATAAGAAGCTAGCGCGCACAGGGATGTCCTTTTATCGATCGAGCGAGCGAAGCGAGCGAAGATCTTAGTGGCAAGTTAGGCGATTTTGCTTTGTATGTTTGTATGTTTGTATGTTTGTATGTTTCATTTTTATGTTCTCGCATAACTGTCGAACAGCTTATCCAATCTGTATGAAACTTGATAGGTCAATAGGTTGTGCTATGGAAATTTGCTGTGGAGCATATGAGCGTAATCGATGAAGAGGTTGTAAAGATATGGGGTTCCCAAGGGGGTAAATTTTTTTCAAAGTTACCCAAATATATTGAGTGGGGTGTCATATGAAAGTACTCAATTTATACATTCCAAAATGGTTTTTAGTTTTCTTCTAGGTTCTATAGTTTTTGAAATACAGTGAAACAGAAAAATTATGGAAACCAATAAGAGGGAGGGTGGAGGGGAAGGGGAGGGAGGGGAGGGGGGAGAGGGAGAGGGAGGGGAGGGAGAGGGAGGGGGGAAGGGGAGGGGAGGGAATTGATTTTCTCATACATTTTGTATTGAACTGCTATTTTAATAATTTTTCGAACTAAGAGGCCTTCCCTGAGACGCGGTACGAAGTTCGCGGGGTCAACTATTGAATATAAACACGACACGACTTAATGTATTGCATGCATGCCTATAATCTTTACCATACTGAGGTAGCGCATTAGATATCATTGTGTGGTAAACACTAGAAGGAGCACTTAACGTAGGTATAGGGGTAGTCAGAAACAAGTCCAAATCTAGGCTATCAACACAACGGTGCGCGAGATCTCAGTTCGGGGCGAACTACTAGTTAGTATAGGGCCTTAATAATTTAAAACTTACATCAACTTTAACCCCTTCAAGTCGATGCGCGTGCTGCGGCGGTCTTAACCGCGGCATGTACCGATAGAACTCCTCATTGTCCCGATACCACTTCACGCACGTGAGGGTCACTGACTCCCCGCGCTGCTTCAGCGGAGGCACCGTGATGCCCACCACGCGCAGGCAGATGGAAACTAGACACATACGAGTACATTATAGATTTTTTGTAAAGTGTAGGTACCACAAAAATGAATTGGCGATTCTGAGCGAGCTATGCAGAAACCAATGGCTTCGTACATGGACAGCTGCGTGGATAGTGCCTGGCAGGGCAGGGCACCAATAGGACTGGCCGAGATGGCCGGAGGAAAGACAAGGCTTCCAGGATTCAAATGAGCAATTCTCCATATGCGCCATTTTAAGAACAGGGCTTAGGGTAGCTCCCCGATCCAATGCACTACAGACCTGTGTAGAAACGGACTCCCCTACAAAAATGTACAGGTTGTGCTATGGTATTACGACTCGCTTTTCTCGCCCTGATGACTGGCACTGAAATTTGAATAGTAGATTGTTTTATAAGGGGGCAAAATAATATTTTGACGACGAGGGCGCTTTTTTGAATCCAGAGCGAAGTGAAGGATTCTAGAGTAGAATCCCGAGCGTAGCGAGGGATTCTTTGGTAGAATCCTGAACGTAGCGAGGGATTTAAAGTACGTCGCCCGAGCCAAAAATATGTTTTGCGCCCGAGTGATACACTCTACTTTTTATTTACAATCTATGAGAAAATAAAAGGGAAGAGAAAAGAATGTGTTAAATCGACGAAGTTCCACTTGAGAAGAGTAATCGGGGATTAAATTTCGGCCGCGCGCCGGCTGAATGGTGGGTGGTATGTTTATCTGATGGTTTATGGTAATTATGATGATGATGAAAAGTAGCCTATAACCTTCCTCAAGAGTTTAGCTATCAAATACAGAAATAATTTTTCAAATCGGACTGGTAGTTCCTGAGATTAGCGCGTTCGAACAAAAAAACTCTAGAACAGCCATCAATAGTTCCACGAAAACAAACTAGATGGCGGTAGTAAATCGTTTTCTAGATCGCGCTAACGAAAACGCACAGGATTTTATGAGGTTGGACTTACAATTTTTGTATGGATAGCTAGCTATCTATAGCTATGCTAAAACCGCAGAGTAATAAATCTCTAAATGTGATTACAATTGTGGTGTTTTTGAAAGAGTCCTCATCAAGAAGATTCTAAACAACGTTCTAAACTACGTAACTGGAATGCTGACTGAGACAGAAAACAAGGTCCGCTTGAGAGATAAAACTTGGGCGGCGTGTCTCTTTCTAAAGGGTGACCATAAACTAAACATTCCTAGTCCCTAAGGGGCCTTTTCCATCATTTTCTGATTTACGTGATGTTTCAGGGCATGATTTTTGAATTAAAATACTGATACAATTTTGATCCTTCATTTTGATTCTTGAATCTTGATTCTTGAATCTGAAAACTGAAATTTTGAATCTTGAATCTTTGAAGTGACAGCTGTCAAACTTAAAACCGCCATATCTCGGGAACTACTCGTCCTAAACTCCCCGTTCTCAGTTCAAATGAAAGCTAAGACCAAGATCTTCATTTGAAGTGACAGCTGTCAAACTTCAAACGGCCATATCTCGGGAACTACTCGTCCTAGACTCCCCGTTCTCAGTTCAAATGAAAGCTAAGACTTGACAGCTGTCACTTCAAATGAAGATCTTGGTCATAGCTTTCATTTGAACTGAGAACGGGGAGTCTAGGACAAGTAGTTTTCGAGATATGGTCATTTGAAGTTTGACAGCTGTCACTTCAAATGAAGATCTTGGTCTTAGCTTTCATTTGAACTGGGAACGGGGAGTCTAGGACGAGTAGTTCCCGAGATATGGCCATTTGAAGTTTGACAGCTGTCACTTCAAATGAAGATCTTGGTCTTAGCTTTCATTTGAACTGGGAACGGGGAGTCTAGGACGAGTAGTTTCCAAGATATGGCCGTTTGAAGTTTGACAGCTGTCACTTCAAATGAAGATCTTGGTCATAGCTTTCATTTGAACTGAGAACGGGGAGTCTAGGACGAGTAGTTCCCGAGATATGGCCATTTGAAGTTTGACAGCTGTCACTTCAAATGAAGATCTTGGTCATAGCTTTCATTTGAACTGAGAACGGGGAGTCTAGGACAAGTAGTTTTCGAGATATGGTCATTTGAAGTTTGACAGCTGTCACTTCAAATGAAGATCTTGGTCTTAGCTTTCATTTGAACTGGGAACGGGGAGTCTAGGACGAGTAGTTCCCGAGATATGGCCATTTGAAGTTTGACAGCTGTCACTTCAAATGAAGATCTTGGTCTAAGCTTTCATTTGAACTGGGAACGGGGAGTCTAGGACGAGTAGTTTCCAAGATATGGCCGTTTGAAGTTTGACAGCTGTCACTTCAAATGAAGATCTTGGTCATAGCTTTCATTTGAACTGAGAACGGGGAGTCTAGGACGAGTAGTTCCCGAGATATGGCCATTTGAAGTTTGACAGCTGTCACTTCAAATGAAGATCTTGGTCATAGCTTTCATTTGAACTGAGAACGGGGAGTCTAGGACAAGTAGTTTTCGAGATATGGCGGTTTGAAGTTTGACAGCTGTCACTTCAAATGAAGATCTTGGTCATAGCTTTCATTTGAACTGGGAACGGGGAGTCTAGGACGAGTAGTTCCCGAGATATGGTCATTTGAAGTTTGACAGCTGTCACTTCAAAGATTCAAGATTCAAGATTTCAGATTCAAGGTTCAAAATTCAAGAATCGAGGATCGAAATCCAGGATCGAACTCCAAGATCGAAACCAAAGATCGAAATCAAGGATCGAAATCAAAATCAAGGATCAAAATCAAGGATCTAATTCAAGGATCTAATTCAAGGATCGAAACCATGGATCGAAATCAAACGCTGATTTTGTCGAGCGCGATAAGGTAAAAATATCCTGAAATTTAAATGACATGGGCACACTACTAATCCAACAACGAGTGTGAAAGAGACAAAGCACCCAAGAAAGCCTCTCAACAAGACCAACAATCCTTATCACCAAGATTAAATGATAATAGATCGTTGTGTAGTCGTGATAAGGTTCAAAATCCTTTGTACATTAAATGTCAGTTAGCACTCCAGTTACGTAGTTTAGAATCTTCTTGCATCCGACAGTTGATAGGGGTAGCTTCCGAGAGGGAACCGAGTGCCTCTGGTAAAGGTTAGAAAGTACAAGCTTCGGCTATACCTAGTCTGCGTCATGTGATACAAACCGGCCAAGTGCGTGTCGGTCCACGCGCAGTGTAGGGTTCCGTAGTAGCCCGTTATCACCTTATCATCATCATCATCATCAGCCTATAGCAGTCCACTGCTGGACATAGGCCTCCCCTAATGAGCGCCATCGCGCCCTGTCTTCAGCTTGACGCATCCAACTTGTGCCGGCAGCCTTTCGCAGATCGTCACTCCACCTGGCAGGCGGGCGTCCTACACTACGTTTGCCGAGACGTGGTCTCCACTCGAGAACTCGTTTACCCCAGCGGTTGTCAGTTCTTCGGCAGATATGGCCGGCCCACTGCCACTTCAGCTTGCTAATTCTCTGAGCTATGTCAACGACTTTGGTTCTCTGCCGAATAATCTCATTGCGGATCCTATCCTTCAGAGAAACTCCGAGCATAGCTCGCTCCATAGCTCGCTGAGCGACTTTGAATTGGTGGACCAGCCGTACTGTGAGTGTCCACGTCTCAGCTCCGTACGTCATAACGGGTAGAACGCACTGATTGAAAACTTTCGTTTTCAAACACTGCGGTATAGGTGACGAGAAGACCCGACGCAATTTTCCAAATGCTGCCCAGCCCAGCTGGATTCTCCTTTTGGCCTCCTTCTCGAAGTTGTTTCTACCTAATCGCAAAATCTGCCCGAGGTATGTGTACTCCGAAACAACTTCAAGAAGGTGACCATTAACGCTGATAGGTCTCGGATCAATTTGATCATTGATCATGACTTTGGTTTTATCCAAATTCATGCCGAGACCTATCTGCCGTGAGGCCGATGCTAGGCCGTACAGCATTTCCTTATAGAACGATTCTATTGTTCTTTATTAGTCACCTAAAAGGATTTACTCTAAGGATTTTGTACTTCGAGGCTTACACCGATTATTTCATAATATCAATGTCGTTTAATAAACACTGTACAGTTGTTTCTTTAGAAGCTACCATTGCATTATTATCTATATATTAATTCGTTTGATATAAAGACAAAAAAAACACTAATTCACTATGTCATGGACTATTGTTATACCGTGACTTGTCACTTGACTGTCATGATTATCGCTGAATTATACCTACCTCGGCACTAAAGCCCCTTGCACACGCACACAAGGTATGCGATCCGCATTCCGTACCTATACCCGTACTTACTGTAAAGAGTCGGTGCATATAAAAGCTGTCTAGAAAGTTTTCTGTCGCTCGCTCGGATCGATACCGCTGCCGTAGAGTAAAATTACACTGAACGTACAGAAGCGTCACTGTATTGTTATTTGATTCATGAAGCGCTCATGGCGTAGCTTGCTTAGACGTTCTTGATTGATCGTTGAAGTTAAGCATCGTTGTGTGCGGTCACGATTTGGATGGGTGACCGCAAGTGGCATTACAAACTGAGCGCTTCCGTGCTTCGGAGGGCACGTTAAATTTTTGGTCCTAGTTTTTAAGTCGTTAAGCCATGACGGAGTCCTTTAGGCGGCCTAAAAACTCCGTCACCAGAGTTGGCCACTTGCTCATACGAACTTATTTACTTTTTTTATAGAAGCATGCGCTTAGCTGTTAACACCACTTGCGGTCACCCATCCAAATAAGAACGTTTACTTATTGTCTTTGTCTTACCTATCGATATCATCAATCGATAAACATAGGAACAAACTTAAAAATGTTTGATAGCCACAAGAAAGAAGAGAACGAAGAGACGAAAACGAAGAGACTTTCATCACTTTTGAGAGCAATGTGGAGCAATATGAAGCCACATTTAGAACTAGCAACACTTTTATGCTTAACGTCTTAAAGCTCATTTTTCAATGTATGATGAACGGAGTGCGACAGGTCATCACGATGGTAATTACAGAGGGTAAGGAACGTAACAACAGCTAGTTTTACTCGTTAATTTGGGTTATTATGTCATTTGAATTGAACCTTTTTGTGTCTTGACGAAAAGCACAAGTTTGTGCGTGAGGGAAATTGCTTTGACTGGTTTGAAAACGGATTATTCAATATTTTGATATCTGATAGTCTTTATATAGGAGCCTGATAGCGTTATACATTGCTAGTGAATGTTCTTGGGTGACAGTTTTAAAAGCTCTTGGATTTTTAGTAAAGTAAGTAAGTTCGTATAAGTAAGTGGCCAACTCTGGTGACGGAGTTTTTAGGGGCCTCCGTCATGGCTTTTAGATTTTGATGATTTTTAGTTAAGAGTTTGTTACGCATGGGGAAAGTAAAATATTAAGAGTTAATAAAAGATTCTGTATAATTGTTTGTCGTAAAATAAACTAAGATAAACTGTCTTTATTTACAATAAAAAGGCTTTCGATAAAAACATCCTCATAAAGATCCACTGTTAATTTAACATTTAAAAAAGTATTATTACAGTAAAACCAGAAAAAGAATGCGTTTACAAAAACCATTGATGAAAAGTCATTTGGAAATGAAAATTACTCATAATTTCAACTTTATCGCAAACAAATAAATATCAATGTCATTTTTAAGAAAAGCAAATTAGGGCTGCTGTCGCATTCTGTTTTGTGGAATCATACACTGCTGTCGGACATATTCGGAAGACACGACAATAACCGATGCCTATTCTAAAGCTTGAAGTACTGTACCTACTGCATTTGTCAGATTTATTATTGGTTCAATTTAGAACAAGTAGGTAAGTACTAACATTTTTTGTGAACTCAAAAACGTAAATACGTTTCTGTGCAACAAAATATGTAATGTGTCTGTCAAAATATAACAAATAATCTTTTTCATTTCTCATACACGGAAAGTAAACTTGAAGTTACCTGAACAGAGGGATGAAAGTAGTACTTTTCCGCCCTGGGAAGCAATTTTCCCTGCTGTTAAATTAAAAAAAAAATCATTCTATTTTGACATTTCTATTGAGTCATGTTGAAACTTTTTACACAGCAAAAGTAATATTTGACATTACTATTTTACCTTTTTATTGAGAATTGATGTAAAAAAATATTTTCAACAATTTATTACATGAGTATTGTTATTAATAATTACTTTTCACTAAATTATTATTATTTAAACAAGATTTTGAGCTTGAAATATTTACCATCTTCAATGACAAAAAATACTGGCTGAAAAAAAAAGGTGGGCGCCTTTTTTGTTTTTGTTTTTTCCAGTGGCATGGCAAGCTACCAGCCAGTATTTTTTTTAAAGCACCAATTCGATTTTTATCTGTTTTGTCGATCGAGAGCAGACATTTTTATAAAATGAGCTATCAGGTTTTTATTTACTTTCCTAATATACGAAATGAAAAGCAGAGTGTTTACCTCGGGTGAAATACCTATTACGGCACTCGAACTATTAGCGCCCTCGCTACGCTCAGGCGCCAAACCATCTCGTGCCGCAATAGGTTACTTTCAACCCTCGTGCAACAATCTACTATTTTTAAGTGTTGATAAAATACATTTATTTACAGAAACTAAACTACTACATTATTTACATTACTTTACAAAATACAATTAGAACCAGTCGAGCCATTTAAGGATCGTTGTTGACAATCTATGGGTAGCTCAATTGATCCAAGCCTCTGCCATTCGAAAGCCCAAGACGCCGGCAGCATTACCACGCTAAATGCATGCTGATCCATTGAGCTGGTGAAAGACCTCGGATCACGCGTCGCTTTGACCTGAAAGCTTCTTTATATTTTATCAAACTTTCGTTACAAAAAAAAAATTGTGTCTGTAAAGTCGGTTTAAGGACGATAATTTTACGTGTTAACGAAACACGCTTAGGCCGATTGTACACCGTATAGCTAGCATCATCTAGTTTTGATTTGTCTATCTTACTTAGACTATGGGTTCACAATCAAATATAGGTTTAACACCGATCGTGCCTCTCTATCGCTTGTTTCGCGCTCTCGCTCGCGGAACATGACTCTTTTTCGTGCATGCAAGTGTTCATCGATTTATAAGACGCTAACAGGTCAAAAATATACTGGTTTGGTAAAAGAAACACAAGATTGATTTGATAATGTAAATCTAATATCGTCAAATTAGCCTCCCTTCGTGTAAGTTTACCTTCGGTTAATTTCATTAATTTCCCGCCAAGCACGCACTAAGAAGGTTGTCCCTTGGAGTTCCAATAGGGATTTGCTCCCAATTATGTATTAGAACTTGGGTATCGCGTATCGTGCGTGATCCGGCAAGGGACTTAGTACTTTTGTGTGGATATTGAAGGTTCACGCATTTTACTGATTGACAAAAGGACATCCGTACCCATATTTTAAATGTGAAAGGGTGTTTATTTGTTTGTTTATTTGTCCTGCTTTCACGTCAAAACAGAGCGACGGATTGACGTGATTTTTTGTGTGGAGATAGTTGGAGGGCTGGAGAGTAACATAGGCTACTTTTTATCCGGGTACCACGCGAGCGAAGCCGCGGGCAGCAGCTAGTAGGTTTATAATAGTGTCTTGTGACATTTAGAAGTAAGTTTATGTAAACAAGCAACCAACTGGTGTTGGAGTCACTCCGGCATTGTAAGACTTATGAAACTATTCTTGAATATCTTGACGCAAAGCACCAGCTGCGAAAAGCAAAACCCACAACTGAACCTTTAGAAAAATTATGTGTGCGTCTTGTTACTTGTTAACAGGTCATTTCAAAGTAAATTTGGGCTAGCAAGTCTTATTCGTCTTATTCGCGCACATCAGCAAAATACATAGCTCATAATAAGTCTTAAACGAGTAAAATATTACGAATAAAATATTACAATACTATAGCCAATAATAGTTACAGCTACTCTACACAGATCAAATTACGTTATGTTGTACGTTATGTACTTGTGTATAAATGACGGGTGAAACCCGAAGCTAGTTTTGTAATTAACTGATTGTAGTGCACTCTCGTCTTACGCCGTAAATAGCTTAATTACCCAGTGCATGTAAGAAAACCCTACTATAATCCAGTCTTATAATTAAAGCCTTTACACACGGTCACGTCCTGCGGGGTTAAGGCACGCACGCACGTCACGTCAGCGCGCGGGTCTCTTGCGGTGATTTATCGCGCGGTGTGTCCTCACCTTTATGGTGCTGACATTCCCGATTTATGGACCGTACACTGGCTAACTAAACAAACCTAACAAGGGTAAGTGGAGTGGACCTATTTAGTAAAGCTATAGTAGTGTACTATAAATATCTTAGAAACGAAAAAAATATAATTTATTAGATGTGCACACAAAACGACTCTTCTTTTCTTCTTACCCCTATCCCATTAGAGTCGGCACACAAAGAGACTTAGTTTTTTGGATTTAAGGCTTGTTTCACTCTTCAGCGTGTCGCCGGTCGCGTTCGCGAGTTGACCATTCACAGCACAGAGAATTTTGAATTTTCGAATTTCTCTGTGCTGTGAATGGTCAACTCGCGGACGCGACCGGCGACACGCTGAAGAGTGAAAGGCCCCTTAATGTATACTGTAGAAATGCTAAGAAAAACAGATATGCAAACAAAGACATAAATAAATAACATAAGAAAATAGAGAAAAAATGTTCGGTGACTCGATTTGAGAACACAGCTGAAGAGATCTCATACAGTATCGATTAAACGGCGAGTGTTTCAGTTCATTAAGTACACAGTAACCAACTTTAATTTATTCCCCCTCGCTATAGATGTTTCCACATTTTCAATAAACTTCAAACTCAAACGGAGTTTTGATTATGCTCGTTCACCTCAATAACCGAGTGGGTTCTTTCAGAAAACTAAACTGTTTTCAGTGCGCTTCTGTTTTCGCTCCGCAATTAAACTGCTGTTAAACTTCTTGCAGCTGTGTTTGCAGAGCACCTGAACGGTCCGCGAAAGTTGTGCGGGCACCCTGTTCCTTGTTTGCCTGCTAATTATCCCGGCTCCGAGCGCAGTCAGCTCCCGAAATGCTGACCCGATCCAAATGGTCAAACGGGGCTAAAAGCCGCCACAGCTCCATTCAAACAAGGCTTCCGAACCACCCCGTAACCATAGTGACCGCCCACGGCTCTCTATTATTTCATTGTAGCGACATTAATATCGTCACGTGTAGCGATGGCTCGATTAAACGAGGGTCTGCCCGAAGCCAGATTTGTCAAGTCTCCTTTCAAATTAGACGCCACGGTCCAGTATTCGCACTTCACGCGACGTTTAAAATCAAAAGCGCAAAGGGGTTACGTAATCCGGACCTTTTTGCGTACTACTTGTGTTTGTGTGGATGTCTCGTCTTTTGTCACGTATTCTTAATTAAGAGCCGCCGCGACCCCAGTCGTCACATTTTTATATCGTTTGCAGAGGGTGCACTCGCGTGCCATTCAGCGCCGATACACCCGAATCGATAGGATTAAATTTTTAGCCAATAAGCCAAACATCGAAACTGAATCTGCTAAAGGCCCCTCTGTTTGGTAAACGGAAGTGAAGCCTAATAAACCGGCGCTTAACCTCTCGCGACAAAGCCGATACAAAGTGAGTGACATCCCGCCTCTAAAGAGATCTCGCGAAAAAATCCGGCGGCGACGTGTCAAAGACACCGCGAGGCAACGAGGGAGAGGCCCTTTGTTGCCTATCGAAATATTTTTTAAAGCTTAACTCCTTAGTGAATTGAGAGATTAGTCTTTTTTTGAAGAGGCGACCGATCCCTGGGGTCGCGCGATCGTTTCTTCAGATCTCATTCCGCGGATGCTCTATTTGATTGTTATTTTTGTTACTCTTTCCCGTTTCGTCCGACTACGAGGTTGAAGTGACAGTCGACGATTTGCACTCAAGCGAGATAAGTGTTTTCCAACGTTTTTTTATAAGCAGCTTTGTTAGTGTTTTCTTGTTTCTTTCTCATTTTGTATTTTTAACAGTATACGAGTGGACTTTGAGCCGTTAAATAAGAAAAGTACTCTTCAAATGCTTGTTTGTCTCACAATTGCTGACATTCATTATTTTTATAACACAAAACAACGTGATTTATGTGAAGCCCTCTTATTCACATTACTTGTAGCCGCTGTGTTACAAAACTCGATAATGCAGATGAAAGAAATCACGTATTTACAATAACTACTACAATTCAGATTGAATGAAAAGAATTGGAGCATGTTACCGCGACACACATACGAGAGATTTTACCATTCGCAGAGTAAAATTAACGTTCCATCTCGGACAGCCGGCACAAAGCCGCAAGAAAATATGCAAATGACTATAAGGCAGTAGGTAAGCGCTCGTAAGCCGTGTAATTATTCACAGGATTTGCAAATCTCGCCCGGAGCGTTTCCACTCGTAAACTGACCCTCAGAAAGCACATATGCTGAGAGGTTCGGACGCTGATTTTGAGGGCTTCCCCTTTTTGCCTGCGTCGATTCCTTGGCGGGCGATGATCGATACCCAGCCCCGTCGTCCGCGACCCTCCGCCCTCTCTTAATTAGGACTCGGAATCTGCGGCGGACACACACACACTCGCGACCTACCAGTATAATGTTAATCAACTTTCATTATGCACTAAGGAATTATATGGGTACGCCTGAGGAGCGATTATCCGAGTTAAGGCCGCGTCCCCAAGAAATGATGCTTTATTATGATTCCGCAGCGCAGGCTTGGTACTCGCGACATCGCATTAGAATTTACTGCGCGTATATCATGTCGCTTTACACTATTGTCTACAAAGTAAGCGCGGGGTGATTAACTTTTGTTGCATGCGACACGAGGCGGTCTGTGCTGTTCTTAATCGTTACTACGAATGTTCATAGCTCAATTTCACCGAAGGTTAGGAGAAGGTAATTTAGTTTGAAAATGTGAGAGGCTTTGTACCTTAGTAGTTAAGTTTACACCCTTGACTTACTTTAGATGTTAGCCTTAAACATAACTGTAAAAATAACTTAAAAATCAAAATAATGTATCTAACATCATCTTATTTAGAATATAATTGAATTGAAGAACGTTTGTTTTGTGAAGCAAGAATGTAAGTTTCAATGTCTTTTAAACTAAATGTAGACACAAAATAGGTCAACATTTAACGTCTGCTAAAGTAACATAATGTTGAACCGATGTTGCTCTGGTTTTCTGTGGCACAATTACATAATCTAGAGTTTAATACTAACGAAGATAAATTTCTAAAGCTTTGATAAACGTATTTAGGTTCTGGTTTAAAAAATTATTCTCAAACAAACAAAGTCACTTACATGAAAATATTTATTTAGTTAGTTTAACAAAGTAGTAAAATCGTCAGATCTAAGTAGCAATCCATTTTCAGTATATTTTCAGTACTAGCTGCTGCACACGGCTTCGCTCGCGTGGTACCCGAATAAAAAGTAGCCTATGTTACTCTCTAGCCCTCCAACTACCTCCACACAAAAAATCACGTCAATCCATCGCTCTGTTTTGACGTGAAAGCAGGACAAATAAACAAATAAACACACTTTCACATTTATAATATGGGTACGGATATCATACAGTTAAACCAATTACACGAAATCACAAACTTCATAGATTATATTAGTAGGATGTTTTGCTATCTTAAATACTATCACCATTGTTTAGAACGAGATACCCGCCCAATCCTTGAAGCCTTTAATAGTGTACTCGACCTGAGGTTGAGACCGAAGGAGGCTATTGAGTAATGCCCCTTAAGCTAAGGTTATGAGGATAAACCACCAATAAATCGTTCACTTTGAACACCATTTAATTAACGCGTGTAATAAAATTAAATTGATCGAAATGTTAGTCGATTTATTAACCCTTTAGAATTGGTTTTAGCAGAAGCGAGGTATTTAGTTATAAAAAAATCAGCCAAATTGAGAACCTCTTTTTTAAAGTTAAAAATGCAAATGTCAGTTGAACTACTGCCGGATATTGGAAGAGCGAGTAATGATCAAATAGATCTTGGAAATGTACGAGTAAGTATATATAGGTCAACTCGTAACAACCAAAACTTCAAAATTAAATGATTTCTTGACTGTGGTTTCACTCGATAATTTCACTTGTAATTTTTTCAGCTATAGCTTAATGTAAGCATTGTTCGCCTTCTAACGCGATATAAAAACAAAGTAATCACATAACAGAGCACAAAACACACAATCAACGGTTCACAATAATGTCTAATCTCACATCACTGTTATGATAAATGAATTTTCTTAGTTCATTTTCTTCACGCGCAATTTATTTATTCCGCTAAGACTGAGAAACTCAGCCAGTTACACCAGACCCTTCACACGTAGGGCGGCCCTTGTTATATCAGTCCTTTGTAGGTGGTGTGATGTGTCTAATTATAGTGGTAAATACCTCACGTGTGTTCACGGGCCCTTGTACTAATTTAATAGATGAGGTGTTCACATTAATTACAAAGAACGTCGGGACCAACGCTGCGGGTTACTCGCGAACAAATTAATAAGATTATTAACTATATCCGACAAGTCATTCTTTCTTGTACGTGTATGAGCGTCGGCGTCGATGCAAAAGTTTGGAAACGTTTTCTTGTATAGCTAAAATATGTGCTGTTGCATATGTGGTTCTTTGATCTAACTAAATTATACTGAAGGCGTAGCTAGTGCTACGAAATGCTACTTTTTGTAGCACTAGCTACGCCGTAGTGGTTCAGTTATTTTGCCATTTACTCGGCCAATTTACTTTTTGTGGCATATGTGGTTCTTTGATGTAACTAAATTATACTGAAGGCGTAGCAAGTGCTACGAAATGCTGCTTTTTGTAGCACTAGCTACGCCGTAGTGGTTCAGTTATTTTGCCATTTACTTTGCCATTGCCATTGTGGCTGTGGCCACGTGGTTCGACCGCATAGGTCACCTAGTGTTTTTAATGCTTAGATTGTGGAGTGTCCATCAATATTAATTTATTTATTATTGTATTTATCATACGTATGGAATTTTACTAGCAATGACAAAAAAATATGCTCGGAAACCTTTCCTCTTCAAGAGTTATTAATATTATATCCAGAAAAAGTGCAGTAGACCACAACCCGTCCGGACCACGTCACGTGATTGATCGTTAATGAACTGGGGTGATAGTAATTAATGGCAGTGAACCACGCCCCGACTTGCACTTTTATTCACCCACTAACACCTATTAGGGCTTCTTCGCACTATGCGATACGGCTGGACGATACAATTTAGAATAGGCCTCATTCGTACGAGAGTTAAAAAAGCGTTGCGTCAAACCTCAACGTTGGCGAATTTAAAACTCAATTTAAATGGATACCACACAGCGTTTAAAATTGAACATAGCTCGATAAAAAAGCGTGTGTTTTAAAAGTGCTGACGTGCGAATAAATACATAGAAATTCATATTTTTCAATTCAACGCTCCTTCAGTGCGATTCGGACCTTCTCAGAATGTATTCTGAATTCGAAAAGGGACGTTCCTTCGCTGAAAAAACGTCAACTTTCCGAACAAAATCATCGAATCGGATGCATTTTAGGAAGTCTAAATCGCACTGCTGCTGTCTACAGTACAAAAGACGATGTATCTATCGGAAAGTGTAAAAGTGTTTTCTGGCCGTCTGATACGCTTCGAGTACGATATATCAAACGAACGTATCAATCAATTTGGGGAATTACATGACGTCATATTTTATGAGTAGGATCTAGAGAGAAGTGAAATTTAGTTTCTCTGTTAGGATTTCATAAGAGATACTATACTTTATAAATCACTTCTCATTTTTATTACGGTGACAGGAAGTTAAACGCAACATTTGATTAAAAGTCATGGTTCATTTATACGGTTCTCTGTTTGGTTGAAGAATAAAGATTTTGCAACGTTTATACAAATGTATTTACGAGTATGTTACCAAAAAAAAATGTTTTTCAACTTTCCCGACTGACTTTTGTCAATTGTAAAAGAGTAACACATTTTAGATTATTTCGATATGAAAATTATTTAAAATTATTCCATGAAAATAGTCGAAGGGTGAACCATTTTAAAGTCATCGTCAGTGAAGGGTTCTGTTTTATTTCAATCAAGCCGCAATCACAATGAGTTCCTCCAGACCGCAGCAGTCACTCTATCGCCGAATTAAACAGATGTCGTGTTAAGGAGGTCCTTCAGAATATTTCCTATTTAAATTGCAAATTGGCTCGGCGGCAGGTGCAGCATCGCGATTGAATATATACCTCTCTTTCTAAATCCTACTAGAAAATCAACCCTCTCACTCCCTCCCCTCTAAAATCAACGAGTAATGAACGTCAACAAATAAAACTTGAGCGTTACTAATTACTTGGCCCGCTCAGACGGAGAGAGGTAATTTTTGCACTCTATTCCGAAAGGAAATCTCGAAGCTAATGGCGTTAATTTAAAAAGAGGCCGATGACTGTGATTTTTCTTTCGACGCTCGACTTTTCAAGTGATTTATTGGCAGGGCGAGTTCGCTTTAGCGTCCGTCTACAGAGTGTGCATAAAATGTCAGTCACACACTAGCGGACTCGCAAACTAAACAGGGTGATTCATTATGAATGGGCGGACGTCGCAGGTACCGCGGCCCAAATTAAAGTTTTGCTCATCGACAGTGTGTACACTGTAGCTCGGGTTTGGCAGGCAGATCACGGAGCTGCCGGCTTAATGAATGAAGAAATTCCGAGAAGCCCCTCACACGTGCCCCTCGGCACTAGCCTCCCTCGCATACATTGTAAACTTTGAGTGTAGTCGCCGCTTTAACGACCCGTCAGTCCTTAGCTTCTCGGCAAAATAGGATTTGAATGACCTTCATTTGCGGAAATATAAAGTATGGGAGCTTATCTTAAAATTGAATTTGAATTTGGATAATCTTTATCGTTACCCCATTCTGGCCGCGGTAGCCGAATAATTAGCTTTCCCATTTTAAAGAGCGCTCGGCTCCGTGCCTCCATCAATCCGCTCCCTTACCCGTCGCCGAATCGATAATAATTAATTATTTTTGACATAATCACAACCAAAATCCATTCTCTTTTTGCTAATTCACGTCCCTATAATAAAACGGGGCGACGCTTTTAAGGCCCGCCAGGGTGAAATTGATAAAAAATAAATAAGACTCCGCAACAACTTTTTGCCAAGTCAAACAAAATTAGCAGCTTCGCAACCGAGTTCTGCATGATTAATAATATCTCGATGCTATCTGCGAGACGCTAGACCGTCGCCGAGAGGTGACTTGGCTGTACAAAACATTCAATGATCATATCGAGGAAGTAACCGAAACCCATTTTCAAGTGAACTGACAAGGGATCATTGTCAGTAGCACACAATCGACGGGACACTGTGTCAATATTGGACACCACCCATAATAGAACTAAGATTCGAATGTGGGAGAATGTCAGATACAACATAGCTAATAGATGTAAAGACCTTTCTGTGCAAAGTTCAGCGAACTACCTCTCTTAGTTTTGTAGTTAGTTCAAAGTCACCATAATTCGCTGCTTTGAGTGGAAAAGTAGCAAAAAAAAATCAAAAAATGCCATCCAATATTAGTTTGTATCGAAGGCTCCACAAGAAGATTGCGAGCTCACCGCTAGCTCCGAATACCGGGTAGGTGCTTAAAAAATACATAGTGAAAACATTAGCTCCGCACGGGGCGGGGTTGGGCCGTGATTAAAGCCAGCGAGGCATGCATAACGAGGCCGGTATGTTTGAACGCTTACGAATACTTTCCAAGTTGGTCCGGACAGCGGTTGAGGCGGGTACCGCGGCATACACCTGCGCTTGTTTATCGCTAAGACTCTCCACCACCGCCGACCTGATGTATTGTTTGTTTAGGCAGAGAGGGTCCTGACCCACTTATAATACATTAATAATACCAAAATTAACCAATCGATCGGCCAAATTCAAATCCAGTTCCTTAAACAACATCCCGTTTTATTCCGCATTAATACAGCACAATAGAATCGCTACCCGGATCCCGAAACTCGAAGCGGTTAAGACTCTCGACCGAAATTAAATAATATTTTGAAGGGATTAGTATCATGATTGGACGGACACATGCTAATGCAAGAAGTTTTTAATTAAAACCGTCCGCTGTTAAGAGGCTGCGTAATGGCTGATCCTCAGGAGGGATCCGATATTGGGTGTGTATACGGCAAAGCCAAAATACAAACATATTTAGGTCCGGTGCGTCGCTAGTGTGCGCTGTGGCTAATCACTGCCCGGGAAGCGAGCTTGTATACGCTCCGCTTTAAATACCCCGTTCTTGTTAATATCGTTCCAAGTTTCAATGTAAAGAAGAAAATTTATTCGTGTTTTGTTATTTTCAGATTCGCGGGACGGCAACGACGAGGACTCTAACAAGGTAAATAGGGACGTTACCGCGAGTAAAACGTTTAAAACTAAAAAGCTACATTCAGAAAGCACTCGGTGCCCCCACAAGCGCAATCCAAACTTCGGCGACGAGTTTATGGCCTCTGTGACCGCCAAAAGTCGCCGAGGAAAAGTGCAAGCATGTTTACTCATATATCAACGGTCGGACGACATTTCTTTCCGATAAGCCGGCCCCCACTGCCAATAAAGTGATTAAGTCACAAATCGTGGCGGCATGGCGCCTCTTACTCAATACTGATATACCGTTACCGGGGACCGATATTGCTTTTTAATTTTATTTTTGCACTCTCGATTTGTTTTTGCTTAGTCAGTTCACATTTATTTTCTGTCGTATTTGCAAGATGCAAGATAAAGAAGTAGTTAATGTGTACTTTACGTATCATTTTGTGTAAGTTTCGCTTTCTTTGTTGTTTCGGACTTTCATAAAATACTACTTTGTGATTCAAAAAAGAAAAAATAGTGTTTACTTGCATATTAACAAAATATGAAAGGGTAATTATTTTAATGTCTCTAAAAAAGTATTATTCATATTTTTTCTTCAAATATTCGTAAATCTATTTTTATTTTTGTATATTGTTGCGTGCTACATGGTTTTGTCTCCAGTGAGTCGTTCCCCATTGAACTGCTCTATTACAAATAAATTGCCCTTAGAAATCGTTCCGTGCGTTATAAATTTCATACGTGCTGAGAAATGACATAAGGTATTATTTATTACGAACAGTTTTTTTCGGGGAAATACAAAGAAGACATTGTGATGTAATTGAGCTACGTTTTATTGGGGCACGCTACAATTTCAAGGCAATTTTCTATTGTAAAGGAAAATAGACTTTTAATTTGAGCAATGTTTCTATTTTTGATACTTGTTGGGAATTATTTAATCCGTGCATTTCTTATAACATTTTATTTATTATCACAAAATGTATCATAATATTAACTTTTACAAGTGATTTAGAAAACTACCAAGATAATTTATTTTAATAGTGTCTTGTAAAATAGTGATGAATATTAAAAATACTTTACTTTCCTTATTAAACGGTAGTCACAGTTTATTAGTGAACAATAAACTGTGACTACCATTTAATATCATAATCATTTATTTCTCTCACAAAGGCTTAATATAGAAAGTAAAGTATTTAATATTATTCACTATGTTCTCAAATAAAAAAAAAACAATATGCTTCAAATTTTCGTACACTACTGTCAAAATAGTATATACCTATACCTGCCTGCTACTTTCTCAGATCTTTGAATCCTCAAAATTAGAACTCGTATTAACCTACTAATAGAAACAAATGAAATCACTTATCTCCGTATCACTTCCATGCATCCAATCACCCCATGTTTACACGTCGACAGCATTAGTCGGAGGTGCCATTAGCCCTACAAATGACACTAAAATGAAATCTATTCATTTCCGAGTCAATCGTCGGTAGATATTGTCTGATTTCACGCGATACTCGCATTACTCCTTCCTTGTCGTATCTGAGGGAATCGTGTTCGTAAACTGGTAGTGTAGTGAGTGGGAGACTAACTTGAGGTGTAGGTTCAATTCCAGCTAGGAAACATTGTTTTTGTTTCTGAATTATTTTCTGGATCGGATCTTAGGAAATTGTATTTGTAAAGATGTAAAATGTAGTAAGCAAGATTAAGTTGAAGTATAGATTCAACTCTAGCCGAAAAAATTTTTTTTTAAAGTTTTAACCCATTTATTCACTCATGATCCAAAAATATTTCTAAGCAAGCTGCTGAAGTTGGCACCAAAATCTAAAGATATCCTAAAACTGCCCTTAAACTAAGAACAGCACTAAAACATTTTCAAAATGTATTCCGGAAACGGAACGACTTGAATCGAGTCAGTTAACGCATGATTTACGAGCAAGCGCGTATCAAGCAAGTCCTCATCTTTATTACGGTAACGCCGCCACGCTTAGTACTAATATTATCTACAAATTTATCTGAAAACGAAGAAATTTGCTCTCAGCCTTTCTGATAAATATTTAAGTTTTACTTACAAAACATGTTGGTCCCTAATTTAACTTTAAACTTGACTTAAAAATGCTTATTCTCTTTTTATTCTCTTTGAAGACACTAATTTTTATTTACAGTGTGTAACAAAAACCCTGTCCAATCCGTGAGGGTATTATTATCTAGATTAGGTTCGATTTATGTCGTCTTTTTCAGAAAATAAGTCAAAAAAATTATCCCGAAAAAAAAAATTGATAAAATGAGAAACCCTTGGCCATTTTCAGGAAGTCAAAGTGAATACGGTCAAAAATATGGGGGACTTAAAACAATTTGATTGATTTAACTGGGCATTTAAAATGAACTTATTTTTGTTAAATTACCCCAATGTTAGCGATTATTGTAACACACACAGAATGTGGCTATGAGAAAGTAATTTAATTAAAATGTACCGTCGTAAGTCAAATTTAATTTAAGTATGAAGTAGTGAAGGAGCCGTTTTAGCACTAAAAAGTAGCCAATATTTTTCCCCAGCATTTACCACTATCCCACGTATCAACCCTTCCCTGTGGTATCAGTTTAGTCAATGTCGTTACGTAGATGTCAGATAGCGTTGCGTGTCGTATCGGCGGTGCCTGTAGGGTTAATTTGCTAGGGCTGTGACTGTCTCTGATGTGGTAAATTAGAAACTGGATTATTGCAGTGACCTAGTTCTTATGTAGTTTACTAACAAAATGTGGTAACAAGCGAAATTAAGAGGACGCTAAAGAGTCGCAGTCAAAAAACTAAAATATGGGTAAGAACATTATGAAGAGACAAGTAAAGACAGACGTGTTTGGTATTTAATACTAAAAACAGTTCTTACGTTATTATTCACTATTAAAAAATTAAAAAGTAGAAAGTGAAGAAGTACACGTGGGAAAAACGTATCAAAATGAAGAAATCAAAATTAAAAATGTAATGTTTCTTGCTCTCAAATAAAAGCGCTACATAATATACAAAAGCTGACTTAATGACAAATATAAATTAACAATTTATATTTGTCTAGTATGCCGTCTTAGAATTAAAATAAAATTTACTGTTTAAACCAAATAACCAAACCATTCATTTTTCAATAATTCATCATCAGGTTCCTAGTTTTCTTACAAGTTTACGTAGTATAATATATTATATTATAAATACCGTTATCTTTTCTCATCCCTACGTAACCGTGGCTTATCGGGTCCAATCGGGCTGGATCGTACACGTCCACTCGATACGGTTACGTGTTTAATTTTGTCAATGTCTATCAATTTGTTTGTGCCGTGTTTTGGCCAATGACAGATTAGAATCATGTTTTGGTCAAGAACTGGAAAAAAAAATATTTTTGCGGATCAAAATTGTGTATTAAAAATCGTGGATGATTCGATTTTTTTTTTTGTTTTTTGAGTGAACGATTTTGTCGACGAGTGAGAAATTTTCTCTCTTACGACGTTTTGTTGACACTGCCGCTTTCGTGCATGTCATATTAAAATTTTATATAATTAATTAAGTTAATTTGCCCAATTGTGAGACAAAAGATTCGTAATATTGACAAATCAATTGAATAAAGCAAGTTCGTATGAGTAAGTGGCCAACTCTGGTGACGGAGTTTTTAGGCCGCGTAAAGGCCTCCGTCATGGCTTAACGACTTAAAAGCCGGGACCGAATCAATTGAATAAAACTTCATCACAAAAACTATAGAGACGTACCTATTTCAGACAATAAATCTCCCTCTTCGATCACTGAAATACAGCAAGACAGGTCTGTCATAATTCATTAGATGACCTTGGCTTATTCGCAAGATTGATAACAGAGGTCGGCTCGTTAGCATGCCTTTGTAGACGCCCATCGATTATCAATTTGAGGATTACAATGCTCCGGAGACAAATTGCGGGCAACACCCTCGGGAGTTTAGATGGACGATGCTGTATGTAAAATATAGTTAGCGTAGGTAGCTCAAAACAGACAGTACAGAGCGCGAATTTTTTTTTTATTATATATTACTTATAAATTATATTTTTTATTTTTTTTTTACTATACAGGGTGTGGCAAATTCTTGGTCACTGAAAGGTAGCTACCTTTTCTCTTGTAGTTAGGAAGTTTTGTTCTTAGGAAACCTCGGTTTTATTTTGAAGAAAAAAATAATTGCATTTTTAGATTTTTGAAAAAAGTAGGTACAGTTAGCCTAAAAAATTACATTTGTCAAAAAAAACAAGTTGGTCTTAAACGACTCTATTTCCCACCAGGAACACTTCTCCCAAAGTAACATAGCAAATCAAATCGTAAGTTTTTGCAATAATTCAAAAAAACACATCCCATACATTTTCTATGAAATTAGTAGTTGTAAACATTATAGTGCCACTTATTCGATGGTTATTAATTTAAATTCGTAACTGCTTCGGCATGCTGGGAAGCTATTGTAAAGCCTTAGGCGCCTCAGACAGAGCCGCAAGAGAGGATGGTATGCATGGAGCATACCATTTGTACATCTGCAGGCAAGCACTTTGTTCTAAATTTAAATACGCGCTTTGCTATAGCCTCCCAGCTTACCGGGGCAGTTTTGAAATTAAATTACGAACGATAGAATAAGTGGCACTGGCAACTCCTAATTTCATAGAAAATGTATGGGATGTGTTTTTTTGAATTATTGCAAAAACTTACGATTTGATTTGCTATGTTACTTTGGGAGAAGTGTTCCTGGTGGGAAATAGAGTCGATTAAGACCAACTTGTTTTTTTTGACAAATGTAATTTTTTAGGCTAACTGTACTTTTTTTCAAAAATATAAAAATGCAATTATTTTTTTCTTCAAAATAAAACCGAAGTTTCCTAAGAACAAAACTTTCTAACTACAAGAGAAAAGGTAGCTACCCTTCAGTGACCAAGAATTTGCCACACCCTGTATATTATATAATATTATAAATCGATGAACACCAGCTGCACGCACGAAAAAGTGTCACGTTCCGCCTGAGCTGAGGTGCAAGCGAGAGCGTGGAACCAGAGATAGAGAGGCACGATCGGCCTAAGCGTTCGGCAATTCATAAAAGTATGCAATTTTTCATCATTGTTTTCTTATGAAATGTAAAATTATCGTCCGTAAACCGACTTTAAAGACAACCAGTTTTTTTTTCATACATCGAACAACCATAGTGTGGTTCATTGTGAAAATAATAAAACAAAAAATCATAAATTAAAGAACATTTCTGTCGATGTCAAAATCGACTAACAACTTGGTTTTTTAAATGAATAAATCGTCGTAACAAGAAAATAAGATAAATTGGATTTAAACGACTTTAAAATTGCCTACGAAATGACACGTCTGCGACTATAATTTACTCCTTACTGTATAGAATAAACCACTCAAATTCAGTTAAGGTATTATCAAAAAAATTGGCTTATTATGAAACTATTTGCTCGTTGACTTGATCATGTAAATAAATAATGTGCTGGGGTGGACGATACAAATTGGTACAATTGGTCATAGGTACTGAGGTAGTGTGATTCATGGGTTATATACGAAACGTTTAAAAACAATTCATGATTCTGTTTTTCAACTTTGTAGAAGCGGTGGCGTAGCTTGCTTAGACATTCTTCGATCGCTGAAGTTAGGCGAAGTTCTGAGCGGTCACAATTTGGATGGGTGACCGCGAGTGGCATTTACAGCTGAGCTTCGGAGGGCACGTTAAATTGTCGGTCCCGACTTTTAAGTCGTTAAGCCATGACGGAGGCCTTCAGGCGGCCTAAAAATCCATCACCAGAGAGAGTCACTAGTAACTTACTTAATTATGTATACTCTTCAGTTTTCAGGATTTATAATGATATTTGAGGTAGGAACGTAAATTACGGAACCCTAATAACAGATTTAAATCCGGATACTAAAAATGAAGTTCTCCACATTTCAAGTTCCCCTCAAATGGCATAATTCGAATCTGCAATCGCATCTCTACGTGTCGGCATCTCGTGCGGCGAATGTAAATGTTCTCTTTTTGAATTTCCTTCGAATTATAAAATCAATTAGGCGGGAGACATCGCGGATGAATAGATTTTTTTTCGTGTCTGAGATTAACCAATACTTTAGTCGATTAATTTTCAGAACATCTTTGGAAATGGTGACTTATTATTTTGCTTGAATGCCGCCTGCAGTTGAGAAAGAATATTAATGAAATCTATTTTAGGACTGTCTGCAATGTTGCTATCGTATGCAACAAATAAATGTTGTGATGATGATGATGCATCAATTTATTACTGTTTATTTAAATTACAATACCTATTTAGACTATTTATTCGTTTCTTTGTATGATAATATATTATTATTATTTATTATTTTAGCCTATATTGTCCCACTGCAGGGCAAAGGCCTCCCTCCCCTCTTTCCAGATTTTTCTGTCCTTGGCGGCATTGGGCCAATCTGGATCATGCGCATCTAGTTCGTC
Source organism: Camptogramma bilineatum (assembly GCA_958496255.1). NCBI lineage: Eukaryota > Metazoa > Arthropoda > Insecta > Lepidoptera > Geometridae > Camptogramma > Camptogramma bilineatum. The sequence continues at coordinate 12,960,858 of OY292456.1, forward strand.
CCGCCATCTCCTTGGTGGTCTGCCACGCGGACGTCTTGCATTGGGCACCCATTCGGTTGCGGTTTTAGCCCACAAGTCGTCCGACATGCGGCAGACGTGGCCGGCCCAATCCCACTTGAGCTGGGCAGACTTTCTGCCGACGTCGAAAACTTTTGTTTGGGAACGCAGCACGGAATTTCGTATTCGGTCTGTTAACCGAACACCCAGTATGCTGCGTTCCATAGCCCGTTGACACACCTCGAGTCTGGACTTTTGGTGAGCCGTCAAAGACCAAGTTTGTGCACCGTATGTGAGGATGGGGAGAACGCACATGTCCATGAGTTTGCGTTTGAGGCAGAGAGGAAGTTCGCCTTTCATTAGCTGTTTCATCGACCAATATCTCTTCCATGATAATTGTATGATAATATAGGTAACTTATATTTTTACCCATAAACTAAACAAAATTTATAGAAAACTTTATAAAACGTAAAACAAATTAACACACATTCCACACATATTATACAGTCTAACTAAAGTCAATGTACAGTTAGCCAAGCCTAGCAACTAGGAGGAAAGTTTCCGTGGTCGCTCCAAGGTTCTGGGTAAGAATGGATGAGACAGCCCTGAAGTATGGTCTGCTACTCTTGACCGCAGTCGCAGCGCGCTGGATCCGTCCATCCCCATTTATGCTGAAAGTAGTAACAGCAGCCGAATCCTTTTATTTTTACTAATTAGACTAGTATTTTAATAAGTAATTTCGAATCCGTTAAGAATAAAGCCAATTTAAATATTCATCTTCCAAACAAAATTTTCCTTGACTGCAAAACATAAAATGGCATCTTTAATTTCATAAAATAAGGAAAAAATCAATAAAGCATTCAATTAGCTTCGTTCCAACAAAATTATTCATTGCTGTGATTTTATAAAACTGCCGTCACGCTCGAACAGTCAAAAACAATACTTATTCAAATGAAACAAAAAGCAATTAACGGTGGAGATATCCCTCCGTCCTCCGAGGATACAAGAGGAGAGATTATTGAAAAAATAATTAATAAATATTTATGGCAAGCCACCTGAGAAGCAGGGACGTATTTTTATGCTGTGGTTTGTACGCATCTGCAGCGTTACAGGCAAAAGCGGTTTATTACAAATGCTAAATATTCCATTCATATTCAAAATTTTATATCCCGATGTGGCCGGGAGAAAGCTAATTTATTCCGGGGGAGCTAAGGAGACGGACCGGCACCTCGCGTCTTGGGGAGGATTAGAAGGGTTGAAGCACTGCGAAATTGACAGGTGCCTGTCAAAAATTACAATTAATAATTGAGACAATTGCGACTGCAACTGCTTTAAATTGACTCTCAAGTCCATCACACACACAGCAGATAATGTTATGAAATATAAATTTTGAGATCGCGCCCATACAAATTATATGGAGGACCACACACAGCGAATATAAATTACAAAATATATTTGGTGCGATCTGTCAAGATTTATATTTCAAAAGATATGTTATCTACTGTGTGTGTGGTACGCTTCAAGTTGTTGAAGAAGTTCTGTATTAGAATAAAAAAGAAGTACCACAGTCACTGGCATAAAAAATCTAACCCCATTATTCTGATGCTTGCATATTCAACTGCAGCCATCTAAGCTCTAGGAAACCTCTAAGTCCATTATGATTAACAGGGTGTTCAAAATTCAAAATCAATTACTTACTAAAATTAAACTCCCAGAATCGCTTGTACACTTACTTTTCTGATCTAATGTTTAAATCTAATAATTCTGAGTCATAGCCTTAGTTCCATTTAAAAAAACAGCTTATCTCCTGGTTGTATCCAATAACAGCGATTAAAGTGACGTAAATCCCTCCTAGATGTGTCCATATAACGACAATAAACATCGGAGCGCGCATCGATCACCGGTTTACAGCCGGCCAGTTAATGGCGGTAATCCACCGCTAAGAGCGGTTTACTACACTGTTACGACCAGGGAACTCTACAGGATGTTTCAAATATCATATAAGTCCAAAAGATAATAATGACTTTAGAAGATTGCTCGTACATTGTCATAATAGATAGAGGGATGTGGTGACCGAGTGCCTTGATTTCGATCTTAAGGACGTGGGCTCGAATCTCGGCTGTGCATCAATTAATTATGAGTTTCAGAAAATTTATGCGCATCCAATAATCAATAAAATTCCTACTCTAAAATTATATTGGATATGATGAATGAAACCCAGCCTATATTAACAACTTTTTCATTGTGAATCAAAATTCGAAATAAAAATTGAGCTGTGTATAGGTACGTATTTAGGTTTGAATAACTTAAATAATATTTCACGTCTCTATTTAAAGAACATTTAGGAACCAAATAGCGGTATTTGTACGGTTCATGTTAACTAATGGCACCACTCAATCAGGTCCAGTCTACATGGCATATACGATTTGTGTCCAGTCCAGTAAGGGTTGTGCTACAAATCAACTTGCTTCGTCTAACATTTCTCCTTATGGTATGAAGCTTTACAGTCATCGCTGACTGTACTTTGTATGACTTTCAAAATGACTATGAAAAAATGCATTTGAGAGTTAAATATGCAAGTATGTTCCTAGTATGGTATAGAGCGAAAATAAACGGAAATATATATATCCTTGAATTAATATTTGCGTCGATGGCTCAAAATCTACATTCAAATTTTTTTTCTGGTATTTCAGTAGATAAGTTACGTGTTTTGGGCGATCGTACTATAAGGGCTGGATTTGGAAAACTCAAATTAAAATCAAATCTGTAAATATTTTACATAAAGTAAAATGTTAACTCCCATCAATCAAAAGCCACATTCGTCACGCGTATCAATGTTTACGTGCTCAATCAAGCATCGGTTTTCGGATAACCGTTATTTGAAACGATAACGGTTATTGATAGGGTGCGTTTTTCACGGGCCCCGGGCGGCACTCTGTCTCTATTAGCTGGTGCGTTTTGTACCGGATCATTTTGGTTATCGGCTGCAGTTTTGTACATGCTCTGTGCCATGGATTGACCTATCGATTAGTAGTATAGTATTTTATAGAATGTAGACAAAATGTTTTGAACTCAACAAGTGCTTTCTTTGAAAGTTGATCGGATTGAAGGTGACCGGGATTCTGACTTGAATGAAATCAGAAGGAGACGGTTTTTTTAATTCGGTACAGGTGCACCAACACTAATTAATCACGCACCTATGTCCCCGTCTTGTAATTTTCCCCAAAACGCAATCAGAAAAGTAATTAAAGGGGTCTCCGCGCACATTTTCATAATCTTTACGATCCAACAGAAATTCACTTGTGCAATTTCATGGTGGAATTTTCATCGTGTCTGCGTCATAAATATTTTGTCCGATAAACCGTTCGTTCGACAGCCGCGAGGCATAAGAAAATGTTAATTAACGAATCCATTGTTTTCCCGCCCGCCGGCTCCAAGATGGTGCCGCTTCCGTTTCCGGCGGGCCTTCTTTATGTGCGTTTCTATTTTTGCGTGAGTCGGGTAAAGCGTGGTATTGTGGGTGCTGCGCGCTGGGGTATAATGATTTTAATTTCCTCTAATCAAGAGCCTTCGGCGGGGCTTAAGAATTCTAATCATGCGCGTCGCGGCCGCAGCAGTGGGTGACAGAAACATCACCACTTATTCTGATTGCGTCGAGTGTGGTGCTGAATAATTAATACGCCTTTATTTTACCAGAGGCTGAACAAAAGAAGCCCCGCATTATAATTTGTGATTCCAAACCTCAATCCTGAGCTTTTGACAGCTACAGATTGTTTTTGTTTCTGTGCGAGCACTGAAAAACCATTGTCGTGTAACAGCTCTCTCATCTTCGTTTTATCGACAACTCGTTCGCTTTATTTTCAGAGCTGCATTCGTAAACCAATTCAAAATAAAATCGCGACAGATAGTTGGATATTTTCAACGGGTAAAGTTTAATTATATCGGGGAAGCTTAAAACATCCCCAGCTACACCCTTTCGTTCAATTCGCACTAACGACCACATTTCGGTCGTCTAAATCACGGCGACGCCACTTGCAATTAATTTTTTGACTATAAAACGTAGCTTTCATTGTGATTACCAACTCGCTATAACAATAGCCAGGGATGTTAACATTGTTATTACTGCTAGAATCAGTATCCAAACTTTGAATGTTTAATAGACAGATTACGTAATTTGTCAAGAGGTCAACAAACTTTGACTGTACTACGAAGTCTACAAACATCAAAGTAGGTGTGGCTTTTTAATTATTTTGTAATAAGTTTACTTGACATTTTTAGACTTACCAGTTATCGTCTACGAATTACAAACTTAAGAATATATAGCTTGTATGACAGGGATATAGGTAATGAAGCATCAAATGATATTTTCGTACTTCTTATCGTGTCGATGCCTCACGGTTAAGTCGTTTTTAAATAAAAATAGCCATCACAACTACGCTTTCTGTGGCTGAGAATGGTTCTTGAAGAAAACTAACTAACAAATCTTCATATCAAGCGTTCTTGCGGTCTTTTTGTAATACAGAAAAAATAATATTCAAAATGTTAGAAGACGTCGCTTTAGCACGTAGCTTTGCTCATCGACCGACGTTTGCTGGGTGGTCCGCAAGGAGCACCGCACAATTAAGGGAAACCCTTCCAACGCGTACTTAGCATTCTAATCACATCGCGAGCAGACGCCCCGCGCCACAATACAACGCTTAACGCCACAAAATTAAGTGCGAAAATAACAGTCCGCCTGAATTATGTCGCGAATATTCAAATTTTATTCCAAAACCCACTAATTTAGTAATTCAGGCGAAACAAAACAAGCACTCATAACCCTCCTATGACGGAAGTAGTACGCCAATAAAATAAAAAACGATTACGGATCAATGAAGCGTACCTTCCCTCTCGGGGCGCAAATAAAGCCGAGTACACACTTCAAATATGCTTTTCTTAATCGTTCTCATAAAACAAAGATCAGTCGCCCGATCTCCCCCGGCAAAAAATCCCGTTGCTCATATCGCCCGTCTATCAGTGCGGATTTTTTACCACAAATTGTTTCCTCCCCTGCGAATCGATATTGTTTGTATTGGAGTCGCAGGTTCGGAAGTTATTATTAGTATCCAATTGTAAAAGGTATAGAATTATGTAGAACGCGCTCTCAACTCAAGGCTTATTTGCGTAAATGGTTTTCAATTTATACTCCCAACTCGCAACTGTCTGTATAATCAGTCAACGGTGTTGTAATTTCTAAGAAAACTCTTCCATTCATTTTTATGAAAAGATGACTTTCTCAACCCCATCTAAACTGTATCCAATTACTTAGGTCCCATCGAAACGATCCACCTTGAAGGTAAATCCATCGGCCACGGTATCAGGAATCTTCAAAGTTGAATTGGCTTAAAATCTCCCGCAGGATGTGTCATTATAATTTGCTGGGGAGAGATGACGGATCCATCGCCTGGAGCTCGCTCGTGAATCCCTAAGCTATTTTAATCTTAACTTAGTTAAAAATCTTGCGTCCAACATTAGCATTAATCACTTTTGACAGTTCCTGTAATGGATATTGCACGTAGATTTTAATAATTAAATCTAGCATGATTAGCTTCGAAAACAACTAACTTCATTTATATTCACCCACATATTATTGTGTATTTTATTTAACAAAATAAACTTAATCGTAATACTTTATTGATATACTCGTAACTTGAGTATATTTTCTCTCATAATTTGAGTACATTTACTCCAATGAACATTTAAGATAAATAAACTCCATGACGGTTTGGTACTACTTAAAATTCAATCGCATTTCGATTAGGCAACTTAATTAAGCATTACAGATGGATTTGTAAATAGAATCAAACACAGAGCCTTTAAAATTAATTTATTGTATTCGAAGAAACAAAGAAAATACCTTTATTAGGCTCGAAATGTAAAGCTTAATTGAACGTCGACATTGAGAGATTTCAATTCAATTACTAAACCATATTTAACGAAATCCAATCCCCTTTCCCTCGAGGAATAATATTATTTATTCACAAAAAATAATACAAAACGCGGTAAAGGAGAACGCTCTGTTGGTTCAGCGGAGATCAGTCGATGTAAAAGTTGGATGTAGAGGCAGGAAGAAAACTTGGATAAGCGAAACCCTCTAAAAATGATTGATGCCGTACTAGAGGGACGATCGCTCACTGGCACGTTTTAAAACGAATAAACGTCGAACCGTTCCAAATTCGAAAATGATCATTAACGCTGTATTGGCTCATTCCTCCCTTCTTATTTTTATTGGCATTGATTAGCTTTCCGCAATCGACTAGTGCAACCAACAAAGCGTGTCGATATCGGCAATTTCCTAACATATCGTGCGATTGTCTGAGGACATGTTATTACACGAGCGTTTAGCTCGGGAGCTAACAAGCGTCGTTTGTTTCTGGTGGGTCTTTGTTGGGAATATAACAATTAGGGAGACAAAGCGGCCGGTGGCGGACCGTGTTATCTGTATGATTCGCGCCGGCACACAATGCCCGCCGTCCACAATGCACGCTCAATATCTTTATGCTCCTTCTGTTGAAGGCCGATGCACTCCTCGTTGAATCTGTTTTGTTAAACTACGATGAAGTTTGCTATCATAGAGTAAAGATGGGATACGGTTTTCAACTAATATCAAATAATTACTGGATGCATAGATGGTGAACTGAGTTTTATCAAGTCTAGCTAAACAATTTTACCAGCTTGTAAAATTATAAGCTCATATTTGAATGTCGAGTATGTTGATGATCTACCAGTTTTTATAGTTTGTTTTTAGTTTTTTTTTTGTTCGTTGAAGTTAAGTAGCGTTGTGTGTGCGCGGTCACAATTTGGATGGGTGACCGCAAGTGGTATTACGAGCTGAGCGCTTCCGTGCTTCGGACGGCACGTTAAATTGTCGATCCCGGCTTTTAAGTCGTTAAGCCATGACGGAGGCATTTAGGCGGCCTAAAAACTCGGTCACCATAGTTGGCCACCTGCTCATACTAACTTACAGAAGAAGAGATCTTTTCATTAGAAATGAAAAATCTTACCAAAATTTTCAATTCCCACGGGATTCCGTGGCCGAATGGTAAGGCACTCTTAAGGAGGATCGTTTGTATCATTGCGGGTTCGAATCCCGTCGGAATTGAAAATTTTGGTAAGATTTTTCATTTCTAATGAAATAATACCAAAGTGTGGTTTAACACTATAAAAATTAAAACTTGAAGAGATTTTTGTTGCGAATGGCATATTTCTTCAAGGCATGTGCTGCTAAGGACAAATAAATCTGTTCAGAACCAGCAGTATTCTTATCTTCTCTTCTTATTATAGTGAATTACCATACCTACGGTAATTCACGATAAGCTGGTTAATTATCGGAAAACATATTCTCAGTAACGCTGTCACGTCTCGTCTATCCTATCGTCTATGCACCTCGAGTTGCCAGGTATACCGCCATTGTTCCTCTTCCTCGGACGTCTTACACGCCATTCTTGGGTAACGAGGGTGCAACGTCGTCTAGTCTTTGTGCATCTGAATATTGGTATAAACTGTTGCAGGGCCAGCCGACAATGAAAATCTAGCGCTACAAACATCTAAAAGTTGGCTTTTCCTGCCCCTTTTCTGGCATTATGTGGAGTCAAATATGTAATGTATTTTCACAAAAAAAAACTGTCACCCTAAACTGTCTAATTAAAACTACTAGAAAAAATATAGAAAATTATTCCTTTATTGTAAAAAATAATAACAATGTTCTAAAATGACTGTACAATCGCCACTATAAAAAACGCACTTATAATTATTATAAAGTGGTATTACGAGCTGAGCGCTTCCGTGTTTTGGAGGGCGCGTTATATTGTCGGTCCCGGCTTTTAAGTCGTTAAGCCATGACGGAGGCCTTTAGGCGGCCTAAACACTCCGTCACCAGAGTTGGCCACTTACTCATACGAACTTACTTACTTACTTATTATTATAGTTAGCCCATTATGTCCCACTGCTGGGCAAAGGCCTCCCCTTGATCCTTCCAAACATCACAATCGTGATTAATAATACCAAAAAAAATTATTCGTTGCTTCTTATTTTGTAGGTCGTATATTCTATTATATTATACAGTATGGGGCTTGTTATATTTTTGTTGAAAAAAATATTTAAAATTTAATAATTTGCCACCGTTTCTATTCAGCTAATTGAAAACGGGCTTGTGACGTAGATGTGTCAAGTGTCGACACCTGAATGTGCGGAGCGTTTAATCGCATAAAGAGCTAATTGTCTGTGCGGATTCCACAGGTAAACACTACGCCGTTTATACACAACCGCAGCACAGAGCTACGAAACTATAGAGCTTCTAACTACTACATAGATAGATAGATAGACATTTATTTGGCAACAACACACACAGACGGAGGTACAATGGAAAACGAACACTAAGATAGGTAGGTACTAACAAATAAGTTAACAAAAAACAGGTAGGTACTTAAAAGATAAAGGATGCAGCACTGTGGGTGCTGCATCCTTTAGTAGGTATCACATAGAACCCACCTACACTCAGGCAACAAAATTATGTAGGTACTTACTTAATAAAACAGATCTGCACAAAGTATAGGTAGGTAGGTAGGTACAAGCACACTTATACCACTAATTCTTAATTAAACAACATTGTTTAATGTAGTTTATTTATGTTTATTTTAATTTACAAATGTGTTCAAGTCGCGAAAGTTTAAAATATGTAATGTAGTTTAGTTACAAGTTGTATGGATAATTTTAGTTCCGAAAAATAGAACTAGATGTCGCCACTGAAATCGGGCCCATTCCTACATCGCGCAAGCGTTGCGTTTTGTGGTTTTTAAAGGGTCAATGCAGATTTTTGAATATATTGACTTCTACTCAGATGGTTGTCGTTTTATTTTGAAGGAAGATTCCTAATTCTCGACACCTTCTTTGATTTGGACTTATTCATGGTCCTTATCGAGTCGGGTACTTTGACTAGTCTGCAACGCACTAGAAACCAGGGGGCAATCCTCTGAAGGTGCGCACCGAATTGCGGTAACCGTGTGGTACCGAGTCGGGTGGCTGACTGTGCTGCGTGTTGCGCGGCAGCGGCCGAGGAGCAGAAGAGCTACTCTGCAGCGTGACGTCACAGCCGTGACGTCACAACCAACCGTGACGAGAAGACGTGACGGTGTCGTCGCAGGAGCGACGAATGCGGCAGAGTCTCGTGTGGAGGTGAAGTGGTTTGCCAGTGAATTTGTGAGTACAATTTTGTGATTTATTTCTATTGAAGCAAGATTCAATTCAGTTTGCAAGTTTACCAGAATTCAAGACTTAGAAAAATTTCAAGATATATTTTATGGACTTAGAAAATTTCGGTTAGTTTAGTTTTAGACTTAGAATAGTTTTACAAAAAGTGATACTACGGGGAACCTATGCCCGATTTTGGTTAGAGTTAATTTGTTCCCAAACACTTGTAAAATTTTAAGAAATTTTCTTGGACTTGTAATTTTTTTCGAATTTTTTTGCAGAAGTTACGGGATTGATATTGTTTGGTTGTTCAAGTAGGTATTGTTTGCATTGCATTTCATTGTGTATTTGGCTCTCTCATTAAAATGGCATCATTAGTAAAAGGCCAAATGGGCTATAAAGCTTTACTTGAAAAAGATTATCTTAATTTTAAGAAATCTCCTAAAGACCGTCTGTCTAAAGAAGCCTATTTGTTAACGCGTTTAGAAACTTTGGAAGAGAAGTGGAAAATATTTTCGGCAACGCACAGAGAGATTTTGTTAAGGGAAGAGGAGGCCGGAGATGCTAAATACATTAAAGAAAATGTGTACGGATGTGTTGAGGATATATACATTGATTATAAAACAGAATTAAGAGAGGCTTTAAGTTTACTGAAGATAACAAGCAATACTGATAGTTCAAATAATAGTTCGTCGAAAAAGGAGAGCAATGTGAAGTTGCCGAAAATATCAATACCGAACTTCTCTGGTTCTTACGCAGAATGGACCACATTCAAGGATTTGTATGTTTCATTGGTCCATAATAACGCTTCAATTGACGAGGTTCAAAAGATGCACTATTTAAAGAGTCATCTCACGGGAGAAGCAGAGCAACTTTTGAGGCACGTGCCTATAACAGCAGCTAATTACGAGGAGTCATGGCTAACTTTAAACAATAGGTATAATAACAAGAAATACTTAGCAAATTGCCTATTGAAGCGTTTTATGGGCCAACCCAGCATCGGATCCGAGTCGTGTAGTGCGATTAAAGATATGTTGGATGTGATGAACGATACGCTAAATGGTCTGAAGAATTTGGGTATAGAGGTAGAATCATGGGATACGATAATCATATATATAATTGGTTCAAAGTTGGACACAGAGTCGCGTAAAGAGTGGGAATATAAAATTAGTACCTCGGACGAATTGCCAACATTGCATCAATTGCGTGAGTTTTTAGAAACACGCTTTCGGTCTCTTGAGTTCTTGGAACCCAAACCGAAATCGAAACCAGGTTCTTCTTACCAAAAGCCTAAAGTTATGCACGCTATAGCGACTGGGTCTGATTCTGCGGTTAAGCCGTGGTGTCCATACTGCAAAACAAATGATCACAAAATGGCAAACTGTAAGGAGTTTTCAAAGATGGATTATGATGGTCGGCATAGTTTCGTTCAAACGAACGGCATTTGTTTTAATTGTTTGTGTAGGAACCATTCTTCCTATCAATGCCGGGCGTATTCTAGATGTCAGATCTGCAAACATAAACATCACTCCTTGCTCCACCCAAGTCAAAAGTCAACATCAAAAGCTACAGTTTCATCCAAATCAGGTGTAGAAGCAGAAGTTAAAGCTGCGGTTTCAAATGTTAAGACGTTGTTAGAAGAAACAACTCCTAACGTGAACGTGCATTTCTCCCAGAAGAAGGGAAATCATCAACAGGTGCTGTTAGCAACTGCGGTTGTAGGCGCGCAGGCAGAGCATGGATGCGTCCATCTGCTTAGAGCACTGATTGATCAGGGCTCGCAAGCATCTTTCGTCACAGAATCTGTTGTGCAAATGCTGGGACTTCGGAAGATTTCCAGCAAGAGTGGAATCTCGGGATTGGGCAGCGGTGAAGGCCAGTTGGTCTCAAAGCACATTGTCATGATAAACATCACATCGCGTCATGATCCCAGTTACCAACTGAAAGTACGTGCACACGTGTTAGGGACAATTACCAGTCTTCTTCCATCAAAGAAGATTGAAAATGTCGGTTGGCCAGAGTTGGCTGACATCACTCTTGCAGATCCTCAGTTTTATAGGCCCAGCAGAATTGACCTTCTGCTTGGCGCCGATGTGTATGGCAGCATAATTAGAGAGGGTTTGATCAAGGGTCCTACAGGCACACCGATCGCACAATGCACCGCCTTAGGGTGGATTCTTTCAGGTCCCACTGAAAACATTCAGCTTGATGAGGCTGACGTAGTTCAGCAGTGTCATCACAATGTTGTGATGAGTGAGGACTCTGTTGATCAGTTACTCAAAAGGTTCTGGGAGATTGAGTCTGACACTGTCAATAAAATTCTCACTGAAGAGGAACAACGTTGCGAAACATACTATAGTGAAACAACTCAGCGTGACGCTACAGGTCGCTATGTAGTTAGATTGCCGTTTCGCGAAGATGATCCACAGTGTAAATATGGAAGTTCGAAGGAAATCGCCCTGAAAAGATTTCACCTTCTTGAGAACCGTTTCAAGAAGAACCCAGAAATCAAATCAAGATACTCCGAAGTAATAAGAGAATACCTGGACCTTGGACACATGGTGCGCGTAGTTGGTGAAGATTGCGACAAAGCTGATGCGGTATATCTACCGCATCACGCTGTCATCCGCGAAGATAAAACCACTACCAAGGTCAGGGTGGTGTTCGATGCTTCTTGCAAGGGAAAGAATGGCGTTTCCCTCAATGACACTTTGATGATCGGTCCCAAGTTACAGCCTGATTTACGCCATATCATCACACGATGGCGCATGCATCCAATATGCCTGAGTGCAGACATCGTCAAGATGTACCGCCAAGTTGTTGTCGCCGAAGCTGACTCTGATTTTCAAAGGCTCATATGGAGAGACGATCCGGAAGCTGAAACAGAAGAATACAGGTTAGTAAGGGTAACATTTGGCACGGCACCGGCTCCGTATTTAGCAGTCAAGAGTCTGCAACAAGTTGCGTGTGATGAAGGCAAAGAAAGTCCTGATATAGCAGAAAAGGTAAAATCAGATTTTTACGTAGACGATCTGCTTACTGGTTGCCAGACAGTGGAGGAAGGTAGAAGAATTTATGACGAAATGAAGGAACTATTGAAGAAGGGAGGATTCGAATTGCAGAAATGGGTTACAAACAACAAGGAGTTGGCGGCGGTAGTGATGACTAGAAAAGAAGTTCAAGAAGAAAAGGTAGAAATAAAGATTGATGAAGTAGTCAAGGTTCTAGGGCTTTCTTGGGACAAGAATTTAGATGCTTTCCAATATACCGTGCAACTTCCTGTTCTGCAGAATCCTGTAACCAAAAGAAAGGTTGTGTCCAACATATCACGTCTGTTTGATCCTCTAGGTTGGGTAGCTCCTTGCGTCGTTGTTGCGAAGATCATGATCCAGAAGTTGTGGCTGGCTGGAATCGATTGGGACGACGAGTTACCCGATGAGCTACTGAAAGAATGGCTTCATTATCAATCAGAACTAGTAAATATAAGCAAGTTGAACATTCCTAGGTGGCTAGAAGCTAAAAGTGACGATGCATTAATGGAGCTGCAAGGATTCTGCGATGCATCTATTGCCGCATACGCTGCAGCAGTCTACTTAAGGACTGTTGATGTAGAAGGTAACATTCATGTTAACCTTGTTGCGGCAAAGACAAAGGTGGCTCCAACAATGCAAATTTCAATTCCGCGACTTGAATTGATGGGAGCAGTTCTGTTAACCAAGTTAATCACGGATTTAGCTCACCTGTTAGGAATCGTTCGCACCGATATACACTGTTGGACCGATTCCACGGTTGTTTTAGCTTGGCTCAGCAGTCATCCCAGTCGGTGGTCGACATTCATTGGCAACAGAACGTCGAATATATTGTCTGCTTTGGATAATACACAGTGGTCCCACGTTCAATCAGCCCAAAATCCTGCTGATATTGCCTCCAGAGGCTGTACACCCCTGGAGCTTGCTGAAAACAGCATGTGGCTGAATGGACCCGATTGGTTAAAAGAAACTAAGATCACTTACCTGAAGCCGAAGACTTCCACCGACCTGGAAGAAAGAAGAATTAAGGCTCATGTTGCAGCATGTGATGTGTCGTCAGCTGATGAGACGTTGTGGACAAGATTCTCCACTTTGCAGAGGTTGGTCCGTGTGGTGGCATACTGCAGGAGGTTCCTGAAACATAAAAGAAATATTAAGTGTGAACCATACCTAACCTCTCAGGAACTCAGTGAAGCAATGGATGTCTGCATCAGGCAAGCTCAATTACAACTAGAAGATAGCAAGACTAAATTAAAGCCATTGAGCCCTTATGTGGACGATAAGAGGATTATGAGAGTGGGTGGTAGGATTGAAAATTCTAACTTACCCGATGAGACCAAGCATCCCATAATCCTTCCTCATAAAAATAAAATCACTGATTTGATTGTTGATGAAGCCCATAGAAAGACTTTGCACGGTGGTCCGACTTTGATGCTGAACCATTTGCGTACAAGATACTGGATCATTTCAGCTAAGAGTCTTGTTAAAATGCACGTACGCAAATGTGTTGTTTGTGTCAAACATTCTGCAGTGACCAAACCTCCATTCATGGGTCAGCTGCCGTCCAGTAGAGTCAGACCAGCTAGGCCATTTATTCACAGTGGTGTCGACTTTGCTGGGCCTATCAACATCCGAATGTCAAAGGGACGGGGAAATAAATCCTACAAAGGATATATTTGTTTATTTGTCTGTATGGCAACCAAGGCCATACATTTAGAAGCTATCAGCGATCTCAGTGCAGAAGGATTCATCGCAGGCTTCAAAAGATTCGTAGCTAGAAGAGGCTATGTAAGCGACGTCTGGAGTGATAATGGCACAAATTTCGTGGGAGCGTCCAAAGAGCTCCTCAAACTAGTCACTGCAGAACAATCATCAGTGGCTCTTGAGATCCGCGAATGGATGAGCAACAATAGCGTCAGTTGGCATTTCATCCCTGCTCATGCGCCAAACTTTGGAGGACTGTGGGAAGCGGGTGTGAAGGCTACCAAATTCCACTTGAAGCGGGTCATTGGTGACTCTACCCTCACATATGAAGAGTTAACCACAGTTCTCACCCAGATAGAGGCATGCTTGAATTCCAGGCCGCTTTCGATGTTACCTGACAATCACAATGATCCCACGCCGTTAACGCCTGGACATTTCTTGGTCGGCGAACCATTGGTTATTGTACCAGAGCGAAACTTCGAACAGAGCAATGTCAGCTCTTTGAAACGCTGGCAATTAACCCAAAAAATGGTACAGGACTTTTGGAGAAGGTGGTCCAAGGAATATTTGGTTAATTGTTTGCAAAGGTACAAATGGTCAAAATTGAATCCAGAACCTAAAATCGATGATGTTGTCCTAATTAAGGAAGATAATCTTCCGCCCGCGCGCTGGTTGTTAGGAAGAGTGGTTTCGACACATCCTGGTTCTGACCAAATTGTAAGAGTGGTGACCCTAAAGTGTGGTCAGTCTCTCATAAAGAGACCATCCTCTAAGTTATGTGTTTTACCTGTCACAGAATAATGTTTTAATTTGTTTATGTGTGATCTCTATTTCCTTTTACATTGCTATTAAGCATTTTATTGGTTTGTTTATTGTTTTTAGTTTGAATATCTTAGTTAAGGTTAAAGAAAAGTTCATTGTTTATGTTTATTGCTATTTGACTGCCTATGGTCACAGTAATTGTTATGAAGAACGCTCAATGTCGTTCTTGGTGGGCGGCATGTTTAATGTAGTTTATTTATGTTTATTTTAATTTACAAATGTGTTCAAGTCGCGAAAGTTTAAAATATGTAATGTAGTTTAGTTACAAGTTGTATGGATAATTTTAGTTCCGAAAAATAGAACTAGATGTCGCCACTGAAATCGGGCCCATTCCTACATCGCGCAAGCGTTGCGTTTTGTGGTTTTTAAAGGGTCAATGCAGATTTTTGAATATATTGACTTCTACTCAGATGGTTGTCGTTTTATTTTGAAGGAAGATTCCTAATTCTCGACACCTTCTTTGATTTGGACTTATTCAAACATAGAGTAGGATTCAGCACTGAAGTCCGATAGACGCGGCGCTGCTATCGCATAACTAGGTTACGTAAAAAATTACTAATTGTCCAGATAAGGCTTGAACAATAATAATTATGCTAGTTTGTAAGTTCGTAATCTCTACACACCAGAACAACTGAACCACCTTGACTAAAAGAGCATAATAAAGGAAAAAAACAATAAGTTCCCGCTTCTGCCGTAGGACTTGAGTGCTGAATCCTACTCTACACGTGAAGTTTTGCTGACGTATTAATCTTTGTTTTTCTTTTGATGACTTTGACGAGCCGAGCCTATCTTTGTTCAACTGGCTCCCCACTGGTGCTTGACCATTTCGATTTAAGGGCCAGCTCCCCAAAGTTGAGACATTTCATGCCCAAATTACTCTTATCCTACTTACTGTATGATATTTTTTAAATGGGGTTGGTAACAAATCTACTGAGCCCAAAATACGAATTTATTCAAAATCCTCGATAGAATTTATTGCCAAACATAGCTCTGAAAGTCATGCCCATATTTCTCCCCCACCTTCAGGTATTTCGATATGATTTTATTTTTTTTTCTCTAAAAAATAAATGACTGCGTAATGTATTGATAAAAACACCGATAACTAATTTAAAAGCCAACTATTGATAGTGATAAATATACATTCTCTAAATTCGTACCTCCGTGTTCACCTCCACAAATACACATCAACAGTCGATGTAAGCGGGGATTACTCGACGAGTGATTTAATTCCTACTGATTCATTACGCATATACGCATACGTTTGATGACAATTACGCTCAATATGCCAGAACGACATGATTATGTGGTATTGGAGTAATGACTGGGGTCGCGGATACGAATGAATTTACCATGGTGAATGGTTGAAATGAACATGGTGAATTGTAACTATATAAAAACTCGGGTTCATTACTAGACAATAGGGGAACCTGTTGAACCTCGTCCATTGATATCCCTCGGCCACCAAGGCTTATCTCGTAATCTGTGCGAGTTTTTTTGTTTTTGTCTGTGGCATTATAATCGTCATTGGTCAACACCAACATGAAGCTAGAATCGAAAAACCAGCGTGGAGTGAGTGAGGCATGCGAATTAAAAATATAAAAAAGTGCTCAAAAAGAGGGTATTTTTAACTTTACTTTAAGTTAATTTATATATAACAGTACATACTTACAAGATAACCATTTCGTGCAATCAAATATAGGTGAAATGGACTTTAGATAGGCATAGAAATATCGACCCAAATCGAACTCAAAGTGCATTTTAAAAATTCGTTAATTTAAAATGAGGCAATGTTGTACCTTTGCCACCATACTTGCTTTGTACTTTGGACAGGGCCTCACGTACAAATTTGTATCAAGATATCAAACAGAAAAAAAAAACACCGAAGAAGGTTCATACAAAGAGAGAAGTCTATCTTGTCCTAAAAGCTGTTAAGTATTTGGATTTTTGTTGATAAATTATTATATTATGACGCGATAATGATCTTAAGATCACCGAATTTTTTAGAACTTATTGTTATTTTGATTATTTTAGCATAACTTAAGATAAAAATGAAAATTATTATTATTTTTTATCTAAAGTATATACCTTATAAATGTTCTTTCCATTAATTTAAAAATAAAGTGATAATTGATTCGATAACATGATATTTTCATGAAAAAAGACTGGTAAGGTCAAGGTACATCTTGCAGTGACCAAGGTATACCTGGTGTGTTGTACCTTCGACAATTTCCCATTTTTTGTTCAAATCTCTTTATCTTCTAAAGTATCATTAAAAATACAAAATTTATTTCATAAATATGTAGTCAAATAGTGTATCTTTACATGTGTCCATATTTGGTAAACCTAATTCCAATCTTTATAGACAAAAAAAATTAAATAAGATCGTGTGGCCGAGGTTCAACAGGTTCCCCTACGTGCAAATAATAAGTGAATAGTTTTAGGTATAAATATGTTTGTTAGTTCTAAGGTAGGTTATGGACCTCGGAGTAGTCAATTAAGATCTATCACTATCAACAAGTTGTCTGAATTAAATTTTAATATGTTTTTATTTGTATAAACTTGTGTTATTTACTAAGAGCTAAGACAAGTAAAAATAGGCTATCTTCATGAGTCATGATTACAAACTAACATGACATAACATGAAAAAAAAACTTTAAAGCCATTCTAAACTGGCGGATAAGAAGAATAGGGACTTTTCTATCTTTATAAACCTTTTTATGCAACTTTCAATAAAAATTGTAGGATGATCTTCATATCCACGATACTACCAACAAAAAGTGGGAAATTTTAAGTACTATTTATTATTTAGAAAAAACAGATTACATTAAGCTCATTCGGCACTTTTTCAGATATAATTCAAACGTGACATTGTAAAACCTTGAATTTAACTAATATTACGATTATGACTGAGCAGTGTCAATGTAGGTTTTTACAACCGTTTGGGGTGTTTTTATGTCAAAAGGGGAGCTCGGAATGAAAACACAAGTCAGTATGAAAATCCGAGTTATGTTTTATAGTGGACGTGCGGTGAATAAGGACATTTCTCTTGCTACAATGAAAGGCGTAGCGGCTTGCTACGCTGATTTTTCTACGTAGCAATGTGCTACGAATGCTACGTGTGCTCCGTCATTAAACCTGCTCTGATGCTTTTTGAACCGTATCATAAGGATGTTTTTGTTAATATGAAAATTTATTAATAACCTATATATGATGATGATAAATAAAATAACCTATCGTCTAGTAAATGCAATTTCTAAATGCAAAATATCACACAATTTCTCACAAATACATTAAGGGTCTTATGATCAAAAGTATAGTTAATGTGATTACGTACGTAAGTTCTATGGGGAAATAACAGAGTTTGAATTACTTTAGCAAAACTGTTGTACGAGTATTATAAAGTTCACAAATTGTACAAACGTCCCTCTGACTACCCTAGACATTTTCAATCTGAATATTAAGCCTTCTGTGTCAATGTCAACCGTGCTTGAGGATACATTCGTGATAATAAATAAAAATAATAAAAAAAAAAAACATAAGCAGCCACGTTTTTTTTTTAAATGATTTATATCAAACGGATTGTTCGCACAGTGATTATGTTTGTAACAAACATGTCTTGTAAGCCAATTTATGTTACACAAAATTGAGAAAATCGTCGTAGAAGCACCTCGCCTCGTTTCCAAGGATCGGCAATTCTTTATTATTCATGGAGCGATCTTGCTCGCAGAGTGTTTTATATGAGCGACTATCGAGTATCAATTTGTACCGAACGGTCGCGTATTAGCATTTCCCAAGCCTACATTGTTTTTAAGACGAGGGGGAAAATCAAGTTTTTGACTTTTTACGCGTTTTTTTTATGTTTTAGTAAATCATCTTAAGGTGTCCTCGATTTAAATATTATCATACTTTTTCAGCTCATAAAAAAATCCCGTTTCGTATCTGAAACTTCCACACTTTTAGACAACAACTACTTTGGCCTTTATGGGTCTTACTTATGAAAGATGTTTAAAGTTGAACACTGGTTAAACAACGTCCTTTCTCTATTTATGGATAGTGACGAATAGAGACAGGACGTTGTTTAACCAGTGTTCAACTTTAAACATCTTTCATTAGTAAGGGGGTATATGTTTACTTGGTTTATACAATGACAGATGGCAAACTTTGCCTACACTTAACGGGTGGCCGACGTCATTCAACTTTCCTAAAAATAACACTCTAAAATTTTTAAATCGCCACTCCCAGTTACGTAATATTTCAAAACAGACAACACTATATCAATATTCTTGTCCTCAGAACTAGACTTGATAATAACATCACGTCGTCGAAGAAAATTCCCGGCTCCATAATTAAAAGCAACTATAAGATGTCTACAAAACGCAAATCCCGCAAAGCCCTCTCGGCTCATTTCAGTCGCGCGAAGCTAGTTCATGTCAAGAAGCACTAGTGAGTCTCCTATTTACGCTGAACGCTGCGTCTAGCGTTTTACTAAAAACAACTTAGCCTTTACATGGTTACTAGATGATTTATACAGTAAAAGTAAGTTAGTATGAGCAAGTGGCCAACTCTAGTGACTGAGGTTTTAGGCCGCCTAAAGGCTTCCGTCATAAAGACTTAAACTAACGTTGTGCGCGGTCACAATTTGGATGGCCGCAAGTGTCATTATGAGCTGAGCGCTTCAGTGCTTCGGAGGGCACGTTAAATTATCGGTCCCGGCTGTTTAGTCATTAAGCCATGACGGAGGCCTTTAGGCAGAGTAAAAACTACAGTTCACCAGAGTTGGCCACTAGCTCATACGAACTTGCTTACTTACACTATAAACTACCAGTTTTTTAGAATATTGAGCATACTTACAGAGTTTACTGTACTTGCCCCTTAGGCGCAGGCCAGATAGAAGAGACGGGGCGCAGATATTGGTCTCTTCCGCGTCCCTTTCATGAAAAATGTGACGGCACCCCGTCTCTTCTGTATGTTTTACGGCGCCACGCTTCTATATATTTTCTATGAAAGGGACGCGGAAGAGACATATGTCTGCGACGCGTCCTCGTCTTACGTCTTTTCTGTATGTCCCGCGCCTTCGACATCTTCAAATGATCTAAAACTACCTAAAGATCTGAAAGAATATGTCTAGCGCACCTTGGAATACAGTCGCGATTATATTACACTAGCTGACCCGGCAAACTTCGTATTGCTTCAAGCATAAATGGAGAGAAGCATGTATAAAGAGAAGCATGGAAGGAGAGAAGCAGGGAAGCATTGAAGAGAGAAAACCCATAAACATATCACCAAAAAGTTCCATGAAAGTCCTGACTCCATCATCATAAAAGCATTGTTTCACTCATCAAGCTCTTTCATCTAAGTAACTAATTGTATAAACTATGATAAGAGACGTTTGTAGAAGATTAAATAAATTATCTTATCTTATCTTATCTTATTTGATACCCATATCACTAAAAAGTTCCATTCCATCTGAAATCTTGAATCTTTGAAGTGACAGCTGTCAAACTTCAAACCGCCATATCTCGGGAACTACTCGTCCTATACTCCCCGTTCTCAGTTCAAATGAAAGCTTCATCAGGCTTTCTTTCATTTTGCATAGCTTTTGAGGGTCTTTTCGTGGTGTTGAATAGCCTATAGCCTTCCTCAATAAATAAGCTATCCAATACAGAAATATTTTTTCAAATCCGACTGGTACTTTCAGAGATTAGCGCGTTCAAACAAACAAACAAACAAACTCTTCCGCTTTATTATAATAGTATAGATTACAGAGTTTATAGCTTAAATAGGAGAGCAATAGTATAACGTCTCCGACACAATACGTTAAGCAGTGTGTACGCTTATGAGTGTTCATTAAAGATACGATAAAGACGGCGGATGCGACGCCAGCTAAATTGGCTAAACTGACTAAATTCCACCAAGAACTGGAAATTAAATGTATTTAGTTTTGAAATTTGAAATTGGAAATCAAAAATGGCTTCGAACTTACACAGTAACAAATATAATGAATATATAGCACAAATATAATGAATATAGCAGATAAACACTTTTATAAAATGTCTTCACTTTTATTAATTAATTTTTTATTTTTCTTCATCATAAACCTCCAAAATTAGAAAAAGAGAAAAAAAGATACTTAGTCTCTTTTTCTAATTTTGGATGTTTATGATTCTAAAATAATTAGTGATGAATAAAAATAGAAGATAAAATGTCTTGCTTCCGTAGTGAGGGAGAAGGGCAATGGAAAAAGCAGAAATCTTTAAAAATAATTATTTAATTTTGTAATAGTTCTTGATCAAGTGTAGATCACTTGTCAATGTGTATACTAATAGAGTTAAATCAAAAAATAACTTTGTAAGCATCGTAGAGTTTCAGCAATATCAATATTATAAAGCAACCTGGTTAAATTTTGGCGCCGACCTTCATTTTCGAGGTTCATTAGCACGAACTTATTATCTAAGAGACGCATAGTCTGTCACTCGCGCTATTTTCACAAAATGAACGTTCATTGCACAGATGTAGAATAGTTTAACTAACAAGGGGCTGTTAATTTAAATTTAGTATCAGCTCGCGTAATGAACGAAGATGATTGTTGTAATGGGATAGTGGATTTGTGCCGTCTGTGTATGTTTGCTTTATTTATCAAGTTATGGAATTTGAATTTTGCGTGATTGCATAGTCAATTTATCAATGTGAAATTATTTTGGCTCACTTTGACTTTACTGAAATTACAGCAATCTGCGACAAGATGGCATCGATTATTTCGTATATTTCTTATAGATCAAAGAAAATAATAAAGAATAAGAATAAAGAATAAAGAATATTTATTGCCAAAATGATCTTACACTAGTTAACAGTTTCGGTGAGGCCCAAACTAGGCATAGAAGCCTGTATCTTGGGTCTCTGGAGCTCGAGTTACCTATGTTTAAAAATATTTCTTAGCGATTTCTACATCAAGGAAAGTGTTTGGCTATGATGATATCAATGATGTTAATAAGAAGTTAGGTACTAAAATATAAGTAAGTAATAAAGTCTACTATTGGCAGAAAATTGTCTATGAGTACCTTTGCATGCTAGTACCTATGTGTTTATGTGAAAGATAATGTTTGTAAGTGTGTATATGTGAGTGGGTGTGTGGGTGTGTGAGTGTGGATGTGTATGTGTGTGAGTGTATGAGTGAGTGTATGAGTGAGTGTCTGTGTGTGTGTGAGTGTGTGAGTGTGTGTGTGTGTGAGTGTGTGTGGGATTTGAGTGTGGTTGTTTGTGTATGGTTGGTGTGAGTACCTACGTGTTTAAGGTTTGATTAAGTTTAAGTTGCGCGGAGTAATATCTATATTAAGTCTTCTACTTCGCCATACGAGAGACCAAGAAGCCATTTCTTAACAATCGTTTTGCAAGTGAAGGCGGTGCAATCCATAATGTCACACTTTTTACAGACTTTGTTGTAGGTGTTCAGAAGTGAGAAACTTGGACTTCGTCTAGCTATTTCTGATTGAGTTATTGGAATAGGGATCCTGTAAGCCCGTCTGTTTCTTATCTCATGGTAATCTGGTCGGTCTTTAATACTGTTGTGAGTTTTAACTGTTGCACTAAGAACAAAGAGATGACGGACTCTTAAAACGTTAAACTCCTGATAGAGTGTGTCGGTTGGAAAACGGAAAGGTTTGTTAAGCATGACTTTAATCAGTGCCCTCTGAGCTCTCTCTACCTGAATGAGAAAACTTTTGCCCGCACTACCCCATACAGAGATACAGTACTGAATTATCGACTGACAGAGAGCAGTATAGACCAGCTTTAAGATATCGGCAGGCGAGCAGTTCCTTAGCCTTTTCATTATAAATATGAGCCTTCTCACCCTTCCAGCTAGTTCCGAAAGATGTTTTTTGTAGTTTAGATTTTCATCTAGTGTTATGCCCAGATATTTAAAAGTGAGTACACGATCAATTGTGCCACACGAGCAATTTTGATTTGAATTAAAAGGTTCAAGAGAGCAAGTATGTAATTTGAGTGTCAGGTCTCTGGGAGCACTTGCGACAGAGGTTTTAGAAAAAGCAATGTACTTTGTCTTTTTAACATTTAGCGTGAGTAGGTTGCAATTTAGAAACTTCCCTACCTCGTAGAGTCCAGACTCTGCATAACATTTGACTTGATCCCAGTTAAGACCGTGGAATAGAATAGCAGTGTCATCTGCGTATGCAATGACTTCCGCATTTGCTAATGACATTTGAAGGAGGTCGTTTAAATACAGCGTAAATAGTGTAGGGCCTAGTATGCTACCCTGGGGCACGCCGAAGTCAATAGAGAGCTGTGAGCTTAGTTTGCTACCTATCTTAACACACTGCCTTCGGTTTAAAAGATAACTTTCAAACCAAGCCAGAGAGACTCCCCTAACTCCTGCAGATTCTAGCTTTTTTAACTTTTTTAACTTTTTTAAGAAAGTTAAAAAAGCTAGAATCTGCAGGAGTTAGGGGAGTCTCTCTGGCTTGGTTATAATAATATATAATATATAATCATAATTAACTACCAATAACATACTAACCAACAGGAAAATGGTAGATTTGGTGTTTGAATAGTAATAACACTTCTAAATATTGACCGAAGGTTTTAGAAAAAGCAATGTACTTTGTCTTTTTAACATTTAGCGTGAGTAGGTTGCAATTTAGAAACTTCCCTACCTCGTAGAGTCCAGACTCTGCATAACATTTGACTTGATCCCAGTTAAGACCGTGGAATAGAATAGCAGTGTCATCTGCGTATGCAATGACTTCCGCATTTGCTAATGACATTTGAAGGAGGTCGTTTAAATACAGCGTAAATAGTGTAGGGCCTAGTATGCTACCCTGGGGCACGCCGAAGTCAATAGAGAGCTGTGAGCTTAGTTTGCTACCTATCTTAACACACTGCCTTCGGTTTAAAAGATAACTTTCAAACCAAGCCAGAGAGACTCCCCTAACTCCTGCAGATTCTAGCTTTTTTAACTTTTTTAACTTTTTTAAGAAAGTTAAAAAAGCTAGAATCTGCAGGAGTTAGGGGAGTCTCTCTGGCTTGGTTATAATAATATATAATATATAATCATAATTAACTACCAATAACATACTAACCAACAGGAAAATGGTAGATTTGGTGTTTGAATAGTAATAACACTTCTAAATATTGACCGAAATGTTTGGTGACTGAAGAAAATAAGTCACTTTACAAAATAATGACCCAATACAAAAACGTAAGCTTTAACTGTAAGTATTTTTTCAAGTATAAATCAAATTGAAAATAGTAATAAAGTGTCATTCAAATAGAAAAAATAAACAAATAGAAGCAAAAAGTGCTGCAAACCCCAGTTTTATAATGTGAATGTGATCACATGTCACCCGGCTTGCGTCTTTTATGCAAATTACATCGGTGGCAATTTTTAATTACTGTCTGAGAGGACCTGTCTTAAGAAGCGTGGAACCGCGTTCGCTTATCTTGTGACGAAATATATGTTATTAAAAATGAGCTGAATCATTTAGGAGCTCGGAGATGGTGAGCAATTTTTGTCTTTCTAAATAGATTCTTAAACTGTATTTTTCTGAAAGCTTCTAAAAAAATATTTCAAAATACATTTACTTAATATAACAGCAAATGTATTTTCTGGGTTTAATAACATTTTGGTTTCTTATAATGATTAAGTTAAAAGAAATCATTTGCTGATAAATATGGTTCATCATTAATCGATATTCTTATACTGGGTTTAACTAATGCCTTCGATTGATACTGCAAAAGAAGAGTTAGTATTTTTTTGCAATTTATCTACTCATATACATGGTCCAACAAATTCAGGCTGAAATGACCAACTAGGCAAATGAAATCTGTATTTTGAATGGATTTTACACATTCAGATAGGGATGACGTACTAGGCAAATTAAATGTAAATTTTAAGTATGATTCTGAAATAAATACGGTCTACAGTACATCTGCAAAGACTGCAAAGCATTTTCAAACCGAATCCTGATCATTCACTCTTAAGACAGAAGTCTAGCGACACGCCACAGGCGTCGGGGAGCGGTTAAGTGTGGCATTTTACGGCTTTTATGCATATTTGATGGCACCGCCATAATCTCTGCGGTAGGGGAGACTGTACCTGTATTGGATATGAATTGTTGAGTCAGATGAGTGGCTCTCTTGAATGTGACCTTGCAAAGCGGACTAAATCTACTTTTCATGTTATTGTTCTATTTTTAAGTAGCAGCCTATACTGAATTTGTCAAATAGTGAAAATATATCATGCACGCATCTGTAATAATTTTTCAACTTATAAATAGGTACTTAGTGAAATATTTTTCGAGGTCGAATGGTGATTGCCTCCTACATTCAATAACTTATTATAACTTTTTCACGTTTTCATACAACACTTTATCACTAACACTTCTATTTACATTTCAATCCGATCTAGATAACAATCAACAAAATCAGTTATATCCTATGACTAGAGTTATAAGAGGTTTTAAGAATCACCGCCGCATAATAGAGGAAAATTCATAGCTTATCGTTTAATGATAAAATCATCGAACGAGTTATTTTTGAACCATTTAAATGTTATAAGTACGTAACTTTGGTAAACGAAAACATCATCAACGCATACCCAACTACAAACTTCAAAATAAATTAAACACGCGTTGTAACCCGAAATTAATTTCAAAACGGAGGCGTTCAATAATCCAACTTAAAATCCTGCGTCAATGAATTTGAAAATAATGACGGGAATTAGACGCGTGCTAAGAGGGACGTATCAATTACTGGACGACAGCAAACAGGGCATTACAGGCTCAGTATTAAAATCGAATTTACGGAACGCCCCGTCCGAAAAGGCCTAAGCATCGGGCTTTTCTGTTAGTGTACCGTTGAAATAAAAATTTGGTTTAGACTTCTCGAACAACTATTATAAATAAATAAATATTGCTGGACATTTCACACAGCGCCATCTAGCCCCAAACTATGCAAAATTTGTACTATGGGAACCAAATAATTCAAAGAATACTTATATATTTGTAAATACATACTTATAATACTTTATAACACCCAGTAACAGAACAAACATCTATGTTCATCACACAAATGTTTGTCCTGGATGGTAATCGAACCCACGACCTACAGCGCAGAAGCAGAGCTACTACCAACTGAGCTAACAGGCCAGTCTTGTTATTAATGTTTTGCTAAATTAACAGGTAAAATGAATAATGGGGTTGCTCAAAGTGTATTTAAAAACATGACGAGCTTCTACTTGTACTGTATTTGTACGTAGATTGTATTTCACTCTTATACCCGTAATAGAGCATTGAGCATTCACAGTTTTCAAATTACATTGCAATTATGTCTGAAATTTGTAATATTCGATACATACATAAAATTACGCCTGTTTACCATCATAGAGGTAGGCAGAGACCACAGATCTCTATTTGCTACGGTCCTGACACACTTCTTTCGCTATATTAATATTCGATAGCCGTCCTTTTATTATTATTTTTCTGTTAAGTATCTTATATTTAAGTGACTACTAGCGGACGCCCATGGCTTGGCCCGCGTGGACTACTACTTTTTTATCCCACGGGAAACATGCATTTTTTTCGGGATAAAAAGTAACCTATGTCACTTTCCAACCCTCCAACTAACTCCATACAAAAAATCACGTCAATTCGTCTCTCTGTTTTGACGTGAAAGCAGGACAAACAAACAAACACACTTTCACATTTATAATATGGGTATGGATTTAATACAGTCATAATTACAAGTGAATGCTCAGATATGCACTAATCTTAGAAATCTGTTTTCTGTTTTGCCAACAGTATAAGTCATAGTGTTTGGTCGCCGTACATAACATCAATTAAAATCACATTTTCTGTAGTTCCACAACACGTGAGGCCGTCATTTCCATGTGGGTTAAACAATCTGATACCATAGAACCGCAGCTTATTACAGTATTAGTAGATCTACCCTTTATTTTCTTTAGTAAGCATTTAAATTTTTACAGTCATGTCTAAAATGTACAATTCCTATTTTATTTTATGATTTCTAATACGAGAATCTCGCTATTAATCATTACATTATGAATCTGCTATAACGACCTTTTAGCCCCGCTGATCACTTTGTTTCTTCTTATTTTTTTTTTTTGTATGTAGACTGTTCTCTGATGACATCTTCAATTTTCAAGGTCTCTAGAGATAACTAAGATTGGTTAGATTTAGTAATGTTTTTATTTATCTACGGGTTTTCTGAGAGCTGGTCCAAGTTTCCTTCTACGATATTTATTTTCTTTAACGTACATACATACATACATAAAATCACGCCTCTTTCCCACAGGGGTAGGCAGAGACCACGGATTTCCACTTGCTACGATCCTGACACACCTCTTTTGCCTCATTCACTCTCATCACATTTTTCATAGAAGCTTTTTAACGTATTTAATTAAAATAATATTTTTCTGGTTACAGATTGAAGATGAACGGCCAATTACGCACAAACTGTTCAGGCCGTCCACATCGATGTGAGTCAAGTTATTTTATTCAGTATTTTTTATTAAACATCCACAACACAATTTCGAGAGCTTTCAAATCAGGTTTAGTACGAAGAAAGAGAATAAAACCATCAGATCATTTAAGCTGTGGAAAACTACCAAATTTAAAATAATCGTTGAGGAATGAATGAAAATACTATGAAAAGTAAATAATTCGATTTTCGTGAAAATAGAAAAACAGGTAAAATATTTACTCATTTGTGTGTGATGCTTATTTTAGGCAAATGACGCTAGAGTCAAACAAAGAATAAAAATCAAAATGTTTTATCTACCTATTAAAGTAAAGTATTTCTAATAACAAAATACATTGTATCTAGTCGAAATGTAAAACAATAAAATACCCTCATATTTTTATACGATCTGCAATAACCAAGCAGTCACGGAACCAATGAAATTGCGACAATATAAACCGTCGTACGAGTCGCCCGTGGCACCAATTACTCTAGCCAGACCATAAAGTGTGCGATATTTATTTATGTAGGTAACGTGCATAAATATGTACGGGGCGCGTGATCCCCGACTCGCGGTAATTATTGCGTGACTTATTGGCGAAGGAAGATAACACATACACCGCGCCCAAATTACCTAGACCCATGCGACATCTCACAGCACCACTTTCTCCAACTCTTCTGAAGTTAAGCAGGAAGGAGAGAGGGTTCAAGTTATGATGGTGGTGACATCAACCGCTTCGAGGGTCGCGGCAGCTTTATCTATGCGCTTGACTGTTGATCGTGACTTTCCGACAGAGATTTTGGTAATTACACTGATTATGAGAACGAACAGTTCTGTACGCTTCCTAAAAGCACCCTAGGGAAACGTAAATAGAATGTGCGTAATAAGACGTGAGAATCGAATCCTATTTGATAGCTGTTAGATATATTAAACTTATTTTTATTATTATTAATAGACAAAAAAATAACTATTTTGCAAAAGTATTATGCAACGGACG
Organism: Camptogramma bilineatum; assembly: GCA_958496255.1. NCBI lineage: Eukaryota > Metazoa > Arthropoda > Insecta > Lepidoptera > Geometridae > Camptogramma > Camptogramma bilineatum. The sequence goes on from OY292456.1 coordinate 12,989,128, forward strand.
GAGATCAAATTAGGTTATATAAACATATTGCTGGTGATTGCGGTACATTAGAATGAAATGCTACCTAGTTTCTAACTCTATAATGGTTGTTTGTAGAGCTTCGTATTCAATAGTCATTTAACAGGAATAATCGACATTTCATATAATAGGTATTACCAATTCGACGTAGTAACCAAGGTCTACAAGCTAACCCGCCCTTGAACAATACAAAATACATAAGTAGCTACAAGTAAATAACCTATCATTACCTTTACCTTACCTAACTATGCGTAAGATAAATCACAGATCTTCAGAACGAAAGTTTGTTACCAAATAAAACACAATTAGTTTATAATTTGTAGCCAGTTCCAGCAACACACCAAGTTCGAAGACACCTACCGACCCACTCAACCCTACTGCTGGGAAGTTTGATCCAATAAAACAAAGTTCCGAACAAACGAATGCATTAAAGTCACCCGCAAACTGATCCAATCGTAATATCGCACTCCCAGACATCGAAAGTTAGTATGCATTGACTTTGAAAAGTCGTCCAAAACTAAGTTGGGTTATGTTTATGAAACTATTCAGATGCGGGTGTGTGCCGCCGATACACATGCAAGAACTCGCGCCCAACTCGGAGCATAGTTCGCTAAGTGGAACAGCTGTAAAACAAAGTAGCGAAGGGTCTAGGAACTTGGTGTGTACGTTGGCAACTATTCGACGGCGTGGGTGCGTACCAGCCCAGCAGGCGGCTCCGCGCGGCGGCAGCGCCGGCCCGACCGGCCCTCGACCGACGCCACACAACTTTGACAGTTTAATTCAAGGAGTAGGCGCGAAACTCGGCCGACGACCGCTGTCGATTTATAAATAAGTTAAACTAGGTTTTAACTAAAGTATGAGCGGAGGGATGATAAGGAACCCGGTGCCTACGCCCCGCCCCCCTCCCGTCGCGGCGCGCCCGCGTGCAGATAAACTTTTAAAATGACTTTGGAAGCTTTTGAGCTTTTAATCGGTAAAGTTGTACAGACAGACAGTTCGGGCACAATCCTTGAACCGCTTGCGCCGGCGACGGCGGCCGCAAAACTTTGTTTTACAGGACTACTTTTCTTCTTGTTTCAAGGTTGGACTCTTAAAACAAACTCCGGTTCGACGGAGTTCGCGAACTCGGGCGCGAACAATTTACAAATTTCTCTCTTTCATAACAACTAACTGCCGCTCGGCGCGCCGGCGAAAGTTGTCCTGCGTAGATCTTAATCGCATTGTCTGTTGCGCTCGCGGCGCGAACAGCTGATTGTGACGACACACTTTATCGAACTTTTACCTAATTCATCCACTATGTGGATCTCCTGAGCATTTCTGAATGAGCCGCGCCAAAGCGTAGTAGAATCGCCGAAATGCGAATCAACACCACGAATATAAAGAACCCTTGACAGGCGTTTTGAAACATGTCGGGGCGATAAAACCGGACACGACGCGACGAGATGGCGCAAAAAGGTTGAAAGATAGCGCCCTCTGATGCGTTTATTCAATTCGTTTAAGTGACATCGATAGCATCGGCTGCGGTTGAAAAACTCGTCTGCCGAATTTGACGGGCGTCCCCTCGGCGATCGCAGATACTTCTTTTTTCAGTTTATGCCTCACCTGCCGGGGGCAGAAGTGCTCTGGCATAAAACACACTGATTGGCGTTTAATTTGCGACCGTCTGCCTTTTATCTGACCAAGATTATATACCGCGACCAAGTACGCAAGTAGTTACTTGGCCATCATTTCATTTTACGGTTCACAAGACTGGCTCCTTGAATTCCTTGATTTCGCGGCGGCGCTTTGATTGAAAAAGTTGCAGCTGTATTTTACATAAAATTCTTATATACCAAGATGGTAACATAAGCTAAATGCAGTATCGGGTATTGCGCGTAAATTTTACGTAACTAGGAATAAATAGGTTGCGGGTGTGTGGGGCGGGGCGGCGTGGGCGGCGGCGTGCGCGCGCAGTGACCGCGCTCGCCTCGCGCTCGCTTGCTCCGCATAGTCCGCCAGGCGCGCCGCGCACACCGCCCGTCCGAGCCTCGAGCTCCGCTCCGACCCGCGTCGCCCGCGTCGCCTTACACCCCGATAAACTTTCCCGACCTCCGCGGCAAGTCCGACGCACTAGTGAAACATTGTGGATTTTGTGAACTTGTGATAAACTCTAGTGCGCGATGAGGATTCCCCTCGTTTTATAACGATGTCGACCCTCGTTCGACCTGTCTGGTAAGTCGAATTACGGAATTAAAAACAACTATTTTCATTTTGGGTTGAATAGTTGGTTATTTAGTCGATTTACGATCGCGATTTTAATAAGGAATTGTTATTTCAGCGGTGTTTTCTTCGTGAAAAGCAGAAAGTGATTAAAAATACTCGTTAACGCACAAATCCCACGCTCGTAAAACCATTTCACAGAATGCTTTCGGATATTAGTTGTGTATGATTAGGTACTGTTTGAAAGGAGTACTGGAGGCGTTAGGAGTTTGAATGTTTGCTTTTGGGTTGATTATTCCTCCCTCTTGGTAATCGAATCACCTCAATTATATCTGGGTGTCGGCAAATAACCGCGACATTTCGTTGAGGTGGAATACTAATTTGCCTCGATTGATGTGTTGACAACTATTAAATCACTCAAGTACTTACTATGTTAATACAATTGGGGATTCTAGTTGTAAAATAGGAAAGTCTAATAAAATTTCTCATATCTTTATTTGGAATCGTCTGATTAAAATTAACAATTACTTATTGATGAGTATTTTTAGAGGTAGGTACATGAAAAGGTAATATTTTAATAAAGCAAAATCTAGGTAGTATTACTTCGTCCTATGAAATATAAATCTCTTTTAATTACAAAACAAACAATATTCTTATAAAATATGTCATTTTGTTTTGAGGTAATTTAAATAAATCTCATAAATAACGTTACGTATATAGGAGGCAGCTAATTTAAAATGTATTAGTACTTCTTTAGTCAACTTAACTGGCTCTTGAAGTAATGTTTATTTTATTTATTATTAAAAATAAAATTATATAAGTAACATAAATACATGAATGAAAAAAAAATTACATAAATGAAAAACAAAAATAGTTTTATTATGAATGCAAAAAATATTTAGCCAAATTTTACAATAGGAATTGACTGAAACAACAAAGAAAAAACAAAAAAATAAAGAAAACTATTTCTTCTAAACTGTAAGGTCATTCATCATACAACACTATGTTTTCATATTTTATATTAGAATTGTAACTCCTTTAGTCAAAATACTTTCAAAAGATACAAATATAGTATAGATTAGGATTAACGGATTCAGGTAGGCATAAACGATTTTCACGGCTCCCACCCCTGAAAGTAGATCAGATAAGCTTCAAATTATTACCTTTAATAGTACCAGAGCTTTATTTAGGTGATTTAACACTTGGGGTCTTCATTATAATATAATTTCACTTGATTTTAATGTAGAAATAAAAGAGAAAATAAAATTAAAGATTAAATTAAAGAAAAGAAAAAGGATTTGCATTTTTTTTATGTTTATCAGAGGCAACTGACTACCCTGCTCTTCCGAACGATCTTCAGAGGATCATTGAATTTTTTTAGAGAAATAATAAACAAATAAAATAACGCTAGACATTTTCGCACAGCATTATGTAGCCTCATAGTAAGCAGAGCTTATGTTATGGGAACCACCGATTGATATATGACTAATATACTTTTTGGTTTTGTAAATACTTACATAGGTACATATAAGCTGGGCAATTCTACTAGATGACAACGTCAATCATTCCGCTGCGGTTTGTTTCGATCTCTTAAATGTTAGCCATTTGGTGAATAGTAGAATAGCTTTTCAAAAATTTGTTCTGCCAAAGTTCAAACCTTTAGCTAAAACCTCACCACAACTGAGTCGTTTATCATTGGTAGAATAGGAAACAGTCGAAAATCTGAGGTTTAGTTGAGGTTTTGCTTGAGGTTGATAAAAAGTTTGGTACTAGAATTGACACCAAGGTAAATATAAAAAACAACCGGACCCGAAACAAATATTTGCAGATCATATAAACATTTTTCCCGCGGCGGGGATCGAACCCGCAACCTCCTGCGTCACAGGCGGGCCTCCACCCACTGCACCATAGAATTCGTCAAAAGAACTTTTGTTCCTTAGAATACAGTCGTGACCTTGTTTAAGTTTTACAAACATTTTAGTCTTACGAGTAATTACGATGTGAATAGTACTTTACTGTAGTTTCACTTAACTAAAGTACACTAAGAACTCAACAAACCACAATCAATTTGATCGATAATTAGGTATTAATGTTCTGTAAAAAATTTAACTTAAAAAAACTGAACCAAACTTAGAAAGTTACAAAGAAAAAATTGACGACAACATACTTCCATTGAATAAAACTGCAAAAAAAAAAAGAATTATTTACAAACAAAAATTTCCATATTGAAGCTCAATCTGAAGAGAGCTATTTAAATAATGTCACATAAATAATCATTTATATAAATTTAAATTTGAAATTTATTTAAATTTATATTTATATAATATAAAGTGTTATTTCAAAAAATGAAAATCTGTTATCGGCTGTTTCAGAAACATAAAAATAAGTCGATTTGTTACAAGGGCTGTGGATTTTGTTTGATAAATTAATAAGTGAAAAGTCAAAAATTTTGGGAAATCAACATGGTCCAAAAGGTTTTGAAATGGTTCAAATACCGCATTTTAAAATTAAAATCACAAAACGCAACAGTTTACATAAACGTTTAATTCAGGTAGCCGCGCCGCCCGCCCATCAGATAAGCCTCAAATTGTTTCCACTCATGCCACGATATCAGATGGGCATTATGCGAGTGTTTTAAACCTTGTTTTTTCAATTTACAAACAGTTTTTCATTGCGCATGTACAAACAAAAGTATTTTGACTTTTAAATGAACACTCGGTATTTTGTATCAGGTTAAAAAAAATTAAGTTGTCACTTGAAAGCTTAGTTGCCTAATTCGATACTACGTTAAGGGCTGGATACCGATAAATTTCTAAATAGTCCGACATTAATAAAGTGTTTTAACTGATGAGCTTTATCAAAATAACCAATTTATACCTACATACTTATACAAACAAATGTTATAAAAAAAATCTTCGGTCGTGATATAAAAGAAAAGAAATTATAAACAAAACTCGCCAGTTTAAAAAGATTCTTCTTGAACTTTTATTGTAAGAAACAAATAATTATTTGAATCGTAATGGGAACTGGATATAGTCTGTATTTATTCTTGCCTTATTATCTTTATCTTTTTAAGAGCCGTGTTGGCCGAGGGGTATAGTACCTCGACTTTCGATCCGAAGGTCGTGGGTTCGAATCCTGGCCGTATATCAATGGATTTTTCGTTTCGAAAAATTTATATGCGCATTAACACGAGCTCTAAACGGTGAAGGAAAACATCGTGAGGAAACCCGCGGCTTAGCCAGCTCCACACGTATTGACCAAGTCTTTCCTGTGGATATGGCCGGTTAAGCTGAGAGGATGGTGTAGGTGCTGGGCAAGCCTACTCCATCTTAACAATGTCCCAGGCACTACAGTGTCCCGATGAGTGTAGGCAAAGATTGCCTCCTGACACTGTATAAATCATCTAGTAAAGATGTAAAGGCCTAAGATAGTTATTATCTTTAGCGTAACTTATAGTGAAAAGTACTCGTATAAGAGGAGGAGTGCCTCTCAGCTCAGTTGGTAGTAGCTATGCCTTCTACGCTTTAGGTCGTGGGCTCGATTTCCACCCAGGACAAACATTTTTGTGATGAACATAGATGTGTGCTCTGTGTCTGGTTGATAAATAAATACTTAATGCTGAACATTTCACACAGCATCATCTAGCCCCAAAATAAGAAGATCTTGTGTTATGAGAAATACATGACTGATATAGGTAGGTACTATTTCTATAAGTACTTTTTTTTTTAATACATAGAAAAACACACGAACTCGAAACAAATATTTTTAAAATTTTTAAATATATAAATACCTATGTCTTTACAAAATGTATACTTAAGTATTATATCAGTTATCAGCATTGCTATTCAGACTTACGAAAATGCATCAGGTTCGATGATTTTCTTCGAAAAGTTGTAGTTTTTTCAGCGAATTTCTTCACGAACACTTTCTGAATTTGGAATACACTCCGAAAAGGTCTGAATCGCACTGCAGGTTCCCATAGCACAAGCTTTTTGCTTAGTTTGGGGCTAGATGGCGCTATGTGAAATGTCCACCAATATTTATTTATTTAAAAGTCAACTCGATGCGACTAAAACGAAAGGTAAAACAGAAAAAACTGTAAAAAATATTACACGAGAAAATCACATAACATAAACCACACTATGGAGAAAAATAAAAAGTTTATTTCGAAAGTAATTTAATTTAAGTATTTATTTAAATAAAAAATATATAAATAAAAATCTAGCAATTTTTTTCAATTGGTAACCTTCAAAAAGAAACGCTTCAAGGTCACAATAAGGAAAAGAAACGAGTTTTACCCGGCCTTATGAAAGTAGCGTGTTTAAGGGATAATAGCAAGCATACGAGTACACGGCGAACGTGGCCGCGTGAGGGTCCGATACGGTTGCGATAACCCTCGCGAACCCTTCACTTAGGGCTGCCTCAAATATTTACTGAAATATCATTGTTTTTTTTCCATAAACTATTGAGTTCGAATAGTTTTGGGATAATCGGAAATGTTTGTCCGTGTAGCGTATAAATAAAATATTTACTGAAACAACACCGTTTTTTCGAAATATTCAATCTGCCAGAATACATTGAAATTAAGGCGCGGACCAACCGTGGTCCACGGAGAGGCTACGCACGTGTGACAAGCTTCGCTTTGCAGGAGACTGTATGTAATTGTGTACACTGCGACCAATGGACACGCTACGCATGAATTGACGGCATTGGTACATACGTGGCTTGCTCGAATATGGCGACCACGCAGCTCAACGCTGTCAACGCTATGCACGCGGTACGCGAAATTATGATTAGTATGAATTCAAAACTGTGTTGCACTACAGTTGTACATAGTCGTGGGTTCATATTCGTGTACTGCAGTGGAAACGTAGACCCACGTTTTCAAAGAAATGAACCCACACAGCTAAAATGGGCTGCGTGCCCGTGCACAGCATGCGTTGCGGTGGGTCTCCGCCTTTAGTTCGGTAACTTGCGACAAAAACAGTGTTAATGTTTGTCTGCAATGTTTGTCCCATGGTTTAAAAAAAATAACAAACGGATTGTATTAGTTAAGCATTGCATTTTAATCAAATACGACATCTGCCCGTATAGACAGAAGAAACTCGAGTATGTTTGGTTATTTTCGGAATAATCGATTAGGTAATGTTTAACGAATTCAGAAATAAATACAAAGTTAAATGTAGCAGAACCTAGATACTTACAAGTAATTTTTAAAACTAGATAATATGGATAGGTTAGATATTCAGAATGCCTTCCATTATTATGAAATATAATAGAAAAAACTGCTGTGGCTACTTGAAAAACATGATGAATGATATCGTTCGCTTAAGAATTTTACACAAATAGTGTAGACAAATAATGCTAAATTTAACTGAATATATGTAAATTTTTTTGTACAACGTTTTGAAACAAAGCTTTTGAACCTATACGATAAAACAGTGAAGTTCTTAAATAATATGTTTCTTTTTCATAGCTGTTATTTTGTATTACAAAAGTTAATCTCTTGGTTTTGAAAAACCTGATTTTTTTTCTCATTATTCTGGTAGAATCTAAAATTTACTATGAAATATGGCACAATATAGCGTGACTCACATTTCTAAATATAAAAAAAAGCTCTTGCAGATATTATTCTATGTTATCCTGTGCATATTTCGAGTGCATGCAAAATTGTAATTGAAAAACCCTTTCAGTTTATTAAACAATTCTCAATTTTCTTAATATTTTTTCACCTTAAAACTTTATTCAGATGATTGCAAACACTTTAAAATTATCCAAATCTGTACAACCTTTCTTTAGTTATGCACTTACCACCTGACATCATTTATTTTTTCATTGTATTGTTTTTAATTAACCTCTTTTGTCCCACTGCTTGGCAAAAGTCATTTCCATATCTTTCCAACTGTATCTAAAAAAAACTACTTTCTTTTATTATGTAGAATAAACGAATTTTTAAGAAAATATTTAAGGATTTTCTAGCGTGGCAACCTTAAGTGCAACATCGCGAGGGTAAGGGGTGCTACACGGTAGTCACTATGCTCCACACGAAGTTCCATTACCCCACTTATTTTAACTCAGTGTAACTATTGCAATATTGATTTTTACACTCATGTGTTTCATTGTTCTGTGTCAATCGATGCGGGGTCATGGTTTAAAGTTGAATCAATGTCATTTAACTTTGCATACCCATTAATATTTACACATTTTTTTTGCTGTAAATTAACAAACGGATTTTTATTTAGGTCCCAATTGTATCGACGTAGGCTTATAATCCTGTGGAGTTACTTTTAAATATGTTCTGTTCATTGCTTCAGATGTTAAAAAAAGGAATATTTTACTGTTTTTAAATATGTCTCGATGACTGCCAGAACATGGTATCTAAATAAAACTCCCAACGAACGCGTTGAAATCTTTTATAAGACGATTTGGCTTGAATTTTATTATTAATGAAAAATGGTTCCTCTAAACTAAAGGTTGAAAATTGTTTACTTACCGTCTCTGCTAAAATGAACTTCACAGCCATATTATGTATCTACCTAGTAGCTCTGTCTTCATAAGCTTTGACGCTGCTCCATAAGCCTTGTCCACTTATCAGTCAGTCTCAGTTGTTATTCCCTGAAAACTTATCCGAGCTTCCTTTTAAGCCATTTAAACACGAAACTCAATTCGGGGCCAAATTGGCAGAGTATTTATCTTCCCGGGTAGTCGATTTAAAAGCAAAATCACGCGAGCACACGACGCCATTATCGCGCGCTCAAGATCCGCAGGCCCGGCCAACTCTATGAATCTAATCCGGAGGATTTACCCGCTGATTTACAGTCGAGCGAGGCCAAGGAGGGCGCTGCTTGAAAGAAAAGTGATAATGTCTTAATCCTACCACACTCGAGTTTGCTCGTATTCACCCCCTCCTCCCAATTTTATGGTCGCCCGCGCAGACGGCACGTTTTGATTTATGATTTCAATAATTAAGAATTCTAAGGTGCAATTTGAATTTAGGAGCCGCGATGTCTGAGGGGCCCGCGGGAGACCGACGCGTGTTTGTTATTGCCCAAGGGCGGGAAGGGGTCTCTTGGCTTACCTTTCATTTTCTAAGGAATTATAGCGGAGTTTCAAGGAATTATGGGAAATTATGAAAACGTGCGTGTTCTTATTGTAATGAAGACAGGAATACTCTATCTGCACCCTTCAAGTCTTCGAATAAAATAAAAGACACCCTTTTGTTTTATTTGAAACTAGTTTCTAGCTGCAGTTTTGCCCAAATATAAAGTAATCTTATTACTTTTCTATAAAATATTTACAAAAAAGTTCAGTATTTTCAGCGTAATGTGCTTACAAAGGGATATACAAATGGTTGACTACCCGTCATTCGACCTTCTAATAATTCTTCTCAATATCAAAATTCAACAAAAAAACGCAGTTTCGATCTCGCTCTTTGCAGTTTTTCGATTTCCGAAATTAGAATTAGAAACATTTAACTCTGCGTAAACCGATTACGATTTTCTGAGTTTTCGATCAGCACTCAGAATCACATTCAATCAAACGATCCAAGTCACGTCGCAGCCTCAGCGTCTTATATCTCGTCGTCTTATACTCGTCTTATCTCGTCCTAATCTCGCGCATTACAATTAACGCGTCCCGGATAACCCGACTCGCCGCCCGCTGATAAAGGTCTTCTGGTTAAACTGATTAAGCATCTACCCTCAGGGTTTATCTAATTACCATACAGACGTGAGCTGTGGCCAGAACGCTCATGTGTGCTACCTATGTGGCTTAGTTGTGGCATGGGAATAGAGCAAGTGGAAATTGCTTGTATTGAATTTGCTTTGGTACGATTTAGAACCTTTACTGTCGAAATTCTTCTTGTAACATCTTTTGGCATTAATGGTTAGTGAGAAATAGCCTTCTGTTTTTGTTTTTGTTACCATAAATGTGTTACGGTATCTATAGACATAGAAATGACCAAAAGTACAAACTTTTGGTCATCTCTATCTCTATCCCCGCGTTTTCACTAACGATAAAACATGTTGCAAACATATATCTATCTTTATTAACTCTCAAATAGTGAGTGCGATAGGTAGCTGTTTACAACATGTTTTGTCGTTGGTGAAAACTCGGGGTATAGATTCCGTAATATTCATATATTATTACATTATCGTAATCGTCATTGTCATTGCATAAGCAAAGAGGTTTGACAATGACGATAATGTTAATGATTATATGTATTGATGAATAACAGATATCTTAATTTTGAAACTAGTACGCATTTTGAAATCGACATTAGGGTTCCTTGTGTCAGAAACAGAGTATCTGAAACTATACATATACCATACCTACCATAAAAAACGATTGGAATTTTTACAAATATTTTGTCCTGCCGCGAAGATCAACCACGGTACATCTTGTACGTTATAAAAATTATTGTAAAAAGGTTTTTGTCTGATACACAGAAGAAAGGGTACTCTATTCTTTAAATTGAAACCAGCAAAACACTGATGAGTAGGTCTCCTCTAGTCCTTCAAGTATAAATCAAAATGCTCGTTTAATAAGTTGAACGCGATAGGAAAACCTAGTACGTCTCAGCCGGGGAGGGTGCGTCACGTAATGTTTGCCCGGCGCCGTACTATCGGCCTTCCTGTGGGCTCAAGATACCTCAAGGACCATCGATCGCAATCTCAACGCGCATATTGCACAACTTCGGACGAAGATAGCCGATCGATAAATCAGACCCGGTTTATAGAGTTATGACATTGTTAGTAAGGGTAGGAACCCGTTGGATATAATGCGTCTTTGGTAACAGATTTCAGCGAAAGACAAGTAAAATAATAAATGAATTTGAACTAAGTCGAGCCTCTCAAAGAATGGTTATCTTTAATGCCTACAACTCGCAGCGAGTAAAATGGAAAAACCAAATGGAATTGTTCAGTAATGAAATAACCTTTTGTTTGTGTGTGGTGTGTGCGATTTTTTGTTTGCGTGTGTTTGTAGATTAGAATTATGATTAATAATTAAAACAAATACTTAGTGAATATTCCGTTGTGCAGTTTGTTGAGTAGGGTTTCACGAGATAATTCTATGAAAAACTTTAGGTGAAATATCTACTTTCTTTACAACTGAATTAAATATTTTTACAAATTACGAAAAGAAAGAAAAATAACATTATGTTAGACAAATCTATTTATTATTTTGATAGTGAGAACACACAAGGAACGATACTTTATTTTTGGAACACACTGTAGAGAAATTTACAATTCCTCCAAAATCGATTCAACCTCATTAAATGTTTCATGATGAGTCATTTTTAAAAATAAAAAAGTTTTTAAAAACTTTGACATACTTATCTACAAACATCAATAAAAGTTTTCTGGAAGTTTTGCCTAAAGTTCACAAAGTAACATTTTAAAAAGTTTTTATAAATCGATAATATAAGAAAGTCGGTGTTTATCAAAAATCAATGAATGGTATACATTTTTGCTGCTTTATTCAAAACAAACAAACGTTTAATTACGCTACCGCGGTTTTATCTCGGAAATATTACTTGATCATTTTGTATCTCGCTCGTTTTATTTTGTTAGATGATTCCCGGCTATCATTGATTGCTTTTATCCCAACCTTTAAAACTATAACCTGGTCTGAAAGCTCTTGAGTGAAATGGTTTTTACGTGGGAACGATTTTTGTGCAACTGTTCAAAATACCAAGTGCTTCAAAAGTGTTAACGTCGATACAAAACGCCGAGAATCATTTCCGCGTAAAAATATTGTGATTGTGGATGGAAATACGAATCGCAAGTACAATATTTTAATTTTTAATATGAATTTTATGTTTTTTTGTGTAGTTAGATTGGAGCCTGACTGTAATGTTTGTTGCAGGGCGACGCCTTTGAGTACACAGTCGTCGCTGTCCCAGATAACAAAAAGAAGGTTAGAGTTCGGCGTCGATGTTGAGACATTCAGGTACGACAAACGAGTGATAAACAACGACGCCTCGATGGAAGAGGAGGACGTGTTTGCGAAGCGAAGAAGAAGGCTCCTAGACGATGAAAGGCATGACATAGAGTCACGTCGTCGCCCGTACCCAATGCACAGGCCGCAAGTCATGCGGCAAATCGAAAACGAAGACGAGAACCTTATCCGAGAAACTCAAGCAGCACTGAAATCACTCTCTGGCAACTGGACGCGGAACCAATCGCCACCAGTCAGCAGTGAAGATAACGACGATGGCAATGGTTTCGAAAACCTCTTTGATGATAAGCGGTCCGACAAAATGCTTCCGTCTTCCCCATCACAGTCTTCCGAAAGCGCATCGCAGAAAAGCTACACGTACAATGACGACCGAACTGATGATCAACACACCAACGGCGTCAATGAAAACGACGAAAAACGTAGATCGGATGAAGAGAAAAGTGAATACGACAGACAAAGCAAATATTCACACTATGACGGGACGAATTTTGACGAGTTAGGCGATTCATCGAACGAGTTAGAAATAGACTGTGATGACGACGAAAGTGACTTCAAACATAAACGAAAACCTGAAATGGTCACCGTGAACAAGCAGTCGCTGTTCAACGCTTACAAGGCCGCGACGGCTGCGCTGCCGTATTCCACGCAGTCTGCCTTCAAGCCTCCCGCGGAGGTGAAACATAGACTGCACAACCCGTCACTGCCAAGCGAACCGTTCGGGGGATATTCGAACGATCATGAGAAGAGTTCTGTGAATAAGGGTTCTAAGCAGTACACAGTGCTGCAGCCGGCTGGGGCCGGGTCGCGCGCGGCCACTGCCTTGCAAGAGGCGCGCGCCGTGCCCACGGCCCAGCCGGCCAGGGACACGCGCCCACCGGCCACGTTCTCCCCCACAAACTCCAGAGGTATAAGCCCCGTTCACCTCAAACAACGATAGTCAAACTTTCTTAACGACCTGGCTATAACGTAGAACTCGCTATGAACTAAGTCAAAGTTTGTTTCAAGGTCGTCCCGCGATATCTCAGCGTAACAGTCTCGGCGCTTCCGAACTGAACAGCTGATAGCCCAACTTTACTATCAATACTTGCATTTAAAACAATAATAAAGAAAACTACAAACCTGCTACTACGTATTATCCTTGATTTTAGACAGCACTCTTTCTGTTATCATTTTAAACAACCCTCATTTGCTGAGTTTCCGAACCGTAGGAGCGGGACTGAAAACAAATCATGCCTCATTTGTAAGAAGTCTCCATAATTCAGTTGGCGACGGTCAAAATAAGGTTAGACTCCACCTACGCAGACGCAGTATATTGCTGGGTACCTAAACGTTTTCCTCGTATTTGCTGGATGATAGCCGGTTTTACGTCAGGCAATAAAAACGGGTCAGGACGGGCGGTGGGCGGAGCGCTGCGCCGCCCCCCTTTTTCCTGAAAGAAAAATTGCTAGCCCGCGCAGCCGCCTGGCGTTCTTTATTTTTTCTTTGGAGTTGCGAGGGAGGGGGTGAGAGGGGCGGGGCTGCGCAGGTACGCCCCCCCGCTGGCACGCCCGGCCGTATCGATCGCCCACGCCCCATCCGATGATTAGGAAAACACTAATTTGTGCACCGGTCGATTTGTTCGCAGAAGGCAACAAGTGTCCGACGCCCGGCTGCAATGGGCAGGGCCACGTCACCGGCCTCTACACACACCACAGGAGGTGAGTCATCCGATGATTCCTGAAGGCTTTACTAATCTGACCTAGATCGGTAAAACTAGGTACAAGGACAGCCGCAATAATAGTTCACCCACGGATAAAATATGCTCTATATCCGCGGTTGAACACTGCCTTGAAAAACCATTAAAAACTGAGTCGACGATGAGTTGAAATACCTTGAAACAAAAAGTACCAAATAGTCATTAAGTATGGTACTGCGTTTATTGTATCGCCATATTTATGAGTAAACATGGCTAAAGTTATAAATTATTACTTGATACAAGGCAATGTGAATTAATTAAACTCTTGAGTTTTCAATAGCACATTTTGGTCCTTTAATAAGTAATGATCTCTACATAATAGAATAACAAGGGTTTTTGCTCTTACGTTTATATCTCCGTAATGTTAACTTCATATTTTCATTTTGGATGAAAGAAACATTACTGAAATTGAATTCCTTTCCTCAGTCTGTCAGGATGTCCAAGAAAGGATAAAGTTACACCAGAAAGTGAGTACACCGCTCGATTAACAAGTTTGTTTAACTTGAGTTGCGTATTCGGTTTGTTTCTTCGTCAGTTCTTTTATTGTTATGAGTTTTAGTTATTTTTAGCTTGGTTATTTGTAATTCTAATTTTAAATGTAGTGTTGTAAGTATTTTGTGGTATTTTCAGTTTTCGGATGTTGTGAAATTATTTCATTATTTTACTTTACCTACATTATTTTTAGCTTCTCATTACACATACGTTCCCGTATAAATAGACTTATTTAAAAACTTTTTAACTACGACATGCTGATGAAATATTTTTCAAATAGAAACAGAGTTGGAGAAAAATTGCATCACGTTGTTGACTTATGACTTCTGCTAGCGAGTCCACATATACTGATCGCAGCAGCAATGCAAAAGCCTATGCCGGAAAGTGGTGCCTTTTTTCTTTTGCGCGGCCATCAACCTAACATTAAAATAAAAACTCTTATGAGTAGGTATAACAAACAATATTTGTGAGAACAGTATACTTACACAAAGCAAAACAGTTTTTTTTTATTCAACAAGTTCGATTCCTGGCCAGGAAAATTATTATTTTTAAAATCTAATGATGTAGTTTTACTTTTTATTAAAATCGGTTATGAGACTCCTTTGAGTGTTTTTAGCTATTGCTAATAATTTCAGATCTAACCCTAGAGGCACTCTTGAAAAACTCATCCTGTATAACCGAGAGAAAATGACTGAGAGAAGATGTAGGTATACTGTTCTTACAAATATTATTTGTTATACTCCTAAGAGAATGTTTGGTTGATGGCCGCGCCAAAGGAAAAAGGCACCAACCCATACAAAATCGGCATGGCCATTTGCATAAGTGTCTGACTTCAGTTTAACTGGCTAGCTCAATTTAACAGTTTTTCTGACCTTACTTTTGCTTGCAAGACCATGTATACCATCGTTTAAAGATTGTAAATTAAACAGTTTTGGCGTTGCACGAGACAATCCTAAAGTGCCCGACGCCCGGGTGCAACGGTCGCGGCCACGTGAGCTCCAACCGGAGCACGCACCGCTCGCTGTCTGGATGCCCCACGGCGGCTGCCAGGAAAGCTGCGGCGAGGTCACAACGGATTAGACCTCTATGTAAGTTAATAACACCAATCATACACACCTAAATCACGTATGTTTCCTATAGGGATAAACAGAGACTACGGTTCTATACTTGCTACGATCCTGAAATTTTTCGCCTCATTCTATTTAGAGTAGGTACTTTTGACCCTTGCAATTGACAGATTGATTGGTGTTGTGTTGTGGACCAAATTGATGACATTTTGGCTACAAGACTCTATGTCATTAGACCTCTATGTAACTCAATAACACCAATCATACATAACTAAATCACGTATCTTTTCTATAGGGCTAGACAGAGACTACGGTTCTATACTTGCTACGATCCTGACATTTTTCGCCTCATTCTATTTAGAGTACTTTTGACCCTTGCAATTGAAAGATTGATTGGTGTTGTGTTGTGGACCAAACTAATGACATTTTGGCTACAAGACTCTATGTCATTAGACCTCTATGTAACTCAATAACACCAATCATACATAACTAAATCACGTATCTTTTCTATAGGGCTAGACAGAGACTACGGTTCTATACTTGCTACGATCCTGACATTTTTCGCCTCATTCTATTTAGAGTACTTTTGACCCTTGCAATTGAAAGATTGATTGGTGTTGTGTTGTGGACCAAATTGATGACATTTTGGCTACAAGACTCTATGTCATTAGACCTCTATGTAACTCAATAACACCAATCATACATAACTAAATCACGTATCTTTCCTATAGGGATAAACAGAGACTACGGTTCTATACTTGCTACGATCCTGACATTTTTCGCCTCATTCTATTTAGAGTAGGTACTTTTGACCCTTGCAATTGACAGATTGATTGGTGTTGTGTTGTGGACCAAATTGATGACATTTTGGCTCCAAGACTCTATGTCATTAGACCTCTATGTAAGTCAAAACACCAATCATACCTAAATCACGTATCTTTCCTATAGGGATAGACAGAGACTACGGTTCTATACTTGCTACGATCCTGACATTTTTTGCCTCTTTCTATTTAGAGTACTTTTGACCCTTGCAATTGACAGATTGATTGGTGTTGTGTTGTGGACCAAATTGATGACATTTTGGCTACAAGACTCTTTGTCATTAGACCTCTATGTAACTCAATAACACCAATCATACATAACTAAATCACGTATATTTCCTATAGGGATAAACAGAGACTACGGTTCTATACTTGCTACGATCCTGACATTTTTCGCCTCATTCTATTTAGAGTAGGTACTTTTGACCCTTGCAATTGACAGATTGATTGGTGTTGTGTTGTGGACCAAATTGATGACATTTTGGGTACAAGACTATGTCATTAGACCTCTATGTAACTCAATAACACCAATCATACATAACTAAATCACGTATCTTTCCTATAGGGCTAGACAGAGACTACGGTTCTATACTTGTTACGATCCTGACATTTTTCGCCTCATTCTATTTAGAGTACTTTTGACCCTTGCAATTGACAGATTTATTAGTGTGGTGTTGTGGACCAAATTGATGACATTTTGGCTCCAAAATGTCCAAAATTTGGTCCAGGCCAACACCAATCAATTGACTTTTATCATGTTCTAATAACTGGGCACCATGTTACATTTTACAGTATAGGTATTTTGCTAGATCAGAATTTACCTACAGTAGTATCTCCTCCAGTACCGTCGGCGCCGGTGATTGATGGTAGCGAGTGCCGTCGTGAAGCTAACCATACCGTCAGCAAAGACTAGGAAACGTTTTTTGAATTCGTTACACAAACGATGGGAACTAAAACGGGAGCTAGTGAAAAGTTAAAATGTAGTATGACCTTCTCCAGTACCGTCGGTGCCGGCGACGGTAGCGAGTGAGAGCGGGCCGGGAGAGAGAGTTAGCGCGAGCTGGTAGGAAGAAGCGGTAGTTAAAAGATACTATGTAGGATGATCTATGAGCGTGCCTTTTAGTGCTTGACTTCACCTCAACTTTAAATTCCCAACACAACCGACCCCGCTAACACAGTCGCGTGTGTTAACTATAGTATGGTCTCTGACAGTGCCACTGGTGATTTCTGACGGTAACGAATCAAGGCGAATTATAGGCGTATCCTAGGCTATTATGAATTCTCAACACATGCGACGGGAGCTAGTTAAAAAATAAAATATAGTATGATCTCCTCCAGTACCGTCGGTGCCGGCGACGGTAGCGAGTGAGAGCGCGGGCCGGGAGAGAGAGCGCGAGCGCGAGCCGGTAGCGTCGGCGTCGCCGCGCTCGCCCGTTGTGAAGCGCGAAGCCCCCGAGCTGCTGGTTCCGAAGCGCGAGGCCGACGCGGAGCGGGACTCCCCCGCCTCCCTCGCCGGCATGGAGACGCGCCACGCCGGGTACGGCGCGCCGCCAGACCAACGCTCGCCGTACGAACGCCCGCCTGATGATCATGTTCGCTCGTACAGGTAAGACAACTGCTAAATGTTCGTTTAGGTAATGGCTAGCTCTGGTGATTGAGTTTTGGGCCAACCGAAGGCCTCCGTCACGGTTTATCGACTATTTTTCATGTTCTTTTAACAATTTGGACAAATCTAAACACAAGACACGATAGGTACCCAACTGACATCGTATTCTCCCTGATAGTCAAATGAACGAAAACCGGTACGGCTACGAAACCCGGTGCTACGAGGGCGCCCCGGCATTTGAGCGGTACGACCCCGCGCAATGCCCGCAGCGACCCTACGGCTGGGAAGAGGAACGGTACCACGACCCACATCTACCCACCCCGATGAAGACCGACCAATCCGAACAAGAGACACCGACCGGACCAATTTACCCTAGGTACGTTCCGCTTGCATTCGCTATTGATGTATCATTTATGTGGTAAACGAGACACCGGTAAACAGTAGGCTCAAAATAAAAATGCAATCTAATTTACTTAAAAACGGGGTATTCACGGGTGAATGTTATCCGTCCAGACCGATGTACCACTACGAAACGGGTACGGGAGTAGCCGGGGTGGGCGCGGTGAGCGCGATGGGCCCCGGAGTGCCGCCTGGCTTCTCCGCCATCAACCTGTCGGTGAAGATCGCGGCGGCGCAAGCGCAGCGACCCCGCAGCCCCACGCCCCGCGACCCCCGCGACCCCCGCCCCGCCATAGATCTATCCACGTCTAGCGGCAGTCCACAGGTGAGAGCGCTTGATGCTTCACTAAACAGAGAAAGACACCAGGGCCCTATTCACTGATTTACAAACCCAGAGCGAACTTCAAGATTATAAGAGTCTAGTGACACTCGAATAAGCGAAGTTCGTGCTGACCAACATTCCGAAAGCCATTCCGGCGACCTAGCGTAGGGGGCAGGATTAGTTTGCTCATTGCTATTTAACTTTTTGGTTGCTCTTTTTTATCGGCGTAACGTACATTTGTAAAAGTACTTTTCACAACAGGGTCCATACGCATCGCCGGTGTATACGAGCGCCGGCGGCGGCGGGGGCGGAGCCCGAGGCAGCCCGCAGCCGGGAGCTTCGCCACAGCTCACCGCCAGCCCTCAGGTGCCAAGTCCGCAGGGCCAAACCCTTGACCTTAGTGTCCGTTTACCACATAGGTGAGGCATAGCTGTGTGCAACTGTCATTGTGTTGTGTTATCGGTGGATGCTTATAGTTGTGTGTTGTTCACAGTCGCAGTTTCCCTGGAGGCGTTTCGTATAGTCGAGAATCAACGCCGGACAGTGGTGGGAGTCATCCTTATTTAGAAGCATACCATCGAGATACAGCCGGTGAGTTACTCTATCGATGGTTATCAAACTGTTAGGTGATTTAAAGTTTAAACGAATGATGCCCGTCTGATACTTCACCAACACAATTATTTGGAAAGAATCCTGTTTAGCTTGTTGACATTACTTACTCCGCTGGCTCAGTGACCCGAAGTGGGTCTTGGCCTCCGACAAAAGAAGACGCCATCTACTCTCCTATCTTGAGCTAGTTCGCACCAATCCCCATTGTAGAGAACTTGCAGGTCCCTCTCTACCATGTCCCTCCAGCGATATCGGGGACGTCCAACGGGGCGGCGCCCTAAAGGACAGCCAAGGTGCAGAGAGCTTGTTGACATTGACTAATTTTAAAAACAGTCATGATAGCGACAGTATTTAATTCAAATCCAAATAATAAAAACAAACATGCGTTTCAATATTGACTTACCAATACATCTTATTCCATTTCTACTCCAGAAATATATCTTAAATGAACAAAATAATTATGTAAAAGAGCCTCACGTGTTCATTATACCGAATTAATGTAAGTAATTTTCTAATGGAGATAAAATTTATAAACATTAAGCGAGCATACACAAAATTGATTACTCATCTCGGTAAAATTGTAATCTAGTAGATGTAGCGGCTGTTACCTCCCTCTTGTGGGGGTTAAGGCCCCTTTACACTGTAACATGACGTACAAATTAAAACGCGACCGCGATAATCACTCCTGCTGGGATCCACGCCGCAACATGCTGAGAACATACATTGCTACGCTTTTTCCTGTAATACGGCTACCGGTAGAATGCTACCGTATTATTAGTCTTGTTACAAAAAATATTGGACTTGAAATTGTAGATGTACGAGTAGGTTCAGAACTTCAGTCATTCAACTCGTTTGAAGATTTCTATGTAGATGTGTATTGTGTACCTATTGTATATTCCGTGGCCGAGTTGGTAAAGGCACTCCGGCTTAAGGAGGATCGCTTGTATCATTGCTGGTTTGAATCCTGTCGGAATTGAAAATTTTGATAAGATTTTTTATTTTCAAATGTATTGTAAATGTCTTATGGTAGACAGAGGCACATCTTGTAGATTTATTACATGTTATTGCTAGTACGAGTATTACATCGAATTTATACGTTCAAATGCAATTAGTAGGCACATGCCTGTATTAGAACTATTTACTTGCTGTACTAAAAATATATTCGAACGTCATTTGACTATAACCACTTTCTTAAAAACAAGAAGTTAATTCACACACTTCTTACTTGCCAAACGATGCGGTTACCACTTACCTACATGCTAGCCTACTTATCTACACTTGCTTGTACTTTACAAGCAAAGTGTAGGTATCTACCTTGAGAGTACCTAAATAATAAGAGAAAAAAGCTCGTCTTTTTAAGAATCAAGTACGTACAGAAAGCGTCATTAATTGGTATCCCCCTAGTAAGAGGTCGGTTTACATTCCGTTGCCGTTGATCTCAACTTTTGTAAAAACTTCCTTGCTTACTTATGGATATCTAATTTCGCTCGAGTTCCTAAACGAGCCGATGCAATAGCTGATATAATACCCGACTGAAATCCAAGGTTGAAATGAAAAGGGTCTTTGTTCAAATCAATAGGGGGATACCGATTGATGACGCTTTCTGTACCTACTTAAATTAAAAAAAACTTAGGCCTTTACATTTTTTCTAGATGATTCATAGGTACAGTGTCAGGAGGCCACCTTTGCCTACACTTATCGGGACACTGTAGTGCCTGGTACAATGTTGAGATGGGTTCTTCCCCGTGGTCAAACTATTTAGTCCAACTGGTTTGACCACGAGGAATTATCTTTCCGCGTGGTCAAACTAGTCAAATGAACCTCCCTGTATCAATGTCAAGTTAAAAATGTGTACGTGTTGGAGTAGGCTTGCCCAGCACCTACACCATCCTCTCAGCCTAACCAGCCATATCCACAGGAAAGACATGGTCATTACGTGTGGGGCTGACTAGTCAAGTAAATTAGCAGCCGCTAAATTCATGCTTATGGCACTTATGGTTTCATGATCGTGTGAATTCACGAATTCTATTATCTACGAGTTTTATGATGACACGAATTCACGATTTCTGATTTAAAGTTTTCGCCGAGAAATCAGTTTCTTTGGTAATTGTTTGTGCGCCTGTAATGCCTGCCTATTTAACTTTTACAAGTTTTACGAGCTAAGCACAAAGTTAATTAGTTTATAAGCATTCTTGCTAGCGTCATCACTGCTCTCTTTCGTAATTAACCTTTAGGTAAGTACTTCTTGTGAGTAGGTAACGGTTTATAGCTTCAAATACTTTTTAAATTTGGTATTTACCGCTCATTTTTATTCTTTAAACCAAAAAAAATATCAATGTTAAGTAAAAAATCTGTTAAAAAGTTTCCGGTAAGAAAGAGTTCTTTATAATTAACGTATGGTTTTCCGAGCCTATCGGACTCCAAATTTTCCTCAAAACCTTCAATAGAGTTACGCTAAACGACAGCGAAATTCGCTATAGGTACATGTTTTGGCCAGTTTACTGAAATGTGGATAAATAATTTTGTTATAAAAGAAAACGAAACACAATAGTAACACAACACGACTCTACTGATCCTCAAGAACAATAATAATCCTAAACTAGCTTCCGCCCGCGGCTTCGCTCGTGTGATATCCGTATAAAAAGTAGCCTATGTCCTATTCCCGGTTTATATCTATCTATATTTTAATATTTTAAGTTTGAACATCATCATATTTGAACATATCGAAGTGGAGGCTCTTAGTGTCGGAGGCCAAGACTCACTTTGGGTCACTGCGCCATCCTAGTTAGTTAGTTAAGTTTGAACATAAATATATTAAGTATAGGTACTTACATAAATCTTTATTTTTTTTGTGATTCCTTGTTGGACGTCCTAAATAAATAATTCATGTGTAGGCTACGGCGGGGTGAGTCCACACCCCGTCGCCGGCTACGGACTAGCCCAGCCGGACTACGCCGCAGCGGCCGCGGCGGCGGGCTACGGCGGCTACCAGTACCAATGCGGGGCCTACCCGCCCCCTCCCGCGTACCCCCCGCACGCCGCGCCTTACTCCCCGCCGTGCTACATGCCCCCGCCGCACGCGCCGCATGACAAACCGAAGGAGAGCAGGTGAATATTGATACACAACACTTGATTTCCACAGTGACAAACACAAAAGTCAATCCTAAAACTCCGTAGGGCGCGTGCAGAAAAGACGTAAGACGCAGACGAGGCGCGGACATCTGTCTCTTCCGCGTCCCTTTCATGCAAAATGTATATAAGCGTTGCGACGCAAAACATACAGAAGAGACGGGGCGCGGACGCAAAACTGTTCGCTGGCGCCCTGTCCGCGACGCGTCCTCGTCTTACGTCTCTTCTATCTGGCCCGCACCTAGCAGTGACATGAACATGTGACTGTGTTACAGACGCAACGTCGAGTTTCATCCCTCCAGAATTACATGCCGTCCTACTATTATACATCACACCGATCGAACATAGAATTATCATGCATCACATCTTTCCTTAGCAGCGACATGACAGCTCGACTGTGTTTCATGCCGTCCTACTATGATAGGTACGTGCCACACCGATCGACGATAGAATTATCATGCATCACATATTTCCTTAGCAGCAACATGACAGCTCGACTGTTACATGCCGTCCTACTATGATACATCACACCGATCGACCATAGAATTATCATGCATCACATCTTTCCTTAGCAGCGACATGACAGCTCGACTGTGTTACATGCCGTCGAGCTACATGACAGAAGATTTTGTCACATGCCGTCATGTTACGTGCCACATCAACCATAGAAAAGAATTATCATGCATCACACATCCTTCCTTAGTAATACGACTGACACGACTGTGTTACATGCCGCAACGTCGAGCTTCATTTCAGGAGAATTAGTTACATGCGGTTCTACTATAATCGACCATAGAATGGAATTTATCATACTTATCAGTATGCATGCAGTAACTTTCATACTTTTTGTTTCTACGAAATCGATCCTAACACTCTAACACATTAGTGTCAATGCACAACTTAGACTTTCGAAATCGTGTTAGACATCATGCTACGTTGCTACATGCCGTGCTACGTGGTGTGTTACATGCTTTGCATGGAACAAAAGAAGAAGGTGAATCGTCATGAATAATTCGTGATCATTCACATTATTTTGTGACTTGTTCAGTGAAGCCTGTCAAGTATTATTGACGCTCTCACAATGATGGCTACCTAGTACAAAAAAAAATCTTCAAGGTTCTTAAAATAGTAGAGTTGACGATAGTAGGTACCTACTTACAGAAATACCTTTGTTGATAATACCCCCATTTTGCTCCGAACATCAGAAAACACTTGCCTTTACCTACCCCTTTTCACTCGGTATGGCAGCAATGAATATAGGAACCCTACCTATGAAAATTTGAAAAAATGGAGCATCACTTCTCTTAAGTCTTTTATTGATAAAGGGGAATGGATAAATCTGGCGTATCTAACTAATTTTAAGTTAGTTGTAAGTACTTATACCTACTAATTTAATCTCTAATATTTTTTACATTGTACAATAGTTCCAAACTATTTCCATTGCATTATTTTTGTTAGTGTTTAAAATAATTATTAAGTAAAATGAATACTTGCATAAGTAAATAAAGTAGATTGAGGGTAAGTAATTATTTATTTAAATGTAAGTTGGTATTTATTCAAAGTTGTAAACACAGCTGCTTTGAGTAATAAATAAAACAGAAAAGGGTAAGTTTGCTTTTGTTGATCAAGACAAGAGAATGAATAAGTAAAGTCTGACGTAGAAAGACCTCGAGACGATAATGACGCGCAGCGCGCCTATACCTACTCTATCCCGCCAATACAAAAACTTTTTCGGATACGTTATTTGGAGACTTAAATAACTTTTTAATTTATCATGCCAAATGATCATAATCTTTTAGTTATTTATCGAAGTATTTCAAAATCCGAAAATCATCCTTTTAGTTTACGTTTCTAGTAGAAAAAAAGTATTGTATAAAGTATAGTGACGCGTAAAATTATATTATACGTAACGTAATGTATCCAAACACACTCACAAAATTCACACTTGGTGGATCATTCTAAATATACCGGGCGAGCGCGCAGGCGCGTCCGAGACGCTCTGCGCACGATCATGTCAGATAAACACATGAACGATAAGATACATTCATTTGAATATTTCTATCACAACAACGCGATACTCAACGACAAGGACACAGATATGCGACGGAACAGGTAAGAAAAAACTTTTTGAAATAGTTTCAAAAACTTTTGTAACCTAACGTAAACAAAAATAAACTCGTGTAATAATAGCAATAACTTTGGAATACTTTTACTAGTTTACTTTGCGTAGATAACGCTATTTTGAGGTAGTTCTCATTATAGCGTTACGTAGGTGCAGGTTTGACTTACTTTGTTTATCAATAAATTAATAAGTTTCCGCTTCTCATTTATCACACTATTTCCTTTTGTTTTTTTGATTTATTTACGAGCTTATACTTGACTATTTATTTACAAATAGCTGGCACCGCGATGAGTTTTGTGGGAAAGTGTATTACCGTCTCCGGGAGCCCCGGGAGCTCATCCAATGCCCAGTAGAGCGCTGCGACGGAACTGGGCACGTTTCAGGAAACTTCGCCACACACCGCAGGCAAGCGGGAGTTTCGCGATTTTTGAACTAACACCATTACCCGACTGAGCACGCTGAAATAACAGTCATGTTTTTTTCATCTCTCGGATTAATTCGAAACTCTAAAAAAACAATAAAATCCAATGAAAAAATTCTACTTTTATGAAATTAAGAGAACTGAAAATATTTTCAATTACTTAGGTAGATAACATAAAATAAAATGAACGCCTAAAAACGCCTAAACCATTTGAAATGCCTTTTCGTTCGCTCCAGTGAAGGCTCCAATTTCACGAAAAAGTACGATCCCTTTATAACTCGGAGAGTTGTGAAAATATGATATTCAGAAAATGCTCAAAAGGCGCGTATTCACGAGAGCTCCATGGTACATAAATAATTATTTGAGAAAATCAAAAATGAAAAAAGTTATGGCCGAAATAGTGAAAAAAAGTTCAATTTTTTCCAAATTTTTTATTTTGGCGCTCGATATTTTGGAAACGAAGAAAGATATCAAAAAGTTGAGAAAAATTCATCTGTAAAATTTAGTCAGCTACAATTTGAGCCTAAAACAAAGACAATCGGGTTAGGGGTTTGCCCTGTAGCCTAACCTATTTGAAAAATATAATAGAAGTAGGTAAGTACTTATAAATATTTTTTCGAATTCCGTAGATTCATTTCCAATGTGCTCGATAGTTGAGTGAGGCACGAAATCTGCGAATTTTTATTTTACCACGTCTTTATTCACTTTCTTGTTTGTCTGACTGTCTGTCTGTCATTCCGTCCGTGTGGAATCTTACAACTCAAGTTTAGAGCACTTCCCGATTAGCTTTCCGGCTGAAACTTTCAGGGTAGCTCACAACTCGATGACAATGCATTCTAAATTAAAAAAAAACGTAGTTTTTAGATTACTTATCTAGGTAGGTACATTTTAAAATTAATTGCGAATATGGTCACGAGTTTTGCTCTAGCTTCATATTTTACGTTTACAGCCGTTCTAGACGACAATTGCGCCCCTGAGCAGCAATTTGCGCATTTCCGTGCCAATTGGCTGTCTCCCACGAGATTATGATGCAAAACTAACAGCATGCTTGTAGTTCCGCTTTTGCGATGTTTACTTACTCTCGTACTTATTCTGAAGCCACTATGGTTCAATATATTAAGTATACTTTAATATTAATTCTACCTTTCCTATAAACTTCATCATTTTTTTTTATCTAGTGTTAGATACTAATTTGTGCTAGGTATATTCGAGCTTACCAACACATTAACGGATAGCCTACATAGGCCACCTTAGGCCTAGTAATATTACTTCGTTATTTACATAAACTATTTATTCATAATGAGTGAAACATATCGAGTACAATGAACCTAACTGTCCGTCCATTTGCATTTTACCTACCTACTTATAAACGAGTGATAATTAACCCAAATGTAAAAGTCCTAAGTTGCCTACAGATAATCTCGTACATAAGCTCGAAGTCTCGTACTGATTTGACAATATAGTACCTACCTACCTACTCGTTTAAACAAGAATGTAAAAAAAATTGTTACTTAAGTAGGTACCTATATTTTTTAAGACCAGCTTATAACTTCCAAAATATCGTTAAAACTCGTGCAACTCTGTAGGCACCTTACAAACAATACGTGATACCTACGAACTCAGCCTCTCTGAACAAGCTTTTTGCAGCTAATTTTAAGTTGAAATCGGTAACTCAATCCTTCGCAATGCGAGAGCAACCGACTGCAGTAGTCAATCTAAGTCATTAGAACGTATCGTCGATTCAGCCTTATTAGCTTAACTTTATACAAAATTAAACGCTGCAAACCGTTTGCTTATAGAGGCCGAGTCCGTAGTAAATGATAACCTGGCTTCTAAAATAAGCTGCTAGATTTGGCCCCTGCACGGCATTGTAAGCAGTCTGTATATGTGCAGCCTGTCTGGGTGTCCGCGCGCCGACCGCTCGCAGCTCCAGCCCCACTCTCAGGAGCTCAAGTGTCCCACGCCCGGCTGCGACGGCTCCGGCCACGTCACCGGCAACTACTCCTCACATCGCTCGCTCTCAGGCTGCCCTAGGGCCAACAAACCCAAGAGCAAGCCTAGGGACGGACAGGACTCTGAACCCTTAAGGTGAGCCGCTTTCTCGAGAGATCTGATGCCCCATTCTATGCCATTAGTAACACGCGCAAACAATACCTCAGGTCGAATGACGTAAATAACAGCTGCCTCATTAGTTTGCCACTTTATGCAATTTATTGTTACGTTTACAATAAGATTTGAAAATTTTCACGCTGCTTAGATGCCCTATACCGGGCTGTGACGGATCTGGACACGCTACAGGGAAATTCTTATCGCATCGGAGGTAAGATCATGTGGACAGTTGTAGATGTTTGGATTGTAGATTGAGAGTTGTGCTACTATGATGATATCTGCCTGTTGTTCTCTTGTCTTGATAGACGGTTTGTTTTTATAGTGCATCAGGCTGTCCGATAGCGAATCGCAACAAGATGCGAGTGTTGGAAAGCGGCGGTACAGTGGAACAGCATAAAGCGGCTGTTGCTGCAGCAGCTTCGGCGATCAAGTTTGATGGAGTCAACTGTCCGACGCCTGGTTGCGATGGCTCAGGGCACATAAACGGGTCCTTTCTAACACATCGGTCACTGTCAGGGTGTCCGGTGGCTGGAGTGTCCACACCTACTCCTCAACCGAAGAAGCCGAAATACCCTGATGACATCACGCCGTTATATCCGAAGCCTTATCCAGGTTTGTAAGATTCACTTATGAACTTTCTCAAATCTTTCATTGGGCTATCGATAGGTACATGTGAACCATGGGCGTAGCTATAGCTTTGTTATGGGGGGGCCAAGGGTTCCAAAATACATAGATTGACTAGGTTTCCCTCGAAATCAAAGGGTTTCAACTATTCAAGGGTTCCTAAGGGAGGGGTGGGGGGGGGGTCTGGACCCCCTAAACTCCCTCATATATACGCCCATGATGTGAACCTATCAATTTGAAGAATTTAATAAATTTCTTCTTATTAACACCAAGAATCAGATAGAAAAATATGATAATCTCCAATCCTTAGTGCATGCATTAAAGTCCTTGTCTTGATTTCAGGTATGGAAATGAATATGCAAACAGGAAATGGCGAAGACCTGATGACATTGGAACAGGAGATAACGGAGCTGCAGCGGGAAAACGCACGCGTGGAGTCCCAAATGATGCGTCTCAAGTCTGACATCAACGCGATGGAAACTCATCTTACGCATGGAGAAAGGGTAAGAGTTGCTGAACCTTAAAGTCCTTTACAAGAGAATCATTGTATCGCAACCTTTTCTAATTAGAATGGGTGTATTTAGGTAGGTACCTAAGCCTGGGGAGTCCAGCGGGCTTAAAAAGGTCGCTATTGCAGAATCGCAATATGAAAAAAACTATATTGCAGTCTCTTTTCAATCTCAGTCAATGAAAAGAGATGGCATTATAGTTCATTTTATATTGCGATTCTGCAAGAGCGACCTTTTTAAGCCCGCAGAAAGTAAAAAGAGGAATTCCTGAAAGATTATGATATCAAATAAGCAAACATCTAATTTAGATATCCTCAAGGAAAGTTCTTTGGTACCTACTGGTATTAAATTCCAATCTTTTACAGAGATTTCTAATCTCAAAGATTGTTTCCCTGTTGACATCTAAGAACCTTACTTTCCTATTAACATTTTAAGCTTATAGTCGCCTAAGTGTTATTGTAAATTCCCAAAATTATCAATGCAATGAGGACTCATACCCACAATCTTTCGTTGATTTATTTTAGATAGTTCTAAGTTTTCTTCACAAAATTATAATCTAGAACTTTTTGTCTGACAACTTAGATGGTACGGTCATGGCTACAAACATCCAACTTTGACTGTCACTAGCACATCATGCATTTGTGAGTACCATTCTATTTTCATATGGTACCACTATATTTCCAAAGAAAGGAGGCCTTAACTAAGTAATCAGCAGTGGATGATAAGGTTGAGATGCTGATGACTACTAGTTACAATAACACATA
Source organism: Camptogramma bilineatum (assembly GCA_958496255.1). NCBI lineage: Eukaryota > Metazoa > Arthropoda > Insecta > Lepidoptera > Geometridae > Camptogramma > Camptogramma bilineatum. The sequence continues at coordinate 13,018,037 of OY292456.1, forward strand.
AACTGGTAGCCATGATCAAAGACTTAAATGTAAACAAGCTGATAACTACTTTGTAAACGAGACTGAATTGTAAACTCTTTTCTAGGAGAACCAAATAAGGCTACAACACAACAACAACCTAAACGAGTACTACGAGAATCTTCGCAACAACGTCATCACTTTGCTTGAGCAGGCAAAGATTCCTGGAGGAGGGACAGTCCCGGCCTCAGCTGCGGCCACCCCGGGGGCTCCCCCAGCCCTGGTCCCAGGGGAAAAACCAGCCCACGATAACTTCGACTCGTACCTCACAAAACTACAGAATCTCTGCTCCCCCGACGGTTATTGTCCCGACGAAAACCGACCTATCTACGAAACAGTAAAAAACGCGCTTCAGGACTTTACAGTGCTGCCTACCCCCATTTAAGGAGCGCCCAGCGCCGCCGATACGGACCGACAGTGAAAGACTAGGCGTCGGCGGAGCTTATTCGGATAACTAGTGCAAATTGTGTCGCGTACGAACGCTTGGATATACCAAAGATAGCCATATTCTATGGATAACCACGACCAACGATGTGAGTTTGGCTGTGCAGTGTGCAATAGGTTTACCGGAATGTAAACTGAGTTTGCATTCGTTTACAACCAAATCGGTCGAGTACGAATCGGGATTGTAAAGGACTGTTATAGAAATTTTGGTGAAAATGTCGAAAGAGCGACTTGAAAATTTTGTGTTCTTATAAATTAGGGTAAAATGTCTGTTTTGTAAACCGTTGTATACGATGTGTGACTTCATTAACATCACTAAACACTCAATTCATTCGACTTTTAATCACTAGGCTGGACTCATAGACTTAAATTAAATTTTAAATACTGTTACTCGTATGCTTAAAGTTAATGTTAGGTGAGTTTATACCTATTGTAATAATAAGGAATTTTAGCCAACACAAACACTGAAAGTTTATGTAAATATTGTACCTAATGTCTGTTACTGTTTAGGTAGGTGTCACTTCATTTGTCTGGCTAACTTTCGAGGAAATCTCAGGTTTTATCAAACTGGTATTCATTAAAATAGTTATTTAAGTGAAACTATTATTCTGTCTTAAACTTTGATAATACTGGGAATGTGCCAAATGCTTCTGATTCACAGCAGCTCCCGAACGCTGACGTATTAAGACTAAAATATTGAGATAGACATTGCGATGTAAACAAAATAATGACTCCTTAGAGGACATTCTAGTCAGTTTTTGTAAATAAATTGTGAATAATGATAGTTGTCACGTCGCAAGGGCGTTTTTAACTATTCGTACTAGGAAATAATGAGATCTCACTAGATCAAGTAAGATAATTCAGTCATTAATTGATAATCAATTTTAGGGATAATGATTCATAATTTTCTTTGTTAGCCAATGTTCACTTGCTGTGATTATGTTACGTGTTATTTATTGTTACTGAGGGTTAAACTCCATAGCAGGCATCATTCAGCATCACGTTCATACTAATTGGCAAACACCCTGAAATTAGTTATTCCCTCAATTAAACACTCTTAAGGTCTGGGAATATTGCAATGCAATGCTGAAGTACCTATGCAATGCTGTACAGTTTAACTCGTATATGGAATGTGATAGATTTAATTCTCTCGGGTTAATATTTGTTATTTTGCTACATTTATTTGATGCGCTTGACAATATTTATATTAAAATGTGCAATTTTAATGTTCATCCGCAAGGCGTTTTGTTAAATTATATAATTTTAATTAAAACCACATTTGATACACAGGAATACTGTATTCGCATTTAAACTTATTACAACCTATGTTATTCTGATTCTCACATTATGTTTCTGTAAAATATTGAGTATGTGTTGTTAAAGAGAATAAAATAAATACAAGATTAATTCCCTTTGTTTTGGTTTTCATGAACATTATGAAGTAAAACTAAAGTTTGTAAGTTTGGATGTAGGTAGGTAAACGCATGACGCGTAGTGAGGAAATATTAATTGCAAATAATTATATTTAATTGGCGCAGGGCCTGGAAGAATGGCAAATACAAAGGGAGGCCTATACCAGCAGTGGGAGAGATCGGCCTGCGGATGATGATGATGATATTTGATTGGACCCATAAATGGAGTCGGATTCAGTACTGAAGTCCGATAGACGCAGCGCTGCTATCGCAGAACTAGGATAAGTAAAAAAATACTATTATGGCTTGAACAATAATAATTATGCTATAGTCGTATTGCTCATTATACGGACTAAAAGTGAAGGAAAAAATGTCATTTTTCCTTCAATTTTGACATAAAACGTATCAAAACTAATCAAAATTGAAGGAAAAATGACATTTTTTCCTTCAATTTTAGTCCGTATAATGAGCAATACGACTATAGTTTGTATGTGTAGTTTGTTCGTTAGGTTTACACACCAGAACAACTGCACGACCTTGATTTTAAGAGCCTAAAAGTAAATAAAACAATTAGTTCCCGATTTTTCCGTAGGACTTGAGTGCTGAATCCTACTCTAATTTCGAAATTTTTCAAGTTTTGCTATCAGTCGCGTGACGTCACAACAACATGGCGGGTTGCGGTTTCGCGCGAAAATTTAACACGGTAGATAAAAAGTATTTTTGTGGCACTAACCGGTTCTAAAAAATTATATTATTTAAATATTTTATTAGCTCTCTAGGATTAATTTTAAACACTTTTTGAAAAACGGTGCAATACCCTATTAATAAATCATAGAATTTACTTTTTTTCTAGAGATGAATCAAGTACATAATTCACGCTAGGCTTACATACCGACTTTGACTGACATCAACGTCTCCAGTAAAGCAAATGTCAACGTCAAAACCTCGTGTTTTTGTTGACATGGATTCTCGGAGGGCATTGCCGTGCGTGTCGTTTTTAAAATTTAATTAATTTTAGTGTAAAGAAAACACGTACCTACCTATTTCGAAATGAAGGTGGAGCGCAAGGTCTCTATCTCTATTTTAACTATTTACTTATTTATTTCGTCTTGTTACTTTTTTTTACCGACGAAAAGCACCAAACACTGCTCTACATTTTTCAAACTATTTACTCGCTACTTTATTTCAGAAACGTTATTTTGACTCTGAAAATGATTCAAAAGACACTACTATTCAGAAAAGAAGACAGCATAATGACCGAAATACATTTCAAGGCTCGAAAATTCCAAACCCGGAAAATAAAAACAGCAATGAAGTAGAAGTTTACAATATAAAAATTACACCGCGAATGTTAAAAGGGCAAATAATTAAGGTATAAGTAGTATAATTATATTATTTGTTACATCAATAATATTATGTCCAATATACCTACCTACATTGATAGTTGCATAGAACTGAACAAATTCTTTTTTCTTTCTGTTAATTACTGACAAAATTTCTCCGAATGTTCTTTAAAATTGCTGATATCAACTCAGAGTTTTTTGCTAGCACCTAAGTAATACTCTTTACAGAATAACAAAAGAGCAGAAAGACCATTAAGGAATAAAAAAAATGAAAAGTTCCCCGGCCGAGCCCCCATAGACCCTAAGAAACTGGAACACCACTCCAGAGGTGAAGGCATAGGTGCTGGGGTCAGACATCCTCTGTATGCTGAGAAACTGAAGAGAAAGGAACGGAAGATAAACTATGCACAAGAACAAGCGGCGAGGGCTGAAATTCTCCTAACTGAAGACCAGGGGTAAACAACTTAACTTTATCTTATACTATAATCTACCTGCAACTTCCCTTAGGTGGTATAAACATAGCCTGAGACTTGACACTTCTGAAAAACAGTCACAACATAGAAAAAGCAGTTTTTGAAAATGCACACACCTCTGAAAAACTGTTGCAACATAGAAAAAGCTAGAGAAGTGATTAGATAATGTGTAACTCTATCTATCCAGTTTCATTTTTAATTCATATTCTTATCAAAATTTCTCATATTAATTTTCAGAGGCTTAGAAGTAAGTGATGACATCAAAACCACAGCAATCCATCAACGGGTCATCGCTGAAAATGTGGACATAGCAGCAGCTTCTAAAATATTTGAGTTGGACCTAGAGTTTGGTCCGTACAGAGCCAAGTACTCAAGAAACGGCAGGCATTTAGTAATCGGCAGTAAGAAGGGACATTTGGCTGCATTTGACTGGGTCACAAAGAAGTTACACTGTGAAATCAATGTTATGGAATCCATTCATGATATTAGGTAACTTTATACTTATTTAAACAATCAGGTGAACTTAACCTGAAAGTTGATAGTTTAGAATTTTAGATGAAAGTAAACTATCGCTCATGACCTTAATAAAGGCCTTTAGTCTGCAGAGTGGTACAATCCTACTAATATTATAAATGAATAAAAAAGTAAATTCAAAATTAAGAAAATAAATAAAATAATATAAGTGTGAAAGCTTAGATGTTAAGATGTTTGTTACTCAATCATCCAAAAACTACTGAAAGGATTTGGCTGAAACTTGTAATATACATTGTTTATGACCTGAAATAACATATAGGCTACTTTTTCTATTGGTAGGTACCACGCGAGCGAAGCCGCGGGCGGAAGCTAATAATGAATAAATCACTTAAAAAGTAGTTTCTAAAGTATCAATCAACAAGTAAAATATAAATGTAAACCTAAGTTTTATAAGTTTCAAACAGTGCAATGGGGATGGAGTGCTTGTAGTTTTTGACCGACTTCCAAAAAGGAGGAGGTTCTATGTTCGGCTGTGTGTAAGTTTTTTTATAGTTTGTTTAATTTTGATGAAAAACATTTTACCAACAAAAACCTCAAAATCAAACCTGATAGTATCAAAATTATATTTGCATTCCAGCTGGCTCCATATAGAGACAATGATGGCTGTGGCACAGAAGGAATGGTTGTACATCTACGACAACACTGGCACAGAGTTGCACTGCGTCAAGAGAATGGACAAGATATTGAGGATGGAATTCCTGCCTTACCATTTCCTTATTGCTGCTGTAGTGAGTACATTTGCATAAAAAAAATTATCAGGACCAGCAGGTCATTATGGATAACTGAGTCATAGCACAGAATAATTGCACTAAGTACAGAAGGCTCACATCGCGAAAAAAAATATATAAATAGCGATCTAATATCGAATAGGTAATATAAAGTGCAATTCAGCTCGCGTAAGCGCTTATTGCCTATCGCTATAATCACCTAAACATTGCCTCTCTTTCTAACGCATAACTTTGTCGCTGTCTGGCGCGGAAGGGTTGTGCGATTTGCATGTGAGCCGAACGGAAAGTGGGAATCACAGGCCCACAGCCATACGCCTCCCCGAAGAGGCGCGCGGCTGATCGTACCTAAACTGCCGAGTGAAACCCCCCTGGTCATAGTATACGTATCGGACCGCTAAGCTAGCTGGGAGGATTGTAGAGGTGCTGGGCAAGCCTACTAAGTGTAGGCAAAGATTGCCTCCTGACACTGTAAATCATCTAGAGAAGATGTAAAGACCTAGGTTTATCTTATCACCTAGTAAATATCAATATACTTTCAAATTCCAGAATGAATACGGTTTCATGTCATGGTTGGACATATCAATAGGCGAGATTGTTGGCCACTACAGGAACAACATGGGTCATTCGACGGTTATGACTCAAAACCCGTACAACGCAACTCTATGTTTGGGCAACGCGCAAGGCGTGGTGTCTCTGTGGGCGCCGACCGTGAAACAGCCGCTGGCTAAGATACTGTGCCATAAGACGCCTTTGACTAGCATTGCTGTTGATAGTAGGGGGATGTAAGTACATAGGTCTATTCCTATTATAAAAAAATATCTGGGCGACCGAGCTCTGCTCGGGTGCATAACGCCATCTAGTGGTTTAAGTACGAACCACAATGCACTTGTAAATCTTTTTGCGTGAAAATGCCGAGAAAATGGCTTTTCCCAGATATGACACCTAGCTAGATCGATTTTTCGCCCCCGTAATCAACCGTACCTACCTACTGCAAATTTCATCGAAATCGTTAGAGCCGTTTTCGAGAACGTCAGTACAAACAAACTTCAAACAAATATTGCTCGTTAAATACAATAGGATATGAATCTCTTGAACTACCAATCGGATTTGAAAAATGATTTCTGCATTTGATAGCTCATTTCTTGAGGTAGGTTATAGACTATTCAACATCACGATATTAGTAGATAGATGGCGGGCGAAACCATCAGCTGGGTACTCACTTACCTTGTAGCACGTAACGTAACAGATACCTACCTACAGTATCAAGTTCGTATGATGTTCGTAGCATGATCGCAGCGATCCGCAGGCGTAGGATGGAGGTTTCATAGTAACCGTGGACGCCGTATTCGAGAATTGATACTGTATCTGTTACGTTACGTGCTACAAGCTAAGTGAGTAGCCGACTATCGGGTCCAGCTACTTTACTTATCTATGCTAATATTATAAAGAGGAAAGATTTGATTGTTTGTTTGCATTGAATAGGCTCCAAAACTACTGAACCGATTTGAAAAATTATTTCACCAATAGAATCCTACATTATCCATGATGAACATAGGGTATAGTTTGCGCCCTTCGCTGCTGACTTCGCACGGGTAATTTATTAATTAAACCCATGCGAAGCTGGGGCGAACCCAAAATCTACTATATATACTGGCCATATCAAAGTGAGAAGATGTGAACTGTAATAAAACTATATTTTCCAGGTTCATGGCAACAGGAGGCGTGGATCGAAGTCTCAAGATATGGGATATCCGCAACTTGGACGGGCCGCTGCAGCATTATCAGCTGCGCTCTCAGGCCGTCGATCTCGACTTCTCGCAGAAAGGCATGCTGGCGGTCGGATTGGGGGATGTCGTGGAAGTTTATAAGTATGCTTATCCTATACTATTAAACGAACATTATTTGTATACTTGTATTCTTGTTGAGCAGTGTTGGCCGAGTGGGTTAGTGGCAATGCGAAGGTTGTGAGTTCGAACCCAGCCGTGCATTCATGGATTTCTCGTTTCGAGAAATTTATATGCGCGCTTTAACACGAGCTCTAAACGAAAATCTAAAACTCTAAACTACTAAATGTGGAAATGTACCATATGTGTTCGGGGACATACCTCTGACTACCCCCTTAGACATTTTCAAAGAATCTAAAAATACCTAAACATCTGAAAGAATTATGTCTACCGCACCTCGGGAATACAGTCGTGGTTATATTTCATTTTGTGTACTTGTATGCTAAACTCTTGGGGAAGGTTGTAAGGCTATCATCATTATCATCAACATAAACTATCACTACGGGGGCAACGCTGCGAGGGCGCTGCTAGTGTTAATATAAATCCATCATCTTGAATTATTTCCAGTGACTGCTGCACTCAAAGTGCGAAGAGGCCATACATGAGGCACAGAATGGCGAAATCCATCAGTAACTTCCAGTTTTGTCCTTACGAAGATGTGTTGGGTGTCGGGACCAGTAAAGGATTTACTAGCATCATTATACCAGGTAAGGCACTCAACTAGATCACCATCAAGTTTTTTTTACAAATACTTTTTTGACATCATACCTTCGAGGGGCTGGTGAGAAGTGGCAAAAGAAAAATGTGGATAGAATTTGGAAGACCTTTGTCCATCTAAGACAAAGTAAATTACAATCATGTTACTAAAAGAGTATAAATATCTACATACCTCTATAAATTGTAGCAAGTAAGCGATCGTATGAACAAGTGTGGTCACCATACATTGTTTTTCTAAATTGGATAGATTTTCAAAGTTGAAAACGTAGACTTGGAAGTATCCAGGCCCACTAAGTGCTCTATTTTCTCCAGTCGAGGCTACGTTTGTAATGGCAGCCACCAACGATCAATTCTATCGTCCTTCCGATTGGATCCAATCGATCGTACCCAATCGGCAGCTCACGTTCGATTCGAACTGTCCATTCGGCAATTCATGCCGATCCTCGTCAACACACGGTCCATTCGGCATGATCAAACTGGCAATATCCAATCGATTGGACGATAGAATTGATCGGGAGTGCCCACCATAAGAGCTTAATAATATCTACATTTTCCTAGGTTCTGGCGAGGCGAACTTCGACGCGCTGGAAAGCAATCCATTCCAAAATAAGACTCAGCGTAAGGAGGCCGAAGTGAAAGCGCTTCTAGACAAGATTCCGGCCGAGCTGATAACGCTCAACCCATTCGAGGTCGCCGAGGTCGACGTCCCTTCTATGCAGGAGCAGATGGAGGCCAAGAAGAAACTATTGGTGAGTTGTAATTTTCAAATAAAATTCAGATCTTTGTCAATAGCTAAAAATAAATCATAGTTAACCAGTGCACGGCTCTTGGAAAAGATAAAATTTTGAGATAAGTTTGAGTTTCAACGGAAATTCGATTGTTTCAGTACCTCAAACCCAAGAAAGTGGACACTACTCCAAGACGCAAAAACAAAGGCAAGACTGTTGCGGCCAGAAAGAAGATAATAAAGCAAGTTGGACGACAGGTAATCATCTATTATATTTACAGCAGGTAATCAAAATATGAATTATAAGATTTAAATGACATCTTGGGAAATTTTCAAGTTTCAAATCATAAATTTTTGTCATAAAAATGCGATATTCATATTTATTTTTTTCTCCAGGAATTCATGCAGCAGTCTATAGAAGCCCAGAAACTATTCGATTTGCCAGAAAAGCCAAAAGCACCGAAACAATCATTCGGTGTTCTAGATCGATTTGTATCCAAAAAATAAAAATAAACATTTTTATTCTTAAAACTATTTTATTTCCTTGTCTGATAATAGGAACATTATTTACATGATTTATTTACATTTGCAACATGATCGAAAAATAGAAATTTATAAAAAAAAATGTCTAAACTTATATTATAAAGTTGTAAGGCTCTAGTGCTAAACCGACGAAAAGTGCTGACGTGTCGGTGGCGTAGCTATACGCGCGTAGCAATTACACTACATACACTTCATACGTTTCTAACCGACTTCAAAAAAGGGAGGACGCTCAATTCGTCATTAAAATTTGTCGAGGATCTTCGGAATTATGAACAGAAATGCACCTCAAGAGTGCAGAAAATTGTTCAGCTAATACATTGAAGTAGGTTTTTAAATTTTTTTAATTTAGTCATTTGTCATTGATGCAGCTGTACCGTCGAGTTTAGCACTAAATAAAACATAGCTACATAATGATCAACATAAATGTAGCACATTGGTTAGCAGGGAATATCAAAGAGATCACACAGCCCTTCTGAATCTCTCAGTGAGAATGAGAAATCACATTTCCTTATGGGTGGACTTAATCTTGGGAGACAATCTGGAACAAACAAAATCATACTTGCATTGCATAGATGAGAACGACACAGGGCCGATTATGGTGGCCGCACACGAGATCGTATGAAATCTCGCACACCTCGATTCGACAGAATCCAGCAGTACTATGAGAAAGATAGGTGTGCGCCCAGCTTTGAGAGTGGCTTTTGAGGGAGGAGGCTTATAATCAGCAGTGGGCTATTATTTGAGTTGACAATGGTGATAATGATGGTATTTACTCACACTATGTGAGTGTATAACATCATAATCATCCCCCTCGGTCCCGGCTTTTAAGTCGTTAAGCCATGACGGAGGCCTTTAGGCGGACTAAAAACTCCGTCACCAGAGTTGGCCATTTACTCATACGAACTTACTTACTATGTGAGTCAAGTCACAAGTATTTTAGTTAAAATATTTCTACTTACTATCTCCATGTAGTGTATCGTCATAGCTTTCCATTAGCCCTTCAACTTCACTGTCCATAGATTCTGCATCTGTGTCCTGTAATGTAAAGTGATTAAAAGTAAATAAAGATCATTCATTTTGGGCCCAAATCCAAAGTGCAATTAAAAAAACTAACCACGTTTGTGAGTATTTTTCATACTGCAGGCGGAAAAAGTGATACAATCTTGTTGGGATTATGTCTTTGAACTGATTTACGAACTAAGACATCACATCACAAAATCTACTGAACAGATTGGACAGACAGATCTTGGAATATACATAGTTTATGATCTGGAATATCAGATAGGCCACTTTTTAAATTTGTGGATGTAGACACCTCTGATGGCGCAGTGGGTGAAGGCCCGCCTGAGACGCATGAGGTTACGGGTTCGATCCCCGCCGCGGGACAAATGTTTGTATGGTCTGCAAATATTTGTCTCAGGTCTGGGTGTTCTCTATGTATAATATAATAACAGTAGGAGTAGGGTTACTTACCATGTCATTTTTATCACTCAAGTGTATCACGCCAATGGACTCCTCTGCTTTTAAATGCAGGAAAAAGTTCATTTCCTTATCCTGAAACAAACAAACATTATAGGAAACATGAGAGGCATGATAGTAAGTATTTTCTAGTCAGGCTACACATTTAAATTTTTCCCACAGCGAGTTCTACCCCCTAAACCCAAAATATTATTAGCTGTAAGTATTCTTGCTGTATTTGACAATTATCTATTCAATACAAACGAAACTGTCTTACCTTGGGTCCAATGCCAACAGACAAGTTAGCGCCTATAGGAGCCTCCAATACTAAAATTTGATTATCTTTAAAACACTCTTGAATGTCTGCTTTTGTCACATAACTTAAATCCTGATTGTCTGTGTCGTCTATAACATTTTTCACGCTTTGCTCGATCCAATGCAATTGTCTGAAAAATATTAGAATAGAATATTAGAATTTAAATAAATCATGTTTTAGACTTATTTTACTCTTCACAAGAAAGCCTAGAAGGTACTTTACTGTCTAAACAGCAATCCAATGAGTTGTCACGATGGATCCAGGCATTCGCTTTAGGCTTTTCGCTACGCAGTAGAAATTTTTGTCTGAAAAAGTTGCACTGCACATCGAATCAGCTAACTTCACGAATGCCAAGATCCGTTGGATGGAAGGTGTTAAGTGTAAGTACTAACTTTGTAAGTAGTTTGTCATATTCATTGATGTGATTTATTTGCTTCCGCAAAGCAACTACTTTTTTGCCGATATCACTGCTATTGCAATCTGGACCAGCACCTCTGAAAACAAGACATAAGTAGATAAGAAAACCAAACATATTTTGGATATTATAAGCAGAGTGCATGACTGCATGAGTGATGTGATGAGATCTACTCTAAAACTTACTTCCACTGAATGCTGTTTTTGCTCTTTTTTTCAATCAAGCCGATTCCCTCCAAAACATTAGTGATATCATAAATTCTTCTCTTTTGACGGACAGCCAGTAAATTCGTTGCCTAAAAATAAAACATTGTTGATTTAAAATTGCTGTATCTTGACTGACAGGTCAATGGATGGAAACCAAACCAAAATAAATACTCACAGTTTTCAAATCTAAAACACCATCATTAGCTTTCTGCATCAAGCTTACAAACTTTGTTGTAAGTAAGCCTAATGATTTTTCATATCTTTTGTACTTTAGATCGGCCATCGTTGATTTAAAAATTGTAATTTCCCACTGATAATTTCGTAGAATTTGGCGTCGCGCGCTGCTGATTGAGTGAATGAAAAGAATAAAAATGCAAAAAATTAGTAATCTTGAAATGTTGGTAAAACTGCGCAGAAAGACCATGGACAAGTGACCGGGGTGCGTAGTTTAGAATCTTCTTGCCGGGGTGTGGTGCTATCATAGACAATATACAGATGCTATCGCGAACCGGATGGTGGATGTCACCCGCGTCAAAAGAGACAAGCTCTTCACTAAAAAAGTCAAACAAGATCTAAAGACATTAAAGCAAAGCTCGCCAACAAACCAACACATATCGAGACCCTTTTCTATTGGGGAAATCATCGAAGCCATAAAACTTTTAAAGAACAACAAAGCCGCTGGCCCTGATGCTGGGGCCACACTGCGGGGATATGGCAAATTATTTGCCGGTATTCTGTATTGTGGCTATACGAAATTTGGCAAATAATTTGCCATATTCCCGTAGTGTGGCCCCAGCATGATAACATGTACAGTGCTACTTTTATTAATAGAAAGGGAACTATTTCATTCATTCATTTATTACAACGGCAACTCTAAAGTACAGGTTTCTTGTCTATGGTACAAGTACCGAAGACGTCAGTCAGAAGTAATAATTTCCTTCTAAAAGAGAATTTATCTATTTCGCGTATTTAGTGCGAGTAAAAGTGACAATAACCAACGTGAAACATTACGGTGTGGCACCAGAGAAGTGATTTTCAATGTTTATATGCGATGCTCGTTGGAATTAGAAGCCGGAAAAAATTCATCAGAGACACACAAGTTTTTCGTCGTACCGTCGAATTAAGAGGTATTTGATTAGATCAAATTATTTTATCAGTAACATTTGACTACTCTTATTATATAATACTGGTTATTTACCTTTATTTGGCCCTAAATTGAGAAATTATAAAACGACGATTTGTTGGTTATGTTTACATTGTACTATAGAGCAACAAGGCAATTTTGATACTTTTTTACGATTTCAAACAAAAGTTCCCATTTGGTCGCAAATGTTAATGGTCTCATTTATATTTGCAGGGAAATCTATAAGCACAGTCAGAAGAATTGTGAATGAAGGCATATAAGATAACGGAAAGTTCTCTTCGCCCGGGAAACAGAGCCAGTCGTCCAAAAACTACCTTTAGAGCCAACCTATTTTTTTGAGAGAAAATAAATAAATAAATATATATTTAACCTATAGTCGGATTGCTCATTATAAAGACTAAAATTGAAGGAAAAAATGACATTTTTCCTTCAATTTTGATATGTTTTTAGTCCTTATAATGTGCAATACGACTATAGTTATAAATGTTTTAATTTATAAGATTATTAATTTTTGTTATTCTGCACGCTAACATCATCATTTCATCTTATTTTATTTCTTTATTGTAGGTATGTTTTTCTATTTTATTCAGTGTTAAAATAAATTAGACATGTGTGTAGGTAGGTACCTACTTAAATAAATAAGTGTCATCTAGTTTTGTGTCTAGATTTGTACTATTGTAATTTGTTTCCAATTATTAAATTTTTATTGTATTGTTTTTTTTTTTGTTGTTATTTCGTTTTGTTTATCCTATGTGGAGGTATCACTATCTCTTCACTACTTATTATAAGACAAAGTCGCTTCCCGCTGTCTGTCCGTATGTTTGCTTCTATCTTTAAAACTACGCAACGGATTTTGATGCGGTTTTTTTAGTAGCTAGAGTAATTCAAGAGGAAGGTTTATATGTATAATACATGCCATGTTATAGTAGAGAAACACTGATAATTTTAGAGGTTTCTAATGTGATGTGACCCCTGCGAAGCCGGGGCGGGTCGCTAGTAATACAATATAAATATTTTTTTTTTTACAAAAACAATTGTTTTATATAATAGTCAAAAGGTGTAACATAAAGCTGTTACACACAGGTAGGTTGTACGCATTTAACTTGTGTTAGGTAGGTACCGATTATGAGAAATAAAAAATAAATAAAATGATCAAGTATCAAAATCGTGTAGCTGCATATTTTGGGGTTACCATATAGCTTGCACAGTGGCGCCCCCATTTATGTCTATTAATAGAAGAATGAGTTTATACGCCAAGGGTCCTCAAGCTGTTGACTGGTTAACATGTTTTTTCTCTTCCATTTTGCTACAAAACAAACTACCAAGATATTTTAAAATTTCCAAAGTTATAGCTATTCCAAAACCTGGCAAATCCGAACTTCAACCCGAAAATTATCGCCCTATTGCTCTCTTGAGCTGCACTTTCAAACTGCTTGAAAGAGTTCTTATAACTAGAATAGAACCATTTATAGACGCCGTGACACCTGTTGAACAAGCGGGATTTCGCCGAGGCAGAAACTGCACCGATCAGGTATTGGCCCTAACAACTCACATCGAAGCTGGCTTCCAGAGGCAATTAAAGTCAACCGCAGTTTTCATAGATCTGACGGCAGCCTACGACACAGTTTGGAAACATGGGCTCGTCTGCAAACTTCTATCGGTGATCCCGAGCCGAGAAATTGTGAACCTGATATCCAACATGCTGAGCGAAAGAGAGTTTGAGGTGCACTTAGGAAACACCAAAAGCCGTATGCGCAAACTAAACAACGGACTTCCCCAGGGATCTGTGATGGCTCCGCAACTCTTCAACCTGTACATCCACGATCTTCCTGCAACTACAGGTACTAAATTCATTTACGCAGATGATATCGCACTAGTCGCACAGAGCACTGACATGAAAACCAGCGAAAATATCCTGACTGCAGATCTTGAGATGCTATCACAATACTTTGAGTCTTGGCGACTAATACCCAGCCTAAGTAAAACGGAAGTAACGTGTTTTCATCTCAACAACAGCCTCGCAAATTACGTTCCTACTGTCGACTTCAACGGTGAAAAGTTAAAATTCAATCCTTTCCCAAAATACCTTGGCGTAACTCTCGACAGATCCTTAACATATAAAGAACATTTAAGTAAATTATCTCATAAACTTTCATCCCGTAACAATATCCTCCACAAACTGTGTGGAACGACCTGGGGATCATCCGCTGACTGCCTCCGAACGACTGGAACCGCCCTTGTCTACTCGGCTGCGGAGTATTGCTCACCAGTGTGGCTAGAAAGCGCTCACGTGCACAAAGTCGACACGAAGCTAAATGCCGCCATGCGTTGCATCACTGGAACCGTGAAATCAACACCACTTCACTGGTTACCAGCTCTGAGCCACATAGCACCTCCACATCTCCGTCGTAAGCACGCGCTAAAAAGAGAAGCTGTTAAAATACTCTCACAGCCTGCACTCCCTGTTCACAGTGATTTCTCTTGCCCACCACCTCATAGATTAAAATCAAGACGTCCCCCTTACGCTGCTGCCCAACATCTAAGTAACTTCCAGATAGCAGAAAGATGGAAAAGTGACTGGCTTGAAAACACAAGAGGTTCGTGCGCCCAATGTCTTGACCCCACTTCCAAACACAAAGGCTTCTCCCTGCCCCGCAAATTATGGTGTCGCCTCAACAGACTTCTCACTGGGCACGGCCGATGTAACTACTTTCGGCATAAGTGGGGCTGGACAGACTCAGCGCTCTGTGAATGCGGTGAAGAAGACCAGACCATGGAGCACATCATCTCACGCTGCCCTATCCATTCATATCCAGGACCCTGGACTGACCTATTAGATCTTCCTCCTGAAGCAGTATCCTGGCTTGGGAATCTGAACATTGATTTGTAGATTAGTATTAGTTATTTTTTAAGGTTTTTTAGATTTTGTAAGAAGATTTTTTAATTTTGTTATTTCCTTTAAATGTTTTTTCGCCTATTATAA
This sequence comes from Camptogramma bilineatum, assembly GCA_958496255.1. NCBI lineage: Eukaryota > Metazoa > Arthropoda > Insecta > Lepidoptera > Geometridae > Camptogramma > Camptogramma bilineatum. Next base: position 13,033,282 of record OY292456.1, read on the forward strand.
TTTTGTCATACGATTAAATAAATAAATAGACAATATGGTGTTATGCAGAAGGATTTGAGGTCAAAAACTCGTCAGAAGACTGTCACTGTCATTAGTCCATAAGTCAAGTCAATTGATCAATCAAAGTCAACCAAGTTGTCAACAAAGTATCCGTCCGTGTGACGTGACGGTGATGTGATGAAGTGAAGTGTGAATGTGAACCGAATAAAATTCCAATTTCATCAAGCAAAGCAGCAAGTTATTAATTCAATGCTAAGCTAACAATATTTGATTTTATTTTGCTCAAAATGGCAAAGTGTGGTGATTTTATTAAAAAACAGTTTCCTCTAATTGATGACGAACTCAAGGAGTATGTCGAAGGTATGTTTTAGGTTATAAAAAAGTTATTTCTCGAAAAATGTAATTTAATGTGATTGTCGTACAACAAACTATAAAGACAAGATCTACAATTCTACAATACACTACAACATTACTATGAAACAGTGTGATTTTAATTGGTCTGTAACTTCGAGCTGTTTCTCTCATTATTTTTACCTACTAGTTTTTTAACATTACACTTTGTACTATATCAGTTTACCTATTTCTCTAGGTATCCTGAACAACAGTGCTGGAGAGTTCGAAGACACGGAGGAAGTGTACGAAGCCGTTGGCGAAGTCTTACTCGGTATCTCTGAGAAATCAGAGGAAGACATCAGGTTTGAAACAAAAAAAATCATAAAGATTTCACATTGATTGTTTATTTCATTCTTGTTATTTCACTAGACAAAGTTTGAGCATGCCTGCTAAACTAATATGAATCATTACTTCAATTGTCTACATAGTTTTTTCTTTGTTATTGCATGTTTATTTTTTGTGACATCATAACAGTCTTCAAATTTAATTTATTTTGCTATTGAATAAACTCAAACAAATAAACAACAATATCTTATAGTAAAACTTATGTTCATGATATCCTCTAAAACCAATTATTATTATTATAGTTAGCCCATTATGTCCCAATGCTGGGCAAAGGCCTCCCCTAGATCCTTCCAAACATCACGATCCTGTGCCATTTGGACCCACGCCATGTGAATAATAAGAAACTAAAACCAATACATAAAAACAAGACCTACATTTGAATTAACCAAATGTAACTTTAATGAATCTTTCAGAAAAATATGTGAGAAGCTGCTACATATGCTGCAACCTAACATGACAAGTGTGAATAATGGACCACGGAAGGTTCTTGATGCACCAATCCACTTAGCCTCCATGACAGTGCCGGTCAATGATACCGATGACCTAAAGAGTATATGGCTGCAGACTAGAGATGACAGCTTTGTAAGTACATTCTTGATATAACATCATAATCACACTAATATTGTACTTGCGAAAGTTTTGATGTTTGAATGGATGTATGTTTGTTCATCTATAACTCGACAACCACTGAACCGATTTGACTGAAATTTAAAATATAGATAGAGAATGACAGGGTATACTACTCTCTACTACTCTTCAACTAGCCAGCTTATAGACCCCTAGAGCATTCTAGCAGTGTCCAAATTCGGCTCCCATAACACTTAACTTTGTAAAGTTAATTGACATAATTAGGTGTAGGAAATTAATCTAATAGGAAACTACTCAAGGTTTAGTTCAATTAACCTTTTCTCTGCCCTGGCTCTGTGCAGGAAAGAAATACAGCAGGAGCATGCATGTGGACACTGAATGCATTAAGGAGTTAGGAATTTACTAGGTTAGGCATATTTTAGGTAGTAGGCCGAGGAAATGTTGGCGTGACGACCTGGACAACTTTCAGAAAGGCTGGTGGGAAGTGGCGGGTGATCGCGAGTATTGGAGGGAATTGGGGGCGACCTTTGCCCAGCAGTGGGACAGTATAGATTAGCTAAGTAGTAGGCATATTTTATAACTTTTTCTTATTATTCTTTTTGTGTTGAATTTGAGATAAATTTACAGAAAGTGGATGCTAGAAAACTAGAAAAGGCAGAAGCGAAACTGCAGCAGAAACTTCAAAAGGCGAAAGACACAAAAAGTGCTCCAGTGGCCGCACCAGTCTTACAGACTGCGACGGCCTCACAGGTCACCTCGAAGAAAGACAGCAAATTGGAAGCAAAGGGCAATAACCGCACACAAGATATTAGGATAGAGAACTTCGACATTGCTTATGGAGACAGGTATGCTTTTCATTATGTAGTACCTATAATGGCGATTTTGATAAAAAGAGGCTATCAATTGGATTTGGGAGTCAAAGTAAAAGATATTGGCAAGATTTCAATATTATACACTTATAAATGAATCGGATTTTTAGGCATATGTCACATTAATTGTCGGTCCCGGCTTTTAAGTCGTTAAGCCATGACGGAGGCCTTTAGGCGGCCTAAAAACTCCGTCACCAGAGTTGGCCACTTGCTCATACGAAAGAAGAAGAGGCATCTGTTGCAAAATTTCCAAGAAACTTTCATCAGTTTATCAGTTTCATCAGTCATTATCAGAAACTAGCAGCGCCCTCGCGGCGTTGCCTCAATAGTGATGGTATATGGTGATGATGATGATGAAAAGTAGGCTATAACCTTTCTGAGGAGTTTAGCTATCAAAAGCAGCAAGAATTTTTCAAATCTGGGTACGTTCCTGAGATTAGCGCATTCAAACAAACTCTTCCGCTTTATATATTGGTATAGTAACTGTTATAGATATGTAGTGTCTCAATGATGGTTCAAATGTTGGTGCATGAGCAAGTGAGTCAGAACTTGGGCCAAAGCGGTTTCCTTATATAATACTTCATCCCCACGCAAAAAGAACCGCCTTTGAGTCTAATTGCGCAAAAGGGAGTTCCCATACATACATACATACTTCACTGGGTGAAGCAAAACAGGAGAGAATGAAAAATAAAAACTAGTTCGAATAAAAATTTTATTTTGTAACAAGCTTGGTATTCAAACCCACAACCTTCGAGACTGCTGCCACCAGTAGGCCATGTCAGCTCCTTTGTCGGCCATATCAAGTCTCTTTACCTGACTGTGCGACGCAAAGGAAGTAATGTTTTTATTTTTGGTAACAACAGCAAGTAGGAATACTTCGAAAGTTTTCAATTGTTCTTTGTTTTAGGGTATTATTACAAGGTGCAGATTTAGTCCTAGCGTTCGGCAGACGATACGGTCTTGTCGGACGGAATGGTCTCGGCAAGACAACACTACTAAGGATGATATCAGCCAAACAGCTGAAGATACCATCGCATATTTCTATACTACATGTGGAACAAGAAGTTGTGGGAGATGATACATTAGCGTTACAGGTAAGAGATATTTCACTATCACTTCACTGATAACTCCTGATATTAGCGCGTTCAGACAAACAAACAAACAAACAAACTCTTCCGCTTTATATATTGGTATAGTATAGAAGATATCTTGACGTACATGTGACATATAATGTTCATCAATAGCACTAACACATTTCTGATCTGTGTTTTGTATGTATCGTGGCGGCGAAAATAAAACTTTTTTCTATTCTATTATAATATGAAACACTCATTCTCAAGTAAATTATTGTTTCAGAGTGTTCTAGAATGTGATACCGTCCGAGAAAATTTACTGCGACGAGAAAAAGAGATCACGGCCGCTGTAAACAATGGGTAAGTAATGAGATCTGGGAAAACTTTAATTGTTTGTATTCTTTTAGTTACTTTGTTAGGTCAATGACTTTATTGACCCTGTTTAAACGCACGACTGTATTCCCTTGAATTGTAAGGTATGGTATACTGGGTAGGTAAAGAATATGTTAAAAGGAAAACCTCGTATATATTTGAATGACTAGGACGATGGGAATAAAACCGCCACCGAAAAGAGCTGGTTGTTAGACTTCTAAGCAATAAATTGATATTCTATTCAACTATGCCTCGACAACTTGAATAGGACTATCATACATTGACAAAATATCAAATAAACACCACTATTATTGAAAATTAGGACGCCTAAAATAGCAAAAACTTTAGCTGTAATCAGCCACTTTGACGGCCTCCTGCCTGTTTACCACGTGTGCTGGTCTGGTGGCACTGAACGTGTTAAACCTTCGGAATTCGGAAGATTGAGTTGGTATTTTGTGAAATAAAGTGTTTTCTGCTTTGACGCCAACGTACAATAATACAGAAATTCACAAAAGATATAATTTGATACGGCAATTTAAGTAAAATTGCACGATAATTAATATCTAAGCATTTACTATCTCTCGGTCCCACGCTGTCATAAAATATACAATTATAAAGTATAATTGTAATTAATTGTGATTGCGACTGTTTAAATTAATTAGTAAAGATTTATGAGAACTGTGTTTAGTAGGTACCATTTATTCTTATCAACGATTTCATCTATTCTTTCGATAGCTTACAATTCAAATTTAAAAACTAATTAATAATAAGCATTGAATTGAAGGCCGAAATGAAGTACATAATGTACTCTTGTAAAAAAGGGCACATTCTAAACATCAAAGGATCGGGTTCTATAAATCTAAGTGTATCACTACCGTTCCTGTGGATTACAGAGACAACAAGTTTAAATATGAACAAGTACCTAATAATGGAAATATTTCCAAACACTTGTTTGTTCCGCAACGCTATCATTATTTGAGGCGTACCACAAACATCCGCACATACTTCCGCATTATAATTAAGTAATTTTATTATAAATTAAAATTTTTTATGTATGTTACCTGGTTACTCGAAGACGCCTGGACCGATTTGGAAAATTCTGTTTTTGTTTGAAAGGGTTTTTAGTTGCTTTCTAGTTGGTGCCATAAAAATTTGGTGGGGATCTGTCGAGGATCTTTGGAGTTATTAACAGAAATGCACCTTGAGTGTGCAGAAAATTGCTCATAAATCATCTTGTACAGATTTAAAGGCGTTATCTAAACAATACTTAATTGAAATATTGTTTTAGGTCAAGTTATTTTAACAATAGATATTGTTTTAGGTCAACAGACCAGAACCTATCCACAGAGCTAAGCGAGATCTACGTAGCGTTGGAGAACATAGAGGCAGACAAGGCGCCCGCGAAAGCCTCAATAATCCTCAGCGGTCTGGGCTTCAATCCTGAGATGCAAGCGAGAGCTACCAGAACATTCTCCGGAGGTTGGCGAATGAGGCTCGCTTTGGCGAGGGCACTGTTCTCTAAGTAAGTCACTTCCTCATTTGCACTTTTCTCTTGTATATTACTGAAAGAGCTATTTCAGTAAATTAATAAAAGAAAATTGCTTTCGCCACTTTTTAGTTTAACCTCCTTAGAGCTTTCTTTGAGTTGAGAGAGAACATTGAACTTAAGGAACTATACGACGCCGACGGACGGAATCAGCAGGACTATTTTGATTCACACGCAAAGTCGCTAACTCGGATTACTTCCTACAAATAGATTTTTTACGAACAATATTAAAGTTATAGAATGCAGAATTACTTTACATATTTTACACAATAAAAATGTCTATCACTCTTTTTAACCATCTACCACTTCAAAGTATTTATCGCAGGGTTCGCCGATATATATCAGCGGATATATATCATGATATATATCACGATATATATCAATTGATTTTTATCTTGATATATATCAATGGATTTTTTCCTGTTTTCTGAACTAAAAATTTAGGAGATTAATGTTTACCCTGGCAACACGTAGCAAAAAACTACAATTCCGAATAATTTGATTGTTTTTTTAAGTGTTCATTAAGTATAAAATTCTTTTGAAATGAAAAATCTTATCAAAATTTTTAATAAATAATAAATAACCAATTCGGCCACGGAACCTTTAGTCGCTTGTACCTATCATTGCGGGTTCTAATCCCGTCGGAATTGAAAATTTTGATAAGATTTTTCATTTTCAAATGTAAGTAAATACTTACCTAAGTTATTACTATAACAAACAAAAAATACACTTAAAAAATTATTTCTTAAATAAACACTAATTTTTTTGATACTTTAATAAGTTTTTTAATAAAATGTGGTAATTTGACACTTACCTATATTACTTTACAAATTACTTTCATATTTTGAAGTGTTTAATCCCCTTACAGAATGAAATTCGCTCATTCTTCTTAGCCTGGATATATATCCGATATATATCGGATAAATATCAAAAAATCGGATTTTTGATATTTATTATAAAAATCGGATTTTTTCGAACCCTGATTTATCGTAAAAAAACATTTTCTGTAAGAAGTAATCCGAGTTAGCGACTTTACGTGTGAATTAAAATAGCCGTGCTGATTCCGTCCGTCGGTCGGCGTCAGCTAGTGCGAAGCCAACAAAAAAATGTAAGTTACTCTGAAAGCTCTAAGGAGGTTAAACTAAAAAGTGGCGAAAGCACTTTTCTCTTATTAATTTACTGAAATAGCTCTTTCAGTAACAAACAAGAGAAAAGTGCAAATTACAAATTAAACTAAACTAAAGACTGTATTTTTCAATTAAACCACTAGCTATTTACCTTATTAAATTCGTGTCTTTTATTTTTGCGGTTTTCGCTATAGCTCGCTTATTGGCTTTACGTACTAGCCATTACAATTTACATTACAGTATTTAGTATACATGTGTGTGCGATTGTCTTAAACAAATAAAATCTTTACTTATCTGTAATAAAATCTTTATAGTAAAACTAGCATCTGTTTGAAAGGTTTGACACTTACATAAATACATTATTTGCCTTATTAATAAAATTGTACATAGATAACGCCAATAATAATATGTGTGTGTGACCGCAAAAGTTTTGGAATCAAATTAACTAAGTTATTTCCTTCCAGACCCGATCTGCTCCTACTCGACGAGCCCACAAACATGTTGGACATAAAAGCCATCATCTGGCTCGAGAATTACCTTCAGAATTGGCCGACCACGCTCCTCGTCGTGTCCCACGACAGAAACTTCCTCGACACCGTACCGACTGACATTATGCATTTACATTCACAGAGGCTAGATATTTACAGGTATAAAATTAGCAATTTGTGTCTTGATATAGAAATATTCGATCGTGAATCATGAAAAATGTTTAGTACAGTACGCACAATGGTTCTAGACATTCGTGAGGTTAGCCGTTTCGATGCACAGTGTAGCTTTTTTATACAAAATTTTCTACTGCGCAGCGAAACGGCTAACTTCACGAATGCCTAGATCCATTGTGCGTACTGTACGAGTACATGCGAATACTTTCTTTACTATATTTTGAAATTAATTATTTCAAACATTATGCATTTTGGACTTGTACAATTTGAGCTTATGTCATCCAAACTTGCATATTGATTTTATATTATGTTACTTATAGTATTTTAGACCATTAATAATTTTTTAAATTATGTACTGTCTATGTTCTAGCTAGACGGTTTATATCGCTGTTTACTTATATAGACTAATAGGGATAGATACAATCCCTAACCCAAAGCCAATCCTTGTATCATAAAATACTTAAGTCGATAGGGGAAGAACCATGTTTCCACATTATTTTACAACAATAAATATTCTAAAGAAAGTTTATCAATACTTTAAAAGAGAAATTGAAATAAACATTCTTTATCACTGCATTACCACCCTTACTGCACTACAATAATCCTTAACATTCCAGAGGTAACTACGAGCAGTTCCACAAGACTAAGACAGAGAAGCTAAAGAACCAGCAGAGGGAATACGAGGCCCAACAACAGCACAGGGCGCACACACAAGAGTTCATTGACCGCTTCCGGTATAACGCGAACCGCGCCTCATCAGTGCAGAGCAAAATTAAAATGCTGGATAAACTGTAAGTCTACTCGAGTTATCGCACCTCTGAAAAACTATCGTTACGTATAAAAAGCAGTTTTGGAAAAACGCATTTTAAAATTACGCATATAAGATACAAAACTCAAATGTCATATTTTTTGTGTTATGACAGTTTTTCAGAAGAGGTGCGTTATGTATCTCAGCTTCTGTGAAAAACCTATTAATACATAAAACATTGAACTTTAATCTGGGGTGTTTTGCCCGAATACCTACTGAAACGCTACTGAAATATTTGAGACGTACTTAACTATTTGAGACGTTCTTACTCTTCAGAATAGTATACAAAAATAAGTTAATGCCAATGATATTATAATAAAACAGTATTAGGTACTTTATTATGTCAATAAAAATATTTTTACTTTTACTTTTTACATTCTTACTCATTGTTCTTTATATCTTTACAGTCCAGAACTGAAGCCCATAGAGAAAGAAATAGACGTGGTTCTTCGGTTTCCGGAGACTGAACCTCTATCACCGCCAATTCTGCAGTTAAACGAAGTTGGATTCTACTACTCTAAGGATAAGGTTATATTTACAAACGTCAACCTTGGCGCTACCTTAGAATCTAGAATATGTATCGTGAGTATTACTTATATATTTTTTATTTTCATACTGCTAATCCACACGTATAGTATTATACTAGCTGACGCCCGCGGCTTCGACCGCGTGGAATACTATTTTGTTTATCCCACGGGAACCGTGCATTTTTTCGGGATAAAAAGTAGCCAATGTCCTATTCCGGTCATTATCTATCTATGTTTCAAATTTCAGCCAAATCGGTTCAGTGGTTGTCGAGTTATAGAGGAACAAACATACATCCAAACTTTCGCATTTATAATATTAGTGTGATGTGATTAAGTCACTTGTCTCTTTCAGGTTGGTGACAACGGAGCGGGAAAGACAACGTTACTAAAGATCATAATGGGCCTTCTTTCGCCAACCAGTGGTATTCGGAGTGTGCATCGTGGACTGAAATTCGGATACTTCTCACAACATCACGTGGACCAGTTAGAAATGAACGTGAACTCAGTTGAACTATTACAGAGGGAATATCCAGGTTAGATAAACTATTTTTACAAAGAGAAGAGTGGTTCATATTTTTTTGTGTAGCGTTGTGGGATAGTGTCTTTATTTCAGGGTTTGAACCCTGGCTATGCATCAATAGATTATTCGTATGCTAAAAGACTTATTAAAACCTACCACGTGGAGTACAAACTTCTTTGCAAAAACGGGCGTGTGCCTAACGTTAATTTGCTTGTACTTGTACATAATATATCTAAGCTAAGAGGGTAGTCAAAAGCACGTCCAAATATACGTATGGTCTTGTGTTAATTGCCCTCCAATATGTATTATGATCATATTCGGCAATAGGCATGATGACAGTAATCAAGTATCGCCAAAATATTTATCTGATCTAATGAAATAGGATTCAAAGATTTTGAAAAATGTATTTATTCTCTTATTAATGTCGAGATTAATAATTTATTTGTTAAAATAAATCTACAAAATACAACAATCCGCCATGATAGCTAAAACATCCATCAGAGCGAATTACGTCACGTCTCGGTAAATGTCATTTTGTTTCTATTTAGCTAAGTTGTCATCACTGGTTGATATACCGATCCGTGACGTAAAAACAGACGCCATGACACCGGCGAGCGTTTTGGCGTGAATTTAAAAATTAAAATTTAAATGTACTTTTATTGCACAAAAACCTTAATTTTCTACAGAAATATGATATATTTTAGACATAATAGATACTTCTGAATATCATAGAAGAGATTTTGAAAATTAGTCATCATGCCTATTGTTTGTATTGATGCTGAATTTATTCCTATTTTGTGGATTCGATTCCCACCCAGGACAAACATTTTGTGTGATGAACATAGATGTTTGTTCTGTGTCTGGATGTTATAAAGTATAATAACTGGTTACCATTGTACAAACTTTGCTTAGTTTGGGGCTAGATGGCGCTGTGTGAAATGCCCAGCAATATTTATTTTTACTTATTTATTCAGGTAAAACGATAGAAGAATACAGGCGGCAACTCGGCAGTTTCGGAGTCAGTGGCGACATGGCTCTACAGACGATCGCCAGTTTGTCCGGAGGCCAGAAGTCTAGAGTGGCCTTCGTACGGATGTGTATGGGCAACCCTAACTTCTTAGTACTCGACGAGCCGACCAATCACTTGGACATCGAGACTATAGAGGCGTTAGGAAAGGGAATCAACAAGTATAATGTAAGTTGAGTGTTTTATTTTAAACTTAGAAGTCAAAAATGGTCTTTGTATGAATGTGTATGGGCAACCCTAACTTCTTAGTACTCGATGAGCCGATCAATCACTTGAACAATCACACATCGAGACTATAGAGGCGTTAGGGAAGGGAATCAACAAGTATAATGTAAGTTGAGAGCTCCATTTTAAACATAGAAGTCAAGAATGGTCTTGGATGGGCATCCCTAACTTCTTAGTGTTGGACATCGAGACTATAGAAGCGTTAGGAAAGGGAATCAACAAGTATAATGTAAGTTGAGTGTTTTGTTTTGAACTTAGAAGTCGAGAATGGTCATTGTATGAATGTGTATGGCCAACTCCAACTTAGTATTGGATGAGCCGACCAATCACTTGGACATCGAGACTATAGAGGCGTTAGGGAAGGGAATCAACAAGTAGGTATAATGTAAGTAGAGTGTTTTATTTTGAACATAGAAGTCAAGAATGGTCTTTGTATGGGCATCCCTAACTTCTTAGTGTTGGACATCGAGACTATAGAGGTGTTAGGGAAGGGGATCAACAAGTATAATGTAAGTTGAGTGCTTTATTTTAAACTTAGAAGTCAAGAATGGTCTTTGTATGAATGTGTATGGCCAACTCCAACTTAGTATTGGACGAGCCGACCAATCACTTGGACATCCAGACTATAGAGGCGTTAGGGAAGGGAATCAACAAGTATTTAAGTAAGTATGTAAGTTGAGTGTTTTATTTTGAACATAGAAGTCAAGAATGGTCTTTATACGAATGTGTAGGTATGGGCAATCCTAACTTAGTATTACACGAGCGGACCAATCACTTGGACATCGAGACTATAGAGTCGTTAGGGAAGAGAATCAACAAGTATAATGTAAGTTGAGTGTTTTATTTTCAACATAGAAGTCAAGAATGGTCTTTATACGAATGTGTATGGGCATCCCCAACTTCTTAGTATAGCGCGCCGCAAACTTTACGGCGGCTGATTCGACTTTGGCAGGTACAGTCAACGCAACAGAATAGAGCAACTTTATCTACATAGCCCGCCTATATAAAGTTTGCGGCGCACTATTCTCGACGAGCCGACGAATTACGAAGTAACTACTGGCCTTTGTAAGAATGTGTATGGCCAACTCCAACTTCCTAGTGTTTACGAGCCGACCAATCACGAGCAGGCTGATTGTCTAACTTGTCTCAAACCTCAAACTGTCAAAACGATCGCGTAGGTATCTTTTGTGCGCTTCAACTTTTAATAGTTAATGCGAAAAGGATGGTTTGACTCTATATTCTATTAAATTGTTTCAGGGTGGCGTAATCCTAGTATCCCACGACGAGCGGTTAATACGAATGGTATGCAAAGAGCTGTGGGTCTGCGGAAACGGCTCTGTCGAAAGTATAGATGGCGGCTTCGACGAATATCGAAAGATTGTTGAACGGGAGCTTGAAGCGCAGAACAAGTAGGCAATGTCTGTGAGTCTGGTGGTATACGAGATGAAGTATTGTCGGAGAGATGAATGGAGTTTGGAACATAATTTAAACCCATTGACCTGTCAGTAAAAAAAAACTGCTAGAATATTAAGACGAAAGAGTTTGTTTGAATGCACTAATCTCAGAAACTACCAGTCGGATTTGAAAAAGTCTTGATGCATTTGATAGCTAAACCCTTCTATGCTACTTTTCATTATCACCATAAATATACCATAATCACGGTGCTAGAATATACAGAGAGGAAGAGTTTGTTTGTTTGTTTGAACACGCTAATCTCAGGAACCACCAGTCGGATTTGAAAAATGATTTATGCATTTGATAGCTAAACTCTTGAGGACGGTTATAGGCTACTTTTCATTATCATCATCATCGCCATATACCATCACCACGGGGGCAACGTAGTGCGGTAGGCCTTCCTTCGTAACAAAACATGACAAATCAAATATGTTTTTAATAGATTATATTTTTTAAGTGAATTCTTGCTAATCAAATGTTCATAAAATCATGACCCCAGAAATATAGCTTAATCTGTTTCCGAACACCAGTTCGTCTCTTTCCAAACCTTTGTCTTGGGTATTAATTCGGCTTACTGTTACCATCAACGCAGAATAAGTAATAAAATGTTTAAATATTTCATCATTCATTTAAAATGTAATCGATCTCACGTACTGACTTTTTGTTTCAATTTACCGCTCTATTTTAAACTGGTTTCTCTGTTGATATTATGTTCGAGCATTTTGCTGCCTAGTCTGCGTTGACCATAGTATACTTATATGTACAGCTATGTATTATAACGCGATAAATTAGCGATCTGTGAGTTCCTGGTTGCAATGCATGCAACTACTTTCACTGTCAGACTGATAAGCCTCGAAAACAACACATTTGTTTTATTCATGGTAAAAAAATATTATATCTGGAAGAGAATTGTAATTTGAATGAAGGCTTAAAATAAGAAGAGGAAAATTCTTTAAAGTAATGAATGCAATAAATTAATTAAATTATTTTTCAGACATTTTGTTGAAACAGAACAAGAAGTTTTGTTGAAATTTTACCCATAGGTACCTACTAATTTTTTTTGAATTAAACTATTTTTAAAGAATATTCCTCATTGACTCAGACTACACCAAGAGTATTTATTTTTCATAGAACTCGCGATGAGTAGCGAAGATGCGTGCGTTGCAGCTTGTACAAAACGCGCGCTTAGTATAATCTTTCAATATTTATTTTGTTATAATAATGGAGACGATCTAAGAAATAAAAACAAAACGTTAATATCAATGCAATTTTTATTTATACCTTCAACCTCTCTCACTGTCCGCATTAAATAGTTACCATACTTTTTCATGGCAATAAAAAAATAAAATTAACTTAAAATGCATATTTACAAATTAAAATTCACGATACATAATATACAATTAAAATAATGACTAAGATAGTTACAGAACAGTTAAGAATTAAAACTCGTTCGGTTTGAAATGTCCAAATAAAATTCAGAAACTGAAGCCAAACAAGCTAATGCCGTAGTGAGACATTCCGGCGCTCTGGGTAAATGCAAATTACTTTGTTAGAACATGGTTTTCGGTATCGGAGGGAAGTGTACGGTATCAATAAATCGTTATAAATTAAAATGGAATTAATGATTTTACATACTATTGTGGTATACGAACTAACGTATACCGGATCGAATTATGGCAATTTTTCTGTGAATATAGTAAGGTACAAACTAAAGAGTTATACATACTAGCAGATCACAAAATCTTAAACTAACAATTACTTATGTCCAGTTGGCAATGACAAATGGCGGTTTGTTCACTCGACTCTTACAATCGTAAGAGGGGTCGATGAAATAAAACGTTTTCTTCACTGATGTTTCTTGCGCCTGACTTTTGTTTTGTCGGCGTTTCTGAGTACTTCCGCGTAGGAGAGCTCTAGTTTCCTCAGTTTGTGGATCTCTTGGGAGGCGGTGCTTTGTTTGATGTCCCAAGAATCGGTCTCAGGGTTCCATCCCTGATAGATCTTGCCTGTCCGTCCGCTCGTGCTAGGAGTCGGGGAATTTATGTTTCTGTTGTAGAACTGTAGAGTCGATCCGTTCCATTCGCTCTCTGCCGACCTTACTAGGGGGCTAACTTCGATTGGTCTGTAATCTCTACGTTTCTTGTTCGATGATTTCTGGTAGATGACTTTCGGTGGAGAGGGGAACACGGGAGAGTCAGATCCGCTCTGTCGGTCCGAGCTCTGCTTTCGGTTGCGATGTCTGGACTTCTTTCTAGTGGCCGCGATGTATTCCAGTGGCTGACGCACCAACGGGGTCAACAAGCGCTCCTTATCTTCTTTCTCAGTCTCTGTGTCTGTTTTCTTCTCTATCTCCGCCTGTTTCTCCTTATCTGCTTCTTTGTGTTCTTTAGGCTTCTCGGTGGTGCTGCCATCCACTAGTTTCCTTTCTTTGATCTCCCGTTTCTTCTCTTCCTTCCTCCTTATAGGTTCGGGATGGCGTTCCTTTTCGCGAGGTGCTCGTTCCTTCTCCTTGTGTGTTGGTGTGTCGGGGACTGTTATATCAGACACTGGAATCGACTGTTCAGACATCGCGGATGACAGAACGCTTTGCGTGTCATCGGTGTAGTTGCCCGGAGGTTCTTCTGTGGCGGGAGTGACTGGTGGCACTTTCCCTGAGTCGTCTAACAACGGCAGTTGTTCGCCGTCGTCTTTGTTTTCCGCCGCTTTCTTGAGAATGGTGAAGATTTCCTTGAATAGCTCGCGGTATTCAGGTCGGTTGCGGAAACGGCTGTCCATGGGGCTGACGTCGTCGTAAATACTGAAGCGGTAATCTTCTCCATCTGCGATAGTGCATAGGAAAGAGCCGGGTCTCTCTCTCTCCGTCTGCGTCGCCTTGTTGCTCGTCTCATCGGAGAAGCCCGAGCTCGAAGTCTCTGCTTCGGAAAAGTCTGGTGTTTGGATGATCTTCTTTCGCGATGTGGGGTCGACCTTCTTTTGCTTCTCGCCTTTCTCCTCCCCGTGGCCGCTTTCTTCGTCGGTGTCCTTGACGCTGAAAGCGCTGAAGTCTCCAGACGTTTGCAGCTCGTCCTGTAGGGAGATGGGTCCTGATTGGTTGGTCGGCAGTGGCACAGGCTTGTTCTTTCTGATGTTCTTGACCTGTGACAGTTGCACCTCCAGTAGAGCCTCGTATTTCTGCACGAGCTCTCTGTAGGGATTCTCGTGGCCGTCTTCCTTGTTCGCCCAAATGCCTTGCAGTAACTTCTCCTTGGCATTCTGGAAATGGTGAAATAGCTATAGAACTAGAAGAAATATTTGATGATGATAATAATGACATGAAATTTTTGTTAACTCAATGTGCGATGAGTTCATTCAGATCAAGATATTAGATAAAGTCGGGCTTGTTCATTAAAATATTAAGTTCGGCAGAAGTTGAAGAGAAAATAATGAAATTAAAATGAAATTTAATGACACGGGCAAAATGGTTCTTTTATGAAACTGCCTGATATGAAAATTAGTCAAAAATACTCCCATTACCCTGAATTATTATTGCCGATTCTTCACGATACAACATAATACTTTCTTTTACTTTGCATGTTAACGATAAGCTGTTATTGACACTACTTTTATAATACGAATACTATAGTGCCATTTTATAACATGCTCTTGTGATGTTATCAATACACCACCTCAATACAGATTTTAAGCAATGTTAACACTGGAAAAAATATGATCTACAAGCCATGTATAGGTAATGTAACTGCACCTGCCTTGCTCTTAAAATTCTTATCGATTTATTATTATTTTAAAGGATACATTTACGACATATTTATTATGTCGTAAAGGTATCCTTTAAAATATCCCAAAAATATGTTGAATTCCTTAAGTCACATAATCTTTAAGAAAATGAGCTAAAAAAAGTTTGCCTAATTTGCAAAAAAAAAAACTATTGTGTTAGACTGAATTATAACTGTAAGAACATAGCCTGAAATTTTCCCCTTGTTTGCTCTTATGTGCATATTGTTATATTTATATGTAGGTATTGTCTCTGAAACCCTCTAACAATACATCTTCAAAGGATTTTTGACCCTGGGGCTAACCCCATGATTTGTTAGTTTAGTAAAAAAAATAATACCGGGTGAGTTTTTTTTTCTGGGCCACTCAGGAAAATTCTGAAACCGTGAGAGTTATCGAAAAGTCATCTTAGGAGTCATGTTATCGAAAAGTCATGTTCAGTTACAGGTTCAAGTTTAAAAAAAATATGATTCTGCATTAAAAAAAAGTGATCATTTTTGATAACTCTCACGGTTTCAGGACTTCCCCTAAGTGGCCCTGAAAAAAAAAACTCACCCTGTTTGATTAGTTACAAGAGCAATTCAGATGGGCTCAATAAAATTTCTTCCCAGTATCAACACTGCTTAAAACTATACCATGACATAACTTAACCATCACCGTATTACAGTAGCGTGCATCATTCGCATGTTACATCGGTAATGGACGTACCTTCGGCTACATACGATATATCCAAAGAAAACTACTGCAGATGCGCTTCATAATGCATATGCAAAGCGTGATCAACAACATCAGGGGCAGTTGGAAAAGCTTTGACGCCTAGAAATGCGAAACGGTCTTGTCAGAGGGAAATCCGTAGAACGAAATAAAACACTAGAAGTGAAACTCTTGAATCAGCCTAGTCCATTTTGAAGGTTTTTTTTTTAGCCAGCGGGCTAAAAGGTCGCTTTATCGGAATAAGGCTGTGTCCCCAGTAGGCAAACTGTGAGCGTTACGCTGCAAACTGCGTACAGTGAGCGCAAAACTAGCAAACTGTGGACACTCCATTTCAAATATATGGAAGAGCGTACTAAACCGATACGCCGCAAACTCAGTCGGCCGCTCACAGTTTGCCTACTGGGGTCACAGCCTAACAATAGGAATTGAACTATAAGCCGTCTCTTTTCATTCTCAGTCAATGAAAAGAGACGGCATATAGTTCAATTCCTATTGTGATTCTGCTTTAGCGACCTTTTTAAGCCCGCTGGTCACTGGTCTATTTGAAGGCGGATTGTTTTTTAATGTAATAAAAGCGAAACTCTTGAATCGGCCTAGTCAATTTATATTTTTTAGTCTAATCTATTTAAGGGAGGTTATTTTTTATTAAAAAAACTAATAAATGGTATCAAACAGTTACATACATATTCATGCATGATACTAGGATGCCCTGTGAAGGTACCGCAACACCAAAACTAGGTATAGGACAGACCTCCTGTGCTAAATGAGCCAATATAGACAAACCAATTTGAAAGAAATCATAGAAGAAATGTGACAATTACTAAATATATGGGTACGAATGTGGTATGGTATCTAGTCATGTCTGTTTTTATGAACTCCACTAAAACCCTAGTTTATTTTAATTAGGTATTCCTTTAAATTAAATAAGAACCAATATTAGGTAAGTACCTACGGTAGGATCTTTACCTTATACGAAACTTTGGTTTTTATAAAGGTTTATTAAAGCAGCACCTGCCATTTCTGGTTAGGTTTTAAAAAGGGATCCTTGGATTTCGCAGTGTTTACGAACGAGTTTCACTTCTACGAGCATGTATTATTCATTCTACATCCATGTGATGTTTATTCAACAGAGCGGACATGTTTTCTTTATCAAGTTGTGTCAATTAATTAATTGAGGTTAATTTGTTAGTCAAGTTGCGATTGCGGGATCGTGAATTATTCGTTAAGTTTACAAGAAATTAGAAATTTACACATAGTTAATCAAGAACAGAAGAACACAGAAGTTTAGCTTAGAAGGGAGTTATACCATGCTTAAGGAAGGCTCTGATACAGCGACGCGGTGAATTGCATTTACAATGTGTCCTAATTTAAATCTGTTTAATTCGTTAAGTCGATTTAAACGATCATAAACGTCTTCGAATTTAGAAACAGAATAAAAAAAATAACTATGATTATAAATCGTAAAAATACTGTCTGAAGAATAATCAGCTGAGTATGGCAGATTGACATCATTTTCCATACAATTCATATTATTCATACATTCCACACAATATCTTAAAATCATTATTCAGATACAGAAACTGTACCTACCGTTCGAACTGTACAGTCTGATCGTAACGATTTCTCGTAGCGTATATGTCCACTATTAGACTCTAAGCTCTAAGGCTTTGAGCTTATGGTCTTTTTCACAATGCTAAATAAGTACTAATAAAATACCTTCGATATGCATCTCAAATCCCTTTTTACATTTCAATGCACCGCGTCACCGGGCCTTATTCACATATACCTAAGCCATTAATAAGAATAAAGTTATCAACTCACATCGAACTTGATGAGCTTAGTATTGACCAGGTCTTCTCTCGGACTGTCCTGTCCTGAAGGTGGAAGGATGAGGGAGCTGATAGCGCTCCTGTCATCATCGTCTCCGTCTAGCATTGAGGACATGTCGTCTCTTTCTACGCCACGGAGGCATCTGATGCATAGTTGTCCTTGTCTGGAAAATGCAAAGTCAGTTTATGCTGATAGTAGCAGTACAATGATGCTACCTAGAAACAAGGATTGAATTATGTTTATTCTTACAATTTTCTGAATTAGGCTGTACCTAAATAAATAGAAAAAATCACCAAAAAATACAAAAAATATCTTAATCGTCTAGCTAGCTAGTGTGAAAAACATCCATTACTATTTTTTTCCGATTATATCAGAATACCTTACTACCTCTTAGAGTCGTAGCTCGTAGAGTTCCATGATTTTACTAACCTAACTTCCTCAAGGATAGAGAATTCTTCATGCATCGACTTAGGCTCGTCCTCCCCACGGTGCCAATTCCTCAGCTGCTCCTGAACCCTGTTGTTCTCCTGAACCATAGACGCGAGCTGTTCTTCCAACTCTGTGACCCTTCTCTGTTCTTGAGCAAAAGCTACCTTACTCTCCCTAAGCTCATCGCTTAGCCTCAGTAAGTCTTCGTCCTCCTTTGTCAGTTCTGGGAGAGGGGCTACTGTTTTCGGAACACTGTTCACTCCTGGCTTTATAACAGTTGATGTTTCCTTAAGGATCTCTTTGGGTTTTTCGCTTTCAGGTTTACGCTCTGCCCGTCTTCTAGATATTTCTAGTTGAGCGTTCAGGTCGTCGACAGTCTTTTGTAGGTCTTCGCATTTCGAGTCCAACGTCTCGATGTTGGCGCATAACCTGGAATAGATAATACCTATCACTTTAAAGTTGACATGGTGACCTTTGGTCTACCTTGAATCTTAGCTTAGACATAACTACAGAAAATGTACTTAAGTCAAATTTCAAGTTTTTAGATCCATTGGAAGATTGTGTAATGAGTAGAGAGTCACATCTTAAAGAGAAACATCACAAAGAATTCAACTGATGCTGCTAGTAGGTATTGTAAATTAGCTTCCTAACCTAAGTCTTTATAGTGAAACAGGAAAATAACAAAAAGTAGCATAGAGTTTTGCAACGTAAAGGTACTATGCAAAATGTAATATGCCTTGATCTTGATAAGAAAAAGCAATTTAGCTTGCACCTCGTAATGCATTTCTTGTCGCTACGCGAGTTGAGATCACACGGTCAAGGAAGAATTCCACGATTGTTCCAATAGAAAAAATATATCACATACCTAGGTACCTACTAATTTATAAATAATGTTCTCTGAAACGATACAGGGACTAGGCAAACAAAAGTTAAAACGAAGAACACATTATCTTCTTAGTTAAGACCGAGCAGTTCAATCACGAGCACATTTATGTATGACAATGACTATCTTCGAATCATCATCATCATCATCATCTCAGCCGTTGGACGTCCACTGTTGGACATAGACCTCTCTCAAAAATTTCCATGTGTTGCGGTTGGAAGCGGCCTGCATCCACCGCCGACCTGCAGTTTTTACAAGTGTCGTCTGTCCATCTTATCAGTGGACGTCCAACACTGCGCTCTGTTCTACGTGCTATATGGCCTGCCCATTGTCACGTATAGAAACCCTAAGCATAGCCATTTCCATAGCTCGTTGACCGACTCTGAGCTTACTCATGAGGCTAATAGTGAAGGACCACGGACCTCGGTTCCATCATGTCATCACTGGTAACACACATTGTTTGAAGACTTTTGTCGGCACTGAGGTATTTTGGACGAGAAGATGTTGCGAAGTTTCTCGAACGCTGCCCATACGAGTTGGATTCGACGATTGACCTCTTGTGGACTTCAAGAGCTGAGTTCTCAACCATCTCAATATCTACGAATGCTTACGTTTTAATGTGCTTCTTGTCGGCGGCATGGTCGACCGCGAGCCGGTGGTTCGCCCGCTCCAAGTCCTGGATGCTGACCTCTAGCTGCTCGTAGATCCTCAGCCGGGAGTCGTTCACCTCGCGCAGCGCTACCGTTTGCTTCGTCAGGTACTGGGGAGGACCATTCAAGATAATGATGAAGTGAAAAATACTGTTTTATAAAATTTTTACAACAAGGAGGAAAAATATTTTTTTTGCTTGAAACTTAGTTCTCCTATATACAATGTAGAAATATAATTAGAGGAAAAGGATTGAGTGTATTTATTGAGCAAGTGATTAAAAAATCTAGACCTATTTAGTAACAAAATTTTGTGCTTATTAAGTAGGTAGGTATTTGTAAAATCAAGTCTTATGTTAGCAAGGTTAATGTTTTAGCGATAAATTCACCGATTCACCGAACAAAAAGTTTTTAATTGAATTTCTCTATCGTTTTACCTAAAATCAGATACTTCTAGGTTTATTTTACATCCTTACTTCGATTTCTTGTGTTTGATCCTCGATAATATTTTGGTGTTGACGCAGGGCGGTTTCTAGCTCCTTATTTCTCTCCAATAGGGTCTTCCCAAGTTCTGCTGCTAGCTGCAAATCTGGAAAGAAGAAACGCCTTTGGTTAATAACCCTTTTTTGGAGTCCACACCGTCAATTTACTATAGCTGCTTTAAAAACTGTAAGTGGTGTCTATTGTATAAAAGTTTTACCTTACAATTGAAAACACTATGGCTGTTAATCATATCTAGTAAAAGATTTAGGACACAACGGGATACCTTGCGTGAACCATATCTTTAGAAAAACAGTCAGCCGGGAAAAAACAAGACTTTTTCAGTAAAATCATGAGCAGAATCGAGATCGTCATTCGTTTTGTTTCAAACAGCGTAAACAACCGGCCGATCAAAATCAAATAAACAACCATTTCAGTGATTCGATAGGTATGAAATAACTGGTATTGTTTCGGCGATTGAAGCGAGTTTACGATGATTGTTTAACTGTATAATAGGTGCGTAATGCATTAGTTACCCTATCTGTTGCCGCATGACCGCGTTTCGGGGTTACGACATGATATGATACGCGCCGCACTACAATGGATATAATTGCTTGCTTTATCTGACCAAAATTTTATTCGGACAACTTCCAAAATCTCAAGCTTAAGAAGATCAAGCTTTTCTGTCAAAAAACTAATTTCACGTAAGTAATACCTAAGTCTTTCCGAATTCACAGTGAGGCGGCCATAAAATCAAGATCCTTTGTGTAGAACGTATAACAGTCACACATAGGTAGGTACATACATACCACTTACTTTAAAAGTGAATGCATTCATTTTAGCTAAGTATTCAATTACTTAAACGACCACCTGCGCAAGCGCTTACCACGAACCTAAAGCAGTTAATACGATTTGTCATATACATTTGGCACCACATAATCTGTCAGCCGTAACTGGAACGAGTGTACCTACACACTAGGTATTAGGTAGGTACGTTCTCTGGTAGTACCTACCTAGGTACACCTGTAAGCCCGTGAAAGGAGCGAGCCTTGAGAAAAAACAAAACATTCAGGCCAATGAATGTCTAGCGGAGATGAAAGCTGACCATGACAGGCTTAACAGAGAAATGTGATTTATGGTTGGATGAGTGTGTGATGGGAGCGCGCTGAGGAGGTAATAAAGGTCAGATACCTAATATAATGTACCTACGTGTGATAGTTGATCTCACATTATTTAAAATGTAAATAGTTGTTAAAAAATATATCAACGTTTAAAGATTTCTCTTGTGAAACCTATAAATATATACGTTCCATATTACAGATTTCAAGATTCGGTATTACTTACTTATTACTATTTCCAGATACTACCTACCTATTTACTAAATAATTCATAAAGTCCAAAACAAAATTCAAAAATTTCATATTATGCAGGTATTTTTGCTTCCACAGCGCTCACGAAACCGTGAAGCGCATATTACTTACCTACCTATTGTTTTGAAAAATACATCAAACAGGATTGCAAAAATTGTGTTCTGCTAATAAGAGAAGCCGTTTGTTATTTTGTAGGAAGCATTTCTCGGTCTGAATACCAGGTATTTGCGTATTTGTTATGCATTAGATTCTTGCACCTCGTATCAGCGAGGTTGTTTGAGTTACCTACGTTTTGTTTTATTTTGTAAACTTACTTCGGAAACAGCAGTTGTAGTTTGATTGTTTAGTCTCGCTCCAGCACCCAGGAGTTATGCATTTGAAACATTTTTTTCCAACATACTCTGCAGCAACATGTAATAAATTCCCTTCTTAGTAAATAACAGTAGAACATCCGTGTTTCGTCTCATTTGAATCAGTTCACCGTTACCCCATGAAAGCTTGTCATTAAATTTTTATTAACAAAAACTTTGGTAGGTAAGTATTTAATAATGTCTTGACGGTTAGCTTTTATTGAATCGGTTGAAGAAACAAAAACACCTTTTGTCTGAAATTTTATTCTGCCAACCTCGTGTTTATTTATCATCGAGCATCGTGGTAATAAAAGGCAGAATTATACAAATAGGTAAGTGGTTAAAGCCGGATGTACAACGAAGCGGCATTTAGTCATTACTGGCATTCAAAGATTATGTTTTTATAGATATAGAAGATCTTTACATCACGTATCGGTTCACTCACCTTATGTTATTATTACTACTGGTGGATTCGTGATACACAGACTTGCATATTAGGTAGCTGTACAAGACTGTATAATAATTAATAAATAAATATTGGCGGACATTTCACACCATATGACATCACCTACGTTACCTACGCCACAGATAATATAATACTATACCCTACGCTTAGGTATTTATTATTTCGCGCAGACGTATTTTTTTTGGAAAAGATGGATTTATTGGAAACTTTCCTTAACGTGGATCAGGAAAAACATGAACTTTTTTGCTCATTAATTTTAGCAGAGGTCTCCGTAAACAAGTTTTTTAATGCAGTTCACCTTTTGGCCTCTCATGGTACGGAACAAAGTTTAGTGTAATTTAGAATAGGATATAGGTAATAGAAAACACTTTATTGTACACAAAAGAACACATTGCAGATATAAAACAATAATAAAAAGTAAAATGGGCGGTCTTGTCGCTAAAAGCGGTCTCTTCCTGACAACCTTTGGTTGGACTGGATAATTTCAGAAAGAGAAAACGAAAAATTGCAGAATTTAGTTTATTAGGAAGGTGCAAATCCTTAGAGATGATGCGTGGAACAGATGTAGCTTTTTTGCATAAAGAAAACATCTTCATGCATGATTTTTTTTTTCACATTTTCACTTTCATTCATCTTCTTCGTTCATTTCATCTTCATACAGGTCTTGATTTTTTTTTAATACCTACTTATAGCTTAAAGGTTTGACATAGGCATTGAAATGAAACTTGAAGATTTACGGGGTTTTCAAATTGTCAACAAAATCAAACATTTGCTGTAAAGTTAGAAGTTCTCTTGTCTTTCATAATTCCCAGCTTAGAAAAAACATTAAAGTAAACGTCATCAAAAATGAATCAACTGCTTGGTTGTCTCACAAAAACCAAATCACCAGACCAACAAAGAAGCTTGCAAAATTATAATTCGCGAACAATAGCCAATCATCACCGTACAATACAGAGATTTCTAACCATCATCACTTCACTAAATCAAATTGTGATATGGAACTTTCTCATGATGATATTTAGATCACATCATCTGATTTAATGGTTTGTATGCTCTGCTTTGAGTAGCCAAGACGGAAATTTTCTATTTTGTAAGTAAATTTTCTAGCTGGCTGTATTTTTTTTTATAATCTATGACTTAGTTTACCTATAACAATAGTGTAGGTAGGAGGTAGGTATCTATCCTAATATTTTCTTATGGCTACGGCTATGCCCCGTCTCTAAAACCAATGCTGAGATGATAACCATATGAATTTGTTTAGGTAAGTAAAATAAAACAATTAGATTTATATTACCGCTATTACATTTAAACGACAACTGTTATAAAAATAAAACAATTTTACCACCACAGTTTAAATGTCATGTTAGTACCATGCCATGCCATGATAGTCGTGTGATTGAGGACAATTAAACACGCTCAAGTAATAGAGCAATTAGGTAGACAATTGAACAGTCACAGAAGAATAATTAAGTACTTTTATAAGTATCATAGTAGGTACCTAGAGCTTTTTGTCAAGGTCGAAAAATTTGGAGAGGTGTCATAAATCGTCTAATTAGGTACCTAACAACGAATGAAGTTGATAGTAAATAAGGATAAAACATAACTGAAGTAGGTAGACTGGAGAGTAGAGTTTAAAAGGCGCCTACGCTTGAAGCCTTTGTAACTAAAAAAATAAATCCATACACGTGTAAGAAATCTTATACTTACTTATCTATTACCTATTGTTTACACATGAATTATACGAAACTTACCTAGGTGTAGGTACATACATAACATACCTATATTCATTTATAAAATCTACTGATACTTAGATGTAGAGTTGTTCTTCAAATCACCAATTATAGTAACGAAACATAAGATTAAATAAAACAGGTTTGAAAATCTCTGTAATTTTACTAATATAGCCCAGAAAAAAATATTCTATGCTTTGTAATAGGTTAGTTCAAATGAGGGGCATTAACTCACAGTGATCTTGCAGTTAGGTATGTATCTACCTATAGTAAGTCGTAACTACCTAATATTACCTACCTACATGGATTTGTGACTTCACGTACCTATGTAAAGGGTCTCATTTTTCAGGATTGCATTTAAAAAAAATTTTAGCTCTTCGTACATAGTGGCCAAAATCATCTATCCCGAATTGCTATCAAAAATAAAATCACTGGATTCACTGGGATCTAGGTATCTCTTTGAACCATAAAAGTTTCAATACTAACTGTTCTAATAAGAGTTTCTCACGGCTATGCCTAGAATAATTATGGCATAAAACAACGGTAGGTATCCACCTACCGGGGGGTCTAATATTGACAATATTTTTTTTCTTAATTTCTTACTTACTTACTGGCTGAAAAGCTAAGAACATTTTTTTACAAAATTCAACATTAGCCTAGGCTATATGTAACATTCGCCGATGTTTGTTTCATCATTTTTAGGGTTCCGTATTTTTATTGAAAAAGCTCAAAAAATATGTGTACTTAGGAGTAACTATTTAGTACCTAATCTGTGGCGTAGGTATCAGTAGGTTCATGTCTGTCTTCAATTACTAAGTAGGTAAACATACGATAAAACAACACTGATATGATAATGCACCTCTTATCGAGTTACTAACTCCTAAACTAGGAAAGGCTATAGATAAAACTCTTGAACACGTAAAATCTATAATGCAGTTTGAAAAATAAGAAACCTATCACCTATTATAATACCTACCTACTTATTTGATTTTACAGAAGGTAATAAATAAATGACGACCTGAGCTAATTATACTAGTAAGTTATGGTTAAACAGGACTTTGACCGAACAAAACTGGTTTAGGTAGGTATAAGTAATTAATAGTATGCTAGAGTCATTAGCTTTGTCTTAGACATAAGCAGATTTTACAATCTTCCGTAAAGTAGGAGAACAACAATTATTGTTTCATATTTATATTTCTATGGAATCTAACTGACTTGTTCACAAACTCCTAAAATGTGTGAGATTAACGAGTTCTCTACACACTAATCTATGTAAACGCTAGAGATAAAAAAGATACCGCATAATCAGTCACAGAAAAACTAGCGAAAGCAGTTTTGCAAAGCGTGACAAACCATCCCGATTACATGGATCTTAGGGAGTGTCCACATTGCGTTTTCTGAAGCGCGTTTTTGAGCTGCGCGTTTGTATCGATACAAACGCGCGTTCGCAACGCGTATTTTTCCATACAAAAGCGAACCGGGAGGGGCTGCGCGGGGGGCTGCGCGTTCGCATCGCGTTCGAATCGCGTTTGTATCGATACAAACGCGCTGCAAAAAACGCAATGTGGACACTCCCTTACTGTCTTTGTGCGTTGCAAGCCGGCGGGCAGTCGACCGTCTTGCCTCTCACACAGCCTTGCGAAATGCCAACCTTCGGTCGCAAGCACTGGACTGGTCTACCAGCAGGTCTATAGGGACAGCATATTGTTATGATGACTTGGCATAGTTTGGGTACAAAGTTTAAGACTATATCTGAGCATCATCCTTTTTTCTCTTTACGCTTATGCATACTTACTGATATTCTTGAATGGTCATGGTTTTGAAACTTTGCCAAAACTTGCGTATTTCCCTGGAGTCGATAAGCACATGGCGGCTAAAGCTTCTAGAAATATTTGTAACGTAGACATCTGCCACAGACTTGCGAGTCGCAACAGCATCGGGCACAAACTAACCTTCAGTTCCTTGCAGGCACTCCAGCTCCACTGTGTAGTCCCAAAGGTCCAAAGAATTCAAACCATTCAGCTCCCAAGAGTTGAATGAATCTGGGCCCTGTTCCTCAGTCATTTTTATTTCACGATACAAAGGTCGGACGCGTGAGATCTAATTGGCTGTTTTTGCAGCCATATTTTAGTTAGTACATAGTGTTTTGTTGTTGTGCGGCGTCACGGCAGCCGGTGTGGAGGCGCGGAGCGGACTGGCGAGGCGCGGCGGCCGCTGGTCTGCAATTACCGTACGCCATCGCCCGCACAATCTAATTTCAATCTTTCGATTACTCGCATACAACATTGGAGACAGCAGATGCAAATCGCTCGCAAAAAAACCGTGTGGAATCTCAGGAGAAAGTGCTGATCCTATCCGAGGAGATGATAGAACTGAATGCTGCAGACAAACGCTGGCTTTCTCACGTTTATACTCGAGCTATTACAGCTGTTACGCCTTAGAAGAATGACCGTTTAATCTTGTTGCATCCATGAATACATTTTTGTACTATTATTTACAGAAAAAGTTGGCTATGAGATCTTGTGGATGCATTCGTAGCCTGTTCCTCTGTTTCGCGCATAGCCGAAAACAAAAGTAGAGGCTGGACATTGGAAAATTCCTACACTGTTATTCACTAATATAAACTTATAAACTTTCCATAGCTCAAATGACTCCCAAACCTGTTGCCATCTTTTTTACTAACATTGCGTAGGTAAGGTAGGTACCTAACAAGAATAATAATCTTATAAATTGTCAGAGTTTGAATAATAAAGCATTTATTTACTACACAGTCAGTTTCCTAGGAAGTTAGGTTTTCCATTAAGTATTTCTATAAGTAATTTAGAAACATAAGAACAATTCAGGCATGGGAACCAGAATTTGTGTCGGTTGAACAGCGCGTAACGCGATCACTAGACCGAAACCGTGATCGGTTGTCATGTCACGCTAAAATGGAACATTTTGTTACGTATTCTGGTCAATACCCTGACGCATGAGTCATTTCTTGTGAACCACCGCAATGCATGAGACCTTTCACACTGGTGCAACTGTACCTTTACAATGACCGTAATTGATTTTTACGAAATACAGTCAAGTTACGCCTCAACGTTTGTTATCTATCATGCTCATAGATGAGTTCCGTAATCTACTTAAACGCAAAACCTTTTTATATAATGTAACAAATGTTCCTTTTTTTTTCGTTTTCGTTTCTCAATACAGATTTGTTACACAGTTTCCATCGAGAACTGTTTGATAATCGATATGTGATACCCGACTCAAACATACTTCTATTAATAATAGTAATTCATCTATTTCCAAAATGTAAGTTTATGACTATGCAATTATGCATGTGATTTGTCATCACCGTAATTTATTTTATTTAACGATGCCTAGAAGGAAGGTAGGTAACTATAACCACTAGTTATCATCAGAGCAAAAATATAGACGTGCGCATTTCAAAATGTAGTAATGAAACTGTAAACCGGTTATTTTCATAGCGCTCACGTTTCCAGTTCGCTGATCTGCGAATCTGCAATAATAGGTACATCTCTAACGAAATTCTAATTAATTTTAATCTGATAATCGCATGCGCATTAGCACAAGCTCCTAGCGGCGAACGAAAACATCGTAAAAAGTTAATAGTTTAAGTAGCGATGAACTTGCAATCTTAATTGTAAATTGCTTGCAAAATGTGGATACCAATAGGGTATTTTACAACAAGTAAGGAAAAATAAAAAAAAAACGGATTTATGATACTTACCTAGGTTTTTTACGATGCGAACACCACGCGCGCAGCTCAGAAACGCGATGCAGAAAACATCGTGTGCCCACTCCCTAAGTCTAATAAATGGGTAAGTAGTTATGTTTCTCTAATACCTACGTATTCTAATTTTATTTTTGTTTTTTTAGTTTTAGTTTTATTTTTAGTTTTTTTAGTTTGTTTTTTTTTTATAGTTTTAGTTCTTTTTTTTTTTAGTTTTAGTTTTTTTCTTTATCACGATTGTGCATGTACTCGTATTATCTCCCCATGAAAATACAATAAAGTATTTCAATAAGCAGTACCTAAGTAAGTTGTGTTGTAATTGTAACATGACATTTTTACTTTACACCCCACATTTACCAAGTAAAGCCGCAAGCCTTATTTTAGTGGAAATATCTCATTTTGTACAAACATGCTCTCATTAATTTGGTAACGCTTAATTGATGTGACTCAACCGCTGGTTACCATCTACATTTTGTCACGCGTGTCACTGTTATCGTGGTATGCACACCTAGTTATTTATTTAGGCACCTTATATAGGTTTCATACTTTATATGGTGCCGCAGGTTATTATTCCAAATTAACTACTACTGAGTAAATTGAAGCTCAAATACAAGTTTTTTCGTTCAGTTCAAGAACCTGTAATCGCAATAACTTTTTTGAACCAAACAGGAAGTCCAATGCTGATCAGCCTCACCTTGAAACTATTTTAGTTGGTGCAGCCTTGCGAAAATAATAACTCAAACCTAAAGATATCTTAAACAGGTAGGTATTCATAAAAATCCTGACTGCGTAGAATTTTCCATTTCTTTTCTTAGGCACTACCACTTGGTACTACTATAGTGCTACTAGTAGAGTGAAGGGAAATTTTACTTTTCCGTAACACTACTACTCATATTCTTTCTTTTACTGTAAAAACGAAAGAATTTTTTTTTTTTTTAATTTTTGTATCATTACTTTTTGAATTTTCCTTTTGATGCGATCGGGTAAAAGTAGTGATTATAATTATCATGTCATTGTGATTGGACTTGCCTCTGACTACTCTCTTAGACTTCTTCAAAAGTTCTTATTATGAAAAAAGTATCAAAATTATTGATCATTTTAATCATAACACTCACAACTATACTCTAGCCAAAACCAATGTACAATATTTACTAACATTGCACTGACAGATCAATCAGCTGATAGCAGGAATAGACCAATCACAGAAAACTGAGATTAATTACGATTGGTGACTTTTTGCCGGGAATTTTCGTCAAGAAGTCATGTTTCGTTTTTGTTTTATTTTCCAAAACTTGTGTTTCTTCGAATGTTAGGTAATGTGTAATAATAGTGGATTATTAACCGTTAAGTGTTCGTGAACGTGCATAAGTGTGGGGAAGTGAAACAAAATTGGATAACGTTGCTTTTCGAGTTCTCCCAAAAAGTCCGTGTTGATGTTTCAGTAAAGCCCCACATCTTTACTGAGGCACAAGGGGAGGGGTGGGATATTATATTTATGTATTGTATTATGTAATTATTAACTTATTTATCTATAAACTTGAAGTTTATTAAATACTTGACACTGGCTGAATGCACAAGCCGTGCGAAGCCAAAATAAAGAAAAAAAAAAAAATTACGATTGGCCATATTGAATCAGTGCCAATCATATTTAATCTCAGTTTTCTGTGATAGGTCTATTCCTGCTATCAGCTGATTGATCTGTCAGTGCAATGTTAGTAAATATTGTACATTGTTTTTGGCAAGAGTATAGGCAATGCGTCACCTCACCTTCCAAGTATTCTCACAACATTCAACAATCTCTATAGTCGTATTGCTCATTATACGGACTAAAAGTGAAAGAAAAAATGTCATTTTTCCTTCAATTTTGACATAAAACGTATCAAAACCAATCAAAATTGAAGGAAAAATGACATTTTTTCCTTCACTTTTAGTCCGTATAATGAGCAATACGACTATACACCTACGTGCGCCGTTCGGTCGTTGACACAGTAGCCAATTCATCTCAATTAGCTGATCCATCGCATTAAAACATCTCTGTACTTTCCTATTGTCGATCTATGTTGGTCACGCGAGTATTGCAGTAGGTACAGTCAGCAACAAAGGTAGATGAAGAGTTTTAGAAATTCAAAGCGCTGCTATCAGCATCTACGCCCGATTTTGACCACTGCTGGCCTCCTTTTGTTTTTGTTAAGGGTGCTTATGATATCCAATATGTACAGCCCGTGCCTTTTCCATCTACGGGCCACAACTTATATCATGGCGATTTGATCTGCGTTCGAGAAACTGTTAATAAAAAGTTTATGTGTCGAAGCTCTTTTTTCGGATTTATTATAAAAATGGTTATTTATATTTTTAAATAAAAAGATGATGCAACTCTTTAAATCCAATCAATTTAATTTATTTTACTCTAAATTACGTCTTAGAGACCTTCAAGAAAGGAGCCTACCTCTACCTCAAAGGCCAGAAAGGCACCTGCAGTTTTTCTGGTGCTGCAGTTGTCTGTGGGCGGCGGTAATCTCTCACCATCAGGTGAGCTCGTTTGCTCGTCCATCATTTTTTTTTTACCAAAATTAAGGCTTTTGTTTTAAAAAAATTAAAAAGTTAAGTTTTTTTAGTAAGCTTGTAAAAAGCTTAGGTAGGTAGCTTAGCTACAAGTTTGTTTTTTAATTAAATTAAAATGTTAATCGACTGCTATTGCCTGACTGTACCTACAGATACATTGCATGAGGTGTTTTGTAACGTTCATTATGGTAGTTCGTTTTTGATGAGATATGCGTGCGTAAGTTGAAGACGTGAGAAAATCAATTCAAGTCTGAGTAAATCTTATTTAAATCTTTGTGTAAGTAGAAGCTTTATTACTGTGAAATTGAAGCTCATAAACTTATAGGTAGGTAGTTGTATAAAGGGAAAGAGATCGCGCGGGAGATCCCCAACTCGATGGACGGACCAGCTCCAAGAGAAGAAAGCCAGGTTCTACGATGTGGTCCACCTAGTCACTAATAGAAGTCGTTGGAGGCAAGCTATCCACACTATCACGAAGACGACCAGTGATCACGATCTTCAGACATGAAGAGCCGACCACAGAGAGAGAGAGAGAGAGAGAGGCACTTGTACTTTTCAGGATGCTGTTTATTTTTAACTAATATGTATGAACACAAACATTTACCTACCTACTCGCCTTTAGACACATGTAAAAACATTTTAACCCGAGGGAAGTCGGGTTTGGCAAAGGTTAGATTAGAGGTTACATAGAGGAGTGCAAGAAAGATAATAGATAGCAGAAACTTTTTGATAGATTCAATCGCTCGTAGTCGCTCATTCACCATTGTTAAGAGACTGAGTCATACTTTCGGCATTCAAAAGATAAGACGCCAGTCGATGACCATTGTCTGAATTGCTGGCCATTGGCTTCATCTATTCATGTAATCTGTTACAAAACATTTCGCCCGACTCATGTATTCCTAGCTATAATCAGTCAAATGCTTTGATACAAATCACAGATACGCCTCGATGCCTAAAATCCGTAGCGTTATCCGTATTGTTTTTTGGTACGAGTATGACTGAGGCCAAACGAGCGTAATTTTTTTAGTTGTGAGTCGCGAAAAATGAGTCGCGTAGGTAATCTACTTACTTTCAACAAAAACAGACAACTCATTTTGCGTCGCCTCCGTGTGAATCAACAGGACTTTTCTATGAAAACAAATGCAGCAGAAATTACGCGATTCACAACTCAAAAAAATACCTACGCTCCTTTTAGCCTCAGCCTATGGTGTGATACAAGCCCAGTTGTCCGAGTGGGATAGTACTTCGACTTTCGTTCTGAATGTCGTGGGTAACAAATCCTGGCCGTGCATCAATACCTACATTTGATTTTTCGAAAAATATAAGATCTGAGAGAACGTCTACAGTGCTTTGGGGATACAGTCGTCATCCTGTTTCGTTTCTACATTTCTTTCAATTACACACGTGTGAGCTCACTCCTTCACATGACACTATTTCTACAAGGTCCCTCAAAGCCATCGCAACTAGTGATTTATATCAATGGTAAAAAGTTGTGAAATTAGTTCATACTTTTGTTTTGCTTGTGACAAATGGTGGGTAATTCGTGATCACACAGTCTTTTCTTACATAAGAGCTGTTTTGTGTACCTACCTAAGTCTCGGAATATTTTATCTGAGGTCTAATACCTTGTCTTTTTGGTTTCACGCACTATTGAACAAGTCAAACAGAATTTACGTTACATCCATGAAAAAAAATTACGATAACTATAAAAATCATAGTTATATCAGTTAGGTATGTTGGTCTATCGTTATGAGGGAGATTTTTAGATGGCGTCGGTCGCGGCCGCTCTGCTTCTTTGTATGCACCTACCCTTCCGGCCTTTTTCGCAACTAATTTTCGTAACCAGTTGCGAAAGCGGAAATATCTTTCTTTACCCGCAACTGGTTGTGGTAGAAAAGTTTTACCTCTTCTTTCAAAACTATATTCAGTTGCATGAAAAGTGTCCAGGATACCTATATCAACGATGCCTAGTGATTTTTATAATATTTGGACTGATCGTTTTGGTTACGACATTGGATTAGGTTACAAATTATCAATTTTTATAACACCTCTAAGCCGGTACTCGATAATGCGGCCGATTGGACAATAATCTGACAATAATTAATCATCACAATCAGTAAACATTTTATGACGCAATGTGTTACTGATGAAATTAAAGCATCGTTATTGTAATTACCTACTTAATTAATTAATCAAACCTATTTATAATGCATTTAGGATTTACGTATTACTTTACGTTGCATCACTAATGCCTAAAATCTCCTGTAAATATTTATTTATTTATCAACATAAGAACAGATGCTTCAAGTTTGTGATAAGTGTATTTAAGCCTAGGTAATGTATAGTTAAAAATATTTCTTAAACTAGAATATAATTTTGTTGCCGACCGTACTATTTCTTCTATGTGATTTGTTAATAAAATAATTCAACGTACCACATGCACAGACATTTTTTGGGTACAGGGACCATAGTCCCAAGATTGTTTATTGCTTTCTAACTCCGACTATAACATTAACTAAACACATACTTACCTAAATAATAAAAAATAACATAAGTAATAATAATAGAAATTTAATAAAATGTCATCAATCTTCCATTTACTCAAATTCCTTTCCATTCAAAGATGCTTGGAAGAGCTGGCTCCTAAGCGATAAGGTCGCCCATCCTTACTTAGTTGTATTTTGATTCATAGTTCAGTTTATGGCCTGCAATTTATTTTTATTCATTCATTCATTAATTCATCTATAGTAGATAGTATTATTGAAATATTGAAATCCTGAATCGGCACAAATACACTTGCATGTGAAAAAGGTAGGTATAGTATTGCTTTCTCCGCTATGAGCTCAAGGGAAGGTCAAGGTTTATTATTGTCACAGCTCGGAGCGGTCTTGAACGATTAGATTGTCACATGATTGATTAGATTCTTACTCATTCCAGCAGCGAAAATGTTTATCAAGTAGGTAATTATTTGGGTATAATTAGACACAATAATTAAAAATTTAACGTACTTATAATATCCGATATACTTACTTATCCCTTTGACATGATCTCTGCCTACCCCTGAGGAAAAGAGGCGTGATTTTATGTATATATGTATGTATATCCTTTAACAATTATCTGCAATCTTTATAAATCATAGCTAGGAATCATCACGATCACGTCAGTTTTCAAACAAAAAAAACCTAATCAAAATTGGTTCATCCGCTGGAGCTATACACACACCCTACAAACGTAGGTACTCGTATTTAACACCTTTCTTTTTTGTCGGGGGTTAAAATAAGTTTCCTAATTTTTCTGTCGAGTTTCAAAAACGAAATACAATTTTCTACTAAGTTCAGGAATAGAATTTTATATTAGGTTTTTAAATCGTAATCAGTCAAGGCAATATTTTTATAATCATAATTTTGGTCAAGGTTACTTGTTCTAAAGTCATTTGAGTTTAAAATTGTTAGAGCGCGTTGAAATCTTTTCTACGAATATTTTGTAAGCGAGTTGATTTATGTTCCTACTATTTTGAACATCTTAAAAATTTAGATGAATTCGATTAAAAAACATAAAATCTATTTACTTTAAACAAGCTGTTCGTGCCCGACATCACCCAGATAAAAAATCTAGTGGATTTTCCCAATTTTTTTTTGTCCTGACAATTAAAAAAACAACCGAAATTAACCAAATCTGTCAAACCGTTCTCAAGTGAAACTCTTTCATACATTCGTCAATAAAATTGATTTTTATCTCTAATTTTAACCTTACTTATTATTTACTTATCTCTAGCCGTCATAAAGCCATCAGAGTTAAATTTAACGGATATTTTAAACAGGGTACCTAAGTGATAATCTGGTGACGAAATTTTTATGCCTGACTCATTTGAACCGGTATGTATTTTTGTATACTACTAAGGTACAGCATACGGCCCACCTGATGGTAAGCGGTTACCATAGCTTAAGGACGCCTGTGACACCAGAGGAGTCACACTCGCGCTGCTGACCCTTTAAAAGAGGAATCACTGAGCCGACAACACAATGGATAAGACTGTTTCACTAGTTGTAACCACAGCGCTTCCTCGCAGAGCTCTGGCAACCTTACTCACAGTAGGAACACAAGACCATTCAAAAAGAATGATATGATGTTATTTGGCTGCGATATTCTGTAAGGCGGAGGTACTTCCCCAGTCGGGCTGCTCGAATATAGAGTGAGAAAAACCTACTATGCCCTCCTATAATGTAGTATGCATGTAGTTCGTATGAGTGCCTAACTCATGACGGAGTTTTTAGGTCGCCTAAAGCCTTCTAACCGGTAAGAATCAGAGTCTGAAGCTAAAAGGAAGTACACAAAATCCAGGAAGAGCGAAGCCGCAAATGTCAGCACGTCATTTCACTGAGCACGCGTCAACGGGATCTGCGCGGGCGCAGGCAATTTGATGAAAGTAGAATCAATTTGTTTTAGAAAGCAGTCTATTTTATGGCTCCGCGACTTTGCGGAACCTTGCAAAAATAAATGTGATTTATTGCCGATGCTACTTATCCTATAGGTGTTTAATTACTCTCGCAACATAGTCATAAATCGAAACTTACGTAATAGTAAGTTTGTAGGAAACTGAATTGTACAACAAAAAATATTTGTAGGTAAGTAAATCTTAATATCCGTACCCATATTATAAATGTGAAAGTGTGTTTGTTTGTTTGTTTATTTGTCCTGCTTTCACGTCAAAACAGAGCAACGGATTGACGTAATTTTTTGTGAGGAGATAGTTGAAGGGCTGGAGAGTAACATAAGCTATTTTTTATCCGGGTACCACGCGAGCGAAGCCGCGGGCAGCAGCTAGTTTATAATAAGTATTTCATTTGAATTCAAACTTTTTGTAAACGAAAATTCAATAAAGTAATGCCTTATCAATTTATCACGTCATCAATAAAAAATATTATAAGTACTTACCTAGGTAGGTAGGTACTTATTAATATTTATGTGTTGCATTTATAAGTCGCGGCACGAGACTGTTTAATTGAGTACATACCTAGGTACTGTTAATATAATCGTACCTACATAATGTACTTAAATATTTCAGCCATAAATGCATGAAGTAGATAAAAAAGTTGAAGCAAAAGCGACGTTTATTGCTTCTAGTTTTAATAGGCCAAGGCTGAATTCATGAATGAAGCATGTGTTGTATGAATGTGTGAACTGAAACATGCGACGTGATGACAAAAGTGTAGTAATATCTTTTGAACTATTTTGCACGAAGCACGCCTCTCGCTTAGTCAACTAGCCGTTTAATTGTTTTCATCGGATTATTAGTGCCAGGATTCTACACTCTATTTACTAGTTCAAATGATCGTAGAGTCGACTCCGTAGTAGTTTTGTTTAGTCAAAAAATTATGACTCTTTTTGTTATATAAAAATGTGTTTAGATAGGTATGGTTATTTGAGAACTAACGACCACGCAAAAAACCGGGCTTAGTCTGAGATGAGACTCCACGAAAGCGGAGACTAGTGGTAAGCGTCCACAGGCCCGCATCGCACGCAGCGGACGGATCGCATCAAGCGGATTATCTGTGTAATGCGATGCGTACGATGCGGACAGGTGGACGCACTTATATGAGTTTCTATACAAATAATACTACGATCCGTTGCGTGCGATGCGTCCGATGCGTACGATACCGACATGTGGACGCTTACCATAGAGGATATATTTCGCTCTATTATTAAACTCCTCTCAACTTATGTCAAAATTGAAACTTAGTTTAAACTATTACCATCCTTTTTATTAAATAGTGACAACTAGGGCGAATTTTGAGCATTGTTTAACCAGTGTTCAAGTTGAGAGGTGTTTATAAGTAACGCTTGTTTGAGAACTAACAACCAGGCAAAAAAACTGAAAAAACTGACAAGGCTGAGACTTTACCAAAGCGGAGACGAGACGAGAGGAGATCACATCGCGTGACACAAACGAGATGATGTGTGAATAACGAAAACACATCTCCTCTCGTCTGCTTTGGTGGAATCTCAGCCAGACGTCATAGTTAGACGACCTCTGACACCAAACATGTTCAATTAGCTACCGTGTGATTATAGGTTTCTCCATGCCCTTTGACCTCTCTTTATGAGCGTACATGTGTTATAGCGACGTCTCTCTATAAGAGCATGGTATTGCGAAGTTTACCTACCTACAAATGGGTGAGGTAATAACTTCCTACTTCCTACCTAATTTACAATGAATGTCTAAGTAGGTAATTAATAAGATTATTAGGATTTAATTTTAAAATCAGCATCACAATTATTAAATTTTAAATAAGTAAGTACCTACCTACTTACTTCTTTTATTTTTTCTTCATAATATTGGAATTAAAATACAACCTTATTAATAAACAATTCTTAATCATTGTTCAAGAAAATTGATTTTTTTTTTTAATTTTGCCACCTATCGGGCTAATCCTTCCATAACCAATCCATAAGTCATGTCATGACGTTTACTATTGTTATGTTCCATTATCAAAAAACCCAAAATAATCTCCAACAAAAAAGGGGTCTAGTTACACAATGTCAGACATCGGTGAAGGGCTTTCCTACGGGGATTACTTTGTAACCACACTTCGTTTGCACGATGTGTTGGTAATTAATTTAATCCCACCTAATCGAAATCAGGCGAACATCTGAATGAACGTCAACTTTGACCAGCTTGACTAGACTGGTGAACCGCTAGGCAGCCTGACCCCTGACAATATCATGCTAAAAAGTTAATATAACCTTACAGATTAAAAAATAGCGTTTGCGCGTTCTAGAATTTCGTTTGAAAACAAATATAATTTATTGTAAAAAGTTGTAAAAGCTATGTTTTTTGTGTAATGTTTTGCAAATTTAATGTTTTGTTATTACAATGGTATGGTTATGCAGAAAAAAATAGTGTTTTTGTGAAAGAAATGGAGAAATAAAGTTCTTTTCACGGAGTTTTGCTACAGTAACGCCATCTATCGGCATTTGTGCTTTAGCGTTGACATAATTTATTGAAAAATTAGGGAGACATCTCGTTGACTTGCAGCTTAAAAACTAGGCCATTTTGGCTGTAAAAAAAAATTATTCGCGTTGGATCCCGCATAACTTGAGAATTGATCAATCAAAAACAGGCTCATGTCGATTGGTGCAAAAAAGTTTTCTGTTGGTTTCAACGTATGCAAAAGTGCATCGATCATCATGGCGAGTGTTTTAATAAGCAATAAAACCATATCTAATGATAGATGTTAAGTTTCTTTTTGTTATTCCGGATACATAAATAGCAGCCCTCGTAATACAGTAAGTGCGGTATAACACTAAAAAAATTAAAACTATGTTAGTATTAAGGACTTAGTTCAGTTTTCGATGCTCTGAATAAGTTATGATTTATTTACCAAAGCTTATCTACGATATTTTATTATATCGAAATTAAATTAGGTAGTAGGTATGGGGAGTGACAGCTGGAAGAAGAAAACCTAGGCAAACATGTTTGGAACAAATCGATGACATTTTGAAGAAGAGCCAGGTCAAAAGTATCATAATCCAGCGAGGTGTCGTAGCAAGTGGAAATCTGTGGTCTCGCCTACCTGCCCCTGGGAATTAGCGTGATTTTATTAAGTTTATTACATTTTCATAAAGAGCAGCATAGTTAAATTCAAAATCAGAAATATATAGGTAAGTAGTTACCTACCTACAAATTATAATGTCAAGTCATGTCAACATAACATAAGTTTAATACCTATAGCTAGGCCAGTCTCAATTAATTTTGGCTAAATAAGTGTAGTCACAAAGAGGTAAGTAAGTAAATGAATAAATAATCATAAAATTATTTAGGTACTTATTTTAAACTTCTAACGTTTTTATGGCTATGATTAAGTACTGCTTTAATGTTATTTTACGTAGGTATTCACCTAACCTTGGTTTTATGTTTACCTACCAACCCGCAATTAACAGCTGATGTGGTAAAATAATTAATTTTAAGAATTCTTATGCCAAGAAAATTGAAACAGATTCCTTTGTTTTTATTTAATAAATAAACAACTAGGTACAGTCAGCGTCATCAATCGGTATCCCCCTATTGATTTTAACAAGGACCCTTTTCATTTCAACTTTGGATTTCAGTCGGATTTGCTAGTATAGGAACTCGAGCGAAATTAGATATCCATAAGTATACTAGCAAATCCGACTGAAATCCAAAGTTGAAATGAAAAAGGTCCTTGTTAAAATCAATAGGGGGATACCGATTGATGACGCTGACTGTACCTACTTACATAAAATAATATATTTTATTGGACACTATAGGTGGCGCCAAGACGCCACTTCGGTCGATTTACAATAAATAAAAAAGTATCTTTTAAATGTTGAAATAGGTAATTATTCAAATAGTTGTTCTAAAAATGCAAATGTCAAGAAAAGGAAAATTTCCTAAGTAGGTACATTTTTTAAAGTTGCTGTAAGTATCTAATTATTAATTAAAGCCTTATTAAAGCGGTTTGTTTCAAATCTTGACCCAACATCTGTAACCTAACCGCAGTAACTCGAAACTTTGTGAATGTTAGCGTAATCGCTAGTAGGTGCTACGTAACACTCATTTTACGTCTCAACCCAAATTATGAAAATTGTTTTAAATTAATACATACTTACCTAAATTAAAAGTTGGTTTTAATCAATAAAATTTAAACTCGATGTATAATGAATGTGCATGCAGGTAGAGTCATGATCATATTTTGTTGTGGACGGGTCTAACCGGATTGTTTTTTTTTTTTAATTCAGAGGCAAAGCGGGTTGCCATCGGCGTTTACACAAAATAACAATTTACATCTTCGAATATTTCCTTAAAACAAAAACATGCAGATTTTAACAATAATTTGTTTTTTTGCCGGAATTTAAAAACATTGGTTGGATAAAAATGCACTGAACAACATGTTTAATAAAATTGCATGTATATATATACCAGGTACTGTTACATATGCTATGGCGTCATTAGCACACTGAATCTATAACAACCAACCTACCAATAGCATTCTTCTACACGTTCGTATTATGCACTGCGTATTAGAACTGCATAACTTACCGGTAGGCGCCACCGGCAAAACAGTATGGATCCTAGTCATAAAGTTTATTGTATAGGGTTGTCAGTATCGATTTTTAAACCCTATAAATGTTGCCAAGTAAGGGGAGTCGGGGTGAACGCTCTCGCGAGCACGCTCACAATGGAACCGCTTGCGAAAACGAGAACCATCTGCTTTGTCTGAACCTTTTCAATGTCAACGGGTTAAAAGTTTAAAACCTTGCGACTACCGGGTTTGTATGACTCATTAACCGAACTGTCTTTATTCTGTATAAACATTGCTCATCATTGTTAGAAAAAATCAAACAATAGCGTCTTTGGTGTTTGCCCTAAGGTTTTTGCTTCTTGAATTAGTAGGGCTGAAGTTCTCTTGGGTAGTTGCCAAAACTATCTGATTAATCTATTTTATGAGTAGTACCTACTTATCAAAGGCCAAGTAGATATCAAAGGTCGGAGAGAAACATACACAGAAGTTTATCATTACTTTGTTTCGTTTTACAGAGATTGTAGTCAGGTAAACCTACCTAGGTACTTATATTGTTGTTGTTGTTTTTAGCCTACACTGGTCCACTGTTGGGCAAAGGCCTCCCCTCGAGTTTTCCAGGTAGTACGGTCCAGTCCAACATCATTGCCTGCCACTGATAGTCACTGAAGGTGTCTAGCTCGTCTCGCCATCGCTTGTTCTATCGCGCCGCCTCACTGTCTCCGGGGTCCAGTCAGTGGTAGTTTTGGCCCACATTTCGTCCGGCATGCGACATATACCTAAGCCTATATTACTAATAATAATAAATCTCCAGTATCTAGAGGATATCAGCTGTATGTGAACTAAGATATGTTGCACAGAAACCAACAGTCTGCATACTAATGTGAGTAAACATTCTCTGTGTGTCTGCGAAAAATCAATAAAATCCCGCACGGTTTCCTCTTGTCATTGACCATAGTTAGGTACGTCAACAAGAAGCGGTAGCAATATTTCTTCCTTATTACAATCTTAATACGTACGATAATCACAGTTCAGCTACAGGGCCAAGCAAGATCGATATGCGCGTGCTTACCATCCAACATGGACCGCCGGGATGTCTGCTCATCGTCAAAATCCTCTCGACTTCCAGGTTTCTCCTTTACCAAATCCATGTTTGTACACTTCACTAGATCAATTACATCACTAGAAAACACAACTACGTCATAGGTGGATGCAAATCACAGTGCGCATTTCAAGTACAGCTGATGACCACTCGCGTCAAAAACGTTAGTGATATCAAGAACAGAAACGGGTGGTCGCGGTAGCCGTAAGCAAATAACTGGTCTCGAATCGACCGGTCGTTCAATGTCAATCGGATTGACAATCAATTATGCGACATAGTGTCTAAAGAGGAGTCGAATGTCGCAACTTCGCAAGTCGTCACCTCGTTGTGTCGGTAGGCAGGCGCACATGCCTTTTGGGGGGCGTGAGGGCGCATGCGCGGGGAGGGACGCCTGTATCGATGCCCGCCGCTTGCCGGGACGCCCGCGCCCGCCTGACTGACTGTACGAGCCCTCTCAGATGGAAATTAATTGAGCAATCAGCAGTAACGTCACGAACGCACTCAAGGCAACGGCTACCGACCCGATCATAATTATTATCATTCATTTCAAGGAAAAACTCTGCATGATTCACGTTTGGCTTAGGTTTAATCTAAGTAAGTGTACTTAAGTATTCATAATTCCCTGATATCTAAAATATAAAATTCAAGGTTGTGTGAGCCAGTTTTACTGATAGGCAAAGTCTGGTTGCTACGGTAAAGTCTAAAGTTGAAAGAGAAAGTAAACGTTATGTTGTGGCCCCTATACATTTCGTAAACGCAATAGCAACTTCGAGTTGCTGTAATTTAAACTCAGGCGTTTGAATTGAAATAATACGATTTGCAGGTAAGTATGGTACTTGCTACTGAGTTACATAGGCTATATATTTGCAGTAAACAAACGAGTACAAAAAAGCATGTTAATTAATATTGAATTGCTTTTTTAAATCTAATAAGTCTAAGCCTAGCTAAAATTAAAATGTTTGTAATTTATAACGTAAGCATATTTATTATAATATTTTTAACATGTAAGAAAATAGAAATAAGTAGGTACCTATAAGTAAGTAGGTAGGTATACCTATCACTTCTTTTTGTATTATTATTAGTACTTTATGTAGTTTTATCCCTAGTTTTTATCTGGTTTCAGGACCATATTTTTCGTATCATCATGAGCCCATTAGGTACCTACTTAGTTTTCAAATTTTATGAATAGGTGTGAGTAATTCTTTCATCGTCGATATTACTTTAGCAGGATTTAAAAACACCATGACATCATTAAAGGATGTTAGTTTAGTGATGTCAAGATCAAATTAGGCCCGGCACTCATTGACGGCACGGCCGGCGGCGGCATCGGCGGCGGGGCATCGGCATCGGCATGGCAAGGTATTTTAGGCGACGAAAAAAAATATGACCTAGGTAGGTATACAGGGTGAATTTTTGAGATGGGGCAGTAAGGGCAGCTACCTTAACCGTTGTAGCTAGAGGAAAACGTTCTTAGGAGACCATCCTTAGTTTTTGAAAATATTTCGACCTGCATTCACAGATTTTGAAAAAAATGTACAGTCAGCGAGAAAATGGGCCATTTACAAAAAAACTTTTTTTGATGCCAATCGATCCTGTTTCATCTAAGGATAAAAAGGCTCTTTCAGACCAACTGAGGTTAGAGTACTAGAAAAGTCAGAAATCGCTAAAATGTATTTCTGAGACAAGACAGTAAGGGCTACCTTAACCGTTGTAGCTACAGGAAAACGTTTTTAGGAGACTATCCTTAACTTTTGAAGATATATCAACCTGCAGTCACATGTTTTGAAAAAAATGTACAGTCAGCGAGAAAATGGGCAATTTACACAAAAACTTTTTTTGATGCCAGTCGATCCTGTTTCATCTAAGGATTAAAAGGCTCTTTCGGACCAACTGAGGTAAGAGTACTAGAAAAGTCAGAAATTGCTAAAATGTATTTTTGAGACGGAGCAGTAAAGGCAGCTACTTTAACCGTTGTAGCTACAGGAAATCTTTCTTAGGAGACTACCCTTACTTTTGAAGATATTTCGACAAAATGA
This sequence comes from Camptogramma bilineatum, assembly GCA_958496255.1. Taxonomy (NCBI): domain Eukaryota; kingdom Metazoa; phylum Arthropoda; class Insecta; order Lepidoptera; family Geometridae; genus Camptogramma; species Camptogramma bilineatum. The sequence goes on from OY292456.1 coordinate 13,075,972, forward strand.
TGAAAAATTATGACAAATGACAAATTGATTTCGTACGAAATGTATAATCAAAGTTATTTGCGTTTTCTGACTTTTCTAGTACTCTTGCCTCAGTTGGTCCGATAGAGTCTTTTAATCCTTAGATGAAACAGGATCGACTGGCATCAAAAAAAGTTTTTGTGTAAATTGCCCATTTTCTCGCTGACTGTATATTTTTTTCAAAATCTGTGAATGCAGGTTGAAATATCTTCAAAAGTTAAGGATAGTCTTCTAAAAACGTTTTCCCGTAGCTGCTACGGTTAAGGTAGCCCTTACTGTCTTGTCTCAGAAATACATTTTAGCGATTTCTGACTTTTCTAGTACTCTAACCTCAGTTGGTCTGAAAGAGCCTTTTTATCCTTAGATGAAACAGTATCGATTGGTATCAAAAAAAGTTTTTGTGTAAATGGCCCATTTTCTCGCTGACTGTACATTTTTATCAAAATCTGTGAATGCAGGTCGAAATATTTTCAAAAATTAAGGATGGTCTCCTAAGAACGTTTTCCTCCAGCTACAACGGTTAAGGTAGCTGCCCTTACTGCCCCATCTCAAAAATTCACCCTGTATAGTTGTATAGAAATAAAGCTGAAACTGAAATGCCTAAGCATATTTTGTTACTGTATTACGACCGGTATTTTGTTTTTGTACTTACCTACGACCATTAACATTGAAATTTAAACTTTATTTCCATCTATGTTTAGGTTATATTTTTACTCGTCGCCTAAAAATACCTTGCCATGCCGTGCCGTCAATGGGCGCCGGGCTTTAGTCGCACTCGGAGTCTTCATGTATCGAAGTTCATCGTTAAACCGGTCGCCAATCGAAAGGGTCAAGTTTAGGAAAGTCACGATTTTTAATCACCAAACGATATAAAGGAGGTGAGGTAAAAAACATATACCTACCTAGGTAGGTACCTTACCTACTTCATCATCATCATCATCTCAGCCGTTGGACGTCCACTGTTGGACATAGGCCTCCCTCAAAAAATTCCATGTGTTGCGGTTGGAAGCGGCCTGCATCCACCGCCGACCTGCAGTTTTTACAAGGCCGTCTGTCCATCTTGTCGGTGGACGTCCAACACTACGCTTGTCCGGTACCTACTTATATACTCCTATCAATACATTTTTTTAAGTGTTAAACCACACTTAGGTATTATTTCGGCTTATGGAGGATCGCTTGTATCATTGCGGGTTCGAATCCCGTCGGAATTGAATTTTGATAAGACTTTTCATTTTCAATGAAACTAAACCTATCAATGCTTGACATAAATATTATCTTTCCCTTTTCAACGAATCTCGTTTGAAAATAAGATAAGTACCTACCTACTAAAATTATTCAAAGCTAGTCTTGTCAATCTATTACCAACAACTTTTACTACCTATTTCATTTGCCCATCCCACTTCCGGACGTCTCACTTTTATCTATCGGGTTCTTCGTATTTTTTTACAATTAGTTTTGTATAGAATTACTAAACGTACCTAATTTATAAAACGCTCTATCATTACAAAAAAAATATAATGCTGGACATTTCACACAACATCATCTAGCCACAAAGTAGGCAGAGCTTGTGTTATGGGAACTACATGACTAACATACAGCTTATATTCTTTTTTTTTTTAATACATACATTATTATAAGTAGGGTAGGGCGGGGCTAGTTGTGCAGTTTTTCACTTGATCGATCATAACTTCTGAACTATAAGTCTTAATGGCTTGTTATGAATACCAATGGGTAAGTAATTTATCCCTTTCCAAAAATGTCCATGTTAATTTATTTCTAACAAATCGCATTTAAGAGCTACAGCCGTATAAGTGAAGAAAGTCAGAGGTGCTCAACGTACCCCATAGGTGAGGTAAGTTGAGCAAGGGTATGGGCTACATTGATCAGTTAGTAATTCTAGCCAAACCATGGGATCAATGTTTACTAGACATGCAATAAAATGTCTATTTTACAGTCAAATGTTTATTTATAACCTTTTAGTGACATAACAGGGAAAGTAATACTTATTTTCTTTTATTAAAACAAAAAAACAGAATCAACAAAAATTTAAGCTAAACTTCTGGATTAGACTCAGCTTTTCTACTTAAAATCTGACTTGAACATTCATGCAGTTACCAATAAAGCTTTTATTTAAAAAAATAAAATGATTTATTATTTTTTCAATTATTTTGGGTTAGTTGATCAACTATTGCTCAACTAACCCCAACCCGAAAATTTGAAACAAAAGTGGCTTTATAAAAAAACCGTTAGAATTATATCAAAAAGCTTTAAACACAACAAAAATATACTAAATTTATGAAAGTTTAACACTTTCCTGATTAAAAACGGATAATATTTGACTCGTACAGAATAAATTTTCCAATTCCCAATTTTTTTACTTTTTGGTCGCAAAATAAACAAAGTGTTCATGTACTTCACTCGATCGGCAAGTCGTCTCCGGCTGTCGTGCGATGAGTTCCCACCCGAGACCGCTTCTTTCCGTAATTTGATGTTTTAGTGTGCGGTGTATAGTTTCTGAGATATTTCGATTGCCCAACTTACCTCTATGCTCAACTAGCCCCGCCCTACCCTACCTACATAGAAAAACATCCAGACCCGAGACAATTAAATATTAAGAGTTCTAATTGGTTTACTGCACCTTGCTTCCTAGTATAAATCTTTTTAAAACTGCATCATTATAAAAGCTATAAATCGATAGATATCGGTGATAAAGAACCCCAAATAGAAATAAATTAATTGTCTTCACTTCCGGGGCAGATTAACATGATTAATAAATTGTTAATAACCGGTTATGCAATCCTAAACTGCCGGCTGGACAACGTTAAGGTACAATGGATTTATTGTTTAGATAATACCTATAATAATGAGCTAAGTTTAATGAGTAAGTAGGTACTCTAAAGATCATTCAGTAGGATAATTTATATTATTACAGAAAAAAAACTAAACTACAGCACGAGTTCATCCCCAACTTACGATACTTCCAAGATAAGGACTATACGTAAACTACCTATATGGCACCACAAAGAGCACGTACTACTCTTTGTGGTGCCATATAGGCCATATAGGCCCAGTCTCAGTATAATGCTGGCTACTGTTGCTTAATGTAAGAAATGTTTATTAAAAGTTGATTTTTACACAAAATCTGTATTTCCAATTTGATTTATTTCTAAGATGCGGGATCCCGCAGGGTGCGGGATTGCAATCCCTAGGCGCGGGCCAGATAGAAGAGACGTAAGAGATACCATTTTTCATTCAAATATTTTTATACTTACCTTTTTTTCATCCTTTAATCTTTTCAAAACACCTTTCTTAGGGAATAGGTATGCCTTTTCCACAAAGTTTGAAGTTCATGTAGAATTGAAAGGTTGCGGGCGCCCCCTCAGGCCTCCGCCCGCCCTAGGGCAGTCGCCCATCCTCGCCCTACCCTAACACCGCTACTGATATGCAGAGAGCAAGGGCGAGGCTTATTACAAACTGCCAATTATAACGATGCGATGTAGGTATGTAGTTTATAAGAGGTTGTATAAAAGTCTTATGCTTTGCAACCTTTTGATTCGAATGACGACGGAAGTACGGAAAGCTACACAATTTTAGAATAAGGTGGAGTGCCGTAATTGCAACTGTCCGGTAATTGCAACTGGAGTCAATAACTCCCTCTAGGATCACTTTTTTGAACATCGATAGATGTGGTATTGAACTTCTTCTAAAAGTCTCAGTCTAAAAATATAGATGGTGTTGATAGGACCAAAACTGAGCGAATGACAGGCCTTTTTGTAAAACTGCCAATTTTTCGGAAGTGACGCCGCTCGGACGCTCTTCGTAATTTATTTAAAAAAATTGTTTTTCGTGGTTTTCCGCCGGTGTGTTCACAGTGAGAGTGATTATAAGACACAGTAAGTTGTTTTTTATATGTTTGTTGTATTCTACGATAAATCTACTCAGAGTTATGGTTGTAGTTACATTTGCCAGACAAAAAGTGCATAGTCTTGTAACTGTAACCATTTTGTTTCTTTTTTGACAGTTGCAATTATACGACCGGTTTTGTATGAACTTTGAAAAACCTAGTGATGTAACAATGACGATGACTATGTCGATACATAATATTTTATTGAAAGGGATACTATCTACTTCCATACTATGCTATGAGTTCTTAGCAATTAGTTTGAGTGAGTGAGTCCCTTCATTATGTTGGCGCTAGCGGAGCCCTTTCCAAAGCCGTTCAATATGTGAAACGAATATAAAAAGGCTGTTTAACTTCTAAAATATTACTTATTGTGATTGAAATAAAGTTAGAAAAAATAATTAGTAAAAGATAATTGAAGACTTTAAAGATAAGAGTAAAAGAGGCTATTTCATAACTAAAAGATTAGTGTGATTAAAATAAACATCGAGTCGATAAAAATCACGATAAGGTTCCCATCACTATTTGTAGTAAAATAGTTGCAATTACCGGATTCTTTGCTGAAAAGTGTTTTCGCGCAAAATTTGACATTAGTAGCAAGGGCATAGCTATATAAATCAAAAGAACGATATTCAAGGCATGTGTTCTGTATTTTCCAGTAGTAAGCGCCATAGAAAAATAAGAAGTAAAAACAAGTAGTTGCAATTACCCGCAAAAACGGGTAATTGCAACTATTGCTCCCTCTGTCATGAATTTATGCAATAGAATTTTATTCTTTATCGCTTTACTTTATTCATAACAATGATATAAATCTACATAAAATTTACTATAGAACAGATCTTTCAAAAAATACATTTCTGATACAAAATATAGAATTATCAAGCGATGAAGTTAGGACTCCACTTTTTTTAGTTGCAATTACGGCACTCCACCTTACCTACCTACTTATCTCAAACTTTTTTTTAGTCGTAATTCTTTTAGACATACAATTCAAGAAATTTAATAGTAAAAGCACAGAATACGTAAAAGTATGTAGAATAATGTGGATAGTCCTAGGGAATTTGTCATGGGCTGTCTTTGTTTGTTCTAAATTCACTTGAACAGCTCTTTATTTTTTATAAGTACCTAGGTACCTATTAGTTTTTATATAATATATTTTTATCCACTAGTGCCACTAGGTATTACATTCTACTTGTATTCTATTTTATTAAGAGTCCGAATAAAGACCCATTCACACGAAAACAATGAATCCATTATTTAATGGTAAGCGAAAGCAATTGCGCAATGTCATGTTTTAAACGACGATTAAATTAATTAATAGCTAAGTAATGAATTACATCACATTCTTTTGATTTGCCGAGCTTTGGCCCAGAGAGTGCATGACAGTTTAATTGTAACATTGTGCCATAATTAAACGACTAGATAAATTAACCGCTTTTCAATGTGGGTGGGTTTAGAAATTACCTAATCTCATTTTACAAATGTAAATATGTACCTAGTCTTGTGGAATAATGTAAATATGGACTTATCAGCTCCCTATAGATCAGATGGCTGCTAAATCTTTTACAATCTCTTTTGGTTGAAATAAGAGTTGAGGAGAGAAACATACCTAATCACTTCACTTCTTATTTATAAATACGGCGACTTTTAGTTGTCACAATTCTGCTAGTGAGAAACGTGTGAGAAAGATAATCTAAAGTTAGGTTATTACAGCCAGCTTTTTATTCTCAGCTCTCTTTCTAATTAATCTTAATCTTATTACTTTGGGTGCGACCCAAAACTTGCGGATGCAATTATATCTTTGAAGTGAATCGTAAACTTTCGTTATTATTAACTTTATTAATTAACCTTTACTGTAAATCTATCATAAAACAAAAAGGTTACATCAAATAGGTATAAGATGCATACTGTCATTAAAAAGCAATAATGATGGTGTTTCCACCGTCACCTTCATTACGATGCATCATAGATGTTCACACGATAGCGTCAATACCAGTGTCTGTATCGTCAACTACGACAATCTTTCAGAAACGAATAATTTTCTTAAGTAAAGCAATTTACTTAAGAATAATTTTCTTAAGTAAAATATAATAAAAATAATAATTTTATTTAGGTACCTACTTTTTTCACAAATCTTTGAATCAAATAATTTAAATTTTTAAATAATCTTTATTTTTAATTCTTATTATATTTTTAAATGTTTGTATAAGGTACCTACTCGTATGTTTAAAATTCACTTTCTCATAAGTATAGGCGTAAGTAGGTACTTTATTCTATGAAATTACCAACTAAGTAACTAGTATAATAAATTTAAACTAGGCCAATTATTTTATAAGTAAATGAAAATACTGTTAAGAAATACTATAAGGTGGAGTGCCGTAATTGCAACTAAAAAAAGTGGAGTCCTAACTTCATCGCTTGATAATTCTATATTTTGTATCAGAAATGTATTTTTTGAAAGATCCGTTCTATAGTAAATTTTATGTAGATTTATATCATTGTTATGAATAAAGTAAAGCAATAAATAATAAAATTCTATTGCATAAATTCATGACAGAGGGAGCAATAGTTGCAATTACCCGTTTTTGCGGGTAATTGCAACTACTTGTTTTTACTTCTTATTTTTATATGGCGCTTACTACTGGAAAATACAGAACACATGCCTTGAATATCGTTCTTTCGATTTATATAGCTATGCCCTTGCTACTAATGTCAAATTTTGCGCGAAAACACTTTTCAGCAAAGAATCCGGTAATTGCAACTATTTTACTACAAATAGTGATGGGAACCTTATCGTGATTTTTATCGACTCGATTTTTATTTTAATCACAGTAATCTTTTAGTTATGGAACAGCCTCTTTTACTCTTATCTTTAAAGTCTTCAATTATCTTTTACTAATTATTTTTTCTAACTTTATTTCAATCGCAATAAGTAATATTTTAGAAGTTAAACAGCCTTTTTATATTCGTTTTACATATTGAACGGTTTTGAAAAGGGCTCCGCTAGCGCCAACATAATGAAGGAACTCAATCACTCAAACTAATTGCTAAGAACTCATAGCATAGTATGGAAGTAGATAGTATCCCTTTCAATAAAATATTACGTATCGACATAGTCATCGTCATTGTTACATCACTGGGTTTTACAAACTTCATACAAAACCGGTCGTTAAATTGCAACTGTCAAAAAAGAAACAAAATAGTTACAATTACAAGACTATGCACTTTTTGTCTGGCAAATGTAACTACATCCATAACTCTGAGTAGATTTATCGAAGAATACAACAAACACATAAAAAACAACTTACTGTGTCTTATAATCACTCTCACTGTGAACACACCGGCGAAAAACCACGAAAAGCAATGTTTTTCAATAAATTACGAAGAGCGTCCGAGCGGCGTCACTTCCGAAAAATTGGCAGTTTTACAAAAAGGCCTGTCATTTGCTTAGTTTTGGTCCTATCAACACCATCTATATTTTTAGACTGAGACTTTTAGAAGAAGTTCAATACCACATCTATCGATGTTAAAAAAAGTGATCCTAGAGGGAGTTATTGACTCCAGTTGCAATTACCGGACAGTTGCAATTACGGCACTCCACCTTAATATCATCATAGTGTGAATCAGACAAAAGGAATTACGTAAGTGACTATTTTAGCGCAATTCTTTATTTAGACATTTTCAAAGAATTTTAAATTTTCTAAAATTCTGAAAGAATGAACCGAGGGAAACGATCATAAGTAGGTACTTAATCCTTTTTTTTTTTTTTTTTTTGTTATTTTGTCTTACACTTTTGTTGTTGTCTGTCAGTACCTAGTACCTAGTCTAATGTTTTTATATCAACGTTCTCACATCTGAATAATAAGTAGGTGCTGTTAATTAACTAGATAACGCGTGCACGCGACCTGCATCGTGCAGACAATGCCTTATTTTGTCACTTCATTGTATTGATTGCTGTTTTGATTTTCGCACATTTGAAGCGAACTTTCAGGGTAGGTACCTAAAGTGGCCACTTTTGATGAAACATCAGATGTTTCATAAATGTTCAATATGCTTCATCAATGCTTCATCTGTGAAACATTATTTTAAAACACCTTTTTTACAGATGAATTCTAAGCAGTAGGTAGGGTGGGTTGTCCACCTGTGAACCAGGCAGATGCAATGAACCACCGCTATATTTCAAAAATGTGACATTGCCATTCTTTACGATTACTGCCAACAGGAACGCATACGCATCCCTCACTCTCTCCCCAAATTACAAGCAGCGCAATAGTACGAGAGCCGACCGCAAAAAACCAACGTCACTTGATACTAAGATAAGCTCCATGGCACACGCTCAAAAAAGTGGTGCTAAGCTTGGATCAATTAGTCAATAGGCTCCGATTTGGCCGGAAGCACAAAAAAAGGGGCTACTTCCGGTGAAAAAAAACGTGTCAATTTACGTCATTTGATACTAATGGCAGACTTATGGCAGCAGTTACTAATTTATATGTAGTGACAGATAAATCTAGTCTGCCAGTTCCTGTATGGCCGGAAGTACTTGGCAGACTGTTTCAAAGCTGACGATTCGGACCCCCAATTTACGTCATCTGATACTAAGTTGAAAATAGTGCCAGATGTTAGATATCAACCATACGTTTCAGTATAAATTAGTCTGCCAAGGCTATTATGGCCGGAACATCTTCAAAATGTCAATTTAGTGATGGTACTAAGAAGAAAATTTTTCGTTTTTTTTTTGTTTTATCAATGTTTAGACATTAGAATAAAATAATATTACGTATTTATTCATGTTAATATTATTATTATTACCTACTAGAAGCTGCCCGCGGCTTCGCTCACGTGGTACCCGGAAAAAGTAGCCTATGTCACTCTCCAGCCCTTCAACTATCTCCACACAAAAAATTACGTCAATCCGTCGCTCTGTTTTGACGTGAAAGCAGGACAAATAAACAAACAAATAAACACATTTTCACATTTATAATATGGGTAGGTACGGATGTTACTCGTTCGTTACATGTCACGGGTCAACATCGGCTCGGTACTTTTTCATTAATTTTCATAGATTAATTACTCTCATCTATCAAGAGAAGGTCACAATCCAAAATACAAATAAAATAATATAAAACCTTACACGATTCTCGTATATTTGCGGAAGACATTTTGTTTAAGTCACATTTTCGTCTTTCACTAGTAGGCTTTAGCAATAAAAGTAGGTAGGTAATAGAACGTAATCTTTCAATACCTTTAATACCGCGTTCATACGCTTGCACGCTTCCAAGCAGTGTTGCAAACTCTAATCAATCCGAGTCGCTAGATTCAATCTGAAAAGTAGCTATAAAGTCGCTAAAAACTGATTCTAATCAGGACGGTGGGGGGTTGTCAGTAGAAAAATTATGTCACAAAAATAAAATACCAACTTAAAAAAACATCTTATAGGTAAATATAATTATGAAAAGTGTGCTAGTGTGCTAAGTAGCTATCGCTGGCACCCCGGTGTTACGGTGGCTGTGGTCGGTTGCCCGTTAGCGCCGAGCCTTACATAAAATGAAAAATAAACAATCTTGAATTATTTTTTTCAAGTTGACTTTTTGTCCTTTCCACATTTCCTTACTTGCCCTATAACTGTTTTAATCTGCAGGTTGAAGTCCATAAGTCACTAGATAAGTCGCTAAATATATTTTGTCGCTAACACATAGGTTTTAAGTCGCTATTTCTAGCGACAAAGTCGCTAAATTGGCAACACTGCTTCCAAGTAAACAGACATTCTAGGAAGATTGTATTCAATTCATTAACCTGAGCAGACATTCAACGAGACAGATACTATAATCAGAGAGAGTAAGAAGTAGCTCTGCCACAGGAGACCGAACGTGACAAAAGATAACGTTTTGATTTGACCTTGCCCCGCACCGCCACCTATGCTACGTCCAATAACACTCGTAAATAGAGATGTTCGATATTTCAGATTGTATCGATATTTCATATCGCAATGTATCGTAATTGTATTGTATCGGTACAGGGTGTCAATTCTAGTACCGAACTTTTTATCAACCTCAAGCAAAACGTCAACTAAACCTTAGATTTTCGACTGTTTCCTATTCTACTAATGACAAACGACTCAGTTGTGGTGAGGTTTTAGCTAAGGTTTGGACTTTGGCAGAACAAATTTTTGAAAAGCTATTCTACTATTACACCTTACGGCTGACAGTTATGAGATCGAACCAAAACGCAGCGGAATGATTGACGTTGTCATCTAGAAGAATTGGGGGGCAGGTATTGATACAGGGGATTTGATACAATATTTTGTATCGATACAGTATCGAATCAAGTTAAGTATGTAGGTACCTACTTATGTACTTACTTAAATAAAAAAAATGTAACTTTTTAGTTAACCGAAACCTTTATTAATCTACACTATTTAAATAAATACCTACTGGATATAAAAATAATGCCGCCGTGTTGGAAAACTTTAAAATACAAAATTTTAAGGACAGTATTCGTGTCTTCCATGTGGCTAAATGCGACTTGTAAAGATTGCATCAAACTTAGGGCAACAGATTATGGTTGGGTCATTAATGAAAATAGCGAATACGAACTCTTCTGGTTCGAAGGGGATTCTACCCCTTTAAATGTTCAGGACATCACAATAACAACTGACGATGAAAGCAGTGATGAGGATTGTGATAGTAGTGACATTTGTAGCTCGTCAGATGAAGATATTGATTAAGTAGGTATTATTATATTAAGGCTGTGTGGGCCCAGTAGGCAAACTGTGAGCGGCCGACTGAGTTTGCGGCGTATCGGTTTAGTACGCTTTTCCATATATTTGAAATGGAGTGTCCACAGTTTGCTAGTTTTGCGCGTAACGCTGCAAACTGCGTACAGTGAGCGCAAAACTAGCAAACTATGGACACTCCATTTCAAATGTATAGAAGAGCGTACTAAACCGATACGCCGCAAACTCAGTCGGCCGCTCACAGTTTGCCTACTGGGGACACAGCCTAATTGTTGAAAGTAGCGGCTTCGCTCGCGTGGTACCTGGATAAAAAGTACCCTATGTCCTATTCCCGGTCATTATCTATAAATATTTTAAATTTCAGTCAAATCGGTTCAGGGGTTGTCGAGTTATATTATAGAGGAACAAACATACATCCAAACTTGAGGTTGATAAAAAGTTCGGTACTAGAATTGACACCCTGTACCGATACAATACAATTACGATACATTGCGACATGAAATATCGATACAATCTGAAATATCGAACTTCGTAAATAGAGACGAGTGTTATTGGACGTAGCCTAGGTGGTGGTGCGGGGCAAGGTCAAAACGTCATCTTTTGTCACGTTCGGTCTCCTGTGGCAGAGCTACTTCTTACTCTCTCTGATTATAGTATCTGTTTCGTTGAATGTCTGCTCAGATTAATGAATTGAATACAATCTTCCTAGAATGTCTGTTTACTTGGAAGCAGTGTTGCCAATTTAGCGACTTTGTCGCTAGAAATAGCGACTTAAAACCTATGTGTTAGCGACAAAATATATTTAGCGACTTATCTAGCGACTTATGGACTTCAACCTGCAGATTAAAACAGTTATAGGGCAAGTAAGGAAATGGATGATTCGCAAGAAGCGGTCCGAAAAACGGTACCCCCATTTTCGCAATTTTTTTTTTGGTTATTTTTCAAAAAAAAATAACATACCTAATTAAGCACTCAAAGACATGCATTTTAATGTTAGCGGCCCTCAATTTGATAAAGCCGTTTTGAAGTTTTAGTGGTTTAAATATATTCGTGCCCATTGAAATTAGGTTTGGTCCAGAGAAATTAGAAAAATGCCAGAGAAATTAGCAAAATGCCAAAGAAATTAGCAAAATGCCAGAGAAATTAGGAAAATGCCAAAGAAATTAGCGACAAAGAAATTAGTTTTTTATCGCGGACACATTTGTTTGCTTTGTAAAACAGTAACGTGGAGTTAAAATAACATGAAATTTGATTCATCACTACCTAATGGATGATTCGCAAGAAGCGGTCCGAAAAACGGTACCCCATTTTCGCAATTTTTTTTTTGGTTATTTTTCAAAAAAAAAAATAACATACCTAATTAAGCACTCAAAGACATGCATTTTAATGTTAGCGGCCCTCAATTTGATAAAGCCGTTTTGAAGTTTTAGTGGTTTAAATATATTCGTGCCCATTGAAATTAGGTTTGGTCCAGAGAAATTAGAAAAATGCCAGAGAAATTAGCAAAATGCCAAAGAAATTAGCAAAATGCCAGAGAAATTAGGAAAATGCCAGAGAAATTAGCGACAGAGAAATTAGTTTTTTATCGCGGACACATTTGTTTGCTTTGTAAAACAGTAACGTGGAGTTAAAATAACATGAAATTTGATTCACCACTACCTAATAGTATCTATATTAACGTTAACGTTATAAAAAGTGTCAATTTATATTTCATTATTGCGTAATAAGCGATTGAATGCAGATAGGGGTGTCGCGGACACACCAGAGAACTTAGATTTCACGACTTTAGAAATTAATTACAGCTTTCCTATGTATATAATTGAGGATATTACTAGTGCCATAATAGCGTACTCGTATACTATTTCCAAATAAAAATACAGCAATACTGAAACTGGTCATTTTAATAGGTTCGCAAGGCCGGACATGCCAAAAACACGAGTCCTGCGAAACACCCAAATGTGGAAAGGACAAAAAGTCAACTTGAAAAAAATAATTCAAGATTGTTTATTTTTCATTTTATGTAAGGCTCGGCGCTAACGGGCAACCGACCACAGCCACCGTAACACCGGGGTGCCAGCGATAGCTACTTAGCACACTAGCACACTTTTCATAATTATATTTACCTATAAGATGTTTTTTAAGTTGGTATTTTATTTTTGTGACATCATTTTTCTACTGACAACCCCCCACCGTCCTGATTAGAATCAGTTTTTAGCGACTTTATAGCTACTTTTCAGATTGAATCTAGCGACTCGGATTGATTAGAGTTTGCAACACTGCTTGGAAGCGTGCAAGCGTATGAACGCGGTATTAAAGGTATTGAAAGATTACGTTCTATTACCTACCTACTTTTATTGCTAAAGCCTACTAGTGAAAGACGAAAATGTGACTTAAACAAAATGTCTTCCGCAAATATACGAGAATCGTGTAAGGTTTTATATTATTTTATTTGTATTTTGGATTGTGACCTTCTCTTGATAGATGAGAGTAATTAATCTATGAAAATTAATGAAAAAGTACCGAGCCGATGTTGACCCGTGACATGTAACGAACGAGTAACATCCGTACCTACCCATATTATAAATGTGAAAATGTGTTTATTTGTTTGTTTATTTGTCCTGCTTTCACGTCAAAACAGAGCGACGGATTGACGTAATTTTTTGTGTGGAGATAGTTGAAGGGCTGGAGAGTGACATAGGCTACTTTTTCCGGGTACCACGTGAGCGAAGCCGCGGGCAGCTTCTAGTAGGTAATAATAATAATATTAACATGAATAAATACGTAATATTATTTTATTCTAATGTCTAAACATTGATAAAACAAAAAAAAAAACGAAAAATTTTCTTCTTAGTATCATCACTAAATTGACATTTTGAAGATGTTCCGGCCATAATAGCCTTGGCAGACTAATTTATACTGAAACGTATGGTTGATATCTAACATCTGGCACTATTTTCAACTTAGTATCAGATGACGTAAATTGGGGGTCCGAATCGTCAGCTTTGAAACAGTCTGCCAAGTACTTCCGGCCATACAGGAACTGGCAGACTAGATTTATCTGTCACTACATATAAATTAGTAACTGCTGCCATAAGTCTGCCATTAGTATCAAATGACGTAAATTGACACGTTTTTTCTCACCGGAAATAGCCCCTTTTTTTGTGCTTCCGGCCAAATCGGAGCCTATTGACTAATTGATCCAAGCTTAGCACCACTTTTTTGAGCGTGTGCCATGGAGCTTATCTTAGTATCAAGTGACGTTGGTTTTTTGCGGTCGGCTCTCGTACTACAAGCTTAAGACGTACGCCCAGTGATCGAATTTATAAAAATGTATCATAAAAGTCAGTTTTTTGTGTTGATTTCATTCTTTTTCTACATTTTTTGGGTCTTACCTACAGTTTTTTTTGCCTGTTACGTATGATAACACATACATAACGTTGTAAATTACACTATAGTTAGTATGCTGTATCATCATTTACCAGGTGAAATTCTGAGGTTTGTTTTGTCAATGGGGTGTGTCCAGCAATGAGCCATGACATAGTGTCCTGCATTGAACCATAGTACTCACATACATTTTCCCAGTCCGAGCTGCACCTACCATTTTTAAACGTTGAAAAACTAAACCACCACTTATTACAACTAGATTTGTATGATAACCTACTTATAATTAGTATTATGATAAAAAAAACCATATTGCTTGATGTCAATACATAGATTTTATTTAGACTAAAATACTCAAGCCTTAATATAATTAACAGTACCTCTAACGGCTTATATTTCGTAGTTAGTAATAATTTTGCTGATAGGTATTAATAATAAAGTAAAAACATTGCCCTTTCTCTTGGTAAATAGGTGGTTCATTGCAGAATTCGGTCTGGTTCAATGCGTACCACCCGTGTTACGCAATGAACCAATTCTCATTTTTTGCTAAATCTGTATTTCTAAGAAATCTAAAGATTATATGAATAAACTAATAATGCACAATCTTAGCCAGATTAATCACCTTACTTCACGCCAAATCTTAGATCCGTAAGTCAAAAAATGTAAAAGATATGGACGTTTGAATTTTACCTGGTTCATTGCTGGACAACCCACCCTACATAAAGAGAATTGTCAAAAAAGGTGTTTTGAAATAGGTAGGTATGCTTACTTATGCTTCATAGATGAAGCATTGATGAAGCGTATAGGAAGCATTTATGAAACATCTATGAACATTAGATGAGTAAACAGGTTTCGAAAAAATAACTAAAACATATTTAATTATGTTATATCACACACTAGTTTTCTATTAAAATAATCATACGATTAAACCATCATCAGATCCGAAACATAAATCTGATTAAAACATATCAAATGATCGATTATGTCCAATATCGGATGCAACAATCGTAATCGATCAAAGTGTGTCACCGAGTCACCTGTCACAAAATTGTCGCTCCAAGTGTGACATAACGGACATCCAGCTCTCATACCGTCTGGCACTTAAAAACAGGATATGCAATAGGCCTGTTTCATAATTTTGAAAAATGGTACTACAATGTTCAGAAGTTGCTTCTGATTGCTAAAAATAATATATTTCACAATAACTAATGAGATTTACAGAAAAATAAAACTTTTAAGTTTAATATTTAAAATTCACGCCAAAACGCTTCAATATGTCATGGCGTCTCCTGTGACGTCATCATTGTCACAGCCTTATGTAACCAATAGTACAAAGTGATGTTGGTGAACAATTTTCTAAATAAATTCAATTTAATTGTGAATTCCAAAGGATATAAGTGGTGTGTAGTGCCTAAGTGCGACAATAATTCGAAATAGACACCTGAAAAGTTGTATAAAAACGTTTCACGGAACAAAACTATCTGTAAAAAGTGGTTTAGGTACTCTTGCACGGCGGATCTAAAACAAAGAAATATATTATGTAGGTGCTTAGTAAGCCTGCTAAAGGAACAAAGTTATTAACATTATATTTTTTAACAACAAACAACAAATTTAGTTTCCAATATAGCTTATTTTCGAGATTAATACCTAAGTAGAAGGTATGTATGAAAAAATCTTTATTGTGCTTTTAAATTGATTTTATGGAAAAAACTTTTCTTATTATCTATTATAATATGTCTATTTACGCGGAAGCCTTCACATTTCTGAATTCTGCCGAACAAAAATCATTGTTTGTTCTCAGAAACTCTCCCAACATTAGAACATCCACTATAGGCAAATTAGACGAATTTGCCGTGGTAAATCCTGGTTCCACTATTGTATCTTTTGAGAAAACGACGGACGATAAAATAGATATACCTAAATTAAGCACTAAGAACAAATTAAAACCAAAAAACGACTACCTACCAAAACTTGAAGAGTTATGCGATTTGTATGAATGAAGTTTGTTCTGTTCACTGACAGTAACACTCGTGACGTAATTCGCTCTGATTGGTGTTTCATCTATCATGGCGGATAGCCGTATTTTATGGTTTTATTTTATCAAAAATAAAATTAATCTCACTATAATTTCAATAATAAATATGTTTTACGGAATCTGTGAATCTTAGTTCATTAGATTAATGCATTAATTTAGTGATTACGCATTGCAGGAAACACGCCTATTGTACACGCAAAAATGTGGCTAAAACTATACGGCTACAGCCTAAGCGGTAGGATAGAATCTAAAAACTCTGACCTGCGAAGGCATCGAGATTCGGTTCTATTTTTGATCTCTTAAAAAAAATTAGGTACCTAGTTAGGTATGTAGGTAAAAATGTTTTTAACATTTAAATGTTTATTTTTACACTAGTAAGTAATGTAGTTTTTTATTACTTTTGGGAAGCCTTTTTGGGGTTCCTACACCTGTACCAAACTTACCGCCTCCACTGTCTTCTTTCTTCTTACTGACGAAAACTATAGGTACCTACCTATTATGATAAAAATTAAAGGGGTAAGATGTTGTTAAAAGCCTGAATGACCCGGGAGAGTGATGGCGAGTGCAGGATTTTTTGTGGGCTCTCATAAGGTTATATAATTAGCCTCAATTAACCTGGTTCCATTTACCATATTAAATTTCGATATAAACGCAGGAAGTCACGTGTGTCCGCTATAATTGCTGAAATACTTATAAGGCGATTGGCATGCTACCTGTCACGTAGAATACTAATTTTTAAAACGGGGGGCTAAAGTAGGTACCTACCCACTTTTGGTATTTTATAATGCTTCCTATAAGTAGGTACTTATAAAAGTATGCTTCATTTATGAAACATTTCAAAAAACACCATTTTTGACAGTTCTCTATAGAACTTGATTAATTTTGAATTGATTGGCCCACCAATTTTTTTAAATGATTAATACATGGATAAAAAAAAATGTATTAGAATCTAGAAGTCCCAAGTCTCAAAAGAGACAAAAAAAAGGCTCCTCAGGTTCTGTTCCAGCAGCATAATGCCGCTGTTGGAGCGCAGGTATTCAGAGGTGAAGTTGAAGTAAAAAATGATACTTACGTATCTAGCTACTAAGCTTATAGTAGTACCTATTGAGACAGATCAGACCACGCTTCATTTGCAAATTAGAAGCTAATAAATCTGTCATGTATGCAAAGCGACTACAAGCATCCTTCCGGTTTTTATTAATCGCTAAATTAGTTAATTAGTACGAAAATATTTTTGAATGAATATGGACGAAAAGGAAAGGAAAAAAAAACTGAGGCGAATTGCATATATTAACTCCCCTGATATTTGTATAATGATTATTACGTTAGGAAATTGAATGTATTTACATCACAGTAAATACTTACAGTCTAAGGCACAAGACACACAGAAAAGACGTAAGACGCAGACGGGGCGCGGACATTTGTCTCTTCCGCGTCCCTTTCATACAAAATGTATAGAGAAGCGTCGCGACACAAAACATACAGAAGAGACGGGGCGCGAACGCAACACTGTTTGCTGGCGCCCTGTCCGCGACGCGTCCACGTCTTACGTCTCTTCTGTCTGGCCAGCGCCTAAAGGTGGAATCACACTTCACACTTTCACAGATTTCACCAGGACTTCACAGGTTCACTTTTCGTTCATATGTGTTTTTCATTCGGCATCTTTCACTTCTTCTTCTTCTTTTCGTATCGGGACTCAACTTATTTTATAAAATTCAGTATTGGATCAGTAGGTGGCGACTTCTACGCCCTTTTCGGAAGCCTGCATAAGGTCCTCCCTGATGCAGGTAGTTGTGCACCGTGGGCATTAAAGTAGGTACCTAAATGAGGCATATCCTGCGTAGGGGCTCCACCACCACACTGGCCTTAGGAAGGGTCCAGGTAACCCCATTTTACCATGTTGGCTTTACATCGCCCAACTTGAGTCCGAAGTCGGTTTAGGGACTTCCAAGTTGACCACTGAAGCTCATGTCCAGGAGGTAGATGATCTTTCACTCAAAGTGACACATAAAATGAAACATAAAATAAAATAATAAATAATAATAATAAAATAAATAAACATAAAATTAAAGAAAAGTGTCATAGAAAACCCCAGCTTTCATTCGAGTGATATTTCACTTGAGTGAACCGTCTGATTCTACCTTTACTTAGACAAAAATTCTCTTTTCCTATCATTATATTTTAATTGATACATAAACGTTTGCACTTTATGCATCGTAAAATACAATACCTACTCAATTAACTATGAGGCTATTTCGAAAGCTTAATAATTGAGATGATGTAATAAAATGCACATAAATTCATAATAATTTCCTATAAAAGTTAAAACATTATGCAATGTGATGGGTAGTGATGGAAGACAGTAAGTGACACTAAACATAAATATGTAATTAACTACAAACTTCTAACCATAAATTACTAGAGAATTACAAAATGTATGTTTATAACTTAGGTAATGGAACAAAATAATTTATAAACTGTACAAGGCTGTACCATAAATCAAAAGGTTTAAAATATGCGGTCATCAATCTTTGTTTCCACAAAGATGCAATCTTATAGTTCAACCTATACCTACTTATGATTTATAACAAAAGTTTTTATAAGTAACTAACATTTTATAGATTTTAATATCTTTAAAATCATAAGGTTTTTGATTAGTATTGTTATTTTTTATGCATTAAAATATTACTTTGCCTTACAATTTGCAACATAGTTTAATACTTTTTGTGTTAACCCTATTATTTTAATCAGCTGTCATTTTAGCAAGGGTTTGAAGAATGTATTTATCTTGTCACTCATACCTATGTCATTGAAAAGAGATGGGAACAAATTAGAATTAGAATTATTTATATCAGAATAACAGAAAGCTTACAGTGTACACCAAAACGCTAGCTTACACAAAAGCAGCTCTTAGAGCTTTAGCAAGCTTATAAGTCTATTATGCTTAACAGGGTAAATAAAGACATTTTGTAATTCTATATTTGTACTGTCCCTTACGTAGGAATATCAAAGTAATCTGCTTACAATAGGTGTGTTACGAAAACCGGAAGTGTTTACCAATAATGCCTTTATTTGAAAGTGCATCTGGAGCGAAGAAAGCAAACGAAATGTTACTAAGCAGGAAATCGAATATCAGTACTATTAGGTAATACGAACCCATGGTACACCAAGGTACCTACCCTAGTCCTCTAAATAATGTTTTTGTTAAAAATCAAAAGAGAGATAAGTAAGTATTAATCCATCAATCAGCGCCCTGCGAAGACTAGTAGGTATATGTGAGCGGTATGCTGTGGCTCATGGCCTCAGGTATAACTCTACTAAGAGCGAGATGTTAGTTTTTAAAGCGGGTACGAAATACTATCCTATCGTACCTCCAGTGTCATTAAATGGCACTGCGCTCAAAATAGTTTCACATTTTAAATACCTGGGGCATTGGGTCACAGAAACACTTAAGGACGACATGGACATTGAGAGGGAGCGAAGGGCGCTGGCAGTAAGGGGTAACATGTTGATACGTAGGTTCGCTAAGTGTGCGCAAAGCGTTAAAATCTCGTTGTTTAGAGCTTATTGCCAAACGTTTTACACGAGCAGCCTATGGATCAACTTTACTCAGACTGCATACAGCGCCCTTCGCGTCCAGTATAACAATGCGTTCAGGATGTTGTTGGGGTTGCCACGATACTGCAGTGCATCAGGTATGTTCGCGGAGGCCCACACTGATGGCTTCCATGCCATCATGCGCAAAAGAGTAGCCTCCCTGATGCGCCGTGTGCGTGCCAGCACCAACAGCCTCCTGACCACCGTGGCAGAGCGGTTGGATGGCCCGTTTCTCAGGCACTGGACCCATATGCATGTGTTACCTTGCAACGCAACGCGGTGTGCCAAATAAATGTCCATGTAGGTACCGATTGTAAGTGTCTTATTTTTATTTTTGAATTTAATTAATTGCAATGTTGACATGATCTGATTTATTTATTTTTATTATAATTTATTGTATTTACTAATATTTAGGCTAAGAATTCTACTAATACAATATGGTGAAAACTGAAATAAATGGATATAATAATATAATAATTACAATTTACACAAGATTCTTAAAATAATGAGCAAAACAATATTAACATTTTTGATTTAGAGTTCGATATGAAAAAAGCATAAAGTTGCCCAGACGCTAACCGGTGACTTTTCTGTGCCTTTAGCACCAGTTTTTAGCATAACAAAAATGTACGAATGACTTAGCCCCAGTTAGGGTAAAAGCGGGTATCCCCGGTCAGGCGACAATGCCGGTCACCTCATTATCTTCCAAAATATAGCGTATATTCTCACATAAGCATACATAGAGATTGGCGTGAGTATTTCCTGCGCCAACGCTTCTGCCCCCGCTCAGTTCCGAGCACGCGTTTGGGAGTACCATACGTTAGTATGTTTCGCGAAATATCGTTGTAACTTTTTCATAGCGGAAAATAAGAGGTGAGTGTTTTGATTTTCATGTTCCATTTATTTTCAGTAGCGATTATAGCCGAGTAGCTACTTATCTACCCATGTAATCACAAGATTCGAGCACTTTGCACCAGGTTTTCGTAAAAATTATTTTTAATCTGAAAAGTATGCGTGCGGCTAATGCCGGTCAGGCTGACCGGTATTTCCCGCAAGTTAAGTTTGCAAGTATCTAGATGATATTTTCGACTTTTTATCTGTTGTACCTAATATTATTATTACCCGACTGCCCGCAGAAAGGATGGTTATGTTTTTCGAGTGTTTGTATGTATTTAAGTAAGTATGTTCTTAGGTATGTATACATAAATGTCTATTTCTTTGTGCCGCTCTACAGCTCAATTTATTTTAACGTATTGAGGTGTCATTAGATTTGGCTTGGTTGTGGGAGTGCTTTAAATAATGTTATTTAGGCTAAAAAAAATACGTCAAATTTTGTTGTTAGATTTTTCGTTTCAATTAATAATTTTTGCTTGTTTTCTTTTACAGGATATCGGGAATTAAAGTAAGACTTAAGTCTCGAAGGGGAAATGGAGCCAAAAAGCACAAAAGTGTGCGATTTGTGCCGCTGAAAACCTTGACCGGCATTGCCAATCTACCTACTGACCGGTATTACCCGCCATGTCGGGCAATGGCGGTCAAAGCCATTTTATTTTGAAAGTGTTTTTTTTTTTGCCAAAGTTCTGATCTTAATGGTTGTGATTATGTTAGAAGAATACCTAAAGTTATCTTTAATAAAAGTTTTTTTAATAAACATCAATTTTTGAATGAATAGTAGTAATTCTTGCTTAAGTGACCGCCAATACACGCTCTTACAAGTGTTTTTAAAGCTAAGTTTATATGTACTTATATAAACTAAATCGACGATATTTTACCGGGAGTAATTCCCGTGTTTTACTGTGGTATTACTATAAAGTCTACATAAAACCGAATGTTTTAAAATACAGCCATACCTGTAGTAGTCTTATTAAAATTCACAATAAACATAACTAACTAAAATTGAAGAAATTCAAAACGGAAGGAACCACGTTCAAACACTTGCTACGTTCCTGACACACCTCTTTCGCCTCATTCACAACATTCTTCATACAAGCTTGCCGAAATTATTTAGTGAAATAATTCTCAAAATATCAAATACAACAAACAGTCAAGCTGCAATATAGGGCTCTACCTCACTAAGACACCATGGTGCCGGTCGCCACCAAAGTCGCGCCACCAACAAAAGGTACGTAAATGACACCTGCAGGCATATTTTGATTTACTCGTTACCTCGGATTACTTTCTACAAATTGTTTTTTGAAATGGTAATGGCGATATAAATGTATATTGTAAAATATAAGGAAAGTACCTAATTCTGCATTTTTTAACCAAAACTTCGTAAAAAATCAATTTGTCAGAAGTAATCCGAGCTAACGCGTAAATTAGAATTCATAGAAATTACTTTTAAGATTTGATTGTGTGATCATAGCCGTATTTTGTAAACCTTTTTTGAAGAAAAAAAAATTACGGTAGCCCTTCAGGGCCTCGAGCACGAGTATGCACAAGTTTACTATTCGATCCGTGACTGTAGTATAGTCTCTCAAATGTATGGGATTCCGGTGCAGCGCCTCCAGTGGTAACTTGATTGAACTAAAATCCCAATACATTTGAGAGACTATACTACAGTCACGGATCGAATAGTAGACTTTGTGCATACTCGTGCTCGAGGCCCTGGTGTCCGCTTGGTTGCGCAACCAAGGGGAACACCAAGTATTGGCTTTTTGGCGGGAATTTGAGAAGACAAGTTTCATTTTTGTTTTATTTTCCAAAACTTGTGTTTCTTCGAATGTTAATGTGTAATAATGGTGGATTATTAACCGTTAAGTGTTCGTGAACGTGCATAAGTGTGGGGAAGTGAAACAAAATTGGTTAACATTGCTTTTCAAGTTCTTCCAAAAAGTCCGTGTTGATGTTTCAGTAAAGGCCCACATCTTTACTGAGGCACAAGGGGAGGGGGTGGGATATTATATTTAAGTATTGTAATATGTATTTATTTATCTTATTTATCTGTAAACTTGAAGAATAATAATTACTTGACACTGGCTGAATGCACAACCGTGCGAAGCCAAAATAAAGAAAAAAAAAAAAAAACACCAAGTATTACACATATATGACCGCAAGTGGTATACGAGCTGCGCTTCCGTGCTTCGGAGGGCACGTTAAATTGTCTGTCCCGGCTTTTAAATCGTTAAGCCATGACAAGGCCTTTAGGCGGCCTAAAAACTCCGTCACCAGAGTTGGCCACTTACTCATACAAACTTACTTACCAGGTAAGTAGGTACGTGTTGTTAGTGGTGGCACAATCGTGGCGTACCTACCTAGTATTATTTATCTAAAACTAGAATCTAGGTTCTTGATAACGTCAGTAACTAATGGTGAGAGTTCAGACGTCTCCCGGAAAGCGAGATAAATCGCTTTACATTTGAAAGGTAACCAATTTGTATAATGTTGCATGAACGCGGAGCTATTTGTATGATAAGTTGTTACAAAACACTGAGATTGGAGCTATTTGAGCTTTTAAAGTAATCGACTGTTATGGAAATTATGTAAAAGCTTTTAGGTGAATAAAAGTGGCCTAGTTTTTGGTAAATGGAAAAATAATACCATTTAAGGTGTTGCGAGATAATCGATCGAGCGAGCGAAGCGAGCGAAGATCTTAGTGGTAAGTTGGGCGATTTTGCTTTGTATGTTTGTATGTTTGTATGTATGTTTCACGAATTGTTGTTCGAGCATAACTGTCGAACCGTTCATCCAATCTGCATGAAACTTGGTAGATCAATAGGTTGTGGTAAGGAAATTTACGGTGGAGCATATGAGCTTAATCGATGAAGGGGTTGTGAAGATATTGGGTTCCCAAGGGGGTAAAAAATTATGAAAGTTACACAAATATATTGAGTGGGGTGTCATACGAAAGGACTTATTTTGTACATTCCAAAATGGTTTTTATTTTTAATCTAGGATGTATAGTTTTTGAAATACGACCAAAGACCAAAAACTACGAAACCAGAGCTGCAAGAGCTCCCGTTTCATAGAGTTTCGATGTCTTCGTAGCTCATTGACTGGTCGGTCTTAAAAAGAGAGTGGCATCGTTGCGGTTTGGTTTGCAATGATTTTAGATGCTACTTGATTTATTTTCATGATAAAAAAAATTTTGATAAAAATGAAAATAATTGGGGTAAAAAAAGTTAAGTAAACAAATATATTGAGTGCGGTGTCAAATGAAAGGTCTTTATTTGTACATCATTCTAAAATAGTTATTATTTTTATTCTAGGACGTATACTTTTAAAAATACGACGAGAATTCATAAATATGAAATAAATGAAAAATTAGACACGACATTATTATTGCATGCATGCTAGTATTTTTTACCATGAAGAGCTAGCGCAATAGGCATACCCGGCAGTAGTAGCACTTGAAATTATAGGGGTAGTCAGAAGAAAGTCCAAATGTTGGCCATCTTCGGTGCGCGAGATTTCAGTTCGGGGCGAACTACTAGTTTATTAGGTTCTGGCTAAATTATGAATAGGTATCTAGGTAAGTACCTGCCTAAGTATAATTTTAATTCGACAGGCTAACATTCAAAAGCATGAACAGACGCTAAGAGGTAGTCTTGTTTTTTTTTCTCCAAAACAGTTTTGTGGATGTACTTCTTTTTAATTGGATGACAAAAATAAAACTTTAATGGAATTAAAGTTTTTTTTTTGCCTAAATCAATCTGCATTTATTAAGCGACTTCAAAAAAGGAGGAGGTTCTAATGTTCGGCTGTACATAGGTACGTACTTAGGTATGATTTTTTTTTAAAGACGTAAGATTTTGGAACTTCAGTAAATCTAACTAAACAAGCACCAATCAGTGTAAACATTTCTACACAGACACAAATCTCGTAGGTCGAAACAAACCAACCGCCTACGCCAGTATCAGTCAGCAAGAATCGTAGAAATCATGATTTAATTCCATCATGTTCCCACAACTTTCCCCGAGGGCCAAGGATCGGTCACGAATGGATCGCTCATCGAGACATGGAGTCTGGAATCGAGTAATCGATTCGATGCGGCTCCAATCGTGTCGGTGCCAGTTTTGTTATAAAAACAGTTTATTGCTTAGGGGCCTCAAACGAAACAACTTTGATGAACTTTGCTATTCAAGTTGCGACAACAGATAAATCAGATCTAGGTAGCTGTATAAGATGATTTATATAATGAGTGACTTCGCTTCATTCTCCTGCAACTGACAAAAGTAAAAGAAAAATTTCAACAAAGTCGCTCCGTCTGCAGAATAGTTTTATCCATTTTATATTTCTCTTTCTCTTCCATATTTTAGTTATTAAAATAAATTTCTTATGGGTTTGGTACTTATATTTGTTTAATGACACCAGGAAGTTTATATTTTACTCCTACACTACAGTTATGTTTATGTGTACCTCCTATACTGTTTACTTACTGCGTTATATGCATTAACAAGTATGTTCGCATGAGCTTAGTAGCTAACTCGTTAATAATAATGCATTATTAATTATTTTCCGATTGATAGGTGGAAAAAAATTACATTATTTTAAACACAAGGGCTTGTCCTTTTTTTTTTCGTTGCATACATTTTGAATTACATAACCACTCGTACTATCCTATTAAACCTTCAGTTTATATCTAGACAAAATCTGTTTGGCTACGGTACTTTATGATGACTTACGACGCTATATTTCATTTATAAACTTATCCTTAGCATAAATGCCGCTTTAGCTCAACTTATTCTAACTTCCTACTTGTTTATCTATTGTTATTGTTAATTGTTTTTACTATATTAAATATGAGTAGGTACACTAAATTGCGAAAGTACCTAATTAGACAAATGCCATGCCAAGGAACTAAAAGTGCTAATTGCTGTAGCCTTAAAAAAGATGGTTCTAACGAAGTCTCTACGAATCTTCTTCCGTTTAATTTTTTCCTTGATTCATTCAACTAATTCAAGAGCTCATTAAAATAAACTATATTTCAAACTTATAAGAGTTACAATGGAAGTCACTATACAATCGAACTGAAATTATGATCGTTGAACCTTCACTAATAATAAAGAGAGTCAATAAAAAGATATATTCTTCACTCATGTTCAGTGAAATACTTACATGCCGTGATTATCATCTAATTATTCTGAACTAAGTCGCAAGGAAAGGTCAAAAAATGCAATAATCAGATATATTTTTCTTTGCCGCAAGAAGCTATTTTTAAGTTAAAAGAGAATCAGTCCTTTGGTAATCATATTTCTATGGTACCTACTATTTTTAGGGTTCCGTACCTTAAAAGGTAAAAAAAGGAACCCTTATAAGATCACTTTCTTGTCCGTCTGTCTGTCTGTCTGTCTGTCTGTCTGTCTGTCCGTCTATCCGTGTGTCACCATCAATTATCTCAGGAACGGGTAGAGCTAGCAAGTTGAAATTTATACCATATACTAAAGTCTATAGTCCCTACTGTGAGTATAAAAATCAAGGTCCTGAGTCAACACTATAAAAAGATATAGGTAAATTTAGGTTTTCGTGAAAACTTGTGAGTACCAAAACTTACCTTAATTATCAACTTTTTTTCTTTTTCGGAATTTTTCCTTTACTTGTGCTGAAAGACTTTGCTTGTAACCAAAATTGACAATTCTAGGTCAACCGGAAGTACCCTAGAGGTTTTGGGTCGAAAACCTAAATGGTAGTGCCCGTTGACCTAGAATAACGAAATTTGGCAAAAAGCAAGGTCTTATAGCACAAATAAAGGAAAAATTCCAAAAAGTTAAAAAAGTTGAAAATTAAAGGGTGTTCCCATACATACATAGTTGACGCCAATTAAAATTGTCCTCCGAGTTGTATGGGCGCTCATGCAATTAAGCGGACTAGCTTAATTGGCACGATGGCTAGGTACGGAACCCTCGGCGTACGAGTTCGACTCGCACTTGACCGGTTTTTATTTTTCTTCATATCAGAGCAGAAATTATCAGAAAATAAAGTCGAACCAAGAAATTCGAATTACAGCCAAAATAACCATATTTAAGAATGTTCCTTGTACTGCATAACATTGAGCACATAAGATAAGTGATCATTGGCATTGGCGCAATAAAACCAACAATAGGCAATAAGCCTAAAGTTTTTGCAATAGCCTCGATGTCCATGTTACAGAAACAATGTTTGTTTATTGATATATCTGAGCGCTAGCCCGTGGGAAACTTTCACGTGATATTTAGCATCGAAAGTCGGGTAGCCGAGCAAAGTGGGCTTTAGGATAGCGGCACCGTCAAATTCTGGTGCTATTGTATGTAATATGTCACAGAATATTATTAAGTAATCTGTGGCCGTCTATGTTTATATACCGCGAGCTTTCGAGTTACGAGGGTTATTTTATATTATATTATTTTATATACCTAACTAATATGGCCGTTTAAGAAGAGGCTCTAGCGGCTACAAGTTCACCATGTGTGTCGGTGGCACTCAACATGTTCAACATAATATTTGTGGTCTAAAAAGTCTGCACCGTTTCTGTCTCTTTCGCTGAATACTACGTTTATGACGCCCCTTATTGCAATTAACTTTTTTTATTCAGTTTTTGCATATTTTCTATCAGAATTCAATTCAAGAGCAATGTATGCTCTTATAAAACTCAACTTGAATTTTCAAAAAAAAAACAAATCCTTTGATGTACCTACCGCTGGGATTTGAACCCGACTACGACTATCGGATTGAAAGTCGAAATATATTCTATTATGCAAACAAGGTGCTGCAATTGTGATGTCTTAAGGCAGCACCGTATTCTTACAAACTTTAGATAAATGGGGCTGATAATACAAAACATTTAAAATAGGTAGTAATTAATTATTATACAAATTGTCTGCGTTTACCTCCGTTACCTCCGTTTAGTTCCGCGGACATTATGATAAAATTATAATATTTATAGTGTCTTTCAAGCATTTTGTTATTACGATTACGAAACAAGACCTATTTCGTTTATAATAGGTATAAAATCCATGATTTTTCTAAATACCCACTTATATTTAATAATTATTCAAGAATATTTTATTTTTTCTAGAAATGTTTTTACTTTGATGTGAGCTATATAACTTCCGAGTCATTTATTTTTATCTATAGTTTTAATTTAATCACGTTTTAATCTTGAATGTCCACATATCCAAGTGTACGTCTGCCGTTTTAAGCATTTTTTTTATTATTTAGGTACCTAAATTTATTTTTTGTACCAAGAGATGACCGCGCACAACTTTAACGATCAATCAAGAACGTCTAATGCAAGCTACGCTACGAGCGCTTCCGCGCTTGTCCATGGAATCTATCAATGGTCCCTAAGGATAAAGTTATGTCTCTGTTTATTGCTTAATTAGTACAATAGTTGTTTTTCGTACAAAGTATGTCACTTTCGTGCGTCATTGGAAAGGCTCCCGACTTGGCTCGCATGAGAAA
Source organism: Camptogramma bilineatum (assembly GCA_958496255.1). Taxonomy (NCBI): domain Eukaryota; kingdom Metazoa; phylum Arthropoda; class Insecta; order Lepidoptera; family Geometridae; genus Camptogramma; species Camptogramma bilineatum. Next base: position 13,104,016 of record OY292456.1, read on the forward strand.
ACAATACTCAAATGGAATGTTAAGTTTGTCTCCGTGTTTCGGATGTGCTCAATTCACTTACAATGTGCTTTGTTTTGAATACACAGCCACAGAATTACTAAAACGTCTTCTTTTTAACACACTTTAGGTCTACCTTTGACATAGACAGTTAGACACCAAAGTTAGAGCTTTAAATTAAGACCTAATGAAATTAAATCTTGTAATGAAATCAAATGATCTCTTTGAGTTTCATTGTTTTTAATTTCAGGTCTAATTAAAAAAAAACTTGCGATTGGAAAAATATAATTTCTAATGTGACATCAACTTCTGATTTATTGTTCATTTTACTGCCACAGCAGAGTAGGTAAATAAGACATATTTTCTTCAAAGACGTAACTAGTAGTTCGCCCCGAACTGAGATCTCGCGCACCGTAGATGGCTTACATTTGGACTTTCTTCTGACTACCCCTATAATTTCAAGTGCTACTACTGATACTGCCGAGTATGCCTATTGCGCTAGCTCTTCATGGTAAAAAATACTGGCATGCATGCAATACATAATGTCGTGTCTAATTTTTCATTTAGGTATTTCATATTTATGAATTCTCGTCGTATTTCTAAAAGTATACGTCCTAGAATAAAAATAATAACTATTTTGGAATGTACAAATAAAGACCTTTCATTTGACAGCCCACTCAATATATTTGTTTACTTAACTTTTTTTACCCCAATTATTTTCATTCTTTATCAAAATTTTTTTTATCATGAAAATAAATCAAGTAGCATCTAAAATCATTGCAAACCAAACCGCAACGATGCCACTCTCTTTTTAAGACCGACCAGTCAATGAGCTACGAAGTCATCGAAACTCTATGCAACGGGAGCTCTTGCAGCTCTGGTTTCGTAGTTTTTGGTCTTTGGTCGTATTTCAAAAACTATACATCCTAGATTAATAATAAAAACCATTTTGGAATGTACAAAATAAGCCCTTTCGTATGACACCCCACTCAATTTATTTGTGTAACTTTCATAATTTTTTACCCCCTTGGGAACCCAATATCTTCACAACCCCTTCATCGATTAAGCTCATATGCTCCCCCGTAAATTTCCTTACCACAACCTATTGACCTACCAAGTTTCATGCAGATTGGATGAACGGTTCGACAGTTATGCTCGAACAACAATTCGTGAAACATACAAACATACAAACATACAAACATACAAACATACAAACATACAAAGCAAAATCGCCCAACTTACCACTAAGATCTTCGCTCGCTTCGCTCGCTCGATCGAAAAATTACAGTAACTCGTACTGGGGGCAAGAAAAGTGATTGCGGCACTGATGTTTAGATTTGTTTCAAGTTTATAGGAACAGTCTGTTTCCTTGTAAGTAAAGAACAATGTAAAGCACAGAATACATGGTACAAAAGGAGTACTCCGAAAAAACATTCAAATAAATAATGAGTCTTGCTACAACGGAAAAGCTAGGTAACTTTCAGGTAGGGAACACACTATACCACGTATCGGAATGCGGAAACTGTCACCATTAACCTAACGGAGCGGATGGTCATCTTGACCAGCTGCGATAATGCGCTACAATGTAACCCAAGCATTTTTTATCCATCGCAAGATTTATACTCAACTAGTTTTCATCTGTGGCTTGTATGAAAGTAAGGAAAGTTGATAAACAACTTGATTTTCTTTAAACTATGACATTTAGGTTTATAGGGGAAAAGGGCAATTTTAATAATAATCACTTGCATTAAGAAAGCATGTTATGGGCCATTTCTGGGCCATCTAATGTCAAGTGGAAATTGTCAAATCATGGGGGAATTGCCATATTATAAACATTTGCTAGACTTCAGGGAAATCGGAGTCCCTAATTACAAATACATAGTTACTGTTTTTTACTTACTAATAAATGAAGTTTATAATTGTTTTTAGAAATGTTGTAGGGGTTAACATTCCTCTTGCGGTTCGGACAGGATTTTGTAAGAGGTTGTATTCAAAATTCAAAAGTATTTATTTGGAACCATAACAAAGTAAAGTATACCGCGCAAGAGTTAACTTGAGACCTGACTTTTTGACGCTTGTCCCAAAATATATTGCGCACTGTATTTTTGCACAAACGTCAAAAACCAAACTCGCGCGAGTAGTAGAGTAGATACAACAAGGAAACGTTGACTACCGCAAAAGTTAAAACTGAGTAGCGGATTATGTGTCTATGAAACAATAATTCTGATTAACCCATCTACTTTAATTAGTTGCAGATTAAAAAGCTTCACTAGGATATTACACAACGCCCCTTGGACAGGATGTAACAGATGCCAGCTTATGGCGGCGTGTAGGATGACACTCGGCCAGCCACCTGCTACGCAACTTTCCTACGCTACGCTACACGCGTGCGGAACAAAATTAAAAAGACACGTGTGGTGTCATTTTTTGTATCAGTTTTTTTACGCCTGCATCAGTCAGTGTAGGCGAAAGAAGTGTGGAAATTGACAGGTAGATTATAATTTCACTAGTGATGGTGTAATGTTAACAGTAAAAATGTCTTGGTCTTACCTACAGCGTCAAGTTTTTTATAGGTCCCTCTTAAAACCGCAAAAGAGAAGACTACTCCTGTTTTTTTTATTCTTTATGTCACTGTGACCACTGTAGCAGCTCCTCTGGACTATGGCAAGCGTAATACTCCTTTTACGCTTAATGAAGTTTTATTAATAATGTATCTTTGGGTTTAAGGTACCTATTTATTTATTTCTATGGGCCTTAGAATTACTATTTACCATCTGTACTATTCCTAAGTTGTCTGAAATAAAGTTTCTGTTACTATGTCATAATTAAATTTGATTTTTTAATAGACTGATATCAGTTGTAAATTTCTTTTTACAATATTAATATCTTATAACTTATAAGATATTAATATTGTAAAAAGAAATTGATTCTCAGTTATTTTCGTTCCAAAAAATTAAAAATAACGTAACAAATTACATTCACAAACAGATGTATTTACTTATTAGAGTAGCTTCCTTTTGACTTATAATTATAACTTATAAGTCAAAAGGAAGCTACTCTAATAAGTAAATACATCTGTTTGTGAATGTAATTTGTTACGTTATTTTGAATTTTTTGGAACGAAAATAACTGAGAATCATCACATTATCATGAAGTCATGGTATTTAATTTAAACGCTTTTTTATGATACGATAAGCTTCAGCAATTAGATAAAAATGTGTGAAATACATTATTTTACGTTCAGATTGTCACTTCTCTTATCAGTAACTTTTATTATGGCTATATATACTTTATGGGCCAGTGAAAGTAAACCAAAAAGCATGTTTACATTTGAAATGTGCATTAATTTCTACGGTGTCGGTAGGTACTAATTTGATCATTTTGACCGAACGTGTTATATATACATCTCTTGTTTTTGAAAGTATTATGTTCGTGTAATAGCAATTAAAAGAAAGTAGGAAAGAAAGTATTGGAAATCTTCAATTTCTTGTTTCTGATGTTTCTTTCCGTTCTATTAAAAATGAGTAGGGTTTTTTTTTTAACGAAAATAGTTTCGCGTTTGACCACACCCTGCCTGATGTAAAGCAACAGTGTGGTCTAAGATGGAGCACGCTTACCTAGAAGGAACCTATTGACTCTCGATTTGAAGACACCCAAATTATACTTTTCTGGAAATACAGACCCAGGCAAGGAGTTCCACATTTTCGACGTGCGTATGAAAAATGTAGACTCAAAGCGCTTAGTACGAACACTGGGAATATCAACCATTTAAGTACAAATGGCGCCTTTCCGGGTGTCTGGAAGTTACTGGTAAAAGACAAGAACGAAAGAAGTTGCATCGAAGGCGCTGCATCAAATCGCGGATTCGTCTTATGAAATGACACATGGCTGAATGCACTACTGCGTAAGTCGTTATTTTAAAGACTATTTTAGACAAGAAACTTTGAGAGAGGTATAAGGATATAAGGATAGCTGACCAGTCGCCTCTGCACCCCAAACCTCACTGCATCGCCTCGGTATTTTTTGTATGGAATTTTAAGGATCAACGCTCACTACATCAACTTCGTAACGTCACCGGATCGCCGCTTCGCAATCCAAAAGTACAGGAACAAGTGAACACCGAAAAGGCGATGCGGTGCGGAGACGACTGGTCAGATATTACCTTTTTCTTAAAAGCTAAGATTTAGGTATGATCAATTTACACTGTGATAGTTACCTTACTAAGTAGGTATACCTTTGTTATTAAGGTGAAAATGCTGAAACCCTTCAAAACATTGCCAGTTTCTTCTTGATTTTGAAAGAAAAATATTTTACCTGTAACAAAAAAAAAACAAATATTAGCATTATATTGCCATTGGTAAGATAGACTTTCTTTGAATTATGTAAAAATATGATCGGTGTTTCACAAAGGTTCAAGATCCTTTAAAATATTATTTAGTAATTATCGAGAGCCACTACATCTAACTAATCCATAGTCACTAGATACAACTATTTTAATCGACCTAGTTACATTATTTAAACTTGTATTCAAGTGCGTTGTAGATGCCATTGTTTCAAAATCTGATTGGTAGGTACCTAATGTTTTCTATTAGAAAGACGAATTCCAAAGAAACGTTATAGGTATTTTTGTTCGTAACAGCACGTAAAATCGGCTGGTACATCAATAAAAAAAAAAACCGTTTCTCAAAAATATAATTTTCGAATAAAGCTGCTACCTCAAAACCTATGCCGTTTACTTTTTTTACTAGATGATTTATACAGTGTCAGGAGGCAATCTTTTGCCTACACTTATCGGGACACTGTAGTGCCTGGGACAATGTTTGAGATGGAGTAGGCTTGCCCAGCAACTACACCATCCTCTCATTTTAACCGGCCATATCTACAGGAAACACATGGTCAATATGTGTGGGGCTGACGAAGCCGCGGGTTTCACTCACGATGTTTTCCTTCACCGTTTAGAGCTCGTGTTAATGCGCATATAAATTTTTCGAAACGAAAAATCCGTGCTACCTCAACAGACCACTTACATGAATGCGCCGTAAGCCCAATGAAATCATAGAAAGCAAATACCTATCATAGTTTATAGTATTTACTTGTAAAATTGCTTTACCCCAGGTTCAATCGTGAGGCGGTAAATCTAAGTGTCCGTTTAGATCTCATTGAGTTATGGCACTATCGCGAGCTAAACCAACTTTCATCGCCATATAAGGGTTTGGTCAATGCCCTACCTAACGGGATAGTGGACGTAGGTTTTGACAGGACTCAACAATAATGTCATTTCATCATCAACAGCGGTCAAAATTTGGATGGGTGACCGCAAGTAGCATTACGAGCTGAGCTCTTCCGTGCTTTGGAGGGCACGTGTCGGTCCCGGCTTTTAAGCCATGACGGAGGCCTTTAGGCGGCCTAAAAACTCCGTCACCAGAGTTGACCACTTGCTCATACGAACTTACTTTATTCCATCATCATTCCTTACCCACCGCTGAGAGTTGGTGCGGAAATGAACCGTTTGTTTTTTATTAAGAACGTCTACCTCACGTCTTTTTTATTTTCTCTTATCGTGACCACGACAGGTGTGACAAAAAGTAATTTAAATTATGTCCGATTTTACAGGTAAGTACTTTATTCGTTCAATTATTGTAAAATTTTAAATGGCTTTCAGTATTTCCTTTTATCCGGCATATGGGTAAATAGCGTTTTGAATACGTAATGCCCGCATAAATCTCGCATTTACGATTGTCACATTGTAAATAGGCGATAAGTAAACAGAATCACACTACAAAAAATAAACTGTTTATTGTTACATCGTTAAAAAATCGATTTCATACACTTTAACTAACAAACGGTACATAACGTGAGAAGAAAGTTCTCCGCATATAAATGGGTGAAAATTTAAATAATTGCGTGTGACTTGTTATTTCTTGACCGGTAGTCACCACTTTGCTCCAATTTTGGGCGCAATATGATTTGAACGTAATCATCTTCTAATACGACAAAGAAAATTTGAAGAAAGGCATGGTACTTTATTTGATGAAAACTATGTACTATGGCACAAAATGTTTTATTACAAAACATGACATGTGTTTTGGGACAATTGAGATTTTAACTTTAATATTTTTACCGAGAGAATGGTTTAAAGGGCAAAATGCAAGAGAAACACGTGTTGTGCCTACATTAAAATTCAGATAAACGCTGGAAGATGAGAGATGATTACTTACTAGGTACTACTGTATTTCTCGGAGAGACTTTCTCAGATATTTTGGTTCCGATTGCAATTTAATTTTATCTACGAGATTATCTATACTTGTATGCGTATACGAGATTATATTCTACATGTGATAGCTGAACTTTTGAGGAATCATCATAACCATAAACCATCACTACGGGGGCAACGCAGCGAGACCGCTGCTAGTTAGGTAAACTGTAACGATAGGACATTTTCAGAGAACAATCTGCCAAATAATGTATATTTATATATTAGCCAATTTAATCGCTGAACCTATCTTTGTGGATGAAAGCTGATTTTAGAATATGTCACCAACTTAAACTACAAAACCTGGAACAAATATCGTTAAAGGGTAGCGACCCGAATTTTTTGGAGTAGGTTATACAAGAATTTCACAGACAAACAGTTTATCTTCGAAGATATTGCATAAGGCTGTCGAAGGCATACCTGTCTCCCAGCACCTGTTCCTGAACAATGGCTGCGGTTCACTTTCGTTTGCGCCTGCGCACCTCGTTAACATTTCCGAATCTCCGACGAGAATCGTGACCGAACGAGATCGGTGCTAGCACTGTTTCAACGGACTCGAACCAAATGCGAGATCGCATATTACGGTTTGAATAAAAATATACTAACTTAAGGTACTAACTTGAGAGATTTTCAAAAGTTGAAACCTTACCTTGCGTTTTGGAAAGAGGATCAAAAAATCATGAACTTATCAGATGACTGACAGTAAAACAATCCTACCTTATGAAAGTCTACGAGGATATTCGTGTGTTTCAAATCATATGTCGTTGCAACTTATTTAGGTTTACTTATACTAAGTTCAAAGCTGCTGACAGAAACTATTATTAAATTCGAAAAAAAACAATAATAATCTAACAGTCACATCTAGTCCTATCCGAGTACCACAATATACCCGGAACCCCGGATCTGCATACCATACAAATATTTGTCCCGACACTAAATTCAGATTCCAACCTCTTACCCGCCACGTTACTAAGTAAGTACCTAAGGAAGTTCGTATGAAGGTGGCCAGCGTTCGTATGAGCAGCTGGTGACGGAGTTTTTAGACAGCCTGAAGGGTTCCGTCTTGGCTTAACGACTTAAAAGCCAGGACCGTCAATTTAACGTGCCCTCCGAAGTACGGGTGCACTCAGCTCGTTAGGGCACTTGCGACCAACCATCCAAATTGTGACTGCGCACAACGCTGCCTAACTGCAACGATCAATCAAGAACTTCTAAGAAAGCTACGCCATGAGTACTTCACGCTTTCCACTCACGCCATGCCACTGAGTTCGTCAAATAAAGTCATCATCACAAGGGTGTAAAAGTTGTGAGGAGGTTACCACAAAAGCTATTTAATAAATCGTGACCGGCCTTTTGCAATTTCTTATCTCGTTTGGAGAGACGCGGCCTTTAAAGGCCGTTGACTGTTATACAATCCTTTAAAATGGTCAGGATTTCGTAACCTGCTCAGATCGGTTCCGAAGGGACTCTGTGATATAACTTGAAAAGCTGAAAGTGATAGCAAAAACGTATAGCAATGTGTGTAATCAGTATGACTCTTCGAAATGTCCGTTTTTCATATGTTTTATCGAGTGTTCCGGGTCAAAAGTTCATGTACATTATGTTTTTCTGTGGTTTTTCTTTTGAAACTATCATGGTTACGAACATAAATATAGGATAATTACCATGATTAATGAGTTTTCTTGCTTCCCGATATTTCGACGCAGTTGCATGTACTGGGCTGATATCATACCCGTGATCATGGCGCATGCAACTGCGTCGAAATATCGGGAAGCGAGAAAACTCATTAATCATGGTAATCATCCCGTTGATACTAGTATTTATGGTTTTTCTTTGTCTTAAATAACGCTTTTAATTATACTTAGCAATTTTGTTATTCCAGGTAAGTTTTTTCAAAGTTTCACCTAAAGACCCTGTTACGGACTAGCAAAACATACAGCGAGGATACATGTCATTAGTTACGATATTAGGTTCAATTTATATGATAATTTATAATGATATTGTATGAAATTGCTATTTATTGACTTTAATTCATAGTGAAGTCTAACAGGTATATCTGGTTAGATTACCTACTTAAATCTAGACTACATAAATGGCAAAATGGTCGCAGATAGACGGAGGCAGCAAAAATGGTTTTCATATATGTTTAGGAGGCCTTTTAATAGGTAAAGATGATGATAGAGAAAGACTAGACATATTACATAGTACCTAAGCTCGTGCTTAGGTACGGCTAACTTCACGAATGCTTAGTTAGATTATTCTAACCAGGCATGTGTGAAGTAAGCCGTTTCGAAGCGCAGTAGAGTACGAAAAAGCTGCACTACGCATAGAAACGGCTAACTTCACGAATGCCTAGTAAGATCGTGCGTACTATACTAGTCACAAAGATAACAAAAATTAGGAAGCGCGTTGAAGTCTTTTCTACTGAAAACTTTAAACGGCATTGGTACATTGTTTGTTGTGTGATGCAGTTTGTTAAATTATGAATTTAATTTGTTTTTATTCATTTTTTATAACATTTATTTTCAGAAATGAAACTACTAAATATTTCCATAACTTTACAAAATCCAATTAGATCCAGTTGAGCCATCTACGGTACGGATAGTTTTTTTATTAGTTGTAATTTATTTACTGGTTTTTTGTTACCTCAAACCCAATACAAATTGTGCTGATTGCGGAAACCGAACTGCACTAAGCCCCAAAAGAAAATTAAAAAAAAAAAAAGACAATTCCATCAAAAACAGAAATTGAACAAAAATGCATGTCATATAGCATTCCCTAAAATCAAGCCAGTTATTTTAGTGAGTAGGCTTAGGTAATGCACCTAAACAACTTTATGATAAATGTTTTTTTTTACAATTAGTTACGTACCATCAATTTTATAGTGTAAAAGTTACAGATTTGAAACATAAATTTCCGTATTGCATCATACATAATTCATGATATATAAAAGAATATACTTAAACTATAAAATAAAATAAAATAAACAGTGTATTTGTTGCGTGGCTAGCAATACCTACGATTTTATTGTTTTTATTTATCTCCATTTAACTAGCTAAGACGTAATAATGTATTCTAGTTTTTGTTACTAGATCTAAAAACATCTATTGAAATACAATAAGGACGTTCTCTTGTTTATTTACCGTGAAAAACATATCAAATGACATCCTAAAAACATTTCCACCCTGTTAAACATAAAAAGTAGCAGAATTAATTACTTACCTACTTACAATAATAAAAAAAAACTTAGGTCTTTACATCTTTACTAGATTATTTCTAAAGAGGCAGGAGGCAATCTTTGCCTACATTTATTGGGACACTGTAGTGACTGGGACAATGTTGAGATGGAGTAGGCTTGCTCAGCTCCTCTCAGCTTACCGGAGATATCCATTAAAATAAGCATAGCAAAAACAATAAAAAACTGTTCGTTGCAATTTTTAAGTGTTTTATTCCAATCAACTATCCATTAGAGTAGGTATTTAAAATATCTTTAAGTTTTAGTTTTTTACTTAGAATTTTTTAAGCTGTTTTTTGTTTCTTGTGATTACTTTTTTTTGTTGTACAATAAAGCATTATCTATCTATCTATTTGTGTTTTTCGCTAGTTTTAGTTTTAGATATTTTGCAACTAAGGATGTAATTCACTATTTTATTATTATTTAATCAAAGCTAGTCCTTGTCTTTCTTATTTTCATATCAACAACAAACATAAAAGACCTCGAAAATACCCCTCTTTTTGGTCGGGTGTTAAAAAGGGATAGCAACAGACGAATAAAAAGTATTATCATAATTTTTGATTTCGACAGGACTCGAACCAGCATTGACACAAGCAATCCTCTTCAAGCCGGAGTGCCTTAACCAAATCGGCCACGGAATCCATATTCATCGGGTCGAAAATCTTGATAAGCTTGATTCACTTTCAACGATATATTACCTAAGTGTGAATAACCACGATAAAAATTATAATTTAAGACGGTCAAACTTTAATGTGACTAGCGCAACCTTGCGGTAGGATTGCAATGGCCACACCAAAACAGGTTCTTGATATTTATTTACTCGTCGATTTGGAAATGTTGACGATGACAGGTTTTTTGTAACTAGGTACTTAGTGGACACAATATTTTGTCTCAAATGTCCTTCGATTTTGTCAAAGAAGAGTTAATTTTTTGACGTATCGTATGCAAATATTTGTTAGAAGTTTAAGATATATCTACACTTCTTCATCTTGGCATTCGTGAAGTTAGCCGTTTCGATGCGCAAATTTTTCATACAAAATTTTCTACTGCGCAGTGAAAAGCCTAACTTCACGAATGCCTAGATCCATTGTGGCAACTGTAATGTACAGGATGTAATGTAAGCTATGTTGTGGGTCGGATTGGAACAGGAGGTAAATTACACCAAAAACACGCAAAACAGTAAATTTTATGACTTAAGAATTATAATAATTAATTTTTATGACTTAAGTAGGTAATATAATTTAGCTGTCAACACTACACTTCCGTAATTTTATATTTAAATAATGAAATAAAAAATGTATGTATATTTTGGTTTTAAATAAATAGGCAGTCGACATCTTCAAAGACAAATTATGTAAACTTAGAGAAATGCGAGAATGTCTATCGCGCCTTGGGGATACAGTGTCATCCTGTTTCTAAATAGGCTTAGAATTATATTCCAACCGTAGACCATCTTTGTGGTAAGCGAAATAAAGGTAGATTTCATAACTTATTTTAAACCTCTTATATTACCTATTGTCCCCAATATGTAAGGTTTCATCGCAACACAAAACTCCCTGTTGTGGTTGGATTATGGAAATCATATTATGGATTCATGTCATATGTTTAAGTAGAAAAAAGTACCTATATTACAGATGTTTTGTAATGAAGGATCATCATTCTTTTTATATTAGATCAATATCTCTCCTTATTAAAAAGACGTCCGCCATAGCGATATTTGGCAATTTTGTCCACTATAGGTATAGGTACGAGATGATGATAATTTCTTACGTTTCTTTGCACGCCGATCAGGATGTTTTGTTCATTATTTGAGAGCATTTGAGAGTTAGAAAGCTTAATATAAAGTTTCATTGCATTTAGTTTTGAACCTACAGCCTTACAATCGGACGACTAAGTCACCACCAAGCCACCAACTCAGAAATTGAAAGTTATTAAGTACTTAATACTTAGTACCTAAGTATTGGATATAACCATTAGGTACTATTTACACCTTATTACCCATTACAATCATTCATATTTTATTACTTACTTACAACATAAAACTTAATTGGGAACGACTACGTTTATTAGATCTCATAACCTCAAGCATGTAAGTAGACATTTACTTAAAGACGGCCGTTTACAGTAGAAATATGCACCTAATTGACTAGTTTCTTAAAAAATATGAAAATATGGAGTTGAAACGTAAGTTCCATACACCGAAAGCGCCATGTGTGACAAATTGCATAACATAAAGTAATATATCATTTCACACTTTCCGATTGCAGTTCATTACCGAGCTGCTATTCCAGATCACGATCTATTTTTTTTACCATATCGGAATAAGCTGAGCCGTAATTACACAAACATTCACCCCCGTACCTACCTTTGAAAGATGTTTAAAGTTGAACGCTGGTTAAACAACGTCCTGTCTCTATCCGTCACTATCCACAAATAAAGACAGGACGTTGTTTAACCGGTGTTCAACTTTAAACATCTTTCATAAGTAAGACCCTCCAACTTTAATTTACAAAAATGATCTCAGTAGACAGGTATGGATTTATTTTCCCAATACATACGTCCTTACGGCACCACTGAAAACCAGCGCCGCAACAGCCTTTGTGCTGCTGGCACAAATGCTAAGGGGCAGCTTTATTTTTTGTCACTTTTGTAACTATTTCTGATTTGTGTTTTGTTTATATTTCGTGGTTTATTTGTATCGATACAAACGTGCGTTTTTTACAGCGTGTTTATAATTTATATCGATACAAAGGCGCAGCTGAAAAACGCACTCCCTAAAACACGTATATTGTCCTAACGCACAATATCTTTTTCAGAACTGTTTCTTCTAGCATTATTTGAAACCGTCTCCACGAATCACCCACGGAACTGCCCTTACGAGCCGGTGTGCGCGACAGATGGCAAAACATACAACAACGAGTGTGCATTCCGAGCAGCCAAGATGGAGGACCAAGATCTACAGATACTATTCCACGGTCCTTGTCCACCACTATACGAAAATAAACACTTAGTTATCCCGAAGCCGTACTTACATCTCAAACTGATGGTTAATGTCGACACACTTACACAGATACCAAAGTATAGGATAAAGAGAGCGAGGAGTAAGTTATACCATCTTTTTGTAGACTGGTAGCGATTATCCCTCTAAAGCCGCCAATCATGTTTGGCGAGCCTAAGCCAACCAGAGCGAAGTTTGTATTAGCTCGGCCAGCTAGGCGAGCGGCACCGAGCGATGTCAAATATGCTGTCTACACGTTGGCCTTCGCTCGCGTTGGCCTAGGCTCGCCACATGTATAGGCGGCTTTAGAGAAAACACAATGAAGAAACACGAGGACACGTGTCACCCATTTAAATTACATACCTAAAGATTTATCTGATGATTAAAATAGTTAGGTACTGATCATGTACTTAGTTTGATGTTAGAACAATAACGAAAAATCTTTCTTCAGCTCGCTTCATGATCGATCAAAATTGATCGCACGTTCGAATCAATGCTTTGATTTTCACGCAAACGTTGTGCAATCAATGATGGCTTTATTTTTACAGTGTATTCAATACCTAAATACGACCTACGAAATCGGTCGTAGACATAGATGCGGGTCAATCGACTTACTGCTACTGCTCGTAGTACTCCTCAAAACATGAAGAATTCGATTCGAAATGAATAAGCAAAAAATTTTAATAGGTACCTACCTAACATTCTTCTTTTCAATAGGCACAATAGGAGCTTTAATATAAATTACAACAGGAATGTTAATGTTTTAAATTAAACATTTATTACGAAATACATGTTTTTTTTTCTATTTTAAACTAAATAATTTACTTATTAATCTAACATATCCACAGGAAGGCATGGTCAATAGGTAGGTACGTGCTGGGATGACAAGACTGTAAGCTCAGAAGACAGTGTTCGCTGACAATCTTTCAAACAAAATTAAAAAATCTTACAAGTACTTACCTATCTATATTGAAAATGTTATGAAAAACAAGGAAAAACCACACAGTAACGGTTTTTCGTTGTTTGAAAAGTATAAATCAATATTTTCAGAAGGTTTTTAATCAATAATGAACATGATTTCATCAACATTTTATTATTAAGTAGGTACTTATCATAAATCAGTACCTATATTTCACCGTCATCTTTTCCAGTAGAAAGGTACGATTTTTAAAACTAGAAGCAATAGATACCTACTAAAAATTAAATCTAAAGAACCCTATGCCATTATCAAATAGTGAAAGGTACCCAGGTAAGCGTTCCAATCAATATTTTACCTAATCAATTAAGTACACACACTACACAGAATGTTAAAAAAAATACAATTACTTATAACGAACCAGCGGACGTATACCTACGGACAGGATTTTTAATACATTTCAATGCAACCATTAAATTTTTACATTCTGCTATGTAAGTTTAAAATAATTCATAGATTAGTTAGCTAGCTAAATAACGAATAATTAGGATGAACCGTTGAAATATTCTTTAGATATCTTTAGTGATGTCTAAAATCCAATGCATTATCAGACGACCTCTGTGGCGCAGTGGGTGAAGGCCCGCCTGTGACGCAGGAGGTTGCGGGTTCGATCCCCGCCGCGAGACAAATGTTTGTATGATCTGCAAATATTTGTCTCGGGTCTGGGTGTTTTCTATGTAAGTATATTATGTATTCACTTACAAAAAAAATGTAAGTATTTAAGTTGTTTAACAAGTCATGTGGTTCCCATAACACAAGCTCTGCTTAGCTTGGGGCTACATAATGCTGTGTGAAATGTCCAGCATTATTTGTTTAGTACAGAGATCAATTGTTATGTAGATCAAAAATTAAGCGGTCTCTTTCTAACAGTTTTAGCTTTCAGTTTGTTTATTTATTTACTTTTAATCACAGAATAATTCATAAGTATTAATTTAGTATTCTATGGTTTAATGTAATGTGTGTTTGTGTGTGCTCTTGTGTCGATCACCACCGCAAAAAGTGATGTCCAAATACATGTACCTACCTATGTATTTTTTCCAGTCTCAATAATATATTTAGATGGGAATTTAAGAGTAAACTGTCTACCAAGTCCTACACGGCAGTCCAATGGAAAACTGGACGCGATTATTACTGGTATTCGAAATACGGAGAAACTGAAAAACTATAATTGCGAGATATGTTTGACTAGAGCTGTAACTCAATCACAAATTTTTCGGAAGCTATTTCCCGCAAACTTGAAAGAGGAAAAACAGAAAAGAAATTCGGCACAACGAAGATTATTTTGGATTATCAAAGGTATTGATATGATGAGAGCCATTTTAGATGGATCATTATTAATAAATGTTATAAAAGGAAGTGCTAATACTGCTATAGGTGCAATTAACCATATACAAGATAAGTTTGGATGCCCGTATCTGGGCTAATGTAAAACTGAAAGAAAAATACAAAAAAAATAATATGGAAGTAAGTAGTTACCTACCAACTTAGGTAATAAAAAATAAAAATACAATATAAGAGCACGGAAAATGAGTTAAATCGTAACATTTGGTATAATTATCCTAGGTACTAATATTATAAATGGGCCAGACGAAAAGGGATTATCATTCACATCACTGGATTACTGGGGGAGCATCCATTAAATTGAAAAAAACAAAAATGGGTTTATTTCAGCTTAACAATTTGCGGTAGGTACTTTACACTAACAAAATGTGCAATAGTAATCAAGTAATACTTATCAAAAATTACGATCTTAGTGAGACAGCAATGTTTATAAAGTTAGATTACAAGAGGTTTCACTAAGGTCTAAGCATAAGAAGATTTAAAAGATTTAAATGACCAAAAACGAGATATTTTAGATAACATTTTTGCTTCTTGTGAATTGTTTGTAAATTTTTTTTATTTTTAAGGTTCTCCTGTCCTACTCAAGCACTTGTACCTATATTTGAATACTTGAAACAGAACGTTTTGTAGTTTAGGTACATTATTCATTAAATTTAAAGTTTGGGTCAATCCAGGTCAATCCCATCGTTTCTTCAAACATTATTTTTAATGTAATGAGAGCTTTTATGAAAATCTAATAAAATAAACTTTTATTTGAAAAATGTTTTTTAATGATGCCCATCAACTACCTTGAGGTTTATGTAGGATGATCTTTGGAATCTTAAAATGTAGCAGCATCAGGATTAAAATGTAAGTAGTAAAATATACCTGGATCATCATTAACCCATTCCCTGCCCCATCTCCCATCCCGACTCAGTTTGCTGCCGGAGCACTTAAGCGATTTGGGCATTGAACGCGTTAAGGGCACAGTAGACTAATCTCTTACCTTCAGACTCAGGCTTCAGGTTTGAAAAAAGAATTAAAAATCTACAAACCACGTTTTTTTTATTTAGAAAGAATTGTCATCAAGTTGTCAGCTACCCTGAAAGTTTCAGTCGGATAGCTAATCAAGAAGTGCTCGTTTGAGTTGTAAGATTGAGTTGTAAGATTGAGTTGCTAGATTGAGTTGCTAGATTGAGTTGCAACTTGCAAGATTCCACCCGGAACGACGGATAGATAGACTAGCAAGAAAGTTGAGTAGGTACCAAAACGTGGTAATATCTAAGTGGGATAGTTATTGTTATAATTGAGGTAGCAGCATCCAAATTGATAAAAATCATCCGAGTGGTCTTAGGTTTCATCGTCATTGTCATCTCAGCCGTTGGACGTCCACTGTTGGACATAGGTCCCTCTAAGATTTCCATGAGTCGCGGTTGGAAGCGGCCTGCATCCACCGCCGACCTGCAGTTTTTACAAGGTCGTATGTCCATCTTGTTGGTAGTCTTAGGTTTATACCCAGCTATCCAGAAGATAACGAAATTTTGATCAAAATTAAGTAAGTATATCTTGTAATATTCCTAATCCGCATTATTTGATTTCTTAATTCATCATTATTGTGAATATGTTAAAGTTAATTTGAAATTGAATTAAGTAGTTTTTTTTTAAGTTGTTTAATCAAATTGAAAAATTGATGATAAGGAAAAATTCATTGTACCTAACTCATAATTTCATAAAGTATACTTCACATGGCTCATAAGTAAAATTGTTTACCAAACAGCCAGCAGTCTACATTAGACATGGGCAAAATTTTGTTCTGTTGCGCGGTTGTGATTCGTAAGTTAAATTCAATGATTATATTTTAAATATTAGTTTCATGGTGGTTTTACTAACAGTAAATTAAATAATTTTTATATATACCTACATAAGTAAATGGAATATTTGGTCAAGAAACCCCGCGGGGCTTCCTCAGAAGACCCTACCAAAGTTTCATCACAATCCGATCAAAGGTTTTGAGATCGCATGGAGGACATACAATATAAACATTTATTTTTACGTACCTATTAAATAAGTAGATTTAAATATCTTTAAACCTAAACCTAAATAGATTTGGAGACCTAACAGATTGCGTTCACTAGTGTAAGATAAAAGTGACAAAGAGAATTTATGATAACAAACGTTTTCACAGTAACATTGCTGTTAGTCTGGCCCGCATCATCAGATTTACAAGAATGGAGTGACATCGAACCTCAGTCCAGACACTGGGAAGATTCAAGAAGGGTCGGATGGAATCATCGCGTGCCATCATGGCGACCGATAAAATTTAAGATAAGAGGGAGAAAAAAAAGGAGACCGAGATACAAACCGGGAAAGAGACCGGTAAACGAACCGGGAAAGGGAAAGAGACTGGTGCTTAAGTCTGCTAGTGGAATGAAGCACAAGTTCAACGACGATGAGATTGTGTCACACATGCCCATGTTCCCGCCTGTATCATACGATGGCTATTAAATGCAAAGACTTATTCTGATTTATTTATTTATCATCTGTCCTCTCAGTTGACATCAATTTGATAGGCACTTTGTAGTAGGTACATTGTTGTTTTCCTAAAATGATGGTGATTACCACGTTACGTCAAAGCAGCAATGTTCTTTATAGTGCTTTTCAAATTGATGTAAACTGGGGCCCTAGCCATATTACACGATCTATCGTCGCTGTAGAACGATCTATCGTCGCTGTAGAATAGAACACTTCAAAATGTATAGGAATTGACGTTCTGACCACGTGACTCATCTACTTGAAACGTCAAATCCTATACAGTTTGAAGTGTTTCTATTCTATCGCGACGATAGATAGTGTAATATGGCTAGGGGGGCTGAGTAGAAAAGTTGAAAACGGGGCTGATCCTAAGCCTAAAGGTGAACGCAAACCTATCCGTACCGAACGCGTCTTTGATCGAAAAATTTTATGAAATAGTCTTTCGCGAAAAAGATACAGTTCAGAAAACGTGAGTAAAGTTAATTTAATTCAAAAAGCAAAACACCGTTGTTGGTGGGAAATAGACGTGTCGTGCTAATTTTTTTTATGAAATAGTCTTAAGTGAAAAAAATACAGTTCTGAAAACGAGAATAAAGTTAAATTAATTCAAAAACCAAAACACCGTTGTTGGTGGGGACTTGTCGTAGCATAAACATGGCGCTTTATACATAGCCTAACACATTCCTGAGGCAAAATTCTAAATATTAGTACAGAATCCCATGATGGATAGTGCTAGATTGGCCAGCGATGAGGTGTAGCGAACCAGATAAACGTTGGAATGTGGTATCTATTAAGGCGTGGTGTGGGACAGACGCGGTCGGGACGAGTTTGCGTTTCGTTCCTGTCTCAACAGCTAAATTATACGGGCGGCGATAGGAAAACGAGATACGTGGGTGTTGGAAATACAGCTCACATTCTAAGCTGAATTGATGAATTTGGATGGAAGGCTAACTTAAAAAGACACCTTAAATCGCGATACATGACTGTGATGTGATGAGGGTAGGTACCTAATGATAATGAAGCGAAAAATTTATATCAAGTGAAAATATGTGGTCTAGCGGGAGAGAAGCTTGATTAGATTTAGGTAAGCTTCAAATTGATTGAATAAACTTAATGTCTTCAATGAAGTTAATAAGTTAATACTCAATATAAATTAAGCAATCATCATCATTTCAGCCAATCTCCACCCACTGTTGGGTATAGGCCTCCTCTTTATCACGCCATTCTTTCCGATCCCTCGCGAGTCTCATCCACTGATTCCCAACCACGTTTACTATATCATTCGACCATCGGGCGGGTGGTCTGCCTCTTGGTCGTTGAGCTTCCCGGGGCCACCATTCAGTTACCGCTTTTGTCCATCTTCCATCATCCCTTCTAGCCAAGTGTCCCGCCCAACTCCACTTTAGTCTCGCGATCCGCATACCTACGTCCACGACTTTTGTACGACGTCATTAATTAATTAATTAAGTAATTAATTAATTAAGCAATGCTCAATAAAATTTCATAAAGTTTCTGAATACGAGAGCCTACTACTCTCAGCAGCGAACAACGAAGACAAATTTGAAACAGCAAAATTTTCATTATTTTTAGCTTTGCACAAAGCAAGTCAAAGACCTAATAAAATAGGCAAACTACGTAAATTAACAGGTTTGGATACAAAGAAGTGTCATATAAGAGCCGGTTCCGGCCAATGACATTAGATTCGCAGACACGCTTGAAGGAGCTCCTGGATCCCACGAGTATGCTGGACTCGGGTTACATGGGGAGCTACTAAAACAATGGACACAAAAGAATGACCAAGACTTTTTTAACAGGTGATACTCTAACACTTTTTATACGATTGGAACAATAGAATAGTAGAATAATGGGGTATAGTGTATCTAACGTAGGTAAGTACTAAGAGTCGGCACTCTTTTAAGCTTTGGTTTTCTGAAAAGCGTCGCCTGATGAGCAGAAAGCTATTTCATTGCCTAGCTGGAATGTGAAACGACATTGAAATAACAAACTTAGAGTAAGGAAAAATTGAGAAAATATATTAAGTACATACCTTTTAACATTGCAGTAAATATATATTTTGTTCAATATATGAACGAATCCGCAACTATAAACTTGTATCTGGTACTTATAATCTTAAACTCAAGGATTACCGGTACGGTCTGATTGATAAAACTGTGCGTGGGTGGGTTTGTGAAAGAGCCTTACATAATGCATTGTAGAACACATTACACACTCGCATTAAGTCACATTGTTGTAAGTACCTGCCGATCGATAGTCATCTCTATCGGGACGAAACGACCACCAACCCACGACAACACGATAAAAGATCGTATGATGAAACTAGAAAAGCTAGTGAAGACAGTGCCTAAGGTTATTTGCATAATAATATAGAAAAGGTAAGTTATAAAATGCGATGAACCATAAAGATACATAGCTTTTATTTTAATGCGCAGGTACAGTACCTTGGTTATGTAATTCTATGCCTATGGCCTTTGCGGCTAGCTAGAACGTAGGTACGTAGACATAAACCATTTTCAGTTTAGAGGTAGACCAAAGAACATTGTGTGAGGGATGACGTGAGTAAGAGTAAGTGATGAGATGACGACTGATAGAGGGCAGTGGAAGAAGAATACCGAATGGGATAAGGGCAAGTAGAAGCAGAAGGTGCAAAAATGCTATTTTCACCCAAGTTCCGTGTTCAATATGGAAAAAAGTACCGTTATGATAAGTTAAATTCATTCCACTTCAAAATGATTTTTTTAAAAACTTACCTAATTTATATTGGTTTATATTAATTGTTTAAAGAAACTTCCCTGTGTGAACGTGTTTTTATGATGCACACATGATACCTACCTAATGATAATTACGTAGCCTAAAAAGTTTACGAATTAAATACATTAAACAAAATAAAATCAATGTGTCCCAATGTATGTCGGATTCGGATGTAAGTATAGTCTGGAAGTTTCAGTTTCAACTTAGGTAATAATTATTACAAAAGAAATCACAACATCGAGAAAAATCAAAAGATCTATTGCTTGCATTGCAACTATCTAACCGTGATCGCCATAAGCTAAAGTATGTAAAAATATTTACATAACACAGTATCTAACGTTATCCGACCATAATGAAGGTAAGAAAAAACTTCAATCAACGAAGCATAGCAAATAGCAAACCGCAGTTCAAAATTTTTATTGCAAGTTTTATTCATTCTTAAATTACGGTTATAAAAGAGATAGACATTCGATACTTTTGTTTTGTGTATGAATAACCTTCCTTTCGTGGAACACAAGATACTTCTGGTTATGTGTATGGCGGCGCACCTTCCTTCTGTAGAGGCTTTGCATTTGATGTCAAATAAAAACAACTTCGTTCGACACTAGTGGCGAGGATATTTTAGCTTATGTATTGTTAAAAATCTATTGAGTCAAGTCAAATTGTTCTTTCCGTCAAAACTTCTTTTTTCGAAGGCGGTTAAAAGAATCTAACCAATTTTCTTTATCTGCGGAATAAATGTATGTCAAGCTGTTGTATTAGTAGGTTAGTTAGACGCAGACTCGGTGAGAGCTCATATTCTACTAATTTGATGAAATTGAAAAAATGTAGCACAGAGCTAGTTACAGTTTTTGCTCAAGATTCGCTAAGTAGGTGCGCGGTGGATAGTAAAGAAATCCACAAGATAAAGTGGGACGGAAAACTATACTAGGCGAACAATATCTAATTCGAATCTTCTGTTAAACCTTTCTCTCGAGAGACCCCTGGCACGGCAGATTGGTCTTATAAGTATAAAATAACTTGGCAGGTATAATTAGGCAATATTGTTGTAGGTACTACAATAATTTCTGCAATAGATAGATTAAATAAGGTAGGTATTTTATTTTAGCAGCGTAAAATTTTAAATCTCAAAACATCTTGAAATATGGTTTGTTTATAGCAGTATAAGAGAAAAGGTCAAGCTTGTGCATATTAAAGGTTGAATTGACACTGCAGACTTCTTCACGACTGTGTCGTTAGAAAATAATGATGATTGGCTCTTTTCTCCAAGTCAGATGCTTTCGTTTTTCTTCGGTTGTTTATGAACATTATAAGGTTTGTCTTCTCGTAAATCCTGTGTTTTAATGTTAAATATAATGTTGTTTGAGTACCTAGGTAATTAATTATATTTGGCGAGAAAGTTGGAATAGCTCATCATTATTATTATGACCGTAAAGTATGTTCCTATCTCTGGTGACTCAGTGTGTGTGCGTGTGCTTGACTGGTTTTAGTGAGGTGGCCAACAAGGTACATAGGTACCTACCAAACCAAGCAATGTGACACACACTGATAGATGAAAAATAAATTAAATTAAGTTAATAGTACTACAAGTACCTACAGGTTAACTAATGTTCTGATGACTGATAAAAGATTAAACGTTTCTAATATCTTTTTCGATCGAGCGAGCGAAGCGAGCGAAGATCTTAGTGGCAAGTTAGGCGATTTTGCTTTGTATGTTTGTATGTTTGTATGTTTCAGTTTTATGTTCTCGCATAACTCTCGAACCGCTTATCCAATCTGTATGAAACTTGATAGGTCAATAGGTTGTGCTATGGAAATTTGCTGTGGAGCATATGAGCGTAATCGATGAAGGGGTTGTAAAGTTATGGGGTTCCCAAGGGGGTAATTTTTTTTTAAAGTTACCCAAATAAATTGAGTGGGGTGTCATATGAAAGTACTCAATTAACTTACATATTTACATTCCAAAATGGTTTTTAGTTTTCTTCTAGGTTCTATAGTTTTTGAAATACAGTGAAAAAGAAAATATATGAAAACCAATTAACGGAAGTATGGAGAGAGCTCCCGTTTCATAGAGTTTCGATGTATTCGGAGGTCTGGTTAACAGACATAGAGTGTGGCATCGTTGTGGTTTGGTTTGCAATAATTTTAGTTGCTACTTGATATTTTTTCTTGATAAAGATTGAAAATAAAAGCCATGTTGGCCGAGTGGAAGAGTGCTCGACTTTCGATTCATAGGTCGTAAGTTCGAATCCTGGCCGTGCTCATCAATGGATTTTTCGTTTAGAAAAATTTAAATGCGCATTAACACGAGCTCTCAACGGTGAAAGAAAACATCGTGAGGAAACCAGTTAACTTTCTAATAGCGGCGATGGGCTTGCAACCTGTCACGTATGCAAATGCTAACTCCTGCAAATAGAGAGAAGGGGAGGGGGAGAGGGATGGGGAGTGGAGGGGGAAGGGGAGGGGCAGGGGGAGGGGGAGGGGGAGGGGAAGGGGAGGGAGGAGGAGGGGAGGGAATTGATTTTCTCATACATTTTGTATTGAACTGCTATTTTAATAATTTCTCGAACTAAGAGGCCTTCCCTGAGCCGCAGTACGAAGTTCGCGGGGTCAACTATTGAATTAAAAAAAATAGACACGACTTAATGTATTGCATGCATGCCTATAATCTTTACCATACTGAGGTAGTGCATTAGATTATTATCATTGTGCGGTAAACACTAGAAGGAGCACATAACGTAGGTATAGGGGAAGTCAGAAACAAGTCCAAATCTAGGCTATCAACGCAACGGTGCGCGAGATCTCAGTTCGGGGCGAACTACTAGTTATATCTCGTTAAATTTTCAAAGTGTTTGTTTTAGCACAAGTGTATTGAATGAGGCTAACATTGTTTTATCTATTAGCCTACAATCAAACAAGGCACTCCAAACATGTCGAAATAAAGAGTTTTAGTGGTTTTAGTAATATCCAGATGGCAGATTCAAATATTTTTCTAACGAATTCTAGGGATACTCCAGATTCAGTCGAATCGGACGATTCGACGTATTCATTGCGGGGTTTCATACGATTTCATAATATAAGTAATTCTAAAATTCGGATTCACGTTCGGAGCGGATTGGTATGCGCTCACCTTTAGTATAAAAGAATGTGTAAGAATCAGGGTTCGAAAAAATCCGATTTTTATAATAAATATCAAAAATCCGATTTTTTGATATTTATCCGATATTTATCGGATATATATCCAGGCTAAGAAAAAGAAGCAAATTTCATTCTGTAACGGGATTTAACACTTTAAAATGTGAAAGCAATTTGTAAAATAATATAGGTAAGTGTCAAATTACCACATTTATATTTACAAACTTAAATAAAGTATCAAAAGAATTAGTGTTTATTTGAGAGAGTTTTTTTAATGAACACTTTAAAAAACACTTAAAATCACTTTAAAAAACAGTCTAAATTATCCGAAATTGTAGTTTTTCGCTACGTGTTGCCAGGGTAAATATTTATCTCCAAAATTTTTAGTTCAGAAGACAGGAAAAAATCCATTGATATATATCAAGATAAAAATCAATTGATATATAATCGTGATATATATCATGATATATATCCGCTGATATATATCGGCGAACCCTGGTAAGAATTGACCTATCTACCACTTATAAATACAATATTGCGATTGTATAAAAATTAAAATACTTACCTATTTGGACGACTGTAGTTAGAACTATAGAAATAATTATTCTTATGCATAAAGGTTTTCCTTTCCCAAAACCTTCGTGCATAAATTAATAATAATTTATTATTTCTATATAAGTAAGTTAGTTCTAACTAAAAAGGTTTTAAATATACCTACCTACTTATCTACCAATTACCTACATATTATGTCCTAAAATCATGTAGGTAGGTACCTACCTAACAAGACACTAACAAAAACCGTGAAAACCAGTGAAAACTTCTAACCGACTACGACAACGAAAACACTTGAAACTGAAAATATGTAAGCGATTTTGTTTAGGAAATAAAGAGTTTCCTAAGAATCAACCTAATTAGTAATTCCGGATTCGTATTTACCAACTTACCTACCAACCTAACTTCTCAAGGAATGCATGAACGACTTGAATACCAAGTACCCACCTACCTTAAAATTGGTCATAAAGGAATGGCGTCCGGAACCTTCAACTTAAAGGTTTTATTCAAATAGGATGACTTTCGAAATCCACTGAATGCAGACCATTTGCCTCGTGTAAGTAAGTAGATTATTTGTCTACAGTAGGATTTATAAATACAGGGTCAATTTTTAAGACGGGGCAGTAAGGGCAGCTACCTTTACCGTTGTAGCTACAGGAAAACGTTCTAGGAGACTATCCTTAACTTTTGAAGATATTTTGATCTTCATGCCCCGTCTCAAAAATTCAGTATATATAGATACTTCTGATTTATATCGGTATAAGTTTTAATTTTTATAGTGTTAAACCACACTTTGGTATTATTTCATTAGAAATGAAAAATCTTACCAAAATTTTCAATTCCGACGGGATTCGAACCCGCAATGATACAAACGATCCTCCTTAAGCCGGAGTGCCTTACCATTCGGCCACGGAATCCTTATTACCTATTATCGATTATTACTTATTATTACTTATTATCGATGCTTAAATCGATCAACATGAGCTTATCAAGATTTTCAACCTGACGTAAATAAGGATTCCGTGGCCGAATGGTAAGGCACTCCGGCTTAAGGAGGATCGTTTGTATCATTGCGGGTTCGAATCCCGTCGGAATTGAAAATTTTGGTAAGATTTTTCATTTATATCGGTATAGTCTATAAACTTAAAGTTCGTATGAGCTCGTGTTAAACTCTGATGTCGGAGTTTTTAAGTCGACTTTAGGCCTTCATTACCGAGATCGACAATAATTGCAAAACCAAAAATAAAAATAAGCAAAAATTAAACACATAGGTAATACAGTCATCATAAGGGTTATGAAAAACGAAAAAAAGCGTCCATTTTCGTAGCTAGTTATGGAAATGGAAAAACAAACATCCATTTTCGTCACTGGTTACCACAACATGAAAAAAATACCACTTTCGTAACTGGTTATGAAAAATAGTTACGAAAATAGACCAAAGGGATAGATAAAAGATCAAAGAAATTGCTAAGATTGATCCGATGTGGGAGCAAAATCGATGCCGATGGGCCAAGCATTCGAATGCCCAGCCAATGACAAACCGCTAACCATGTTGGATTCTCATTTAATATTCCGGTGACACAGTCGCGTCTTTTTCTACTAACTTTTTAAAGTTGATAATTTTGGACGTTACTGATATAAATTCTTGGGGCTATAAATCCCGACTTCTGACTTTATAATTTTGAGTAGCTGCTACTATACCTACTTAGTATTTGAATGCCTTTAACAAAAGAAATATTTTACCTCGAAGGATACAAATGACGAAATCTAACGAAGCTATTGAGATTAGGTACTAACCACTAACTCAGGACGAATCGTCAAATTTAATGATTTTTGACAACACATTTTCAAATTTTGTAGCCGACGGTACTAATACAGAGCCGTAACATTAACCTCCATTTCTTTAACCACAACTAACACGACAGACAAAGTATAGACATATAAAGATGTCATTATGTAAAATACTAACATGCTCACTTCTACCGTAAGTAATAGTTTTAAACAAGTGCATAATTTAGTTGTCTGTTGAAGACGTTATCATTATTGTTATAAATTCTAGTAATTATAAAATACTTTTTTCCGCCTTGTTAACCGGGCTTACATGGTTCTTGGACTGGATATAGAAATGTTAGCGGAGAAAGAAAGTTATTCTGTTTTATTTTTTTCACTTTTTTTTTGTTTTGTTCCTTACACTAATTAATAAAGAGATAAAAAGTGAATAAAAATTAATAAATCAATATTAATCTATACTACTTCTACACTAAAATCTATTAATAATTAAATCATAATATTAATCATCTACTTCTAAACTACTTACCTAAGTATATAAAGCGGAAGAGTTTATTTGAACGCGCTAATCTCAGAAACTATCATTCGGATTTGAAAAATTATTGCATTTGATAGCTAAACTCTTGAGGAAGGTTATAGGTTACTTTTCATCATATGTATCGACAGCGAAGGCACGGGGAATGGCCATCCATAGCATGCATCCTTAGCACTCATCCATCAATATAAAAAACATAGCATTATCTACTGAAGCAATTGGCAACACACAATCATTATTGTATTATTTTTATCTTAATAATTTTAAACCAATACGCTATTTATAACCCAAAGGGTCAATGACAGATCTATCATTACACTAACAACCGTGAGAATTTGTTCATTCAAGTTTGCCTATTAAAATTTATTGTAATACCCGAGTCGGCTCGAGACGAGATAAATTGGCGTAAGAATGATAATATTCATCCGTTACATTACAACATTTTAATTAGAAGTCTCTGAGAAACGAAAGCGAATTTGCCAGCACAATGGCTCAAATCACTCAATTAGACCCAAGATCGTTAACCATTTGAACGCTACAATCATAATTATAAAACAATCAGAAATTCATTGATTATTACTTATCAAAGATAAAAATCATTGCTGCACTGAGTGATAATGATAACAGATACTTATTCAGTAACAGATTAAATTTGAACCTATTTTAACCTATTTTATTTATTTATGTACTTAACTCCTAATTTCAACTAGGTAGTTTCTTATTTTTTCTTTTTTATAGTCTTAAACCACACCTAGGTCCTATTTCATTTTCAATGAATATGACCTAGGAAATAAATTCTAGGGCCTTGAACATTTTCATGAGTAGGATTGTCATTGTCTTGCACCTAAATCATCCTCTCAATAATTCGTCCTTACCTATCCGCAGGAAGAACATGGTCATTTATAAGAGTAGAAAGAAATGATGACACTCAAATCGTGAAATAATGTAGCCTACCTGTCTGTTGTTATTACTAAATTCGACAATATGAATCCTAGATCCTAGAATCTAGGCAATTCTGCGTGTCGTGTAGGTAATAAAAGAGATGAAAAGCCTAGGATAAGTTCATCTCTATTGTTTTAGGCAATTTATGCGTTATTGACATAAAACAAACTTTCATATTTATAATTTGCATTAAACAGGTACAGGATTGGATAAACCTAGTAGTCGGTATATTACTAACAAGATACGAGTAAAACAGGTTAGTGCCTACATGGTAATGCAGGTTGGCTAAGTTCGAGTTGCATTACGGAAAAATTATAATTTACTTGACGTTAATGATGCCCATAATCACTTTATTTACTGTTACTTACTAGATTTTTTTTTTTGGATTTGATTAAAAATGCTTACTTATCAATAAGAACGTAAAATAAAGATTTCAGCTTTTACAAATATCAATTCTTCACAATTTTCAAATTCACGGCATGTAACTTTCAACAGAAGAATTTAGTTTTGTAAAATAACTACCGCTTCTTTATCATAATTTACTTTTCTACTAAAGTTTTCATACTTAGGTAGTTATTTCTATTCCGACAAAAAAAATCACCATCATCATCCACAGCCCGATTTTACCCACTGCTGGGTATAGCAGTCGTACTTACTTAAAAAAAAACAATCTAGCAAGTATTCGCTTATTGGTCAGTCTCACATCCATCAAAATGCGCTAACAAAAAGCACAAACATTTATCTCGTGAGAAGACCTCTACGTAATAGTTATAAGATGGCGTAAAACGAGTAGTAATAAATCAGTGTCCGAATTCATTAACATGATGGTTCTAATTCTTTTGAGAAAGTGTTTAAGGGAAATGAGTGCAATGAACTATAGATGACTTATAAACGAACCCGGCATAAACACTCGAGATACTGACAGCAGGGTTATCCATCAAATAACAAATGTTTTTATTCAAATTAATTAACAACCTAATTGATACCCCCTACCTTCTATCGCAGCTGAATATCTCCATACCTAGAGCATTACCGAGACTTAATAAATATAAACCTTTTGTTCAAAGATCTGCTCGTTCCAATTTAGGCCAGTACTCCCCTTTAAATAGAATAACTAAAAACTACAATGCTATTCACAATGTTGTTGTTCTCACACCTAAGTTAATCTCAGATAATAGTGATACAATTTATGTTCCTCATGAAATTGATATTTTTTCTAATAGCATTTATACCTTTAAAAAATATGTAGGCCTGACATTTTAATTCATTTTAATTAATTTAATTTAATTGATTCTTAGTTTTCATACTTATTTTAATTAATTTATTTTATTTTATTTCTATAATTTATTTAAATGCATTCTCTTTTTATTGTTGTAGAAAATTACTTTTTAATTTAAAAAAAAAAAATGTTACTTTCGAATTAACTATTATTTTAAAATTATTTGTGTAATGGTTGTTTTGCATGTTGTTTATACCTATAATTGAGGTGGCACTTAGCTTTTGTCGGTGTTTTTTTTCTGTGAATGAAATGGTGTTTACTTTGTTGGTGTAACTTATCAATAAATAAATAAATAAATAAATAACTGACAGGCTTTTTGGCGGGAATTTGAGAAGTCAAGTTTCATTTTTGTTTTATTTTCCAAAACTTGTGTTTCTTCGAATGTTAATATGTAATAATGGTGGATTATTAACCGTTAAGTGTTCGTGAACGTGCATAAGTGTGGGGAAGTGAAACAAAATTGGATAACATTGCTTTACAAGTTCTCCCAAATAGTCCGTGTTGATGTTTCAGTAAAGCCCCACATCTTTACTGAGGCACAAGGGGAGGGGTGGGATATTATATTTATGTATTGTGTTATGTATTTATAGAGTATTTATATACCTATCTTATTTATCTATAAACTTGCAAGTTTATTTAATTACTTGACACTGGCTGAATGCACAACCGTGCGAAGCCAAAATAAAGAAAAAAAAAAAAAAAAATAACTGACAGTAATTTACTTCTTTACCTACAATAATAAAACAGCGCTTAGAGAGAAAAATCTGGAATAAACTATTTCTAAGGAATTTCACGCGGACATCATGGAATTCCTTAGTAATAGTTTATCCCAAAAATCTTTAATGTAGACCTAAGACCACTACGACTATGTCACATAAGGATAAACTATTTTTAAGTTATTCAACGATGTCCGCGTGGAATTCCTTAGAAATAGTTTATCCCAAAAATCTTTAATGTAGGCCTACGACCACTACGACCATGTCACATAGGGATAAACTATTTCTAAGTTATTCAACGATGTCCGCGTGGAATTCCTTAGTAATAGTTTATCCCAAAAATCTTTAATGTAGACCTACGACCACTACGACTATGTCACATAGGGATAAACTATTTCTAAGGTATTTCACGATTTCCGCGTGAAATTCCTTAAAAATAGTTTATCCCAAAAATCTTTAAAGTAGGCCTACGACCACTACGACTATGTCATAATAGGGATAAACTATTTCTAAGTTATTCAACGATGTCTGCGTTGAATTCCTTAGAAATAGTTTATCCCAAAAATCTTTAATTTAGGCCTACGACCACTACGACTATGTCACATAGGGATAAACTATTTCTAAGGTATTCAACGATGTCTGCGTGGAATTCCTTAGAAAAGTTTATCCCAAAAATCTGTAATGTAGGCTTAATATGAAACAAATAGTAAACAAATTATGAGTAACTAATATTACAGTAGGATGGATGAGCAACTTGGGATAATGCTGATCTAGTTGAGTTATTTATAATAGGTAACTCTACCTCTTTATTTACCGATGCTTAGTCACTATTGTAGATAATTTAGCGTTAGATTTGTAGTTTGTACATAAAGTGACAAGCAGAATATTTTTTCTAACATAAGATATCGTTGAGTTACCTACTGATGACAAAGTTTCTACGATTAAGCGCTCGTGATGGTGTAAAAACTCTGTCATCCATCACAGTTTGACTACTAGTTTATAGTAAGTAATAAAAGTTAAAAAAATTACGATACAAATGATTCTTACTAGGTACTAATAAGCCGATCAGCAGAGCTATTTTAATTCACACGTAAAGTCGCTAACTCGGATTATTTCCTACAAATTGATTTTTTACGATAAAGTTATATTAAAGTTATAGAATGCAGAATTACTTTAAGTGCAGATTTTACACATTAAAAATGTCTAAGTATCACTTTTTTTAACCATCTTCTACCATTTCAAAGTATTCATCGTAAAAATCATTTTTTGTAGTAATTCGAGTTACCGACTTAACGAGTGACTCAAGATAGCCCTGCTGAAAACGCTACGACTAAATTTAGTAGGTAAGTACCTACACTCATACACTGTTCTACTATTCCGCAGAGAAATAACAATTTTACCCTCACTGTTTCACCAACTGTCAAACTCTTATTCATAGTCAATGTTTGTTAGGAAATCTTTATAAGTAGGTACCTACCTATTTGAATATTATGCCAAGTGTGATGAAATTTAGTTAAACTACTTTAGATTATGTAGATGACTATAGGTTCTAAGCCATTTATTTTTGAAAGCGCAAAAAATAAAAGTTGGTTAAACTGCCGAAGAAAACGTGCTTCGGTAACATTTGGATAAACAAACAGTTAGAAAACTTGTGTAAATGGCCTCTAGCTCAAGTGTTGTTTAAAATACGTGGACATATTTCGTGTAACACGATGATTTATTGCTTAATAGTTAGGTAATATTAATATGAACCTTGTGTAAAAACTTATGTTAAAAAATAAACAGCACATCCGTTTATTTGAAATATAGTGTATATATACCTACTTACTTAGTTACTTACATACACTACCTACATACATATCATTAACCTTTGATTTTACGCGTCATTGTTCGTCCGATTACGAGCAACTTTGTACGTTTAAAAAACCAGCACTACTATACTATGTTTACTTTCGTATGCATTTTAAAATCCTTGAATATTTATTTTTAACTTTACCTACCTACATATAGGTAGGTACTTTAAACTTTAAGTATTAATCTTCGTAAAGGGCTCATTAACTATTAAACTTAAATTGTGTTAAAATGAGGGTAGTTTTATCGTTACCGGTTCAAACCGTTAAAAAATCATCCTACTTCATTATTTTAATCTTCTAAACTCATAATTTGATTACCTTCGAGGCAGGTTTTTTTTATCTCGGGTGCTTAATGCAAATGTATCAAGGTCGCTCACCTGACTGAGTCCAGCATTCGGGACAATCCTGGCACAGGGTCGCCCAGTCGAAGGCGAGATCCTCGAAACTCGCCATGGCTGCTCAATTCACACACAAACACAAAAACACCATTCTTTCAATGAGAAGCACTTGAGTTAACCGGCTAGGTGTTGATAGATAGTTGGCGGTAATTTGTGCGCGTGCGCCCACTAGCGGTCGACGGAACACTGCGCATGCGCGAGCCCGCCAACCGCGGGATGTCGCACCTTAGAAACCTGTTCTTGCACTGTTGGCGCATCTATGTCCTGCGCTCACTTGCTTTCAATGAACCGTTAACGTTCTCGTGTCGCCCTTATCACAATCGGTATCACGTAATCCTTGTAAGAAAAGCGATTCTTTTTAATTCCCGACGAAATAAGGGGTGTTTAAGTTTTTAGTGTGTATCTGAGTATCTGTGTCTCTGTGTATCTGTGTAGGTGTCTCTGTCTGTAGCATCATAGCTCCTGAACGGATGAACCGATTTCAAATACCTATTATTTTTTTGTTTGAAAGGTGTCTTTGTCGAGAGAGTTCTTAGCTATGTTCATGAAAATCTGTTCAGCCATTTGGAGTTTATAAAGGGATATTGTGACATTATATAGGTTACATGACGTGTTACAAGCCCACCGTCGACATATTATATAAAAGTACTTTTAAACAAAAGTAAAATAATATCTGATGCTTCGAATCTGGTTTTATATTATAAACATATTACATAACAGCCACAAAAACACTTTAACCCAATAAATGCAACACTTTACTGTAATACTACACTACCTTAACGCTTATTATCGATGCTCAATACTTTTCATGATTACCACCCACTTACGTTGTTAGGTAAGCGATGACCAAAACGGTTTGTGCAAAAAAAAAAGTCTACTTATACTTAGAACTTTAAACTTAGACCAAAGTCTTCACGTCATGTCATCATGAACACACATATTTTTTTTGTAAACAAGTAAGTAGGTAGGTAAGTATAATAAGTTTTGTTGTTGTTATATTTTTTAATAGATCAGTTATAATGAGAAGATCAATGTCAGAAAACATCTAACTTTGATTTCATTATCGGACCCATAATTCGATATACGACTTGACAGCTAGATAAAATCGAAAATAATGTTGCCAGCTCCAGATCAATAGTGTTGCATTCAATGAATCATGTAAGTCAACATAGTCAACCTACATCCATACATCCTACAACCATAGTGTACCTACATCAAATATTATGAAAACCCCCAGTAACATATCCCTTCATCGACATGTTGAATTGAAATGAGCTGATGATCTTCAAACGCCTAAACAGATGTTCATAAATTATAGCTAGGAACCATCTCGATCACGTCAGTTTTCAAAAAAAAATACCAGATTCGGTTCATCCGTTCAGAAGCTATGATGACACAGATAGACGCACAGATACACACTACAAACTTATAACACCCTTTGTTTTTCTCGAGGGTTTAAAAAATGAGTCGACGCCGCGCCGACGCTATTAATTTATGAATGATTGATTTCAAATGAATGATTAAATTATCAATTCTAAATGACGCATAGCCACGGATGATGATTATGAAACTCACACCTATTCTTAACCAGAAAGCAAACAAGTAGAGTCCATCTCAAATTATTACGCATCTATGATTTCTGAATGACTGTATTTGAATACTAAATTGGCGGCCTCGCTGTCTATTATAATTTAAAACAGAAAGTGGTTAGTGAGAGTACTTCGCGATGTTTAATTTTTGAAGATATTATACGGTCTTACGCTGCAGTCTTAACGACTAGAATTATGCAATTAAATAAGACTTAAGGTTGCGGTGAGTGGAGCTCGGAACTTCTCTTCCAACGTATCTATCTAAATTGTTCGTCCTTGTCACGCAAAAAACTCTATGTAGTATAGTATAGGTGTACTACTCAGTCTACTATGAGCAATCACAGCCCCGATTGGCAGTATTACCTCTACCTAATCTGTGATTGGCAGATATGAGTCTGACATGAGGCCCGCCCTTTTTTGTGCGATTCAGGACGCATTACGCGCAGCTACTGTTCAATAATTTCAAATACAAATGCATCAGGACGTTTGGCTCAGCGGTTGTGAGCTCCGCTTGCAGCGCGGTAAGTACTTGCGGAATGGAGATCGATTCCTGTTGATATTGAGTTTTTGCATCTTTGGAGAGGCCAAAAATGTTATATTGTCAGTCACTAATGAATAATGTTCATTTTATTTCATGGAATCGTTAGATAAATGTATGGTAAAAATGCTTTTTTTGGAAATTTATCTACAATATCTAGGTAATTACCTACCCATCTTACTCTCAAGATTTTTAGGGAGGGATGAGATCGATATTATGACGCTAGACAGAATATGTGGGTTGTTACCTATATAAGTCGGTACACAATTACCTAAATTTTCAAAGGGAAGTAGGTACCTAAGTAGGTACTTACCTATGTTTTTTTCTGTCCAATGTCTATAGGTAAGTAGGTACTTACCTAACCTACCTAACTACTGAAGTCACAACGGATGTTTGTCCCTCTGAAATTAGGGGGCGTCCATTAATTAAAATTACCCCCGCACCCCCTCCCCCCTTGGTGAGATGTCCTGAGATTTGGCTCGATCCCCTCCCCCACCCCCTAATCTCACGTGAGAATAAAAAAAATAATCTTAAACAGGTACCTACCTAGATTTGCCGAGACCTCCCTTTCATTTTTAATCCCACATGGGATTAGGTGCGATTTGGCTCAACCCCCTCCCGCCCCCTAAAAGCCTGACGTAATTAATGGATGCCCCCATAAGTGCAACAAAGGATAACGCATATTTAGGTACTTATGACGTGGCGAATCAATTGGTGGTACCAATAGGCTGAGAAGGCTGGAGCCTAGGGCGGCAGATTTTAGGGGCGGCAAATAGGGAACAATTTTTTTTGTGTTACAGAAAAATAATATTTACCTATATTTATTGATAATGCTATGTTATTATGTACACACAAACAATTCAACATGTAAGTAATGTTTTAAAAATTGTTAGAGTGAGAGCTTTTCTTGCTTAAAACTTTTTTCCATAATTGGATTGGAAACGAGCGATAAAGGCGGTGCGTTTAGATGGGCCCGCGAATTACAGTAGTATCCCGAAAATTTCCAACAGTTTACCTGTTGATCATGTTTGTTTCTGTAGCTGTAATCAGCACGTGTAAGGTCGTCATGTACGAAAAATCCCTATGTGTACCGAAGAATTTTTATTTTCATTATTCATTAAATTTCACATCATCAATCATCAACCAATCAAACATCAATAGGTATCCGTACCCCTATTATAAATGTGAAAGTGTGTTTGTTTGTTTGTTTATTTGTAGTTGAATCACGTCAAAACGGAGCGACGGATTGACGTGATTTTTTGTGTGGAGATAGTTGGAGGGCTGGAGAGTAACATAGGCTACTTTTTATCCGGGTACAACTCGAGCGAAGCCGCGGGCAGCAGCTAGTTTATAATAAAACTGTAACAGGTCAAATTCTGTACATTGAAGATATTTTGAAATTTTTTTTGGAGGGCTCTCTATTGTCGATACTGAAGCCAAAACTGTAATTTTTTTCATTCATGTCTGTCTGTCCGTATCATGGCCGCGCATTACGTCGAAACTACTGGTTGGATTTAAATGAAACCTGGTATTATTTGAGTGCATACTACGAGGTCTAATATAAAATACTTTTAATCCTGAAATTCAGCACGGTTCCCTAGGGAGAGGGGATGAAAGTCAAAATAAGTATCTGGTTGTAATTCATGAGCGCGTAGTCCGATTTCATTGATTCTTTTTAGGGTTCCGTACCTTAAAAGGTAAAAAAAGGAACCCTTATAAGGTCCCTTTCTTGTCCGTCTGTCTGTCTGTCTGTCACCATCGATTATCTCAGGAACGGGTGGAGCTAGCAAGTTGAAATTCATACCATATACTGAGGTCTATAGTCCCTATTGTGAGTATAAAAATCAAGGTCCTGAGTCAACACTATAAAAAGATATAGGCAAATTTAGGTTTTCGTGAAAACTTGTAAGTACCAAAACTTACCTTAATTATCAACTTTTTTTATTTTTCGGAATTTTTCCTTTACTTGTGCTGTAAGGCCTTGCTTGTAACCAAAATTGACAATTCTAGGTCAACCGGAAGTACCCTAGAGGTTTTGGGTCGAAAACCTAAATGGTAGTTCCCGTTGACCTAGAATCACGAAATTTGGCAAAAAGCAAGGCCTTATAGCAGAAATAAAGGAAAAATTCCAAAAAATTAAAAAAGTTGAAAGTTAAAGGGTGTTCCCATACATACATACATACATACATACATAGTTGACGCCAATTAAGATTGTCTTCTGAGTTGTATGAGCGCTCATTCAATTAAGCGAACTAGCTTAATTGGCACCATCCTCAAATAAGGTAAATAAATAAAATTGTGCTATTGTGTGAAAGTAAATAAAAGAAAATATTTATTGCAATATTATGCTCGTGTGCGCAGAACATTTGCGGCGCTGCTATCGCAGAACTAGGATATGTACAAAAAAATTACTAATTGTTCAATAACTTAATGGGTATAATGGGTAGGTACGGAACCCTCGGTGTACGAGTTCGACTCGCACTTGACCGGTTTTTACTTTGTTTGAAAGTAAGTACTTTATATATTGTTCCGTAAAAATTTCAAGGTCATCGGTTTTGTAGTTCCGAAATTACAAACAGCCGGAATCCTTGACACCCGGAATGCACAGGAACCGTTGAATGTACGGCTCATCTTAAGCTGGTGTGCAAACAACTCCAAACGAGTTGTTGGTGCTGGTTGTTGTTGTTGGTGCTGGTTGTTGTTGTTGGTGCTGAGGTAATTGTCTGGGGGTCTAAAGTGGCCACTTTTGATGAAAAATCAGATGTTTCATAGATGCTTCATCTATGAAACATCTGATGAAACATCAAATGCTTCATAAATGCTTCATATATATGCTTCTTAAATGAAGCATCGATGCTTCATCAATGCTTCATCGATGCTTTATAGATGCTTCATATATGAAGCATCGATGAAGCATCTATGAAACATCTATGAAGCATTTCACAAAACATCTTTTTTGACAGATCTATGTGCGAGGTTAAATTTATTTTTAGAAAGTAAATAGGTTGAATGGAAAACGGATGGCTGAATGCAAAACCCATGCGAAGCCAAATTTAAGAAAAAAAAAACCTCAGACCCGCTCCCGCGACAATTTACCTTTTTTATTTATTCGTGTGCCTCAAAAATATTTCCATATGTCCATCAGGGTGGCGCAGTGCAATCATTTCTATAAAAAAACTAAGTAGGTACCTACCTATTTAATTTATAAAAATAAATTTAACCTCGCACATAGATCTGTCAAAAAAGATGTTTTGTGAAATGCTTCATAGATGCTTCATATATGAAGCATTTATGAAACATCTATGAAACATCTATGAAGCATCGATGCTTCATAGATGAAGCATATGAAGCATTTATGAAGCATTTGATGAAAAGTCAGATGTTTCATAGATGAAGCATCTATGAAACATCTGATTTTTCATCAAAAGTGGCCACTTTAGACCCCCTGTATTTGGTAGGATCAGAAGAATCTCATCTATTTTGAACTGTTAAAACCTAGTGAAACGATCACGGGAGGCCGAAAACAGCCACAATATGCAACATGTTATGAATCCATTATTATTCATCATGACAACAATGTTCTGTGGTGCTGAGGGCGAAGGCCCGCCTGAAACACAGAAGGTTGCAAATTTAATTCCCTTTGCCTGCCTGTGAGACAAATGTATGTGTGATCTACGAATCTCTGTCTCAAAATGATTCTCTCAAGAAGGCAAAAAGTCGTAGATTCTGACGAAAACTTTGAATAAAATACCTACGTTGTAGCACAGAATTATGCGACAAAGTTCAATTCAGCTCGCGTAAGCGTTCTTTGCCTAGTGCAATATGCACTGACACGTGCCTACACAAATTCTCTCTTTCTAACGCATAACTCTGTCACTGTCTGGCGCGGATTGACGCGGAAGGGTTGTCGAGTTGTCACGCGATAGGTATTAGAGCCGAGTGGCAAGTGGGAACCCTGCCAAGGCCCGCCCGGGCGGGCCCACCAATGTACTTGTAGCTTCGTACCTAAAGTGCGGAGTGCGCGTAATTAGTAATTAGGTAAATAAATCTGTTTATATTCTTATGTTTTGCTTTTTAGTGCAAGTATATTTTAAAGTCGGTTAAGTATTTTATTTTTTATTTTTTCATTTTAGTGTTTATTTTTTATTAAGAATGATGTCATCTTACCTACTTATTGTGTTTCGCTCATCAAGCCCTTTCATTTGATATTCATGTCACTACTACTATACTACTAAAAACTAAGATACTGAAAACCAGCGCTCTAACAGCCATGGCGCTGCTGGAGCAAATGCTGAGGGGTAACCTTATTTTCTTGTCACTGTAATGTAGCATTTCTGATTTGTGTTGTATGTATCGTAGTGGCGAAAATAAAACTTATTTCTATTTCTATTTTACTAAAAAGTTCCATGGAACAGGTCCTGACTCCATCATCAGATCAGATCGCTGTCACCATATTATTATATTACATTGTGTCGGAACTTCACAGATATGCTGTGTTTTTACTCAATCGGCCAATTTATTGAGGAGTTCTGTTGAGCAGCTCTTGACTCCATCATCAAATCAGCTCGTTGTCACCATATTATTAAATTGTAATTGAAACTTGATAGATATACCGAGTTTCGACTCAATCGGCCTATTCACTGAGGAGTTCTGTTGAACAGCTCTTGACTCCATCATCAGATAAGCTTGATTGATACCATAATATTTCACTGTCACCGAGAATATATAAGTGTGCAAAATTTCAGCCCGATAGTTCTACAAACACAATAAATAACCATAAAATTTGAGAGTTCCCCTCGATTTCCATGGGATCCCCTCATCAGATCCTCCACTTCTGGAGTATATCCTTTGTAACCAAAAAAAAAAAAAAATTGTCAAAATCGGTCCACAATTGACGGAGAAATGGCGTAACACACACACAAAAAACTAAAAAAAATATATACCTAAAATAAAAAAAAACACACAGTCGACTTGAGAGCCTCCTCCTTTTTGAAGTCGGTTAAAAATAATATTACACAAATCATAAAAGTTACAATTTCATTAACAAAAAAAATGTAATTAATATGATTGTGATGTGGTATCGAGTGTAGGGGCGGCAAAAGTTGAATAGCCTACTGGCGGCAAATTTGGAAATCCGCCACTGTTATAGGCAGTAGAGTAGGTAGGTATCTATGTAAGCGAGATAAAACATAATACCTACCTAACAGCCAACATCAGAGAGACAAATGTAAAATATACTAGGTTCCGCCCGCGGCTTCG
Organism: Camptogramma bilineatum; assembly: GCA_958496255.1. Classification (NCBI taxonomy): domain Eukaryota; kingdom Metazoa; phylum Arthropoda; class Insecta; order Lepidoptera; family Geometridae; genus Camptogramma; species Camptogramma bilineatum. Next base: position 13,142,680 of record OY292456.1, read on the forward strand.
CTCGCGTGATACCTACCCGGATAAAAAGTAGCCTATGTTTTATTCTAGGTCATAAATTATGGTAAGTATAGGTACCTACCTATATGTATTCCAAGTTTCATTAAAATCCGTTCAGTAGCACTGGCGGTCGCAGACTTTGATCTTGGGGGGGGGGGGGGGGGTCACTAGTTTTGGTAGTGCGTACCTACCTCTCTTTTTGCTGGATGTTACAGGTTTCTCAAGAATTTTGAGGGGGGGGTCGTGACCCCCATGACCCCCCCTCGAACCGCGCGTGTATCAGTAGTTTTTGCTTGAAAGAGTAAATTAGTAGGATGGAAAAGTCCCTCTTGGCAGATTCAAATGGCCCGCCGTCATTACAAAACTACTACTGTTCTATTTATAGACTTTGAAGTTTAAAAACATAACTTCAACTTCTTTCATAACTTCAACTTCATAACTTTAGTATGAAAATTACTTTCTTTTTAACCGACTTCAAAAACAGGAGGAGATTCTCAATTCATAGGAATATTTTTTTATGTAGGTAGGTATGTTTTTGGAATTTTTTTGATTTGGAAAATTCTTTTTTGTTTGAAAGGGTCCCAGGTGGTGCCATGGTCATCAGATCAGGTCAGGATCTGATGATGGCGTCAGGAGCTGTTCAACAGAACACATCAGTACCTACCTAAATCTAAATAGGCCGATGGAGCTGAAACTCGTCATCATCATCACCAGCACCATTTTTTGAACAGCTTCTGATTCCATCATCAGGTCAGCTCGCAGTCACCATAGGTACGCATAGGTATTACATATTACATGACATTGTAGTCGGAACGAAACGGAACAAGACAGCTTACATTATGCCGAGTTTAAACTCAATCAGCCTATTTACTGAGGAGTTCTGTTGAACAGTTCCTGACTCCATTATCAGATCCTGACCTGATCTGATGACCATAGCTCCACCTGGTACCCTTTCAAACAAAAAAATAATTTTCCAAATCGGTCCAGGCTCACCTATTCAAGTAGATACTCGAGAAACATACCTACCTACATAAAAAAATATTTCTATGACTTGAGAATCTCCTCCTTTTTTTGAAGTCGGTTAAAAAGAAAGTAATTTTCATAAAAGGGTCTACAAAACCTACCTACCTACATACCATTTAAAATTGAAATAATTGTTCAAAGTAAAAATCAATTCTAATCTACGCTAGGTACACCTATCTAGTTAGTGTGTATACTACCTACACCTATACCTACATAGGTACCTATACATCGAGCGAGCTAAAAATGCTAAAAATTATAAAAAGCGGTGGTCGTTGCAAACCAATTTTGCGTTAGTGTGAGTGTCGAAACTCCGCCTCCGGGACTATACACACACATTGAAGACATCCGAGCAACGCGTACGGCAATACTCGAGTTCAGAATTTACAAGAATTTACGATGTATTCCGTAATACCAAAAATGATGAATGAAAAGTTAATGATTTCGCAATTTTTTTTGTATGGCCTGTAACTAGACACTCTAAGCTGTGTTCCTATTAAAAGGATATTACAATCATTGTTGTTTATCATACAGAACAAATGCAACGAAAACACGATATTTTTGCTGTAAAAATGTTAGAAATACAATTTGGTTACATTTTGTTTCAGGTAAGTTTTTTAGATCAAAAGTTTAACAGGAACCTAGATTAATACTTCCTTAATCTAAATAAGTGCATAAAGTGGTGAAAATACGCTCATATTTTAAATGATTTCGGTAGTACGTTTGTATGGAGAATTCGTTCGTCGCCGCGCTCTTAAGTACTTATAACGTTTTTTTTAAGCTAAAAATATGAACGAGCACTTGAATTTTATGGATATTTACTTGAGTGCTTTAGGTAGGTACCTATCAAATCGCGTCGAAATAACCCAAGAAGTGAATGATGATACTATCTACTATATAGCTGACTAATAAATCTATGAGCTACTTCTAATTTTCAACGGAATAGCTCACCTAACGAAGATAAAAAATTAGGAATCATAGTAGACATACACTAGACACTCTATTGGAAGTTATCGAGAACAGAAGAGGAAAGATGATCGGATATCATGACAGTTTCATTAAGAACATCATAGAAGGAAAAGCGGAAGGAAGGAGAGAAAGAGTAAGACCGAGGATCTACATGAGCTAAGTGAAGGAGAAGGTCGCTGTCATATCATATCGAGAGATCAAGGAGGCTGCCCGAAAGAACTTGATGGAGAAAGATGCATCACTTGCTCCAACAAAGGTCAAACTCTTAAGAGGGCTCCGACGCTATGCCGCTCGTCAGTTTTAGGTATTTACGGGCGGGAAACGTAGCGCTCAAGCTTGTGTGCGTAGAACGCACACATTGAAAGCGCCACGCAGTGCGGGCCGCTCTGACACAAAGCGGTCAAAGTTTCGGCAAACATTTTTTACGTTTTAAAATTTATAACTTCATAACGATTTTGTATTGACATCTATACCAATCTAATACCAATTCTGTAAAGCGAAAGAGTTTGTTTGTTTGTTTGAACGCGATATTCTACAAGTCAGATTTGAAAAAACTTCGCATCTTATTTATTTATTTATTTATTTATTAGACAAAATCCACAGCTCTTAGTAGTAATAAATCGACTTATTTATGTTTCTTACAGCCAATGACGGATTTACATTTTTTAGAGTAAAACATATATTACGACAGTCACTAGGTACTATTTCACTTTCAAATCTAAACCAAATCGACGATAATTTTACGTGAGTAATTCCCGTGTGTTAGGTAAATAATGTCTAGTCACTAGGTAGTATAGGTTTTAGAGAAAAGTATATAACAATAAGAATAAAAATAGTTACATACAACCAAGCACTTTCGTGGTATGTGTGTGCAGCGTGTGTGTGTGTGTGTCTTCGTAACTTCGCAACTTCACATCTTCGCATCTTCGTAACTTCGCAACTTCGTAACTTCGTAACTTCGTATCTTCCTATCTTCCTATCTTCGTAACTTCGCAACTTCGTATCTTCATAACTTCGTATCTTCGTAACTTATCAACTTCGCATCTTCGCAACTTCGTATCTTCGTAACTTCGTAACTTCACACCTTCGCAACTTCGCAACTTCGTAACTTCGCAACTTCGCAAATTCGTATCTTCGTAACTTCGTATCTTCGTATCTTCGTAACTTCGTAACTTCGCAACGTCGTATCTTCATATCTTCGTAACTTCATATCTTCGTAGCTTCGCAACTTCGTAACTTCGTATCTTCGCAACTTCGCACCTTCGTATCTAGAAAATATGAAGATACGAAGTTGCGAAGTTGTGAAGTTGCGAAGTTGCGAAGTTACGAAGTTACGAAGTTTTGAAGATACGAAGATACGAAGTTACGAAGTCACGAAGTCACGAAAATACGAAATCACGAAGTTACGAAGGAACGAAGATATGAAGTTATGACCATATGAAAAACTTCGTATCTTCGTAACTTCACACCTTCGCAACTTCGTAACTTCGCAACTTCGCAAATTGGTATCTTCGTAACTTCGTATCTTCGTAACTTCGCAACTTCGTATCTTCATATCTTCGCAACTTCGTATCTTCATATCTTCGTATCTTCGTAACTTATCAACTTCGCATCTTCGCAACTTCGTATCTTCGTAACTTCGTAACTTCACACCTTCGCAACTTCGCAACTTCGTAACTTCGCAACTTCGCAAATTCGTATCTTCGTAACTTTGTATCTTCGTATCTTCGTATCTTCGTAACTTCGCAACTTCGTATCTTCACATCTTCGTAAATTCGTATCTTCGTATCTTCGTAGCTTCGCAACGTCGTAACTTCTAAATACGAAGGTGCGAAGTTGCGAAGTTACGAAGATACGAAGTTACGAAGTTGTGAAGTTACGAAGTTACGAAGTTTTGAAGATACGAAGATACGAAGTTACGAAGTCACGAAGTCACGAAAATACGAAATCACGAAGTTACGAAGGAACGAAGATATGAAGTTATGACCATATGAAAAACTTCGTATCTTCGTAACTTCACACCTTCGCAACTTCGTAACTTCGCAACTTCGCAAATTCGTATCTTCGTAACTTCGTATCTTCGTAACTTCGCAACTTCGTATCTTCATATCTTCGCAACTTCGTATCTTCATATCTTCGTATCTTCGTAACTTATCAACTTCGCATCTTCGCAACTTCGTATCTTCGTAACTTCGTAACTTCACACCTTCGCAACTTCGCAACTTCGTAACTTCGCAACTTCGCAAATTCGTATCTTCGTAACTTTGTATCTTCGTATCTTCGTATCTTCGTAACTTCGCAACTTCGTATCTTCACATCTTCGTAAATTCGTATCTTCGTATCTTCGTAGCTTCGCAACGTCGTAACTTCTAAATACGAAGGTGCGAAGTTGCGAAGTTACGAAGATACGAAGTTACGAAGTTACGAAGTTACGAAGTTGTGAAGTTACGAAGTTACGAAGATGCGAAGTTACGAAGATACAAAGTTGTGAAGTTACGAAGTTACGAAGAAGCGAAGTTACGAAGATACGAAGTTGTGAAGTTGCGAAGTTGCGAAGTTGTGAAGATATGAAGTTGCGAAGTTGCGAAGATACGAAGTTACGAAGTTACGAAGATGCGAAGTTACGAAGATACGAAGTTGTGAAGTTGCGAAGTTGCGAAGTTATGAAGATACGAATTTGCGAAGATACGAAGATACAAAGATACGAAGATACAAAGTTACGAAGATACGAATTTGCGAAGTTGTGAAGTTGCGAAGTTATGAAGTTACGAAGAAACGAAGATGCGAAGATGCGAAGATGCGAAGTTGCGAAGTTGCAAAGATACGAAGTTACGAAGGTACGAAGTTACGAAGGTACGAAACGAAGTTACGAAGTTTTGAAGATACGAAGTTACGAAGATACGAAGTTGCGAAGTTGCGAAGATACGAAGGTAAGAAGATACGAAGTTACGAAGTCATGAAGATACGAAGTTACGAAGATGCGAAGTTACGAAGATACGAAGTTGTGAAGTTGCGAAGTTGCGAAGTTACGAAGTTATGAAGATACGAAGATACGAAGTTGCTAAGATGCGAAGTTGCGAAGTTACGAAGATAAGAAGATACGAAGATACGAAGATACGAAGTTGCGAAGATACGAAGTTGCGAAGTTGCGAAGTTGCGAAGTTACGAAGATACGAAGATACGAAGAAACGAAGTTACGAAGTCACGAAGTCACGAAGTCACGAAGTCACGAAGTTACGAAGTTACGAAGATACGAAGTCACGAAGTAATGAAGTCATGACGATATGAAAAGATAAAGATATGACGATGACGATGATGATTGTGTTTCGCTCATCAAAATCTTTCATTTGATACCCATATCAATAAAAAGTTCCACGATCATCATCATCATCATCATCAGCATCATCATCATCAGCATCATTGTTACGGACAACTTCGTATAGTTTAAAGTTTTTAGCCTGGTTAGGTAATTTAATTGTATAAACTTAGACTTAGTGTGTTTTATTTGAAGTCTAAGGTTTTTAGCCTGGTTAATTATTTTGAATTGTATAAACTTATGTTGTGTTTTTATTTGGAAGTCTGAAGTTTTTAGCCTGGTTAATTATTTTGAATTGTATAAACTTATGTTGTGTTTTTATTTGGAAGTCTGAAGTTTTTAGCCTGGTTAATTATTTTGAATTGTATAAACTTATGTTGTGTTTTTATTTGGAAGTCTGAAGTTTTTAGCCTGGTTAATTATTTTGAATTGTATAAACTTATGTTGTGTTTTTATTTGGAAGTCTGAAGTTTTTAGCCTGTTTTTTATGATGACCTATGTAAACTTAGACTTATGTTTGATTATATCGAGATACCTAGATATAATTAGTTTTACGGCTGAAATAATGCTATTTTAAGATGGTTGCTACGCGACGGTCGAAAGAATAATGAGGTACCTATAGTTCGCGTAGCCAATATTTATAACCTCGGTATGGAAATTAAGTCCGACTGTTTAATTGGAGGAATTGTTGGTAGCAATATTCTGATTGGTTATTAATCGATGTCATTTTGTATAAATACAGGAGCTATTTTTATTATATTCAGTTCAACTCGAGAGCTCAGTACAGCAACACATCAACCAAGAAAAAGTCAACAAGCAGTAGCAGAATAGGAATCCAGCGGTGTACCTACTATAAGAACAAAGAAATACAGTCCACTACCATCACCACCGAGTTATCATTTCCACCTCCACCACCCACTGTAGGCCAACCCCCACAATCATCATCATCAGCATCATCATCACTTAATCCAGATGATAAAAACATAAAATGATTGTAAAGCTTTCTATGTGGATGTGCATGCTTCCGTACGTATACTTACCTATAGGCACTTGCTTACTACTTAGGTACCTATGCTGATAGAAAATAGTCCATTTTTTATGCCAGGCAAAATCTTTATCAAAAGATGCCTTACATACTGTAATCTGATTTTATCGAAAATATGACATAGCACGTTTACGCGACCGCTTCTCATGTAAGAACACAGTCACGTGACGTCACTGGCTCTGCCACAGCTTAGCTAATAGTATTTACGCAATGTAACGTGCTCCCAGCTCCAATGGCCGCGGCCGTCTGACGATTTTTGGCAATGAATCGTCCTTTTATTCATAGTAGCTACTCCATAGAAAAAATGTATGGAGAGTTTTATCTTCAACTTTCTTGCCTATAATGTGTTGAATATAGCTACACCTACGAAAAAAAAAATAGAGCACAGGATAGATAAAATATTGAAGTTGTTGTTTTCGTATTTTTTAATTCAATTGAGTAATTTAGTGTTCGGTCAGGCTTAAAACCCCGCGCTCATATTTTGTGTACTTTGTCCAGTAATTTACTAAAAAAATACATAAAATATTGAAATATGAAATAGCCCACAGTGTAGATCAGTTCATTGGTAGTACTTAGAGTATGTTTTTCACTATCTTAATACGATTTGCTTTAAGAAAATCTTTAAAACGGTAAACCTCTATTTTGACAAATTCACCTCAGTAGGCTCTTAAATTAAAAGCAGAAGACACTCTCAGACCAAGCACTTTATAGCCCTTTGTATACTTATGTCCAAGCGGGTTAGTCAAACACGTTCAAATATTAGTGGCACATGATAATCGTGCAATAACTACGCCACCATATTTTATTCCATGACGTCTTCCTGTCATAGTTTTCCATACAAAAGCGTCGAGTCCTTGAACTCAAGTAACTTACACTTAACGCGTCCTGTCGATCCTGTTCTGAAGTCTTGGACATAACTTGCCACTTGGATTTAAAACTTAAGAAGAAGCAATAAAGCTGGAAATGTCATGCTTTACAATAATTACACAATAGCACGTAGGAGACGTTTTGATGCAAAAACGGTCTCAAGTTATAGTAAGGCTCAAACTATATATCATTGGAGGCTTCAGTATTGCGATAATCAAAATCCTGATTACATTTCATTGTTTACGAAAACCAAAGTTTCTATTTTCAAATAGGAGTTTCGACTCGAGAAATCTTGACTTAAATTATGAACAAAATCCTATTACAGTTTTAAAATTATTGGAGCTATAAAAACGGGAACTGTTAACCACATGCTGCCGACTGAAATATAACTATTATTGCTTATAGTTATACCTAAGCACAGATTGTAAAAAAGTAAGTACTTAACTGAAAACCGTAATGTGCCAATTTTGTAAAAACGTTTAACTTACCTACTCAAATATTTTCCATTTTTTGAAATATGAAACACGTATAATTATAAAATGCACATGTTTGTGATACAGTACGATTCAACCATCTGAGGTTACTCGATTGACACGTTCATATGTGACCGTAATAGCAAATTGCGTTCTAAGAAAACGTGGGTGGTATCGCGAAACCTTTCTTTTTCTGGTTAGCTTACTTATCCGAGTTCCTGGTAATTTTGGATAAGTGGTGTATCTTAAAAACGGCGTTTCGTTCCGTGAGCCAAATATACTATCTGATCGACCGATGCACTATTATGTACATAAATATTACAAAAAAGCTGTACTAAAGTTACCTAAGCACCTATGTACATCATTTTACTTTTTGAGAAACTATTGGCCTGTAGTGGCAGTAAAGATTATTAAGCACCGGTAAAAGTTTTGTTGGGCAACGACTTATCTTATCATTCTTCTATGTGAATTGAGAAATTTAAATTTTAAACTTTGTTTAGATTTTACCAGGCATTTGACAAGATGCTATCAAATAACAAGCAAACTATGAATGAAGTTACATCATACTTTGTTTACCCACGACTGAGAACGTCGGGAGAATGAACATTGGCCTGAGATTTTTAATACAGTGACTCCGTAATTTGTGGAGATAGTGATCTGGAACGTTTTTCAAGATTTTGTCGGTTGTTTTGGACAGTGTAGTGTATCGGGCCGATTAGTCTTCCGTAGGCCTTACATCCGGAACATCGAGATTCGAGATATTATCTCTCTCGATGTTGCCCATCATAGGCCCACTGACTGGTACGTAGTATTAAGTATTATATGTTCTGTGCAAGTGGTATTATGTAGGTTCAAGGTCAACCTCGCAATCGATCTTCTCTGAATTAGTCCCGATTTCTCGAAGAAACTGGATTATTTGATCTGTGATCCCAGAGGTCCTACTGAATAAATGTTTTCTTCTTCTTCAATTTAAGGGGTTGCCCCTTGTCGGCATAACTGATGCCTCTTTCTCCACGAAGCTCTTTGCAGGGCAGCCTCCTTAACTTCCCTATACGACATGACAGCAACCTTCTCCTTCACTTGGCTCATGTAGCCTATCCTCGGTCTTCCTCTTCTCCTTCCTTCCACTTTTCCTTCAATGATGTTCGTAATAAAACTGTCGTATAAGATGGCCAATCTTTCCTCTTCTATTCTCGACAACTTGCATCTCAAAAGCCTCCAATAATGAATAATTGATTTACCTAATCATAATAATTAGTCATACAAACTAATTTCGCTCTCCACTGGCTATTTCTTTTTGCTTGTATTATTCCTAATCCATTATCATGTCGGCAGGTACAATATCCAACACTTTCAAAATTAACATTTTGATATTAGTAGTCAACACGGAAATGACGTCAAGGTTAATGAATGTAGCCGTTATAACCTACCAGGTATTAGTAATGTCGAGAAAATGTACAACATGTGTGTGCCAATCTATTTAGTAAGCGATGCATCTCCTTACGTAAGAAATGCCTTAGTAAAAGCAAAACTAGGACGCTATGCGAAAATTATGGACTATCTTCCGCTTGTGGTTTCGCTCGCATATTTGTAGGTACTACTGGTACTATGTTATAGTATCTACAATAATATAAGTCACAATCAACGCCTCTATACTATCTTTATGTAGACTACAAATTTGAATTATATGGTATTAAACTTCGTTTTGCATGATTGGATTCCAAATTCATCTTACGCCTCTACATCTGTTGTAAATGATTTATACAGATTCAGGGGATAATCTGTGTCACACTATTAACTTATAGCGGGACTCTATAACACCAGTGACATTCGTTTAATCTGATAATTTACAGGTGTCAGAGGCTTAGGCAGCATTTCCCCACACATTCGCATGTTTTTTTTTGTAGTATTGTTGTTTGTAATAAAGTTGAAGTAATGCCAACACTTACTTTTCAGGTGTGTGAAAGTAAAAAGCCTAAGTACCTATACTTAGCATTTTCATCAGATAAAACTTGTGACGTTTCCAAAAACGGAAGGACCAAGTTGTATAAATGTTGGCTAATTCAACCAGCTGGCTGCGACATAAACATCACAAGCGGTTGCCCATGCATTTGAGACCACATGTAGGTTTTTATAAAATCAAGTACATTCGCGTATAATCACTGTTCCTATAATCAACCTGTGCCGTGTAAACTATTTATTATCTTTTAAAGTGGTATTACTGGATATGGTCTAAGAGACCGGCTACACGCAACTTATCTGCACGTAATTTGCACTAGCTTTCGTGGAATTAACAGTAGAATGGTGCATGACTGTACAAAAAATACTTACTCCATTGGTTCAGGTACCCAAAGTGAGTCTTGGCCTCCGTAACGAGAATTCGCCACTTCCTTCTGTACATTGCTGTCTCTAGCCAGTTGTCGGTTCCGAGGTCGCGCAGGTCCGCTTCTATTCTATCGCTCCAGCGATACTTGGGACGATCGATCGGTCGACGGCCAAAAATTACATTGCTTAAATTGTACAATGAATTCAAGGGACCGTAGTACCCTATAAGACCTTATGGACATTTCAGTAACCATACATTGCGCAAATTTTTGTGCAAACACATCATAATTGTGCTGCTATTTTGTGGACGAAGAAAATAACTTGCACAAACATTTTGCGCATGCTTCATTGATTGTGTAGTACCCAGTCTTACTAAAGCACGCTTACCTAAAGTTCCATTAGGTTATTACGTGACATGACATGTGGTCGTGGTTTCGAAAGGCACGCTATATAAGGCGAATGATTTTAGGCCGATTCAAAGAGGCAGGGTATTACTTAGCCTTCAGCTATAGGTACCTCAATTCCATTTATTATGAGTTTTTGAGGCTTTTTTGACCTTTTGATCCTGCTGCTGCGGGACCAATATGCCATATTGACTGCCAACCTTCGCTAGTCGGAGAGGCACCATTAGAAGAAGATCCTGCTGCAAAGCTTTTCTTCGTTTCTTGCACTTCTATCTTCTATTGTGAGCTAATGTGGTCCATTGCGTTTGGATTTTTCTTTCTGCAGTCATCTTCACGATTCTGTTTTTTTTTTATCCCTTGGGATCTCTTTGGTGTTTCTTTGGTATGTAATGTTCGTATGAGCTAGTAGCTAGCTAGTGACGGGAGTTTTAAGGCTACCTGAAGGCTTCCGTCATGTCTTCGATATTCCGTGATCACAACTTATCTCTTCGACTTAGTAATAGTAACGAATCCTCCACTTCAAACTTTTTCCTAAGAATATTTGTCTCTGCAGACTACCAATAATCACAAAAAAACCGACATCAACAAAACATGACTGATTTACCTAATGTTATAGAAAAGCGCATTGCAAATGCAATGAAAAACTGTCCGCGCCAAAGCGGTCAGTACCTACACCCATTATCATATCGGCCTACAGAATGTTTACCTTGTTTTTAGAATATGTACTTATTAGTCCAGCTAAATTAGTACTTACGCTAGTTATAACTACTAGTAGTATCGTTCAGACTAATACCATTGAGCTGTGTTTATTTACATTTAAACTGTGAGAATTTGTTCTATTTCTAAAACGGTTGGGTAAGCGTTATTTACCGAGCGTGCAGCCTTGACTGACCTGCAATATACCTGCATACCAACGCCTCTCTATTATGAGGTCGCAACATTTAATATTAGTTCAAAATATTGAAATAACTTTGAACGGCTTGAGTAAGCCGGAACGAATCAAAAGTGATCTTTGAAATTATTCTGGAGGCAAACGTGTCGGGAACGATTTCCAAATTTGAAATTGCTATAAAATTAGTCTACCCTACCCTAAGCCAAAAAATACATTTCACGCACTTAGTATGTAAGTGCAACTTAAAATAAGCAGTTGCGTATGTAAATCTATGAACAGTTTTCGTTAATATAAATTCTGTTCGAAACATAGATTAATTACTGCAGTAAAACTTATAAATGAAAATAAAAAACCTAGAACGGAAAAAACAAAACCGCTCGAGTATGATGTCCGTACAATAGGTAGGTACCTGTTGCGTTTATACATACATCTTCCTTTCGAAGTAGCTCGGAGAAATCGGACACGCTCACATTCGTCTCGACCAACTTACCAATAGGAACGCAATAAAACAAATCTCAGTTTCAGACATTTACTTAATGGAATTTCATATGCGGTAAATTACAATTTAATCAAACTATTAAAATGTTCAGTTCACACTTACGGTTAACAGGAATATCGTTAAAGCTTTTTACTTAGTGATCCCAAAACTTTGAGTACATTTTTGCAATTAACTTGCTTTTAAAACACACAAAATGCTTTATTCATATAACATGAACGTGTCTTTAGAATATGTCATTATTTTCGGCTTTAGTATTATTATCTATAAACAATTAGTTACTTACATGTTGGATTCATGTAATATTCAAAAGTACCTATTTATTCTTGCCAACCGACAAGAATCCCGAGGTATTTGAGAAGTACTTAGCGTTCGCTTCGTTGACTCGCGTCTCCGCCGCTTGAGGGTTGACGATCTCTAGACCCTGGAAAAGAAAATTGAATTAAGTCTGACTTACATACACTATTTTAACTTCTCTGTGGCTTAGATAGAAAATAGGACCAAAGATGCAAGCTTTGTCCTATTCTCGAAGAACTTTGTTCATGACGCATCAGGAATATTATCAAAATTACTTTGAAACAAAATTGGCTTCTGAGTAGAATTTATACCTACTTTATAAATCAAACTGGATGTAAAGTTAATAATAACAAAGTTAAAAAAAAATCAAGTAAGATTATCTTCCCGCATTAAAAACTTGAGCCGAAATTGACTTCTGCGTGTAACTCTTCATAAATCAAACCGGATTTAAAGTTATAGCTAAGGTAAATCAATCAAGTACGGTAAGGTGTCGCAAATCAGACTTAGCCCACAAGAAGAGTCAATATCTCATACCTATACTATCGCCTTAGATTTGAACTAGTTCAACAGTAAACAAAAAACCTTTTGAAAATATACCAATCATGCTTTCATCTCAACGATCACATTATCTTCACATCAGACTGTCTTCCTATCATTACGAACAACGGTCATACAGTTGTTTAATCACAGCAATTCAAAAAGCGCTGACGCTTCATTGACATGCTAACAAAACAGTTCATGGATAATTACGTATCGCGGCGCCATTACAATTGATCGCAACTGAGCGATTTTATCGTGAAGAAGTGAAGACTGTGAAGAAGCGCAGGCGCTTCGAATCGAAAAATCCTAAAATCATAATTATTTACGAACAGATAAGATTGGCGCAGGATAGAGGCAAATGGCAAAAGCGAAGAGAGGCCTATGGCCCAGCAGTGGGATGAGAAGGGCTGATGATGATGATGACTTTTGTAGGGAAATACTTGATTTGGAAGGGAGAACTTTGTTCAGCATTAGGATTGAAATAACAACGAAAAAAGTAGACTTGCAGTTCCTGACAATGTACATTCATACATTAAGAGCCAGCTATATGCCAGCTCGAATCTAAGTTTTGCCCCCACCTCACTGCCCGGCCGTGCAGCCACCCGCACCGCGCATTCGCAGCTATCTCGCTCGCACGAGTTCATCACGCGGCAGGGGTCACGAAGGCTATTTTCTAGTATTCTGTGATTCTAGTGCAGTAAAACCAGAAAAATAATGCGTTTACGAAAACCATTGACGAAAAGTCATTTGGTAATGAAAATTAGGTAGGTAGGTAGGGTAGGTAGGTAGGTACTCATAATTACAACTTTATCGCAAACAAATAAATACCTACCTACTTATTATCAATATAATTTTACTTTTTTTCGTGAGTTGTATTGTAATAGTAATTATTTTTACATACGGGATATTTTTACGTGAGTAATTCCCGTGTGCTAAAATAATATCAATGTCTAGAGGTGCTGTCGCATTCTGTTTTGTGGAATCATACACTGCTGTCGTACGTACCTATTCGGTAAACACGAGAATAACCGAGATACAATCTGCTCTAGATTGTATCTCGAGCGATTGTACAATCTAGAGCAGTGGTTCCCAAACTTTTTTTTCTCATGGACCCCTTTCAAAATTTTACTGGTTTTGGTGGACCCTGTTGCTACATTTCTACCATATTCCCAAGACTCGTCAGAAAATGAGAACCATCGTGGACCCCTGGGGGTCCACCTGGACCACTTTGGGAATCACTGATCTAGAGCTTGAAGTGGTGACCTATTCATTCGCATAATGTTATTTGTCATAAAATCATACGACATACGTATCTAGTCATAAAATTTTGTAGTCATATTATTACATTCGCATAATTATTTCAAGGCATTCATTTCTGATGTCATAATATTTTTTTAAACATAATGGTAATGAGTAGTATGTTATTACTACAAATGCTTATGAATAACAAATATTAGGACGTGAAACCTAATGCTTTTAAAACTAGGTATGACTTATTATATTATTTCAGTCATTCCAATCCGGCCAACTGAACAGACCAATTAGTAGTGCAGAATGGAACTCGATGAAGATTAGGGTTGGGCTGAAATTCACTTTAGGACAATTAGGTACATTTATTTTCTAAAATGTTTTATTATTTTGATGATAAAATAGATCTACCGTTATGTAGGTAGGTAGGTACATCAGGCGATTAGGGATGGGCCCACTGATGAATGACAAACAAAATTTTTTTTTTACGATATATACTTTGAAATGGTAAAAGATGGTTGAAAAAAGTGATAGACCTTTTTGTTGTGTAAAATATGTGAAGTAATTTTGCACTAAATAACATTAATGTTGTTCGTAAAAAAACAATTTGTTTGAACGAATCCGAGTTAGCGACTGATGGTACCGTACCGTGTGTTACAAAATAACTCTGCAGATGTCAAAAGTGACAAATTATGAATTCAGAAACTTTTCCCCTTCAACTCTTTTTACCCGACTGCGCAAAGCAAAGGAAGGGTAATGTGTTTATCAGTCTATGTTTGTATGTTTGTATGTTTATAGGGGGTGCATTATTTGTGCAAGAAATAGACCTGTGGTGTGGGGTACATTCTGAAGTCCTAGATGACTGAAATTTGGTTTGTGGGCTAAGAATTTCATATAAACAACGTAAAAACAAAAAAACTATAATACAAAAACACAGAAACAAACAAAGAAAAACATTAGTAAAACAACAGCAAAAAAATATTAGAGATCTCTAATTCTAATCTCTTTAACTCGACAACCACTGAACCGATTTGGCTGAAATTTAAAATATAGGTACCTAGATAATGACTAATTTACAACTAATTTTGAAACGTTGTCAACTCCCGGATTGGCATGTTCCGAATATGTCTGGGATCGCACAGTTCAGGCAGCATGTGTAACGAATAAAAATCTGTCAATTTCTTCTCCATAGATTGTTTCCAAAACTGATCATCTTTTTCAATTGTTTCTATTTTGATATCTCTATCACGTCCGGACCACACCGCGAAAATACATTTACGCCTGCCAGTGACATGTAGTTGGCCTTGAACTTGTAGAAACCAGGCATGTTTTTGATTTATAACAAGACCGTCTTTTGATTTCTTCCAGAAATTAACTTTTCTTTTTTCTATGGCATCCTCTATGGATGTTTTAAATGCTGTGATTGGGCATTTTATTTCTACTATGGTGTCTTCACCTACAATTCCGTCGGGTGTTGCACCTAAAAACGGCAAATTTTCATCAATAAAGAGACCGCAAGGCTCAATTTTTATTTGGAGTTGCGTTTCTAACTGCTCCAGAGCAGTTGTCTCATTTTCAATTCCGTGTTTCAGGGATGGCACATGACTAAGATTTTTTGGATAAATCAGGCTTTTTACCAAATTCTTTACACTTGTGGTTGGTCGCCTATTCACCACTTTCCCAAAATTGGATGCAGTAAGAAGTTTTCTCCGAAGCTCTAACCAATCACTGGAGTCTCTCTGTAATATAGTCCTTTTTTCTATGAGCTTCCTTTCTTCGTCCGAGCATTTTAAATTTTTGAGAAAATCTTCTTTGATTCTGTTGTATTCCAAATCTGACATGTCGGGTTTCTGACAGTTTTCTCCGTAACTTTTGTCTCCCGATCTCTCTTTACTTGTGAAGAATAACTTTTTTCTGCTTCGTATATTATTTGAATCACGCATTCGTCGTTTAAAACGATCCCCTTCTAGTTTTTTTACGGCAGCGCTTGGACTTTTTCCTAAAATGCATCTGTGTAGAGCTGAAAGAGGACGTTTGGTGTTAAATGCAACGACTGCAGCATTACATCTCGACTCATATCCACGGCGCAGCGAAAAATTAATTCTTTTTCCCCCAACAAATTTAGCAATAATGCTGTTAAAAGATTCAACTTTATTGCTATCACTATTGTGCATGAGACTTCGAGCTTTAGACGCCACAGTGTTGACTATAAACTTTATTCTGTGCCATATAGCACACGTTTTCAAAGTCAAAGTCAAATCTTCACTGTTTTTCTGGCTATTACAGTAATATGGTTGGCAATGTTCGTGGTTTCCGAATGCATGATTGTGTGAATTTGTGATATCCGTGAACAGCAAATTTACTTTTGTATCGAAGTCTGCGTCTTTTGAAATGTGTTCAGATATCGAAGAGCAAATTACTTTTCTCATAGCGAGTATTCTCTGCGTTGTTATTTTTTTTCTAAGGTTTGATGGATATTTGGTTTCTGTGCATATGCTTTTTAGCTTTTTACACATATTTCGAAAAATGTGATTTTTACATTCCACCTTTTCGACCGTGCAATCCAGATAAGGACGTCCTTCCAAAATTTTTTTGTATGTACATGAATCGCCATCTGCCACCATACGTTCATAAATAAGATTATGCATTGAAATTGACTGTTTGAATCCTTCTAACAATAAGTCCGATTCCATACCCGTAGACGAACCGCTATAATTTTTGTAGCAAACATGGTCTCCTGGCACGATGTTTTTATTGTTAGCTCTTGCACAGATGCAACAATATTTGTTCTTTACGCCAATGAACAATACCTCACCAAACCTTTTCCCGATGATAGCTGCGGCTCCAGATAGGGCGGAAAAGTTTGTGTTGTAGGAGCGTTTACTCCAGGCACCATCGGCAATGACGTCTATGCAAGCAATGCCGTTTTTATTAATCCTCCCTTCCGCAATTGCAGCATCACGTTCCCGTATTCCAGCCGCCTCCATCACACTAACAGCTGTGCTTCGCCAATCATCGTATATCTGATTTTGAACTTTACCATAATGTTTTTGAGTGAAAGATGGGCAATCCATTGATGCAAATAATTCGTTAAATTGTGAAACGCCAATTCCAGTAGATATAATGCCAGATGTTGCAGCTTTATTTAAATCCAGGTTTGATTTGGGTTCTGAGTCCAGACTAAATTTTACATTGCACATGTTGCATTTCAACGTGTATTTGGAAAGTAGTCCTTTTCTTTTTTCTCCAATTATCTGGACATTACTCAATGTACATCCAAACGCTTCGTTGTGGTTACCTATTGTTTGAAGCGATTTAAAAAAATGTTCCAAATCGATGAGTCTTCGTCCATTCATGGGGAAAATGCTCTCTGTTTCGCGTTCTCTGGTTATTTCAAACCTGAAATATCCAGATTCAAAATTAATAGATACATAAGTGACTTTCTAACTAACACTTTGCTTCGTGAATGTAACACGCGGCGGAGTAATAAGTGCAAAATAAGGTGCCCAATACAGCATTAAAACTTTTATTTAATTTTGAGAAAACCCTATTTTTTCAAAAATACGTTAAATAAAAGTTTGCAATTACCAAGTAGTATCGTCGTCAGAGTCATAGTGCAAATCACTTGTTTCTGGAAGCCTGAAAAAAATATATTAGAAATACTATATATTCAAAATATTTAGTATTCACAAAATAGATAGTTCAAAAATGTATGTTAGAGTAAAGATATTAGTAAAATTATTTTAGCTAAATAGATAAACTTACAAATCCACAGTTTGTAACGTCGTAAAATCTGGCTCATTTGTATTTTTGGAACTACAGGCATCCATGAGTTCCGTTGGTATTGGCATCCTGTAACAAAAATGCTTCACTTCACTTTTGTTCTTGATGTATTTCCAACGACCCCACTGGTGGGGTGGGCCAGTGGGGTCGTTGGGATTTTTTTTACACCAACCCCACTGAATTAATTGGTGGTGTCGTTTAGGAAAAAAATCCCAACCACCCAACTGGTGGGGTGGGCCAGTGGGATCGTTGGGAATTATTTACCAACTCAATATTATGTGATCATGGCAACTTACTGGCATGACAACCCTAAAAAAATAAGTAAAATTGTTTTAGCTAAATAGATAAACTTACAATTCTACAGTTTGTAACGTCGTAAAATCAGGCTCATTTGCATTTTTGGAACTACAAGCATCCATGAGTTCCGTTGGTATTGGCATCCTGTAACAAAATATGCTTCACTTCACTTTTGTTCTTGATGTATTTCCGACCACCCCACTGGTGGGGTGGGCCAGTGGGGTCGTTGGGATTTTTTTTTACACCAACCCCACTGAATTAATTGGTGGGGTCGTTTGGGAAATAATTCCCAACGACCCCACTGGTGGGGTGGGCCAGTGGGATCGTTGGGAATTATTTACCAACTCAATATTATGTGATCATGGCAACTTACTGGCAACCCTAAAAAAAATAAGTAAAATTGTTTTAGCTAAATAGATAAACTTACAATTCTACAGTTTGTAACGTCGTAAAATCAGGCTCATTTGCATTTTTGGAACTACAAGCATCCATGAGTTCCGTTGGTATTGGCATCCTGTAACAAAATTATGCTTCACTTCACTTTTGTTCTTTCTTACCGTTCACTGTTTCTTACCCATTCAATATTACATAAGTAGTTACCTGCCTAGTACCTATTGTGATCATGCATGACAAACTACCATGAATCTACATACTTCGTAAGCTGGATTGCGCACGAAAATTTAAAATCAATTTTTCATTCATACAAACCTACGCAGTACGCTGTAATTCCTATGACATAAAGTTTTTTTTTCTATCTCAAGTCAGAGTATAAGGCCGGCCGCATACGCACGTTTTCCGTATACGTTTTCCGAATTCGGAATGCACGCATTCAATACAAATTGTTCTACATGCCGCACACGTTCTTATTTTTTCCGAACGGAAAAAAACTTGACGTTCATTTCGAAAACAAACCGTGCGTACAGGTCATACGAACTAAAATTGAACGTCTGCGTAAAAAAAACGAATTCGGAAAACGTATACGGAAAACGTGCGTATGCGGCCGGCCTAAGGCTGGTTTTAGTGTCACGCGTACCGTCGGCGCTGATAGGCGAGTGATCTTTATTACAATGAAATAGGGATAGGTACTGATTGTTCAGCACTGACGAGTGCAATCAGCGTTGCCATTTTTGCTAAACAATCAGTATCCTTGTTTCAATGTAATAAAGATCACTCGTCTATCAGCGCCGACGGTACGCGTGACACTAAAACCAGCCTAAAAACGTAGGTACAGTTGGGCCGACGGATCTAGGCGTACGTGAAGTCAGGCTCTGCGCTGCGCAGTAGAAAATTTTGTATGAAAAAGTTGCACTGCGCATCGAAACGGCTAACTTCACGCACGCCGAGATCCGTTGGCCGTACTGTACCACAATGAGAGACTCGAAAGTAGTAGTTTGTATGCACTAGGGTCTAGCAAGTTAGTAGGTAGTGGTATTAGGGTATGATATAGGTACTCGTTTAGGTAGTTGTTTAGGTTGTCTAGCAAGTTAGTAGTGTTAGAAAGTGCAATCCAGTTTACGAATTACGTAAATATGTAGATTCATGTAAATTACTGGGATACCTACCCTAATATTTAGAAATGGTAGGTGTGTGTACCTATGTAGGTAACTACCTCTTCAACAGACAGGAGGATGAGCAATAAAATTATAATCGTGGTAGGCAAGTGTGGTAGGCAAGTGGTAGGTAGGTAGGTATATAAACAACCTGCTTTGCTTAGCTAGGTAATACCGTAGAATAAATAGGTAGATACTCACGGGCACAGGTCTCCGTCTGGTACATTTTCTTTATTGCACTCAGTATCGAGTAATATTTGTTTATTTCTGAAAATGAAAACTGTTATGTAGGTAGTTGGGTAAGTACAATAATATGATTACGAAACATGTATATCTAATTTACTTACATAGGTACCCATTAGGTACCTACACTACCTACTAGGTAGGTATACTTACGTAGGTAAATTACCAATTCATTTAGGTATCTACCTAGGTACCTATAATGGTGTTTCATGTCAACAAAACATTATCATACCTACTCAGAATAAGTAAAAAGTAACTTAGGTACTTTTTTACTTTTACTCAGAATTATAGAAAGGTGCAAACAAACGTTTTATAACTCATAGTAGATAGGTACTTACTTCATTAATTTATTCATGTTTTTAGCACTTTCTTTTCTCCAATTCCGTCTTTTTATTTTCTTATTCTTATCATTCCCCATTTCACTACACTTTTAATTTCTTATGTACGTATCCGGTAGGTATGCGTGAGAGCAAGCGACACGGGTTCCCCGTTCGAATGGCGGAGCGCGACTGAATTCGTGCGGCGGACGCTGCTCACACGCAATATTTCAGAATTGAATTTCTTACAACGAAAATAAAAACATTATTTTAAATTCAGATCGTATGAACCATGTATTGTACTTAGTTGAGTTTATATACAAAGTTTAATTAGTATAAGCAAAGTATTCATTGACTTCTGCGATTTATTGGTAAAATTCAGAGGGAAGTTTGTGAATTTTTTCTATCGAGAAAATTTTAAGTAATCGTGTTTTCACATCGTATGAACCCCGGTGCATATCCTCAACTTTACTATATATTTTTTTCAATATTATTGGTTCAATACTTTTATTGATATACGGGATCAAAAGTGCGAGTTGGAGCAGTTTTGACGTAGGGTAGACTCTTAAGAGCCTACTGAGGTGAATTTGTCAAAATAGAGGTTTACCGTTTTAAAGATTTTCTTAAAGCAAATCGTATTAAGATAGTGAAAAACATACTCTAAGTACTACCAATGAACTGATCTACACTGTGGGCTATTTCATATTTCAATATTTTATGTATTTTTTTAGTAAATTACTGGACAAAGTACACAAAATATGAGCGCGGGGTTTTAAGCCTGACCGAACACTAAATTACTCAATTGAATTAAAAAATACGAAAACAACAACTTCAATATTTTATCTATCCTGTGCTCTAGTTTTTTTTTCCTAGGTGTAGCTATATTCAACACATTATAGGCAAGAAAGTTGAAGATAAAACTCTCCATACATTTTTTCTATGGAGTAGCTACTATGAATAAAAGGACGATTCATTGCCAAAAATCGTCAGACGGCCGCGGCCATTGGAGCTGGGAGCACGTCACATTGCGTAAATACTATTAGCTAAGCTGTGGCAGAGCCAGTGACGTCACGTGACTGTGTTCTTACATGAGAAGCGGTCGCGTAAACGTGCTATGTCATATTATTTTTCGATAAAATCAGATTACAGTATGTAAGGCATCTTTTGATAAAGATTTTGCCTGGCATAAAAAATGGACTATTTTCTATCAGCATAGGTACCTAAGTAGTAAGTAAGTGCCTATAGGTAAGTATACGTACGGAACCATGCACATCCACATAGAAAGCTTTACTATCATTTTATGTTTTTATCATCTGGATTAAGTGATGATGATGCTGATGATGATGATGCTGATGATGATGATGATGATGATCGTGGAACTTTTTATTGATATGGGTATCAAATGAAAGATTTTGATGAGCGAAACACGATCATCATCGTCATCGTCATATCTTTATCTTTTCATATCGTCATGACTTCATAACTTCGTGACTTCGTATCTTCGTAACTTCGTAACTTCGTGACTTCGTAACTTCGTTTCTTCGTGACTTCGTATCTTCGTATCTTCGTAACTTCGTATCTTCGTATCTTCATATCTTCTTATCTTCGTAACTTCGCAACTTCGCATCTTCGCATCTTAGCAACTTCGTATCTTCGTATCTTCATAACTTCGTAACTTCGCAACTTCGCAACTTCACAACTTCGTATCTTCGTAACTTCGCATCTTCGTAACTTCGTATCTTCATGACTTCGTAACTTCGTATCTTCTTACCTGCGTATCTTCGCAACTTCGCAACTTCGTATCTTCGTAACTTCGTATCTTCAAAACTTCGTAACTTCGTATCTTCGTAACTTCGTTTCGTACCTTCGTAACTTCATACCTTCGTAACTTCGTATCTTTGCAACTTCGCAACTTCGCATCTTCGCATCTTCGCATCTTCGTTTCTTCGTAACTTCATAACTTCGCAACTTCGTATTTTCGTAACTTCGTATCTTCAAAACTTCGTAACTTCGTATCTTCGTAACTTCGTTTCGCATCTTCGTAACTTCGTACCTTCGTAACTTCGTATCTTTGCAACTTCGCAACTTCGCAACTTCGCATCTTCGCATCTTCGTTTCTTCGTAACTTCATAACTTCGCAACTTCGCAACTTCGTATCTTCGTAACTTCGTATCTTCAAAACTTCGTAACTTCGTATCTTCGTAACTTCGTTTCGTATCTTCGTAACTTCGTATCTTCAAAACTTCGTAACTTCGTATCTTCGTAACTTCGTTTCGTACCTTCGCAACTTCGTATCTTCGTAACTTCGTATCTTCAAAACTTCGCAACTTCGTATCTTGGTAACTTCGCAACTTCGTATCTTGGTAACTTCGCAACTTCATATCTTCGTATCTTTGTATCTTCGCAACTTCGCAACTTCGTATCTTCATAACTTCGCAACTTCACAACTTCGTATCTTCGTAACTACGCATCTTCGTAACTTCGTAACTTCGTAACTTCGCAACTTCTTACCTTCATATCTTCGCAACTTCGGAACTTCGTATCTTCGTAACTTCGTATCTTCAAAACTTCGTAACTTCGTATCTTTGTAACTTCGCAACTTCGTAACTTCGCAACTTCACAACTTCATATCTTCGTATCTTTGTATCTTCGTATCTTCGCAACTTCGTATCTTCGTATCTTCGTAACTTCACAACTTCGCATCTTCGCATCTTCACATCTTCGCATCTTCGCAACTTCGTAACTTCGTAACTTCATAACTTCGCATCTTCGCATCTTCGTTTCTTCGTAACTTCATAACTTCGCAACTTCGCAACTTCGCAACTTCGTATCTTCACAACTTCATATCTTCGTATCTTCGTATCTTCGCAACTTCGTATCTTCGCAACTTCGTATCTTCGTAACTTCACAACTTCACAACTTCGCATCTTCGCATCTTCGCATCTTCGCAACTTCGCAACTTCGTAACTTCATAACTTCGTAACTTCGTAACTTCGTAACTTTGCAACTTTGCAACTTCGTATCTTCGTAACTTCACAACTTCATATCTTCGTATCTTTGTATCTTAGTATCTTCGCAACTACGCATCTTCGGAACTTCGTATTTTCGTATCTTCATAACTTCGTAACTTCGTAACTTCACAACTTCGTATCTTCGTATCTTCGTATCTTCGTATCTTCGTAACTTCGCATCTTCGCATCTTCGTATCTTCGCAACTTCGTATCTTCGTAACTTCGTAACTTCGTAACTTTGCAACTTTTCAACTTCGTATCTTCGTATCTTCGTATCTTCGCAACTTTGCAACTTCTTATCTTCATAACTTCGCAACTTCGTATCTTCGTAACTTCGCATCTTCGTAACTTCGTAACTTCGTAACTTCGCAACTTCGTATCTTCGTAACTTCGCAACTTCATATCTTCGTATCTTTGTATCTTCGTATCTTCGCAACTTCGTATCTTTGTATCTTCGCAACTTCGCAACTTCGTATCTTCATAACTTCGCAACTTCGCAACTTCACAACTTCGTATCTTCGTAACTTCGCATCTTCGTAACTTCGTATCTTCGCAACTTCGCAACTTCGTATCTTCACAACTTCGCAACTTCGCAACTTCACAACTTCGTATCTTCGCATCTTCGTAACTTCGTAACTTCGTAACTTCGTAACTTCGTAACTTCGTAACTTCGTAACTTCACAACTTCGTATCTTCGTAACTTCGCATCTTCGTAACTTCGTAACTTCGTATCTTCGTAACTTCACAACTTCGCATCTTCGCATCTTCGCAACTTCGCAACTTCGTAACTTCATAACTTCGTAACTTCGCAACTTTGCAACTTCGTATCTTCGTAACTTCGCAACTTCATATCTTCGTATCTTTGTATCTTAGTATCTTCGCAACTACGCATCTTCGGAACTTCGTATCTTCGTATCTTCATAACTTCGTAACTTCGTAACTTCACAACTTCATATCTTCGTATCTTTGTATCTTAGTATCTTCGCAACTACGCATCTTCGGAACTTCGTATCTTCGTATCTTCATAACTTCGTAACTTCGTAACTTCACAACTTCGTATCTTCGTATCTTCGTATCTTCGTATCTTCGCAACTTTGCAACTTCGTATCTTCATAACTTCGCAACTTCACAACTTTGTATCTTCATAACTTCGCAACTTCACAACTTCGTATCTTCGTAACTTCACATCTTCGTAACTTCGTAACTTCACAACTTCGTATCTTCGTAACTTCGCATCTTCGTAACTTCGTAACTTCACAACTTCGTAACTTCGTATCTTCGTAACTTCGCAACTTCGCACCTTCGTATCTAGAAGTTACGACGTTGCGAAGCTACGAAGATACGAAGATACGAATTTACGAAGATGTGAAGTTGATAAGTTACGAAGATACGAAGATATGAAGATACGAAGTTGCGAAGATATGAAGATACGAAGTTGCGAAGTTACGAAGTTACGAAGATACGAAGTTACGAAGATACGAATTTGCGAAGTTGCGAAGTTACGAAGTTGCAAAGGTGTGAAGTTACGAAGTTACGAAGATACGAAGTTGCGAAGATGCGAAGTTGATAAGTTACGAAGATATGAAGATACGAAGTTGCGAAGTTACGAAGATAGGAAGATACGAAGTTACGAAGTTGCGAAGTTGCGAAGTTACGAAGATACGAAGATAGGGAGATACGAAGTTATGAAGTTGCGAAGTTACGAAGTTACGAAGATACGAAGATGCGAAGATTCAAAGTTACGAAGATACACACACACACACACACACACACGCTGCACACACACACACACACACACACACACGCTGCACACACACACCACGAAAGTGCTTGGTTGTAACTATTTTTATTCTTATTGTTATTTACTTTTCTCTAAAACCTATACTACCTACTTAGTGACTGTCGTAATATATGTTTTACTCTAAAAAATGTAAATCCGTCATTGGCTGTAAGAAACATAAATAAGTCGATTTATTACTACTAAGAACTGTGCATTTTGTTTAATAAATAAATAAGATGCGAAGTTTTTTCAAATCCGACTTGTAGAATATCGCGTTCAAACAAACAAACTCTTCCGCTTTACAGGATTGGTATTAGATTGGTATAGATGTCAATACAAAATCGTTTCGAAGTAATAAATTTTAAAATGTAAAAAATGTTTGCCGAAACTTTGACCGCTTTGTGTCAGAGCGGCCCGCACTGCGTGGCGCTTTCAATGTGTGCGTTCTACGCACACAAGCTTGAGCGCTACGTTTCCCGCCCGTCAATACCTAAAACTGACGAGCGGCATAGCCGCGGAGCAGCCTTAACTCATGCCTCTTTCCTATACGAGTAGCAGAGCCCACAGATTTCCACTTGTTCGTTTTTGACACATATTTTGTCACTCTCTCCTTCAGGAGAGCAGCTCTTAAGGATTAATATGTGAATCACAAGTCCAGTTTTGCACTTGGGGAGATGAAAACGAAAGATCACAAGTGTAGATAGGCGGCTTTGGATAAATGGCGGTTGGCTCTTGTCATTCCATGATTAGTATTTAGATTGTCTGATGCAATGCAAGGCCGAAGCTGCTGTACATTTTACCATCAACGCCCACTCCAAACCATACAACCTTTGTCTATAATAATAAAGGTTATTTTCCAATGCAGTTTACAAGAGTAAGGACAGGTTCCTACGCAAAATTTCCTAATGTTTATTACTTTACATGTTGACATGACAAGGGCCTCAAGGGGCAAGAGGTAGAACAGTTATGGTGTAACAATCATCTAACTACGAAGTAGTTTTAACCATTTAAGTACATATATGATTCAAATATAGGTACATAATACATGAAAAAAGGTAATAAACTCAGAAATACATACAACGTTAAAATATATTATGTAGTTCGCCTGGTGATTAATTATGTGATTAGGTGTTTACTTACAATGTGTTTCCCAGTAATTACGCATTACATACTTCAATATTTCATTGTTTGGTTTTGTCACCAGGTAAATTGACGCAGTCTCAGTTCTTTCTTCACATAATTATTGTGGAGTTAAAATTATATTATATTTTTTATTTTACGCAAAATTATATTTTAGAAAACCTAATAAGTAGGTAAGTACTAAAAACTTACCTCATGAAGTGTATTAAGACATCAAATATGAAAATGGGTGTGTGGTTTAGGTAACTTCAGGACTTTCCCCTGACTAATTTTATGTGTCTTAAATTACTAAAGTTCTAAAGATGTCTGCGACGCTTGGGGAAACAATCGTGAGGCCAAGTGTGTAAGTAAAAGTGTACATTTCGATATCGAACTGCAATTTTCACAATAAAACGGTACTAGCTCTTTCCTCGTTACATAGTTACCGTGATCTACTAATTGAATTCCAAGATACCCAAGCCGAGTAATCTTAACGCCATCTACCGTACTAGTAGCGCGGGCAAAAGCAATAACAGAATTCACAGATAATGACAATTTAATTCTTGCGTAACACGTTAGCCGCTTTTTATTGTTTTGTCGCTTCAGACACAATGAAGATAAGAACAGTAGATACGCTAGGAAAATAAGAACGGTAATTCAAACGTCATTCATCGTTATTTTTATTATGTTCGCTAAATGCACAATGGACCTCTATTGCGGTCGGTTGTAGGTACATTTTTGCAAAGAAAGACCTCTTATATCTTTAAACAATTAGTTTGGCAAGTTTACTTACTTTTAAAAATTACTTTTGTCTTCTTCACTTTTCGACATTTTTAAGCCAAAACAATAATGCTAATATTAAAATTCAGCTTTAACGAAAATTGTTTTAAATATGAAAGGCGTCTCTTTTTACAGTTTTACAACCGATACTGTACCCTATAAGATCATTCAATTCAGGAACAAAGTTATTGAAACGAGATAATTTCACTCAACTGCATTGCAATGCAAAATACCAAAGGAATTCTACGTTAGTAGTAGTAAAGCGTGTAGGGACGTGTAGCAATTTTGTTAGTGTAATTCTTTCGTAATGTATTTACTGACTAGTATCTTTATTGTGGTTGTTGTCGCTTCATTGGCTGTCCTCTTTCACGCATTGCAGATTGGCGCTAGAGATGCCATCTGTCGCTTTTTTTGATGTCTATTGTCTTCTAGATTCATATCACCGTATGCACGAGAATTTATGGCACGACAATTATCTTATAAATTATCGATTCTTCTGATGTAATCTTTTTTTTTCGTCTGTCTTATGTCTGTCAGATTATATAGTACAATAATCGATTTGTGATACATTGTATGTAGTTGTCAGTTTTTATAGTGTTTATTAATAAGAAACAATGATACGGAATTTGTTTTAGAGAAAATGAAGACACGTAAAATAGTGAAATTTGGGGTAGTCAGAGGTATGTCCAAATACATTGGTATACATTTTGCAGAAGTTAGCATTCCATACATGACAGGTTGCAAGCCCATCGACGCATCGTAGAATGAACCAAGATGAAACCAGGTTAATCTCCAAGAATGATTTAATAGTCTGTTGGAGTTGATTGAACTTTCAAATAACATTGTTAATTATTGTTCAAGATGCAATAAATGTGCATTGTATATCACTGTAAGGGCATTCTGTTGATAGCTATCCGGCAGCTAACGGTGGTTGCTGAGAAATTTCCAGAGTGGTATCTAGACATTTTTCTAAGCAGGTTCCATTTGTGAAACGTGATATTTAGGAAACTGAACGTGTTTTTTTGTTTGTTTACAGTAGAGTCATGTTTCCCTTGAGATTATTTGTTTTTGAACAAAAACATTAAAACCTCTCGTCCCTTTCGCATTCCTTAATCATGAAAGAGACAGCGAAACGTTTTAATGAATGATTTCAGTGACAAAGATAGTTTTGAAGAGTTTTTCTATCCTTAAGTGCGTCCAGATAGCAGCGTGTTAAATCTAGTCTCTGCCTGCTGGGTATAATGACTATTTACTGCTCTAACTTGAACTGGGTGTGGCTAGACCACCAGTGGTAACTCGATCGAGAATAACTACTGATGCATTGATGGTTTAATTTAGTTTGATTAGGCAGGAAACCAATTTTATAGTCAGTAATGTTATAAACATTACTGACTATAAAATTGGTCTTTAGGGCTCTTTGTAATTTCTTAATTTTATATGACAAGTTAAGTATGATTAAAACACATAAAGTATATTATCGATCGATGAACAGTTCCTCAATTTATTAAAATAGATGAACACTTAAGCTGTAAGCTTTAGCAATAGTCGTAAAACAGACTCCCGAGTTGATGAACCTATATTATTCCAAAGCAAAGATGGAAGCATTTGCTTAATATTACGCAGACTAGTATTACCAGTACTTAGGATAGTCGAAGAATAACCAAAACCGAAAAAAGTTTAGTTCAACATGAATGTCTCAACAATAGCAATACTTATCTCATTGAAAATGAAAAGTCTTATCAAAATTTTCGATTCCGACTAGATTCGAACCAGCATTGATAAAAGCCCTAACGGTTAGGGCACTCCGGCTTAAGGCCTTTCGGCCGACGAATGTGGGTTCCGTGATCGAGTTGTTTAGGGCCTAACCTAACGAACTCACTCGCTCACGGAACCCACATTAGTCGGGTCGAAAATTTTGATAAGCTCATTAGCTTATCAAGTTTTTAGAGCTACTGGTTATACTTAGCACCGATTAAAATTGATGTAAGTAATTAAATTTTGATATAACTTTTAATTTTCAATGAAACATTTTCACTATAAAAATTAAATTAATAGCAATATCGTTCTTAGATCAGTAAATCCTTTCTCATTATAAGTGGAAAGTACTGCATATATTTGCAAACAAGGTCTATAATGGTCCATTACTTTGTCCAAAGGGCGGGCGACGCCACAGCACAAATACCAACACGCGAAATGTAAACGGTGAAAGTATCCCGTCTACACTGTTCTCGGAGGGGACAATCATCGGATTTTTTTTTATTCCCTCTATAATATGGGGTATTTTAAGCCGGAAATAAAATTTGAATAAAACATACAAAATCTGTTTTAGAGTTTACTACAGAATTATCTTAAATTTACAGTTTTATTTTTGTTGAAATTAGTTATTTTTTCACGCAACGTCGGTTACTGTTTAACTCTCGTAGCGGGTAAATGTTTGTTTGATCTACATACTTATAGATTAGAATAGAAAATTTTAATTTTCGTCACAATCAAGCAGATACATAGAATTTTACTATACTGGGTACATATACCACAGTGTCTACGCAGACACTTGTCATAGTCATCATGACACTCGTAGTTTTCGATAGGAATCCTAATAGTGCTATTTTATTCTATTGGTAGGGTGGACATAAGCCTTTGTTTTCCAAATTTGCCACCTCTGACTACTCTCCATAAAGAGGCTTAAATACCTCAAATAGAGGCCCGGTACAAATAAAAGGATCATTGTTTTTTTGACTGAACTATGTTTTTCTCATGTCCAAGAGTTAGTTGGTCTATGGCGCTACCTGAAATACCAATAGGCCATTTTCTCGACCGTTTGCCTACATGCAGAACCTGTCGTGAATCTATTATGCATATGGATATTGTATCTACAGATATTATATTTGAACCATGCCGTGGAATGGTGACGATGTCGGCGACAGCTTCTTCAAAACATTTTCTACAACCATGTTTATTGTTCGAATGCATCCAGAATGTTGGGCGAAGCTCGTCTCTCAGTGGGTGCCCGAAGACACTCGGAGACGACACGCCAGCCCAAAGAAAAGAGACGATCTGGATGAGTTCGAGCCAGACTGGCAAATGGTGGCCTTGGATCGTGATGAGTGGAAGTTGAAGGGGTAAAAAAAACCGACTTCAATTTTATATGCTGAGCAATTTTCTGCACTCTCGAGGTGCATTTCTGTTCATAACTCTAAAAATTCTAGACAGATCCTAACCAAATTTTTGTGGCACCAATCGGAACATATATCCTTTCAAACAAAGAAACGATTTTTTCATATCGGTCTTCAAGCAATCGATGAACGAACATACTTACCTACATAAAAACAGCACAAAAAAGTTAAAAATTTCCGACGAATTGAGAACCTCCACTTTTTTTGAAGTCAGTTAAAAAACAAATTGTTTATTTTCATTCATAAATAAATACTGAATTCCTCAC
Organism: Camptogramma bilineatum; assembly: GCA_958496255.1. Lineage (NCBI taxonomy): Eukaryota > Metazoa > Arthropoda > Insecta > Lepidoptera > Geometridae > Camptogramma > Camptogramma bilineatum. Next base: position 13,172,888 of record OY292456.1, read on the forward strand.
GGTTTAATCTTTTATCGTTTATTCGGTTTCAATATTATACTTAACGTAAGCTTAGCATAATTTATCCGCAGTAATTTTATAAATGGGAATATATATTATTTGCAGTCTAATAAAAGATGTTTTAGAATGCTATTGGTTTTATGAGAGAAGTATTAAAGTTGTGGAATGTGGTCAGTGCCTGCGTGGGCGCAATCAAACTACTGTTTTACTACTTGAAACTATATTGGGTGTAATAGAATTACTGCGGTAGAATTAAGGACTATTAACCTATGATTCCCGCTGTGCAAATTGTTGCATTTCTAATAAAAATATTTAACTTAACGACGCTAAAGCTGGCAAAGGACATATCAATCACGACTATTTTACTCAATAATCTTTCCTAAACTTTTGGGATCACACACAACACATATTTAAAAATACTTTAACATTAGGATCGTCGGGAACTAATATTATAAACAGTAAATATCGCGATTTTGTCTCAATGTACTTCTAAAGTGTAAAACACAACTACAGAAGATGATTCGTTTCTTTTACATAGAAATCGATATTTCCTAAGAATGCTATAATCAAGCGTTAGAAAAACAACTTACTCTATATCTAATGTAATCGACAATGACCAATCAAGAAATGTGGTTTTTAGCTTCCATTTTCAGGAGTTGTATTATTACACCCAGTATTTTCTATTGCACTCAACTTAAAATATTTGCATTGCGGACATTTTATAATCTACCAATTACACTTAATAATGTAACCAAATAGGAGAAAGCTTGTATTGACTGTGGATAATGGAAGGATTTAGATAGGCCTGTTCTAGGCACACAGGGTGGTCCAAACATTGACGTCAAAAGAAAAAACGGTGTAGAAAAACATCTTGAGGAAAACAATTTTCTTATAGCGGCGATGAGCTAGCAACCTGTAGGTAACGTATGGAATGCTAACTTCTGCAAAATTGGGCATGTACCAAAATATGAATTTGGACATACCTACCTCTAGAAAGCAGTCGTTTGACTGTAGAGATATGAAGAGATATGAAGATATAGAGAGATATGGAGCATAGTAGACAAGGGGTAACGCTTCAGTGTACTACAGTATATAAGTTTACTACATTGCTTCAGTGTACTACAGTGCTAGAAAATAACCCTGTAATTATTAATGGACTTATAAGACTGGGCTTCTTATAACTCAAACGGCTACCTTTATTGACATGAGAGTGACAAGATTTACCCTAGCGTAATTGGCTGGTGAATATGAATAATGGGGTAAACCTTTATAATGCCTATTCATTTTCTGTCGAGTAAAATTACCCTCGTGTACACACAGGCTATACAAAATGCTTGAATAGTAAAATAGCCTTATTATGTACAGAATAGCGTAGGGTACAGATGCGCCGTGGTATTAAGTTTCTACTTTCCCTTGCAGCGATGTGAGCTAGGACTTATTAGCGTTATTGATGACGGCTCCCTACACGAAAGTTCTAGAAATAATAGTAGAGAGCTCGTTAGCTTTTGTATTTGTTTTCTTTACATCAATATCACCATGCCCTAAAGGTGGATATCAGACGGTTCACTCGGATGAATGTTCACTACTCAAAAACTCGGCCCAAAGTTTTTAGTCCAAGCGAGTAAGCTTGGACGTTCTTGATTGATCGTTGAAGTTAAGCAGCGGTGTGCGCGGTCACTTTTAAGATGGGTGACCGCAAGTGGTATTACGAGCTGAGCGCTTCCGTGCTTCGGAGGGCACGTTAATTGTCGGTCCCGGCTTTGAAGTCGTTAAGCCATGACGGAGGCCTTTAGGCGGCCTAAAAACTCCGTCACTAGAGTTGACCACTTGCTCATACGAAAGAAGAAGAAGGAGTTTCTTGATGCTGATTTAACCAGCAAATAGATCACAGGAAAGATTGGCATTAGCTACTTGAAACGTAAAAATATTACATAATGCACGTACACGTATTACAGTTCCAATTTGATTTTATCAATTCTTGTCTCTTTGCTCCAATAATCGTACAAGCCGTGAACATAAATTCGCTCGAAGCCGCATCGTAACATCGGTAACAGACCTTCGGAATAACGTTACTTATTACTCGATTGTGCGATTTCTCGATGAACCATAGAGATTTATTGCTGTGATAAACGATGCGAACTGGATTGGCGGAGCTCGGGGGCAAAGATAGCAAATTATCGATATGTCTAAGTACACTTTACACTTTAAAGTAAGTTCGTATGAGCAAGTGGCCAACTCTGTTGATGGAGTTTTTAGGCCGCCTAAAGGTCTACGTAATGGCTTAACGACTTAATAGCCGGGACCGACAGTTTAACGTGCCCTCTGAAGCACGGAAGCGCTCAGCTCGTAATGCCACTTGCGGTATTGTCGTATCTTCGAACTTAACACATTTTTTTTATTTGTGACAAAACTATTTTTGGATATATCATCAAAATTGTAGGATAAGAAAAGCTAGACGTATTCTTTCTCATAATGGGATAATTCCCTACTAACATAACAATCGGAATGTTTGTTTCAATTACACCAGTATGGAGTTATGGTCTGATTTGGAAGGAACCTTTTTTTTTTTTTTCTTAATTTTGGCTTCGCACGGTTGTGCATTCAGCCAGTGTCAAGTAAATAAATAAACTTTAAGTTTACAGATAAATAAGATAAATAAATACATATAACAATACATAAATATAATATCCCACCCCTCCCCTTGTGCCTCAGTAAAGATGTGGGCCTTTTGGAAGGAACCTAGAATAGGGGTAGATCGTGGCCTTGAATAGAATATAGGCTAAAACCACACGTTCATTCGTGTGATTTTAGGTGAAGCTAGTAATACATAAATTTTGACGAGAGAAAAATCTGGTGTTATCTACACCATTTAATAACTCGAGAACGGCAGTATCGATTTTTATGATCTTTGATGTATTGGATTTGTCTCCGCCCCTGACATGGAAATATTTGAGGGAGGCCTATCGTCTTACGGCTGAGATGATGCTGATGTCTCCGCCCCCGGAGACATCAGCAGAAGAATAGCAGAATAACTATTAAAACTTCCGAAAAAATAAATTCTGAAGAATTTTCATTTTCTCATACATTTCGTATGGAACGGCTTTCTTGATGGAATCCCTAATAAGGCAGTACGAAATTCACCGGGTCAGCTAGTAATAAAAAAATACAGCTAGTAATATAGTTATTATAAACCATGGGTTCTCAACGTGGGCGATAACGCCCCCTTGTGGGCGTTTGAGACTTTCAGGGGGGCAGTAGAAGACCCAGAGAAAATTAGGGGGCATTGAGGTGGCGCATTAAGATATAGGCGGTGGGCAAAATAAGGTTGAGAAACTATATTATAAACAATGAAACATACTAAATAGTCAGAGTCGTTATGTCGAAATTTAATATAATTTACTAGGATTCAATCATCAAATAGTCGAATAATCAATCAAATTCGATATTGATAAATAGTCGATAGGTGCAATTATAGAACCATTCAGTTACATGGTTGTTATGGACTTATGTGTAAAGTAAATGTTGTTTTACTCTTTAGGAAATATCAAGAACACGTTCTTGCAATCGTGAACAAGTAATAACAATAGCGATTGCTTCGCCAATATAATATTGTCAAAACAGCTTTTGTATGTAAATGAAATTACAAGGAAAAACAAAGACGGCGTTCTTGCTTAAATCGAATATCAATGTCGTGACTGTTTTACTCTGCTAGTGTAATATTATATCATCTGTGACTCTACCAAGGTCCTTACTAAAAAGTTCATAAAAGTTAGTGGTGAATTCTGGTGACGGAGTTTAAAAGACGCCGAAAAGCCTCCAGCTTAAAACGACTAAAGCCAGGAAAATTTTACGTGCCCTCAGAAGTACGGACGCACTTGTTGTCAATGCTACTAATGGTAATACGTCCATGTTATGACTGCGCAGAAAGTCACTCAACTTTGATCTATCAAGATACATATCTTCAAACACTGTAGATACTTTCAAGAGTTTCTACTAAACGTTAGCGGATGTTAAAGAAATAAACGATTCTTGTATTGGAGACAAAAACGAAACATTACAGTACTTCCAGATAAATAATGAGTTTCAGAAGCCATCGGAAACAATCGTATAACATTACAAAAAGTAGTTTGGTCATAATAAGAAACACTCACAATTTGAACTTTATCGCAAACAAATAAATATCAATGTCATTTTTATGAAAAGCAAATTAGTTGCAAGCCGTGCGAGCTGTTCTGCCGTTTATACTGCCTACATGCTGTCGATGTCGATGTCGGTCATATTCGGGCAACACGAAATTAGCCGATGCGCATTATTTATCTTGAAGTACTGCAAATGCCAGTATTTTGCAAGCAGTTATCATTTCATACCCATCAGGTTGAAAACGTATCACTTTTTATCGGAAAACTGGTTTCCAATAGTTTTTTATATGTCGTAATGTTGGAAATTAAATTAAAACGACCGTTACGAAACAATTGTAGGTATAAGTACCTAATTCTGTATGAAATCTTTCGAAAAACACAATGAAATATCAATCATAAAAAAAAATGAAGTCATCCAAACCAGAAATAAGAACCTCATCAAACTATGAGAACTGAAATTTTTCATCATATTGTGCAGTGTGCAATTTAAAAACGAATTGTAACACAGTATTGAGTAAACAATAAACAATAAAATATAACTCCTGTTACACTGAATTCTGGCTGAAATAATTATGCTAATCGTATACACTATCTAGGAAGTAGCTTATGACTGCAGAACAAATAAAATAATTCCATTTATTTAAACAGTTGCGACTGAATATGCCCGGTTTCATTCATTAGTTCTCAAACTACAACAATTTACCATTATTTGCCAAAAGTCATACAAGTTTAACAAAAAACTGAGTTATGAAGTTCAGGTTTATTAACTTACGAAAAAGAAATAATTATTGTCGTACATATGGTTGTGTACCAATCATTCTATTGTGGTCGAATTGATTGAAACATGGAATAAAAATAACCTGGTATAGCTTGCGTAGTACGATCACAGAATACTAGTACATACTACGGTACGATATTATTCTTTAGCCTTTCCATAGCCAAAAACATCAAGTTCAAACTAAAGCAGTTTTCCATTCAATATGTTTTATATCGATTGCTTCATTATATAAAGATACATAGTAAATATTTATTTGGGTACACTGCGAGTGAAGCCGCGGTTAAAAGCTAATGAGAAAACATTTCGGAAAAATCAAGCGATGGCGGAAATGGAGTCCAGTTACCTATTTATTCATTTGTGTATGTATTACAAAATGCATGTATATCTGTTTACTACCCATTGGATTAGAGAATTGCATGTTATGCGAGCCTTTTTGTATGCAAACTTGCGTGAGACAGGCCGTCTCCATTACCCCTATTACGTCGGCATGACAATGATGATGTCTTTGCCAGTACACCGGCACTGTTTCATTATACATTATGTAATTTGGTGTCATTTGAGATTAAGCTCTGTGTAATTGTGGGTTAGCTACATATCTGTGTAATTGTGGGTTAGATGAAGACATAATGTGGTGAATTCAATTCTAAGAATTTTGCTGGCTGTATTCAAGTTTAAGGGCAAATGGGTGTTGTGTTGTATTATGTAATAACTAGTTTCCGCCCGCGGCTTCGCTCGCGTGGTACCTACCTACCCGGGTAAAAGCCTATTTGTGTTATTCAATTCAATTCAAATATCATTTATTCAGTAGGACCGTTATGACCACTTTGAAACGTCTTAAGAGTTAGGTGATTCTACTCCTGTTTTTTCGCGACCAACACCGTGAAGAATCAGGGCAACAAACACGATATAGGGCCTAGCTTTCTTTTCGGTGATCCATTCGTTATTCCAGGTCATAAACTATGTTTATTCCAAGTTTTATTAAAATCCGTTCTGCTTCTTTTTATCCATATAGGTACCACGCGCGCAAAGCCGCGGGCAAAAGCTAATGTAAAAGAATAACGAAGATGTTTTATACAACGTAAAGTTCAAGTTTAAGGGCAGTTCAAATATTATTGGCTAATTTCACATTATGATAGATGAGTATCTGTTAATACGAGATGATTCCTCGCGTGCTCGTCTGATCTTTATGATCTCACGTCAACGATCTTTAGGTCAATGAGCAGATTTCTTTGTATTTGTTTTGCTCAAGTGGAATTAAATGATGATTTGCGAAACTCTATGAGAAATTGAAGGTTGTTGATGGATGCTACTTGAGCTTGACAGCGGTATTTATATTTTATTCAAAGTTCAATTGAGTAATAACTCGTAAATCAGCCATCTGTACTGGTTCTATTATTTATTCTGTGCTTATACTTTAAAACTTAAATATGAATAATGACAAAAACACTTACTTGCAAAGGAGTGAAGGCCACAGAGGACGCTGTACCAGACACCTGCCTCCTAATACTGGTAGCGCCGCCGTACTGCTGCTGTTTCTGCAAGTTCTTCTGAAGAGTCTTGCTGATGCGTACTTTGGTCTTCTCGTCTATTTGCGGTAGACGGACCCGGCCGGTACTGGACTTGCCGATGGTGCCGCGGGTGTAGCCTAGGTCTTCTTGGTATGCGTCGTCTTCGATCTGAGAGATGGGAAAGCAGTTAAGAAACTAGACAGGAAGATGATATTAGAAGTAATAGGTGAATACAATACTAATAAGAGTATTATGTCTACCGTAGCAAATGGAGATCTGTGCTCTCTGCCTACCCCTATGATGGGACACAGGCGTGATTTTATGTATGTGAATACGGTCTTAGGTAGTAAAGCTACATAATTCGATATTGATACTTACGCCGGCTCCATACGTTGGGACCAACGTTGGTCCCAACGTTGGGGCCAAGATTTCGTGAACCATCCACACGTTGGCGATACACCAGTCTTGTTCCGTCAGAGCCAACGTGCAGACGTCCGATGTCTGCGCGTCCGATACAGAAATTGAAATTTCTCTAAGTGATTTTGGGTACATATGAAAAGTCCGAAAACCGAAATGCCGATCCTTGAAATGCCGATGCTTAAAATAGCGAAATTCGATATGTAGAACGGTTGGAATGCAGAAAGCTTGAAAGATAGAAGTTTGTAAGGTCGAAAGCTAAAAGTCAGAATGCTCGAAATGCCGAAAGTTTCAATTGCCGAACGTTTACAAAGTAGAATGCTTATAAAGTATAAGTTCCAAATGCCGAATGACTAAAACATCGAAAATGATCGAAATAAGTACTTACATAAATTATTGTATTTTTTAGTACTTTATTTCGTGGTAGTTTTTACGGGTGCGAAAGTAGTTTAGGTGTAAAGTAGCTAGATGGAAACGTGATAGTGAAACGACTTAAATACTTACAAAATTATTGTATTCTTAACCGAACTAAAAAAAAATAAGGAGGAGGTTCTCAATTCATCGGATTTTTTTTTTTTGGGTTTTTTGTGTACGTTCACCGGTTACTCGAAGACGCCTCGACCGATTTCAAAGATTCTTTTTTTGTTTGAAAGGGTACACTTTTCCAATGTTCCTTTTGATCATCAGGTCAGGATCTGATGATGGGATCTTGGAGAAATCGAGGTAACTCTTCATATTTTAAATTTTTTAAGAACTTGATAGGATATCAGTGACAATGCAATATGATGGTAACATTAAGCTGACCTGATGATGGAGTCAGAAGCTGTTCAACAGAACTCCTCAGTAAATAAGCCGATTTAGTTAAAACTCGGCATATCTGTCAAGTTCCGACTACAATGTAATAATATGGTGACAGCTGCTGATCTGATGGAGTCAGGACCTATTGTGTCAGAACTTCTCAGTGAATAACAGTGGAAGATCCATGTTTGGGTCTCCCTCCCCCTCCCCTCTCCCTCCCTCTCTCCCTTCCCCTCTCCCTCCCCCTCTCCCTTCCCCTCACCCTCCCCCTCTCCCTCCCCTCCCCCTCTCCTTCCCCCTCCCCCTCTCCTTCCCCCTCCCCCTCTCCCTCCCCTCTCCCTCCCCTCTCCCTCCCCTCTCCCTCCCCTCTCCCTCCCCTCTCCCTCCCCTCTCCCTCCCCTCTCCCTCCCCCTCCCCGTCTCCCTCCCCTCCCCGTCTCCCTCCCCCTCCCCGTCTCCCTCCCCCTCCCTATCTCCCCCCTCCCCCCCATCTCTCCCTCCCCCTCCCTCTCCCTCCCTCTCCCTCCCTCTCCCTCCCTCTCCCTCTCCCTCCCTCTCCCTCCCTCTCCCTCCCTCTCCCTCCCTCTCCCTCCCTCTCCCTCCCTCTCCCTCCCTCTCCCTCCCTCTCCCTCCCTCTCCCTCCCTCTCCCTCTCCCTCTCCCTCCCTCTCCCTCTCCCTCCCTCTCCCTCTCCCTCCCTCTCCCTCCCTCTTCCTCCCTCTTCCTCCCTCTCCCTCCCTCTCCCTCCCTCTCCCTCCCTCTCCCTCCCTCCCCCCTCCCTCCCTCTCCCTCCCTCTCCCTCCCTCTCCCTCTCCCTCCCTCTCCATCCCTCTCCCTCCCTCTCCCTCCCTCTCCCTCCCTCTCCCTCCCTCTCCCTCCCTCTCCCTCCCTCTCCCTCCCTCTCCCTCCCTCTCCCTCCCTCTCTCTCCCTCCCCCTCTCCCCCCCCTCTCCCTCTCTTTCCCCCCTCCCCCTCTCCCTCCCCCTCTCCCTCCCCCTCTCCCTCCCCCTCCCCTCATTCTAAATACAGGTGAAAGAATTTTTTAAATCAGATGAGTAGTTTTTGAGATAACCTCCTACATACGAGTACAATACAAACACACTTTACCTTTTAATAATAATAAGAAAGACAAAAAAAAAATTCTTACATCTACATAATTATTTCGAGCATTACTGGTTTCAAGCTTTTTTATTTCAAGCATTCTAAATTTTGAGCGTCGGCATTTTAAGCTTCTATGTTTTAAGCTTCGGTATTTTGGCTTTCGGCATTTCGAGCATTCTGATTTTTAAGCATTCTACATTTAAAGCTTCTACATTTTAAGCATTCTTCTTTACGAGCATTCGCTATTTCAAGCATCGGCATTTCAAGGATCGGCATTTCGGTTTTCGGACTTTTCATATGTACCCGTGATTTTACATTACTGAATACCAATTTTATCACAATCACATCACATAATGTCACTATCACACTTCACACAACACACTATATTATAAAAGCGAAAGTTTGGATGTTTGGATGTATGTTTGTTCCTCTCTAACACGACAACCACTTAACCGATATGGGTGATATTTAAAATATAGATAGATAATAACCGGAAATAGGACATAGGCTACTTTTTATCCCAAAAAATTGCACGGTTCCCGTAACATAAAAAAAAAATAGTAGACTCCATCATCAGATCAGCTCGCTGTCACCATATTATTGCATTGTAGTCAGAACTTGACAAATATGCCGAGTTTCAACTCAATCGGCTTATTTACTGAGGAGTTCTGTTGAACAGCTCTTGACTCCATCATCAGATCAGCTTGTTGATACCATAATATTTCATTGTCACCGAGAATCTATAAGTGTGCAAAATTTCAGCCCGATAGTCCTACAAACACAATAAATAAGGAATACGATGACATTCTCGCTCGTCAGTCGACACGTGCGCTCACGATGCGCGTCGAAACGGGACTGAGCATAGCGCCAACGTGTGGACGGATCCCCAACGTTGGCGCGCCAACTTCCTTTGATAAAACCGACACGGCACGGCCAAGCCCCAACGTTGGCCCCAACGTTGGCGCCAAGCTATTTTGTCAGCACCACACGTTGGTGAGAGGCATTGGGACCAACGTTGGCCCCAACGTGTGGATGCGGGGTTATAGGTAGTTAGTTGACGAACTAAAAGTTCATTTGACTGCCACCATACTTTTTAACATTTGCCTTGCGGGAATCGAACCCATCACCTTCTGTGTTTGTATAGTATAAATAAACCATACAAGTGGTTAAATAATAAATTAAAAAAAATCGACCTAAATGTTGCAAACAAACTGAGCAACTTTACGCACTCTCGAGGTGTATTTCTGTTCATAACTCCGCAGATCCTCGACAGATCCTCACCAAATTCAAATCGGTCCAGCAGGCGTTTTCGAGTAATCGGGGAACATACATAAAAAAAGATTCTAACGAATTCCTTTCCTTTTTTTGAAGTGTGTTAATAAAATAGATCCAATGTTTCCTAGGCGCTAGCATCTAAGCATTTTTATATTATATAGGAAGCAATTTGATTAGCCTTACGATACGCCTCGGAATTTGCGGAAGACTGGTGACAACCGTCATCGCATTTTGCGGTTGCGATGTGGTTGATCCTATCATAATCGTGCGCTTGTTTTGTTCCATGGAGACCTACTTCTGATAAGCGAAAGTGCGTAATATATCACGAACTATAGATTTGTGTTGCAATAAGACGAAGAGATGTTGAAGAGTAGGTATTACATAGGCAAATATTAACTAACTTAATACATCTGACATCATAGGGTAAGCAATAATAACCTTATTTTCTTCGCAAGACCAGGAACTGCCCCCTGATTGTCTAATGTCTATCTTTGATAGCGACCAAAATCGGTCTCAAAGTGTCAAATATGACAGTGACCACGCAAGTACCTACTGTTTTGTAATTTGTTAATGTTTTTCTTATGTTATTAGTTGCTTATTGTTAATACGGAAGATTTTTAGTTTCTTTTATTAATTTTTATTATTAGGTTAATATGTTTTAGTCTATATTACTATTTACTAATTATAACGAATTGGGTACCTCTTAGGCCTGTAATGTTATAATAGTTTGAAGAATAAAGAATAAAGTAGCTCTGTCACTCTCATCTCAACGAGACCGAACGCGACAAAAGATACCAATTTGATGTTTGAGACAAGTTAACCAATCAGTCTGCAGAGCATACAAAAATTTTTACCTGTCGCAACGAAATCGCGCCATGCGCCACCGAATCCGTAAACATAACTACCCTCATTTATAAAATAGAATAGCAAGAATTAATACAATTATACGAATATGTCTCGTGGAATGAAATGAAAAGGTAATTGGCTACCGTATACAGTAGGTTGCATCACAAGGAAATAGCTGGATTAAAACTTGCAATAGTAACAGTATACTGAAGGAAATGCGAAATACCATTAAAATTAATTGACGGTTATCAAGAATTTGCATTGAAAATGAATGAGAGATATTACTCATGAGTTATGTACCTAGGAGGGAATCTAAGAAAGTGACATTTAATCAATAAAGCTACAAGATCGATCATCCTAAATATAATTAACTAACACACATCAAAAAAAGTTTGCGATCAGTTTGAAAACATACTTAACATTTTTTTTATATGTTAAAATAGGTTTGTTATAGAAAAAATATATCGAATTGTTTCCTTGTTAAAAGTACAATATATAATTCTAAATAGTGTATGTTTAAACAAAGAACATTAATTATCCTTTAAGAGGTTTTTAAAATAATTTTAGGAATCAAAATATATTTCAACTTTTAAAAGTAATCGCAAACTATATTTGAGGTGTTTACATGAGGCCCTAAACTCGATATTTTGGGGACAGAGGAATTAAAACTGCTTAAAGATCTGAGAGAATAGTCTACCGCACCTTGGGGATACAGTCGTGATCATTTAATTTTTTCATTTCATTCTACATACTTAGGTACATTCTTAGTCTTTAGCAAAACGAATGATCCACGACACAACCAAAGAACCACAAATACAGAAAACAAGTTCATGTACTCTATTGTAAACTGTATTTTTACATTGCTTCATACGTGATAGACAGGTCATCTGCTAAGTATTACGAACGGGTTCGATTGTATTTTAAGAGCGCATTACATTAGCACAGTTCGCTAATCGTTTAAGTTGAACATGGCGCAATAAGCGAGACGAATATATTTCGGCGTGGCGAACAGACGAATGATTGAACAAATGTTTGAATTTTTCGGAATTGTTTGAATTAAAACTCTTTAGCAAATACAATACTTACTAGAGTTTTTAATTTTTAAAGTGTAAGCCCTTAGATCTTTCATCCTAGGTCTAAGGTTAAACCACATTTAGGTAGCACGTTTCATCGAAAAATTGGTATCAAAATTTACAATTCCGACGGGATTCGGACCCGCATTGAAGAAACCGACTCTCCTAAAGCCGGAGTGGTTTAACAAATTCAAGACCGTGTTCGATAGTTCAAACAAACAAAGTGGGTATGAATTTTTTGATAAATAATATTTTACAAAGTTACAGAACTATTGCGTTTACGGCCACCTTGATAATTTAATTATAAGCATCCTAATCACAAACATTAGACTACAGCCAAATCCTTCAATTTTACTCTTGAAAACAATACAACTCTTTAATTTTTATAGTGTTAAACTTTGGTATTATTTCATTGAAAATGCGCTAATCGATGCTTAAATCGATAAATATGAGCTTGTCAAGATTTTCAACCTGACGTAATAAGAATTCCGTGGCCGAATTGGTAAGGCACTCCGGCTTAATTGCGAGTCCGAATCCCGTCGGAATTGAAAATTTTGATAAGATTATTCATTTTCAATGAAATACAACTCTTTACCTTAGACTTCTGTATTTAGTACTCTAGAGCCGTATACATTAATCGACAAGCAAGCAACGGGCCCGGCACGGACGTCCGCGCACCAACAGGTCTCGTTCCGGTCTATTTGCTGAGCAAAAACAGGCACACTTACTCCGACGAATAATAAACTCATCTGCCAGGACCGGTGGAGCGGAACGACTTTTGCCAACGTCTTGCAATTTTGTATGTTTTTCCAAAAAAGCAGTGCAAAACCGCCAAAAAAATCACACTAATATTACAAATGCAAAAGTTTGAATGTTTGGATGAATGGATGGATGGACGTATGTAAGTTTGTCTTTCTATAACTCGACAACTACTGAACCGATTTGGCTGAAATTTCAAATATAGATAGATAATGACCGGGAACAGGACATAGGCTTTTTATCCGGGTACCACGCAAGCGAAGCCGCGGGCGGAAGCTAGTAGGATGATACAAAAAGGTTCATAGTTCAAATAAATTGGCGCACTAGCTAAATGACACAAAGTGGTTCAAATGTGAGAGTTCAGGTGATGTCTCATTTCAGGGAGAGTACCACAGGCGAAATGTTAGAACCAAAGAGAACTTTACAATGCAACAAAACCGCAGATCGCAGATGCTACAGTATCAAGTGTGTAAAGACAAGAGTTAAGACATTTAGTTCGACCTATAAATCAAATAAATATGTTGTAGTGAAATGTAGCATATAAATACTCATAAGTTCCGCGAACGATTACAGCCGGCACACAAACAATACCGGTAATAATTTACGGCTTTACCGCAGCGGTCCCCGCAATTAAGTCTACTCTATTTCACAGTCACAGTGAGATAACAATAGTTTGTTCACTACTGAATAATCACTTTCAAAACATTCGTGAACGTTAGGCGCAGGCCAGATAGAAGAGACGGGGCGCAGACATTTGTCTCTTCCGCGTCCCTTTCATACAAAATGTGACGGCGCCCCGTCTCTTCTGTATGTTTTGCGGGGCGCGACGCTTCTTTACATTTTCTATGAAAGGGACGCGGAAGAGACATGTCTGCGACGCGTCCTCGTCTTACGTCTTTTCTGTATGTCCCGCGCCTTACCCCCTTACTTATGAAAGATGTTTACAGTTGAACACTGGTTGAACAACGTCCTGTCTCTGTTTGTCACTATCCACAAATAAAGACAGGACGTTGTTTAACCAGTGTTTCACTTTAAACATCTTTCATAAGTAAGGCCCTTAGAGTTTAAATGCGAACGTAAAGAGTGACGGTACCGCGGTACACTCTTTTTTTCCAGATGAAAATTCTCCAGATGAATCGATACATTGTCAAAATATTTGAATCGATTTTCACATAAGTGATTAACGTGTGCTACTTTGCTGGTTTGGACACATCCAAAGAAGACCACCTGAGCACATTACACAAAAAATGATCACGCTGAACATTCCTGGGTCCAAGCGTAGAGGAAGACCAAAAAAGAAATGGACAGACGTGATCAAAAAAGATCTACAGGACTGCAATGTTTCCCAAGACGACGCGTTAGACAGAGCGAAGTGGAAGACGATGACGAGGAAAGCAGACCCCACCATCAGATGGGAATAAGGCTTAGGAGAGAGAGAGAGAGAGATTAACGTGTGCTACTGAATGACATTGCGAAAGCATTCCTTGAATTTATTGCGATTTAGAAATATCGAGAAGGTAGACAGTGCAAATCAGGTTTAAAAGGCAATAGATTTTAGACAAAGAGCAAATGTCTAGTCTACCAATTTAGCAAAGCCGTAGGCTTCATTCGCACGAGTTTTATTAACGTCCGTTAAAAAGCGTTGAATTGAAACGCGAATTTCTATATATTTATTTGCACGTCAGCGCTTTTAAAACGCGACGCTTTTTTATCCAGCTACGTTCAATTTTGAGCTCTGGGATGTAAGCATTAAATTGAATTTGAGTTTAATTTAAATTGGCCAACGCGCTTTTTTAACGGCCCTTTATAAAACTCTCGTGAAGGCATTGAGAAATATTTTTTTTTTTCTTGTAAACCGTCTTGTAAATGAGATGATATGGCAATTTAACAACCGTTTGAGCAATTGAGTCACTTATGAAGGCCTTCGTCGTGGTTTATCGTGCCACGCTTTTGCCATTTTCTACGCCGAATCCTACATTACTTGATTAATTATTTACCTAGAGGTATTAATACATAGCATTACTTTGTTGTCATAGATATTTATATGTTTTTGAACCCAAAGTGTTTCACAGTTATGTTTTAGAACAAAAGTTACAATATTGACCCAGCTGGCATAGTTTTAGCATTCAACACTCTATTTCTTTGTCGGATGATGCGGTTTTTATAAGCATCATGTTCTTTAAATGCAAGTAATTGCTACAAAGTATGTGGAAGAGTTAGATTTCAAAGATGGATTGCGGATTGAGCTACTTTTTATGGTCATTTTAATTCCACATATTTAATTAGAGATCGCTGGTTAAAAGAGATATTTTGCTGATTTATCTGATATATGAACATTGAGTTACCTAAAGATAAATTAATCTCGCAGTACAATACATCTGACCTTCCGTGCTCTTCGGTTTATTATAAGTACATGACTATGATCGTGTATTTAATTGACAATTCATCCTATAATCCTATAAAATAGTAATTATAATCATTTTATGGAATGAATAATATTTAATCAATCAATTTCTAGAAAATATTATTTGTGCGAGTTCCGTTATGGCCAAGTTGAACATACTCTCGACTTTCGATTAGAAGCTCAAGTTAGAATTTCAGCCGATCAATAGATTTTTCATTTCGTAAAATGGCTCCGTAAACTTAATTCACCTGAGCTTATTCACCTAGGTGCATTAAATACATTTTTTGTTAACTTTAAACATCTGGGTGTATTAAAATTGAGATGTTCCAGATGACAATGTTGATGTTATTCCATTTAAAAATTCTATCACTCGCCTTTTTTACGTATAGTGACATAATTACATCTTTCGCCTCACTTTCTTAATATATTTTTTCTTTGAAATATGTTTTACTTGAAAAAATATTTCTGCATTTGATAGCTTAAATCTTGAGGAAGGTTACAGGCTTTTCATCATCATCACCATATACCATCAATAAGCGGGTAGGGCACAAGGGCGCAGGTAGTACTGAAAAAAACTGCTTCGAAAGTTACACTCACGTCAGCGAAGTTCATCCTATTGGCGTTTTTCCTGAATTCCGTCATGGCGTACCGTTCCTTCATTTTCCGCACTCGCTTTCCACCTCGTTTCTTTCGGCTCTGCTCTATCGGCTTTGGTAAGGGTTTCACGAATTTCACCGGCGGTGGTTCCTGTACAAAAAAGTTTCAGAAAATTATAAATTCGCTCATTTGAAACATAAACATCTACAATGAAATGTAACGTTGATAGATAGATGCAAAAGTAAAAACTGTGTAACGCCCGCCAGAACAGAACAAGGTGTTCCACGATAGCGGAGTGTTAGTTAGTTCTTAGCAGTGGAGCTACCTATAGATTGTTTCCAACGATCCTTAGGTGGTTCAACTGCTTCTTATTGCATTTTAGCATTTTATAAAGTTATGTAAATATGTAGTACAAAAAGATGCACTGCGCAGTGCGCATAGAATGCCAAGATCCGTTGGAACAAGTATAGTTTAGTTTGTGATTTTTTTTTATTGTGATTACCCCATTATAAAAACTTCATAATCAGAGTTGGCTAGCTCACATAATAAAAAGTTATAGGAAGTGCATGTGCATGACCAACACGCGTAGATTTTATTTTGACATCCTGTTACTTCACTGGGCAAAGATCTCTCCCAAAATTCTCAACTGATTCCTGCCTTTGGCGATCTCCCACCATTCCTTTACGGGTAGATTATTTGACGAATTTTTATTGCTATCTACGGATTTATAATTTGGAGTAGCTGAGTAATAATGACCATTTATAAAACTGCTAATACAGCCATACTCAAGGTGTTATAGAAGATAGAAGCGAGGATTTCGGAAGACCTTACACCAAATGTGTGAAATTCTAAGGCCTCAGTGATGTCATTTACTGTGGTGAGTCAAATGTGGACAGAACAGTATTGAACGGTTTAATTGTACACCTTGAGAATAAATTATGTCGCGACTTTGATAGATCACGTCTACAGCTTTTGCTTGTACAGTTATAAATAGTTATAGGTGGTCCAGAAATATTAACTTTATTCATTTTAAGTAGGTCTTAAAGTTTCTAAAATTCTTGTTTGGGTTCATTAAGAGCCAGTATACAATTTCGCACTCGACAAAATCAGCGCTCGGAGGGACAAAAGTTGCTAAATTCTAACACCCAATGAACAGCGCTCCGTTTCTTAGACTAAACGGTTTTGGTAATTTTCATGTGATTGATTTATTTGAGATAATAAAAATACTTTTTGGGTAGGTACTTAGGTAGGTAGGTACCTATAGGTATAACACAAAACAAAGTCGGGTTAGTTACACTTTGAATACAAATAATTACAAAAAAATAAATGTTTGTTTTTTTGTCCCATAAACCATATTGTGCTGATCTGATGGAGTCAGGAGCTTTTCAACAGAACTCTTCAGTAAATAGTCCGATTGAGTTGAAACTTGGATCTCAGCATGTCAGTCAAGTTCCGACTACAATGAAATAATATGGTGACAGCTAGCTCATCTGATGATGGAGTCAGGACCTGTTCCATGGAACTTTTTAATGATATGGGTATCAAATGACAGGGCTTGATGAGCGCAACACAATGCTGATCTGATGATGGAGCCAGGACCTGCTCCATGGAACTTTTTAATGATATGGGTATCAAATGAAAGGGCTTGATGAGCGCAACACAATGCTGATCTGATGATGGAGTCAGGACCTGTTCCATGGAACTTTTTAATGATATGGGTATCAAATGAAAGGGTTTGATGAGCGAAACACAATTCTGATCTGATGATGGAGTCAGGACCTGCTCCATGGAACTTTTTAATAATATGGGTATCAAATGAAAGGGCTTGATGAGCGCAACACAATGCTGATCTGATGATGGAGTCAGGACCTGTTCCATGGAACTTTTTAATGATATGGGTATCAAATGAAAGGGTTTGATGAGCGAAACACAATTCTGATCTGATGATGGAGTCAGGACCTGCTCCATCGAACTTTATAATGATATGGGTATCAAATGAAAGGGCTTGATGAGCGCAACACAATGCTGATCTGATGATGGAGTCAGGACCTGTTCCATGGAACTTTTTAATGATATGGGTATCAAATGAAAGGGTTTGATGAGCGAAACACAATTCTGATCTGATGATGGAGTCAGGACCTGCTTCATGGAACTTTTTAATGATATGGGTATCAAATGAAAGGACTTGATGAGCGCAACACAATGCTGATCTATTGATGGAGTCAGGACCTGTTCCATCGAACTTTATAATGATATGGGTATCAAATGAAAGGGTTTAATGAGCAAAACACAATGCTGATCTGATGATGGAATCAGGACCTGTTCCATGGAACTTTATAATGATATGGGTATCAAATGAAAGGGTTTTATGCGCGAAACACAAAGCTGGGTTAGGATTTACTTTTGACTTCGATTTTTGATGTTTGATTTTTCATTTTTAATCTTGATTTTAATTTTAAAATCAAAATCAAGAAATAAAAATCAAAATAAAAATCCGAGATCCGAGAATCGAGAAATGAGAAACAAGAATCAAGAATCACAAATCAAAAATTAAAAAATTGAAAATCAAGAATTAAGAATCCGAGATACAAGATCCGAGAATCGATAATCGAAAATTGAAAATCAAGAATCAAAATCAAGAATCAAGAACCCGATATCCAAGATCCGATAATCAAGAATTGAGACTCGAAAATCGAAAATCAAGAATCCGAGATCCGAGAATAGAGAAACTAAAATTGAAAATCAAGAATCAAGAATCAAAGTGAAAGTCAAAATCAAGAATCAAAGTCAAAGTAAACCCCGACCCAGCTTTGTGTTTCGCTCATCAAGCCCTTTCATTTGATACCCATATCATTGTAAAGTTCCAGGGAACAGGTCCTGACTCCATCATCAGATCAGCATTGTGTTTTGTTCATCAAGCCCTTTCATTTGATGCCCATATTATCATTAAAAGTTCCATGGAACAGGTCATAACTCCATCATCAGATCAGCATTATGTTTTGCTCATCAAGCCCTTTCATTTGATACCCATATGATTAAAAAGTTCCATGAACCAGGTCCTGACTCCATCATCAGATCAGCATTGTGTTTCGCTCATCAAACCCTTTCATTTAATACCCATATCATTAAAAAATTCCATGGAACAGGTCCTGACTCCATTATCAGATCAGCATTGTGTTGCGCTCATCAAGCCCTTTAATTTGATACCCATATCATTAAAAAGTTCCATGGAACAGGTCCTGACTCCATCATCAGATCAGCATTGTGTTGCGTTCATCAAGCTCTTTCATTTGATACCCATATCATTATAAAGTTCGATGGAACAGGTCCTGACTCCATCATCAGATCAGCATTGTGTTTCGGTCATCAAGCCCTTTCATTTGATACCCATATCATTAAAAAGTTCTAGGGAACAGGTCCTGACTCCATCATCAGATCAGCATTGTGTTGCGCTCGTCAAGCCCTTTAATTTGATACCCATATCATTAAAAAGTTCCATGGAACAGGTCCTGACTCCATCATCAGATCAGCATTGTGTTGCGCTCATCAAGCCCTTTCATTTGATACCCATATTATTAAAAAGTTCCATGGAGCAGGTCCTGACTCCATCATCAGATCAGCATTGTGTTTCGCTCATCAAACCCTTTCATTTGATACCCATATCATTAAAAAGTTCCATGGAACAGGTCCTGACTCCATCATCAGATCAGCATTGTGTTGCGCTCATCAAGCTCTTTCATTTGATACCCATATCATTAAAAAGTTCCAGGGAACAGGTCCTGACTCCATCATCAGATCAGCATTGTGTTGCGCTCATCAAGCTCTGTCATTTGATACCCATATCATTAAAAAGTTCCAGGGAACAGGTCCTGACTCCATCATCAGATCAGCATTGTGTTGCGCTCATCAAGCCCTTTCATTTGATACCCATATCATCATAAAATTCCATGGAACAGGTCCTGACTCCATCATCAGATCAGCTCGCTGTCACCCTATTATTACATTATTAGTTACACAACAATTCAGATCATTATTCTGCTTTAACGGCCTTTTTAGCCCCGCAGAAAATATTTAAAAATAGGTAATTAATAACTTAGCAACCAATGTATCAAACGCTCCTATTTCGCTATATTCTTCGTAGCCGGCGACGTGCTTTGCGAGTCGACTCAGTGCGAGCTCCGGGATGCAAAGCGATACGTCCACCCCCTAGAAGCGCTCGGCGCGGTCTGCTTGCGTCGAGTAGATAGGGTAGTAGATACGACGCGTTTTAGGTTGTTTTAAAAGATTTTTCACTGCCAATTTTTTAATCTTTTTGCATATTTTTTTTCAGAAAAGGATTGATTTTGAACTCAAGTTTATTTCTGTTTTGTTAATTTTACGAACAAGAGTTCTAAGTCAGTTCTAAGTAGCCAAAATCAAAAGCAATTCTTTGGCCGTTTTCTCGAAATTTGGACTAAGTTAATGATTTTTTTACTCAAAAACTAAATAAAGGTAGTAAAAAGTGATCCATTTAATAGTTTGGTTGACTATCACAGCAAAACATCGTAATTTTTTTATACCATTTGGACGTCAAAATGATTCGTAAATATGGTGATTTCTAAACCTCTTACAGCAAAAATTCACAAAACAGTCGCCGGTTTGAGGTCGATTAATCAAAAAGAAATAATAAAAATACAAAAGTAGCTCATTTAATAGTACAAAATTGAAATGATATTTCATGCTGTGCCATAATTTTTTTATAAATACAGTGTTTTCATTGAAAAATCCTGCCCCAAAACATCACGTAAATCAGAAAATTTTGTCTAATGCCTCTTAAAAGATAGATAGATAGACATTTGATGACACAAAAGGGTGTGATGATGGAGCAGGAATGACAAATGAGAATAGATAAACATCAGGAGTTAATGAAATGTTTAATTTATAATTATACTAGCTTCCGCCCGCGGCTTCGCTCGAGGATTCCCGTAGCTACTCGTCTGTGGAATAGTTTGTTAACATGACTCTTCAAGTCTGTTAGGCTCAATTTACGTCACGTAAGTTGAGTAACTCAAAGCAGAATCTGGAACTAGGTCTCTACACTATTGTTGTAAGGGTAATAAGGGCTTGTAACAGCAATAATATATTGTTATAGAATACCTACTTCTAAGTCCTTTCTCTAGTAATATGTAACATTTGCTAAGACCTTTTTAGTTAAATATTCATTTCATTTCATTATAGTCACCTGAAGTTTATCGAGTTTCTTCTCTATTCCCTCTCGTAATTGCCTGCCGATGCGTCCATCTGTGCTGTCGTGACAGGCGTCCACTCGAGCGGCGAGCGTCAGTTTAGTTGAAACTAACTTTGCTGCTTTGTATCTCAGCTCCTGGCAAAATTACATGATGATCAGTTTATTTTTAACTATTATTTTACTACCTATATCTATACTTATATAATAAAGCGGAATTTGTTTTTTTGAACGCGCTAATCTCAGGAACTACCAGTCCGATTTGAAAAATTATATCTGCATTTGATAGCTAAACTCGGACTTTCACCCACTGCGCCACAGACGTCGACCCGACAATGTTTCGATTCATCCAGACTCTGGATTCCAGAGAATACTCAAGTATTTATTTCAAATATTACCCTATTCTTACAGGTATAACCTGATTGATACAATAGAGCAGTCAGCAAAATAATTTTATTATGTCAGTAAAGCAAAATTAAAACAATTAGGTGTAGTGGGGCATTTTCTTTTGCTAGGAAACACGCATTAATAAAATGATAACCGTTTGGCAATGGCGTACGCCTTGGTGTGCCCGAGTGTGCCAAACTAGTCTATCATAAAGATAACAAAAAACAAAAAATGCTTGATTAACTAAATAACAGCTGATCAAGCAACTTACAGGCGAAGTGTCCTGTACAATCTGTGAGAAGTAGACAAAGCCGGTGTGCGGTAACGCAGCCGCCTGCGAGAACCCTGAGAGCAACTTCTTCTGCTGACCAAGCGTCAGCACATTGCAGGCCGGCATCCGAGATAGCTTGGTCAGACCACCTGCTATACCGAGGATTTTAGCAGCCGTTGATGCGCCTGGAAAAATAATTCAAGATAGTAGAAAAATAATGAGCTAGCTATCATAAATACTAACTAGCTAATTGGACCTGTGCTTAATGTATAATTGGATCTGCCTCTGACTATCCCCTAATATTAAGTATATGAATTAAATATGATCACGACTGTATCCCCAGGCGCGGTAGACATTCTCTCCGATCTTTTTTAGGCAAATGCTTTAAATGAGGATCTTAAAAATTTAATAGTCTTTTTTAAACTTTCGCGATCACTATTCATATTGAAAAGTTCTATGGACACGGGATTTTATCGCGTAATTTACCTTATTTATCCCGACGTTTCGGCTATGTTACAATAACCGTGGTCGCGGGCAGAAAAATAAAAATTTAAGATCCTCGGAAGATGTCTAAGGGGGTAGTCAGAGGTATGTCCTAATACATATTTGGTTCATGCCCACACTTTGCGGAAGTTAGCATTCCATGTGTTCCAGGTTGCATGCCCTTCGACGCTATTAGAAAGCTAACTGGTTTTCTCATGATGTTTTCATTCACCGTTTAGAGCTCGTGCTAATGCGCATATACTTAATTTTTTCAAAACGAAAAATCCATTGATGCACGCCCGGGTTCGAACCTGCAACCTTCAGATCGAAAGTCGAGGTACTAACCCACTAGGCCAACACGTCTATTTTGAATTTCAGTGACAAATGCCTAGCAAATTCTCACAAATACAGTATTTGCTAAGAACATAAGAACATACTTCTTTGGTACTTCACAATGTTTTCCTTCATCATAAAACCATTATACCTAGAACTAGAATTATGATACATTGATTTTCAACCAAAAGTGGTAATGTTTACTTACCAACAATAGCAGTAATATTAGGCGCAATGAATGTCATCCTGCTTTCAACATACTCATAGATATTGGATTTGTATGTGTTCAATTCTGCTGCCATATCACAGGCCTCATTTATTTCAGCAAGTTCTTCCTCTGTAAGTAATTTTCTGAAAAACGTCATGTCAATACAAAAAGTCATATACACATCTAGCTCTTAAAACCTTTCTAAGTTAATTTCGATTGTCTTACAAATTTTTGATTTTGAATATTGATTACAAAAAGAGTGTGAATTTAGTGAGTTTGCTAAGGAGAGTAATGAGTAAACCAGTAAGGTAATTTGAATTCTTTCAAGTTAATAAATTAGGTACCCCAATTGAAGTTTGGCCTGCGTCTTTCGTATTGTGCATCCTACTTTTTTCTTCCTACATTAGACTGAAGTTGGCAACAGTTAGGACAATTAGTGTAGGATGCACAATACGAAATGCCTAGGCCAAAGAGAGAGACAGAGTAATGATTTCTAGGTTGGCTCCAATAAATTGAATAGTGTAATAACTACATAAGATAGAGGCCCAAAGTTCTTACCCTTGAGTGGTAGATGCAGTAACAGAGACAATCATGATTGTAGCTTGTGTAATGAAGCTCTGCAGTTTCTCATTATTCTTGGCTCGGTCCAGATCATTGCCGAGCTCCCTCACAGTCCAAATGTACTCCAACGGTGTTACAATGAGCGAGTCCAGCTCTGGGAAACGTTT
This sequence comes from Camptogramma bilineatum, assembly GCA_958496255.1. Lineage (NCBI taxonomy): Eukaryota > Metazoa > Arthropoda > Insecta > Lepidoptera > Geometridae > Camptogramma > Camptogramma bilineatum. The sequence goes on from OY292456.1 coordinate 13,196,214, forward strand.
CTGGTATTTATCCCGAACAAATCTGTGGATAATCGCTGAAAATGATAATTGGGGATCTTAAGCTTTAACCTAATTTTGTGTCAGCTTTAACTTGTTACAAGATAACCTTTAGTCTGTCGGGATTCCAGACACAATAGAAATACAATTGTGTCTCGACCAGATCTGTGCTCCGACAGACAACCGGTTACAATATAAGCTGCTTAATTTACTTCTGACACAAGAAAGTTATTAAGCTACCTACCAATTTCTCCATCAATTTCCACGGCAATATTATTCGCTTCAACAATGACTTGGTACTCAGGGTCCGACTCCATCAAACCAGTTACTTCGATTTTCTTTCTATTATTTCCAACATTCTGTTCTATCTCTGTGATAACCTGTAATTTATAGATTTATAAATAACATATTTGAACACAGCATCATCATGAGTACAGCAGTCACAATGGCATTCATGAAGTTAGGTCTTTTGATGCACATTAGAAAATTTTGTATGAGAAAGTTGCACTGCACATCGAAACGGCTAACTTCACGAATGCCAAGATCCATTGGAAGAACTGTGCATTGAAATGTAAAACTTACTCGTTTCAGACGATCAGAGTGTCTCAATTTTGCCAGTTCTCTAATTGAAATATTCTTCAAATCTTCCTCTTTCGGGACTACGGGATAGGGCACAGCAAATTCATTGAATGTGTCCATGCCCATTGGTGCCTTGCTGTCGATAGCGGTTTCCAGCTCTCCATCATCATTTTCTTCTAAGTCAGCAAGTAATTCATCTGCTAGAGACATCTTGCTTCTTCTGATGTAATTCTAAAGTTTCCAAATAGCCCAACCTACCCAACAACAACACAACAATGAACAAAGTCAAAACAAAGTTGAGAGACAAAGAGAGAAAGAAGGAAAGGAAAACAAACAGAAGCAGCAGAGGACCAAGGCCTTTGGTATAAACTGTGACCAAGAGTAGTTGTTTAATTAAATTTAAGTACACGTAGTATTAATTTCTGTGTATTTAAAAACGTCGTCTATTTGCACAAGACAGAAAGTTCCACGAAAGTTCTATGAAGTATGATATTAGGTAGGATCAATATTAGGTTATTTATTTCTGATTTCTGAAATGGAAAGGAAGGAAGGAAGGATTCCTTCCCACAGAGAAATTAATACTACGTTTTAAGAGACGGCAGTTCCCTACACGGGGTTGAGCTCACTCACACAAACATAAACTGCAAGCAGATCAATACCAACCAAATAGTAGATAATTCTGCCAACATAACAATTCGATTCGTTCTTGACAGCCATAGTGATGTGCACAGTTGTGTATCGATATCGATAAAATAGTGCTGCACCTACTTTCTATATCGATACCCTACTGGTATTAATATAGGAATTTAAATTGCCAAGGTAGGTAGGTATAATAAATATGTCACACAGAATCACAAGAATCAAATTATTTGATAGGTAATGTTAATACCTATTCATCCTTTGTAGACATTCTGTGTGACATAGTTATTTTAAAATAAATAACAAATTGAACATTATACTTTTCTTTATTTTGTTGTGCCTCTTTTAATTCTACCTAAAACATCATTTTTTGATTTTATAAAATCACCATTATCAGTTTGCATGATTTTCGTACAAACTTACTTGAAACTGGCTAAATGTCCGTGCGAAGCCAAACCGAAGGAAAAAAAAAGGAAGTTCGTATGCATGAGCTAGTGGCCAACTCTGGTGACGGAGTTTTTAGGCCGCGTAAAGGCCTCCGTCATGCCCTGCAAAGCACGGAAGTGCTCAGCTCGCAATGCCACTTGCGGTCACCCATCCAATTGATGAGGGCGCACAACGATCAATCAAGAGCGTCTAAGCAAGCTGCGCCACTATAGTAGGTACTACTAGGTACTTACTAGGTATCATGGACTAAATAGGGTAGGTACTACCACTAAATAATATATAACTAAGTACTATTTCGCAGATTTTCAATGAGCCTCAGATTTAAACCATTCCATAATGCAGCGAAAACTTGGATGCAAGGTACTCGTTGGGCAATGTGCAACTGGTGTACAACATCTATGCTCAATGTTTTTGTCTACAACATCTGAAAAATAAAGTTATCTAGATAAATAATTGATTTTCAACTCACACTTTTATTTTACACAACCTTATTTTATCGCTCGCTGGATTCCACTGTTGGAACTGTTGGATTGGAAGGAGGGAAGTCTTTTCCAAGCAATGGGATCCAGCTTCACAATAACCGTGTAAAATCATCAATATATACAGCAACTTAGGTACCTACTGATCAAGGTCTAGTGGAAAACTTGTAAGAAGCATGTCCGTTCTAAGCAGATTTCGTTTACCACAAATGGCACACTTCCTGTAACGCTGACTTTCCATATTATAATACTTTCCATGTTACAGAATATTTGGTAATATTCGTAATAAATAGGTAATTAAAATCTCAATCTAATCCAAACGGACGAAAATGTCAAGCAATGTCAAGATTCGCCATTTTATTTTTTCGCTGCGCCAAGGCGCCAACTTGTTCAAAAAAATTTTCGTGTGTTGTAAGTTGGTATGAATCTGCTTGCATTTCACGAAGAATTTGTTATTCCAATGTAGACTTTCTTACAGTTGGATTAGGCTTTATTTGGAGTGATAAAAAATACTATTTATATTTTCCTAGGCAGTGTCGACCCACTGTTCCTTCCTTTTAGGAAGGATGAATGAATGAATAAATAAATAAATGAATGAACGTAGGAAGTTCTAGTCTCTCAAAAATTTCCACAGCCTATAAAACCGGTAATTTTCGGAACTAAGCACAGTGACTAAGCACAGTGACCATTCTATTCACACTTTTTATTTTTTAGATATTGAAATGGCAACATTCTTGGTTGACGAGGGCGGTTTCGTCAAAAAAAGCCCGTGCACAAACCGCCAAAAAACGATGTCCTACAACTTTAGAATTTAATTGTAAAGCCATAGGACCACAATAACCCTCACATAGAGGTTCCATTGAAAGATTACCTATTTTTTTGCTACGTAAACAGAATATTTTAATACGATTAAGGAATTAACATAAGTAAATAGGGTCAAGGAGGCTAGGTTGGCTCGGATTTTTTCAGAGGGCTCTAAAATGTAGAAGAACTCAAAGGATTAACCTGAAATTTGCACATGTTGTTGCTAAACTATCCTAGTTTAATATGGCATCATTATATTTTCATTAAATACTGCTAAAACAAAATTACAAACCAAAAATCAAAAAGTGAGAATTGAGCAACTGTGTACCACCAGGTGTACAGAGTGGCTCAGTGATTCAGTTGTGGTAATTAGTATTAATAAATGAAAAAACGTTAATTATTTATCATTCATTTTTTATTATAAATAAAGAAGAATTATTCTAGTCTCAAAATGTTGTTCATATCAACCTAAAATCATTATTACTGAGATCAACCTTGTCCCCTCTTTTATTCTTTCAGCAGGAGTATTTCCTATTTTTCTCGTCGTGGTAGTCGGTGGCCGTGGCATTCTATTAATGAAAAAATAAAAATAGAATTATAGAGTGCTAAAGTAATTTATTTTAGGTCTTTACGCTGCACCAATACACAGTGACTCATGAGTCACTGTGTACTTTTTAAAATTGAGTCACTGTTCGCAACTACGCCCTTTTGAAAATATTCAATGACGACAATCGAATCAGCTTACAAACACATCAAAGAACTACACAAATAAGACTTCTACAATATCTACTATACGGCAAACATAATGGTCACCACAAATTACGATAAACTGAGGTATGACAAACAAAAGAAACTTACCTTAAAAGTAATTTTGTAGGCGCGGAAACGAAGAAATGCGGTGACACCTCGGTACTGCGCTCGATCCGCCGCCTGATTGGTTTGAACACATTTGGGGTACACACGCTTCAACTGTGTGACAGAGATAGCCATCTAAAGCACGCCGTTCTAGTCAAAACACGTGTGAGCCACTGTTGTCTCCTGAGTCACCGTACCCTCCCTGACCCTAAGTAATTGTAAGTTCCAGGGGTGCAATTTTCTCGATGTCCTACTCGTTATTTCAAAATTTAAAAGTACGGTATTTTCCTTTGGATATCATAAATACTTACCGAAAATGGATTTATATTAGTAAAAATTTGTCTTTTATCCGAAATAATGACTGTTTAAAGCCAATTCCTCGTATAATTTAAAATATTATATTTTTTAGCTGGGTAATGGAATCAGCAAAATGAGGAAATTCCCGTTAGTCACGATGTAAATTAGGTCAAACGGAGGCTTTACTCAACAAAAAACGACTATTATGGTATCTTTTTCAATTCCTGGCGACAGTAGCTGTGTATGGAAACCGTCATTTCGTTGATTTAATGTCTTTTCATTAGCGAAATCCGTGACGTTTGTTTGTTGCTTCGTGAAAGCCAAATTTAATTTTCCTGTCTTGTCACGTCATTTATGAAAAACGGTAAGACTTTTGTATTATTAAAAACAAATACTCTATGTATAGAACAAGTATGTGACCAACAGATTTTGCAATTAAATATCTTATAACATTGTTGAATATCGTGTTATAAATAAAATTACGGTCGAAGTTGGTCGACGTCACATCCCCGCCGTCATGTTAACTGTAAAGGCGTGTTATATCATTAACTAATGTATGTCCGGCAGTTTGTTGATTTTATCTATACAGGGTGTGGCAAATTCTTGGTCACTGAAGGGTAGCTACCTTTTCTCTTGTAGTTAGAAAGTTTTGTTCTTAGGAAACTTCAGTTTTATTTTGAAGAAAAAAATTATTGCATTTTTAGATTTTTGAAAAAAAGTACAGTTAGCCTAAAAAATTACATTCGTCAAAAAAAACAAGTTGGTCTTAATCGACTCTATTTCCCACCAGGAACACTTCTCCCAAAGTAACTTATCAAATCAAATCGTAAGTTTTTGCAATAATTCAAAAAAACACATCCCATACATTTTCTATGAAATTAGTAGTTGTAAACATTATAGTGCCACTTATTCGATCGTTCTTAATTTAATTTCATAACTGCTTCGGCATGCTGGGAGGCTATTGTAAAGCCTTAGGCGCCTCAGACAGAGCCGCAAGAGAGAATGGTATGCATGGAGCATACCATTAGTACATCTGCAGGGAAGCACTTTGTTCTAAATTTAAATACGCGCTTTACAATAGCCTCCCAGCTTGCCGGAGCAGTTATGAAATTAAATTATGAACGATCGAAAAAGTGGCTCTATAATGTTTACAACTACTAATTTCATAGAAAATGTATGGGATGTGTTTTTTTGAATTATTGCAAAAACTTACGATTTGATTTGATAAGTTACTTTGGGAGAAGTGTTCCTGGTGGGAAATAGAGTCGATTAAGACCAACTTGTTTTTTTTGACAAATGTAATTTTTTAGGCTAACTGTACTTTTTTTCAAAAATCTAAAAATGCAATTATTTTTTTCTTCAAAATAAAACTGAAGTTTCCTAAGAACAAAACTTTCTAACTACAAGAGAAAAGGTAGCTACCCTTCAGTGACCAAGAATTTGCCACACCCTGTATATTTGTGAACATGTCAAGTGTTATAGCTTTTTTGCTTATGTGCTGTTTTTAGAAGCCCACTCATGGCCGTTTTTCCATTAGCCCGGCACGGCACCGGTGCCGGGGAAGCAAAAATGTATAAAAATGTACGGCTTGCCTTTCCAGCAGCTTTTTTTTTTTTTTTTGCCGGCGCCGGTGCCGGTGCCGTGCTGGCTAATGGAAAAACGCCCAATGTCTGTGGGCTATATTTTTGACCCAACATGGAAATATGTAGGTACTACCTAAATACTTTTTTGTAAATACTTACAATATTATACATACCTAGTATATTATACATAGGTATAATATTTATTAATAGGTTTCATAAGAACCCCCTGCCAAGGTACTTAGGTACCTATTTTCTATAGGTAGGTAGTATAATCCTATCGACTTAGGTACTTACCTACATCAAAATTTAGGTGAAGGTACAGGTACCTACCTACCTACCTCCTCTCATCAAATCCCTCTGACTACCTTTCAGACATCTTCAAAACATCTAAAAAATGCCTAAAGATCTGACATAATACCTACCTACATTATATCTACCGACAGCAGTAGTGCACGCGGGCGAAGACGCGGGTGTTCGCTAGTTTACGCTATAAAATTGCATGTTGTGAACGATGATTTACTTGTTCAAGTTAGTAACGTCGAGTTCCCACATTGTCACTGTCTCACCATTTTTATGAGAGAAAAGTTGATTTATTTTGTAAATGTAGGACTAAATTGTGATATTAAAATACTACAAGTTATAAAACACAGATTCGACTTACCGTTACAGGTGCTAGTTTGCCTAATAAGTAAGAACATTTCCTTTAAATGAAAAAATACTTGATCAAAAATCCCTGATAGTGACTAACTTGAAATAAATATTTGATTTACTTGTGCTATGTGATATTAAGACTATGATTGTTCTTTTCATTATGAAAAACAAACAGTTTTACATTGATTCTAGTAAAAAAAAATTAAATAAAACAGCGCATTATAGTTTAATAACAGGAAGAAAGTTGTGACTAACAGGAACTTTTTCTACTACCTTGCTCCAAAAATGTTGAGATTACTCTTAAAATATTCGGTAGATAAAGATTTCCTTTAGTTTTTTGATATTTCTAATACTTTTCTGATTTAATTAAATCAAATAGATAAAGAAATAATAAGGTTGGAAAATTATTTTCAAGTTAGTCACTGTGGCATTTTCTTACGAAAATCCTCACGATCGTTTATCGCTAGTGTTGTGTTGTTAGGACTTTTGATTATGGATGACACATTTCAAACAAGAATGCCTCATACTATTTTGTCATACCAACACAACACAGTCTTACTTTCTCGTGCCATGCATGTCTAGTTCAGGGGAGGCTTAGAACGCAGAAAGATTTATGTACCTACTTACCTACCTATACCCATGCAACGTGGTTCGTAATGTCGCTACTGCGACTGCTGTCTGAGCGGTTATGCTCGTTTAATAAGCTCTTTTAGTCACGGTCATTTAGTTGTTAGTGTGTAGAATTATAGAATTTACACAAACTTGCATAAATATTGTTGTTCAAGCCATAATTGGACAATTAGTAATTTTTTATCTAACCTAGTTCTGCGATAGCAGCGCTGTGTCTATAGGACTTCAGTGCTGACGCCGACTCTATGGCAATTATAATTTTAGCATGCAATCATGCATGCACGATTGACGGTACGACACTATTTATTTGGCAGTTGCTTGCTTTGCTTGGCACTTTTGATTGACTTTTTCTTGTGATTGTGTGTGAGGGAGTTTCGTTTCGTGGAGTTTTGTGAAGTGAACTAAAATTCACAGGGCCCAAAACGGCCAAAATTAATATCTCTTAACGTGCTAAAGACACAATTTGGTGGCGTTTAGGTACATAAAATAGCACTAATGGCGCTTAATCCACAATACGATGCGATTGGAAAGGGATTTGTACAGCAATACTACATTTTGTTCGATGATCCGGCACAGCGCCCAAACCTCGTCAATATGTACAACGTGAGTGTTTTCTTTGTAAATAATGCGTTCATAGCGCTCTTCGATTTGATAACTCATTCTAATCCCGCTAGGATCATAACGAATTTAGAATCCGTTTATAGGTTATCTGTTTTGCCTCCCGCCTGAACAATTTCTGCTGTTAAATCATTGATATTCGGAAAAGTGTAGGACATTGTCTTTCAATTTACATACAGAATGTAAAATGAGACTGTCCTGCGTAAACAAATCATGAGTCATAGTTATACAGAGGAACTTTCATCCAAAGTTAAGTAATTTGTTCAATCTTTAGTTTCTATGGAAACTAAGTTATTCTACTAATTGGTGATAATATTTGTTTCAGGTTGAGACATCGTTTATGACTTTTGAAGGAGTCCAACTCCAAGGTGCTGTAAAAATCATGGAAAAACTAAATGTAAGTTATAATATCTGAATGCTCTTGTTGTTTGTTTTTAAAGAAAACCATACTAGTAAAGTAAGAGTACACTTCTCACAATGGTTATAGGCAGTGAAGCTAGCCGTTTCGCTGCGCAGTATAAAATTTTGTATGAAAAAGTTGCACTGTGCATCGAAACAGCTAACTTCATGAATGCCAAGATCCATCAAAAGAAGTGTATTTTTTAGGTAAATAAACCATGATAAAGCAATGGTAGCAAGTGGTGGTACAATGCCCTCGTCCAAGTGCTCTTGTAAATTGTGAACACTGACTAAAGGCTGATTCACGCTACACCGGGCCGGGGCCCAGCCGGACCCGGCCCGGTGTAGCATGAATCAACCTTTAATTAGTAGTTTTAAGTATTTTACATCTTTTACTTGCTATTGTTGCCTGAAATAAATGATTTATTATTATTAATTAAAATACTGAGCAGAGCGAAGTCACTAGAACTATAATTTGTAATTATATATATAATTGTAATTATACAAATAATTTTAAAAACAAACTCGACAACTGGTTGCGAAATAACGAACTGTTAACGATACGAGACAATCAAGTGTAATCGTAAACTTGGGACATTTCAACACTGTGATATAGACACATCAGTGCGAGCTGCTTGTCTATAACTAAATAATAATAATATATGAGTAAAGTATCCTTTAACTATCTGGCCAATATCATATCTGGTATGTTAATCTTCCCTTGAATTAAATAATTGGAAATTATGCTGAAAATAAATGATAGTAATACAATGGCATGTATGACCTGTAGGTATATTGTGGCCGATTGACTGATATATTATATTAATGTAGAATAGGTATCTACATTGTAGATACCTATGTGGTCCCTACCACAACTGTTTATGATACTAGTAAGATAATGATTAATGAATAGATTGCATAACAGCCATTTTGTTGAAATTTATGAATACTGGTTTTTTTAATTTTCAGAGCTTGACATTTCAAAAAATTGGAAGGGTCATAACATCAGTAGACTCGCAACCTATGTTTGATGGAGGTGTATTGATCAATGTTCTTGGACAACTTCAGGCAAGTTTCTAAAACTCAGCATATTTGTACTTTTAACTAGCCTAATCCACAGGAAAGAGTTACTAAGAGCTGGTGTACAAAGCACATAAGTTTTCTGAACCAAAATATCCATTGAAGGATTCAAACTCATCCCAATGTTTTTGGTTATATTGGTGCAATATTAGGTTTAGTGTAATTGAATCCACAATTGTAGCTTTTAATAAATTTCTTTTTCAAAAAAGTAAAAAAAAAAATTCTTTCATGGAAACTAAGTTGTTGAGTCTTGACTTGGTAAAGAAGAAGGTATGTGGTTTGGACTTGGTGAGGCATAAAGTAGTTAGGTTAATTTAGAATCACTTAGAAATATTATTCACTTGCTAAAAATAGCCATGCCTGACAAAATGTGACCTTCAACTTTGATAAAAAAAATAGCTAGAACAAGTTTAGTTGAAATCCATGAATAAGAGTTTGAATTTAATCTACTACACTTTATAATTCAATAATAATAATCGCCATACTGAGAGCGGTAAACATTTGAAAGGGTGATAGAACCTTTGACATGACCACCCGCCGCAATTTTTTTTAAAGTTTCCGCGCACTATAAAAGTGGTATTATGGGGCAGTACAACCTAGTAGTATTCTACTGTCTATTTGTAACTAGTTAATAGTTATGGAATAGAAGATCAGATAAACCAACCATCGCGGTTCAGGTTACCACTTTGACAAAATAGCGCTTTATTGCGATGTGATGTAATTTAGTAGGCCGTAAATTAATTAAAGTGATTTTTTCGTGCCACTAAGTTGTGCTGCCTTCTATCCAGAGATTACTCTCCAACATAAGCCTTTTGATAAAAAAGACTTAAGACTTTTTTAATAAAGATTTACATTATTATATTGACTCTTCTAAACCAAGTATTCAATAATTAAACAGACAGATGACGATGCACCACATGCATATCTCCAGACGTTTGTGCTGAAGCCGATAGCAAACTCCTTTTACGTAGAACATGATATATTCAGGCTGGCTCTACATGACGTCTAAGAATGTAAGCCTACATGACGTTTAAAACGTAAGCCAATACCCCGAGGGCTTGTGCTTTTCACTCTTAATTCCTGCACTGGTGGCTAACTAACTTGAACTGTTAATTTTGCTGTTTTATTTAATTTTTAATAACTCTTCATAAAGTAATATAAAAATCAGGTGCCTCTGCCTACCATCCTCAGATAATCATCTAGGATCATGAGTAGTGCAACAAAATAATGCCAAAGTCATCATAACATCTCTCCTAGTTATCTTCAAAGGATCTTAAAATGTCTTAGATCTGAACAAATGTCAGTCAAGCATGTCACACAGCTGATACAGAAAAACTAGCTTTCTATTGACATAATTTAAGAAAATCGAAGAATTTTGAAGAATATTAAGAATCTTTTGTAATATTCTTTAATTATTAGGAAGGGATGAGAGTCATGTTACACGGCGAGCGATGAATTGTGAATGTGGATGAATACACTAGTAGGAGTACTATGTAAATATATGTGATAAAAATGAGTACCACTGAGGTGACGCGATTGATAGAAGAAAATGGAGAAAGAAAACATGTGCCGACCCCACTCAGTGTGATAAGGGCAGGGAGATGTTGATGATGATGAAACAAAATCATTAAAGTTAAAAATTAAAGGCCTAACTTACAAACTTGAACATTGTTTAAATATTGCTCAAGATTCGCCCTGTCTCTATTTGACACTATCTAACTAACAGAAAGAGATGTCAATTGTTTAAAGGATGTCTCAATTTTGGGTCTTTAGTCGTTTCACACCGCAAGCGGTTCGGACCGCGGTGTGAATAGCCCCAGAGCTGTTTTTGAATGGGTTCTTTCGCACCGCGGTGCGAATCGCCCCAGAACTTTTTGTGATGGGTCGATTCGGACCGCTGCTGAGGGGGAACAAAACAGTTCTCTTTTTAGATAGGTGAATTCGGACAAAGATACATAGTTTTACACACATTTCTTAAAGTACAACCAGGCACGAAATAATAGGACAAAAAATCTACACTAATAAATAATATATAAATTTCTGGGCGACCGAGCTCTGCTCGTTGGCAACCAACGAACGCCATCTAGTGGTTCAATTACGAACCACATTGCACTTTTGGCGTGAAAATGCAGAGAAAATGGCTTTTCCCAGAAATGAGACCTAGCTAGATCGATTTTTCACTCCCGTAAACACCCGTCCTGCAAATTTCATCGAAATCTCTAGAGCTGTTTTCGAGACAATTAGACAATTATTTATTTACAACTTATGACTAACATTACAGATAATTAAATCTAAGGCGTTAATCTAGTGAGATCACAAACTAAAACTAAAACTCAGTACAAACAAACATCAATCAAACAAACAAATATTGCTCGTTTAATGGAATAGGATTAAAGAGGTACCTACCTAAGTTTTGTTTATACACTTATGGATATAATAATAGACACTTATAGATAATTTTGAACACAGCAATGCCTTTGGTCCATTTTCATAACTATTTGTCCTATCTAGCTACGAAAGAAGATTTTTTCTTCACTGATTAGATTTAATCCATGTACACAAGGTACACAACTGTGTTTCATAACCAGCTACAAAAGCGGATTTTTATTTTATTTTAGTAACCACGAAAAAGACTGTTTTTTTTTACTTTTTGGTAACTAGGTAGCTACGAAAATGAACGCTTTTTTCTTCTTTTCATAACCGTTATCTAGCTTCTTTCGTATGAGCAAGTGCTCAACTCTGGTCACGGATTTTTTAGGCTGCCTAAAGGCCTCCGTCATGGCTTAGCGACTTAAAAGCCGGGACCGACAATTAACGTGCCCTCCGAAGCACAAAAGCGCTCAGCTCGTAATACCACTTGCGGTCACCCATCCTAAAAGTGACCGCGCACACCGCTGCTTAACTTCAACGATCAATCAAGAACGTCCAAGCAAGCTACGCCACGAGCGTTTCTCTAGCTATGAAAATGAATGGTTCTTTTCTTCTTTTCATAACATTTACTGTATTTTGGGGTAGGTACTGTCCCGTTCAGCTTGTGATCCTGATCAACTGATTTACTATTTGATTTAAATCCACCTGTTATAATAATTAGTAACCCTACTCAAATCAAAGCTATTGAAGCATTTAAAGTGACAGCTGTCCAACTTCAAACGGCCATATCTCGAATACTACTCATCCTAGACTCTTTTTATGAGCTCAAATGAAAGGCTATTGAAGAGATCTAGGACCCGAGATATAGGACTTTGAAAATTTTCAAAAAAAACCCGAAAATCGAACCCATCTAAAGTGTTTTACATATGACAAAAATAATCAAATAGCTTCGGGAACACGTATTTATCTAACACTACGAAGAAGAAAGAATGAAGATGGAGTCACCCAGCAAAGGCAAAACCCTCTAGGATGGGTTCGATTTTAGGGTTTTTTTTGAAAATTTTGAAAATAACGTGTTCCCGAAGCTATTTGATTATTTTTGTCAGCTAAAAAATATGGACTTTTGATACAGTGTGCTGTGGTCCGAATCGACCCATTTCAAAAGATACTTTAGGCGATTCGCACCGCTGTCACCACCCTGGTGCGAAAGAACCCATTCAAAAATAGCTCTGCACAGTGTATCAAAAGCCCATATTTTTTAGATAAATTCCCAGAGTGACTTTTTTGAAATGTTTTTGCATACTTAGGTACAATAGGGTCAAAGAAACCCATTTTAGAAGTTTGGGCCAATTTGCCCACCGGGGGGGCAAGTTGGCCCCCCCCTGGGGGCAAGATGAGATTTTATATCCCAAAAATTATATTAGGCTGCAGAGGTCTTATGGAACAAGTATGGGTCAAATCGGTTGAAAATAGCCTGAGATATGGCCGTTCAAACTTCCAAAATATCGGAAAAAGGGTGAAAAATGGCCATATTTGACCCCATATTGCTCAGAAGAGCACAACTATGCGCAAAATCTTTTTACACTCCTAGATTCAGCATAACGTGGGATTACTAGATCAATCAAAACCCCGATGGGTTTTTCCTAGAACCCGAGATATAGGACTTTGAAAATTTTCAAAAAAAACCCTAAAATCGAACCCATCTAAAGTGTTTTACATATGACAAAAATAATCAAATAGCTTCGGGAACACGTTATTTTCAAAATTTTCAAAAAAAACCCTAAAATCGAACCCATCCTAGAGGGTTTTGCCTTTGCTGGGGGACTCCATCTTCAAAAGGGGGGTAGTGTTAGATAAATAATGTGATTGTTAGACAAAATTTTCAAAAAAAAACCCTAAAATCGAACCCGATTTTAGGGTTTTTTTTGAAAATTTTCAAAGTCTTATATCTCGGGTTCTAGGCAAAACCCATCGGGGTTTTGATTGATCTAGTAATCCCACGTTATGCTGAATCTAGGAGTGTAAAAAGATTTTGCGCATAGTTGTGCTCTTCTGAGCAATATGGGGTCAAATATGGCCATTTTTCACCCTTTTTCCGATATTTTGGAAGTTTGAACGGCGATATCTCAGGCTATTTTCAACCGATTTGACCCAAACTTGTTCCATAAGACCTCTGCAGCCTAATATAATTTTTGGCACATAAAATTTCATCTTGCCCCCAGTGGGGGGCCAACTTGCCCCCCCGGTGGGCAAATTGGCCCAAACTTCTAAAATGGGTTTCTTTGATCCTACTGTACCTAAGTATGCAAAAACATTCCAAAAAAGTCACTCTGGGAATTTATCTAAAAAATATGGGCTTTTGATACACTGTGCTCTGGGGCGATTCACACCGCGGTCCGAACCGTTTCCGTGGTGCGAAACGACTAAAGACCCTCAATTTTAACAGAATTGTATAAGTACCCTCTACTTATAATTTAAGAGACTTATGGTCTGTAAATACAAGCATTCTTCACTCCTGCATGTGTGCTGTAGCTATGACGATAATTATGAACAGTCTTTGGTTTTTTTGGATGTCAATAAAAAGTTTTGTTTTTTGCACTGTATATTCCATCACACCGATCACACCCAACATTTCTAATTGTTTAATCTCATAGACCCGAGGATTTTGAGATAACTCATGTACAAACTATGTATGTACCTACTTTCATATAATAATGTTGTAATATACACAGTCATTTAATTTAATAATCTAAAGTGATTCCTACTGTTAACCACCTCATTTTAAACATTCTAAAATCCATTCTTACAATGTTTATAAAACCTAGATATTATTTTTCGTGTTAATTTTATTAAAATAAGTGCTTAGTATCTGTATGTAATCTGATTTTACTAAATCTGTAAAATGAACTTTTCAAAAATGAAAAAGTTAATTTTTTAACATAGTTATTATTCATTTAACATAACAATGGTTTAAAATTGGTCTAAAGCCCGTCACAGGCTTAGCTATAATATATATTAATGTACCGTACTATTATACCGTATAGCCATAATATATATTATAGCCGAGTGTGCGGTCACGCGAAAATTAGTATAGAAAATATATAGTAATATGCCTAGCTATAAAAATATTAATATATATTATAGCTAAGTCTGTGACGGGCTTAATAGACTGGACTGAATAGGACACCTGTCATTCGTCAATTTAAATTATCGCTAACGGTATTTCTTTTTATTTTTCAGTGCGACGACGACCCTCCTCACCCGTACATGCAAACCTTCGTTCTGAAGCCACTCGGAGATTCCTTCTTTGTTCAACACGACATATTCCGCCTTGGTATCCACGACATTGCAGCTGCTTAGGGCTTCCGTTGAAAATCAACACTAGACTCGAACTATCAGAGAAAACATGAGAAAATATTACTAAGTCAAAGTACAGTTGTCACAATGGCATACGTGAAGTTAGGCTTTTCGCTGCGCAGTAAAATTGTATGAAAGAGTTGAACTCCGCATAGAAACGGCTAACTTCACGAATGCCAAGATGCCTTTGAAGAAGTGTAAGGGTCTATATCAATATTTGCGCTAAAAAAACCGAGAAACTCAAGTCACAAAGTTTCTAATGTGTTCAAGAAACTTACTCGTCTTTTGTCTCTCTCACGCCCCAGTTCGAACCACACGAAGTAAGGTTCTTGGACAGTCATGTTACTGATGCCGTCACTCAGAAAAATACTAAAGCTAGAAAAATTAGTAAACTTCGCGCCTTATTAGATGAGGAATGTTCTAGAGTCTGTGTGGCTGAGAAAATCACCCATCACTCAAATATCGAACAAGGTTATGCAGTTGATAGTGTGATTATGCTATTTTAAAAGTGCTGCCGCATCTTTTTGCTAGGTTTAAGGATTATGAAAACTGCCTTATATCTTGGCCTATGATAGATCTCTTATTTTATAAATAAATCTAGAACCAAACAACTACATTGAACAGTAGTTAATTTATGATTTGTTATTATACTACGTTGTTATTAATTTGCCCGTCTTTTCCAATTAGGTGATCTGTCATCCGTCAAGATATAATGTACGAAGACGTTACAATATCTCGCTATGTATAATGAAATTTAAAAAGTGATTTTTCTAAAGTTCAAAATGAATTCGGTGTCGATTTGGCTAATAAAGTGTTTGAATGGCTTAGTGAAAGTAACGGACTTTTTCAGTTACATGTATACATTTTATAATAATAAATACATTATAATTTTCTATTTATAATATTTCTTATTTATTTCCATTACCCATCTGTCGTTACATTGTTAGGCTATAGCAACATCCTCGTCTTCGCTTTGGTGGAATCTCAACCTAATTGGTTTATTTCGAGTCATCTGGATACTGGGTTGAATAAAACAAAATGTTGATGCTAAGACAATCATGTATTATAAATAGTCAAAAATAACAAAAGAACCACTGAAAACAGGTACATTTTTTACCAATCTCAGAATTTAAGACTCCTCAAATCCTTAGACGCTACGAACACTTATCAAGTATCGGCATGCACTACTAACGAAATACACACACTGGCTGGGGCCACTTGTCTAAGTGAATGACTAGGTTGCAAGTGATACGTTCATTGCACGCTGGCGTTATCGCCAACTTCGATGGTCACATGTCTCATTTAGCAGTATATTGTTAGATCAGGAAGTATTTAGGTAATTTTCACGTTCCATTTATCTATTGTCTCCGCTTATTCGAGTCAAACATTACCAACTAGCTAAGTTCAACTATTATTGCTTATCGAAAGCATTTAAAAATAAGAACAATCTTACCTATAAATATGAATGGAGCGGATTTATTGTAGATTCTCATAAAAAATGTAAATATTAAGCCATTAAAAATTTTATCTCAAAACTGCTACAAGAAAACACCAATGTCCGAGGTGACTACTAAAGCAGAGATCAAATTAGTCATGGCGAGACCGTTTCGGTCTAAACGTAATTATATTTTGTACATTTTAGCCTCTGATTGTTAGTACTGTTCTGTTAAAAGTATAATAAACGCACACAACCAGTCATTAGGTATTACATCGTAGCATCTTGAGTAATCACAACACGAACGGAGAAAATAAAAAAATATTCCCGAAATAATTTTATCAGGAATATATTTTTTCGTAGTAGATATTTAAAAAGATACGTAATATAACAGAACAGTACTACAATATACCGCCTCTCATCTACGATGCAATAGCGACACAATAAAATTGTAGTTTGACATCACTCGTTTTGTTTATCAAGCAATATATTGGTATTTACGATCTCTGTTTCAAAGTTTACACAATATAATTAAAAATAAAAATAGGTAGAGAAAATGAAGGCACTTCATCTCACTATAACATACAAAAATTATCAAAAAATTAAAAACCTAAGTTCGTGTAAGCCAACTGTGATGTGATGACGGAGAGTTTTCCAGCAGATAAGGCCTTTACTACGTAGTATAATTGTAATGTTCAGTGCCTCTACAATAGCCGGGACAGAGTTTTAACTTGCTCTCTGAACAGCCGAATCGAGCAATATTAATACCCATAGCAATCAGTTTTTTTGTGACTGCTCAGGGAGGCTAAAATGGTCGTTAGGTAACGCAATTCATTTCTGTTTTTTTTTTATCACTCATGTCTATGAAAAGAGACGGCATACAGCGCAATTCATATCCAGATTCAGCTACAACGGCCTTTTTAGCACCGCGGAACGCCGCTTTACTTCGATGATCAATCAAGAGCGACTTTGAACACGCAGTTCATTTTAATATCGGCTATGAGAATGGAGATTTGTTTTGATATGATAAACAGCATAATGGACTGGTTCCAACTATAACTACGGTAAAAAATTACGTTAAACAAACTTAGATGAAACTAATCGTATTTTAGTTCGATATTTTTTGTTCAAGTAAAATTAAACCTCATGGTATCACTTTTTTTGATACCACTACAGTCTGTTGTCTTTAATATGTCACGGTTTTTCACCAAACCTTACACAGTCGTAACGTAATGCACATTATTTCGAAATAAAACGGTTTAGTCTGGGTACGGACTCTTCGAATCATAGTCGGAATATACGTTCTGATTTCAGAGTAGCCTTACATAATAATTTTGCTTCCGAGAGTTTAAAAAAAGTATGATCTAAAATACCTTAAAACAGAGATCATAAGTTGTAAGACATTACATTAACACATGGGAATTACTCACGTAAAAATACCGTCGATGTAGGTAGAGTTGGTCGCGTAATTTCGGCATAGTGGGCCTTATAAACGCCTCTTAACTTTAAATAATGGTCAATATTCGCCCTGTCTCTATTTTGACACTACTTATCTAACAAAAAAGGATGGCAATTGTTTAAAAGGTGTTTCTCTTTTAACACAATTTTGTAAGTAGAGGGGAGTGTTTAGACACTTACTCAGATGAAGATTCTCCGCATAAATTAAAATGGTTTCGGTAGAGTAGTCGCGGAAAAAATCTATTACAAATATACAAAAAAAAATGAATTATGAACCTCCTTTTTTGAAGAAAATAGTCGTATTGCTCATTATACGGACTAAAGTGAAGGAAAAAATGTCATTTTTCCTTCAATTTTGACATAAAACGCATCAAAACTAATCAAAATTGAAGGAAAAATGACATTTTTTCCTTCACTTTTAGTCCGTATAATGAGCAATACGACTATAGTCGAACAAGGAAACTATTTTTTTAAAGTCGGTTGATAAGACAAGTTCGTATGTAAACCATCGTGAGGAAACCCGCGGCTTAGTCAGCCCCCCACATATTGACCACGTCTTTCCTGTGGATATGGCCGGTTAATATGATGGTTTAGGTACTGGGCAAGCCTAATCTAAAACATTGTCCCAGGCACTACAGTATCCAGTTAAGTGTAGGTAAAAGATTGCCTCCTGACACTGTATAAATCATCTAGTAAAGATGTAAAAGGCCTAAGTTTTTTTTTCGTATGAACTAGTGTTTAATAGTACGGCGTCGCGGCAGACCTAGAAAGAGCTGGCGCGACGACCTGAATGCCTTTAAGAGCCATTATACAATTTCGCACTCGACAAAATCAGCGCTCGGAGGGACAAAAGTTGCTAAATTCTAACACCCAATGAACAGCGCTCCGTTTCTTAGACTAAACGGTTTTGGTAATTTTCATGTGATTGATTTATTTGAGATAGTAAAAATACTTTTTGGGTAGGTACTTAGGTAGGTACCTATAGGTATAACACAAAACAAAGTCGGGTTAGTTACACTTTGAATACAAATAATTACAAAAAAATAAATGTTTGTTTTTTTGTCCCATAAACCATATTGTGCTGATCTGATGGAGTCAGGAGCTTTTCAACAGAACTCTTCAGTAAATAGTCCGATTGAGTTGAAACTTGGATCTCAGCATGTCAGTCAAGTTCCGACTACAATGAAATAATATGGTGACAGCTAGCTCATCTGATGATGGAGTCAGGACCTGTTCCATGGAACTTTTTAATGATATGGGTATCAAATGACAGGGCTTGATGAGCGCAACACAATGCTGATCTGATGATGGAGCCAGGACCTGCTCCATGGAACTTTTTAATGATATGGGTATCAAATGAAAGGGCTTGATGAGCGCAACACAATGCTGATCTGATGATGGAGTCAGGACCTGTTCCATGGAACTTTTTAATGATATGGGTATCAAATGAAAGGGTTTGATGAGCGAAACACAATTCTGATCTGATGATGGAGTCAGGACCTGCTCCATGGAACTTTTTAATAATATGGGTATCAAATGAAAGGGCTTGATGAGCGCAACACAATGCTGATCTGATGATGGAGTCAGGACCTGTTCCATGGAACTTTTTAATGATATGGGTATCAAATGAAAGGGTTTGATGAGCGAAACACAATTCTGATCTGATGATGGAGTCAGGACCTGCTCCATCGAACTTTATAATGATATGGGTATCAAATGAAAGAGCTTGATGAGCGCAACACAATGCTGATCTGATGATGGAGTCAGGACCTGTTCCATGGAACTTTTTAATGATATGGGTATCAAATGAAAGGGTTTGATGAGCGAAACACAATGCTGATCTGATGATGGAGTCAGGACCTGCTCCATGGAACATTTTAATAATATGGGTATCAAATGAAAGGGTTTGATGAGCGCAACACAATGCTGATCTGATGATGGAGTCAGGACCTGTTCCATGGAACTTTTTAATAATATGGGTATCAAATGAAAGGGCTTGATGAGCGCAACACAATGCTGATCTGATGATGAAGTCAGGACCTGTTCCATGGAACTTTTTAATGATATGGGTATCAAATGAAAGGGTTTGATGAGCGAAACACAATTCTGATCTGATGATGGAGTCAGGACCTGCTCCATCGAACTTTATAATGATATGGGTATCAAATGAAAGAGCTTGATGAGCGCAACACAATGCTGATCTGATGATGGAGTCAGGACCTGTTCCATGGAACTTTTTAATGATATGGGTATCAAATGAAAGGGTTTGATGAGCGAAACACAATTCTGATCTGATGATGGAGTCAGGACCTGCTCCATCGAACTTTATAATGATATGGGTATCAAATGAAAGAGCTTGATGAGCGCAACACAATGCTGATCTGATGATGGAGTCAGGACCTGTTCCATGGAACTTTTTAATTATATGGGTATCAAATGAAAGGGCTTGATGAGCGCAACACAATGCTGATCTGATGATGGAGTCAGGACCTGTTCCCTGGAACTTTTTAATGATATGGGTATCAAATGACAGAGCTTGATGAGCGCAACACAATGCTGATCTGATGATGGAGTCAGGACCTGTTCCCTGGAACTTTTTAATGATATGGGTATCAAATGAAAGAGCTTGATGAGCGCAACACAATGCTGATCTGATGATGGAGTCAGGACCTGTTCCATGGAACTTTTTAATGATATGGGTATCAAATGAAAGGGTTTGATGAGCGAAACACAATGCTGATCTGATGATGGAGTCAGGACCTGCTCCATGGAACTTTTTAATAATATGGGTATCAAATGAAAGGGCTTGATGAGCGCAACACAATGCTGATCTGATGATGGAGTCAGGACCTGTTCCATGGAACTTTTAATGATATGGGTATCAAATTAAAGGGCTTGACGAGCGCAACACAATGCTGATGTGATGATGGAGTCAGGACCTGTTCCCTAGAACTTTTTAATGATATGGGTATCAAATGAAAGGGCTTGATGACCGAAACACAATGCTGATCTGATGATGTAGTCAGGACCTGTTCCATCGAACTTTATAATGATATGGGTATCAAATGAAAGAGCTTGATGAACGCAACACAATGCTGATCTGATGATGGAGTCAGGACCTGTTCCATGGAACTTTTTAATGATATGGGTATCAAATGAAAGGGTTTGATGAGCGAAACACAATTCTGATCTGATGATGGAGTCAGGACCTGCTCCATGGAACTTTTTAATAATATGGGTATCAAATGAAAGGGCTTGATGAGCGCAACACAATGCTGATCTGATGATGGAGTCAGGACCTGTTCCATGGAACTTTTTAATGATATGGGTATCAAATGAAAGGGTTTGATGAGCGAAACACAATTCTGATCTGATGATGGAGTCAGGACCTGCTTCATGGAACTTTTTAATGATATGGGTATCAAATGAAAGGACTTGATGAGTGCAACACAATGCTGATCTAATGATGGAGTCAGGACCTGCTCCATGGAACTTTTTAATGATATGGGTATCAAATGAAAGGGCTTGATGAGCGCAACACAATGCTGATCTGATGATGGAGTCAGGACCTGGTCCATGGAACTTTTTAATGATATGGGTATCAAATGAAAGGGTTTGATGAGCGAAACACAATTCTGATCTGATGATGGAGTCAGGACCTGCTTCATGGAACTTTTTAATGATATGGGTATCAAATGAAAGGACTTGATGAGCGCAACACAATGCTGATCTAATGATGGAGTCAGGACCTGTTCCATCGAACTTTATAATGATATGGGTATCAAATGAAAGGGTTTAATGAGCAAAACACAATGCTGATCTGATGATGGAATCAGGACCTGTTCCATGGAACTTTATAATGATATGGGTATCAAATGAAAGGGTTTTATGCGCGAAACACAAAGCTGGGTTAGGATTTACTTTTGACTTCGATTTTTGATGTTTGATTTTTCATTTTTAATCTTGATTTTAATTTTAAAATCAAAATCAAGAAATAAAAATCAAAATAAAAATCCGAGATCCGAGAATCGAGAAATGAGAAACAAGAATCAAGAATCACAAATCAAAAATTAAAAAATTGAAAATCAAGAATTAAGAATCCGAGATACAAGATCCGAGAATCGATAATCGAAAATTGAAAATCAAGAATCAAAATCAAGAATCAAGAACCCGATATCCAAGATCCGATAATCAAGAATTGAGACTCGAAAATCGAAAATCAAGAATCCGAGATCCGAAAATAGAGAAACTAAAATTGAAAATCAAGAATCAAGAATCAAAGTGAAAGTCAAAATCAAGAATCAAAGTCAAAGTAAACCCCGACCCAGCTTTGTGTTTCGCTCATCAAGCCCTTTCATTTGATACCCATATCATTGTAAAGTTCCAGGGAACAGGTCCTGACTCCATCATCAGATCAGCATTGTGTTTTGTTCATCAAGCCCTTTCATTTGATGCCCATATTATCATTAAAAGTTCCATGGAACAGGTCATAACTCCATCATCAGATCAGCATTATGTTTTGCTCATCAAGCCCTTTCATTTGATACCCATATGATTAAAAAGTTCCATGAACCAGGTCCTGACTCCATCATCAGATCAGCATTGTGTTTCGCTCATCAAACCCTTTCATTTAATACCCATATCATTAAAAAATTCCATGGAACAGGTCCTGACTCCATTATCAGATCAGCATTGTGTTGCGCTCATCAAGCCCTTTAATTTGATACCCATATCATTAAAGAGTTCCATGGAACAGGTCCTGACTCCATCATCAGATCAGCATTGTGTTGCGCTCATCAAACCCTTTCATTTGATACTCATATTATTAAAATGTTCCATGGAGCAGGTCCTGACTCCATCATCAGATCAGCATTGTGTTTCGCTCATCAAACCCTTTCATTTGATACCCATATCATTAAAAAGTTCCATGGAACAGTTCCTGACTCCATCATCAGATCAGCATTGTGTTGCGCTCATCAAGCTCTTTCATTTGATACCCATATCATTATAAAGTTCCATGGAACAGTTCCTGACTCCATCATCAGATCAGCATTGTGTTGCGCTCATCAAGCTCTTTCATTTGATACCCATATCATTAAAAAGTTCCAGGGAACAGGTCCTGACTCCATCATCAGATCAGCATTGTGTTGCGCTCATCAAGCCCTTTAATTTGATACCCATATCATTAAAAAGTTCCATGGAACAGGTCCTGACTCCATCATCAGATCAGCATTGTGTTGCGCTCATCAAACCCTTTCATTTGATACCCATATTATTAAAAAGTTCCATGGAGCAGGTCCTGACTCCATCATCAGATCAGAATTGTGTTTCGCTCATCAAACCCTTTCATTTGATACCCATATCATTAAAAAGTTCCATGGAACAGGTCCTGACTCCATCATCAGATCAGCATTGTGTTGCGCTCATCAAGCCCTTTCATTTGATACCCATATTATTAAAAAGTTCCATGGAGCAGGTCCTGACTCCATCATCAGATCAGAATTGTGTTTCGCTCATCAAACCCTTTCATTTGATACCCATATCATTAAAAAGTTCCATGGAACAGGTCCTGACTCCATCATCAGATCAGCATTGTGTTGCGTTCATCAAGCTCTTTCATTTGATACCCATATCATTATAAAGTTCGATGGAACAGGTCCTGACTCCATCATCAGATCAGCATTGTGTTTCGGTCATCAAGCCCTTTCATTTGATACCCATATCATTAAAAAGTTCCAGGGAACAGGTCCTGACTCCATCATCAGATCAGCATTGTGTTGCGCTCATCAAGCCCTTTAATTTGATACCCATATCATTAAAAAGTTCCATGGAACAGGTCCTGACTCCATCATCAGATCAGCATTGTGTTGCGCTCATCAAGCCCTTTCATTTGATACCCATATTATTAAAAAGTTCCATGGAGCAGGTCCTGACTCCATCATCAGATCAGAATTGTGTTTCGCTCATCAAACCCTTTCATTTGATACCCATATCATTAAAAAGTTCCATGGAACAGGTCCTGACTCCATCATCAGATCAGCATTGTGTTGCGCTCATCAAGCCCTTTCATTTGATACCCATATTATTAAAAAGTTCCATGGAGCAGGTCCTGACTCCATCATCAGATCAGAATTGTGTTTCGCTCATCAAACCCTTTCATTTGATACCCATATCATTAAAAAGTTCCATGGAACAGGTCCTGACTCCATCATCAGATCAGCATTGTGTTGCGTTCATCAAGCTCTTTCATTTGATACCCATATCATTATAAAGTTCGATGGAACAGGTCCTGACTCCATCATCAGATCAGCATTGTGTTTCGGTCATCAAGCCCTTTCATTTGATACCCATATCATTAAAAAGTTCCAGGGAACAGGTCCTGACTCCATCATCAGATCAGCATTGTGTTGCGCTCATCAAGCCCTTTAATTTGATACCCATATCATTAAAAAGTTCCATGGAACAGGTCCTGACTCCATCATCAGATCAGCATTGTGTTGCGCTCATCAAGCCCTTTCATTTGATACCCATATTATTAAAAAGTTCCATGGAGCAGGTCCTGACTCCATCATCAGATCAGAATTGTGTTTCGCTCATCAAACCCTTTCATTTGATACCCATATCATTAAAAAGTTCCATGGAACAGGTCCTGACTCCATCATCAGATCAGCATTGTGTTGCGCTCATCAAGCCCTTTCATTTGATACCCATATTATTAAAAAGTTCCATGGAGCAGGTCCTGACTCCATCATCAGATCAGAATTGTGTTTCGCTCATCAAACCCTTTCATTTGATACCCATATCATTAAAAAGTTCCATGGAACAGGTCCTGACTCCATCATCAGATCAGCATTGTGTTGCGTTCATCAAGCTCTTTCATTTGATACCCATATCATTATAAAGTTCGATGGAACAGGTCCTGACTCCATCATCAGATCAGCATTGTGTTTCGGTCATCAAGCCCTTTCATTTGATACCCATATCATTAAAAAGTTCTAGGGAACAGGTCCTGACTCCATCATCAGATCAGCATTGTGTTGCGCTCGTCAAGCCCTTTAATTTGATACCCATATCATTAAAAAGTTCCATGGAACAGGTCCTGACTCCATCATCAGATCAGCATTGTGTTGCGCTCATCAAGCCCTTTCATTTGATACCCATATTATTAAAAAGTTCCATGGAGCAGGTCCTGACTCCATCATCAGATCAGCATTGTGTTTCGCTCATCAAACCCTTTCATTTGATACCCATATCATTAAAAAGTTCCATGGAACAGGTCCTGACTCCATCATCAGATCAGCATTGTGTTGCGCTCATCAAGCTCTTTCATTTGATACCCATATCATTAAAAAGTTCCAGGGAACAGGTCCTGACTCCATCATCAGATCAGCATTGTGTTGCGCTCATCAAGCTCTGTCATTTGATACCCATATCATTAAAAAGTTCCAGGGAACAGGTCCTGACTCCATCATCAGATCAGCATTGTGTTGCGCTCATCAAGCCCTTTCATTTGATACCCATATCATCATAAAATTCCATGGAACAGGTCCTTACTCCATCATCAGATCAGCTCGCTGTCACCCTATTATTACATTATTAGTTACACAACAATTCAGATCATTATTCTGCTTTAACGGCCTTTTTAGCCCCGCAGAAAATATTTAAAAATAGGTAATTAATAAGTTAGCAACCAATGTATCAAACGCTCCTATTTCGCTATATTCTTCGTAGCCGGCGACGTGCTTTGCGAGTCGACTCAGTGCGAGCTCCGGGATGCAAAGCGATACGTCCACCCCCTAGAAGCGCTCGGCGCGGTCTGCTTGCGTCGAGTAGATAGGGTAGTAGATACGACGCGTTTTAGGTTGTTTTAAAAGATTTTTCATTGCCAATTTTTTAATCTTTTTGCATTTTTTTTTTTCAGAAAAGGATTGATTTTGAACTCAAGTTTATTTCTGTTTTGTTAATTTTACGAACAAGAGTTCTAAGTCAGTTCTAAGTAGCCAAAATCAAAAGCAATTCTTTGGCCGTTTTCTCGAAATTTGGACTAAGTTAAAGATTTTTTTACTCAAAAACTAAATAAAGGTAGTAAAAAGTGATCCATTTAATAGTTTGGTTGACTATCACAGCAAAACATCGTAATTTTTTTATACCATTTGGACGTCAAAATGATTCGTAAATATGGTGATTTCTAAACCTCTTACAGCAAAAATTCACAAAACAGTCGCCGGTTTGAGGTCGATTAATCAAAAAGAAATAATAAAAATACAAAAGTAGCTCATTTAATAGTACAAAATTGAAATGATATTTCATGCTGTGCCATAATTTTTTTATAAATACAGTGTTTTCATTGAAAAATCCTGCCCCAAAACATCACGTAAATCAGAAAATTTTGTCTAATGCCTCTTAACATGGCGTGGGTCCAAATGGCACAGGATCGTGATGTTTGGAAGATGTTGGAGACCTTTGCCCAGCAGTGGGACATAATGGGCTAACTATAATAATAATAATGAGCTAGTGACCAACTCTGGTGACGGAGTTTAACTGGTTATCTGTCGGAGCACTGGTCGAGACAATTGATTTTCTATTGTATCTGGAATCGCGACAGACTAAAGGTTAAGATAAGTTGATGACGATATTTTTACGCGAGTAATTCTATGTTACGTCAGAGATCGCAAGTCCAATGTTAAAGATCTAAGAGCCCCCTTTCTTGCGCCCTCTGCTGCCCAGCGCGACTCCCCGTAATGACCGCATCGCCATCGCTCGGTTGAAGTGCCGCTGTGTTTTATGTTCCTCCACGTCACTCCCGCTGTCCACTGACGATAGGATCACTAGAAGGACTCCCATCACCTGAAATTAATAACAAATAAACAAAAATTTAATGAAAATATCGTGAGGAAACCACTTAGCTTTCTAAGGCTGGTTTTAGTGTCACGCGTACCGTCGGCGCTGATAGGCGAGTGATCTTTATTACAATGAAACAAGGATACAGATTGATTAGCAAAAATGGCAACGCTGATTGCACTCGTCAGTGCTGAACAATCAGTATCCCTATTTCATTGTAATAAAGATCACTCGCCTATCAGCGCCGACGGTACGCGTCACACTAAAACCAGCCTAATAGCGTCGATGGGCTTGTCACGTTTGGAATGCTAACTTCTGCAAAATGTGGGCAATGTAACAAACGTATTTGGACATACCTCTGACTTCCCTTATACATTTTCAAAGGATCTTTAAATGTCTAAAAAGATCTGAGATAATGTCTACTGAGCCTCGAGGATACAGTCGTGATCATAGGTACTTAATTTTTTCATTTAATTTTTTTAATATCCCTTCATAAACTAGAAAAGAGCTGATGATCTTCAAACGGCTGAACAGATTTTCATGAAAAATAAGCTAAGAACACTCTCGCTTCATCCGTTCAGGAGCTATGAGGCCACAGAGGATTACCAAGTGAAAACTTGTAGGTACCTACTATAAAAATATTTGTAGTTTGATTTGCGGCGATTGGATTGCAACTTGTGGAACGATCTCGCAAAATGTGGGCAACATTACAAATGTGGCTAAGTATGTGTGGATGTGGCTCTGTTTAACCCCTTTGGACTTCTTTAATGTCTAAAGTGTTGAGAGAATTTGTACGTGATGTTGTTTTATTCGCTCATTTTTGTCGAAACACCGTAAATTAAATTTCCTCATTCCTATGTTAATATTATATTTTGTCACGTATCTGTAGCATTGTTTACTGAAACAGCTTGGGACGAAGCGAAAATGTATTTATTGAGTACCTAGTTTATTAATGAGAATGTTATAATATTTTGTACTGGGCTTAATGAGTAAGTAAGTACCTAATATTCCCACGACTTTAGACTTGGTAATGCTTTGATGATCAATTCTCTCCAAATCCGTACCCATATTATAAATGTGAAAGTGTGTTTATTTGTCCTACTTTCACGTCAAAACAGAGCGACGGATTGACGTGATTTTTTGTGTGGAGATAGTTGGAGGGCTGGAGAGTAACATAGGCTACTTTTTATCCGGGTACCACGCGAGCGAAGCCGCGGGCAGCGGCTAGTGTTAAATAAATATAAATATTTATAGGTAAATTATTTTACAACTCATCAAAGTCATTTTATAATCGTCACCGTCTCATAGTGTTGCCATCCTTATATTTTTTTGCTTGTAATGCAATCAGTAAACTTTGTAATAGGTATGCATTTAATTTTGACCACTTAGAACAGAACAGATAAATGATAAGAAAATAATTCTACAATAAATAGAGTACCTACCTAAGTATTTTAATCAAATCCATAGATAGGTATTAGATAAGCTACAAAATCAGTCGTAAATTTCTCACGCCTTATATCATGTGCTTGTTCAATTTTGCTGCCTGTATCTTGTGTATTTGTAGATAAGGTGAACAAATAAACAATTGTGTTGTGTACACATGAACTATTGCTTCCGGAGTTCACTATCATAGTCTATACTGTATAGTTTGTTTAGTGTCTTGAAGAAATAAAACACAGAATGTTGATTATGCTACATAGTTTTCATAGTTTAATGACCAAACTCCGTGTTCAGTTAACAATGATGTAGCTTATGTAAAGGAAACAGCCAACATTTTAAGTAAGGTGAAGTTCGAATTGTGGTTATGAAATACGAGGTAGGTACTTAATTTTTTCTTGTTCTAAATGTAGTAGGTGTAGTAAGTATTAAGGGAGTGTCCACATTGCGTTTTTTGCAGCGCGTTTGTATCGATACAAACGCGATTCGAACGCGATGCGAACGCACAGCCCCCCGCGCAGCCCCTCCCGGTTCGCTTTTGTATGGAAAAAAACGCGTTGCGAACGCGCGTTTGTATCGATAGAAACGCGCAGCACAAAAACGCGCTGCAGAAAACGCAATGTGGACACTCACTAAGTAAGATGATAGCTTTTTCAACGTTTACAAACGGAGGTTTAAAACAATTTCTAACTTTCCATCACCCGAATACTGGAACGCTACTTAGTTTAAGTGGTGATTATCATTGATATTAACTGTCATTTTTGTATACGATTCTGAGGAGTAAGTACATCTCAAATATTTAAGTACCGTGTCAGTATTCGGGCATTAGACACTTGTCTTGGATTTTGATACTTTTATAAACAAAAGTGCGAGAAAAATAGAACACATTAACTTATAAATTTGCTTAGGCCAAATCCCCTCTCAGGCAACCCTTGCAATGCAAATTATCAATGTTGTTTACCAGGGGCCCTAGCCATATTACACGATCTATCGTCGCTGTAGAACGATCTATCGTCGCTGTAGAATAGAACACTTCAAAATGTATAGGAATTGACGTTCTGACCACGTGACTCATCTACTTGAAACGTCAAATCCTATACATTTTGAAGTGTTTCTATTCTATCGCGACGATAGATAGTGTAATATGGCTAGGGGGGCTGATTATTCCAACGATGATTATTAGGCTAAAACACAAGCGCGTTACTCACCAAACAGACGATTATAAGGAGCGTGTACACGTGTACCGACGCCTCAGGTATATTTTCGATGTCTTTGAGCGCGACCAGCGCCGGCTCGAAGTCAGGTCGGAGGTCCAACGCGTGCCGTAGGTGCACTGCTGCCTCCTGGAATATTAAACGTTTCATCTAAATGAAAATCCTTATCAATATGTGACCCCCTAATCTCACGTGAGATTGAAAATTGAACAATAACATTCTTAAATAGGTAAGTAGATACCTACTGAAATTTGTAAATGAATATTCAATCTAATTCAGTCCAAGGGGGCTCCTGTGTGGCCTCAAGAGTGAGTGATTACTAGAACCAACATCTCTAAGTCATTTGCCGAAACCTCCCACGTGAGATTCGGCTCGAATTTAAGCAACATAGTGCGCGGTCACAATTTGAATGGGTGACCGCATGTGGCATTACGAGCTGAGCGCTTCCGTGCTTCGGAGGGCACGTTAAATTGTCGGTCCCGGCTTTCGTTAGGCCATGACGTTAAGATGTTAAGTCGTTAAGCCATGACGGTGGCCTTTAAGCGACCTAAAAACTCCGTCACCAGATTTGGCCACTTGCTCATATGCGGCGAAGACATTATCAAAATGAACGAGGGTATTTTTTTTTAATATAGGTACTCGTATTTTCAACAAAAACTTAGGTATTTCATTTTCTTCTTATTTTTATCGTGATCGATTATTTAAACTCCCGAGAATACGGTATGCGAATACCATTTAAATGCGTCCACTTCCCGACACAAAAATAGTCGTCAGTTTTTGTAGAGGCGACCCACTTCCAAACTGTACCGGTCGGAATACTTGGTGAAAGGTTAATGCGTTATTTTAAACTAGAATGTTTGTTTAGGCATTTGTTTGGGTAACCTATCAATCTTTCGAAAAACGATACACCGAATTTTGAAATCCATAAAACGTTTGATAGAAACTCGAAATCCAGATACTTTGTTTTACATAATTTTATTACTCCGATAAAACGTTTCACAGAAGTCTCATTTGACAGAAACACTAATGCCAGATTATCAGTTCGTTTTTTTTTTCATTTGACAACTATATCCTTATACCTTATTTTAAAAGACAGAAGTAACGTTTACCAGAATATTTCCAGCCATATAAACCTTTTCCATCTTACTCAATTTTATTATTTACGTAATTTGTGTTACTTTTTATGTTGCGTCTGTCTTACCTTAAAACGAAACGTTTTTAGGTTATTATCGGTCTCAGAACCGAATCTGCCCACCCCGACTTCCACGTGGTCTTGTCTGTCCTACCCTAGAGTGTTTTTATGAACTCGGAGGCGCGAAGGGAGATGCAGCCCCCGCCCGCTGTGACAAAACGCGGCACCAGCACGAGCTGGAGCGGCTGAGGCTGGTCGCCGCCGAAGGTGGCGACCAAACAGCCGAAGCTGCGAAGGCTCGTGCTGATGCTGTGTTTTGTTACGCAAGGGCGGAGGGGCTGCACTTCCCGAAGCGCCGGAGCCGTCACAAATACGAAATGGATAGAAGATTAACCTCGCATCCACTCGCCAACGTGTGGATCTAGCAAAATCAGCCCCAACGTTGGCCCCAACGTTGGGGCCAATGCAATTTTGTCAGCTCCACACGTTGGTGAGAGGCATTGGGGCCAACGTTGGCCCCAACGTGTGGATGCGAGGTTAGGTTAAATTTTGATAATTTGCCAAAAGTGTTTGGTGAGGTTACTTAACCATCTAGTACGAAATTAGTTAGGAAATGTTAAAGGTAATAAAAAAAGTAACTAGGTACAATATTTATTAGATATCTACCTACAGTACTTCAAGCTACATAATGGACATCGGTCATTTAATTTTATGGTACCTAGTATTTATAACGCTCTGAATTATTACTAGATGGCGCAATAAGTAGGCGTTTAGAAAGATTGAATACATAATTTTGTAATAGGTCTTTCCAGAACCATGATTTTTCGGGATGACGAAATATATGGAAAACAAACATGCGGTAAAGTGAATTATCTGGATGTTAAAATTTCTGGAAAATGTTTAGATGTATTTTGTATTTCTGCCTTGTAAAAAAAAACCAAATGAAAATCTGGCTTAAGAATTTATGGAATTCGAATTCCTGTATTATGAAAAAAAAAGAAATCAAAAATCTGTCAAACGTTCCTATGGATTTCAAAAATCTGTCTTGTATTTTTCGTGACATCAATACGTAACCATTTGTTTGTGTAACACGTTGCATTTCCTGGCGATTCGTGACGTTTTGTGGTCCGACAGACCAATATCTGCCCGCGGCTTTGCTCGTGTGGTTCTTACCCGGATAAAAAGTAGCCTGTATATTCCAAATATTCCAGTATATTACAAGTAGGAGCTTTATTTTTACACAAAAGCGTGTGGTCCTATTAAAATGGGTCACAGTGGCTATCTAGCAGGAATGCTGCGTTTCTCTGTTGACATTAATTTGATAGGCACTATGCAGTAAGTTAAGCATTAACACGAGCTCTAAACGGTGAAGGAAAACATCGTGAAAACCCGCGGGTTACTCGGCCCCACACATATTGACCATGTCTTTTCTGTGGATATGGCCGGTTAAGCTGAGAGGATGGTGTAGGTGCTGGGCAAGCCTACTCCATCTCAACAATGTCCCAGGCATACAGTGTCCCGTCAAGTGTGGGCAAAGATTGCCTCCTGACACTGTATAAATCATCTAGTTCTAGTAAAGATGTAAGGCAAAGCCTCCTATCTGTTTGCTTTGTAATTTAAGTTACTATGTATTTGTTTTTTACGCTCT
Source organism: Camptogramma bilineatum (assembly GCA_958496255.1). NCBI lineage: Eukaryota > Metazoa > Arthropoda > Insecta > Lepidoptera > Geometridae > Camptogramma > Camptogramma bilineatum. Next base: position 13,228,164 of record OY292456.1, read on the forward strand.
ATGATACCTACTTGCATGACTAAATGTTTAATTTGTTTGCGGGTGGGAGGTTGCCTTGCCGTAACACAGTTCGGTAACTAGTACGGAAGGTAAAGTCTCCTTACTGCTTTGTAAACACATACCTATGTAACTATGAACGAATTTAATAAATGTAAAGGCCTAGGTTTACTTTTTTTACTAACTCACCTGGTAGTGTCCATACGCTTTGAATATCTCTCCAAGTGTGAAGTATTGTTGCCACGCACTACGGTCTGGCGGTTGGACCTCCAGTGAGCGTCGAGTGAGATAGATCGCATCGTCTAAGTATTGCAGTGTGAATAACACCCGCGATTTTTGTTGCCGACTGTACATTATCAACGTCATTTTTGAAACTCTGGTTTGTTTAGCTGTTTAATTTGTAGCGACGTCTACCTAGATGAACTACAGAAAACATGCTACGCACTACAGATGGCGCAACACAACATGAACATGTCTAAAACTCGCAAGCAAAGTTTCCAACGAATTTAGACATAAGTAGGACTATCCAACATTAACTGTCGGTCGAAAGACCACGGGCAAGTGGGCCAGATGGGCCGGCCCGTTGCAGAAGAACCACCTACTCTGCCTTTGGGGAACTATTCCACCCTGTTCCCCAAAAACTCACCTGGTAGTGTCCATACGCTTTGAATATCTCTCCAAGTGTGAAGTATTGTTGCCACGCACTACGGTCGGGCGGTTGGACCTCAAGTGAGCGTCGGGTGAGATAGATCGCATCGTCTAAGTATTGCAGTGTGAATAACACCCGTGCTAGGTTTAGGAGAACCTGCAAATTGTAAAGAAGTTATCATACCTTAGACTAGAATTATATGAACACTAGCAGCGCCCTTGCGGCGCCGACCTTGCCCCGTAGTGATGGTGATGGTGGTGATAAAAAGATGATGATGATAAAAAGTACCCTATAACTTTCCTTAAGAGTTTAGCTATCAAATGCAGACAGAATTTTTCAAATCCGACTCGTAGTTCCTGAGATTAGCATGTTCAAACAAACAAACAAACTCTTCTGCTTTATATATTGGTATAGAAAATAAATGTTATGCCGCCTATACTGTATGTTGGGCGAGCCTAAGCCAGCGCGAGCGTAGGTAAATTGATGCAAGACGAGTGCTACCCGTCCAGACGTTTGGCGATTCTTCGCAAACCAATGCAAATTGGCGCTCGTATTCACTCGGCCAGCTAGGCGAGCGATGGCAAGGCAAGGCAAATGGTGCTGCCCACACGTTGGCACTGGCGTTCGCTCGGCGAGCCTGCGCCTGCGTGTAGTAGCGGCTTTAGGTTCGTCAAAATTGCTGGTGCGCCAAATATGTTTTTGAACGTGTAAAAGCACAGTAAAAGTAAAAAATAATTTATTTAGTAGGAAGGGCCTCTGGGGTCACACTGAAACTTCACCGATATTTCCGTCAAGTGTGGACCGATTTTGATGATTCTTTTTGTGTTTGAAAGGGTATACTTCCGTTGTGGCCCCATAAATTTGGTGAGCATCTGACGAGGATCTTCGGAGTAATGAACGGAAATGCACTTCAAGAGTGCAGCAAATTGAATTTACAACATTGAAGTCCGTTTTACCTATATTGTTTTAATTTAGCCACTTGTAAACGTGTGTCGAAATGGTTTACAGCTCAAGATGGAGGAGAAACGAAAAATAACATGAACACGTCTGTATCACCAAAGCGCGGTAGACATTATTTCAAATTTTTAGGCATTTAATTTCTTCAAAGATGAATAGATGGTAGTCAGAGGTATGTCCAAATGTTGTAGAAGTTAGCATAGAGAATAGTTGTGTAAAAACAAAGACAGGTATATTTCGAGCTGTGGAATACGACGGGCTGTATAAATAATTATGATTTATATGCAAAAAGAGTTAATAACACAGAACATTTACTTATTTATAATTCATACTAAAGTAGACTTTCAATTGCTAATTAAAAACGTGCAGTAAAAAAAACTGGTTTTCAAAAGATAAGGATAATTTGTTGAAATGTATTTTCTTTCGAAAATAACTAACTAGGAACAAGTATTAAATAAGTTCAAAGGTAAGTATGTAAGATTTATATTCTCGCGGCTTTGCCCCCGTAGTGATGGTATATGGTGATTGATAATGATAAAAAGTAGGCTATAACCTTCCTCAAGCGTTTCGCTATCAAATGAAGAAATAATCAAAATCCGACAGTAGTTGCTGAAATTTAATTCAAACAAACAAACAAACTCTTCCGCTTTTTATTTTGGTATGGATTAATGGTTGACTGTACAGAAGCCTGTAGTAAAATGTTATTCACTTCATTTTTAGGGTTCCGTACCTTAAAAGGTAAAAAAAGGAACCCTTATAAGATCACTTTCTTGTCCGTCTGTCTGTCTGTCTGTCCGTGTGTCACCATCGATTATCTCAGGAACGGGTAGAGCTAGCAAGTTGAAATTTATACCATATACTAAGGTCTATAGTCCCTATTGTGAGTATAAAAATCAAGGTCCTGAGTCAACACTATAAAAAGATATAGGCAAATTTAGGTTTTCGTGAAAACTTGTAAGTAACAAAACTTACCTTAATTATCAACTTTTTTATTTTTCGGAAATTTTCCTTTACTTGTGCTGTAAGGTAACTTTGCTTGTAACCAAAATTGACAATTCTAGGTCAACCGGAAGTACCCTAGAGGTTTTGGGTCGAAAACCTAAATGGTAGTTCCCGTTGACCTAGAATAACGAAATTTGGCAAAAAGCAAGGTCTTATAGCACAAATAAAGGAAAAATTCCAAAAAGTTAAAAAAGTTGAAAACTAAAGGGTGTTCCCATACATAGTTGACGCCAATTAAAATTGACCTCCGAGTTGTATGGGCGCTCATACAATTAAGCGGACTAGTTTAATTGGCACCATGGCTAAGTACGGAACCCTCGGCGTACGAGTTCGACTCGCACTTGACCGGTTTTATTTTAAAATAAATTCACAGTAAAATCATAGATGAAGAAATACTACAAGAGCCGTCAACGATAGAGTCGAATTTAATAGAAATCAACGAAAGTTCAATACTGTAAAGTATAGGTAAATATTTATGCAGACGACTGTACGAGACTGATCTTACGAGAATGTGTATAAGATATCTTTAAATTGATATTGAATGTGGATTTCAACCACAATGCTATCGTATTTTATTGCGTTCAATGGTTTTACGACACTTTTATATCTTCTTGTACTAGAATGTAGAGTATTTTATTTGCTTCAATATAATAAAGCGAAAGAGTTTGTTTGTTTGAACGCGCTAGTCTCAGGAACTACCAGTTGGATTTGAAATTTTTTTCAGGATTTGATAGCTAAACTCTTGACTCTTGAGGGAGGTTAGGTAGGCTAGGCTGCTTTTCTTCATCATCATCATCATCACCAGATACCATCACTACGGGGGCAACGCCGCGAGGGCGCTGCTAGTCTCACTTTTTGGGCAACGAATTGCGTATTGAGCATCCTACTTTAAATATCCTAGCGGTTGCTAACTTCAGTCAAATGTAGAAAGAAACAAGTAGGATGCACAATACGCAATTCGTAGGCCAAAGAGCGAGACAGAGCAATGATTCTAGATCGGTTTCCTACAAATTGGATAGTGTAATCGTACTAGATTCACTGACAGCGTGCCGCCGAAAGGGACGAAAATTAAGTGGATCCATTGTTTCGTAGTACACATAAGGTCCATATTAGTACAGAATTTTAGAACATAGATGTTCTATACCTACAAAGAGCCGGCACACGATGAGGGACAAAATTAAGCTCCGTCTCATTTTTTTACAAGAATTTTGTATTAGTATTTCCTTCTTTGTTTATGTGTGAGTGAGAAGGGACGATCTAGCAGTCTTTAGTTTTCTTTGTGTTAAATAGCGATTACACCAAAGGGTGTAATCGCTATTTAACACAAGATCGCGACGTCTGGAAGGCCTTTGTCCGGCAGTGGGGCACAAACGGCAAAAAATCCGTACCCATATTATAAATGTGAAAGTGTGTTTATTTGTCCTGCTTTCACGTCAAAACAGAGCGATGGATTGACATGATTTTTTGTGTGGAGATAGTTGGAGGGCTGGAGAATAACATAGGCTACTTTTTATCCGGGTACCACGCGAGCGAAGCCACGGGCAGCAGCTAGTAATAACAAGGTAACTTACCTCTGAATTATACGGCGACACAGCCAATGCTCTTCTGAAGCATTCTATAGACTGTCTTGTGTCTCCTTTGATTCTCCAGAAGTTCCCTATCTGGTTGTACAGCTGCACAGATTTGGGCTTCTCTCTCTTGGCTTTCTTCAGCCGTTTTTCAAGTACATTTATATCTGATTCTGTCACACCATTCTTGTATGATTTCTTCTTTGTAAATATAAGGGCTACCTGGAAGAGAATTTGGGTTATTTTTGGTGTTTTACGTGGAAGAGCCGTGTTGGCCGAGGGATATAGTACCTCGACTTTCGATTCGAAGGTCGTGGGTTTCGAATCCTGGCCGTGCATCAATGGATTTTTCGTTTCGAAAAATTTATATGCGCATTAATACGAGCTCTAAACGGTGAAGGAAAACATCGTGAGGAAACCCGCGGCTTAGCCAGCCCCACACGTATTGACCACGTCTTTTCTGTGGATATGGCCGGTTAAGCTGAGAGGATGGTTTAGGTGCTGGGCAAGCCTACTCCATCTCAAACATGTCCCAGGCACTACAGTGTCCTGGAGAGTGTAGGCAAAGATTGCCTCCTGACACTGTATAAATCATCTAGTAAAGATGTAAAGGCCTAAGTTTAGTTTTACGTAGAACTAGTTAAATAGTAAGTTCGAATGAGCTGCGGGCTTAAAAAGATCGCTATTGCAGAATCGCAATAGGAATTGAACCATATGCCATCTCTTTTCATTGACTGAGAGTGAAAAGAGACGGCATTATAGTTCATTTCATATTGTGATTCTGCTTTAGCGACCTTTTTAAGCCCGCTGGTGGTCAAATCTTACTGATTACATTCAGTTTGTGAGAGTTTGGATGTTGTTTTGTATTTCAATGATGACACCATAAACAGTGGACCAATTTGGAAGAAACTCGGAATAAGGCTGGAATGGCTGTAGGTACCATCATGCATTAGCATCCTAGTAGGCTGTTTTTTTAAACCTGTTTAGCAGGTACCTCTTACTACCAAACTCAAAAATAAACTTTCCCACTTCATAATACATATCATTATAATGTAAATTTAATTAAACACAGTTGGTACTTGTTTATTGCAATAACAAACACAAAACATCTGCAGACTTTTGTGCAACAAAAATTAGTAATTCAAGTAGGTATTTCCATTAATTTTATATTAACGATGATCAACATCAGCGGGCTTAAAAAGGTCGCTATTGCAGAATCGCATTAAAGGAATTGAACTGAAAGGATTCATTGACTGAGAGTGAAAAGAGATGGCATTTAAGTTCATTTCATATTGTGATTCAGCTTTAGCAACCTTTTTAAGTCCGCTGATCATGGCATATATTATTATTGCAATTCCCATTTATTGTTTAGCCACAATCTCACCTGATGGTAGGTGACGATGTGGCTGATGATGGATCACAAAGGTCTAGAAGACACTTATTCACTCTTGACTTGAAGAGACCTAGGTTATAATTTTCGGGGAAAACAGAAGCCGGCAGCGAGTTCCAGACCTTAGCAGTGCGGATGATGAAGGTGGAGGAGAGCCGCGTGAGTGGATGGAATGTCCACAAGATAAGGATGAAATGAAGCTCATATTACTTACTTGTGGTTCAGGTACATTGGGGTGTCTGTGGCGCCGGGCCACTCCGACCAGGTTATCATAGTAAGTAAAGTTGACCGCTTTGCCGCAATCTAAGTACTCATCGTCCGCATCACCGTTGGCTTCTGTTGGTGAGGTCTCATCACTTTCTGCTGCAGCTCTATAAAAATGAATGTTAATAACAACGGGTCAGCAATTATTGGGAGGTTTATGTTAAATCAACGGAGAAATATCAATATCACAGCGGTCATTGTTCATAGGCTTAGCTTAGGAGAAGACTGAAGTAGGTAAGGGTAGTAATTATACCCAATTTTTTACTTAGAATTTGTATACTAGGCATACTAGCTAACTTAACCCAGATGTTACTGAAACTATTTTATTCCTTTGATTATTGTGAATTTTGGATATATGTCTCCAAATGGATCAAAATGGATGAAAATCAACTTTAAAAAAATCTAAGTTTTTTAGGAAACCCGGAAAATGATGGCCTTTTATAAGGCCCGTCGCAATCTAGGCTACTATGAAATACCCGGAAGTACAACAAATGAAACATAGCAACCAAATACATATTTTATTAATTTACCACATATTTTTTAATTTTAATTATAGGATGCCAAAAACTAGTGTTTTGGGTGTAAATGTATTTTACATTTCTTGTAAATCAAGTAACTTTCTATTTTGCAAACCTTCCATCTAAGTTGAGGAGTACTGTAAAGTAATCAATTCCGTCAATCAGGATGATTCTTGATGAGAACTTGTCGTAGGACATGGTCCCCTCTTATCACTTTTTTATAAGTTTCAAACAAACTTCTGCGAAAAGCCAGGTGATCCTTTCTTCCCTGTCACGTTTATATAGCTGACACTCATTGTTCACAGCCATATCCAGGCTATGCCTGAAAAGAGAAAAGTACCTACCACTTTTCCCGCGAATCTGATGTTCGGTAAAGACCTATGTTTTGGATTGGATCTGTCTACCTCTCCCATTTTCATTATATTGTTTGGTAAGAGATGGTTGATCTACAAGCACATAATATCGCATAAGAACTTGTGATACTCTTTTCACCTTTTTTAAGAGCTGGAGTATTTTTACAGCATTTGCGATGCTGTTGTCATTCTCCTGTTTTGCCCCCTATTTTCCCCCTTTTTTTGTTCCCCTATTCCTGGAAGGTTATGCAGTTCATCACCGGATTCTTCCATTGTGTTACTTACGCGTTGGCATTTTCACGAGGGAATATTGTGATTTTGGTTGGCAATGGAGATTCTTTATCAATTTACTCCAGCTCATCAAGTATTTCTGTGAGTTTGAACGGTTTATTCGGTCATTATCTACAAAATAATCCAATCTGTTTTTACAATATCATGGATGTACAGATTACGACTGGACTTATAAAAGGCCATCGCGTTTCAACGGTTGAAAAGTACTAATTATTTCAAATATGAAACCAAATGATTATGGGGCTGTGTAGACTAAACATCAAGAATGAAAATAAAACTGAAATATATTTGATTACCGCATACAATTGTGATATTAGCTTACTTTTGTGCAGACATCGTAAGAAAAAACTTTCATGTTGTACATAAACACCAAAATAAGACAAAAACACTAATATTACAAAAACTTTACTGTTGTGAATTAAACGTTATAATGTACTAATTCACACTGCAGTATGAATTTTAGTTTCAGTTTACATTTAAGAAACAAAAATTGCATGTAGATTGCATTAGTTTTTTGGGCCTTATAAAAGTCCCGTCGTTTTATCTGGGTTAATTTTTCCGTTTTTTTGTTTTTGTATTTTAATTCAATAACAATTTAAGACTAATAATTTCACTAATAATTTAATAATTTCACCACTGCTGCTGTCTTTTAAATGGCCTAACAGTTGGACAGTGGCCTGCAAGGCCAAAGGCTGCGAGATCAAACCTCGGCTATGAACAGGTTTTTATTTTAGTTTACTCAGTTTTTGTTGATCTTTTTTTGCGTTATTCTTTTATTGTTTTTGGTTAAATAATGTAAATTTTCTAGGAAAATAATTCATTTTCACCCCGGCAGAGCTTGATCGCCTAGATATTTTTAATTAAGAGACAATTTAAGTCTATGGAGAATTATTTTAATTGCCATAAGGTTGAGGGTTGAGAGAGTCATAGTGTTGAGATTTGATTGTTTTCATGTAGTGAAACAAATTGTTGATGTATCCTCTACTAACCTCTGCTGTTCATAAGCCTGGCAGTCCGTACAGAACATGTCAAACCCATGTTTAGTCCAAGTATTACCATAGGCATACACTGTGGATGTGAGTATATTGAAAACCTGATCCTCTTCATTTATTCTGCCTTTTTCAGCTTCATCCTAAAATGACAGTTAATTTAGTAGGTAGGTAAAATTATTATTTTCACAAAGTCATAAAATTATTCAAGGCAAACAAGGTAGGTATGGAATAGGACATCGCGACGAAAGGCCAGTGTGTAAATCTCCGAATCTAGTGCACTGATTATATAAATATGAATGCTCCTATTACCAGAATACTGACTGACCTGCGGCAATGTGTTTCCGTCCACGATAGTGTCTTCTTCCACGTTGAGTTTCCAAACATTAGATGTACGGGAATTAGTAACAATAATTTGAAACGAAAATATATACAGAACCAAACAAGTCAAGTAAGGCGAGTCCCACATTTTCGTAAATATCACCGATATGATTCATGAAAACTGATTTTATTATGAATTTTGAAACAAAGTTTCACACAAAATAAATATTATAGAACTCTGGTAAGGCTAGCTACAATTTTTATACAAAATCCACAAATAAATCGCAATCGCAACGCAACGATAGATAGATTGCGTCTCGTCTCTCTCACTTGTCTTCTCTTCGTCCTTTTCCTTCATTCTTTCTTTTGTATTTCATTCCTCTCTTTTCATTCACCTTTAGGATTAGAGTTGCGAAAACCGACAAAACTCCGAAAAAAAACTAAGCTCATTTTTTTAATAAAACCTTTTCTTGAAGGAAAAAATTTTTGCACTGGCAATATTAGAGATTCGTTCATTCGGCTGTCATTGTCAGAAATGTCAATGTTGAAAAACTGTCAATAAATGTGTGTTCGGTTCGGCGGTGTGACTGGAATTTTTGTTTGTTGTGCTGCTGAACGCTGAATTTTAGTTTTTTGGAATAAAATGCCGTGATGATTAGTTTTCACCATGAAACCTGAGATAAAACCAAAAAAGGAGAGGACGGGTGATAATTGCCGGCCATTCAAATTATAAGTATCCTTAGAATAATCTGAAATGTTGTCTCGTGGATAGCTTACGATTTTATTTCCAAAATATTTATTTTACAGCTCATCAAATACTCAGTCTGACTGGTATAAGTTTCGAGAGAAGGAGCATTATCGTAAGAAACTTCCTACATTTCTAATTACATTATGTTAGTATAAAAAAATGAAACAAACATGCAATATAATCAATGAATAACTTTCCAGGGGTTTGTCGAGCTAACAATAGTTCCACTAAAGGATAATTTGCGTATAATTCGGTTGAATGCAAAGCAGTGTCGCATCTATCGTGTATGCCTGAATGATCAATATGAAGCTAACTTTCAATACTGCGACCCCTTCTTGGATATCTGTCAAGCTGACCCCAATACGTAAGTTCTTCAGCCGCCTATACATGTTTGGCGAGCCTAGGCCAACGCGAGCGAATGCCAATGTGTAGACATCATATTTGCCTTGCCTTGCCATCGCTCGGTGTTGCTCGCTAGCTAGTGGAGTGAATACAAGCACACAGTTTGCATAGATTTGCCAAATGTGTAGACGGTAGCGCTAGCCTTGCATGAATTTGCCTTTCTTCACTTTGGCCTAGGCTCGCCAAACATGTATAACCAGTTGTCTGTCGAAGCACAGATCTGGTCAAGACACAATTGATTTTCTATTGTCTGGAATCCAGCCAGACTAAAGGTTAAGAAGCTTTAACATTTTACATTGATTCAGCCATTGAGACTTAATATAACACAAACATCTAGCCATCATCGCAAGCTTTTACATTTACAAAATTTGCTAAATTGCTCAAATTCAGTTTTTTTGCAGAATGTGAGACTGCCTATCCTAATGAAACAATAATTTTTATTCATTTCAGGCGATCTCTGGAAGTTTTCTCTAGCTACCACTTAGCAGCAGCACAAAAGATAGACCCAGACCACAATTCTGGCGAACTGCATATCCAGGTGCCAGATGAAGCTGCACACTTGGTCGGAGAGGGGCGGGGACTCCGGATTGGAATTGAGTTCTCGCTGGAGTCTCCTCAGGGGGGCATGCATTTTGTTGTACCCGAGGGAGAAGGGTCTTTGGTTGAGGTGATTGATTTTGTCCTCTTTTTATATTAATATGGGCCTGTGAGCTCCATATGGTATAGACAATCTTTTATCTATTGATAAGCTGAGAGCTGTATTGTTTGGCATGCCTACTTCGTCTCAACAATGTCCCAGACAAAGCAGTTTCTCCTTGGTGTGTGTGGCATAGGTTGCCTCATGCATGACACTGAAAATAATGTAGAGTAGATGGGGCATTCCATTGTGACTAGTGGGACATTTGACTCCAGAATTTGACCTATTGGGAGGTATAATTATGTTGTCGAAACTTATAGATTTGTGAAATATATTTTTTAACATAGATTAATGACTAATGTATCCAATTCCTATAAAGAAAAAACTATATACTTTATGAGCTCTTTGTAACTACCTATAGTCGTATTGCTCATTATACGGACTAAAATTGAAGGAAAAAATGTCATTTTTCCTTCAATTTTGATTAGTTTTGATACGTTTTATGTCAAAATTGAAGGAAAAATGACATTTCTTCATTCACTTTTAGTCCGTATAATGAGCAATACGACTATACTTGTTGATTGAGTGTGACTACCGGGACACTGAAAAATCCTTCACAACTTCACAAAAATCACTAGTCACAATGGAATGCCCCAGATGTAAAGAGTGCTCCATAACTTCTTAAACATTATTTTATCTTCTTAATTTTCAAACCTCTTCCAGAAATCCGCTCACATGTACACCTATGGCCACTCAGCCCGACTCTGGTTCCCTTGTGTGGACAGTTTCGCGGAGCCCTGCACTTGGAAGCTGGAGTTCACGGTCGACGAGAGTTTAACCGCTGTGTCATGTGGGGAGTTGGTTGACGTGATCTCTACCCCTGATCATAGGAGGAAGACATTTCACTATCTTGTCAATACGCCAGCCTGCGCACCTAACATTGCTTTAGCTATTGGGTAAGATTACTAGAACTATAACCGATTTTCCAATTTCAAAGCCTCTAATTGGAATAGTGTAACATTTCTCCAGTAAAAGATCTGGAATCGGTGTAATATTTCCACAGCACAGATAAGCTTTTTCATAAACTTATGAACCAAGATTATTTGACTTCCTTAGAATACCAGACTAGTTTTCGCCAGCAGTATCGCTTCTGTAATACCCAGGAAAAAAGATTACAAGTTTCGGTCGCGGTCGTTCGGCGCGGATGATGTACGTCCACCTTTATGATGATTTTTTTTTCAGTCCATTTGAAACCTACGTCGACCCATTCATGAATGAAGTGACTCATTACTGCCTGCCGCAGTTGATGCAGATTTTGAAAAACTCTGTTCGATTTCTTCACGAAGCATTTGAGTTTTATGAAGAGACTTTATCAACGAGATACCCTTATCCTTGCTACAAGCAAGTTTTTGTTGATGAGGTAAGAATTTATTTAAGTCAGGATTAGAAGTGGTTGAAAGATTTTTAATGTTTTTCCAACACTTAGTAATACTTGAGACTACCTATGCTTTTGTATAATATAAGCCAATTCCAGCTCTAGAACCACTTATAAAACCTAAAATAAAAAAACAATAAGACCCACAAATCATGCACATATTTCTTGATGAACCGATTTTAATTGTTATATTTTTGTTTGTAAGGTGTCTTTGATGAGAGTGTTCTTAGCTATGTTTTATGAAAATCTGTTCAGCCGTTTGAAGATTAGCTCTTTCCTAGTTTATGAAGGGATATGTTGTGGGTTTTTAAAAATTAATTTATTACTCATTTCGGCGCCTCTGAATACCAGCGCTCTAACAGCCATGTTGCTGCTGTCACTTTATTTGTAACATTTCTGATTTGTATTTTGTATGTATCGTGGTGGCGAAAATAAACTTTTTTCTATTCTATTCTAATTCAATTGTTATTTTTCAGACTGAACATGACGCGACAGCGTACACCACTATGTCGATACTAAGTACACATCTCCTGCACTCAATCGCTATAATCGATCAAACCTACATCACCAGGAAAGCGATGGCTAAAGCAGTTGCAGAACAATTCTTCGGTTGCTTTATAACTATGCAGAACTGGTCTGATCTTTGGCTAGCTAAAGGAATTCCGGATTATCTATGTGGACTGTACTCGAAGAAGTGTTTCGGGAATAATGAGTATCGGTATTGGATACATCAGGAGTTGCAAGAGGTATGTTTTTTATTTATTTACTAGAAGCGCCCTCGCGGCGTTACCCCCTTAGTGATGGTAAATGATGATGATGAAAAGTAGCCTATAACCTTCTTTAAGAGATAGCTATCAAATGCAGAAATATTTTTTCAAATCCGATTGGTAGTTCCTGAGATTAGCCCGTTCAAACAAACAAACACTTCCGCTTTATTATATTAGTATAGATTATTATAGACTAACGGACGCGCGCGGCTTCGCCCGCCTAGACTACCATTTTTTAATCCCACGGAAACAGTGCATTTTTTCGGGATAAAAAGTAACCTATGTCCTATTCCCGGTCATTATCTATCTACATTTTAAATTTCAGGCAAATCGGTTCTGTGGTTGTCGAGTTATAGAGGAACAAACATACATCCAAACATCCAAACTTTCGCATTTATATACAAGTACATATATAAATATAAAAGTATAAAGTACTCTAACATTATTCAACTTAACATGTTGTTTTCAGGTGATGGGCTATGAAGAACAATATGGGGGTATAGTGCTCGATCCGTGGCAGCCGCCGGCTAGCGGCGCTCGGATAGAAAGCAAAGATTACTTCTACTTCCCCGTTAGAAACGTTCAGACTATGTCGCCGAGGTATATTGAGGTATGTGTTATGGCGAGTTTTTGCGTGCAAACAGACATTCAATGAGCACATTATCTTCTGTCGCGTTCGTCTCCTTGAGATGAGAGTGACAGAGCTACTTCGTGCTCGCTATAATCATATATCTTTCTCATATCTCTCGTTGAATGTCTGTTTGTACGCGAGCGTGTAAACGCGGTATACAATTATCTACCCGCGACATTTCGTGCTACCTATAATAAGATGATATTCCAGAATCCTAACTGTGTATGTCTATTCCAAGTTTCATATAAGTAGATTAGCTGTTGTTGAAACACACCCAAAAATGTAAATGATAATGGAGCCTTGCCAAATGTCAAATTACATCGGTCATCGCTAAGTTTTATAAGGGACTATTAGCAGCGCCCTCGCAGCATTGCCCCCGTAGATATGGTAATGATGATGATGATGAAAAGTAGCCTTTTTTTTTTTTTTTTTTTTTTTTTTTTTTTTTACATTATAGCCTTCCTCAAAAGTTTAGCTATCAAATGCAGAAAGAATTATGCAAATCCGACTGGTAGGTGCTGTGTAAAGTTTAGTTAAGAAAGTGTATAAAACAAACCACAACTCGACACCAACTCTTGAAACGATCTACTTGATCTAGTCTTTTTTCCCCTCAGATAATGCGGAAAAAGTCCCACCTTGTCCTAAGGATGCTTGAACAGCGTATCGGTCAAGAGCTGCTCCTACAGGTCTTCAACAAACAGCTGTCTCTCGCAACAAACGCAGCGAACACTAAAATAGGCAGCGGAATGTGGGGGCATTTATTACTGTCCACGAACCTGTTCGTGAAAGCTATATTCACAGTGACGGGGAAGGATATGGCTGTGTTTGTGGATCAGTGGGTCCGGACGAGCGGACACGCTAAGTTTCAGTTGACATCCGTTTTCAATCGGAAAAGGTGAGTAAACGGGCTGGTGAAAAAAACTTCTCAAATATTCTTCTTTTTATCTCAACCTTTTATGAACCCAATGCTGAGTAAAAGTCCCTTCACTTTCTGTTGCCAAATTTCTTGATTTTGTTTAGCAAATCTTTAAAATCTTAATTACATAAAACAAAGTCGGGTTTATAGCACTATTTATAACTCGAAAGATTGCCTCCTGGCACTGTATAAATCATCTAGTAAAGATGTAAAGGCCTAAGTTTTTATAACTCAAGGACAGCTGAACCGATTTTTATGATGTTTGATTCGTTGGAATTGTGTTCGCCCCGAATAGCAGAATAACGATTGAAACATCGGTTAATTTCACGAAAAAATATGTCTCATAAGCTTGGTATGAAACGACTTTTTTGATGATAATATCTTAAATTAATATTATGAGGGTTTGGTTGAAGTTTAGTATTGTTTTAGTATTAATATTAATATTGTATCATGACGTGGTTAGAGTGTGATTTTGATAGAGGTGTGCCTGAAACCTAAACATGTCAAGGAACAAATTCACCAATAGTACTTATAGCTGCACTGACTGAATCCAGGAAAAATAAATGATACTATTGGCGCATTTGACTGGCCTCTTAGCTCAGTTGGTAGTAGCTCTGCCTTCTGCGCTGTAGGTCGTGGGTTCGATTCCCGTCCAGGACAAACATTTGTGTGATGAACATAGATGTTTGTTCTGTGTTCTGTGTCTTGGTGTTATAAAGTATTATAAGTATGTATTTACATAAAAAAGTACCTATATAAGTATTCTATCAGTTATCTGGTTCCCATAGTACAAGCTTTGTTTAGTTTAGGGCTAGATGGTGCTGTGTGCAATGTCCAGCAATAATATACGTAGGTATATTTATATTTATATTCTTTTTCCCCGTGCATCAGTTGTAATTCGTCTTACACTTTGGCTTGCTACTACAACTTTACTCTCCTCAGAAATACAGTGGAACTAGAAATCCGTCAAGACTGCGTCCACGAGCGAGGCATTAGGAAATACGTCGGGCCCTTGCTTGTTCAATTACAAGAGTTGGACGGAACGTTTAAACACACCCTACAGATCGAGAACACAGTGGTTAAATCCGATATAACGTGTCACAGTAAGAGCAGAAGGAATAAGAAGAAGAAGATTCCACTTTGTACAGGCGAAGAGGTTGATATGGATTTGTCTGCTATGGAGTAAGTTGGACTTATTGAAATTAAAAAAAAAATATGTGCTATTGTATAAATAACACCATTGAACAAGCCAGCTCGAAGCGACTCCGTTTAAGCTTGGGCAAAAATGTATGTCCGGTTGGTGGATGTCCGGCTATTTTCCTCTAGAGGCCGCATTTCTCAACCGATGACTTACTTATAATTTTTTTTTATTGATTCAGATTTATCGAAATTTTTCAAAATAGCGGCAGAGGGTTGAAAACGTAAGAAATATTAAATTCCTGCCATTTCAAACATGTTCAAAAATGTCGCAAATCTTTTTTGTTACCCTTTTTTGGCCGAAAAACTTATTCATCCGATAAACTTCAAGGGGTCTGGGGTGTGAGGGGATGGAAAATAATGAAAACTCGCGAGGGCCACAGTTCACAGCCTCTTGTCACACTACCACACTATCACATCACACTATCACATTAATCACATTATCACATTAATCACACTAATTAATATTATAAATCCGAAAGTTTGGATGTTTGGATGTATGTTTGTTCCTCTATAACTCGACAACCACTGAACCGATTTGGCTGAAATTTAAAAGATAGATAGATAACGATCGAAAATAGGACATAGGATCTTTTTATCCGGGTACAACACGAGCGAAGACGCGGGCGGGAGCTAGTTTGTAATTAAACTTCTTTACAGCGATTCACCAGTACTATGGATTCGCCTCGACCCAGAAATGTCGCTACTCCGTAGTACCGTGATATCCCAGCCAGATTACCAGTGGCAGTACCAGTTACGTCACGAGCGTGACGTCACAGCACAAAGCGAGGCTATCGACGCGTTACACAACTACCCCGAACCGGCGACAAGGAAAGCCTTGACGGACACCATTGAGAACGAGCAGACCTTTTACAAGATTAGATGCAGGGCGGCGCATTGTTTGACTAAGGTAGTTTAAGATGTTTTTGTATCTTTTGCACATTTATCTTGAAAGATAGATACATTTTGGCACACAGACATCGCACGGGATAGCCTAGTGTAATGGTGGATTCAGACGCTCGCGTGCAAACAGACATTAAACGGGCCATTTATCTTCTGTCGCGTTCGGTCTCCTTGAAATGAGAGCGACAGAGCCACTTCGCTCTAATCATATTTTTGTCTCGTTGAAAGTTTGTTTGCACGCGCGGGTGTGAACGCCGCATGAGTATCAGGACTACATATTTTTAGTTTCCCATTTCATTCTACCTATAGTTCTGTGGCGCAGGCGAAGGCCCGCTTGAAACACAGAAGGTTGCGGATTCGATTCCCGCCGCGAGGCCGCGAGGCAAATATTTGTCTCGCTCGGGTCTAGGTGATTTTCTATGTATGACAAGTACTTATGTATTTACAAAAAAAAGTAGTATAACAGTCATGTAGTTCCCATAACACAAGCTTTGCTTACTTTGGGTCTAGAATCTAGATGATGCTGTGTAATATGTCATTTGACATAAGAGTGACAAGAAAAAAAATCAAGCCTTGCTAAAATGACAGGTGGCGAACGCAATGATCAGTTCGTGGGCCGGTCCGCCCGCCATGCTGACGATATTCCGCAAAATGTTCGGTTCATTCGCGGCGCCGCATATCATCAAACAGAACAGCTTCGATAACTTGCAGCATTACTTCTTGCAGAAGACTATACCGGTGGCTATGGCAGGTATGTTATAATTTGAATCATCTCCGTGAATTTCTTAAAATCTATAGAATATGTCAAGAAGCGTTTCCCGGATGAGTTAATTTTCCCAAAACTTTCGTTCGTAGAAACTTTGTACTGACAATTTTAATGAAATTAGCCCAATCTGAAGTGATAATTTGATGACTTTAAATTGATTATAATTTTTTTAGATTTGTCCAGCTAGAGATTTAGCGTTCTATTTGTAACTTTTGAAGATTGAGGAATTCTTTTTATGCTTTTCCCTAACTACTAGTTTTTTTTGTATTCGAGATTTAGCGTTCCATTTGGAAATGAAGATTGAGGAATTCTTTTTCTGCTTTTCCCTAACTACTAGTTTTTTTTGTACTCGGTTAACTAAAATTGTACCCTTGTCGAATAAGCTGTTCACAAATTCAACTTTATTGACATTGTACTAGTTTCATTATAATTAATATTGTAGAAAAAACCCTTTTTTTAATGGCGAATCTCTATCAAATCTTTCATTTAGTTTCAATAAATCTTCTTATTCCATTTTCAATTTTTTTTTCTAAGGCCTTCGGAACATCCACGGTATCTGTCCTCCGGAAGTAGTAAGGTTTCTACTAGACTTGTTCAAGTACAATGATAATTCGAAGAACCATTTCTCCGATAACTACTACAAGGCGGCGTTGGTTGACGCCTTGGCTGCTACCATCACGCCGGTTATATCGGTTTTACAACCAGTAAGTACATTATTCTACTTTTTGGAAAATGACACACAAAAGGCGATGCGAATTTGTCCTATAGAACAATTAGAGAAATAAAAGTATTAAGTACCTACATGTTCCGTAGTTCAAAATAGAAAAAAAATCTTATTCTGACCGGTGACGTTATGTTCTATAGAACATTTGGGAACTACTTAAACTTTGTATACCTAAAATTAGACAATTAATTAAAACATTGAAAACAGTTGCCCGGAAAATTGGGAAATATAGGAAAAATGGAAATCGGTTGTTTAAATTCAACATTTAGACAATATATCTGTTGGTACAGCTATTAACAAACAGATTGTATTTTTAACCCTCGACGAAAATGAGGGGTGTCATAAGTTTGTAGTGTGTATCCGTGTCTGTCTGTGACATCATAGCTCCTAAACGGATGAACCGATTTCAATTTTTTTTTAAAGGTTTCTCTGTCGCGAACGTTCTTAGCTATGTCATATGAAAATCTGTTCAACCGTTTGAAGTTTATGAAGGGATATTTAGGAGAATTTTTTTTTATTTGATTGTTATATTTTACCTCACAGGGCGCACCAATAACAGCCGACTCGTTGTCAGCGGACACAAAACTAGTCCTAGAAGAGATAACTCGAGTGCTTAACTTAGAGAAAGTGCTGCCGTGCTACAAAAACACAATCACAGTCAGTTGCTTACGTGCTATTAGACGATTGCAACAATGCGGCCATTTGCCCAGCACGCCGACTATATTCAGAGCTTACGCGCAATATGGACAGTATATTGGTGAGTTATCATGCCACTGGTAGTTTTTTGGTCATTTCTGCAATGTGGTGAAAGTTCTACTGTTCTATAAGATCACGGATCCCGACCAACATTCCATTCTTTATTCCCCATCCAAAGGTTGCCTGGTAGAGATCGCTTCTTAGCGATAAGGTCGCCCATTGTACATTGTTACTTCGTTGTGTTGTTTTATAGTTTAAGGTCTGCAATAAATAATTTTCATTCATTTATTCATTCACGGTCAGTTGCTTTTACCCGATAAGACGGTTGTAGCAATGCGGTCATTTTCATAGCTTACGCGCAACATGGACAGTATATTGGTGAGTTATTATGCAATTGGTTCTTTCTTGGTAATTTCTTCAACGTAGAGAAAGTTCCACACAATATCTGAGCGACAGAACTCTGCTCGGGTGAAAATAGAGAAAATGACTTTTCCCAGATATGATCAGCTAGATCGTTTTTTCGCCCCCGTAAACCCCTACATTGCAGACATCATCGAAATCGTCAGAGCCGTTTTTGAGAACATGAATACAAATAAACAAATAGATATAAGATAAAGATTATCTTCGACTAGCCGGCTTATAGACCCGTTGAGCATTCTAGCGGTTTCCGAGGTCGGCTCCGCTAGACAGACAATTCTTGCTGACACTTAAAAACATTTGTTACAGATGTCCGTATCGCGGCATTAGAATGTCTAGTAGGGTTCGTACGAGTAGACGGCAAGGCGGAGGACCTGTCCTCCCTACTCACTACTGTTGAGAGTGACCCGGACCCAGGAGTCAGGCACGGATTAGCTCGACTCATGATCAATATGCCTCCGTTTGAGCGCGCTCAGAGGCATAGGTTGGACACGGAATCTGTTGTACACAGGTATGTATGACTCATGATTAATATGCCTCCGTTTGGACATAGGTTGGACACGGAATCTGTTGTACACAGGTACCTATGTATGACTCATGATTAATATGCCTCCGTCTGGACATAGGTTGGACACGGAATCTGTTGTACACAGGTATATATGTATGTAGGATGGTACACAGTATGTATATTTTTTTCGGCCCACCTGATGGTAAGCGGTTACCGTAGCCTATGGATGCCTGTGACACCAGAGGAGTCACACTCGCGCTGCTCACTCTTTAAGTGGAGCTTATCATTGAAAATGACAGTTAATGTCAATAATAAGCACCACTTAAACTAAGTATCGTTTCAGTATTTAGGTGTTAGCAAGCTACGCCACGAGCGCTACACAGTTTGTAAAAAAATAATAAATTAAAATAATTGGTCCTCTGTAAAGAAAAGTGTCCACTGGCAATAAATCTTGCACAAGTTAAGTTACGCAAGTGACTTCCAACGTGTAAACGCTCGCGCAAGTGGACTTTGCAAGTTTTAATGACTTATCGACATTGCTGCAAATCCCACGTGTAAGCAAATAGAAAAATTTCAGTCAGTGGAAACTAGTCAATTGACTTCTGCAAAAAGTTGCGGAAGTTATGCCAGTGGACACTTTGCTTTACAAATATTCTTTCTTTCAGACTTTGGAGCAACATAAACAGCCTACTATCAAATGACGCACGACTCCGCTGTGATTTAGTAGATCTCTACTACACATTATACGGCCTGAAGCGACCAATCTGCGTGCCTATAGTAGAGATACAGGCCATGATGAAACAGATGCACCATAAAGAGAGAGAGAAGGTCGAGAGAGAGAGGGAGAGAGAGCGGGAGAGGGAGAGGGAAAGGGATAGACCGAAGGAGGAGCTGACTGTTCCTTTACCGGCTATAAAGCAGGAGATTGTTGATGATGTGAGTGAATACTCAATACCTACTCAATACATTTATTGCTGTCACGTGGTTTTATACATAGTTGTTATAGATGGTAGGTAGTTAGTTTTTTATAAGTAGGTAAGTACTTATAGTTAAATGAGATGGGCTTGTAATCTGTCACTGGAAAGCTACTTTCTAGTCGATGAAGGCATTATGTGAGGTGTTTTCAATATTTTTTATGAAAATAAAAAATTTATGAAAAACCCCCCATTATTTGTTATACTTAAGTATAGAAAGGTTTTTTAATAGATAATTCTTAATTGTCTAAGTTGTGAAAACACTGTCATTTTAAGACTATTCGCAGTCAAACACCCGTATTTATAGACAAGCAATTACTTGCTGCTAAGTAATTTCTCAATGAAGTCATTACTTGAGGATATAAATCTTCATTTGAATATCTTATTCTATAGCCGAGTAATGTATGTAAAAATCAAATGCAAAATGGTCGAGTTCTCAATGCTACAAGTAAAGAAAATGGTGACTATTACTTGGCGAAGAATTCTAACTTTTGACTGTTCTAACTTCAAGAAAATATTAAACTATAGAATAAAAATTATTACTAGAGTAATTACTTTTTACTAAAGTAATCACTTTTACTTGTGACACAGTTTTTAACTTCTGCAGATGTCATCGACTTTCAAGCAATATTTGTATCACCTGTTTATCTGTTCTTAATAAAGATTTAATACATTAAAAAAAAAAACTTGTTTATAAATACGGGTGTAAGATCTAAAGAATGAACTAACTCTTTGTGCTCACTTTTAATTCAGTCATTCATTCTTTACCAATGCAATGAATACCTAGTCAAAGTGTTATTTCTTGTACCTACATACTTTTATATAAAACAATCTCACATTTCATTTCTCAGATTAAATTCGAAGCAGAGATACCGGACTCAGAAATCCAACTCATGCCTCCAGTAGAGCGTCCAATGGAGCCGTTAGACAATCTACCAATACCATTGACCAGTATCAAGGAAGAAGACGTGAAAGTTGATGTCGGATCCATGGCTATGGCCGTGGATATGCCCGTCAGAGTATTTAGTGTAAGTATTTAAAAGAAATCTTAGTCAATAGTCAAATTCATTTATTCAATAAGATCACTTAGGCTGGATTCGGCCAAAACTCAAGTTTTACTTGAGAGTAAACTACTGCTGTTTGAATATTTTGTAAAGTTGACACATTATAACCAGGATAATTTGAATGCACCTAATAATGTTCGGTTGCGCTTTCTTAACAATTGTATTTCGAATTCTGTCGGCTAACGGAATAACTACTCTGGTAGTAAGATGACAGTTTGGTCGAATCTAGCTTTAACCTACTAAGATTATAAAGGCGAAAGTCCGTGTGTGTGTGAAAGTTTCTTACCACATATCCCCATAACTACTAAACCGATTTGATGAAATTTGGAATGTAGATAGTTTAAGTTCTGGAATAACACAGGCTACTTTTTATCCCGGAAAAATGGATGTTTGTTACTCTTTCACGCTAAAACTACTGAACGGATTTTAATGAAACTTAGATTATACATAGTTTATAACCTGGAATAACATATAGGCTACTTTTTATCTGGGTAGGTGTCGTGCAAGTGAAGCCGCGGGCGGAAGCTATTATAGGCCAAGATCTAACATATTCCTAATCTAATCGAAAAAAAGTGTCTTCCGCACCTTGGGAATACAGTCGTCATCATATTTCATTTATTTATTTATTTATTTAAATAATATAATTTTTATATTTTAACTGCTATCAGAAAGGATCTCTTCTCTCCCAACTTCATAAGGTATGTTACAATAAGGTTGAGCGCACACTTATCTGCGCCGAATTCTCGAAGTACTGCCACATTCGGTCGAATCGGACGATTCGACGCAGGCAGGTGTGTGAGGTTTCATCTCATATAAAGAACTCTAAAATTTGTTTCGGTCGATTTGTTCGGCGCTCGGCGTTCGGCGTTCGGCAAATCTAAAATTGCAGTTATTTTTTTCTTCAAAATACATCTATAGTTTTCTCAGAACAAAACTTTCTAACTACAAAAGAAAGGTAGCTAGCCTGAAGTGCCCAAAAATTTGCCACACCCTGTAGGTATCTATCGTGCCTATGATATGAAAACATTCTTAGACATTGTGAAAGGTCCTGAAAACCTAAAGGTCGCTCCACATTCTCGCGAGATTTTTGAGAGAACAACGCGAGAAAAGTGTGCAGCCTTGGACATCGTTCTCGCCGGTTTCTCGCCTCGTTCTCCGAATTTTGTCGGTTTTTGTCGCGAGACAAAGGAAAGCGCAAACAGACTTCGCAAGATTCTCGTGAGAAGTGTGGAGTTTAAAGAACTGAGAATCTGTGATTCTGTTTCTGATATGCTCCTTGATTTTCTACGTACGGGTATCTTTGATAGCGACCAAAATTGGTCTCAAACTCTCAAATGATAGTTTAGTGACCACGCAAGTAGCTCTGCCACTCTCATCTCAACGAGACCGAACGCGACAAAAGATACCTACGCGATCGTTTTGACAGTTTGAGAGCAATTTGAGGTCTGAGACAAGACAATCAGCCATTCTAAATAAAGATTTTATTCACAGCAAGACGATACGAAACGTGAGTTTATATCGGATAATGCGGCACCATTGCCGGGCATACCGGGCTCGTCGGGGCCTATTGGCTTCGAGCCGGGCATGTTCAGGCATGGCGGGCAGGAAGACATGGGCGCACCTAAGGTAAGATTATTCTTATGAAATAATCCTACTAATATTATAAAGGCGTCCGTGTGTGTGTGTGTGAATGTGTGTTACCACGTATCTCCAACCGATTTTGATGAGGAATGTAGATAGTTTAGGTTCTGGAATAACACAGGCTACTTTTTATCCCGGAAAAGTGTACGGTTTCCCGTAAAATAAAAAAATAGTAGCGCGGGCGAGCCGCGGGCGTTCGCTAGTAAACTAATATAAAACATGGAAACATTCCTTTGCACTGTAAATTTGCTGTAAAGTTTACAGGAATTAGCCACATCTTGTTAGTTACTATCAAATCAAATCATACGTCATACAAATATTGTACTATAAAAGACAGACTATACTTAGCAGAACTTTATTGCTTGATAATTTGTGTAAATTATAAATGTATGCTTTGTCATGCATGAGATAAACAGAACTAATAAATGTTAAATTATTATTATGGAATGGCAAAAACACTTACATTACGTATGCAGGAACCTTTACATTTTATATTTCATAGACATGATAAAATATCATATTTTACCCGTCAAACTCAAAATTGTTTTAATCAAGTAAGTAATTCAAAACACTTAAAATAATTTTATATGGTTGTAGTGGTTGTATTTAATAGCGTTAATATAATAGAGTTGAGTCATTTTGATTGATCCCGAACTATTTTACGTCTAAATAATAAAAAAGACCAACCAGATAAAATAAACACAATTTCAGGCAAAGAAGAAGAAAAAAGACAAAAAGAAGCACAAACACAAGCATAAACACAAACACAGCAAGGACAAATTATTCAAGGAACATCGGGATAAATCGCGACCGCCTTCAAGTACTGATCATCTAAGGATTAAGGATGAAACTAGAGAGACGCTCAGTTCTTTCAGCTCCAGTCAGAGTCCATCTGAAGGCATGGATCTATCTTCTATGCCTAGTAATATGAGCTTCTAACGAGCCAACTGTATTGTACACTCATTAAAAAAAATTGAGGATAAGGTCGGCCAGAGACGTCCGATTTTTTAAGTAAAACTTCTTTACGCACGCTTAACTTGGGAGAAAAGTGTGATCGGGCGATACTTTGTCTTCGGCTCTTGTACCTTAACTTACAGAATAATTAATTTTTACATTTAATAAGTAATAGATGTGACAAGTTGGAATAGTTTAAAGATAGAATAAAATATGTTAAGAATATGATAAGTAATTATAATGTAAGTAAATTTTTATAACTACAACCGTTTATTATTTTGCAATTCGAAACCTTTAAAATAAAAGTTGATCAGTACTATCCTATTAAACGAGCAATATTTGTAATGGATTTCGATGAATTTTGCAATGTTAGTGTTTACGGGGGTGAAAAATCGATCTAGCTGGGTCACTTATCTGGGAAAATTCATTTTCTCAATATAGTTCGTAACTTACTAGGTACCTATGAAAGAGACGAAGACCAAAATACGAAAGAGAATTCATTATCTTTCTACATTGGAAACATCTCTATACATTGTCTTTCACCTAGTCCATAGGTTCTCAACGTGGGCGATAACGCCCCCCTGTGGGCGTTTGAGACTTTCAGGGGGGCAGTAGAAGACCCAGAGAAAATTGGGGGGCGTTGAGATGAAGCAGAGGGGGCGATAATGATGATAGATAATGACAACGTTACCACGTTAGAGAAAATGTTGTGCCGACCCAACCTAGTTGGAAAAGGGCAAGCAAATGATGATGATGAATGATACTACCTACGTTGCTACAATAATAATTATAATTGATTATAAAACTTCGAGATAGGGAAGGTCGCTTTGTTTGCTTGGTTTGGAGCTCGCTTTTCTCGCATCTAGCTTCATGAGTAGGTATAATACGAGCAAAGTGAGTTATGTCTGACCACAGAATAGAAACCGACAAGCAGCGAGCCTTTCTATGAGCACCGCAAACAAAATCAAGTGTCACATGTTACATTTGTCTTAAAAAATTTGGCTCGCTGCGCTCGCATTTAACTTTATAAACTAGTAGTTCGCCCCGAACTGAGATCTCGCGCACCGTAGATGGCTTACATTTGGACTTTCTTCTGACTACCCCTATAATTTCAAGTGCTACTACTGCCGAGCATGCCTATTGCGCTAGCTCTTCATGGTAAAAAATACTTGCATGCATGCAATACATAATGTTGTGTCTAATTTTTCATTTATTTCATATTTTTTATGAATTCTCGTCGTATTTCTAAAAGTATACGTCCTAGAATAAAAATAATAACTATTTTGGAATGTACAAATAAAGACCTTTCATTTGACACCCCACTCAATATATTTGTTTACTTAACTTTTTTTACCCCAATTATTTTCATTCTTTATCAAATTTTTTTTTTATCACGAAAATAAATCAAGTAGCATCTAAAATCATTGCAAACCAAACCGCAATGATGCCACTCTCTTTTTAAGACCGACCAGTCAATGAGCTACGAAGACATCGAAACTCTATGAAACGGGAGCTCTTGCAGCTCTGGTTTCGTAGTTTTTGTTCTTTGGTCTTATTTCAAAAACTATATATCCTAGATTAAAAATAAAAACCATTTTGGAATGTACAAAACAAGCCCTTTCGTTTGACACCCCACTCAATATATTTGGGTAACTTAAAAAAAAAATTACCCCCTTGGGAACCTAATATCTTCACAACCCCTTCATCGATTAAGCTCATATGCTCCACCGTAAATTTCCTTACCACAACCTATTGACCTACCAAGTTTCATGCAGATTGGATGAACGGTTCGACAGTTATGCGCGAACAACAATTCGTGAAACATACATACAAACATACAAACATACAAACATACAAAGCAAAATCGCCCAACTTACCACTAAGATCTTCGCTCGCTTCGCTCGCTCGATCGATAAGGTATATTGTGAATAACGTGAGTTAAGCCTAACTACAGAATATAAACCGATAAGCAGCGAGTTTTTCCTTTGAACACCGCAAACAAATCAAGAGTTAGGTACATGTTGCATTTGTCTTAAAAAATTCGGCTCGCTTCGCTCGCATTTAACTTCATTGGTAAGGTATATTGTCTGTAAAGTGAGTAAAGTCTAACCACAGAATAAGAACCGATAAGCAGCGAGTTTTTTTTTTATCACCGCAAACAAAATCAAGTGTCACAATGTTGCATTTGTGTTAAAAAATTGGGCTCGCTTCGCTCGCATTTCACTTCATAAGTAAGGTATATTGCGAGTAAAGTGAGTAAAGTCTAACCACAGAATATGAACCGATAAGCTAGCTTTTCTTTGAAAACCGCAAAAAAAAAATCAAGTGTCACATATTGTATTTGACTTACAAAAATTCGGCTCGCTTCGCTCGCTTGGTTTGAAGCTCAATTCACTCGCATTTTAACTTCATGAGTAGTTAAATATAACTACTCATGAAGTTAAAATGCGAGTGACCAAGCCAAGCGAGCGAAGCGAGCAAAGTGAGTTATGTCAGACTGCAGAATAGGAACTGATAAGCAGCGAGTCTTCGAGCCCCGTAAACTTATGATAAGTTTCAAGTTCGTTAGTACCTGTACCTACTAGGATTTTAACCCCTTTAGGAATTTCGAAAAATCGTCAACTAAATAATTCAAGAATGTGCGGCCCGCAGTGATACCTCACAATGTCCTATGCGGCCCTTGACCAGAAAAGTGTGACGACCATGCCCTAATCACTATCACTAAAGTACCTAAAGTTAAAATTAAGCCACTGTGCTCCAAAAAGGTGTTTAAAATTCGCGACAAATGGTAAGAAAAATAAAAAGTAGGGTAAGATAGGGGGGGGGGCGCTAGAAAAAAAAATATTTTCAAAGTGGGCGGTGGGGAAAATAAGGTTGAGAATCTATGACCTAGTCCATCTCTATATACTGCGACATCCATTCAAAAAATATATTTATTTGTAACTAATACAAAAAACGGATCACAAGCTTAGCTTATAAATAGGCAAGTATTGTATCTAGATTTCTAAACCTCCTAAGGTGTTATATTACAAGCAACCTTAAACTCATGCATGAGGCTTGTGGCTTTCTTGTATCGAATTACTATTATGTTCCAAATCGATACTGTTTACCTACTGTATTCGATTTCATGATTTTTAGTGAAACCGACTGATTATGTAGTCGCATAAATCTTTGTAAAAATTTATGTTTTTTCGTAAAAAATTACAAAAACATTATTTATATTTAGATAAGATTACTACAATAAAGACACTACAGCAGCGTCCTGATAAGTGCACAGAACACTAATATCATTGCCTCCTGATACTGTATAAATCATCTAGTAAAGGTGTAAAGGCCTAAGTTTTTTTTAGATAAATCAAACGTAGGTAACTATGTAAATATAGCTTACACCTTGATGTTACCTACATATTTTTACCTATTTTTTTTACCAATAACTTCGGTCAACTATTGTTGACTGATTCTGAAATTATTTTTCTTTCTAAAAGTATCAAGTCAGGATCTGCCCCCTATTCCCTAACAAAGTTGACATCAATTTGATAGGATCTATGTACTTAGTACATTGTTGTTTTCCTATCATTATGGTGATTACAACGTTATGTCAAAGCAGCAATGTACTGCATAGTGCCTATCAAATTGATATCAACTGAGTTAGGGAATACAGCATCTGACGATGACTTAAAAGTCATCTTTTTGTAAAAATCAACTCTTTTCTTTCGTGCATAAAATTGTCTTGAGATTTTGCGCTGAGAACAAATTTGGTTCAACTCGACTCAATCAATTTATCGGAAGTGTACCTATTAATATTGATTCTTCTACAAGGCCAAGTAATAATTGATAGTTAGTATTAATTTTGACCCACTTTTATTGAAATAAATACTTACTGAATAGTTCTCGCGAACCTATAAATACATCAAACTTGAATAACCTGTTATATTGATATTCATAGGTATTAGGTAAAAATAGTAAGTTAGTATACCAGTTTTTTTATAAAAATCTTGTTTTTATAACATACCTACAACTACATTGTTCTCATACAACATTTCTAACTTATTAATCGTACACCTTATAATATCTTATGGACCAAAAGCATGTTCCTCAAGTATGGTAATTCGTATTGAAAAGTTTTATGGACACGGGATTTTATCGCGTAATTTACCTTATTTACGCGATAAAATCCCGTGTCCATAAAACTTTTCAATATGAATATGAATAGTGATCGCGAAAGTTTAAAAAAGACTATGGTAGGTAATTCGTTTTTGTTTAATTTAATAATATAGTAAGTATGTCAGTTTAGCGACTCTAGCGGAAGTATCTACCTTATTATGTCGTTCAAAATATCGAATCTACCGCATAAAACTAATTATTTTTAAATCCTCGCTTTATCTGAGTTTGAGTTGGCCTCTTGCTCATACGAACTTACTGACATCTAGCTCTCTCGGATTTGAGGAAACAAGCACTCAAACCAACCCTCAGATAAAGATTTCATTGTATCACAATTGTACTAAATGAGAAATAGGTAGGGGAACCTGTTGAACCTCGTCCATTGATATCCCTCGGCCACCAAGGCTTATCTCGTAATCTGTGCGAGTTTTTTTGTTTTTGTCTGTGGTATTATAATCGTCATTGGCCAACACCAACATGAAGCTAGAATCGAAAAACCAGCGTGGAGTGAGTGAGGCATGCGCATTAAAAATATAAAAAAGTGCTCAAAATGAGGGTATTTTTAAGTTTACTTTAAGTTAATTCATATATAACAGTACATACTTACGAGTTAACCATTTCGTGCAATCAAATATAGGTGAAATGGACTTTAGATAGGCATAGATATATCGACCCAAATCAAACTCAAAGTGCATTTTAAAAATTCGTCAATTTAAAATGAGGCAATGTTGTACCTTTGCCACCACTTTTGCTTTGTACTTTGGACATGAGCTAACGTACAAATTTGTATCAAGATATCAAACAGAAAAAAAAAACACCGAAGAAGGTTCAAACAAAGAGAGAAGTCTACCTTGTCCTAAAAGCTGTTAAGTATTTGAACTTTTGTTGATAAATTATTATAATAGGACGCGAAAATGATCTTAAGATCACAGAAATTTTAAGAACTTAGTTATTTTGATTATTTTAGCATAACTTAAGATAAAAATTTAAATATATATATATTTTTATCTAAAGTACATACTTTATAAATGTTCTTTCCATTAATAAAAAAAAATCGTTATTTGATTCGATAACATGGTAATTTCATGAAAAAAAACTAGTAAGGTCAAGGTACATCTTGCAGTGACCAAGGTATATCTGGTTTGTTGTACCTTCGACAATTTCCCATTTTTTGTTCAAATCTCTTTAGCTTCTAAAGTATCATTAAAAATACAAAATTTATTTCATTAATATGTAGTCAAATAGTGTATCTTTACATGTGTCCATATTTGGTAAACCTAATTCCAATCTTTATACACAAAAAAAATTAAATAAGATCGTGTGGCCGAGGTTCAACAGGTTCCCCTATTTATTGATGAAACCTTATCTTTATTTAGCATCTACGCCCCACAATCTTAGTTACATTTGAAGCGACGGCACCGGCAGCTAATGACGCACGTCTTATATTTTAAAACAAAGTTTTCTATTTAATAAAGTGATTTTAAGTTATATCGTGAAAAAGTTGTATAGTTTGGTGCTAAGTGATGGCTCTTCAGAATGGACAATCGAAGAAATTGGATATTGTTGTTGTGGGAGGAGGATTGGTAAGTTTTTTATTTTTTAACCTACCTAGATATTACTAGCACTATACCATAATTCCATTCATAAATTTCGCCACTATCATGTATTGACACGGGCCCTAATATCAGAAGCCCCGATTTACTTATCAATTTAGTTTTGTTCTAAAAATGACATTCCTTAGGCACTGATGTAATAGCAGATTTGATTATTGTTTATTGAACCGTATCTTTGGTCTTTGGGTCCTATCAGCTAATTTATAACCCAAAGATGAACAAGGCCATCGATTTATCAGAGGTCATCCTCCAAACGGAACACAAAATTAAGTGAAGTTCGTATTATTGCCTCAACTCATCAATTATTAGGTCTTGTTTGATTATTATTTATAGCTGAAATATCCTTTAATTTTATTATTTTTATTCCAGGTTGGTTCATTGGAAGCCTTATATCTAGCGAAAAGGGGACATAAAGTACGCCTGTTTGAATATAGGGAAGGTAAGCTTTTACAATCAATATGCCGGTCACTGACATTTATACAAAACGTTTATTACCACACTGAGACTACACATACAGATGTAATTTTTAATAACTTTTAAGTAATTAAGCTAATCTCACTCTTTGACCATCCGTAAAAAATAAAAGTTCGTCTCAGCTAGTAGCTAGCTCTGGTGACGGAGTTTTTAGGCCGCTTGAAGGTCTCTGTCATGGGTTCTGCCACTGGACAGTGAGTTGACGCAATCACACTTAAGTTTATGCAATTTTACATACCAGACATTATTTAACACACGGGAATTACTCACGTAAAAATATCGTCGATTTACATACCAGGATGAAATTTTAAAACTTGTGATCAAAATTTTATTATGCTATCAATATTTGAAAAAGAAACGTAACTAGTTAACTCAGTGTTAACTGTGTAGGTTTCATCTCTGCATTTATATAGGACCATGATTATTAATCACAAACTTATCTTATCCATCACGTTAATTTACGTAAAATAATGAGCTGTGCACCAGGCTATTCTACTCTGTTAAAAACCCTTGTTAAATGTCCCCGAATTTTTTTAACAGGATGAGATAATGATACTCTCATTCCATTCATGAACTAAAACATTATCACAAATGAGTTTGTTTCTATACAGATATTAGGAATACTCCACTAGTGAAAGGAAGGTCTATCAACCTTGCTCTATCTGTCCGCGGCCGCAGAGCATTGAAGGATGTAGGACTAGAGGAGAACTTGATAGAGAAGCATGGCATCCCCATGAGGGCTCGTATGATCCACCGTCCTGATGGCTCTACTTATGCAATACCATACGACGCGAGAACCAACCAGGTAACAAAGAACACAATCCTACTAGTATTATAAATGCGAGAGTGTATGGAAGTTTGGATGTCTGAACGTACCTATAGATGTACTGGATGTTTTTTCTCTTTTACACTAATTTTGATGGACGTCATCATCATCATCATCAGCCTATAGCAGTCCACTGCTGGACATAGGCCTCCCCTAATGAGCGCCATCGCGCCCTGTCTTCAGCTTGACGCATCCAACTTGTGCCGGCAGCCTTTCGCAGATCGTCACTCCACCTGGCAGGCGGGCGTCCTACACTACGTTTGCCGAGACGTGGTCTCCACTCGAGAACTCGTTTACCCCAGCCTTTTGTTTGATGGACGTATTTTAATGAGACTTGCAATAAACATAGTTTATGACCTGGAATAAAAAATAGGCTACTTTTTATCTGGGTAGGTAGCACGTAAGCAAAGCCGCGGGCGGAAGCTAGTAATATTATACATCCGAAAGTTTATGTGTAAGTAATGTTAAATCTTCATGCTTAAAAGACTGAACAAAATCAGAATAGAGTAAGGTCAATGCGGGGAAGTCCGTCTGCGGGGCAAGACCGTACACTGAGCTTTTTGACGAAACTATGCACCCTACGTATGTTTTACCTATATTGGCAAATCAATCATATCCATCTGGTTTCAGCTAGCTCTAATAGATGTTTCTATGTCGCAACAGTTCGCGAAAAAACGTTCACAAACTTTTCGTGTAATTTTAACTCGAATATCGAGATAGACATGTGGTGACAAAAACGAATATTTTAAATATAAAGAGTGAAGTTGTCGGATTTAATTATTCTAAGAGTTTTTTAATAATATTGCCCCCTCCTATTTCTCTTATCGAATTTCAAAAGAACGCCATATCTTCTGAGATAATCGCATCCAAAAATATCTACCTTCAAAAAGTTCAAGTTGGGAAGTCCGTCTACTTTACGCGGGGCAAGACCGGCATATGCCGGGCTTGCCTCAAATCAGAAATCGTAAACCTTTTTATTCCAAATATATTGGATATGACCTCTTGATGACCTTTTGACCTCACATGACCCCTTGACCTGTCATGACCCCTTGATCGTGTCTTTTATTTCTTTAAAATTAGTAATAACTGTTCCTTATTTTCTTTCTATTATCTTGTATGGTTTGGCCCTGCAATAAATTATGATATAGTAGAGTAGAGGGTTGACTATCATAATAGGTGTTAAACTACATAACCAGAAAGTCTTTACTTACTTATAATTTTTTTTCTGTTTTTAGATAAGTACCTAGTCCCTACTATTAGATAGGTATACACATAAAAATCACAAACCTAGTAAAATACTTTAAAATTGGCGATTGCTTGCTCTAGTAGATTGTTATTGTGCTGCTTAGATTTTTAAATTTACTTAAGTACTAAATATTTTTTTTTAATTTACTCAGGTACCTACTTTACCTACCTACTTTAATAATTTTAATATGTTGAAATAAGAATAAAGTGATTAACAAAAAAAATCACAAGTATTCATATCCCACGGGAACCGTGCATTTTTCTTACAATAATAACATTATTTTTATAGAAATAATGTTTCTTTAGAATGTTTAATAAGAAACATAATGGTTCTTAGTTTGAAAGTAAGTCCCTACCAAAGGATTGGATGCTTTGGTAGGGGCTTACTTTCAAGAAAATGTTGCAAAAATGTTCACCACCCCTGAATCCTAAAATGTGACGGACTTACCCCGTTTTACACATTTTTGACAATATCTTTGGATTGGGACCTTATTTCGAATCGTTGAAGACATAACATTCATTGTTAAGATGTAATACATGGTGTGAGTTACTTTAGACTCTTCTAAACATCTCCTGTCGCCTACAATAACTCCTAGACGGACTTCCCTCATTTAGCCGGGGAAGACCGTCTACTGCCCGAGTTTTAAAAAACCTCCGATTTTATTGTTAATTTTATATAGTTTTAAAGGTTTTAAAGCTTTTTCTGATTCTGGGATAAATTTGCTAACGATAAATATCTTTAACTTTACAGAAAAATGCATAGTGACTGAGATATGATCAATCAAACTGAACTTTGAAAAAAGTATGCCGGTCTTCCCCGCATTGACCTTATAGATGAAACTAAGCATATTCCTTGTTAGACTATTTGCCCTTACATGTAAATTTCTGCAACAACTATTTTATTAATAACCATTTAAACCATAAGTAACACCATGTTAGGTATGTGACTCATTAAAGCGCTTCTGAATGAAACAATGAGGACGACAGTGATGAATTTTAATGTATTCCACGGTAGATAACTAAGTACCTACTTATAAGAAAATATGTAAAGAATGTGTAAATGAAGGTGTGTAAAGAGAAATTACTAGAAAGATAAGGGATAGAGGAATATAGAGAGAGGAGTCGGTTAAGGCAGATTTCGGTCACTTCTTTGATAATAATAAGTATTGTTTGTTGCAGTGTATTTATTCTGTTGGTCGAAATTATTTGAACAATCAACTGCTTCAAGGTAAGTGGCATAAAGGAGATTGACCATTTTTGTATGGACGTTGGACCAAGTGCTGCCCAACATTGAATCATAGTGCATAATGTTCCTTTGACTAATACTAGTCTGTAACAAAAAGCGCTTCAGAATCTATCCGAGGAGTACTGAGAAAAAAATATATAAGTATAGGGTGAATTTTTGAGACGGGACAGTAGGGCAGCTACCTTAACCGTTGTAGCTAGAGGAAAACGTTGTTAGGAGACTATCCTTAGTTTTTGAAGATATTTCGACCTGCATCCTCTGATTTTGAAAAAAATGTACAGTCAGCGAGAAAATGGGCAATTTACACAAAAACTTTTTTTGATGCCAATCGATCCTGTTTCATCTAAGAATTAAAAGGCTCTATCGAACCAACTGAGGTGAGAGTACTAGAAAAGTCAAAAAACGCTAAAATGTATTTCTGAGACAAGACAGTAAGGGCTACCTTAACCGCTGTAGCTAGAGGAACGCTTTCTTAGGAGACTATCCTTAGTTTTTGAAGATATTTCGGCCTGCTTTCACAGATTTTGAGAAAAATGTACAGTCAGCGAGAAAATGGGCAATTTACACAAAAACTTTTTTTGATTCCAATCGATCCTGTTTCATTTATGGATTAAAAGGCTCTATCGAACCAACCGAAGTTATAGTACTAGAAAAGTCAGAAAAAGCTAAAATGTATTTCTGAGACAAGACAGTAAGGGCTACCTTAACCGCTGTAACTAGAGGAAAACGTTCTTAGGAGACTATCCTTAGTTTTAGAAGATATTTCGACTTGCATTCACAGATTTTGAAAAAAATGTACAGTCAGCGAGAAAATGGGCAATTTACACAAAAACTTTTTTTGATGCCAATCGATCCTGTTTCATCTAAGAATTAAAAGGCTCTATAAAACCAACTGAGGTGAGAGTACTAGAAAAGTCAGAAACTGCTAAAATTTATTTTTGAGACGGAGCAGTAAGGCCACTACCTTAACCGTTGTAGCTACAGGAAAACGTTCTTAGGAGACTACCCTTACTTTTGAAGATATTTCGACAAAATGATGAAAAATGATGGCAAATGACAAATGACAAAAGATTTCGTACGAAATGTATAATCAAAGTTTTTTGCATTTTCTGATTTTTAGTACTCTTGCCTCAGTTGGTCCAATAGAGTCTTTTAATCCTTAGATGAAACAGGATCGATTGGCATCAATAAAAGTTTTTGTGTAAATTGCCCATTTTCTCGCTGACTGTACTTGTTTTTAAATCTGTGAATGCAGGTCAAAATATCTTCAAAAACTAAGGATAGTCTCCTAAGAACGTTTTCCTCTAGCTACAGCGGTTAAGGTAGCCCTTACTGTCTTGTCTCAGAAATACATTTTAGCGTTTTTTGACTTTTCTAGTACTCTCACCTCAGTTGGTTCGATAGAGTTTTTAATCCTTAGATGAAACAGGATCCATTGGCATCAAAAAATGTTTTTGTGTAAATTGCCCATTTTCTCGCTGACTGTACATTTTTTTCAAAATCAGAGGATGCAGGTCCAAATATCTTCAAAGGTTAGGGAAAGTCTTCTAAGAACGTTTTCCTCTAGCTACAACGGTTAAGGTAGCTGCCCTACTGCCCCGTCTCAAAAATTCACCCGTATGAACCCGTGGATGTTTTTTTTTTAAATATTATTTTTTTAATATCTCTTCATGTAAGGAAAAAAATAAAGGTATACCCATGCCTGGGCAGCATTTGGTCCAAAATGGTCAATATCCTTTTTCGAAATACCTGCTTGTTTGTCTGTATTGTGATCTCATTTTCGTTCTTCAATAGAATGACATTAGTTCCACATTAACATTAGCATTATTTAGCCATCACCAGAAATAATTCTTGAAAAATATATCTACTACCTACTCGAAATAAATCTAAATTAAATTACTAGCTAAATGTTGTAAATAGTGGTAATTTAACTTTTAGTTTTGTGTAGGTGAAATGGCTTTCAGATCAGCCAGCGTAATCTTACTAATATTATAAATGTGAAAGTTTAGATGTTTGGATGGATTTTTGTTACTCAATCATGCCAGAACGCCTGAACGAATATGGATTAAATTTAGCACAGAAATAGATTACAGTCTGGAATAACACATAGGCTACTTTTCATCCCGGAAAAACGCACGTGGGAGAAAAAAATAGTACACGCGGGCGAAGCCGCGGGCGCTCGCTAGTGTATTATATTGGGCACAGTACCTATGATTTCATGTAAAAGTAGGGGCCGGTGATTTGCTAAGATCTACTTATTCAATTACGAGTAGATTTCAGATTTAAAGAACATTTGTTATTATCATAATAGGCTATGGTCACAAAGATTAAAAATTCAAATACTAAATCAAATTCATTTAAGTACCTACTTACCTACTTTATAATAATTCCTATCACTTACAAACTTATTCAAATGGTATCCCTTGTAAACAGATCGGATCAGCGGATCCAAATGAAAATTGGAAACTGAGTTTCTAATTGAATTTACAGAATCGGAAAACTACGGGAATGTCGAAAGATTCTTTTGTCACAAACTTTGTGAGGCGAACTTGAGAACAGGGTCACTGAAGTTTTTCAAGTGAGTTTAGTACATTATTATTTATTTTAGACTTATAAGCAGCCTATATTTATGAGAAATTATCGTTTATTTTTAGCGTCAATTCACACGTGCGACTACTACACCACGTCGCAGCGACAAAATGTGGTCCAGCTGTGGTTGCGTGTGAATTGTGTCGCAGCGACTTTTTGCAGTTGCGTTGTGGTACCGACAAAATGTCAATGTGGCAGGCGCCAGCTAGGCGCGCGCTGTTGATGACGTCATGTCGTTGCGATGTGGTTGCGATGTGGTTGCGATGTGGTCGTATTACACAGGTGGTCGATAACAACGACAAAATGTGGTACGTGTGAATTGGAAATTCATTTTCAATACAAATATACGCCCGACCACGTCGCGTCGTTGTTGTGTGGTTGTCGGTGTCGTGTGGTTGTGGTACGTCTGAATTGGCACTTAGATTCATTCACTGTTCACCTTGACTCCAAGTTTCAATTAGGTACTTATAACAAAATTATTTTTAAGAATCCAATTCCAAATGTTTATTACTACCTACGTGAATTTCATTTTTGACACAAATTACGGATTACATTGCTCCCTTTCGTCAATGTGTCAAAATGTTATTAGTAAAAGTCTGTGGTAATAAAAGTAAATAAGTAACTAAGTTCGTATGAGCAAGTGGCCAACTCTGG
This sequence comes from Camptogramma bilineatum, assembly GCA_958496255.1. Classification (NCBI taxonomy): domain Eukaryota; kingdom Metazoa; phylum Arthropoda; class Insecta; order Lepidoptera; family Geometridae; genus Camptogramma; species Camptogramma bilineatum. Next base: position 13,264,651 of record OY292456.1, read on the forward strand.
TGACGGAGTTTTTAGGCCGCCTAAACGCCTCCGTCAATTTTATTAGTAGGTACTTAGGTAAATGTTTTGAAAATTAATGATATTAACTCGTATTCAATTGATAAAACGCCGAGTTTAAATGTACTTTTTTATTTTTTTGTTACAAAAACATTGTCAGCACTGAAACAAAAGAAGATGTAACGATAAAAGCAGACTTGGTGATCGGTGCCGACGGAGCCTTCTCAGCCGTCCGCAATTCTATGATGAAGCAGCCACTCTTCGACTACAGTCAGAAGTATATCGAACATGGCTACCTGGAGCTATGTATACCGGCCGATGAAAATGGAGGAGTAAGTCTTCAAATATTATAACAACAGTAACGTAATTTTTCTTTAGATTCTTCCTTTAACTAGGCCAAAAGGAATTCCCTTGTCGATGCATATCTAAATATTCTAGAGTTTTATTTTTTATTTTTTTGTCGATAAACCTTTCTTTAGCTACAATCTCACCTGATGGTAAGCGACGATGTGGCTGACGATGGATCACAAAGGTCTAGAAGACACTTATTCACTCTTGACTTGAAGAGACCTGATATAGTGTTCGCGTGCTCACTTATTTACTGAATCTAATTAGTATATTTTATTTTACGAACTTTCCAAAAATTACTATACCATAATATCTCCACAATAAAACACAACATCGAAAGAACTTGACCCAGCAAAAGTATATAGAAATGTATCCTCAAATCAGCGAGCCACATTTTCTCGTAATGAACTTTTCGCAACTGTTGAGGACGGGGATTATTCTTACGATAGATTTCGTCCAAATGCTTTTCCACTATACCAGACTCATACATTCTCAGTGCGTAACTTTGAAACTTGTCTCTCAAAGGGAAGCCTCTGTCGAAATACATGGCGACAGGTAGATTGATCGAAAATGTCCAAGTGTCCAACAATGATGTGCCTTTTTCATTTATGTATTTATACTTGTGTAGTTTATATATGAAACCTAAATCTATCGAATATGATTTCTTCTTCGTCGCGACATAGTTTAAAGCGGTGTCCGCGAATCTGCATTCTGAATTATTACTTCCTTCGGGTAGACGCTGGTGATATGCATAGAGGTAATACGTTAGTGTCGATACGCTTATGCATGGCTCGAATGGTAATTCCCGCAGCCGATCCACGCTTATATGTCTCTTGTTCTCTTTTCGTCCCGTCAGCAAACTGTACAACTCTGTGTTATAAAAGTTGCACATGAAGAATGTGAACCAGATCCAGAAAAACATCACCGTTTTATATCGCTTATCCTTAGATAGTTTAGAACTTGTGTTCAGAAAGAGATATCCCCATAACTTTAGTGTCATGGAATTTAGGTTTTTATTTCTTCTCAAAAACAGCCTTTGCTTCATCGTGCTTGTGAGTGCAACTAGGCAGAATGCCATTACTATTAGGAACCAAGTCACTTTGCTGAACACCTTATAAATATCTTTCCAAACCTCTTCGCCGGGAGATGGGGTAAACACGTTGAATGTCTCGTAGTTGTATCCCCAAATATAATCGAATAGCAAGACTCTGTTTCTTATCAAAATGAATCCTCCTGCTGCTACGTCCGCTTCTTTATTTTGCAAGGAAGATAGTAATCCAGTTGCAGTATGGTTTGGTAATATCACCCCATAGCCGTGCTCGCGTTTCTTTAATAGGTATTTGAGTTTAATTCCTTCCGTTTCTGCTATGGTTTCTAAAAGTAGCTGTTCCAGTCCTTGTAAAGGTTCCCCTTTATCGTTGAAATGGCTTTTCTCAAATATAAAGTTAGGTATGCTTTGAGTTGCTGCTATCACTACTGCGCAATTCCTTAGGCTGTATATCTTATCACGAATCCATTCTAAATTTGCTATGTCGCTGCAGTCTCCGATTTTAACCACCTTTACTATCTTTCCGCAATTATTGTCTTTAAATGGAAAGTATGTGTTAATTACTAGTTTATTATCTCTGTTTCTGATGAGTATCACATCATAAACATTATGCTGTATCAATGTATTAAACACGTTATCCACTTCGTTTTCTTCTAGCGTTTTCAATTCTATAATAAATCGGCCTCTTGGGTTCCAAAATAGATCGTTAGTGATGGTCAAAATACCTTCTGAAAATTCTACCACATCTTCAGCTCTTATGACGTACACTGGAGTGGGAATGTACCAATCTTCGTCGTAGAATGTTCTTGTGATAAAACTATAACACTCTTTATCTCTTTTAAGAAACTTTATGAGTTCATCGTTTGTTCTCGAATCAACCAGAGACATGAGGGTTCGACAAGGAAAGTACTTTCTTATAACAGATGCTAAACATTCTGTTGTTCTGGAATTAGCATTTTTCACGCAGAATTTATCAGTTACACTGTATTGACAATAAATACTCTTTATTATTAGTAAATGCACTGCTATCTTCAATATCATCGTGCAAGTTGGCTTTTAAACTGTTGGTTTACACTTTTATGTGTTAAGAATTCATTAATCAGAAATGATAATGACAGTAAATGATACGAAAGGATCCCTGTCCTTAAAATGGGGTTTTAAAGTATCTTCAAGTTCTCATTTGTAGTGATAAATTGATGTTTGATTTGAGTTGTTTTTAAATAGGTATTTACTTGCTTCGTTTTACCGCATCAATCCTCGAATTCTTAATGTCGTGGTTTAGAAAATATTACCGTAACAAGAAATTTCACACATTTAAGATTAAAATTATTAAAGAAAACACACAACAGATAAGTTGATGCGTGTTAATATTAACACGAACTCTCAATCTAAATCAGGATTAATCTCTCTCGATCTAAAATTTAGAAAATATAAATCTATATTTTAAAAAGCCTTTTTGAATTTTAAGAGAGATTAATCCCAATTCAAAGAGAGGCTTTTTCATCATATTTTCCTTCACAGTTTAGTTAGAGTGTGCGTTAATACGCATCTACCTATGTTGTTTCGATTCTAAATTATCACTAGTGGCATTGAAGAATAATCTCTTGTGTGTTTCGGGAGGCACTTTAATTGAATGGTCCCGGTTACAATAAAATCCATCACTATCACCAGCCCCTTGATTGTCTATCTTTGATAGCGACCAAAATCGGTCTTGAACTCTCAAATATGACAGTTCAGTGACCACGCAACTCTTATCTCAACGAGACCGAACGCGACAAAAGATACCTCCACGATCGTTTTGACAGTTTGAGACCAATTTGAGGTTTGATACAAATTAGACAATCAGCCTGCGGATTTTAGCACTAGCTCATACGAACTTACCTCTGCATAACGAAGAATGTATCTAATACCAGGTTTTCCAGTTTCAGATGCCTCCAAACTACCTCCATATTTGGCCGAGAGGAGAATTCATGATGATAGCTCTTCCGAACCAAGACTGTTCGTGGACTGTCACTCTTTTCATGCCATTTGTTCATTTCAAAAGTATTGACTCGCAAGAAAAGCTGATCGAATTCTTTGAGAAAAACTTTAAAGATTCAATACCTTTGATCGGGAAAGAGAAGTTGATTCAGGATTTCTTTGCTGGTTCTCCTTCACCGTTAGTTTCGGTAAAGGTAAGATTCACTTCCTGCTTTTCTAATTAATAGTTTTTAGATGCAAGTAGCTAAATTAAAATTTTTAAAAAACTTACTTCAACATTAAACTGAGCAATTTTCTGCACTATCTGTTTATAATTCCGAAGATCCTCCACAGAACCTCACCAAATTTTTGTCGGAAAATATACCTACTCTTTAAAAAAAAAGAATTTTCGAAATCGGTCCAGGCGTCTTCGAGTAATCGGTGAACATACATAAAACAGCACAAAAAAAAGATTCCGACAAATTGAGAACCTCCTCTTTTTTTGAAGTCGGTTAAAAATCACGTCATTCTATAGAGGTACGCAAAGACCGCAGATGTCTTATCCTATCTCCGTTATATATTATTTGCAATAAATTATTATTCTAATGCAGTAAATTTTATTTTAAACAGGAGAATATTTTATAGTTTCATAATTGGGAAACTGATAAAATGGTTCAAGGTTTGGTAAACAGTACCAGTTACTTCAAAGCTTATCTTGTGCATATAATGAGCAAAACTAAATCATTACAGATAGTGATGAGTTTGTTTGATACAAATTTAAAATAACTAAATTTGATTTGAAGGAAATGGCTCAAAAATAGTTTAAAAATAAACTGACTCACGCACAGCATATACGTATGAAATATGAAAATATCGCTTCATTGTGCAAGTCATTTGCTAGCAAACCAGCGAAGCGAATACGAGTTAGAAAAGTAAAGAAGTACCTACCTACTAGAGAAGAGTTAGAAAAATGGAGCGTGAAACAATTTTTTATCTTAGAATAATAATTAAGATGTCAAAAACTCTATTTTTTGTGTTTTCCTATCTGTGGACACTTTTAATTGGCCTAGCCTACCCTAAGTACATGTTCTTTTTTGTTTTTTTAATTACTTAGGTACTTACCATATTTTTTTTTTGTTTTTGTTATTAAATCAAATGTAAACAATTCAACTTCTTTGCGGCTACTGTGACTAGGGTTGTTACAATTCTGCCAGTGTCCGTTTCATGCTAATCTCATAAACTTTGCTGGAGGGAAGTGAAATAATATGGCCGGTGTATGAAAAGAGTGATTCTAATGTAAACAATTCACAAGTCCAAATAATTGTTGAGTTCCCAATGGTAGATTAAGATTAGCGCTGTTATTTTAATACATTCAAAAAATAATTAGATCAGTGTGCCAGCTACCACAAATTTTAACATTTCAAAACTTTTGCAGTGTCGTCCTTACCACGTAGAAGATAAGGCTCTAATCATCGGCGACGCCGCCCACGCTGTAGTACCATTCTATGGTCAAGGCATGAATGCTGGATTCGAAGACTGCACGCTATTGGATCAATTGTTCCAGAAACATGATGCTGATCTGTCGAAGATACTGCCAGAGTTTTCTGACACTAGATGGGAGGATACCTTTGCGATTTCTGATCTGGCCGTGTATAATTATATTGAGGTGAGTTTGTTAGCCCTAGTTTAATTTCGGATTGGTCTACCCTAGCGGGATTTACTCTTCATTTTTAAATCTAAAAGTTGGGAGTTTAAATCCGGGCAATAATTAATTTAACTTTGCCTTACATGTGAATGACAATGTTTTTCAATACAGAAAATATTTTTCTTAGGCTGGATTCGACCAAACTGTCATCTTACTCCCAGAGTAGGTAGTTATTCCGTTAGCCGACAGAATTTGAAATACAATTGTTTAGAAAGCGCAACCGAACATTATTGGGTGCATTCAAATTATCCTGGTTAGGTATAAGGTGTCAACTTTACAATGTCAAAATATTCAAACAAACAGCAGTTTAATCTGTGGTTTAATCTCCAGATAAAACTTAATCCACTTTGGTAAAATCCAGCCTTAATAGGTGACGTTAGTCGTAGCAACGCTCAGTGCGTTTTATAATTTCGAGCGAGATGGAGAACTATTGTTTTATCACGAGAGAGAGGAGAGGTATATCACGATAGTCGCGCGAGGTCTTATATACAGATAAAGCAGTTTTACCTTACTACTAATTAATTTAAAAAAACACAAATAAAATTAAAAATCTATCATCTACTATGATTCAGACTTAGGCAAACATACCCGAATCAGATTGGTGTTGTTTTGGAGAAAGGCCAGGTCAAAAGTACCCTAAAAGCTTGTATGAAAAATGAGATGAGAGTGAGTGAGGCGAAAGAGGTGTGTCAGGATCGTAGCAAGTGGAAATCCGTGGTATCTGCCTACCCCTGTGGGAAAGAGGCGTGATTTTGTGTATGTATGCATGTATTTATAACCCGGTTCATTAAAGAAAGGAATCCAAAATGGCGGCGCTTATCATGTCCTCTCGCTCCGTAAGTATAGACGAAACTAGTGTGCAAGCGAGAGAACATGATAAGCGCCTCGTTCGATTAGATTCCTTTCTTTAATGAACCGAGTTATACTATGATTTATTATTATTAACTGTTTGTTTCAGATGAGGGACCTAGTCACTCGGCCAACGTACCGACTTCGCAAAGCGGTGGACGATTTCATATTCTGGTTGTTTCCAACGTTCTGGGTGCCTCTGTACAACTCTGTCACATTCACCACCATGCCTTACAGCCACTGCGTGAAGAATAGAGAATGGCAAGACAAGGTGAATATATCTCAAAAATAAAAAAATACTGGTATTGATATTGGTGGACATTTCGCACAGCGCCATCTAGCCCCAAACTAAGCAAATCTTGTACTATGGGTGCCAGATAACTGATAGAATACTGATAGACTTTTTCTAAATGTATAGGTACTTAGAATACTTTATAACACCCAGACACAGAACAAACATCTACGTTCGTCACACAAATGTTTGTCCTGGGTGGAAATCGAACCCACTACCTACAGCGCAGAAGGCAGAGCTGCTACCAACTGAGCTAAGAGGCCAGTCAAATACTATTTGTAATAATATTAAATTTTAAGATAATTGCTCAAGATCGAACAGAGTAAGGAAAGGAAGGGAGACCCTTGCCCAGCAGTGGGACGGCATAGGCTGCTTTTTGGAGATTTTTTTGAGAAATTGACCATTATTATCCACACTATCGGATGGTACAATAATACATAAAGTTTGTTTTAAACCAATAGGTTCGATTCCTGGCCAGAAAAAATCTTATTTTTAAAATCGAATGAAACAGTTTTGCTTTTTATGAAAATTGGTTACGAGACTCCTTTGAGTGTTGTTTGCTATTGCTAATAGTTTCAGATCTGGCTTGAAAACTTACTCTGTATAACTCGATTCTGACCTGCGGTGATGTGTAGGTACTGTTCTCACAAATCGGTTTAAAGAAAGGTTGCAAAACATAAAAATAGATTTACTCTGAATATTTTTTTTTTTTTTAGTTATTTTCAAATATTGTTCGTTATACTCCTAAGAGTGTTAATCTTAATGTTTGGTTGTGTTTGGGTGGACATAGGCTTTAGGCACACTTACAGAAACTCGGTGACAATTCAATATTATGTTGACAGTTAGCTTTTATAGGCCCGCCTATAAAGGTCGCTATTGTAGAATCGCATTATAGGAATTGAACTATTGCTATCTCTTTTCATTGACTAAGAGTGAAAAAAACGGCATTATAGTTCATTTCAAATTGTGATTCTGCAATAGCGACCTTTTTAAGCCCGCTGATCTGATCATGGAGTCAACGGATCTACTCTAGTCAATAACTGTAAAATACCCGTATTTAGGCTCATTCGAATCAGCTCGCGATTACCAATTAAAAGCTTGTTATTTGAAAAATATTTTTTTCAACAGAAAACTTACTAGGTAAGTAAGTAAATGTAATGAAATTACTTTAATCGTGTGTAATTGTTACAGGTACTGAAATACGCATTTATATTTGGACTGGTAACAATGACTGCTGTTTATTTCTATACAAAGTGATCTTATCATGATATTATTTACCTTGCTATTTTATATACGGCCTTATCAATCATAAGTGCTTACCACTGGAAATCAGTAAATAAATTATTAGAGTCAAATATGTTATGAAGATTAAAATACTTAATAAAATATTTTGTAAGTAGGTATGTTTTTTTTTCCCCAAAATTCAAGATAATTATTCAATCCATCTTACTAATATTATAAATGCGAAAGTTTGTGAGGATGTTATGGATGTCTGGATGTATATTATACCTTAGTTAGATTTATCGGATGTTTTTTAATCTTTCACGCAAAAACTACTACAATGATTTTAATGAAACTTGGAATATAGGTACATAGTTTATGACCTGGAATAACACAGGCTACTTTTTATCCCGTTAGGCATTAACCTGGGTTAAAGTTTTAAATTTTTAACCCACCGATGTGGGAGACTTAACCACCTTACTTATGAAAGATGTTTAAAGTTGAACACTGGTTAAACAACGTCGTCTCTGTCACTATCCACAAATAAAGACAGGACTTTGTTTAACCAGTGTTTAACTCTAAACATCTTTCATAAGTAAGGCCCTAAATCGGCTAACCCCGGGTTAGTGACTAAACAAATGTCAAAAAAGGATAAACAAGGATTTCATTAGCATCCAACAGACTATGGTAGGTAGGTTAGGTCCTATATCAAAGTAACGCTTCGAATACAATTTTGTAATATCAGGGTGTTCAAAAGGTTCCAACCATGAGCGCTTCAAAATGAGAAATGCAATGAAATTAAAGTTTCCTTTAACCAGCACCAAGAGGCCTCGCTGCATTAAAATGCAGCTCCATTCCACAGAGGCCCTAAAAATAGTTTGAACAATCTCCCCAGAACTCTCCAAGATTAAAACTAAAAGCATTTACCCCACTTAGAACTGAAACGTAAGTTCTCCGCGCTTCAGTAAATACTAGAATAGAAAATTTCTATCTGGTTAGACAGAGTCGATGACAGGGTAACAAGGAAACGAGATCGCTAGCCTTACCCGACTTCCGGAGATAAGTGCCCTGTTTTTAAAGAAACATTTTCTCTGTAGGTAGGTAATAGTACCAGGCCACAGTGTGGGATTTGACGTGATTTTCGGACATGGTCTTTTTATTGCAGAATTCGTTAGTATTAACGATTTAAAACGTTAGAGTAGAACTCCCGTGTTTCAGTTAAGTTTAGTTTCAGAGATGTGAATTTTTGAAAATACTTACCTACCTATATTTTTTGTGCCAAAAAATTTTAAAGCGTTGGTGCGCCTACATTATAGGATTATTTAATAATTTGATTTCTGTATACCTAAGGATGTTTCAAGCTGCAATTTTAGAAATTATTTTGAATCTTCTATATGCTGTAAAACGCGTGTAATTAATTATTTTATATTTTTGGTTTTTATTTTTTTACTCCGAATTTAGGTCGTTGTAGCACATAATTTCTTCATAACACATAGCCCCAGATCCTAAGCAACAATGTGGTAAAAAAACGGAAAGCTAATCTCGCGTGGATTGGAAGTTATTAAATAATAACGTTTTTGCCGAAAACTTTACAGTCGGGGTTGTCACTTTTTAAATAATATTTTTTTTGCCAAAAATAAGGGAACTTATTTTTTTTTAATTTTCCTTTAGATCGTTTACAATGATCCTTAGATTATGTTATTCTCAATTACATTATATTATTGTGCATATTATTGAGGATAACACTTTTTTTACATTTAGAATCGCTATATCTCAGAAATGGTGAATCTTAGGAAAAAGAATATACGGCAAATTTTGTGGAAAACAGCATGATCTACATTTTATATTAATAAATAAATCTGTTTTTCATAAATACCTCGTTTCGTTCTATTACCAAAAAAAAACAAAATTACCCTGCAGGGGTAAATAAATATCCACAGGCACGGTATCACTGAGATTTTCAGCTCTATCAATTTTTTTAATTTTTTTTGCCAAAAACGTTCAAAATTTGACCAAATATTTGTGACAACCATAACGAAAAAACTTAAGTCACTGTAACTTCCAATCCACGCGAGATTAGCTTTCCGTTTTTTTACCACATTGTTGCTTAGGATCTGGGGCTATGTGTTATGAAGAAATTATGTGCTACAACGACCTAAATTCGGAGTAAAAAAATAAAAACCAAAAATATAAAATAATTAATTACTCGCGTTTTACAGCATATAGAAGATTCAAAATAATTTCTAAAATTGCAGCTTGAAACATCCTTAGGTATACAGAAATCAAATTATTAAATAATCCTATAGTGTAGGCTCACCAACGCTTTAAAATTTTTTGGCACAAAAAATATAGGTATTTTCAAAAATTCACATCTCTGAAACTAAACTTAACTGAAACACGGGAGTTCTACTCTAACGTTTTAAATCGTTAATACTAACGAATTCTGCAATAAAAAGACCATGTCCGAAAATCACGTCAAATCCCACACTGTGCAGGCCTGTCTCACTTCTCACTTTAGGTATTTATCGGACGCGCGCCGCCTCGGGGGGCGCGCGACATAGGTTGCCACTTGCCGCTCGCTCGGCTTGCGGCCTAGACGCATTGTGCGTAATTATCGTGATCTCGTATACATCGTTTCTTGTGATTTTTGCACGATAACTAAACGATCTAATCCGTATAAAAGATACTGCTGTGTCTACGGGTGTCTAAACAAAAGGAAAAGCAATGAATGGACATTAACATTCCACAAAATTCCGGAAGATATTGAAAGGTTGGTAGGTACCTACTCAGCTTTTCTATAATTTGTTGTAAGTACCTATTTAAATAAATCATCAATAAATACCTAGGTAGGTACTTACTTTTACTCTGTAACTGTAGGTGCATAATGAAAACGAGATTTTATAGGTACCTATTCGATTCCTTTTTGATTGAATAGGTACCTGTTTACAAATAAACAAACATAATACACCTACAAAACTACCTACCTGTAGGTAAACTGTAGGTAGGTAGGTACCTACAGTTTTGTTTATTTACATATGTAGGTACCTAAAAGTAACTTATCCATTAAGTAGGTACCTAACCTACTTAATATAATAATTGTAAGTGTTTAGAAGTTACATTACATTCATAGAGCCATGTTGGTCGAAGTGATTAGTACCTCAACTTTCGAGACGAAGGTCGTGGGTTCGAGTCCTGGCCGTGCATTAAATTGCAAATGTGATTGCAAACCTAACATTAAAAGGGTGATTATCGGATAACGGCTCCCGGTCTAGTTGTGTGATGATGATGATTGTGTGTGTCTGATCGATGTCTAGGTAGGTATGAAGGTATTATCTAATGAAAGGTATGATAATAATGTATCTACCTACTTCACCTACCTACGTACAATACGTAGTACCTACTTACTACTATTTATTCTGTGGTAACGGTAGATTAAATTATATTTAGGCCTACTTATTTTAGAACTTAAGTAGGTACTGTTTTTGTGACAGATAAAATAAATTAATTTATTTGTGTTGTCGCAAGCGAAAATTCGACAACCCTTACGGGTCGCGTCACACCGCGCCAGACAGTGACACAGTTACGCATTAGAGCAGGATGGGAATGTTTAGGCAAATATCTCGATAGGTAATAGGCCCATAGGCGAGTTGAATTGCACTTTATAGCTACGCCGTGAGAGTCTCTATTTAAACAAATTTACTCGCGAAGTGACCCTTCTGTACGTAGTACTAGTATTCTGTGATAGTACTTACCTAAGCAATATAAGTTGTAGCGTGTAAGCCTTTGGCCCATTCCATTTAGTCTTTTGAGTGGTAGGAAAATTATTGTTAGCTATGCTCTCCAGCCAATACGTCATTTCCAACCAAGTGCGGTCGGAAATGACGTAGGTATTGGCTGGAGAGCGAGAGGCCAATTTCATCAGTCCCATACCCATAGAATAAATAACTTCTACCGGAAAAAGGCTGCTTTAGCTGAATCATTATTATGAACTGTAGGTATTTTTCTTGCTTTAAAAACTAAAACCCACGTACTTCCAGATAAATAATGCGTTTCGGAATCGTATAACATTACAAAAACGATTGACAAAAAGTATAAATCGGCTATAATTTCAGAAAACACGAAATTAGCCAATGCGCATTATTTAACTTGAAGTTCTGTGGGTACTTTAAATGAAACACAGATTAATAGAATAAACCTCACGAAAACCTAACTACATGCCTGCCATAACCAGGATTTAGCTCATTCAATATGCACCAAAACTTGCTCGAATAATGGCCACGGACTCGCTATGTACCTACCGTGAAACGAGACGTGAAATTAGAGCTAGGCTTATCTGCTAAAATGCTGAAAGCTTTTTGAACTTGCCTAAGTATTTTTGGATAAAGGGGTTCTGCCAACATTTTATGAGGAAGAAAAGTTTTAAACTGAAACTCGACCAAGCTAATAGAGCTGAATTAGTGCTTTTCTAAGCTTTTATGGGCTATTCCGGTAATCGGTGCAGTGTGCTTTATGTTAGTTCGATGTTTTGGAGTAAGTACCTAGATACCTACTTAAATAATACCTAGTTATATAAACTTAGAAATGAGCATTCATAATTAGATAAAAAGTGCGCGGTAACGCGTCATTTTACGAGTTGTGTGTTTGTTTTGTTTTTTGCGCACGGGAACGTCTACGAAAATCTACATTAAAGATAAGGTCAATGCGGGGAAGTCCGTCTGCGGGGCAAGACCGTACACTGAGCTTTTTGACGAAACTATGCACCCTACGCATGTTTTACCTATATTGGCAAATCAATCATATCCATCTGGTTTCAGCTAGCTCTAATAGATGTTTGTATGTCGCAACAGTTCGCGAAAAAACGATCACAAACTTTTCGTGTAATTTTAACTCGAATATCGAGATAGACATGTGGTGACAAAAACGAATATTTAAATATAAAGAGTGAAGTTGTCGGATTTAATTATGATAAGAGTTTTTTAATAATATTGCCCCCTCCTATTTCTCTTATCGAATTTCAAAAGAACGCCATATCTTCTGAGATAATCGCATCCAAAAATATCTACCTTCCAAAAGTTCAAGTTGGGAAGTCCGTCTACTTTACGCGGGGCAAGACCGGCATATGCCGGGCTTGCCTCAAATCAGAAATCGTAAACCATTTTATTCCAAATATATTGGATATAAACCTCTTGATGACCTTTTGACCTCACATGACCCCTTGACCTGTCATGACCCCTTGATCGTGTCTTTTATTTCTTTAAAATTAGTAATAACTGTTCATTATTTTCTTTCTATTATCTTGTATGGTTTGGCCCTGCAATAAATTATGATATAGTAGAGTAGAGGGTTGACTATCATAATAGGTGTTAAACTACATAACCAGAAAGTCTTTACTTACTTATAATTTTTTGTTTGTTTTTAGATAAGTACCTAGTCCCTACTATTAGATAGGTATACACATAAAAATCACAAACATAGTAAAATACTTTAAAATTGGCGATTGCTTGCTCTAGTAGATTGTTATTGTGCTACTTAGATTTTTAAATTTACTAAATATTTTTTTTTAATTTACTCGGGTACCTACTCTACCTACCTACTTTAATAATTTTAATAAGTTGAAAAAAATTGAAAATTGAAAATTGAAAATCGTTTATTTCATTAGCCAACATTACAAATCTTATAACTATGGTTGGAACCTTCTTTTAAGTACGAAAGTTGAAGTTGAAATAAGAATAAAGTGATTAACACAAAAAATCACAAGTATTCATATCCCACGGGAACCGTGCATTTTTCTTACAATAATAACATTATTTTTATAGAAATAATGTTTCTTTAGAATGTTTAATAAGAAATATAATGGTTCTTAGTTTGAAAGTAAGTCCCTACCAAAGGATTGGATGCTTTTGAAGGGGCTTACTTTCAAGAAAATGTTGCAAAAATGTTCACCACCCCTGAATCCTAAAATGTGACGGACTTACCCCGTTTTACACATTTTTGACAATATCTTTGGATTGGGACCTTATTTCGAATCGTTGAAGACATAAAATTCATTGTTAAGATGTAATACATGCTGTGAGTTACTTTAGACTCTTCTAAACATCTCCTATCGCCTACAATAACTCCTAGACGGACTTCCCTCATTTAGCCGGGGAAGACCGTCTACTGCCCGAGTTTTAAAAAACCTCCGATTTTATTGTTAATTTTATATAGTTTTAAAGGTTTAATAGCTTTTTCTGATTCTTGGATAAATTTGCTAACGATGAATATCTTTAACTTTATAGAAAAATGCATAGTGACTGAGATATGATCAATCAAACCGAACTTTGAAAAAAGTATGCCGGTCTTCCCCGCATTGACCTTACCAAATATATGTTTTTTTATATCGAAACTAGTTATAACCATTTTTTAACATGTAATGTATAATTTGTCATATTTTTGGTTTAAAATAACAATTCAGTTCCGCTTAGATTAGACCATAACATATGCATAGGATAGAGTTCAAGCACCGAATTTGCTAGGAAGGATTTGGCACAATAAGTGTAGGTACCTATTCCTACCCAAGCGATAAGAGAAGTCTTGTCTAGTCCTTATCAGTAAAGGTTCATCCATTCACACCTTACCCACAAGCAGTTAAATCGTATCGAACAATCTTCGATGGCCCCTCTACTGGGTAGTAAAGTCAACTCGGAAAAATCATCGAAAAAAAGTAATCTTGCCAAAAACATTCTCATGATTTATTTTCTATACTTATTCAATTTTTATATAGGAATAGTAATGGAATAGTACCTACTTAGGTCTCTCTCTGTAGTTGGCCCCTCATGACTGAGGATATCGTGGTCATCATCGGGTGGTCTGCATCTAGATCGAATGATCTGTCTCCATCGGCTTCTATTCATCGCATCTCTCACAACGTTGTGGAACCCGACGGCTGATGATTCTTTAATTTGATCCGTCCATCGAGTTGGGGATCGACCACGCGAGCGTTTTCCGTCTAGTTCCCAACCACAATGAATTTCTCCAAGCTGTCATCGCCTTTCCCTAGGCACTACATGACCAATGTAGGTACCTACTTACCTAGGTAAGTAGGTATAGCAATTTTTTTTACCTGATCACGTTTATTGGAATTAGAAGAAATGGCCTAAAAATAGTGTTTCTCTTGCGTTTCTGTCGCCATCGACTATGACACCGAGGTCAGTACCTACTCAATCATAATTCTTTAAAACTTAATCACACTTAGTTCTGATTTAAAAATACTTACTTATCAAACTCTCAACCAAATAGATATTTTTCGAGTCCACTGTCCTAGTTAGTTGGTAGGCAACTTCGCAGCCCTTACGGCCTCCAATAAATTTTCATTAATGTCCGCATAGTTCGCACTTCTCTTTTTCTTGTCAAATTGGGTCTGAACACTCGATTCGTCCGTGAATTGGAATGTGGCAATGTCGGAACGCCCAGAGGTATTAAAAGTTTTGCTCTTGTTTCTTAGGAATGAGGGAGTTGTTTTAATGAAACGGAACCGTGTGATTTGATGACTTTCTATCAAGAACTTTAAGGAAATGGCAAGAAAGTTAAATACTTGCATATAACTAATAACACCAGAAGCGCTCGTGGCGTAGCTTGCTTAGACGTTCTTGATTGTAATTATATCATTGAAACTATGCGAGGCGTTGCTCAGAAAGTTGCGACGTTCTGATCTGAGCGGTCACAATTTCGATGGGTGACCGCAAGTGGCATTAACAGCTGAGTGCTTCCGTGCTTTCAACTATCGGTCCCGCCTTTTAAGAGGCCGGGGACAGACGAATGTCCATACATAGTGTCATTTAGATATAATTTACTTGAAGAGGTCGTGGCGTGGTTTGGCAAGTCTTGCACGATAGATCGTCAAAACTTAGCAACGTTCCGTGCGGTCACAAAACGAATGGGTGATAGCCAACTGAGTGCTTCCATTTTTCAGAGGCCACGTTGAATTGTTTGCCTCGGTTAAAAAGCAGATAACCCATCAGGCAGTCCGTCTAAAAATTCCATCACCAGACGATCCCAATGCCATACAAGCTTACTTTGTTGACTATTGGTACTAAAGTAGGTAATAAGTTGGCGTGCATTACTTAAAACTGGATTATAGAACTCATAAACACCGAGAATTATGCATGTGGCAAACCCTATCCCGAAAACCCCAACACCTGAGCAGATGTTTAATTTGAAAGTTTCAGCCGCAAACAACTTTAACTGCATTTAATAACGAAAAGGCATCTAGCGATAGGTACCTAAGTTGTTACTGGGTACTTTATTGCTAAAGTTTTTAAAGTAGGGACTTTCCTCTTAGATAAAACCAATAAACCCGGTGAAACAGAAAAATCACACTTCTTACTAGCTACTTTATCGTCATGCACGATTTTCAGATACTTTCAGAAAAAACACAAAATCAACAAGATTATTCCCAAGATACGCTAACGATATTCTAATTGCTCTATTAGCTAACGAAATACTTAAACCTTTGCCTTGCTTGGTCGCTAGTGTAATAGATCACCTTCATTTCCTATTTTTAGGGTTCCGTACCTTAAAAGGTAAAAAAAGGAACCCTTATAAGATCACTTTCTTGTCCGTCTGTCCGTCCGTCCGTCTGTCCGTCTGTCTGTCCGTGTGTCACCATCGATTATCTCAGGAACGGGTAGAGCTAGCAAGTTGAAATTTATACCATATACTAAGGTCTATAGTCCCTATTGTGAGTATAAAAATCAAGGTCCTGAGTCAACACTATAAAAAGATATAGGCAAATTTAGGTTTTCGTGAAAACTTGTGAGTACCAAAACTTACCTTAATTATCAACTTTTTTTATTTTTCGGAATTTTTCCTTTACTTGTGCTGGAAGACCTTGCTTGTAACCAAATTTGACAATTCTAGGTCAACCGGAAGTACCCTAGAGGTTTTGGGTCGAAAACCTAAATGGTAGTTCCCGTTGACCTAGAATAACGAAATTTGGCAAAAAGCAAGGTCTTATAGCACAAATGAAGGAAAAATTCCAAAAAGTTAAAAAAGTTGAAAATTAAAGGGTGTTCCCATACATACATAGTTGACGCCCATTAAAAGTCCTCCGAGTTGTATGGGCGCTCATACAATTAAGCGGACTAGCTTAATTGGCACCATGGCTAGGTACGGAACCCTCGGCGTACGAGTTCGACTCGCACTTGACCGGTTTTTTTTTGGAATGATGCTGCTTTATTCTTATTCAAGCATTTTTCCTTTTCTGTTTTGTGGGAGGATCGCGACCTGAGGTCAGGCATTTTAATTGGCGGTTAGATCAAAGCGACACTTAGCTATACGTATAGGCACATAGCAGCTAACCCGCTAAATTAAAAGTGTGCGTAAATATGTTTCCTTTTTCGTGATTAGGAAAAATAGGGTCTACCTGAATCAAACGTTGCAAATAGAGTCTAATGACTTTCGTTTCTCAGGGTAAAAATTTTTTTAGTGAACTTTCGCCTATGTAAGTTTATCTTACTAACTGAAAAATATACCTACAGTTTTATTTTAATAACGAAGACAACTTGAGGATCTAATTTATTTAAGTACCTACCTAAGTTAGTAAGACAGAAACACGACTTTGGAATCTTTTCCGTATTAACTCATTCTTTATTATGATATGCTTATTTGATTATTTTTGTTCAGCAGTGCTATTCAGACCTTTTCTGAATGTATTCCGAACTCGGAAAGTGACTTTCCGAAGAAAATCATCGAATCGAATGCATTTTCGGATGTCTGAATCGCACTGCACGACAGAGGGGCTTAACATTTTAATACACCATGTAAACTCTCCATAACCGTCTCACTTCGATATTTTAAATGAATTCATAAAATTCCTTCCTGTTGTCAAGTCCTAACTTAGTGCAAAAACATACCTACCTACAGACCGTTAACAAATAAATAAAGGTAGTGTAACTCATAAATTCTACTAGTAAGTTTCTCAAGTTTCCGGTACTTTAAATTACTTATAGGAAAATAGCTACTTCCCTCCTGCCAAGATTAGTGTCAAGACGGGATCTAGAATGTTACAGAAATAGCATTGGATTCTTTCAGAAAAGAAAGAAAGCTTACTTCTGATAAATGAAAGGAAGGCAAAGCTTTCGATTTAGTCTCGCTTTATCCATTTTATTACGTAGGTTTTCTATTTACTTAATTTTATATTTTTGCCAAGATTCTAAGGAATTTATGAGGATGAAAAGATTATAATGGGCTACTAGTCAGAAAAGTAGGTTTAATAGGTAGGTACAATGCTTTCATAAAGTCTGCATTCTGTTTTAAAATAAAAATGAAAATAAAATCTAATTTTTCATGCGCCAGAGTTCTTCCTAGAAACATCCCAGTGTCACTTTATCAATTTCCTAAATTCCTTTCGCACTCAGTTAGCTATTAGACTCGACGTGATTCCGTCTTTTTCTCAAAAGATTTCAAAATCTCTATTTACCTACCTAGGTACTCAGAAAAATCTGCCAACGCTAAGTAGGTACCTACCTAGGTAAGATCTCGTATTGGAGGTAGCTTTCAATCCCGAGATAAAAGCTAAAAATCAATTATAGGTACACTGACTGGAAACTGGATAACACAGACTGATAAAGTTTTTTAATGATGAACAAAGTAGGTGCCGGTTTGGTACAGTCACACACAAACGTTGTAATCAAATTCAGTTTACCTAAAGCTTATCAAAAAATAATAGGTGATCGACGTACAAGCCTATACCGGGTTTTACTCGTGGCTCCTTGGTGCTGATCGACTATAGTGAAATACTTAGTGGTATCGTAGTCGAATTGAGGTTTTGAATTTTGAATTTGATCAAGCTGAGTAAAAAATGAAGCAAACATGACGAGCCGTGAGCCAGGCTCGTCAACTCACAAAACCGCGGTATTGCTATGATGCACCGGTGAGCTTTGCCGACGAGCCATAAGACCGCGGTTTTACTCGCTCGTCGAAAACTTTATTTTATAGGGGTTAAAATAGGGGTTAAACTGCTTATCTTCAATAAAGGTAATATTTATTTATCGAATTGCTCATTGTACGAACTAAAAATATATGAAAAATGACATTTTGACCGTAGGTAGGTACCTATCTTTGTGGTTGACTGCACAAATAATGTTAAAATGTTTTTGTATTTATTCATTAACTTTCCTACCTACTACTTTTTAATTAGTCTGGCAATAATGATCGATTTATACTGCCAGCGGGATATTGGCGATCAAGGCTGCGATTATAGTTTTAATTTTTGCATTGTGTATTGTTTATTTCTATGGGGACAGATAAGTAGGCTACTTAGAACAAAAATGTTCAACTGCAACTATTTTGTTCACTAGTCTTATTTCGAAAATTCTTCCACCGATAAAAAAAATGAAATGAAAATGAAATATGATCACGACTGTATCCCCAAGGCGCGGTAGACATTCTCTCAGGTCTTTTTAGGCATTTTTTAAAGATCCTTTGAAGATGTCTAAGGGGGTAGTCAGAGGTATGTCCAAATACATATTTTGGTAGGTAGGGGAGGTAGGGGAGGGACGGGCACTTTTTCACAAAATAACGCGTAAAAAATCAGGTTTTTCATATTATCAACATTTATAGCCAAGTGTTATTGCACTATATATTTAGCTAGATATTTTACAAAAAATTTTCTTAAAATTATAATCGGCCTCAAAATTACGAGAGAATTTCAGAAGTAAGTCAAAAGTGCCCAAACCTCCCTATGGTAGGGAGGCTTGGGCACCCCCTGTGGGAGGTTTGGGCATGACGTATAAAACACTAAATATCTTTAGTATAAACCAAACTTAAAAGCTTACATCAAGTAAAAACATCTCAAATAGTACCTTTATCACAAATATCAACAAAAAGTAAACAATCTTACTTAATTCAACATTTTACTTATCTAAGAATAGGTATAACCCATAAAAGTTAGTAGAAAATGTACTTAAAGCTACCACGTTTACTTTTATTGCACGTCTTTGGTCCTGGTAACTTACTTTTGATGTCACCTAGTGGGACACTAGCTATTTTAGGAAAAAAAAGGTAATTCTTATCTTGCTCAGTATAATACATTAGATTTGGCATGCCCAAACCTCCCTCACATCAAGGTGCCCATTGCTCCTTTGGTACACTTTCTCAACATTAGATTCCTGTAAACTTTTTTGTTTAGATATTTCAGCGTGAATTACAGTTTAATTATACGTTAGTATTATAAACCATAGAAATATATTAAAAAACAGACGTGCCTATTGCTGGTTTTTCCTCTATTAAGATGCGAAACCAGATCAAAACATTGACTTTTACTAGCGCGTAACTTCAAAGGTGTCTGTGTTTGACCACTGACAGAAATGACAGATAGTTTATGGATGAACAGCGTTGCCATTTGGTAAAGTAAACTACCAAAGTAGGGAAAAAATTAAATCTATAACTGGATCGGAATAAAAGGGGGGTGCCCATGTCTCCCGACTGCCCGTCCCTCCCCTACCTCCCCTACATGTCCACATTTTGCAGAACTTAGCATTCCATACGTGGTTGCAAGCCCATCGATGCTATTAGAAAGCTTACCGATAGAATTACTACATTATCTGATCAAATGAAACAATTATTTGATGGAACAGCCATAACAGGATCATTCTGTTTTTTAACCGACTTCCAAAAAGGAGGAGGTTCTATGTTCGGCTGTAGGTACAGAAAGCGTCATTAATTGGTATCCCCCTAGTAAGAGGTCGGTTTGCAAGCCGTTGATCTCAACTTTTGTAAAAACTTCCTTGCTTACTTATGGATATCTAATTTCGCTCGAGTTCCTAAACGACCCGATGCAATAGCTGATATAATACCCGACTGAAATCCAAGGTTGAAATGAAAAGGGTCTTTGTTCAAATCAATAGGGGGATACCGATTGATGACGCTGACTGTACTTATGTGTTTTTTTACCTACCTATTTTCATTGATTTTTCTCCGTCAATTGTAGACCAATTTTGAATTTTTTTTACGACACAAACAAAAGACATAAACGCGTTTTCAGTGACTTGATACCAAAAAATGGGACCTGTAAAGGGAGGGCTTACTTTCGTGCTTTAAGCTTCTTTTTGTTTATTCCTACAGTTACTTAGGTACTTACCTACTTTAATTTCATATTAGCGGACCCGGAAAACTTCGTACCGCCTCATAATTCGAGATATCATCAAAAATGCCGTTGCATTCAAAATGTATGAGAAAATGAATTTCTTCATTTTGTGATTTTTCCCATATTTTGATGGTTATTTTGCTATTCGGGGCGGAAATAACGGGAGTAGAATCACCTAGCTCTTAGGACGTTTCAAAGTGGTCATAGCGGTCCTACTGAATAAATAACTAATATTTGAATTTTAAATTTTTTGGAGACAAATTCAACAAAGTAATCATAAAAATCGATCTAGCTATTCTTGAGTTATAAATGGTGTGTAACTAACCCGACTTTGTTTTATAAATTTAGATACTTACCTACTTAATATACTGTCCTCTTAAGTCTTCAGTAAAGTAGGTAGGTAGTAGATACACACTTTCAACATTCGTATAACACATGAGTATGGTATGATAAACCGATCACATACAAGTGGGACAGTTCATTCAGAACTCCAAATATCTCCGATCGGTTCCCAGAGCCCGGAATAATTAAAGCATGTGTTGTCATTACAAACAATCAGAGCACCACATGTGCCCCTCCCTTGACATTGATATAAATATCCGATGCTACCAACTATATAGATTGTTACCCATTGGTCACAATTATACGAGTATGTAGAATATTTTCTTCGTAGGGTTAATGCAGTGAGTTTTGCAGTGATCTGCTTAAGGTTCATATGAGTTAGTGTCAAAGGGCGCTTGTGTGTGAAAAATCGGATTATTGAACAGTAAAATTCCTTGCAGTGCATAAGCGCCCTAACTCTTGATTTAGGCCGCCTCCGGAAGCGCTGAACTTGTAACTGCTCTCAGAATGTCATTAACTTTAAGTTACATATATTCATCTGGATCGTATCGTCACTCCAGTCAGTTAAACTCATCCACATATCAATACAATTTGTACCTAACTGAAATTGTTTCGATTGATTCCTCATTAATCCGAGCAAAGAACCTCTGATCCTTAATGCACTCGAAATCAGTTGGTAATTCATTCATTCATTAGGCATATCTGGTCGGCCTATTGTGAATTTGTGATCGACTGGTATCCCGGCCAATTATTGGCCGCGCATAGTTGCCTGCCGGCTCCTATTCGAAGAAAGACAGTGGTGAAAGATACGAGTATTTATAGTCTACTAGCTGTTGCCCGCGGGTTTACTCTCATGGTACCAATATTTCAAATAACCTATATGCTACCCCAGGCCACGATCTACATCTATTCCAAGCTTAATATTAACAAGACTAACCAAAGTTGGCCAAAGCTTGTTTTAGTAAAATGTGTGCACATTTTCATGAGCATAAAGCTGAAACACAATTTCATTATTATTTTTAAAAGCTAGTACCTACTAGAATCACAGCAAGACAAAGGCTTCATTTATTCAATTATATTATTAATTGTAGATTTGTAAAGTAAGGACCTATAATTTTTTATTTGTTATAGTGTTAATCCACATTTGTACTTGTAGATGGCGCTCATCGATGCTATAATCGATAGTATGGTCTTATCATGATTTCTAACTCTGGCGTCAGAGATTCCGTGGCCGAATGGTTAAGGCGCTCCGGCTAAAGGAGGATCGCTTGTATCATTGCGGGTTCGAATCCCGTCGGAATTGAAAATTATGATAAGATTTTTCATTTTCAAAAAGTAAGGACCTATATTAAGTTCGTGTGAGCTCGTGGTGACGGGGTTTTAAGCCCCTTGGCATTCTTCATAACTTTTCAATTACGTTGACTTTATAACCGGGGCCGACACGGTGCCTTTCGAAGCACGGAAACTCATTTTTACTGTAAAAAGCGTCAATCATCCATTTTGTTACCTTGCATAACGTCGCAAAATCTGCTAACAAATAATGAAATTACACTACAAGCGCTTTCTTATTTAAAATAAATTAAACTTCAAAAAAGTAAACTTCATAAATATTGTTATCAACCATGATTATTGAGTTTTGTTGTTTCCCGATATTTCGACGCAGTCTGCAACTGCAACTGCGTCGAAATATCGGGAAACAACAAAACTCAATAATCATGGTAATTATCCCGTTGATAACAATATTTATGAAGTTTACTTTTTTGAAGTTTAATTTATTTTAAACTAGCGGACGCCCGCGGCTTCGCCTGCGTGCTCTACTATTTTTTTTATCCCACGGGAACCTTGCATTTTTTCAGGATAAAAATAGCCTATGTCCTATTCCCGGTCATTATCTATCTACATTCCAAATTTCATCAAAATCGGTTTAGTAGTTATGGAGATACGTGGTAACAAACATTCACACACACGGACTTTCGCCTTTATAATATTAGTAGGATAAGAAAGCGCTTGTAGTGTAATTTCATTATTTGTTAGCAGATTTTGCGACGTTATGCAAGGTAACAAAATGGATGATTGACGCTTTAGTTTACTTTATTGAAGTTTACTTTGAAAACTATCATGGTTACGAACATAAATATTGTTATCAACGGGATAATTACCATGATTATTGAGTTTTGTTATTTCCCGATATTTCGACGCAGTTGCAGTTGCAGTTGCAGACTGCGTCGAAATATCGGGAAACAACAAAACTCAATAATCATGGTAATTATCCCGTTGATAACAATATTTATGTTCGTAACCATGATAGTTTTCAAAGTAAACTTCAATAAAGTAAACTTCAAAAAATGTTCTCTAGATAAAGTATTTCATTACTTACCAGACAAAAAATCATGTTTATTTAGGTAATTTTCAAAACAAATAGGCACTCGAACACTAATTCTGACTTGGTAGGTAGGTATTACTGTAAAATAGTTCTTCGAAGTGGATCCTGGTATGCCGGGATCGGAATATTCACAAAGCAAGCATTAATTGCTTCTGGCATGTCTAGTAGGTAGCGCATCTAAATTGCTATATCTTTGAATACGAATCACACGTTCATTGTGTATTGAGGATATTGCGTTAGTAAAATCATAGTTCTGAAAACTATTGTTGTAATTTTTGCTTAAAACTTGTAAATTTTGCTTTGGTGCGGTTACCGGCTACCTACCGGCTGCGCCAATACTATAGAAAATAAAAATTTTTACACTAATTTTTTTCTTATATTCAATTTCAATTTCTTATATTCTTATATTTTTTTCTTATACGTGGTCTATGTTTGCCGCTTATCACTTTCTTTCAGATGTTCATAATTTAATCAAGCAAATGAAGTTATTTTTGATGACATTCCACACACCTGAAAGAGCTAATTGAGCGACCGGATAATCGTGAGTGGTTGTTGTTTTTTGTGTCAAAATCTTAAAATAAGTATAGTATTATAGAAATAAGCTCTAAATTAATTAATTAAACTATTAATAAATTCAACTGGTATTGTTTACTGGTTGCAACCAGTAAAGCGCCAATACTATAGAAAATAAAAACTTTTACACTAATTTTTTTCTTATAAGTATTCAAATATACGTGGTCTATGTTTGCCGCTTATCACTTTCTTTCAGATGTTCATAATTTAATCAAGCAAATGAAGTTATTTTTGATGACATTCCACACACCTGAAAAAGCTAATTGAGCTACCGGATAATCGTGAGTGGTTGTTGTTTTTTGTGTAAAAGTATAAAATTATAATATTATTATACTATAGAAATAAGCTCTTAATTAGTAGGTACCTAATTAATTAAATTTCTATTAATAAATTCAACTGGTGTTGTCTACTGTTGGTTGCATCGCATTTCACAGTGTTATACGTCGCGTCGCGCGATATTCACGGATTAATTAAATGATACTGAATACCGCTAATGGGTTTCGAATTCACCTGAATGTTTTCAATTTATGGGACATTCAATTTATTCAATGAGCTTAATGTTTTATCTAGGATTTTCAATCCACAATAACAGATAAGTACTCTAGTCAATTATGCTATTATTAGTAGGTACGTAGGTAAGCAGACATCAAATGTAAGTATACAAATAATAAATATTAATACCGTAATAATAATAGCCCCGATGGAGAATGTTTATTTCTATCCACTCTAAAGTCACTGAAAATAGATGGCTACATATTTAGCAAGAGCTCGTAGGGAGTGTCCACATTGCGTTTTCTGAAGCGCGTTTTTGCTACGCGTTGCGAACGCGCGTTTGTATCGATACAAACGCGCGTTCGCAACGCGTATTTTTCCATACAAAAGCGAACCGGGAGGGGCTGCGCGGGGGGCTGCGCGTTCGCATCGCGTTCGAATCGCGTTTGTATCGATACAAACGCGCTGCAAAAAACGCAATGTGGACACTCCCTAAAGCTTTTATGTATAATGAATAACAGGTTTTCGTTTATTATAAAAATTAAGATAAAACCCACTTCACAATAAGAACAACCGTATTATTCAGATGGAGTGATGCTCCAGTCTTCTTCAGCGTAATAAATTGTCAAGATTACGTTTACAAAGAGCAGGAATGAATGGAGGAAATATTCTGAATCCCGACTAGAATAGTTTCCTTGGGGGCTTTCGTAACATCGTGTATTCGTGTGGCTGTAATAAACGAAAATTACAGTTATTTATATCTTCTGCTCGCAGATTTGCTCGCGTGGTAACTTAATCCTGTACCTGTTTCCTTATTTTTAATATTTAAATAGATATAACGATTTAGTTACACTGTAATGTATACACACTATGTGTGTTATGATAAATAAATAAATAAATAAAAAAAGTAATAAAAATCTTGTAATGCAATTTCAGATCAAAATTTAGGTACCTATGTTCATTCTATGTTTCAGCCAAATCAAATCATCAAATAGTATTGGAAGATCGAAAAATGATCTAGTTTTCGAGTCAATGAACGACCAATCGAGTCATTATGATTTAGGTACCATCTTCGCATAAGGTCCGTAAGCTATTAGAGTTCTGGTTTTCAGTTACTTACAGTGAGCATTACCTGCCACGCACACGGCTTTCACCATTGCTGAGTAGCACTAATAACCTGTAGGCCTAGGCATAGCATGCGCAATTGTTCTTTATTCTACAACTACCTGCTGCCCGCGGCTTCGTTCGCGTGGTACCCTGATAAAAAGTAGGCTATGTTACTCTCCAGTCCTCCAACTATTTCCACACAAAAAATCACGTCAATCCGTCGCTCTGTTTTGACGTGAAAACAGGACAAATAAACAAACAAATAAAAACACTTTCACATTTATAATATGGGTACGTATGTAAGCACAGGTTGACGAGATAGGTAACTCAATTTTGCACGAGAAAACGAGTTGAGAAAATTTTGTCGCGTTGCGCAATCCGCAAGCTTGACCTACTGCTGTCATCTAAAGGAGTTATTGTGAAAATTTTTCAGCGTTTAGGTAGGTACATAAGTGACGGTGTAGGAGGTAACTAATCAAAACTTTACCTACTTGTAGTTGGCAAGCATGGGCGTAGCTATAGCTTTGTTATGGAGGGGGGGGGGGGGGGGGGTCCAAGGGTTCCAAAATACAAAGATCTTTGTTACGGGGGGGGGTCCAAGGGTTCCAAAATACAAAAATTGACTAGGTAGGTTTCCTCCGAATTTAATTTAATGGAATTTAATGGGAATTTAATAAATTTAATTTAATGGGGGTGGGGGGTCCGGACCCCCTATTATAATACGCCCATGTTGGCAAGCCCAAATGGGTAGGTACTACCTAGAAGCATTTTTAATTTAAAGGAGTACCTATGTAACAAGTAACATGCTATGCTATTTACCAGGCTCACACTTCGAGCTTATAGAACGGCTCACATGAACACATCAACGCTATAAGTATTCAGTTATCGATATTAACGCGACTACGTGAGACTGGGTATTTGTTCCCACTCCCACAGTTCGGTAGCTGTGAATAATTAGATCTTTGGTAAAAACTCGTGAACTTTACCAGGGTCTTGTTATTCTCACTGTCTAGCTGGATACTTCTTTGTCTAAAACACAAGTCCAAACATTTTTCACATTGGAATTAGTGAACTTTTGATGATACGTTTTGGCCAGTAGGTACACAACTATCTTCAATATTCACGTAGGTACTTAAGTAAACGACTTCTGCTCACAAAGTAGATCAGTACTTAATTATAGCACCGATTCTGTGCTTATAGGAAAGTTAACTTAAACATTTGGACCTCATATCATAAGTCGATGGTCAATACCTAAAACGGCATGAAATGCCAAAGAAAGAATAAGAAAAACAACAAAATATTTGCCATATAATATTTAATGGTTTAGAACAATTTAAAGCCCTTATTAACATACAAAGTCCGTAAAACGTGCCATAGTGATGTGTTAGACGTCAGCGGTCATCAAGATACAGTTATTTTGTTTCATGACATTCAATAGGCTATGTTAGGTTAGTTGTAGGTAGTGCATTCTTTCGTTTTGTGAAAAGTAAGAGGTTGTGTGCACCAAGCCTGGTTTGATTTTCATGAAACAACAACTAGGTATAGGTACTGGAATGTACAGTCAGCAAACAAAAGTATATCTTATTGAAAGTTTTTAACCTTTAAACTAATTAGCTAAATTAAGAGTGCCGTACCTAACTAGCCTTGTTGTGCCTGGTGCGAGCATCTACGGCCTTTTAATACCCACTCTTTACTCAGTTGTCATAGAAAATAGAAAAAAAAAACAAAACTTGGCCTTAGTCTGACCATTTTTGAGTCCGTCCACTTTGCCCTATGCCTAGCACTGCTGGTACCGCCCAAGTTACGACACTGTTTATAGTTTTGGCTGAATTTTGAATCACCTTGACATCTAGATCAAAAACAAAATAGTCAATATTGTTACAAATCATTTTTTTTGTACAATTTATCAGTAAGTATAATAATATCAAAAGATAGTTTTGCCAGAATGCATGTCGCCATTTTCTCGCTGCTTCAAGGATTTGACAAAGGTGTAACTGTAGGTACTTTTGTTGCTGGCGACCAGTGTAAATTACAGCACAACGTATGTGGGCTCGGTCTCAACACCACAGTTGTTGTCGCGAGCTGCGATATGCATGTATCCGTCGATGCCCCACGATGTGCCCCACGAGTTCTTCAAGATCCAGAACACCTCTCCACCCTCTTCGCTGTACCCGACCAGTGACACTTCATGGTTCAGGTTAGTTGGACCGCTGAAAAGTCATTTTTTATTTATACAGACTTACAAATGAAACGCTCGTGGTGTACGGAGTAAATTCTGCAATTCAAAATGGACAAAGTCAAGTCAAATCAGTTTATAAACTTACCAACCAGCTTCGTAGTAAATTCCAGTGGAATATAACTTGAAGGCGTCAGTAACTTCTACTGATACAGAGAGAGGCCCGTGGTGTATGACGGCAAGCTAAAACAAACAAACAACATGTAAGAATTTTTTACAAAATTTTAATATTTACTCAATAGGTAGGCACCTACTATTAGAAATGCGTAGGTAACAATAAGGTTATGACGATGCTGATTGATTTTCATATCTTAGATAGGTACCTACTAAAGAAATACAAAAGGAAAGTCTCTTAAATTTTACCTTCAATGCATCAGTGTTGTTTGGAGTGACATCGGTGTATCCTTTGATTGAGTACAATGTCGTCATGTTTTTAATGTTGCAATATCCGTCCTGAAAGTAAAAGCCTTTGTAAGACATGTTCGAAACTACACATTAGCGGTCAAAGAGCACCGCATGACATTATTCCTTTTTATGTTTACATTATTTGCATAGGAACCGTATTCTTCTTCAGTTGGCAGACCGTGTTCCATCATCCACTCGTACGCAGCATTGTCTGAACCACCATTGCAGCCCCTAGCCCCTCTGAAAACAGACAATAGATACTTGAAGGATTTTGATGACATGAAACTTGGGATAAACAAAGATTACCTATGACGTATGACATTAGACTCTAATGCTACCATGTGCAAATCTCAGAGCAGAAGGCTCAGGTTATAATGTTTTTTTACAACGTTGGTTATAATTTCAGAATGATAAGGCTCTTGAAGCATACGTTGAAGATTCACCCAGTAAAAGTTTATCACATGCTTAAAATAATAATCGCCGGTTCTTACTCCCAAGCACAATCGATGATGGCCTGGTTCGCAAGGCTCATAGGCCTGCCTCCTTTAGCTCTCGCATACGCCCCCTCAACAGCTACAGTAGTACCAAAAGTCCAGCATGATCCACAGGTACCCTGATCTGGAAGAAAAGTCTTCTTTGAAATAAAAGTAACGGAACAATTGTTTGTTTTGTTGTATCATGGAGTTTCGCCTATGAAAGACTCAATCGCGAAAAGTTTAAGGGCATAGCTTTGATGATCTTAGCTCGTGCCTTGTCAAAGAAAGGAAACTTTGTAAAATATCAAGAAAAACAGAAAGGCTCATTTGATAGACGCTAAGACCCCTCGCAGACAACTTTTCTATCAGACTATAGTTTTATCAGGCTCATGTACGCAAGTGAACACATTACAACGATTCAGTATAAGCCATGTTTGCACTAGCAGCCCAACCCGAACCAACTATCGGGCGATAGAAAAGTTTGTAGTCTGCGATGGGTCTTGCGATGGATTTGCAATGGGTTTATTTATGTTACGGTATATTATGCGTTCTACAATGGCATCTTTAGCGAGCAACAAAATAATTTCGTATTCTTCGAAGTAAGCATCTAAGAGCGCGAATTACCTTTGATGGGTGTAACCAATCCATGCAGCCTCAAGTCGTATTCCTTCGGTAGTTCTTTTGCTTTTTCATTCAATATAGCTTCTGTGTAGGGGAATGGGATGTTGCCCGACTTTCCTTGAGGGCGCTGCAGTAGACCGGTGTGTTGCCGCATCTCCTCGGGAGTGCGGTCCGCGAACTGATTGATAGCGAGCTTGTAGTTCAGATTCTGGCGGTTCACTGTTGATACCAACCTAGAAATATTCTAATGTTATAGGTACATTTTACTTTTTACCTAAGTAAATACTTTATTTCTAGAAATATGAAACTCCAGCTAATCGGAAAAGAAAAACGGCTGAGCATCGGCGGAAAATAGAGCAACTGATTCAATCTGCTTTTGAATTCCATTTGCTTACAATCCCACATTTTTATTATTTTACATCTCATGCCCCTGTTCATTTGGATATCCTACACCTTTGTCCTAAAAGCTGATCTTAGTATAGTAAGTTGTATAATCATGTACAAATATTGATTATTACCTCATCGACTTTTGGAAAAGATTTCTCCTGAAATCGTGTTCGTGTCTGTGTGCATATTCACGTAGGAATTTGTTCTTAAAGCTGAAAAAAAAAACACTATGATAACAATATGATCTTCCTCCTTCCTGTATGTGAGACACCTACTAAACTACTACATCTATACTTCTCTACTAATATAATAAAGCGGAAGAGTTTGTTTGCTTGAACGCGCTAATCTCATGCACTATCTGTCGGGTTTGAAAAATGATTTCTGCATGTGATAGGTTAACTCTTGAGTAAGGTTATAGGCTACTTTGCATCATCATCAACATCACCATAAACCATCACTACCGGGGCAACGACACGAGGGCGCTGCTAGTATTTACATAACTGTACAAAACAGATTAAGACCAGTTGAGCCATCTAAGGATCGTTGTAAACGATAGATCGAATGGTCCAAGTTATACCAACGTTTGCATATATTATTACTTACCTGTTGAAAACAAAGTCAACATGCGGCTGGTGTTCAGGGTCGATAAAGAGTAGGCTTGAAGTAATAGCTTCACTATTGCCATCGTGTTTCTGAAAACTGCTGCAGTCGTCTAAAAAGTTTTCGAGATTTTACGTGACATAACGACTCAAAAATGTTGTTGGCAAGATAGGTATCTACATAAGTATTAAGTAGGTACCTATAACTAAAAGACTAGCTGAGGCAGTGAACTTGGACTTAGATTTTGGACATAAATAAATAAATAAATAAATAAACTTCGTACTTCGTTCTCAGAATTCGAGATATCATAGAAAAAACTGTTCCATTCAAAATGTATGAGAAAAAAATATATGACGAAAATTATTTCTTCATAAAACTTTTTTCGTGAATTTTGTACGATGTTTTCTGCTATTCGGGGCGGAGTCAAATCCATCGTATCAAAGATCATAAAAGATCCTTGTTTTATAATTTAAGTAGATTAAATAGGTAAGTATGTTTTTCTTACATTTATCAATATCAAAAACTTTCGAATCATCATCATCTAAAAAGGAGAAGAACTCGAAGAATTCATCAACAGTATGGACGTCTAGAGATCCGACTTTGCTATCGAATTTTTTTGTTTCAAATCTGTAAGACAAAATAATGATCAGTTTGCTTCTTTACAGCGGCCTTTGTGTGTGAAGATGAATCGATATAGGTTTTTTATAAGTTCTATAAAATTTCGTGGAACTTCCTTCGTCAAAAGCACTTTATTATTGATTTTAAAAATAAACTGACGCTTAATATTTTGTAGTTCATTAAAATTTAGACTGGCGATTGTCTCTGACCATCTCACGTTTACAATACCTAATTATAATGAAAATTTTATGGACACGGGATTTTATCGCGAAATAGTGATCGCGAAAGTTTAAAAAAAACTAATTGGTACCTAATTATGCCATTTTGCATTTCATAGGTCATTTGCAGGTCATCATCTTAACTACCTGCTGAGCCAATGCGATTAGAAAAATGAAGCATGACTATTATATGTCCATACCTGACAGGAGTCCAGCCATCTTCACCATCACCCTGTGTTTCGAGGGTTGCCCAAAGAGTAGATTCTGTTTTCGTGTCGTCTTCATTGGCAGTGTATTCAAACTTCACAGCATCAATTTCATTTATGATTTCGTAATCTTTAAACGTAACAATGATTAGCTGGTTATTCTATCTTATATTATGATCTCATAAGACGGATATATCCAGTAGCCTCCTTTTTGCTCCTGACATTATAATGACACACGGTAAAAATAAAAATAAAATATCATCTAAGAATTTGTCAACATACGTTGTAACAAATAGATGACGCTCAAAGTTTACTTGAAGCGGAACTACAGTTCCCACAATTGATCTAGGAATTCGTGAAGTTAGCCGTTTCGATGCGCAGTGTAGCTTTTTCATGCAAAATTTTCTACTGCGCAGCAAAACGGCTAACTTCACGGATGCCTAATTCCATTGTGTATAATATCTACTTTGCAAGTTATCACAAATACACTTTACACTTTTGTTATTAAGAAAGCTTACCAACAGCTTTAAATGAAAAGTCATCTAAGTCAGGAAGAACGCTGTCCAATGTAACCGGTACACCAGATGACCCACTAACTTCGTTGCACATAATCGTATTGTATTCCGTTTCAGTTGTCACTGGGTGAATCTATTGGAAAAATTAAGGAAAATGTTACCAACCATACTAATGTAGGTAACTCTGTGATCCTAAGTTAAAGTAGGGAGGGACCTAGACTTTATATTAGCTGTGATCTTTGAAAGAATCACACAAACATACCTACTCGTAGTATTAGTTTTTTTTGTCATCGCTGTAACTGTAGTACCTACAGTTATTGATGAGTAGAGTACCAAGTATACAGGGTGTGGCAAATTCTTGGTCACTAAAGGGTAGCTACCTTTTCTCTTGTAGTTAGAAAGTTTTGTTCTTAGGAAACTTCAGTTTTATTTTGAAGAAAAAAATAATTGCATTTTTGGATTTTTGAAAAAAAGTACAGTTAGCCTGAAAAATTACATTTGTCAAAAAAAACAAGTTGGTCTTAATCGATTCTATTTCCCGCCAGGAACACTTCTCCCAAAGTAACTTATCAAATAAAATCGTAAGTTTTTGCAATAATTCAAAAAAACACATCCCATACATTTTCTATGAAATTAGTAGTTGTAAACATTATAGTGCCACTTTTTCGATCGTTCTTAATTTAATTTCATAACTGCTCCGGCAAGCTGGGAGGCTACTGTAAAGAGCGTATTTAAATTTAGAACAAAGTGCTTCCCTGCAGATGTACTTATGGTATGCTCCATGCATACCATTATCTCTTGCGGCTCTGTCTTAGGCGCCTAAGGCTTTACAATAGCCTCCCAGCATGCCGAAGCAGTTATGAAATTAAATTAAGAACGATCGAATAAGTGGCACGATAATGTTTACAATTACTAATTTCATAGAAAATGTATGGGATGTGTTTTTTTGAATTATTGCAAAAACTTACGATTTGATTTCATAAGTTACTTTGGGCGAAGTGTTCCTGGTGGGAAATAGAGTCGATTAAGACCAACTTGTTTTTTTTGACAAATGAAATTTTTTAGGCTAACTGTACTTTTTTTCAAACCGACAACAGCCGACAGGTGGCGCTGTAAGTTAGTTGCCTGCTCCAAGTTATTTATATTTAAAAATTAGTAAACACGAACTAAATATCTTAAAAGTTTGCTCAATGTGTGCAGTTAGTCTCAATTCATACGTGCGAGTGTTATTTACGTGATATTCGACGTGAAAGTGCCAAAGTTTAACTCACGTAACTGTGGACAAAATTCCGACGAATTAGAAGATAATCATAACATTAAACTGACCAGTGTTACTAAAAATATGTGTACCGTAACAATCTAAGCAAAGTGAATTTAAAAAATTAATACCAAATAGTGTTAAAAGACTGTAATCTACAATTGATTGTGACCCAAGAACCGTTAGTGAAGTCTTTGTTTACACTTGGTTTGAATTCTATGACCTTGAACAATAACAGCTGGCTACGAGTCGATGAACGCTACCTATTGTGCTACTACTTACCATATTCTAATTTCATCATTCAGTCAGAAGCTCCGGTGGCAAAGTTGGTTAACGTCTTCCCTTCCTGCGTTTACCACCAAACGACCCCGAGTTCGATCCTACACAGGCGAGGAAAGCTTTTTGCGCTTTAAAAGTTTTCAAAGCGACATCTATCGTAATAATCCAAAAAGATTAGAAATATCAGATACCCAATGTAAGCTCGCTCGTAACTTACTGGAAGTGGTTATCTGGTCTAACAATAGAGGGCGTTGGACGTAAACTATAGCTTTGATAAATCTACATTACGACACAGGATTATTCTACTAGGGCGTACAAAATGGACGGGAATATAACAACTAGAAAAAAACCATTGAGAAGAATCAAATCAGCTGAATTTTCACTATCGTCCATGGATGAAACGTTAAATAGCCCTCTCTCTGACTTAGGAGCTTTGGATATATCGTCTAAAAGTGTTCCCACCCGCTCCGTTATTCACTCCGAAGAGTTCCAGGAATTAAAACAACATATTGAACAGCTACAGTCAGAACTGGCATGTGCCCACAACGAAATAGCAAACCTAAATAGTGATTTAAGCGACATAAAAAAAGACGCAGCGGAAAAAAACATTCAAATACAACTATTGAAGAAGTTATCCTCGGAATCTGTGTCCAGTAGTCTCACACCTACGCCAAAAAGTGGAACTAATACACAGTCGCCATTAAGAAAGCTCACAAACATAAGACTAAGAATATCTCGTCTTTCTCCGCTGGTGTCCTCTGCGAACCTAAATGAGACTCCAAAATCGCGCCGAAACAAAATTAAGGGACGTTCAATTAATAATAATCAACCCGAAGAAGAAACTGTGGAAATACATAACTCGCCATTTAATCGGAACCAGGAAATAAAAAAGCCACTACAATGGCCTTTGCCTGTAATCTCTGATGAGAAAAGAACCTCAAAAATGATTTACATAATAGGTGACCAACAAGCAAGTGGCTTAGCAACCACGATGCTAAGCGACAGAAAAGGCAAATGGAACAATGACTATGGCATCTTCGGACTAGTCAAACCATCGGCAGCGAGCTCAGAACTTTTAAAAACCTGTGAAAGTTTATGTATGAAACTGGGTAAAGAAGACATTGTAATATTGTCATTCGGTCAAAATGATAAAAACCCATTTGAATTTATGCGTAACTTGTGTAATATATTATATTTACTACGAAATTATAACGTTTTTATAACAGACGTGCAATCTAACAGATATTTAAATGAACAAATGCTGAATAATAATATTTATTTTCTAACAAAAACATATGATAATTGCAAATACATCCAGATTAACTTTGAAAATACCTACAATATTTCATATTTTACTAGAATGCTTAGTTTTAAGTTAAATATAGAGATAGATACTATAGCTTATAATAAAATGTATATAATGAACATTGGTAAAAAACCTAGATGTACCTCACAAGCATGTGGACTTCTTGGAACCGTTCCCATGCCCAAGCATCAACATTCAGAAAGACACAAGAAGGGCACCATTCCTTATTATTTCAGTACAGAAACTAAGAATGTTGGTTCACCCGGAAATGGCTCTACTGTAGGATCCAGTAAAGCGTCAACAAAAGCACCGAAACCAAACCAGTTTTTTCGTTCCGAATGCTAAGAAAAATCTAATAATTTTTCACCAAAATATTGCTGGTGCTATAAATAAATCTGAACTACTTACGGCTGCTTTACGTAACTTGTCTCAGAATGGTAAAGATATTGGCGTAATATGTCTAACCGAAACAAACATAAAGGAGAACCACGAATCATTGTTAAAAATTCCTGGTTATAAATTAGTCGCCTCATATTCAAGAAACTATAAAAGGGGGGGTGCTTGTATTTTAATTAAAAATCATATGAAATGTATACCTATATGCATCTCTGATTTAACATGTTACAATAACTTTGAAGGTATTGCCATCGAGTTATCAATTCCGAATATTGTAATTATATGTCTTTATAGAATTCCAAATAGTGATGTTTTTTTGTTTTTAGAAAAGATGGACATATTACTTACCAGGATCTCAAAGAAGCACAAAAAAATCGTTATTTGTGGGGACTGGAATATAAACATATTAAAACCGAAGCTTAAAAGCCGATTTGAACTAGATGCTATTTTGAAAAATCATAAAATGCAAGTACATATAACAACGCCAACTAGAAAATTATCGTGTCTAGATCAATTTGCTAGCACTTATAAAAGAGCCAAAGGTGAAGTTCACCATCTCGCTCTTTCGGACCATGAGACAGGGCAAACATTAACAATACCTTCAATAATTGAACATAATGTTACTTGGTATGCATATAAAAGAGATTTTGGTGAGGATAATGTTGATAAGTTTTGCGGTTATATGGCTTCTCTAAAATTTACAGAGGTTTATACAAGTACTGACACGAATAAATCTTTTGAAGAGTTTCATAACCTATTTAGCCTACTATTTAATTTATGTTTTCCAATACAGAGAATTAAATGTAGTATAAATAAAGGAAATCTCTCTTGGCTGACAAAAGGTCTCAAACGTTCATGTGTACGAAAAAGAAGTCTTTATCTGAAAATACTACATAACAAATCAAACAACTTAAAATCTAAATATAAAAAATACAGTAGTTTGTTGAGTAAATGCATCCAGACTTCTAAAAGGATATTAAGTAAAAAAATTATAGACGGAAACAAAAATAAGTGCAAAGCTGTATGGAAAATTATAAATAACAACGTTAGTACTAGTAATAACAGTAATGAAATAGATAAAATAATATATCAAAACAAATCTTATACTAAATCTAAGGAAATTTCTGACATATTTAATGAATTTTATATTGACTTGACTAGTAATAACTTTAACTATAATACTAATGCAACAAATAAAACAATGAATAATATTAATAACCCTATGACAATTTTCCTGAACCCAACGGATCCATCAGAAATAATGAAAATAATAAGAAGTCTTAATAACACAAATTCCGTAGGAATTGATGACATTACGACAAATATAATCAAACGTTGCGCTTCGTATATATGTGAGCCATTAAGTCACATCATAAATTTATCATTTGAAGAAGGTACTTTCCCTACAGTTTTAAAAAAGTCTATTGTTAAACCTCTTTTTAAGAAAGGGACTAAGACTGACATGGCTAATTATAGACCAGTGACATTGATACCAGTCTTATCGAAAATCTTTGAAAAAGCAATGTTGCAAAGACTCAATAACTTTGTAACATCGCACGATCTCCTTAAAAAAGAACAATTTGGGTTTAGGAAAAATAGCACTACATCATTGGCATGTTTCAATTTGATCAAGTATGTTACGGAGGCTTTAAATAATAAAGAATCTGTAACTGCGCTCTTTCTAGACATGAGTAAAGCATTCGATTTTGTTGACCACAAGCTACTTTTACATAAATTAGAGAAGTATGGAATCCGAGGAAAAGCCAATATCTGGCTTCAATCCTATTTATATGATAGACAACAATGTGTTGAAATCTCAAAAATAGAGTCACATGTGAAAATAGTGTCCCGATCGGAATTCAAAAGAAATAGTGCGGGTGTCCCCCAGGGTAGCGTCCTGGGTCCATTTTTATTCTTATTGTACATTAATGACCTCCCTAACATTACAAGTCACAAAACAATTCTATTTGCAGATGATACCACACTAATAATAAAATGCCAGGATAAAAATAGGTACGAATCTTTAATAAACGATACCGTAAGCAAGGTTATTACGTGGTTAAATGACAACAATCTTAGTGTAAATCTCAGTAAAACAAACCTCATTCAATTTTGTAATTATAAACGTAAAATTTTTGACATGAATATACAATTTAATAACATTGACATAGACCAAGTAGAATCGACCAAATTTTTAGGTATAATAGTAGATAGACATTGTAACTGGAAAGATCACATATCCTATATTTGCGCTAAGTTGGACAAGTTTGTGTATGCTATTAAACGCTTACGCGAAACTGTCTCAAGAGAAGCAGCGATTACCGCTTATCATGGGTATGTCTCGGCTGTACTATCATATGGTTTAATACTTTGGGGTAATTCTGTAGAGGTTAGTAGAGCTTTTAGAGTCCAAAAGAAATGTATAAGAGCGGTGTTTGGTGCTTGGTTCATGGAGAGCTGTAAACCACTTTTTAAGGAGCTCAAGATTTTGCCCCTGGCTTGCATGTACATCAAGGCATTGTGTATTCTGGTTAGAGAGCATCCTGAGTACTTTGGAAAGCAATCCGAGGTAGTTGTTCGGAATGCTGCTCCTAGAAATCCACATAAATTATACTTACCTAGGGCCAGACTTGACATATATAAAAAAAATGTATTTATAATTGCCATAAAAGTCTACAATAAATTACCTAATTCATTTAAAGACTTACCTATTAATGTATTTAAAAATCAAATAAGTAAATGGTTAATGCAATATTGCTTTTATGACATTAACGAATTTCTGACATATCCTAATAATTTTAATTAATTTTTTTTTTATTGACATTCTTAATTTTATCGTGTTAGGTAATTTAAAATGATTTTATTTATTTCTTTATTTCGTGTTTTTTATGCGCCTTTTTTGTTTACATTTTAAATAATTAATAATTTCAATGTTTTAAAGTTTTAAAAAGTAGTAATTGAATTTTGCACACCATCTAGATGGTAGAATATAATGGCACAACAACATGTATTGAACATCAGAATTTGTATACCTACCTATATTCTGGCAAATAAATATTCTTATTCTTATTCTATTCTTTCAAAAATCTAAAAATGCAATTATTTTTTTCTTCAAAATAAAACTGAAGTTTCCTAAGAACAAAACTTTCTAACTACAAGAGAAAAGGTAGCTACCCTTCAGTGACCAAGAATTTGCCACACCCTGTATAATAGCATACATATTAGCATAAACAATGACACTGACACTGCCACCGATAAAGTGTTAACAACGCCTTGGAATTAGAGGTGTCTAGTGTTAGTCGTTTTCTAAGGTATTTCTTTCACTGATATTTCTAAAATAATCTTTTGTAACAATATTAGAATTTGCTAAGCAAAAAAGATACTTGGTATTTAGTCCATTTTTAGTTGTAGCTTTTTTTATTTAGGTATGCGTATTTTTTGGGCCAGAAACTCTCGCGTCCTCTGAAAGACCCACCAAAGTTTCATCACAATCTGATCAATGGTTTAAGAACGCATAGAGGACAAATATTCATTTTTATTTAAATAGATTGTGATAAACTTATTCAATTCACGATTATTTTTTGAGATTCTGATTAAGATTTGTAAATATTTTAATAACAATATTTACGGAAACAGATCCGAATCGTGGAATTTTCATAAGGGCGAATCCACGGGCTCCAGTTTGTTGAAAAAATATCTTAGTTAGGTAAGTACCTCATATTTATCACCATCCTCTAGAGTTTTGGCCATCAATGTGATGCGTTTCAAGGCCCCGTGGTTGTAGTCCACTCTAGATGAAATATTGGTTTTCCTGTACGAGAATAGTATAGCAGCATTAACATTTATTTTTGAATAATAGCACCATAGTCGTACTACTACAGACTCTAGAGACAGAAAACGAGATGAGCTAAAGGCCAGTCCACCTGCGGCCATCTCGTTAGGCGGGGTATTAACATGCCCCAAATGCACGCGTACCTTTCCAAATAAAACTGGGTACCACTCTATCTGGGTATCTGTCTCTCACGAAAGAGCGCGAAACGCTGTTCTGCGCAAAGCGCAGAACAGCGTTGCCCAACCTAAACCACCTAAACTTAAAATTAAAAGAGTTAAATACACCCATCCAGAGGAATGCTGTCGCAGTGGCCGAAATCGGCTAGGAAGCCATCAAAGCATAAGCAGACTGTGGGTAACTTGAAATACTTAAGATGAAATATCAATATTATTCAACCGATCCTCACAAAGCTGAAGTGCCTATCATCAGCTCAGCCACAGAATCCTATGACGTGGGCCAGAAAATCTTGATAAGATCAAATATGTCGGTTGAGCACCAATTTGTAAAAGAATGAATGAATGAATGAACACTTTATTGTACACAAAGAAAAGTAAAATATAACAACAGATTATAGTCTTAATTAGTACAATGGGCTACCTAAGAGTGTTTCAGCACTTTAAGAATTAAAAACTATCCAAAGAGATGGCAAAATATTAAGCAGCTCAAAACTACAAACATAATGTCAAAAAACATGACTCACCAGGCACTAAAGTTTTCTACCAAACCAGAAGTCAGATGCACTTTCGTGCCCTGCACTTGGTATGCTGTGGACCATTGTAGCTTCGGCAAATCATTAATATCCTTCAACTTGGGAACTAAAAATAAAATAGGTACAATAGTCTTTTTTAAACTTTCGCGATGGACCATGGACAATGGATCTTGAAAACATACTCCAGTCTGCCCGCGACCACGGCTATTGCAACATAGCCGAAACGTCGGGATAAATAAGGTAAATTACGCGATAAAATCCCGTGTCCATAAAACTTTTCAATATAAATAGGTAAGTACAATATTTTAATCAATATTTGGAATAGATGAAATGAGGATATAAGGGGAAAGAAAGGGGCGCCCTGTTACTGAAAAGATGAGGAGTGCTAGATTAGCATGGTATGGACACGTAATGAGGCTCTCTTCATACTACGAGTATGATGAAAGGAAAATCCATTGATCTAAAAGGCACAGTCGGAATCCAAACCCATGCGCCTCAGACTGAAAGTCAGCCTCCCACTCGGCCAATACGGATCTCAACAAAAAACTTATTTCAAAGAAGAACGAACATTTTGGCATACTTACTCTTCCGCCATTTTGAAAAAACCTCGATCTTGCAGCAGGTGATGAAACATGTGTCAATCGATAGGGGAAGTGATTACAAACAAAATATATTCAGTAATAAAATCTCGTAATCTTTATACTTTTCGAGATATTTGAGTTTGAAAATGTAAAAATTAAAACTTGAAAATGCTAATTAAGCTGCCAATAATAACCGGTAGGTATTTGAAT
Organism: Camptogramma bilineatum; assembly: GCA_958496255.1. Classification (NCBI taxonomy): domain Eukaryota; kingdom Metazoa; phylum Arthropoda; class Insecta; order Lepidoptera; family Geometridae; genus Camptogramma; species Camptogramma bilineatum. The sequence continues at coordinate 13,304,946 of OY292456.1, forward strand.
ATGTCTACTGTGACTGGGGATAAAATCGTGAGCCAATTTCGTTTAATTTTTAGGTAAAAATTTTTTTTTTACATTATACAGGGTGAATTTTTGAGAGGGGCAGTAAGGGCAGCTACCTTAACCGTTGTAGCTACAGGAAAACGTTCTTATGAGACTATCCTTAACTTTTGAAGATATTTCGACCTGCATTCACAGATTTTTAAAAAAATGTACAGTCAGCGAGAAAATGGCCAGTTTACACAAAAATTTTTTTGATGCCAATCGATCCTATTTCACATAAGGATTAAAAGGCTCTAGCGGACCAACTGAGATTAGAGTATTAGAAAAGTCAGATAACGCTAAAATGTATTTTTGGGACGGGGTAGTAAGGGCTACCTTAACCGTTGTAGTTACAGGAAAACGTTCTCAAGAGACTATCCTTAACTTTTGAAGATATTTTGACTTGCATTCACAGATTTTGGAAAAAATGTACCTACAGTCACCGAAAAAAATGGGTATTCTACACAAAAACTTTTTTTGATGCCAAACGATCCTGTTAAAAATAAGGATTAAATGACTCTATGTGACCAACTGAGGTTAGAGTACTAGAAAAGTCAGAAATTGTTCAAATGCATTTTTGAGAAGGAACAGTAAGGGCAGCTACCTTAACCGTTGTAGCTTCAGAAAAACGTTCTTACGAGACTATTCTTAACTTTAGAAGATATTTCGACAATAGATGAAAAATGATGACAAATGACAAAATGATTTTTACGAAATGTTTAGTCAAAGTTTTTTGCAATTTCTGTCTTTTCTAGTACTCTAACCTTAGTTGTTCCGATAAAGCTTTTTAATCCTTATATGAAACAATCGATTGGCATCAAAAAAAGTTTTTGTGTAGATTACCCATTTTTTTCGGTGACTGTACATTTATTCCAAAATCTGTGAATGCAAGTCGAAATATCTTCAAAAGTTAAGGATAATCTTCTAAGAACGTTTTCCTGTAGCTACAACGGATAAGGCCCTTACTGCCCCGTCTCAAAAATTCACCCTGTATATTTTGAACACAGTTTATTTCATCATTCATTTTCTACCTAGGTACTATTTAGCACAAAATGATGAAATAAACTGTGTTCAAAAAATATAATTTCAAATAAAAAAAAAATTACCTAAAAAATAAACGAAATTGGCTCACGATTTTATCCCCAGTCACAGTAGACATATTCAAATACCTACCGGTTATTATTGGCAGCATAATTAGCATTTTCAAGTTTTAATTTTTACATTTTCAAACTCAAATATCTCGGAAAGTATAAAGATTACGAGATTTTATTACTGAATATATTTTGTTTGTAATTACTTCCCCTATCGATTGACACATGTTTCATCACTGGCAGCAAAATCGAGTTTTTTTTAAAATGGCCGACAGTAGGTATGCCAGGCTCCATACAAAAATGTTCGTACCCTTGAATCATCATGATTCTCCTGTAGCCGTACCATGAACTCTTAGAACAAGCTTGAAACATGACAACGAATGTCATTTCTAAAGCAGACTGTTTTAAGCTTGTTTAACATTGCTCTAAGAGTTCATGGTATGGCCCCTGCCCTTATTCCACGCTGTGACATGTTTTCCTCTTCCACTCACCTCTTATCATTCGTCAACTCTATATCCACTCTTCTCATATTTATAATCCTCTTTCACACTGTCAAACCACTTCTTCTTAGTCCTTCCTCTACTTACGCATCCAGCCACACTCATGCTCATTACTTTTGGTGAATTCACCATGAAGAAGTGGTTTGACAGTGTGAAAGAGGAATGAATGTGAGAAGACTGGATTCAGAATTGACGAATGATAGAAGTGAGTGGAAGAGATGTTATGCCGACACCACTTAGCGTGGGATTCGGGCAGGAGAATGATGATGATTTAATATTTGGAATAAGTTTTTTTTTTGAGATCCGTTTTGGCCGCGTGGGAGGATGACTTTCAGTCTGAGGCGCATGGGTTTGGATCCCAACTGTGCCAATGTTCAATGGATTTTTTTCTTTGGTCATAGTATTTATTTTATTTATTGTAAGACAACATCTAAAAAGTAGCTGAACAGTACTTAACTAAAAAAAATTATGGGAGTTGAATAGAAAAAAAAACTCACCCTTGAACCCTGATGACAACACTATGAAACATGTTGCAAAAATGTAGAGCAACATTTTGATTTTTAAGCAATCCACGGATTGTAATTATAAATATTTGTATGTAGTTTATATACTTACTTGCTTGTTGAATTCATTATTAAAACTTATCAGTGCATTAGTTACCTACATTATTATTTTTCTAATTACTAGCAAATTCAACAAAATAGGTAGTGTAGGTACATCATTAATCCTACTAATAGGTAAAAATAGGTAAAAATCTAAAAGTTTGTGAGTATGTTTGTGTTTCAACTAGTGAATCGATTTAAAATGAAACTTGGAAAACGTATAAAACTTAAAATATCTAGGAATATGATTAGCCTGTAACAGCTTTATAATACTATAAAAATATTGATAAGTAAGTAGGTATACCACGCGAGCAAAACCGCGGGCAGAAGCTAGTTCTCCAAATTGTATTCATTAGACTTTCGACCAAAATTTACCATTGCCTGATAAAAATAATTACTATTTTTGATTACAGTTTAGTACCTATTTGTGCACTAGTTTTTTTTATTAGGTACCTACTTATTAATATTATACCTACTTATGTAGGTAATTATAAAGAGGTACCTATCTAAAGCGAATTGGACACTTAAAATATGAAGTAGGCTTGCCAGCCCCTGAACCATCCTCCTGGCTTTATAGGCCTTATCCACAGGGAATGGTTTATTTGTGTGGAGCTGTGGGATAGTACGAGTAAGTCGCTTATTACCTTCACTTATCCAATGGTCGTAGCGTAGGTTCAAATTCCACCCTTGACAAAAAATGTCAATTTGACATGAGCTCAGTTGAGCATCAGTTTACCTCACAATGTTTTCCTTCACCGTTTAGAGCTCATGTTAAAATGTAATTTTTTGTCAATGTTGGAATTTAAACCTACGCTACGATCATTGGATAAATGAAGGTACTATCCCGTAGGTAGGTAGGTAAGGTATATGGTCAACATGGCTCACTAATATAAGTAGGTACTTAGTCACAATAAGTACGATTTTGCGTCTACTCCATTCACTGGCAATAAACACGGTTAGGCCTCTAAGATCAGAACTAAATGGTTTGCTGGAAGAGAACTCTTTTTAGGGTTAAGCTCGCCTTTGCCATTACCTGTCTAGATCCAAGCATTTTATAACTGTTTCATTTGTGCTACAAGAATACAATAAATAAATAAATAAATGTATTGAGTTCGTGCCTACATCTCGTGTACAGACCAAGCTTTTTCCGCTCTTTGTAGGAGGCATTCGAAAAGGAAGCGTTTTAAGAAACTTTGTTCTATTCGCTAGGTGGCTCCAATAAGTTGAGATGATGTCGACTGACAGTATACAGTAGAAATGTCCAATTCCGGTAGTCATGAATAACATTTTGAGTGCGACGTTTCGTTCTTAGTCAGAGCACGTTCGCCGGTCTGGTTGCGTCTGTAATGCATTCTAAATCCCAACAATGCGGCATAGTCAGCTACACGTGGAATGCTCAATGGGCCAAAAATGTCAGACAGTTGCTATAAAATTGTAAAATATAAGCAAAACTGCTTCAGTTTTCTAAAATAAACTTTGAGTGCAGGGCCTCACTTATGAACTCTTAGAGAAATTTCAAAGTAAGATTAGGTACTCTGATTCCGTACTTAGATAAGACTAAGATAAGGTTAAAGTAAGCCTAACGCAGGAATGTTTTGGTAACGTCTCATCGTGGAGTGTCAAGTGTCAAGTCATTGACTCGATGCAAGACTGTTTTTACCTTGTTTTGACATTGCTCTAAGATTTGGTGGTACGCCGGCTGTTTGACTGAAATTATTGTTAGAAATCCCCTCCTCAGTCGATTCCTTAGTGTTGAGGATCGTGACTCCTTCCCATAGTCTTGTGGATGGTTGATCTCCATTTGGAGCGATCTGTGGCTTGATGTAGAGCTTTGTTCACCGGCATTTCGAGTTGCTCCGATGAAATACAAAATGAAAAAAAGTTTGTCATTTATCGCGCTCAGAAAAACTCGTGGCGCTTGCTAGGACTTAATATCTTAGGTATATTAACTTTTTTTAGATCGTTAGCGTCGATCTGAGTGGTCACAATTTTGATGGATGACTGACTGCAAGTAGCGTTAACATTGTGCGCTACCGTGCTACGGAGCAGGTATCCTTTTTTTTTTTGTTTTGTTGTAATAGCAACTTGGCCAAATGGGCTCGTGGCTTAGCTTGCTTAGATGTTCTTGATTGATAGTTGAAGTTAAGCAGCGTTGGGCGCGGCCACTCTTAGGATGGGTGACCGCAAGTGGTATTACGAGCTAAGCGCTTCCGTGCTTCGGAGGGCACGTTAAATTGTCGGTCCCGGCTTTTAAGTCGTTAAGCCATGACGGAGGCCTTTAGGCAGCCTAAGAACTCCGTCACCAGAGTTGGCCACTTACTCATACGAACTTGCTTGCTTGGCCAAATGGGGTATGGGAGACCCTTCCCAAGTACAGTACGAGTGCGGAGCCCCAACACAAATGCTATGTCACACTTGCTGTCCTGCCCTCTGTGTCCAAACAACTGCACCCGCGAAGGTCTTGTTGCGGCTTCAGCTAGGGCCGTAGAGGTGGCGTCATATTAGAGCTAGCGAATTTAAATACCGCATATTAGTATGAGCATATTGACACGATGAATGAATGAATGAATGAATTGCTTTGTTTGAATTTTGTGGTGAAAATAAAACTTTATTATATTCTATTCTAAGCCCTCACGAATCACTCCACTGATTAGGTTCAATACACGATTACCTTCCTACTACATTCATGGTGATTGATTCAATCTGGATAAACACACAAGAGCCTACCCTCCCTTGTTGTTACAGAGATCTCGCTTTTCTATAATAATATTCGATGGTTTGTGTGTAGCAACAACTATTTAATCCATAGCGTGAAGTCATTGAACACAATATTTATTAACAAACCCACACAAATGTTTCATACCCAAACTACATCATATGTCTAAGCTCAATTAACTTGTACTTCCATCCTATCATTATATTAATCGTTGAATTTATCACGCACACCGAAGTGTCATAGATTTGGAACTAATGCCTTGGGGTGCAATTAAAATGTAAAGCTTAAGCAAGTTTAAAAATAGTGGTCTATCGCCCGAGGCTGGACGTGAGGTGGAGTGTGAGATATAGCGATTCGTCCCTGTATGTTCGTATGTGCTTGTGGCCTACTCTTTACGAAGTTGTTAGACCGCCAGAATCCGTAATCTGGCTGAGTAAGTAACTTCACTCAACGTTTTACGGTGTTTCGGGGCGGCTGCGCTTATGGGCGGCCGCTACCACGGCACGCTCGCTACGCTCGCTCGCCTTGCGCGATCGTGGTCACTACTGAAACCTATTGAACCACCAATTGTTTGGTTTAGAATTATTCGGTGACAAATCTACCATTCTGAGTACGAAGCTAATAAGAAATATTTAATACCCTTTACCTATTTAATAGAATCGAATAAACGGAAATAATTTCTTGTTATCGCTATAAATAGTACCACAACTTAATTTACTAGTAACTCTTATACACCTAGACGTCTTTTATATTCTCATTCTCATTTATTTCATAGTTTTTTGATACTTAGAAGGCAAAATTTCAGATGTACGAGTACGGTATATAGGTATACGTGCTCTAGACGCTCGCAGCATAATAGACGCTCAGCTGTTATAATGCCAGTTGCAGTTACCCGTCCAAATTGTGATAAAATGTAGAAGGTAAAATTCCCCGGCGTCAAAGAATTCCGAAACAGTCCGAATCTAATAATACAAACCTAGTAGGTAACGCTTTAATCTGATTACAAAGTTCGTAGACAGTGAAAGTAGTCGCTACACTACCATAGTAATTATCATCTAAGCTATGACTTAGTTAGATGATAATTACTGCCACTTATTAGTAAGTGGTTAGATAGTTCGTAATAGGTACACATCTTAAAGTGCACTATTAGTTCTGTCTATAAACATTAACACGAGCTTTAAACGGTGAACAAAAATATTAGAGGATTGCTCCATTAGTGGTCGTTTTGATTTTAAAACTTATTCCAAAGTTCTAGGTGTGCCTAAGTCTAGTATAACCTCCATATAGGTTATTCCAGATTTATACGTGCAACCAACAAAAAAACACAATTAAATGCTTCCTTATTTAATACTTTAGTTTTCATTTATTTTCCATTTACCATGCCGTGTTCTAACATCTATTTCAGAATTTAAAACATTTGAAGTCAAAATTACAAAGTTAAACACATCAATTTTTAATAAAAACTCAGCAATGGAGTCTATGAAACATGAATTAAACTCTAAAAGCTGAATGATTTGACCGATTGATTGATGATGACCAACCTGATTGCAGGAAACAAAGATGATGACATAAAGGTGAAATCAGACGGTTCATTTTTCGTTAATTTTTGTTCTTCATTCGGCATCTTTCACTCTAAGTGACACATCTAAACATTAAATGAAAGAAAAGTGTCATTGAAGACCCCAGCTTTCATTCGAGTGATCTTTCATCCGAGTGAACCGTTTGATATCACCTTAACACAATTAGACTTGATATAGTCTGGCAACAATGAAAAGAAACGGCAACTTTTCATTTTGTACTTTGGAAACCTTTTTTCTACTAATCTATGGTAAAGTTCAGGTTTCTGGTCTATGGTAGGTAGGTACAGGTACCGAAGACGTCAGTCAGAAGTAATAATTTCCTTCTGAGAATTTATCTATTTCGCGTATTTAGCTTGCACAGTGGCGCCCCCATTTATTTCTTTTATTTCTTGCCAGACTATAGATTCATTAGATTTATAGTACAACGTAGGTAGGTTCAGTAGCAACTCCACAGTCATTATCCCTAGCAGATATGAGCATGTAGCCGTCGATGCCCCAGTTCACTCCGTAGGAGTTCTTGAGGATCCAGAACAGCTCTCCATACTGCTCGCCGTAGCCGACCAGAGTCACTTCGTGGTTCAGGTTTTCGGGACCACTAGAAATAGAAAAATTTTAGACCCCTAGTTCTATTTATTTATGATGATTTATTATTAGACCCTTAGTTCTATTTTTGATTATTTCTACGAAAGGAATAAACTAAAACTTAACCAACGACTGTATATCTAAGTCGCGGCACAGATGACTAAGTAATCTGTGGTCGCGGTGGACATTCTCCCAGATCTTTAGGCATTCCAGGTATTTGAAGAAAGGGGTTCAGATTTCATGCATTATTTATTTATTTTATTTTATTATTTATTTCGTCCGTTCAGAGCTTTAGGCATTCCTTTAGAACAGAAACGCAGTATATCGCCTATGTAAAGTATCTAACTAAATTAGTCAGGTACCTACTTTACATTTACTTTACCTACGTTAGTCAGACTAATATGAGCGAGAGTGGAGTTGCTTTTTTTCAAATTGCAAAAAAAAATCCTCAAACATTTTATGGAATCATTTTAACCACCGGACGTTTGGAGAAAACTTAAACTTTTACATCTACAGCTCATTATATTATATTTTCTCAATTTGTACAAATTATAGCATAACTGAGAGATTTTTGTATTTATCTGTAGTTTTTGACATAGGCGGTTCTCACAATGGCGAAGCACCCGCATGCGTTGTGCAGATCTGCAGATTTTATTATTGTAAATCACGCGTGTCGATGCGTTGTCAGTGTGTTGTCCTATGCGTGTTTTCTATACAAATTGAAATACTTGCATACAATATTAAAACGCACAACGCAGCGGGATGCATCGCAGTGTGAAAACCGCAAAAGTACAAAAATGCCGATTTGCTATTATCGAGTTTACTTACCAATCTTTCTCGTAAAAAATCCCACTTGAATAAAGATAAAATCGACGTGTTACTTCTACAGATACGGATAGAGGTCCGTGGTTGAATACCGCTACCTGGAATAAAAAACATCGCATTTAAATAATAAGCTATCGTAATTAAAGGTAATCTTTGCACACGACGTTTTTACAAGCTTTAATTTTTTTTCAACTGTTCCTGTGTGCCTGTTTGCCTGTAATCAAATCTTGCAAGTTAAAGACCACTTGCCGGTTTCTGATTGAGCTGAAATTTTGCATGCTGTAAATCGGATGGCATCCTGTCATCACCATCAGGGCCTAAGGGTGCATTTCCACTGAGGCGGAGTTGAGCGGAGCGGAGCTAAGCGGCGCATGAATTGACAAAAGCACAAAATGCACATGATTGGCATGTGCATTTTGCCGCGTTTTGATTTCTTCGTTTGACATGTGATTGGTCAATTCATGCACCGCTAAGCACCGCTCCGCCCAACTCCGCGTCAATGGAAACGCAGCCTAATGATGGAGCAGAACGGTGGCTACAGAAACTCTGTAATGAAACGACTACTCTATCGAGTTTGGTTCCGTTTGATTTAACTTGTTAATATTCTAACCTGTCTAACCTCTTCTGTATGTTTTGCGTTTCAAATGAACACTTCATTTGAAACGCAAAACATACAGAAGAGACGGGGCGCGGGTGTAACGCTGTTCGCTGGCGCCCTGTCCGCGACGCGTCCTCGTCTTACGTCTCTTCTGTCTGGCCTGCACCTAATTATTTTGAAAACGTCACCACAACAGAGTCATTGGCCATTATAGGGCCTCCAGACTCTCGGCGAGAACCCCCGAGAACACCTGAGAAGCGTGAGTGTGAGGAGCTTCTCGCCTTCTCGTTCTCGGGTTCGCCTGTTCTCCGATCGGTGTCGGTATTTTTGGCCGAGACAATTGATTTCAAACATCACGACTGAGAAAGATTGAGAGTGTGGATAGCTTGTTTGTTCTTCGAGAAGTCTCGGCAACAGGGGCGTATTTACCCTTAGGCCAAGAGGGCCATGGCCCGGGGCGGCAGGCTATGAGGGGCGGCGCAAGCCGCCCTTCTCAGCAGGCACACAATTTCTTCAGGCATATAAGGACAAAAAGAAAGGCCCAAGACATGAAGGTGAGAGCGAGAGGCGGCGCAAGCCGCCCCTTGTTCTCAGGTTCTTGCATTTTTTTTTCTTTAAATGCCTGAAGAAATTAAAAAAAAGCCAACCTAATTAACAACTAAAACTCATTTAGTGGGCGGTGCAAGCCGCCCCTTGCTCTCAGCTTCGTACGCTTTTCTTTTTGTCCTGTGTCTGAAGAAATTAAAAAAAGCCTACCTATCTAATTAACAACAACTAAAACTCATTTGGCTGAAAGGGAGGGGCGGCTTGCGCCGCCTCTCACTCTCACTGTTATGGGCCTTTCTTTTTGTCTTAAATGCCTGAAGTTTAAGAAAAGTTTACCTAATTAACAACAACTAAAACACATTTGGGTGAGAGCGAGGGGCGGCTAGCTTCATGCGCCTTTTTTTGTCCTTATATGCCTGAAGAAATTTGAGAAAAGCCCACCTAACTAACAACAACTAAAACAAACTCATTTGGTTGTAAGTTTGATAGACATCAAGACTTGTGTAATTTATTAGTAATAACAGATTATTTTCAGAGACTGACCTTGCGATTTTTAACTTTACAGGAAGTAAGTAGGTATTCTTTAAAACTCCAAGGGATAATCCGTTACAATAATAGGCAATATGCGTCTGATTCAAAAGCGGGTTAAACGTATTTTTCTATGAAAATTATGGCTTTAGAATTATGTGTGTAATTATTTTTTAATATTATTTCATTTTCGTTTAGAAATTAATAATTACAAAGTGCAAAAATATAGTGGGAATTTCATAAGACTTGAAACGCAACGCTATTTGTCACATGTGCTGTGACGTCACACTCCTTCAAACTCGAGAGAAAGTTTTTTTTTCTACCTACAAGTGCGTGTAATTGCCGTGAATTGTGACGTCACGTCCGTTTCAAGTGCATGAAAATGTTGGTAAATTTTAAAAATTATTTTTGTTATAAAATTTTAGTTTTTCGGCGCTGGAATTTTCGTTACGGTTATTTGACGATATAACCTATAGTATAAAATCATAAAAAAAAATTGTGGGAGTTCCCTATTGGGATTCTGGAAATAAATCCTCGAGGCAATATTAGGCAAACATTTCTTTGAGTGTCACATATTTTGTCTTAAAAAAATTCGGCTCGCTTCGCTCGCATATTAGCTTCATGAGTGTTTTGCGAGCAAAATGAGTTATGTCTGATCGCAGAATAGGAACCGATCCTTTTCTTTGAACACGTAAGCAAAATCAGTGTCACATGTTGTATTTGTGACAAAAAAATCGGCTCGCTTCGCCCGCATGATAGAATAGGAATCGACAAGCAACCAGCCTTTTCTTTGAGCACCATTAGAAAAATGAATGTGTCACTTGTTGCATTTCTCTTAAAAAAAATCGGCTCGCTTCGCTCGCATATTAGCTTCACGAGTGTTTTGCAAGCAAAGTGAGTTATGTCTGATCGCAGAATAGGAACCGATACTTTTCTTTGAGCACGTAAGCAAAATCAGTGTCACATTTTGTATTTGTGACAAAAAATCGGCTCGCTTCGCTCGCATGATAGAATAGGAACCGACAAGCAACCAGCCTTTTCTTTGAGAACCATAAGAAAAAATTAAGTGTCGCTTGTTGCATTTCTCTTAAAAAAATTCGGCTCGCTTCGCTCGCATATTAGCTTCATGAGTGTTTTGCGAGCAAAATGAGTTATGTCTGATCGCAGAATAGGAACCGATCCTTTTCTTTGAACACGTAAGCAAAATCAGTGTCACATGTTGTATTTGTGACAAAAAAATCGGCTCGCTTCGCTCGCATGATAGAATAGGAACTACATATTTTAAACTTTCGCGACTTGAACACATTTTTAAAATTATTATTATCGGGACTTAATCGTCTATCGGGAGTCTACTCGTGACCACGGCGACTGTAATGTCGCCGAAACGTCGAGGTAAATAAAACAATTTCATTACGCGATTAAGTCCCGATAATAATAATTTTAAGAATAGGAACTGACAAGCAACCAGCATTTTCCTTGGGAACCATAAGAAAAATTTAAGTGTAACTTGTTGCATTCCTCTTCAAAAAATTCGGCTCGCTTCGCTCGCATATTGGCTTCATGAGTGTTTTGCGAGCACAGTGAGTTATATCTGATCACAGAATAGGAACCGACAAGCAGACAGCCTTTTCTTTGAGCACCATAAGAAAAATTAAAAATCATGTGTCATTTGTTGCATTTGTCTTTAAAAAATCTGAGCTCGCTTCGCTCGCATATAAGAGACAGATATTTGCAAATCATACAAATATTTGTCCCGCGACGGGAATCGAAGTCGTTAAATGCATTGCGCGTACGGTAATCATAACGCTTACGAAGTCGCGGTCACAGCTAGTAGGTATTGAACCTATAGTGCCTTTCTTGTTTTTCATTCACTAGGTAGTAGGTATCTGATTTTGCATTTTCCGCTAATTATGGGGCGGCAAAACTTACAGGCCCAGGGCGCCAAATTTTTAAATACGCCTCTGCTCGGCAAGACTTCTCGCCGAGCCTTCTCTCGAGAGTCTGGAGGGCCTATTACAAGATTAAGAAACAAAACGAAGTCTAACGTTATGGTTGACGTTTGCTTTGGCTGATAAGAAGTTTGTTAGTAAAATCAGCCCCCTGAATCTTTTCGACGAACATTATGCTTGACTGTGTTCCATCCCCAGCAGTAGTGCACGCAATGATTAAGTTCACCTTTAAAGCCTCAGTGCTGAATGGGGTGACGTCAGTATACCCCTTAATGGTATACAATGTGGTCATGTTGTATATATCGCAGACACCGTCCTGTGGGCAAAAACAATTTTAAAATTATCAACTTAGAGTAAAGCGGCCTATTTTCTTATTTATAGTTTTATAGTCTCGTTCTGTAGTCTTCACAAATTCTACTCAAAACAAAATCTAGTAATTGTATAAGTACTAAAATACAGGGTGGAAAAAATGAATGGGCCCCGGAAGGAAACTACCTTAAATCCTTAAGATACAGTATTTTACTTACAGGAAACATTCCTTTATTTTTTAAAAAGAAACATAACTGCATTCAAAGATTTTCTAAAATTAGCTTGCTTCACCCAGGAATCGAACCAACTAAAAATCCAAAAATTAACCACTCCCTATTTTATTCCACTAGTCGATACATTCAATACTAAAGATAAAACTTCTCGAAGAAACATGATGTCTTACACTCGTCTGTCGTACAAAAAATCCATGAAATCTAATATTTAGTACATAGGGGCTTTAATTGCAATTTAGCTCTACAGTGGAATGGTGAGAGGTATCCAGTAGTGTGATTCAGACCTTCTCGGAATGTATTCCGAATTCTAAAAATAACGTTTCTTCGCTGAAAAACCGTCAACTTTTTGAAGAAAATCATCGAATCGGATGCATTTTCGGAAGTCTGAATCTCACCTCAGATAGTCAAATACCGTCTAGAAAAGTTTTGTCGCGAATGGTGAAATAATAAAAATTAATGAAAAAAATTGTGAAAATTAATGTTAGATTTCATGATCTTTTTTATTTCTAAAACCAAATGTGTGTTAAAAAGATTTTATCCTAACATTAATCCTATCGATAAGTGGTATTAAAGAGAGCGAGGTTTATTTTTTAATTTTTAGCTGGTTCGATTCCGGGTGAGGCAAGCGAATTTTAGAAAATCTATGAATGCAGTTTTGTTTCTTTTTAAAAATAAATGAATTTTTCCTTGAAGTAAAATACTGTATCTTAAGGATTTAAAGTAGTTTCCCTCCGGGGCCCATTCATTTTTTCCACCCTGTATAGTAGATAATTTTAGAAATGTCACTCAGGCTGTCATTTTCTATCTTTAACGCGAACAAAATAAGACCTTTTGGATTTAGCGATAATTAGTTTACCTAAACAGTATCATCGTCAACAGAATCAACGCCAATATCGCCGTTGATGCTTGTCAAAATAATAGGAATTTATTCAAAATGAGTACCGCATTGGCATAAGATCCGTACTCCTCTTCAGTGGGAAGGCCATAGACCATCATCCACTCGTAAGCTGCATTGTCCGTTCCTCCGTCACAGCCAGCAGCTCCGAACCTACATAGAACCATAAAGTTAAAGCAGTTTCCTTATAACAAAAACAAATTGATTGAGTGCAACTTCAAATATTTGTCTTTAGCTTCGTTAAAATAAAGATTAATTTAAAATGCGTTTGGCCATGCCGGTTCGCATACGACAGCAGCTCGAGTTTTTTTGAGATTTCTCATCGCTATAATAACCAGTCGAAAAAGTGATCGGGAGAATAAAATGTAGGAAATGACGTACGCCCAAACACAGTCAATCAGAGCCTGGTTAGCGAGCCGTATCAGCCTGCCTCCGTTGCTCCTCGCCACAGCACCTTCCACGGCAGCCGTCGTGCCGTAAGTCCAGCAGGATCCACAGTCTTGTTGATCTATCACAAACAGTCATGTTTTAATCGTTTATTCCATCTAGTCCTACTAGTTGTTCCATTATCTAACTGTTTGGACAGAAATATGCCAAATTTTGTGCGGTTTTCCCCAGTGACTACAGTATGGGGTTCTTCAAAAAGGGCGTTTTGAAATTTTTAAAGGGTCAGCAGCGCGAGTGTGACTCCTCTAGTGTCACAGGCGTCCATAGGCTACGGTAACCGCTTACCATCAGGTGGGCCGTATGCTTGTCTGCTACCTTAGTAGTATAAAAACAAAATTGTTAGACTGACTAAAGTATCTAAAATTTGCCAGTCTGACAATTTGGAATATTGCGATCCAAACAGTTACTTAGTTAGATTATCGAACTACTTAGGACTGGATGGAGTACCTATTCATTTCTCTCGAAGGTCCTTTCTGAAGAGTCAAAAAGTATACTAGCCTTGGCAAAAATTTTTACAATGTTAATATTATAGTTTAAGGTGATTTATTTTTTGAAGTGCTTATTTTATACAAGTTTGTAATTTTTTTCCGTTTATGCTAAGCGAAAAAAATTAATGATTAAAAAAAAACAGTCGTGTTGGCAGAGTGATCTGACTGGCCTCTTAGCTCAGTTTATAGTAGCTCTGCCTTCTATGCTGTAGGTTGTGGGTTCGATTCCCTCCCAGGACAAACATATGTGTGATGTTTGTTGGCTGACCGACCAGATTTTCTATCCTTGCTTTTGGCGCCGGGGACTATACTAAAACAACATTATTTTGTTCTCACGTAGAACAGGGGCGACCAGTCCTGCATTCCTTAGATCTACTTCTTTAGGCAACTGCTCAACTATTTCCTTCAAGCTTTCTTTTGTGTATGGGAAAGGCACATTTCCCGACTTTCCTTCAGGACGTCTGCGCAGACTATTCGTTTTCTTCATCTCTTCAGGAGTGCGGTCAGCCAAATGGTTAACACCGAGTTTATAACCGAGGTTCTTGTGATTTGTTGATGATATCAGCCTGAAAATTGGATGGTACATTGGTGGAAACATTATAATCATGACACATCATTTTATTATGTAAGTAGGTATTCAAATTGTTGAATGCATTATTACTACTGATTAATTTAAGATTTTTGACATATTTGGTATTAACTTGTAAGCAAACTGTGAATCAAAGGTTGTTAAAGAAAGTAGGGAGACTAGTAGACTAGGAGCACTATAGTAGCGCATTGGGTATATAGTATTACAGTGCAATCCATGCCGCACCTGCTGTGTGCGCTTTGTGCCCAAACATTTGTAATGTATTTGGGGAACAGGGTGGATTCGTTCCCCAAAGAAAGAGTAGGTGGTTCCTCTGCAACGGGCTGGCTCATCTAGCCCACTTGCCCGTGGTCTTTCGACCGACAGTTGATGTCGAATAGTCCTAGATAAGTCTAAATTCGTTGGAAACTTTGCTTGCGAGTTTTAGACATTCTGATGGTTGAGTGGCGCCATCTTCGCTGAAGCTCATAGTGCGCAGCATGTTTATGTAGTTCATCTAGCGACAGGTAGATGTCGCTACAATGTACAAAGGAAGACCTCAACGCAGCCACAGAAAGTGCTGTTAATATGGCAACCTTTTGTGCAAAGTACCAAAAAAAGTAAAGACACGATAAGAAGAGAAAGTACTGAAAGGAGTGACTTGCTTATGACGAGTGATAGGAAAATGGAGAAAAGGAACATAGTCAGTCGATCTAATGGGATTAGGGCATCGTGACGATGAGCCAGAAAGAAACAGAAATGTTAGTAAAAATGCAGTGGGTAAGTGATTAATAAATATACCTCATGTTCTGCTTGAAGATGCTTTTCCTCAGTGTGTGCTCCTTTTCATGGGCGTACTTGCGATCGAATTTATTTTTGAAGCTGAAAATATAAATCTCTAAGTTTCCTCTCCAAAGACTGTCACTAGTTCTAACCTTAGATTTTTATCCCAAAAATGGGTGGTGATGGTGATGTTTGTAATTGTATGCATGGTATAAGTACGTTACCCTCAGAGAGCGAGTCAAATGACAAATGACAAAAAAATAATGTTAAGTACCTATTGAAAACGTGGTCCACGTGGTGTTTCTTTTCCGGATCCATGAACATAAGTTCCTTGGTAACTGCCTCACTGTCCGCAGTGACTTTGATCATTCTATCTTCTGTACATCCGTCTGGAAAATAAATTTGAATTTTAACTGGCTCTATTGGGACCGAAACTAAGTAGGAAAGGAGCGCTTAGTTGTTTATTTTAGTTTTTTTTAATTTTATTAGAATCCTTCAAATGGGCATCTAACTCGTCTCAATACCTATTTCTCCATATTGGTTTACCGTGGCTCAAAATAAGGATGACTACTGAGCTAAGGAATTGAGGCTTTTGCCCTGCAGTGGGACGCTACAGGCTCTTTGACATACAAAATAATAATAATATTAGAATACGGACAGACAGACAAAGAAAAAATAAAATGGTTTTTTGTTTCAGGTACCGTAATAATAAACAAACACTTCAAGAAGAACAGGACAAAGAAGGTCTTGGTGCTAGTAGGTATCTACTTTATATTGATTTGGTGTTTTGTTTGTTAGTGTGTAGGTATACCTACTCACATTTTTCAACATGAAACACCTCTTCATCAAATTCAATATCAAAGTCGATGAAATCCCAGATCTCGTGGTTCGACAAATATCCCAGTTGGATATTATACTCTATAAGTTCATATCTGAAAAATACAAAAAGTTAGATTCTATTCATATTTTATGAACTTGAACTTGCTGATCCGAGACGGGAACATTTTTAGTCATTTTTCTAGTCATTTTTAGATCCTTTGAAGATGTCTGAGAGGGTAGTCATAGTACATTATTTTGTTTGTATTTAAAATAAATCGTACTTATGAAGTTTGAATGAGACTTTGGCAACGAAGCTTAAGGTGGCGGTTCGCAGGAGACCGAGACAAGAGACCGAGACAGAAGACCGTTGAATAAACTGACAGTTCTCTGTCTCGCTCGTGTCAGTTTCGCGCGCTCCTACAAAGCCTGTCTCTGGTCTCGGCCTCCTGTCTTGGTCACGGCCGCGTACTACCACCTTTACCTACTCATATTTGGCAATGGCATCTCACTAGTGATGCGAAATCTCGTATTTTATCACTATCATCATCATCATATTTAGCATGTTGATGCCCACAGAAGGTTGTAGACCTTCTCTTTAGTACGTAATACTCACGGTTCGATGCAATTTTAAATTATTTTAAATGAGGAACAAATAATTCGTCATCTTTTTTTTAGTTAACATGCAACGGGATAAGATGCAAAAGTTTTAATTCTTTGACATAATTACGGCAACCATCACCGTTTTCTCAACCAGTTAAGCTAGCTGATGACTCATCAATAACCTTACTGCTACTACAAATGCGAAAGTTTGGATGTATGTTTGTCACTTCAATCACGCCAAATCTGACCTAGATGAAACTTGGAAGATACATAGTTTACAACCTGAAATAACACATAGGCTACTTTTTATCTGGGTAGGTATGCGAACGAAACCGCAGGTGGAAGATAGTATAAACAAATTTTACCTGATTGGTACCCATCCGATATCAAGAATAGAATAGTCCACAGCCCATATTTTGTACAAGCTATCTGATACCTCGTCAAGTTCATGCAATTCAAATAGGACTGCATATTCGTTGCTTATAGATTCATTTCCTAATTGATAATCAGAATACAACGATTAGATCTTTGTGATGGGAGGGTGAGTATGAGTAAATTTGTATGAGCTATTTGCTAATAATAGTGAAGAATGAAAAATCTTATCAAAATGTTCAATGCCGACGGGATTCGAACCCGCAATGCGAATCTCCTTTTAAAAAAAAAAAGAAAAAAGAAAAAAGCGATCCTCCTTATAAAAATTCGGTTTGAAACTTTCAGTGAGCTCGCTTAGCTCGCGTGCACGTATTCATTCCGACGCGTGAGCAGCGAAGTGCTTGTCGTAGGCAGCTCGCTCATAATGAGCGTATAAGCTTACACGAGATGCAAGGCGCGCGTTAAAAAAAAAGAGCTTAGGGCTCGTTTACATGGTGCGAGTTTCTCGCCCCGAAGAGGCGATTATCGTCATCAATGTCAAAATAATGACAATGTAAACTAAACAATGAAATCATACGTGGAAGGTCGTTAGCAACTTTCACTGAATGTCAAGCTGGGAACAAATTATCGGACGCGGCTGACGGACGCGGCTGACAGCCGCGACTGATAAGTGTGCACACCGTCCGAACACCCAACGGGCCAGATTGCCTTCGGACGTCTGAAGGTCCAAGGACGCGTCCGCGACTTTCGTCAGATAAAGTGCACAGTTCTATGTTCGTTCTATATCCAGATACCTATTCAGTCGCGGCTGTCTGCCGCGTCCGTAAGCCGCGTCCGATAGTTTGTTTCCAGCTTCATGGAGCTAGTTTCTCACATCGAAGATATAAGAAACTCGCACCATGAAAATGAGCCTTATAATAAACTACCTATAATCTGAAATCACACTAAAAACTTACTAATAGCTTTGAAGCCCATGAAGTCTACAATTGGCAAAATATTGTCTAGTTCATCGTAAGAACTATCATCACTCAAATTGTGACAAACTGTCTCGACGTTGTCATCCCTGTCAGTTTCAGGGTGAATCTGAAAATTAAAAAAATTTTATTCAGTTAAAAATGTACCTGCAACAGGAACTTGAACCGTCGGTCGTCCCTTGGGGTAGGTAAAATTGTGAGAGTTGTACCCGAAAGGACGAATTTCATTCGAGGTTAGAGAAAGTGCAGTTAGCCTAAAAAAAAAACCGGTCAAGTGCGAGTTGAACTCGTACGCCGAGGGTTCCGTACCTAGCCATGGTGCCAATTAAGCTAGTCCGCATAATTGTATGAGCGCCCATACAACTCGGAGGACAATTTTAATTGGCGTCAACTATGTATGTATGGGAACACCCTTTAATTTTCAACTTTTTTAACATTTTGGATTTTTTCCTTTATTTGTGCTATAAGACCTTGCTTTTTGCCAAATTTCGTTATTCTAGGTCAACGGGAACTACCATTTAGGTTTTCGACTCAAAACCTCTAGGGTACTTCCGGTTGACCTAGAATTGTCAATTTTGGTTACAAGCAAGGTCTTCCAGCACAAGTAAAGGGAAAATTGATATATTATAAAAATATATCAATTTTCCCTTTACTTGTGATATATTGAATAAAAAAAGTTTATAATTAAGGTAAGTTTTGGTACTCACAAGTTTTCACGAAAACTTAAATTTGCCTATATCTTTTTATAGTGTTGACTCAGGACCTTGATTTTTATACTCACAATAGGGACTATAAACCTTAGTATATGGTATAAATTTCCATTTGCTAGCTCTACCCGTTCCTGAGATAATCGATGGTGACACACGGACAGACAGACGGACAGACAGACGGACAGACAGACAGACGGACAGACAGACAGACAGACAGAAGGACAAGAAAGTGATCTTATAAGGGTTCCTTTTTTTACCTTTTAAGGTACGGAACCCTAAAAAACATTTCACTCATTTTCTATGAAATTATTACAGTGCCTCTTATTCGATAGATCTTAATTTTAATTCGTAACTACTTCGGCAAGCTGGGAGGCTATTCTAAAGCCTTGCATTTTAGACAGAGCCGCAAATGAGTCCATGCATACCGTTTTCTTAGTTTGAGTAAATACACAATTTAGCACCATCCTGTATAGTTTAATGGTCGAAAAAATATTAATGACGACTTTACCTCATATTTTTCCAAGCTTCCCTCAGAGTCTACGTTTTTAAACATTTTGACGTTCCCTTGATTTTTGTCTAGTCTTGAAGTTTCGTTAGTTTTCCTGTGAAAATTATCAACATTAGTAACATGATCGATAAAGCACTCGTATGTTTTCTCATCGCTGTGCAGCGTTGTGCGCGGTCACTTTTAGGATGGGTGACCGCAAGTGGTATTACGAGCTGAGCGCTTCCGTGCTCCGGAGGGTACGTTAATTGTCGGTCCCGGCTTTTAAGTCGTAAAGCCATAACAGAGGCCTTTAGGCGGCCTAAAAACTCCCTCACTGAAACAAAATAGGCGGTGGCTGCTAGACTACATGTATCAATTTTTAAACACTTGGAAACTTAATATCTTTACGAGTGTTGTGTTTTTCATCGGCTAAGCTCATTATTATGTCTTTCCAGTAAACTGACTTAGCACAACGTACTGACCTCCCAAGTTTCATGCACATTGGATTAACGGTTCGATAGTTATGTGAGAACAAACATTTACTGTGAGCACCAATGGTGGCAGGGCATGAAATGGGTTATAGGTAATACACTATGTAAAACGCAGAGAATAATCCTTACCAAATAACAAAATCTTCTACCAAATTGGATGTGAGGGTTAATTTTGTTGCTTTTACTGTGTATTTCTCAGGCCACTCCAGCGTCTCTTCTTCTCCATTCACCGAAATAAATTCATCATTTTCTACCACTGAAATTAACAAAATTAGTTCACTAGACGGACATGCCCGCGGGCAAGTCTGCAGACATGCCCGCCGGACCTCTGCAAACATTGCACAAACCTATAGTAGCGAGGTGCGGCGGGCATGTCTGCAGACTTGCCCGCCGGTATGTCCGTCTAGTGAATTCCCCGCATAATAACACCGTCAGCAGCTCATACGAACTTATATTGTCAACTCTTCCGCCATCTAATGGCATTGGTCGTGGCTTAATGATTTTATAGCTAAGACCTTTCTTATTCATTGTTTATGGATGGTAATCCAGTCATTTCCCATTCACCAAAATTAAAATTGGTGAGAGAGGACGAAATGAGATGGACCTAGGCGAAGAATGTTGTCCAAGAGATAAGTGCCCAAGACGCAGACCACCAGAACTTTGGTCGGATGTCATTGTCAGTGTAGCAGGAAACTGCTGGATAAGACTCACAAGGGACCGGAAAGAATCCGTACCCATATTATAAATGTGATAGTGTGTTTGTTTGTTTGTTTGTTTATTTTTCCCTTTTTCACGTCAAAACAGAGCGACGGATTGACGTGATTTTTTGTGTGGAGATAGTTGGAGGGCTGGAAAGTAACGTAGGCTACTTTTTATCCGGGTACCACGCGACCGAAGCCGCGGGCAGCAGCTAGTGTTGTTAGAAAACGAAGGCATATACCCAACAGTGGGTGCAAACGAGTCGAAACAATATTTATTTATTTATTTTATTTATTTCCAAAAATACAGAATACTAACTTAGGATCTGGCTAATAGTGTTTTTAAACTTAGATTAAGTTTGACTAAACACTAGGTTCTCGAAATTATTACAACAAAATTTATCTCAAATGCAAGCAAAACACAGCAACGTAATTACGTAATTACGTAAATAATACAAATGACATAAAAAATGAGGGAAAGACATTAAAAATGAGGGTCAAAAAGCGAATTTAACTAAATAATTGAAAGGCTTACCTCTCCCCGCGGTCAAAGACACACACAAAGCTAAAAACAAAACCAATAACATTCTGTTGGTTCTGTGTCACTGTCTGACTCCATAAACAGCGTTTATTGCTTTTATATAATTTCAGGCACCTAATTATCTCGCACTCAATTCATTAAATTTGAAAAATAATCCAGGAAATCAGTTTTGATACCTCATGTACTTATTTATTTTTAATAGGTGATCATAATTAACGAATAAATGATGAAAGATTATTTTAATGACATCTGGCTACATTGTAATGATTGTTGTATTTTTTACGTAGGTTTACAAGGCTGTTATAAACTCCTGAAAACTATCTCTTGAAAAATTAGTCAATTTGGCTAATCTTTTAAAGACTTCTTTAGATGTTTTCTAGAGCTCAGAGGCTACTAAATAATTATGTTGCCGTCTTTTCTCATTGACAGTGACAAAAAAATACATTCCTAATGAATAAGTGCGGGTCTAAAATGCCCACTTGAGTTGAATTATATTCTGATTCACCACAGTGGCTGCTTAATAGCTGAACAAGGGTTATACAAGGGCTGTACAATGCTTAAAATTTTTGTTTTATGACTTGCTTTTAAAATTACTGTTTTATATTAGGAAAGTGGCATGTAGGTATAGAAGAAAGATACATTTCAAAGCCAAAATAGCCGCGTTTGCTTTTAAACGTTCTCCTGTGTTCGAAGTTCGAAATATTCCTGAATTCATTCCTACATATTTCATTCGATAGAATTCCGATGTTCCACGTTAAGAGGGCTGCGACCGGCGAATTTCCATAAAAACGTAATACCGAAATCATTTAAAATGTAAGCATGTTTATATCAGTTTATGTTGTTAGATTAGGAGAGTAGGTATTTATCTAGGTTCCTGTTAAACTTTTGTTCCGAAAAACTTACCTAAAAAGAAATGTAAGCCAATTGAATTGAAATCTTCGTAGGTACACCAAAAATGGCATTTTTTCTTTTCATTTGTTCTATAGTAAGTTTTTTGAAACAAAAGTTTAACAGGAACCTAGATAAATACTACCTTTATCCAAATAATAACGTAAAGTGATAAAAATATGCTCAAATTTTAAATTATTTTGGTATTACGTTCCTAGGTAAGTAGATACGTTCGCCGAGCCCTTAAGCTCGAACGTTAATTCAAATAAGTACCTATTCATATTATTTAATCGAGTCCTATCACTTTCTGAGTCCTTAGCACCGGTTAGTATTTGTATCGAATTTGCAGGTCCATCATTGTACAGTGCAAAGTGTTTACCACCCTCAAACATCGTAGCTATGTTAAATGTTTAAAGGCTGAATTACACCAGGGCAACAACGTGTGTCAGTGCTGCATGCTACCATATTGTGACATGTGACATCTTGTGGCATGCTACAAATAGAAAGCAGTTGCGGCTTTAGTGGCATGCGGCAGCCTATTTTACGCCGAGGCAACATCGTGCTTGGGTCAGTCTAGGGATGTTCGATACGATTCGATATTTTCGTGTATCGATACAATGGCATACGATACACCCGATATTTGTATCGATACAATGCCATACGATACGGCGTATCGATACAACACATGCAAGGTGTATCGGATCGAAAGTATCGTATCAAATTGTTTTGATAACGAATTGTTTTGACTTGCAAGTTACCCGGTTAAAAGGAAGCATAGGCCCTATTTCCGGTCATTATCTATCTATGTTTAAATTTCAGGCAAATCGGTTCAGTGGTTGCCGAGTTATAGAGGAACAAACATACATCCAAACTTTCGCATGTTTTAGTATTAGTGATATCATGAAACACCTTTTTTGACAGTTATAGCTACGCACATTTTCGTAATAGCGCTCCCATTATAGTGTGCATTACTAAAAGATTCGGTTTATTAAATACTTAAAATATTTTTTTTTAATTATTTAAGTACCTGCATACTTTGTCTTGAATCGATACTGTATCGATACGATATATCGTATCAAATGCCCTGTATCGATACGCGTATCGATACAATGCATTACGATATATTGCGATACGAAATATCGATACAATCCGAAATATCGGACATCCCTAGGTCAGTCTGCCACATGACGCAAGGTGTTGCCATGTCGCACGGTTCTTGCCACAATGTGCGACATTTTTTATTCTGTAGCATGCGGCCTTGTGGCATGCCGCAATGCCGCACAGTGTTGCCCCGGTGTAATCCAGCCTTAAGATAGCAATATTTTGGCCTTTGTACCTTTTTATCCTACATGTATAAATGTACGGTATGTATGTAGGTATATTTATCCTACAGTTTACAGCTGTCTATGGAGAGACACTGTCATTCAATTTGAATCATCATCAATTTGAACTGTGTTCAGCTGCATAGTGTGCATTGAATCTCTACATTATTCTCTACTAGTTGTCACCAGCGCCGTGGTATCAACATTTTAAAGTACCTAGCTATTCTAAATACACTAAATAAATATCTGTTTAGAAACTGGTGCTCACAGCAGTTTTTTCAAATCGACAATAGCGGTCACTACAAAGTAACAGGCTGGTGATAAAAACGTAAAACATAAAGTTCCTCGGCGACTTGCCGCGGTCACGTATTGATACAATCTGACACTGACATTCCAATAGACATCCAGAAGCTTTTTAGATCATTAAAATAGCATCATTACCATTATAGGGGAATTTAGTGGTGTGTATGTGGGAAGAAGGTATTTTGATCAACTATTTACCGTGGGTCGAGTGCGATCGACTATCGATATGGGAAGCTACTCCTAAATCTACGATAATCCTGCCAATTTTAGTAGCTCAACTTATGTTGGTGGTACCTAAATTCGGAACAATTGACCAACATAAGCTGAACTATGATAATTGGCACTATGTTATCGTTTCTGGTTGTGGGAGTAAAGGCCCTGGAACGTAGGTTTTTGGCGTAAAATTAATATAGGTACGTCATTTGCAAGAGAAGTTGGAAAATATTGTGAGGCAACCCGCGGCCTAGTCAGCTCCACAAATTGACCATGTTTTTCCCATTCATCTCAAAGGATGGTTTAGGGCAAGTTTAGATACCTACTCCATCTCAATCATTGCTTCTACGAGTATGTTACAAGCAACGTCTCGTTGTACAAGAAGTCTAGTGAAGAAGACCTAAGTTTTGTTAGTGCAAAAACGCTAAAAAATCTCTCGATGAAACCTCAATATACCTAATCAAAAAATTGTACCTACCTGCTTATCAGCATAGGTATATGGTTTATCACTTTAAAAACCACGAGCCAATTTTATTTAATTATAATAATAATTACTTAGTAATATTTAACCAGTAGGTATAATGAGGCGCTTTAGGCTACGTTCAGATGACAAGCGTTCAACGCGCGTTTCGATAACGCGCGTTTACAACTACATACTTTTTATTCAGGCCGTACACATGCTAGCGCGCGTTATAATAAAGCGCGCGTTGACGCTGCGCTAGCGCTCGACTGTTGTCAGCGCGCGTCAACGCGCGCTTTGAGATCATTGGTTTTCTATGTTTCTGTTCAGTTGAGCGCGCGCTTTCGACGCGGATATACACATTTTAGGGGTCAGTTCGTTCAGAAATCGTCCGAAATGGAAACCGAAGCTTTAAATACGGAGTTGTTTATAGATGTAATACAGAAACGTAGAATAATAATGTAGAAATGTAATAATCTAGAACTCTACTGAAGTCTGAAATCTATGGCGGCCGCGACAACGCGCGTTCAACGCCTGACAAGCGCGTGTCATGTGAACACTATACAAAAATTTAGCGCGCGTTCAGCGCGCGTTGAACGCTTGTCATCTGAACGTAGCCTTAATTATTTTTTAGCAATACGAAAAAAACACAAATTGGAATGAACTGGTTTAGGAACTAATTAAGAAAGCAATTCGCAAGTTATTTATGGCTTTCATAATACCTCGTATGCATCTTAATCCCTAAACCATAATGTCAGGACAAAAATATGTATTTTGAAGTAAATGAAAATATTGTGTTTGTGACCTAAGACCCTGGCTCCGAAAAAATAAGCCTAAACTTAAAATCAAATAGATTCTTTTAGCAATTAGTTGCTGAAAACCAGCGCTCTCTAACAGCCATGGGTGCTGCTAGGGAAAATGCTGTGGTATCCTTATTTTCTTGTCACTATTGTACTCGTATTTATTTCTGATTTATGTTTTGTAGTGTTTTGTGTATCGTGGTGGCGAAAATAAAACTTTTTTCTATTCTATTCTTATAAAGTAAAAAACATAAACAGACTTCCCTCTGTATGAAAACATAATTTTAGCAAAGTGGACAAAACATGGAGACGTTGCCACATTGTAAAAATTCTTTAAAATTAGATAAATTTAAGAGTTTCGATAATTTGGGTACAACTGGGCAATAAAAATAAAATCACATTGCAAAGCTACTGTTTTACTTGGGATCGAAGAGGGTTTTTTTTACACACTGTTTAATGTAAAAATATTTTATGTATGTTTACACTTGGTTTATAGATTATGCATTCTGATGCCTTATTCAAAGGTTGCAAAAGGGCACTCACTTAAGGTGGGCTTTATCGGCTTAGTCACAGGAAATTGGTTCGGTGCAGGATTTAAAATTTTACACTTTATTATGGAGCCGATTTTGGTAACTGCAAATGAGATCTGTCCATAATAAACCGAAAAATGGACTTTACATCCTTTTATTTTATTTTTGTTTGATTTATAAGGTTGATGTTTCATGCAAAATAAGTATGACTCCAATTTGTGATTTATGTTTTTTAATAAGACTTTATACAGAACACCAATAATTTAGAACTACGTTAGCCGAGTAGGATGGTGCCCCGAATTTATAGAAGATTCAAATCTCGGCAGTGATGTTTCATTTTTCGTTTGGAAAATTTACCCTAAACGGTGAATAAAATTTGCAATTAGTTAGTATACTAATAGGCGGGCGGCGATGGGCTTGCAACTTGTTACGTATAGGTACTAGATAGTGTGCTAACTTCTACAAAATGCAGGAATTTACCAAATGTGTAGGTACTGTGTGTGTGCGGTTTGTTAAAAGTGTCTCGATATCTCAAAGATCTGTGAGATGGTATCGCATCTTTGGGAATACAATCGTGATACTAGCTCTCTATACATAATAGGTACCTACTTTATCAACAACCCTACTAAATAGTTTTAGAAATTTGCTCTTAAAATCCAGAAAAAATGTTTACTTTCGTCTGAAAGTGCGTGTTCCACATTGCATTGAAGCGCTTTAAATCGTTCAGCAATTTATAACCCATCCAGTCATTGATGCCGGTTTTTTTAATCGGTTTTTGCTGACCGCCGTCCATCGAGCCTACTAACAAAGCAGCGCGTGACAGCCTGTGGGTGCGCTTTGCAACCAATACATTCAAGTAAAACTAACCTTTATTATTATTAAGTTAAATGTTAAAATTGCTTCAGATTTAAATTGAAGCAGATCCCAAAGCTACTGCTTATACAAAATCTTGTAAACTGTATTCATTTAGAAATAAGATCGATTTTCGTATAACTTAATAGTGATAACACAATGAAGCGGGTGATGTGTCTCGTGCCACGATTTTTGGAACAAACCATAGATGTTTTTGTGAATGCATTTTTTGAGTGAAATTCACGTAGCTTGGTGCACAATGCAACGAAATTAGAGTTCTTGATGCTACAAAAACTAAAAACGGTTTCCTTTCTTGAGAATATAGTGCAGTCAGACACAAAAGTTGATGAACATTATTATTTTTTTATTTTTGTGCTATAATGGAATGACATAGCTCAGAAGCTCTTATGTAAAATGTACTGTAGAAAATGTATTATTTGGTACCTACCTTTCATTTAATTATAAATGAGTAGGATTGTCTCAAGTTAACTAACTGTATTCAAGATTATATTTTAGAACAATAGAAAATTAATGAAAACTAATAAGGGTGCAGTTCCAATGAGCATTCTTAATTAGTTTGTAAAAACGAAGCTAAGTATATCCATTCAAGGCTGTTTCTGCAAACAATAACCGATTACTTTCATCAGAAACTGAATGAGAAGCTTACGAACGGAGAGCTTTTAAGGAAATAAAGACATTTTCACCGCTGTTATTCAAAGCGGGCTTCGAAAGCCATTCTATTGAAAATCAGGGTCGGAATCAAGGGCGAAAGAGTTTACGAAGAGTTAGGCCGAGACTCCACCGAAGCGGAGAGAAGAGGTGTTTAAAGTTAAACAGTCAATAGAATTTCGTTAGTCAGACATCTCGTGACACAGACGAGATGACATTGGTTGTTAAAACACATCTCCTCTCCTCTCCGCTTTGGTGGAGTCTCAGCCTGAATCGTTGCTAGAAACAGTAAGAAAAGAAGTTCCAACAGGAATTTTGTAAAAACACAAATATTTGTACCTAAGTATTGAACTTGCCGTCACGTCATTGTCACCTCACCTAGACAAATCTAATCTGTAAAATTGTTTCCATCCAGAAAATAGTGTAACTACATACTTTTCATAATCCATACTCGAAAAACATAACCCTCCTTTCTTCGGGCAGTCGGTTAATAAACCTGAAACTCATAATTCTTACATTTCCTGAATGCGAGCCTGAAGAGACGCCTCGTTCATGTTTTAATATTACCACCTCAATTATTGCCTTTCCTTTTCAATTTACAAAATTGAAGAAACTCAATGGCGCTGTAAAAGTAAGAGATTCCTCCAAATTGATAACATAAAATTGATGTTTTTCCGCTCTAGATAACTTGAATAAACTTGGTATATTTTTAATCTGAGAATTATCCAAAGTCAGAGTGAAAGATGGGAGCCGGCTTTTACCGACTTCAACTAATATCCATACCTCCATCCTACCCATATTATAAATGTAAAAGTGTGTTTGTTTGTTTGTCCTGCTTTCACGTCAAAACAGAGAGACGGATTGACGTGATTTTTTGTTTGGAGATAGTCCCGAAAAAATGCATGTTTCCCGTGGGATAAAAAAGTAGTAGTCCACGCGGGCGAAGCCGCGGGCGTCCGTCCGCTAGTTTATAATATACTATACTTCAATTATGAATACTTATATAGTAAGAGAAGGGATGTGGCAAGACGTCTGACTTCTGGATCTGCTAGTAGTTTTAAAGCCATTATAACCACTGATTGCCGACTATTTTCGTATTTAAGGTTGTGTGTGAACATAAACCTGTGTCATTAATTGTCGGTAAGTCTTATGTCTGTAGTTTCGCCAGCATAGGCTATCGAAATAGCCGTTTAATTAGCTGGTCTCGTTGCAATAAATCAAGGTGAGACCGAGGCTCGCCCGCCCTGCAAATCTACCTAGAAAATGGATGTTGTTCAGGGTAATAATGGTGCAGGGACAAGGTTGAATGGAGCTATTTATGCCCTTAAGAGCTATTTATTTAGCTGTGTCAACTGTGGTGTCAACGCTTTCCCGTTTATTTTTATCAACGGCATGTCACATTATAGTACACTTTTATTGCAATTTTAACGAATGAAATGAAGTAGTTTTCTGGGTTCCACAATTTTTTATTTCATTACTGGGCGACCGAGCTCTGCTCGGGTGCATAACGCCATCTAGTGGTTCAATTACGAACCACCTTGCACTTGTAAATCTTTTGCAAAATGCCGAGAAAACGGCTTTTCCCAGATATGAGACCTAGCTAGATCGATTTTTCGCCCCCGTGAACCCGTACTGCAAATTTCATCGAAATCGTTAGAGCCGTTTTCGAGAACGTCAGTACCTACAAAGAAACATCAAACAAATATTGCTCGTTTAATAGAATAAGATAACATTTAAAAACAAATCCGTAGCTTGAATTGATCAAAGCGGTTTCTGAAAATTGCTAGTTTACAAGTGCAACAAATCTAGTCCACGTAGGAGTGTCGGTCGTGGAATACTAAGCACTTGGCACCCGCAAGTTACAGATGCAATCAGTGTCTTGTGACACTGCAGTGTACCAGACATACGGTTAGCTTCAAAAACCATGCCAAAAATATTATTTGTTTAGGTACTTATAATTTTAAAAATATTGGTAGACATATTTCACAGCGCGAAAACTCAAACTAAGCAAAGCTTGTAATAAGGGAACCAGTAAAATACATTTATATTGTTGTAAATACTTAAAATACTTAATATAACACCCAGATACAGAACGAACATCTATGTTCATCAGATGTTTGTACTGGATTGAAATCGAATCCACGACCTACCTATCATCCCTGTCTTGCCTTTTGTTGAAAAAATAAACAACAGTTGACAGAATAAGGCGCTCCACAGACTACAGACACTATCAACTTTTTATCGTTAAGTAGCCGGTTGCTGCAACAGAGAGCTCAGAGTTGCTATGTGTGCCGAACGCCTAAGATGTTTCTAATAAGAAGAACCGACTACCGGTTTTTTAATTTTTTTGGAGTAGCCGTCCGTCGAGCAAAGTGAATTATCACAACAATCAATTAGTTTTTAAGCTGTCCATTTGTTACATTACCTACCTCTCGTAGAGAACCAACGGTTTTGTTATCAGCTATTGTCAATCTTATTAATGAAAGGCCAGGCGTTTTCACATGTAGATGGCCGCAAATCAAACTCTTCGACAAATAGTGTCTCTTATAAAATTCCAGTGTGTGTGAGATCGTAATTCTTCTCCGGGTTGGCCGATTTGAATGTTTTTTTTGTATTTTTGATCACTTAGGTTGATGGTACATTATAGCTGGACTCTATAGATTGGTAAGTTAGACTCTGTTATTTTTTTTACTTTTGCCGGCGAATTCTCCTATAGGACTCTACCTAAATGTTAAGCATTAATGTGGATGGATTAGTGTTGAAGGCAGACCAAAGAAAATATGGATGAACTGTGTGAAAAATTACATCAGTAGGTAAGAGAGGAAAGTTTGCTGCTATGAGAGTGTAATTTTTATATTGGTATATTTCGTTCAGTTATCCGGTTCCCATAGTACAAGCTTTGCTTAGTTTGGGGCTAGATGGCGCTGTGTTAAATTTCCAGCAATATTTATTTATTTTATTTATCTTATCTTATCAGTTCATTCAGTTATATTTTAGGCTAGGTTTGTTTGAGAAATTACAATTATGTACATTTCCGTGTAGGTGGCAAACGTGTGCTTTTGTAATGGTATGACGACGTCTGAGACTAAAAGCGTGTAGATATGAATAATAAAGTGTTTAAAAGTAAGCGAAGTAGCTCATTCAATAGCTACACAGCACGTTTATAAGTGATCTTGATATAGGTATATTTAAAGTAGGGTTGCATGACGTAATAAAATAGTCTAGCTAGTCATTTGGAAAAGGAAGCTTCTAAGTCATAAGGGACTAAAATATAAAATTAATCCAAGTCAGTAATTAATTCGGAACTGTTAATTGATTTGAAGGTAATAAGGTCTGTCTGTATTTTTGAGGATTTAGTTAGACTTTCCTCAAAAATATCGGTAGACTATAATAACTTTGAACCAAAAAATAAAATCAAAATCAAAATCCGTTCAGGAGCTATGATGCCACAGACAGACACACAGATACACCTACACATATTTATTTATTTTATTTTATTCGGAAGACAGACAGTTATAGGTACAGACTTAAGAATTAACACTTTAAATTAATTTACGTCTTCGCATGTAAGACAGATACACACTACAAACTTATAACACCCCTTTTTTGTCGGGGGTTAATAACCCGAAACCCCAACCACCACGGTACTCTCCAAAGGAGTGCATGCACCATCAGCACGTGCTTCATGGTCATCTATTTATTATTTAGTCTAAGTGTAAAGTAGCAGTTTTATATACCTACACCATCTATGTATGGAATTTTGACAATGAGATTGGAATATGTAGATATGCATGACTAATGGGATACAGGCGTGAATTTATGTATGTATGTATGCATGACTAATGTATCGATCGGAATAAACGCTCTGTTTTGACAGAACGTTTTATGAAAGCTTTTATATTAATGTCAAGCAAATAATGAAACTTCTGGGACTTCTGAATTTAGTATCGGTGATTTGTTTTTTGTTTCTATTCAACAAGTAGAGTCGGTATTTGATCACTTTGACGAGCCTCACTTTGTTCGATTGGCTGGAGCTCGACTATTTAGATTAGATTTAGATACCTATAATAGAATGGATCACGATTCACGAAAAGAAAGTTAGGCCCAAACTGTGTTGCCCTGGCTCTTTGGTGTTGGTCGCGAAAGTACAGCAGGGCAATTCTACTAGATGACAACGTCAATCATTCCGCTGCGGTTTGTTTTGATCTCTTAAATGTCAGCCATTTGGTGAATACCTAGTAGAATAGCTTTTCAAAAATTTGTTCTGCCAAAGTCCAAACCTTAGCTAAAACCTCACCACAACTGAGTCGTTTGTCATTAGTAGGATAGGAAACAGTCGAAAATCTAAGGTTTAGTTGAGGTTTTGGTTGTGGTTCATAGAAAGTTTTGTACTAAAATTGCCACATAGGAGTAGAATCACCTATCTCAGTCACCTAGTCAATCACCTAGTCAGTGTGATCCCAGAATTCCTGACCAAACTGACGCATCAGCTTCGAAATATTTATCACAGGAGTATTTTCCACTTGAATTACAACTCAATTATACACAAGATAAGGGCTCAGAAAACAGAAGTGAGGGTGACCTCAGTTAGACAATATTGACTGAGATACTTGTATAAGACAAGTCTCTCATGGGGTTATTCCGAAATGCTCCAAGAGTTTTTTTTATTTCGACTGCCTAGTGCAAGAAATGTACGATTTGGAGTAGTGGAAGGTTAGGTATTTATAAATAGGAGGGAAAAAATAAAATATTACTTCTAGGCCTAGGAGTTGTACCAAGGTACAATGTTTACTACTAAGTACTAGTTTATTATTAGACCAAAACATTGAATTTTTATATTTTAATATGCAGTCTATTATTAGTACAAAGTTACTTTACTTATTACTGTTGCAAAGTAGAACTTATTAAAAAAAAATGTTTTCACCGAGTGGGATAGTTCTTCAACTTTTGATTTGAACCTACTTAGAATGGAAGAACGGAACTATTAAGTATTTATTTTGTGGTGGTGGTAAAACTTTTGAAACTATCATGGTTATGAACATTAACTATGAATTCTTAAATCCGAAAATCATGGCAAAAATCCCGTTTTTAGGACTTAGTGAAGATCGTGGGTTCAAATCTAGGCCGTGCATCACTGACGTTTAACACGAGCTCTAAACAATATTTTCAAGGGATCTCTAATGACTGAAAAGATCTGAGACTGTCTACTGCGCCTTCGGATATAATCTTATTTCGTTACAGTTTAAGTTTATTATTCCTCCAACGTTATAATCGATCTATTCCAATCGTCCTTGTCCTTAGCTGACCCTAATAAAAACTAGAGCGCTAAAGAACAAACCTGACATGTATCCGCGTCAGCCAATCAGCGGCAAGGGATGCGGCAGGTGCGCCTGCGCAACCGGGCTAGTGGAAAAAAGAACGTTTATAAATAGCTATGTTACCCTTTGAAGAGGATTCAGAAGGCGAGAATAAAAAAATACGTTGGTAAGTTTAATAGGTACTACCTGTATGAACAAGAATAAGCGTCAAAGGCGCTAAAACTAGGTTTTTTATAAAATAATAAAAATAATTTTATGCTTATTAAAAACATCTATCATCATCAATCAACTCAAAGTTGCTCTAAGGTCCTGGAAAAGATTAGAGAAGACAAGTTGTTTGTGTGGGTGTGGGTGTAAGTTATATGGGTCTACTCCGTGTTTCCATCAGGCTACGACTTATTCAAATACAGTCGTAAAACAGTGAAGAAGGTGAAATACTGCACGACGTTCGTAATTAACCTCAGAATTTTCTTTCTATAGAAAAGTTTCCGCAAACTGTAATTAGAAAAAAAAACTCTCACACGAACCATTATAGAACGGATGTCGGTCCGATCTAACGTGCGATTAGGAATAATTATTGGGTATTAGCCTTTTTGCACTGCACTGTGAATCTACCACTAATACTGGCTACTTACAATTTTTAAAGAAATAGCTACCGCTATAGTGATGAGAAAGAATAGTCTTTATTAAGATAAAGACTTTTCGAAAATGTATAAACACCCAGTTTTGAAGGCAATTTTCGTCAAACATCAATATCTGTAAATAAATTAAAAAAATATCGCTGAAGTCTATTTTTTTTTTAATTTTATTTAAGCACGTACTAATTTTTATCCCAGAAAATGCACGGTTCCCGTGGCATAAAAAATAGTAGCCCACGAGGGCGAAACCCCGGCCGTTCGCTCGTAATAACAGTAAAAAAGTAAGTAAAGTAAGTTATTTTGGATGAAAATATTTGCATTCAAAACTGTCAAGAAATCATTAATCAACTATTGAGCGTAGTTCTGTAATACCGACGCGACGCCGAGACGGTCAAAATATGACGGCAATAGTTTTTCAGAATATCGTTACTTCGTGTTGGTTTTTACTTACAATTTTACTGACTCCAATTACACATTCGTCGCAGTTTACAGTGGTCTTCTGTTTTTAGCGTATGCTTAGGATTTAGTTACACTAATTCGCACTTGAAATAATTATCTTAGTCACTGGTCAATTACGAGTATTTCGCGTAGATGTGTATGCGCTAAACTTTTTGCTTATTTTTCAATTACCTTTTAAAAAGTAAAAAAAATACAAGATACTTAAACGTTATTCGAGTACCTACAGTTGTTTTTATTGTATTCTAAGGCTTCGTTAAGCCATGACGGAGGTTTTCAGGCGGCCTAAAAATGGTATTCTAAATACTCTCAAAAACTCTAGCAACTATAGTCCAAAATTGTGTTACTCCTGTGCTTAGTAACCTTACTAACTTATATACCTATACCACAGAATACCCTATACTTAGGACTATTTGTATACAAAAATGTTTCAACATTTTCTACATAGTATATTATTATAATACATAGTACATAGTACACACATTATTAATAATGTACATTATGTACTATGTATTATGTACTTACAAGTTTGATAGAAAGTTGCCTTCTAAAACTTGGTTTTGTCTGTTTATTTAGTTAGACAGTGGAAGCTACTTAATGAGTGTTGATATTGAATTCGTGACCAAACGTAATTACCGTGACAGATTTGGTGATGATGTCCATGCATGCAATACAACCACACGAGCCGCCTGGCTTACGATTATAGGGTTGCCAGATGGGAAGAATAAATGACCTGGTCAAAAAAACAATACTTTGAGTTTTGGAGCTGTTTTTTGCGAAGTTGTTTATTTGGCTGGTTATAAATATCAATTTCTCCAAAACCTGGCAACCCTATTACCTAGGTCTGGCACTTTGAAACTTTGATAATTGACTTTAAGTATAAGGCTGATTTTAGTCTCACGTTCACCGTCAGCGCTGATAGGCGAGTGATTTTATTACAATGAAATAAAATAAGGATAGGTACTGATTGTCCAGCACTGACGAAAGCAATCAGCGTAGCCATTTCTGCTACACAATTAGTATCCTTATTTCATTGTAATATAGATCACTCGCCTATCAGCGCTGACGGTGAGCGTGAGACTAAAATCAGCCTAACATTATTATAAGTGCGAATATCTTTGTAAATCCTTGCAAAGATTTCTTAGTCACCCGACCAAGTTGTAACTACCGTTACTAACGTAACCGTAACTACGTTTGAAACCACCTGAGACTTACCTTCCCTTCAAGAGTTAAGATAAATTACAACTTGAGAGTACAGCGAAAGCTAACTTCAAAGATTGAACCGTCATAAGGCAATGGCAAGGAAGGCTGGCGGAAATTGTTGCTCTTTCTAAGCTATATACTGAATCCCTAGATCCCAGTCCAATTGCAATACTATCGGAAAATGTACCTTGGTCTCACAGGCATACAACAAAAAGGACAAGTTGCCACAAAACTGACCCTTGATGTACAAAGCGGTAGTTGCTGACACGATGTCACCACTTACCCCTAATCCAGCCGCTTACATTGTCCAGTGTCATGACTAACTTACCGTGCAAAAATACCTTTTAGCTTCAAAGCCTCAAGGTTGAAAGCGCCACATCTTGAAATCTGAAAATTATCTCTCTATTTGAGCGTTACTTTAAACTGGTGGCAACGTTGTCATTCAAAAATAAAACGTGTTGTGTTGTCGGTAGGCATTGATATCGCTTGGTGGAGCGAGGACAGGTGATTCAATTTTTTTCGGTGAATTGTGCCAGCACCCCGCTGCATTTAAATATAATGACACAATGAATGAGAAAGGTTTAATTTGTCGCTGTGCTTACGGGATACTGCTTTTGAACCTTTCGCTTTTTTCGGGTGAGAGGAGTTGTCGTGTTGTTGGACATAAAACGAAAATAAACACCTTTGGTCGTACTAACTAGTATTTATTCTGGGTTCTCTTTGGGTTCAGCAAACGACGGACATTTTATAGAGGGTCTTGTTTGACTCGTGGTTTTTGACAACTTTTTCCATGACTCCTCTGGTTTTCAGCTTAGATGCGTGTTTACTTACTTATTGAGCTTGCGTAAACATAGTTGGTTATGATTTTTATTCCGTTTTTTAGTAGGTAGTTTTTTGTGAATATAATTGAAACGCCTACATTGGGCCACGTGGTTATTACCTATCTATACCTAGCCATAAAGCTTTGCGATTGATATATAGATGATAGAAATACTTTTTGTAGGGTAATAATAAGTATATGAAGATTCTAAAACTGTAGCTCTTATTACGCTGAACATTGAAGCGCTAATTACATTGAGCAAATACAAAGTTACTACAACACAAGTGTATAGTAAGAGTCTAAGTAAAGTTCCGTCACGGCTCGCAAACCTACGCCCCCAACTTCTGACGAGTCGTGGGAACCTACATATGAACTCAAGTGATTCACGGTAGTATGTACAATGACAGGAACCTCGTTCCACCGATTTGTCACGAGTCTACTATGCTTTGTTGTTATCCCATCATTGTTCCATACAATTGATATAAGTACATCGCGTGGTGGAGCGGTAAATGGAGAAAACTTAGTGGCCCGTGAAATTTCTGAACAGATTATTCGATTGCTCCAAGATTGCTCACATGAGAAAATGGAATGAGAATGCGGTTTTTCTGGCTTCAGAATAAAAATGTTTCTAATACAAGTAAAGCTTCTTATAGCAATACAACGCTATACCTACCTATACCATGTCCAATTGTCCGTTATTTATTTTTATTTTCTGAGTCGTTTCCATGTCTCGTCTTTTAATACCTAATGGATAGAAACAGTAGGTAATCTGTTTGACATGCCAGTAAAGCGAATTTGCTCTAATCCAAACGAAACTGTCCAGCTGAATTCGGTCAGGGTCAACATTTTGTTACAGCTATTGTGAATAATAAAACGTAGCATAATTTCGACACATTTGGCAAATCGTTGAATAATCGCCGCCAAATCACTACTGCTCCAATTGCCATTAAAGCCGAGTCATTAAAGTATCAGCAGGTAGGTATTCGTCCATCATACTTTGATCTATCCTGAACCACAGAGTGTAGAGTAGTTGCTACTCAGGTGACCTTAATATGGTAAGCGAGGGGAATAACCGGTCTGCTTCCCTTGGTCTCAATGATGATCTCCCGATAATGTGTGGAGGTGTGCGTGCGTGAATGCCAATGCAATACTCAGCTTAGAAACACAAACAAACTGATCCCGCGTCTGTGTCCCCACATGTGTTGCCCCTTTATCCCTGAACTATAAAGGGAAACAAACAAAAGCTCTTAGTAGACAAACGGGGGATTAGATAACGTTTAATTTGCCTAATAATGTGTTGCCGACAGACGACGTTTCGGTGTTATGTGAGGCCCTGTACGGTGTTTCCTTTGAACTAAAACGTAATCTCTGCAATAAAAGTAATTGGAACAAGTTTATGCAAATATTGTAAGTATAGAACTAGTGACTCTGTGAACTGTCGACCTCGCGAGTCTTGTGCTGTGTTTCCATCTAAAAGTGAGCAATTTACTACGTTTTTAGGAGTTATTCTGCTCATCACGCTGAAGATCCTCATCAGATTTTCACCAAGGTTTTATATGACCAATTTAAAGTTACAATCTTTCAAACAAAAAAAGGATCATCGAAATCGGATGTCATAAGGCGAAGATATCCAGTAGCTCCCTTTTTGCCCATTTTTGGAGGAAGTAACCCGAATCAAAAATTCCCGATTATAAAAAAATCTATAAGTAAAATTATCGAACGTGCTCACAAAATTTCACGAGAAATGGTTGAGAAATGCGACCTGTAAATGAGAACAGCGGACCTAAAACGGTCGCTAAAGCTGAATCACAATATGAAATGTACTATAATGTCGTCTCTTTTCACTCTCAGTCAATGAAAAGAGATGGCAATAGTTCTGCAATAGCGACCTTTTTATGCCCACAGATAGACATCCGGCGGACAAACGAAAGCGTTTTTGTCCAAGCTGGAGCAGAGTCGCTTCGCTCGCTTCGCTCGCTCTGTCAATAAATAATAGCACAAGATGACCTTTAAATCATAGTGTAGGTAGTATAAATAAACCATGAGTTCAAAATCGCTTTGAAAATTTCAGTTCTAAAGTTATCTCTACTTCATTCAATCGAACATGTTTCAGAGAACAGAAAGGGTGACTTAGAAATAAGATAAGTGGAACGTCCGTGGGAAGCGCTTGATGTCTCCATCTTGAGCGCATCAAGTGCTGAACCAGACCAGATGTACGGTACTATAAAAAGACCACTGTATCTATTCATTACGGAGCTTTTAAGATAATTATAACATTTTTATAGTAGAATCGTGCGGTGTGACTCATTGTATTTCCTAAATTGAATGGATATAAATAGCTCGTTGGTGGTCAGCATACTTTGCATTAAGCCATTTTAGTACAAACTGTGTTATATGTAACTTAATTGAAAAAAATCAAGGAGACCCTGGAAAGAGCTTCGTGGAGAGAGAAGCATCAGTTATGCCGACAAGGGGTTAGGTACCCCTTAAATAGAAAAATTGTAGTATTTTTTGCAGTGGTAGTGGCAGTGGTGAAGTAAGGCTTTTGCCATTTTTTTGTTATTTTTTATCGTCAGCAGGGATTTTCTTTTTTTTTATAAAATGTATAAAATGTGGAAATCAGATTTTTCTTTGTAAAAAATACAACTGAAATAATGAGTTTAGAGACTTCTATTAAAAATACTCGCGTAGACGTTCCAAAGGATAAGTACCATTTTTTGTTGACCGGCACTTTGGTTTTTGGGCCCTACATGAATGGGCCTAGGTTTTTGAGCCCTTTTTTTTCTCGTGAAGTAAAAGAAGTTTATAAAATATTGAACAATAAACATACCTAATAATTTTCTAAAATGTGGTAAGTAAAAATAGAAAAAAAAAGACCAAAGGCACAAACAGAAAAATCTCGCGACAAGCGACTCTTTGTAGCTAAAGTCAGCTGAACGAATTGGTCCAAGGTTAGGTCACTTAAATCGATAATGCGATAGGGCACTACTGCATTAGGTATTCAGTGTTTTGTATCTCTGTCTATTACTGGCAAAGCAACATTGAACAGAATAACAAATCGTTAAACAGAATAATCATTCGAAACGACAATGAAGGTAGGTAAGGACGACTAAACTTCTAAAACATTTAGGAAGTTTATTTGTTTAAGTGAAAATTAGTAATGCGTTTATTTATTAAGACCACTGGATCTTTATGAGCTAGGTGATTCTTCTCCTGTTCGTTCGCTACTATTACCGAAAGTAGGTAAGTAAACAGCCAACCCTGGTGTCGGAGTTTTAAAATCTTACGTCATAAAATTCAGAAATTCAAAATAAAAAAAAATCATTTAGTCAGAATCAGAATCATTTATTTCATTAGGTATATATTCAAAATTACAATACAATAAACTACCTTCTGAAATCAATTAAATAAATTAGAAGTTATATTTAGGTATGTAGTCACAACACAACACCGTGAAGAATCAGGGCAACAAACACGGTATG
Organism: Camptogramma bilineatum; assembly: GCA_958496255.1. Lineage (NCBI taxonomy): Eukaryota > Metazoa > Arthropoda > Insecta > Lepidoptera > Geometridae > Camptogramma > Camptogramma bilineatum. The sequence goes on from OY292456.1 coordinate 13,343,871, forward strand.
GGGCCTAGCTTTCTTTTCGGTGATCCATCCTTTTGATCTGCGCCTGAGTTACAGTCGTGAGACTGCCTTTCTGTAAACTATGGTAATATTATCCATCATGGACGTTTACTTATCATTGTTTTACAGAAAATGCTGTTAGTTTGTATAATTAATTACCTACCCATGCAATATGCAAAGTAAAAGTTGGTTCTCATTGAACCTATTTATAATACTAGTTTAGATGTTTTCGCTACATATTTTTCCTACGATTTCATTGCATATTAATTAAGTACGTCAGAACTGCGGGTGCATATAAACAAATCTACTAAGGACTTCTTACTTCTTGTCTTCGCTTTTGCATACCTTTTTTATGAGACATACACCCGTGTTTCTGTCGCCTTAACTATTAGCAGTAACCGGTGTTACAAGTTTCTGGGCTAGGGACTAACTCAGAAACATTATACCTTATAAAGAGCTGGACATGGCTAACTGAATTTAAATGGATCATCTACATTCTTAGGTTTCTTGATGGTTGCTAAACTGTGAATCTGACTGGCTATTTACAACTTAAATTATAGAAATAATCTAGAATAACGACGTAGATTTTTTTTTTCAAATTGATAAAGGCACTCTGGCTAAAGGAGGATCGCTTGTATCATTGCGGGTTCGAATCCGGTCGGAATTGAACATTTTGATAAGATTTTTCATTTTCAAATGTAATTATACATAAGTGTGGTTTAACACTACATATTCTTAATAAATAAAAAGTTGTAGATTTTTTTGTTAAAACCGTTACAAATTAGGAAGTTCATTAAAACGTCAAAAAAGTTGAAAAACAGAAAAAAAAATAGTGGTGGGAGATAACCTTTTGTCAAAAATTTCTGCAAAACGTTTGAATCAATTTAGATTTCTGTATTCGAAGATTATACACGAATTTATCTTCATTAAAATTCCATTCACATCCCAAAGTTGATAAAACAAAACACGGACATCAAAATTTAAAAAATCTTCGCAAGTTACAGTATCTATGCGTATCTTGAGAAGAATGCCTTAATTAAATTAATGGTTGGCGATTTTGATAAATAAAATAAGAAGTGTCGAAGTATTTTGACGCTAATGAGGATATACGGACCCAATTAGTACTTTATTTGGGAATTGGTGACTAATCAACAAACCAGTTTTGGTTCTAGCGCGACTGGTAGCTGTTCACACTCTATCAGAATCATTGAATTGATTTACAAAGCACGCGTCTATTTGAGATTCAATTTCTACTAATGTTTAACGGATATTAACCATTAGATTTAAAACTTCTAAGTTAATTATCAAGAACTGGTTCTAAAGGTGGCCGCACACCTATCCGCGCCGAACGCACCGAACGACTCGAATTTTAGAACCTGAATCTGGCAGTACCTACTTCAGAACAAACTAGGCAGAATTCGGTACCGATAGGTGTGCGCTCAGCCTTAAATTGTCAATTACTTAGCAATACTTTTTATCTTCGGAAATTAAATGCCAGTGTTTTAATAAACGTATTTTTTATTGTTGATTAGTGTGACAAACGATCCAAGTCTGCCATAGTAAGATGCCGTTTTAAAATACGGAAGTAATTGTATTCTGTTCTCAAATAAGGAAGCACGTCAAGCAAGTATCATAACATCACCAATGCGAATCGTTTAATTTCATAATTCCTTCTTATGATGGTCGAAAATTGTTATAAAAACTCACCGAAACGGGATACTGGACGTGGGAGGTTTATTGATGTCAAATTGTCTCATGCTGGGTGGTCGTCTTTGCACGTAATTTGTGGTTGCAGTTGTATGAATTATAATTTTAAAATGGACGAATTCAGTACTACCTTTACTAAGTATATTGTTTAACGTAACGTCTTGTTGATCGAGTGGGTTAGTAACCCTTTCGATCTGAAGGTGGGTTCGAATCCAGGGCCGTACCACGAACTCTTAGAGTAATTTTAAAACAAACTTCAAAAAGACCGGCTTTAGAAATGTTGAAACAAGCCAGCAGTAGGTACTGCAGCAGTAGCAGTCATGCAGCAATACTAAAACAATATTGTTTTGGTACGAATCTAAGAATTGTTAAAACAAGCTTGAAACAGTCCTGCTTTAGAATGTTGAAACAAGCCTAAGCAGGACTGTTTCAAGCATGTTTTGACATTGCTCTAAGAGTTCGCGATACGGCCCCGTGTCATGCATCAATAGATTTTTCGTTTCGAAAACTTTATAACCTAATACTACTTATTAAACAAAAAAACCGTTCGATATTTTGACAGATCCTGTGATATTATCGAATGCGATATCATGTCATTCGGGAGAGAATCGGGCTCCTGTAATCCCAAGCCATACCCTGAGTACGACCATGAATTTATGAATTCCAACGCGATTTGACTCAGTCGATGACAACTCCAATTAATATCGTCCATCGGCCCCGATTACGCCCGGTTCTGGGAGCAATTAAAAATGTTTGCATCGTACAGTCGGCGATGAGAGTTTCTAGATAATTTGAGCTTAGTGGTTTCTCGATAAACGCGAAATGGCAAAATTATTAGGGTTCGGTATTTCTCAATAAATAAAAATAACATAAATTGAATATAAAAAAGAGATGGAGATGCCTGGTTATTGGAAACATGTTTTATCTCGTTCAGTTTATACCAGTGCATGGATAAAAAATAGAAGCAAGAAGTATGATGCCATCGTGCATCGTGGCAACGTCATTAAACTGCAAACAGCATTCAAAGAAGTTATTTTATACTTGCTGCCCGCGGCTTCGCTCGCGTGGTACCCGGATAAAAAGTAGCCTAAGTTACTCTCCAGCCCTTCAACTATCTCCACACAAAAAATCACGTCAATCCGTCGCTCTGTTTTGACGTAAAAGCAGGAAAAATAAACAAATAAATAAACACACTTTCACATTTATAACATGGGTACGGATGTATGTTGGTACTCAACTGGCGTGTTGGTCGGAGGAAGAAATCTTGGTTGCGGAACATCAGAGAGTGGACGGGGATAGCGAGCGCTGCCGAACTATTTCGCCTCTAAAGATCGGGAACAATATGCCATATTGACTGCCAACCTAGTCGGAGAGGCATCATTAGAAGAAGATAGAAGAAAGTACTCAAACAATCTTACTTTCTTTAACAGGCGGGTAAATGTGGGTTAAAATATTAAGAAATACTGGAAAGACATAGTCACTGACTGTACTAATTCGGCCATGAGCAATCCGCATTAAGAGTAATTGAGCTGATGAACCAAATTGGATACAGTTGATTGTTTAAGACGCACCAAATGGGAGATGGCGTAAGGTCCATTTGCCCTAGTATTTTATTGCGTGATTGTTGATTAAGATTGACTAACCAACTCTTCAGAAAATGCTGTAATTGTCTCCCTCGGTGAAACATTGTCCGCTCTACTTATAAACTTCTCTTAACTGCTGTTAAAACTGAAACACCATTTAAACTATTGCCATTAAGCCATTAGATAGTGACAAATAGTGACAGGGCGAATCTTGAGCATTATTTAACCAGTGTTCAAGTCGAAAGGCGTTTTTATGTTTTGTTAACTAAGAAACTTCTAAAAAGAATTCTGCGCTAGTTGCAGTCAATTTGAAATTGATCGTGTCTTTTCTTGTATTACTAAGCCTAGGCTAAAGCACCGAGTTTTATGTATAGGTTACTGTAGCCGTAGCAGCTTCACCATACTGGCACACAAGGTAGGTTTCGGCTTAGGAAAAAGCCATAGGGTTTTTTTAATGACCACTCCCTAAAGTAAATATAGAAAGAAGACGAAAGCATAGGGTGCATTAATTATACGCTGAGTGATCACATTTTCTATTTATTGCAGAATAAGTAATCCAATTTAGGTTCATGTCCTTTTAATAAGGTTCGGTACCTACCTTATGTTGCCATTGCCACTTGGCTGTTCAGTTTTGAATTTTTAAAATTGTTGATAAAAACTTTTGAATGGAAAGCTGATACTTTGAAGAACAAAGTGGTAGATTGTCAAGTCATCAAGTATCAGATAAGATTAAGGTTACAAGATAACGAGTCGGCAGAACGCGGTTTTGCAAGGGACTGATTGATGGATGAATAAAGTCTATTTTATCGCCAAGTCAGGTTTTAAATTTATTTCTGAGAGAAAAGTGAATTTTGCGAATAGAGTACGTAAGTGCTATAGCTGCAAAGTATAGCGCAAAGTATACATAATTTTTATTGAAAAATTTTAATCATAATTTCATAATCAAATTAATAATAATGTATTTTATGGTTCCAAACAATATTGACTGTATTTGGCAGATCAACATGGCAATTGATCCGCCAAATAATTAAATACAGTAAAATCAGAAAATGAATGCGTTTACAAAAACCTTTGACGAAAAGTCATTTGGAAATGAAAATTACTCATAATTTCGTTTCTCTCGTAATTTTAATTTCTGGTTTTACTATAGGTACACTTATATCTTCTCCATTTCGATAGAAAAAATGGAACTAAAGCTGTCATTTTCAAATATCAATCATTTATCATCTTCAAACTTTTTTATAGGTAAGTATTTCATTGTTTGCTAATGAAAACAACGAAACATAACTGTCCGTTTGAAGGGTTCATCCGCAAACGAAACGCAACAAGAAATAAACTTGGTATCATTTGATATTACAATGTGTTTGAATATAGTGGGTAAGTAAAATAAAGTTAAAATGCATTTTATTTACATAATTAAAATATCTCAAGACTCTTTTAGCGAGGAATATGTATTATTTTCTACAAATCAGTCGATAAAAAAGACACCGAGTCTTTTTAAATTAAACACGTTCTTCGATAAAAAATAAAATAAGTAATGCGTGCCGACAGCAGGAACTCATTACAAATAACTTTTACGAGATAAATGTAAATATTAGAAAATCTAATAAATTTATATTATGGAAGCCACAAATAACGAAATAGTAGAGCAAATATATAAATTCTTAACATCGTCGAGCAATTTTGCACTTGAGTTAGTACGTGTTAACAAATCGTTTGACGTACACATGCGTTCAGAATTTCAATTATCCCGGCTGCCTTTTCAATGGTATTTTATATTATTTGCTGAAGAGAGAATGAGACTAGATTTCAATTATGAGGGTTTCCTGAAAGAGATATTTAAAATGTTTTCAAATAACGTTAGAAACAAAAAAAGTTTTGAAATCTGTGAAGTAAGTATTAGGTTTGTTACCAAAAAGCAAGACAAAAACCAAATAAGTAGATAAGTAAAGTAATACATAAAAAAGTAAACAAAGTAAATAAGTAAAAAAGTTAGATATTAAGTACCTACGTTCGTTTACTTTTTTGTGCATTACTTTACTTATCTATCTGGTAGGTATTTGTCTTGCTTTGGTAACAAAATACTTCACAGATTTCAAAAACTTTTCTAAACTAGGAAAACATAAGTAAATACAAGAATAATCCAAAGCCTTCCATAGAAGCAAATAACCAAAGCTATTTGGAGAGTACTTCCAGATTTTCAAGTAAAATATATTGTAATTTTATCTTTTTTATCGTAAGTTAAAGTTAATATTGGTTTTGTATATAATTAGAAAGAAATCGACGAGCTAACACGTGCTTTAATCGGATGATCTTGCTCACAAAGTTCTCGCCTCTAGCCTATGAAGTGTTAACAGAAAAATATAGATATCACCCATTTGTCACTATGTTTATTGAACTTGGCCTAATAATACGACGTTGAAAACCTTAGAGTAGTAGTAAATAGATTTTTACCTTTACATTATAGGGTATGAACATTTAGAGCGCTTGTAGACGTTCGTTTTTCTCGCCGGATAACGGACCGTGTTTTTCACTCAAATTCGCGGTGGTGTATGGCGCGTAACGAATGTGTGTACACGCGCTGGATATCGGTCCGGCGAAAAATGTATACCGTTTATATGGATTTCGTTTAGTGATGGTCCGTTGTCCGGTGAAAAAAACGGACGTCTGCAAGCGCTCTAAGGGTAGATAAGACAATGAAAGACAGAAAAAAACTGAAAGCCAAAAAAACATGAAAGGCAAACTCTGCGTTCTCTCTGCGTTTGATCGCGGTATTGGTATCGCGCGTTGTAGCAACTGCTGCGATCGCCGAAGCACGGAAGCGCTCAGTTGTGATTGCCACTAGCGGTCACCCATCCAAATTGTGACCGCTCAGAACGTCGATTAACTTCAACAATCTATCAAGAATGTCCGAGTATGCTCAAAAGAATTTATATAGTAACTGATTAAATGAAGCTCTTTTATTGCATTAACCATAATCATAGCGTTATTTTATGAGAATTTATTATAGGTACTTACTGTTTTTAAGTTTTCAAAAACTAACAAAAATAAAAATTAAGGAATCATAAACATAAGCATAAACATAATCTGAAATGTACGCGGAGGCCCGTGTAGATTCTTTTAACGCAATCCACAGGAAAAGAATCGCGTCCTTCATGTCCAGAGTTGACAGATGTAATAACTCCATTATTAGGAGTTTAGCGGATCGACTCATCTTATCACCAGTGTATAAACGGTGGGTGGAAATTGCCACCTAATTTCGTGAAAATTGTTTTTATTTTAAGTTATGTAGTTTAAATTTAAATTTGACAGTAAGTACTAGTGTACGTCAATATTTGTAAGATATGGACCAACGAGTCTGAAATAAATGACATTTATTTATTTATTTATAAGCAAGATAGTAGGTATAGGTACATAAAGGTACGCAGCTTTAGTAATGTTTTTTTGTACCTTCTGTAGAGAGGATGGAATAGATTACTTACGTTATTATTATTATTATAATCTAAACCTTTAATCTGCTTACTCTTAGTTCAAATCCTGTAGTATGAGTCGAGCGTTTAGAGGTGTGATACGATATTCTTTCGATTAAAATGTAAATGATCTGTATGAAATCTCATCAAGGCATAATCTACGAAGTAAATACTAATTTACAAGCGATAAATTACCTAATAATAGTCAGTCGTGACAGACATTATGGATTTGTCAGCATTGGGTTTAAAACGGGCCTTTTAAGGCTGTGTCCCCAGTAGGCAAACTGTGAGCGGCCGACTGAGTTTGCGGCGTATCGGTTTAGTACGCTCTTCCATATATTTGAAATGGAGTGTCCACAGTTTGCTAGTTTTGCGCTCACTGTACGCAGTTTGCAGCGTTAGAGCGTTTTCACATTATCCGATCCGATATCGGTATCGGACGCCGACACGATATCGTGTCAAGTAAAATGTATAAAAGATGTCCGCTCCGATATCCGATATTGGGTCGGACAATGTGAAAGGCAGATACATATTCCATACATTTTACTTGCCCCGATATCGTGTCGGCGTCCGATACCGATATCGGATCGGATAACGTGAAAACGCTCTTACGCGCAAAACTAGCAACCTGTGGACACTCCATTTCAAATATATGGAAGAGCGTACTAAACCGATACGCCGCAAACTCAGTCGGCCGCTCACAGTTGGCCTACTGGGGACACAGCCTTAGGCGTTTAGTATATTTGACACTTGCCTGCCTGGTGTCTTGTAGGCGTCGAGTTATAGTTATTGTGCCCCATTGCCGTACGTTATGAGGTTGTTTATTATTCTTTGACTGGTCATTTTATATTGCCGTTTGACTTTTTGGAAATCTGATAAAATCAAGGAACGACTGTTTTGAGCATATTTCATTAGTTGAGTCATTTCGTTTGCTTTTTTCTTTCATACAATTAGTTATGTCTGTAATTAGAATTATTTGTAAATAGATTATTATATTAGTATTCGTTATCAGTTGATTATTGATAGTTTTGTAAAAATGGGCTAGGTATCTACCGTTACTTTTTCCTTCTGATGATGATGATGTCTTTTTATCGTCTAGCTAGGCTAGTTGATCGTTTCTTGGTCTTTGTCATATAGGTAAGTCACATTTTGTATCAAATAATATAATGTTGGTAGGTATATAGGTAGTACCTCAACACATCATCATCATCATCATCATCAGCCATTTTGAACCCACTGCTGGGCATAGGCCTCCCTTCGTGTCTGCCATTCGCCTCGATCCTGCGCTAGCCTCAGCCACGTACAACCCACGGTCTTGCGGATATCATCGACCCATCGTGCCGGTGGACGTCCCCTATTTCGGTGTCCTTGTCTCGGCCACCACTCGGTCAACTTCTTGGTCCATCTGTCATCGCTCCGTCTCGCCAGGTGACCTGCCCAACTCCACTTAAGTCCCAATATCCGCTCGGTTATGTCCTGGACTTTAGTCCGTTTGCGGATTTCGGTGTTGGGGACTTTGTCTAAAAGCGTAATACCGAGCATGGCGCGCTCCATGGCTCTTTGCGCAACGCTGATTTTGTGCACAGCCTCCTTAGTGAGCCGCCATGTCTCAGTAGCGTAGGTACCTCAACACAATATACAAAGAAATAATTATCCTCTCATAAGCTTAATATATTTACATTTTTGTAGTAGCAAAATAGTATTTATTTACATGTTACTTAACAAAAACTTCATCTGTCAGTCGTCAAGATATACCTACATTGTGAAGGTAATGTCTTTTAAAATGCATTTTTTATTTCTGTGTTTTGACCTCATTTTGCAATAAAAACATGTGCCTCTAATTAATTTCCTGCTCATGCAATATGTTTGCGGCAAGTTACATACGGCATAGTTAACCTGACATAGATAGATCTCTCTGTCCTCTAAACTAAACCTTTGGTTTACAAAATACAAAATGACATGAAATAAATAATAGTTTTAAAACTAAAAAACACGCTTTAATGGAAAAATAGAAATACATTTTAAAAAGTTTAAAATAAAAATAGAGCTTTCACGTCAAAACAGAGCGACGGATTGACGTGATTTTTTGTGTGGAGATAGTTGGAGGGCTGGAGAGTGACAAAGGCTACTTTTTATCCGGGTACCACGCGAGCGAAGCCGCGGGCAGCAGCTAGTAAAAAATAATTCTATTGTAAAAAATCGTGGGGTGCTTTTTATGATATTTTCATAATGACTCTACTTTTACCAATATTCAGCCATTCCAATATTTACAACAGTGCAACAGTTGGTTTTCCATCGTGTTAAAATGATTGATATTTTCGTACCTATAGTAGAATAAAGATTTAGGTTAATTTATAACTAAGAATCATACCTGTAAAAACTCTCTTGCATTTACCTATTAAATAAATCAGTCGAGCGTGTGATTGATTGTTCTTTGTGCTGACTACCTATGACAACCCAACCTAATTCAATTTATTTTTTATAAATATAGAACTATCTATTACACGAATCCTTAGGTTTGTATGTTTAAAACTTAAACTACCTATGTTTTTACCTTTTGTGATAGCATTGCTTTCTGTAGTTCGTGCTAGTTTGGTACAAGTTTTACCCTCGCATTTCGATCAATATTCGAAGTTGCAATTCAAAGTAGATAGCAAAGGCCGTGTTTTCCCGTCCACGATCTATGCTATAGATAAGAATTGTTGCGAACAAGACTGAGCCAGTATCGGTCAACGACCCGGTAACGGTTCAATTGCATAATGTTTACATAACAACGTCCGAACACCTGGTTAGAAGTTCGTTTTACTGGGACCAACACGATTGGAAAGCCGTTAACAGTCGTTTTTAATGTTATCGGATCTCTTACGAGTTCGCTGCAAATGTTTACACGTTATCTTTCATACAAAAGTACAAACTTGTTTTTTGACCGACTTCAAAAAAAGAAGGAGGTTCTCAATTTATTTTTTATCAATTTGTTTTTTTTAGTGCTTTGTTTTTATGTATGTTCACCGATTACTGAAAGACACCTAGACCGATTTGGAAAATTATTTTTGTTTTAAAGGGTGTATACTTTCCGATTGTTGCCATAAAAAAATTATGAGGATCTGTCGAGGATCTTTGAGCAACATGCACCTCGAAAGTGCCGAAAATTGCTCAGTTTACCTACATTGAGATCGGTTTTCTAAAATGTTTAATTTAGCCTTTTGTTTTTACTTAGGTACTTTAATAAAAGCTTCTCTAGATGATCGCATTTATCAAATCTGGGTATCTGTTTTTCACTAAGTATAGAATGTATATAAATGAAACTTATGATGTAAAATAATGAAAATTATTTACATTTACAATACTAACCGAAGAATTTAGAATTATAAAAAATTGGTGCTCGGTATTCCTCAATCTAATTCCAGTGTGCACTGGCAGAGTATAATTTATCAGTCGCCATTTATCGAAAAGCTCTGTTCTCATGTATTGTGATGGCCGTCAGATTAATCGACCATCAATATGAAATATAAGGTTTTTTGATGGAAAAATGGTATGCAATACAATGTAATCTTTTATTGGGTATGAGAGAGCTGATTCAAATGAGCCCACATTTTCTACTGTTATTCACTGAGGAGTTCCATTGAACAGCTCCTACCTCCATCATTAGATCAGCTCGCTGTCACCATAATATTGCATTTTCACGAGTGTGCCAGTATTTCAGCTCTATGGGACACAGGGAAGTGGGATAAATTTAGCTTACAAGTGTGACCCCAACAAACATACATACATACATTGCAAGTTATATAAAAGCTTGTAAAAAGCAAGAAGTAAAGAATTATTACTTTATTTAAGTAAAAACTTGAAACATAAAAATAAAATAGTCATAATTATTAATATTAATTAAAGGTCTAAAAAGGCCGCTTTAGCAGAATCATAATTATTATTAATTGTATTATATAAAATAGGTATATTTTCATAGACATGAGAGTGACAAGAAAAAAACATAGTAGGTACCTATTTAAACGAATTGCGGTAGCGGCCGTTTTAGCCTCCCTGCATAGAATAAATAAAAGACCAAGGGTCTTACTTATGAAAGATGTTTAAAGTTGAACACTGGTTAAACAACGTCCTGTCTTTATTTGAGGATAGTGACGAATAGAGACAGGACGTTGTTTAACCAGTGTTCAACTTTAAACATCTTTCATAAGTAAGGACGTAAAAATTTTAAGATTGTTAGAAGAAGAAGTTTATGGGAGTTATAAAGCAGTCTACGCTTTATATAGAAGCCAAACTATCTCCAAGCTGGTTCTAGGAAGTAGAGGCTGCGTGTTTATCTAATGTAAACCATGCTTAAGATTAATAATTCGCAGGTGGAATAACACTGATATTCACGAGAATAAATGTAGGTAGCGTTCTCGGTATGCTGAAAGATTATCCGCTTTCGGAATCTTCTAGCGCAGTTATGTATAGAAACTAATCTACTACATATTAAAATTACTTTAGTGCATAAGTTTATGGAGATTTCAAGCAGCAAGTAAGATATTTGCCATAGGAATCATTCAAACTTAGTGCGCCGACCAGGCTCCTTAGAGCATTGTTTTGTTTTTGAAAACAAAGCTCTATTGAGCTAGTTTTTATACATAAGGCCATTAGTCATTAGATTTTTATCTTATTATGTAAGTAAATTCTAAACTAATATAAAGCTGACGTCAAAGTAGCCAAAGGTCAAGAAAATGGTCTGCATTAATTATGTATGACCTATAATTAGAAATCTTTATTTTGTACTGTATTTTTGATCTGTGTTTCCATTTTATTTTCAACTTGTTTTTTTTTTTATCTTCGATTGTGTTAGCTGTAAGTGTCTTTTCTAATAAGTCGGTACCTATAGTATTTAATTTTTTTGCGACTTGAACACGAAATGATTTCATTGCGCGATTGAGTTCAGTGTAAAATTTAAAAATGCGTCTGTTCTAGTTATCAAATTAATAATAAATCATACAAAATTTATTGTTTACTTAGTTATAGCGTTGTTCTCACATAGTGGTAGTGAAGTGGAGGTAGTGAATTTATTGAAGTTAAAAAGTAACCAACTAAGTTTCCACTTTATTTCATTTGCACAGGATATCTCGTGAGAATTTCACTAGCCGTATATTTACACTATCGCGGTTATAAACAACGCAACGCCCGTATACAAACAATACTCCTTGCATCTTGTTCACACGGAGAACATTCTGGAACACGTGTCCTCCAGTTCCCACCAATTTATGACGTCTACATGCGGGCGCATTTATTGACAACCCACCACAAAAGTTCTACAACATCCCAACTTTCAACCTTAACATCATTGACTTATAGAGATCGCTTAAACGAACTTTTTTTGAGGAGTGTGCCGTGATTGGTGATTGCGGGTCGCGTTACTAGATAGTTTTTTGAGACTCATTTGGATAAGAATTACCGTTGAAACTGATACGCTAAGTACCATTTAGGAAAGCTAAGGATTTTCTTTCACGCTGTCTGGGTGGGTTCAGTCAGGCTGGTGCATGGACGTCATATTAGATATCTTGTTACGTGAAGATCTTTAGTGGGAATGCAACAGACACTTATTGTGTTTGCAGATGGTGACCACCTTCGAGAGTATAATGTTCTCTAAACGGAATAAAAAAAACGTAATGATGACTGATGATGATGACAGAAGTTTGAATAAAATATACCAAGGCGTTTGCCTACATTATAATAAAAATAGGAAAATCTGCGCCATTTTATATCCATTAAATTCATGCTCTGTGGCGCAGTGGGTGAAGGCCCGCATGAGACGCAAGAGGTTGCGAGTTCGATCCCCGCCACGGGAAGAATGTTTGTATGATCTGCAAATATTTGTCTCGGGTCTGGGTGTTTTTCTATAATATGTGTAATACGTATTTACAACAAAAAAAGTAATGTAATTAGTACTTATATCAGTCATGTGGTTCCCATAACACACGTTCTGTTTACTTTGGGGCTAAGTACAACATGATGCTGTGTGAAATGTCCATATTTATTTATTTATCATGAAAATTACTAAAGAGCTTTGCTAAAGTACTTAGTAGGGCAATTACTCTAAGCTTGTTTATAAAACACAAAACTTGTTCTCGGAAAACTAAACTTGTTCCTCACAAGAAACAGAAGCTGAAAATAGGAAAGAAATTCGTAACACAATAAAGTTGCAGCTGCCTTGACACGCAAGGACATTCTAGAAAATGTTCAGAAAATAAAGTCCTCCGTTCCAGTAGAGCGATGAGGTTCTTATCAGGAGCTTGTTATCTCCCAAGGTTCCAATTTACAACGATATTTTGTCGAGGACTTGGAAGATGATAGTGTTTGTGAAGTGTTAGATATGTATGTATGTATGTGTGCGTGGCTGCGACCCCCACCTTATTCGTAGTTCAATAAACCAGTGCAAAGCTAACCAGCAATCGTTTCACTTGTCTGCCCTCCCCAGTTCGCATATTTAACAGTGGCGACGATCTACCCGCAATAAAAATCGCGTGCAAAATGTCGAATTCGCAATTCGGAATTTTAAATAGTTTTGACCACCACACACAGACGTGGAAAACTTACAAAGGCCGGATTACACATTTTTTTGTGGCAAACGACATCGATGCGAAGACAGATCCCGCAGGCAAGAAGAGGAAAGCGATTCTTCTTAGCGCACTCAGCGAGGGTACTTATAAACTAGCGACGGATTTATCTTTACCAAAAGACGTCGATGATGTGCCCTACGAAGACTTCCTAGCACTCCTGGACAACCATTTCACCCCAAAGAGTGTCGGGTTCGGCGAGCGTCACAACTTCTACGCGGCCACCCAGCAGGCGGGAGAATCTTACTCTCAGTGGGCAGCGAGACTTCGAGGATTAACGGCCAAATGTGCATTTCCGAATGTCGAAGACACACTCCGCGACAAATTTTTAATGGGAATGCAGCCCGGACGCGAGAAAGAAAAGCTTTATGCAAAAGATTTGGCTGAGCTCTCGCTGGCCAAGGTCGTGGAGATGGCGGAGAATTTGAGCCGCGCGCGCGCCGCCGTTTCGGCCTGCGCGCCCATCACTGCGACAGCGGCCGAGAACCAAATCTTCAAAATCTCTAACAATGGAAAAGGCGGTGTTGGGAAAGTGAAGTGCAGCGTTTGTGGTTATACGAATCACAAAACGTCTGAATGTAAATTTGCGAATTATGTCTGCAAAAAGTGTAATGTAAAAGGACATTTGCGTAAAATGTGCACAAAAGTGAATTACGTAGAGGAGGATTGCAGTGGCAAGGGTGAGGATGATGCAGATGATGATGGTAAGCTGTATTTTATCCGATCTTTAAGGGGAGAACCCATGATAGAAATTGTGCGAATTAACGATGAGCCATTTAAATTCGAAATAGATAGCGGGTCCGCGGTAACGGTTGTCTCAGAGGGTTTTTACAAAAGGTATTTTAACGATGTGCCATTATCTAGTACAAGTAAACAGCTGATGACGTATAACGGTAGAAAAATTGCATGCGTAGGTACAATACGGTTACCGGTGTCTTACGCGGCACAAACACATGAAATAATTCTATACGTAGTACGCGATGGAGGCCCGCCGTTACTAGGTAGGGATTTCTTATCTTTGTTTAACATACAGCTGACACCGGTTTATTACTGTGCAGATTCAAACAAATATGAGAGGGACCTGGAACGGCAATATCCCAAGCTATTTTCGAATACGCTGGGAACCTTTAATAAATATAAAATAAAGCTTTCATTAAAGGAGGGTGTTAAACCGGTTTTCTGCAAGCCTCGGCCAGTAGCATTCGCGTTACGTGAGAAAGTTGAAAAAGAAGTAGATAGGCTAGTCGAGTTAGGTATTCTGGAGCCTGTCGAGTACTCTGAGTACGCATCTCCTATAGTTCCGGTTCTGAAAAGAGATGGTTCCGTCAGGCTGTGTGTGGACTACTCTATAAGTATAAATAAGCAGTTACTAATAGAACAGTATCCCCTTCCCACGACTAGTGAACTATTTTCTAAGATCCATGGAGGTCAACAATTTAGCAAACTCGATCTTTCAATGGCATATAATCAATTCGTGTTAGATGATGATTCTAAAAACCTGACATGCATAAATACTAGTAAGGGGCTATTTAGATATACACGTCTAGTTTTCGGGTTATCTAGCTCGCCTTCAATTTTTCAGCGAGCTATGGAGGGTGTACTGGCAGGTATAGAAGGGGTTATGTGCTTGTTAGACGATATCTTGATCACCGGAAAGGATAGGAATGAACACACGGAAAGGCTCAATGCGGTTTTGATGCGTTTGCAGAACGCAGGACTGACCTTACAAAAAGAAAAATGTAGGTTTTTTCAAGACGAAGTAAGTTATCTGGGATATATCATAACTAAAGATGGGTTAAAGAAATCACCAGAAAAAATTAAAGCAATGGTGGAAGCTCCTACACCTACGAACGTCAATCAGTTACAGTCGTTTTTAGGGCTAATTAACTACTATAGGAATTTTATACCTAACACGTCCGCGGTTCTCAGTCCTTTGTATGAATTGCTCAAAAAAGGCTGCAAATGGAACTGGTCTGAATCACAGGAAATGGCTTTTAAAAAAGTTAAAATGTTAATGACGTCAGATCAGGTCCTTGCACATTATGATCCAAATGCAAGGATAATATTAACAGTAGATGCTTCACCAGGCGGGCTAGGCGCAGTTCTCTCGCAAGTAGGTGTAGATGGCACTGAGAGACCTATCTCATTCGTGTCTCGTACTCTCAACTCGGCGGAGAAGCGATATGCTCAGATACAGAAGGAAGCAACCGCAATTATTTACGGTGTGCGACGGTTCCATCAATATTTGTATGGCAGATCCCAACCGTTTACTTTGCGAACTGATCATAAGCCTTTATTGTCTATTTTTGGGCCCTATAAGGGAATACCTCAAATGTCAGCTAATAGGTTGCAACGATACGCATTATTTCTAAGCAGTTACAACTACCAAATAGAATACGTACGCAGCGCTGATAATATTGCGGATTTCTTTTCTCGCGCGAGCTTGCCGCGCGGCGTGCATAAGTGCGCGTGCACCGAACAGTGCCGGTGCTGCGACTGCGAAGTAGCTTACGATAGGGCTACTTATGTTTGTTTTGTAGTAGATGGAAGTATGCCCGTTACATTGGAAAAATTGCGGACCGAAACGAAGAACGATACTATTTTAAAAATAGTAATAGATTACATTTTGAATGGGTGGCCACCAAAGGTTAACGACTCTCGGATAAAGCCTTATTATTTATGTAGATCACAGCTGTCGTACGAAAATGGTTGCGTCATGAGAGGACACAAAGTCGTGATACCGGAGAGTTTGTATAAAGTTATTTTGAAAGAATTACATTCTTCCCATTTAGGGATAGTTAAAACTAAGGCGGAAGCTCGCTCAAGGTTTTGGTTCCCCGGAATCGATCAATCTGTAGAAACGATGATAAATTCGTGTGACGTGTGCATTCAACTGCGCCCCTCCCCGCCGCGCGCCCCGCCCTCTCACTGGGAATTTCCAACTTCTCCGTTTTCTAGATTACACATCGACTTTCTGGGGCCGATCAAAGGATTCGTCTATTTAGTAGCGGTTGATGCTCATACAAAATGGGTGGAAGTGTACAATATGAAGTCAGCTACTTCTTCAGCTGCGGTAGTAGAAAAGCTGTGTGATTTTGTGTCTCGGTTTGGGCTGCCTAAAACAATAGTTAGTGATAATGGCACAGCGTTTTGTTCACGAGAATTCGAACTGTTTTGCTCAACTAACGGGATTTCTCACTTGACGTCACCGGTCTACCACCCGCCAAGTAACGGTCAGGCTGAGAGCTTTGTTAAAGTGGTTAAAAGGGGGATTAAATCATGTCTTTTGTCAAGCCATAGTGCGAGAGATACTTCAATAAAATTATTGAAATACCTTATGGACTATCGAAATTCTATTCATACTACCACGGGGTTCTCTCCTGCGCAATTAGTATATGGACGAAAATTAAGATCGCGCTTGGATTTAATAGATCCTAAATCATCTTCACCCTCGTCACAGTCCTTAATCGATTTTGTTAAAAATCAACAGTGTACACGATCTAAGCAACAAGAGAGAAAGAAAACAAATTCTTTCAAGATCAATGACATAGTGTTATATAAAAAATTTGTTAATAAAATACATTTCACATGGTAAGGGAATCATATTGAGAAGAATAGGCAAAGTTTTATATGTAGTTAAGGATTTTATTAGCGCGGAAACACATAAAAGACACATTAACCAGTTGATGCGCTTTAGAGGTTTGGATCAGAGGGACAGTGAACATAGTCGTAACGCAAATTCATTGGTATCAGCGTTTCCGCCATCGCCACCGGAGTCCCCGTCGCCGCCGCCGACGCCTCCAGCGACGCCGTTGCCGCCTACATCGTCACCGTTGCCGCCTACATCGTCACCGTCACGGCCGTCAAAAGCATCCCTGAGCCGACCTTCGCCACTCACACCAGGTTTTCCAGTAGTTCAGGCTGAACTTGGGTCACCCGATCTTGAACCACGTAGTTCCGCCAGAGGGAGACGAGCGGAGTTATACGAATACGAACCTAGTAGTTCATCATCGGCAAGGGAGGAAGGACACAGAGACGATTCAACCCACTTGGATGTTGAGGGAACAGGGATAGAGGCCAACTCGGAAGATGAATATCTCGAAGCAGAAAGTGAAGAGGTCGAGCCTCCGATAGATGACGGGGTAGTGACAGCCAAGAGAATGTTGCGTAGACGTCCCGAGATTAATTATAAGAAGTTTTTCTAGTAGTAAATGTTAAGACTTTGGGAACTATTGAACTAGAGGGAGGGATGTTAGATATGTATGTATGTATGTGTGCGTGGCTGCGACCCCCACCTTATTCGTAGTTCAATAAACCAGTGCAAAGCTAACCAGCAATCGTTTCACTTGTCTGCCCTCCCCAGTTCGCATATTTAACATGAAGAATCCGATTACATATGCCAACTTTATGTAGATGTCGATATGGAAAAAAGTATTGGACAGAATCGAGATATATTTTTTGGTGCTATGATAGAAGTAGGTACCTACCTAACTCAATTTTTTCAAATGAAAATAAAAATAAAACCACCAATTTTTATGTCTTTATTTTAAAAAAAGGTCGCGAAGGAACAGGAGTAGAATCACCTAGCTCTTAAGACGTTTCAAAGTGGTACACTTGTGATCTTATTGAATAAATGAATTTGACTTTTGACTTTTGACTTTTGAAAAGCAAATATTCAATCCAATTAGGAAGATCCAATGAATGTAGGTAAGGTGGCTTAAGAATCATGTTGCGGTAATAAACATTTATGATGATAATGATAACAGTAATGTTAATATATCTAGGTACTATTATAATATATAGGTACTTACTTATAAGTATAATTTAATTAGTAATTATAATATGAATGTTTGTTCTGTGATATAGGTATAATTAAGAATTGCAAGTACCTACCTATCAAAAGAAGAAGCTGTGTCAAATGTCTACCAATATTTGTCTCATATTATTAATTACTCAACTAAAATGACCCTATTAACCCTTAAGGTAGCAGAGCAATTTTTTTTTAAATTTAGCGAAAATTGTTTTTGAACTAGCTTATTTAGGCTATAGAGACACAAGAATAGTAAATAAAAAAAAATTTATTTTTATAGTTTAAAAAAAAAGGCACGTATATTATACTATACAATGCCACATTCATAGAAAACAACACGATAATGAGTATGTATAGCATACTATACATTGCCACTATAGAGTTACGACGATACCTGTGGTACTGTGAGTGAAGATCCGGTACCAATGGTTAGTTATGATGAAGATGAGTTTGGCACTTCTGCAGATGATGAAAACCAAGTCAACATGAGACGTTAGGTGACAATATTCCACTTACACCAGTTCTTCAAGAGATATTTTCGAGTCAATCGCAGGTAATTTATTTGAAATTCCGTTAGTACCCTCATTTTTTTCTAAGCCATCATCATCATCGATAATCCGCAGCTCGACTTCACTCGCTGCTGGGTATAGGCCTCCGTTTGCGTTTGCCAATCTCCATGGTCCGCCGCTCTCCTCATCCAAGTCCGGTCCCCAATAGATGCTATGTCGTCAGCCCATAGCGCTGCTGGACTACCGACGTTTTTGTA
Source organism: Camptogramma bilineatum (assembly GCA_958496255.1). Taxonomy (NCBI): domain Eukaryota; kingdom Metazoa; phylum Arthropoda; class Insecta; order Lepidoptera; family Geometridae; genus Camptogramma; species Camptogramma bilineatum. Next base: position 13,362,803 of record OY292456.1, read on the forward strand.
CTCTGTTCTTGGTCGCCATTCAGTTATCAGCTTACTCCACTTATCGTTCTTGGCCTTTCCATGTGCCCTGCTCAACTCAACATCAAATTTTTTACCTTTGTTCGATTTTGAATCTCGATTTTGGGAATACGGTCTTTATGCTGCCAAGCATAGCAAACTCCATGACTTTATGTGCCATGAAACTCAAATTCTGAATGCACGTCTGTCTGACGTTGCTAAGAGTAGACCCAAAAGAAAAGGTGTATAGCAACAAGTTGTTCTAAATACTGACAAAGAACGTTGCAAAGGTAAATTGAAAAGCAAACTCAAGATAGGTACCAGAAGTAAGAGAATGCTTTCAGCAAAGTTGAAATAGTTGTTGTGCCTTATTTATAATGCACAACCATTTCATCAACGCTGAAAGCAGTGTTATCTATCTTCTACAGACAAACATCGTCATCAGCTCTCATTTGGCGAATAAAAAGGGCGCAGTTTGTAATATAATTAATATCACTAATACCACGCATTGTTATTGTAGCCAAAATGTATAAAATGCCGGATTATGTTGGAACCTTTTTACAGAACCTTTTGTCGGGGGTCTCCTCTTAGCAACTTCAGGCTTGCATGGAGAATTTGGGATTGATGGCACAGAAAGAAATGAGGATACTGGCGGAATTGCAAATAAATTACACTCTGATTGACTCGGAAATACCTCTTGAAGAACTGGTGTGTGTGAGTGGAGTATTAACCTAATGTCTCTTGTTGGATTTGGTCTTCATTTTCTGCAGACTTCTGCAGATTGAGAGTTGAGATCATCTTCATCATAACGGTTGGTTCAGTACTTACTACTTATCTAATAAATTTAGCCCATCTAAAGACGAATTTAGGGAAGGTGTCAGTGTGATCTCAAAAGATCCCACGTATTTCATCTTCACTACTCCTTCCGTCGCTTGAATCAAATTAGCATTTTCGTGACGTACTAGCAACAAAATCTGCTGCGACCGTTTTCTAGCACAAAATAGAATGAGATGCTGGACACCCAAAACCACAAAGCAAACAAAACTGCTTTATAGGCGATAAAAACAAAACTCCTTTATACTTACGGTAGGGGAGAAGATACATTTTTGAACTTTGTGTCAAAAAAGTGCGCCAAAACCTTCAGAACCTTTTTACCTAATGAGTGGCAATGTATATTATAGTATACATAACAAACAAGTACTACTTTGGTGAAAGTGTGGTAATGTATAGCATGCTATACACTCAAAGAAAACTCATAATATCTGGCAAAGTACATTACCAAAAAAGGTTTTTTTTTGCGCAGACGTACACGTTATATATTTGTTATGAAATGTTATGTAACAGAAAGCATAATGTAAAGTAAAAATAATTCAAAAAAAATTATCTACCATAAACATCACGAAGCGTCAATGGGTGCCGTCAGAGTTTTGTGATTTTTGACTAAACTTTCAATCGCAATGTCAAAATAATTTTTTTCCAAGTAAGAAAATGAGTTGAGGTACTAGTTAGAAGAAAAAAATAAGTTCCATCAAATCTAGAATTGACGTGAGATTTTTTTGAATGTAATGTATAGTATACTTAACGAAGTTACTTTAAGGGTTAAGCAAAGCAAACATAATATCTATTAGCGCTAAAATGCTAAGAGAAAAACCTTTTTACTCAAATCACATGATTATGTTCGAGACACAAAGAACAGAGTATACCTAAGCATGAATATGACACTGATCAAAAGAAACACTAATGGAGTTACGGAAACAGCTAATGTCTTTGCTTCCTGGAAGCAAATGGTCTTCATATATGACGTAATAATAACGCATTTTCTGGTAACAGAAAATAATGTATTGCTTTTGCTATTGATGGTAGTCTTTTGTTACTTCTAATTGATAGTGATCTGGATCAATTGAACTCTATAGATCGTTTGAAATAACCTTTAGTTGACTCAACTGGTTCTAGTCTAACTAAAAAACACTAGTTCAGCGCTGTTATTTGTCGTTCAGTCCCATTCGTCAAACTTGCAGGATAAGTGCCGATAGTAAATAGAAATTGTAAAAATAAGGAGAGAATGGAAGATGTTATCATGTTGTGCCGAACCCACCTAGTGGGAAAAGAACAAGAAATGATGAAAGCTTTGATGCACTGCCAAGACTTGACTTTGGATCAAAACTCTAGAGTAGGTACATTCCACTAGCTAGAGGAACAAGGATTTGCTAAGTAATTATAAAAAAATCTTTTTAACAGTCATTTTATGACGATCCTAGCTTCAAAATAAAACTTAAAGTAAAAACCTCGCTTTGTTCCTCACTTTGTTTCACATAAAAGTACGAAATACAGGGATATAACTCATGGGACGAGGGCAATAGTTGCTAAACTCAATTTTCGGAGTTATTTCGAGTGAAACGAACATTATCTAGTTCCTGCCGGGGACTGACCGGCTGCTTTATTAGAGACCGTTTGGTTCGGCTGAAACACTCAGCTAAAGTAATTTAGTGACGTAGTAACCTACGTATAAGCGAATTGTTTACCCTAGTGGAGTTTTTAGGTCGCCAACCTCTCCAATGGCTTATCGATTTCTTTAGCCGGGACCTATATTTAAACTTTCGTTTTGAGGCATAGAAGCTTTCAGCTAAACTTTGCTCATTAATTTACAACGATAAAAACTAACAGGATTTTCTAAATCATATTTTTGTCTCCAAAGGATGAGCTATAGTAACGTGTGAATTACGCAAAATGTAAACTAGTATTATGAGCAGCGACCAAGATCAAATATACGGCAATAGACGTACCCCGTTATTCTTATTAGACTACTAGTCTTCCTAGAGCACAGCCGGCTGCTAAACCTGTTGACATCGCATTTTATTAGCATAATACAAGAACAAAAAACCCTCTTTAAATCCCTGCTAAAATAAAAGGTTTTTATAATGAACAATGGAGTTAATAACTACTTACAAACAATATAACTGTGTAATGTTTTTAACCAATCAAGTATGAGATCATTCTCTACTCCAAATGCTGAAGCCAATCAGGATTGAAAGATAATAATTATGTTGTTGCAATTGAAAAAAAATCTCTCCCATTAATTATAGATTTCATGTTTGAACAACTCAGGCACCGAGCGCTCTTGAATCAGGGTTGAGCCTGGTTCGTATAAATTGCCAATTTTGACTTACAACGTTTTGTGTTATCGTACGTGTAAGGCCGGGCTTGGAAAATATTTAAAGAACCGACCATTGTTTTTTAAAAGACTTTTCAGTTACCATTTTAGTACAAACCATAAAAATTGTAGTTACGTGTTCAAGGATGTTTTTGTTCTAGCTGCGCCTCGAATCTACGAGTATAAGATTAGTTCGTAGTTTGGAGTAAACTTTATTACTCACTTAAAGGGATGAATTGTGTGTGATAATAACGTATTTTTAGCTTTTTATTCTTGTTTTATTTTAATAGCGTTAACACACATCTTGAATAGCGTTTTCAGGTAAACCTGTTGGACAGCCTCTTAATAATCAACCTGACATTGCTGGAAGTTCGTCTTTGATTTTAAAAGTCTTGAATTTAGAAACAAAACGCAGCAAATATGAATATCATACTTTTACAAGTGTATTTAATTTGAAAGATCAGTTATTTTTGTTCATCCAAGCATTATCAACCATAAAGAAGAAACATGTTTTTGCAAAAGTTTACAATCTTCAGTTTCAATCCTGCCGCGATTGCAATTATTTTTATAGAGGCAATTATGTACAAGAGCCTTATAAAAATAAACCCAGAGCTTAGTAAGTATCTACTTCGCAGGAAAGTATGGATATTGTAAAATACTTACGAGTATTCTCACATCAGTAGCTGGTTGAGGGTCTAGTTAAACATGTTGTAGCCAGTAAATAATATGGAAGTAAGAATATGAACTTGAAATATAGAACGTAAGAAATACGGAAGCATTCCTTCAATTCCTATTTATTAAGTTTAGAAGTTATGGTAGGTACCTATCATGATATCCATAGTTTCTGATAACCTTATACATTGACTAAGTATTTTTTTCAAGAGAGAAATCATAATACGAAATTAAAGTAGGTAGGTAGGTAGGTAGGTACTGCTTAAAGCGTGTTATCACAGAAAAGGTGACGAATAAAACCGTAGGTTTACGATACGACGGACCTGTAAAGCTGTCCGTGCGTCAGGATTTGTTGGTTTGGATTGAATTCTATGGAACCTACTGCGAGCACTGCATCGGTATTTCTGCGCCAGAGACCGGTGTTTCTGCCGATGACGTCATCCGCAGTGAACGCACGATCCGTTGCGTGCGATGCGTCCGAAGCGTACGATACCGACATGTGGACGCTTACCACACGACACTGCATGCAGCGTGCTAACTGCTAAACTAGTGCTCTGTGTCGCTCTTTGGCTTAAGAATTGCGTATTGTGCATCCTACTCTTACGAGGCTTACTGACTGAAGTTAGCCGCAGTTAGCCTCAGAGTAAGAGTAGGATGCACAATACGCAATTCTTAGGCCAAAGAGCGGGACAGAGCACTAATTTATGAATGAAGAAGCAGTTAGTGCAGTGAATTCAGGATGGTGAAAAGTCGGCTTGACGCTACGTTCGCTTGTATGCTCCGATACTGACGCACTGAACTAGCTGACCGCTGTGTGAACGTGCACTTACTATGATAAAAAATCGGAATACCTACTTATACCTATACCTAGGTTAAAAAAAAGGTATTTTCTAGGCCTGTACCCAGTCACGTATGAAACTTGACACGGTTGCGAGAAGCGAGCATGTGCCGAATATAATGTTTGAACGTGCAGGAGAAAATACGTTTGAAGGGCGGAACGATATCTTCATTCTTTATTGTGTTTGAACTTGATTGTGACTTTATAAAGTGCTGAGAGAATATTGGGCAATATGACTCTCGAAAATAAAAGGAAAATATTTCTGGAAACATTTGCTTTATCATGGAAAAAATTAAAACGTAGAGAGTACTTTAGAAAAACAAGTGGCTAAATTCAAAATTAAAAAAAAACCGACTTCAAAGTTCAAGCTAAGCAATTTTCTGCACTCTTTCCCCCGACAGATCCTAAAGGCACCAATCGGAAAGTATCTTTTAAACAAAAAATACTTAATCTTCCAAATCGGTCCAGGCGTCTTCGAATAATTTGTGAACATGCATAAAAAAAACTTAGGCCTTTAGCTACATCTTTACTAGATGATTTATTTTATACAGTGGCAGGAGGCAATCTTTGCCCACACTTATCGGGACACTGTAGTGCCTGGGACATTGTTGAAATGGAGTAGGCTTGCCCAGCACGTACACCATCCTCTCAGCTTATCCGGCCATATCCACAGGAAAGACTTGTCAATACGTGTGGGGCTGACTAAGCCGTGGGTTTCCTCACGATGTTGTCCTTCACCGTTAGAGCTCGTGTTAATGTGCATACCTATAAGTTTTTCAAAACGAAAAATCCATTGATGCACGGCCAGGATTCGAACCCACGACCTTCGGATCGAAAGTCGAGGTACTTACTCCTCGGCCAACACTGCTCGATTCAAGAAAGTTGACACTTATTTCCAACTTCCTGGCATAGATCGGATCCAATAGGGCCCTCATTAAGCCGAGTTCTCCTCACGTAATGGTACCAGCTTTGTTCCATTCCATGGCGCACGCAATCCACAATTGCATGTATCACTAGATCATAGTGTATTTATACCTAGTTGGGTAAGTTCGTAAAGTTTGATAACTATTCAGGAAACGGCGCAAAATAAAAATAAATAACTTCCAATCACAATTTTATCAATCAATTGATAAAAAAAGTAGACGCAAAAGAGTTTTTCATTTTTATAATTATTTTCGTATTGAAATCAAATAATTTTTCTTCTTCTTTTATTTAATTAGAAAAAAATATACTGATAAACCCTTTTTGGAGCGGAAAAACCATCCATTTTTACTGATTTTGCAAAAATACGTTGGTTCCTTTTACATACCTGCCTAAAATCACGCCTGTTTCCCGGCATAGGGGCAGGCAGAGACCACAGATCCCCACTTGCTACGATCCTGACACACTTCTTTCGCTTCATTAGCTCTCATCACATTCTTCTTGCAAGCTCATCGGTACCTATTCTTGACCTAGCCTTTTTCCAATAGTTCACCAATTTGGTCCAGAAATGTGCACCTAGGTCTTCCCCTTCCGACGGCTTTCTTTCATAAAATCCCTTTTATTTGTAAGATTTCCATCTAGGCTTGTGATAAATATATCAACTGAGGCACGCCAAGTCATTCCATTGTAGTTGCGTTTCACTTACTATCAGGTTTAGATATTTTTATTTCATGACAACGTAGCAAACTGGATGGTAGCGCGAAATGTGAGTCAGCTTTCTCTTATACACTGTATCACAGTGTCTGGTTAATCTTTTGTCGTGTAGTTTTAGTGGCTATTAGTTTTAAGACCCTTCGCTTAATCTTACAGAATATATTGAATGTAAAAGTATTTTAATTTTTTATTGTAGTCATTATAATAAAACATTAAAACCTATTGTTTTTAATAATATTTTAAATCTTAGTTAAGACATTAAAATAAATGTTATTATGGCTATCAAATCTTGGTGATTATAATTGGTGAAAGCTACTTACTAGCAACTTCTGTAAATATTCGAGTTGAAAGAAAATATAAAATAAGTTTTCTTTAAAAAAAAAATTACGAGCTTTTAAATGGCTTTTTAGAGGCGAGCTGATTCAAATAAGTCCAAACACGAGCAATTTATTATATATATATATATTTTACATTTTACAGTTATTCTTCTCTGAGGAGATCCATTGAACAGCTTCTGACTTCATCATCAGATCTGCTGTCAACATAATAATTACATTGTCATCGTCACCAAGAATCTATAAGTGCGCCAGATTTCAGCTCAATCGGTTGAGAATAATGTTTTGAAATTCATTCAGACGGTTCTACCCGAACAAACATACTCGTAATACATGGTTATAGCAAGTTTAAATAAAAGCTTGCAACAAACAGCACTTTGCTCGAGTAAGCACTCTGAATTTACGAGTTTATTTTTATTTCCGGATTGTATTTATTTCAATTAAAGTTTTAGGATCCTAACCATTCTAGCTGAAATGGTATTTTTTTTATTCTAATTGTAAATGGATTAACTACTAATTGAAACTCGATATTATAAAGGCTTGGTGTGTCTTGTTTATAAAGTTAAGAGACAGAAATGAAATTGATGGGTGACCTTTTAAGAGGCCGGATTTATCCGGCCAGATAGGTTCTTGTTAAACTTTATTTGTGAAAAACTTACTTACCTACCTAAAACGAAATTTAAGAAAATTAATTACTTATTGACATTTTTATAGCTAACTATATTTATTTGGATTCTTCATGCAGTAGATTCCTAAAGCACGGTGCCGTCAATAGATTATCGATATCAAAACATCAACGTTTCGAGCATTTAGCGTTCGATGATCGATGTGAAAGCTTGAATCCAATTGAGCTAGACAACACACATGTTGACATCTGCCGCGTTGTGTTGCTGCGATTTTTTTTCGTACGAATTTTACTGTTAATTTGCTTCTGAAGCTTCTGTGAGTGAGTGTTGCCGGATATACAGGGTGAATTTTTGAGATGGGGCAGTAAGGGCAGCTACCTTAACCGTTGTAGCTAGAGGAAAACGTTCTTAGGAGACTATCCTTAATTTTTGAAGGTATTAAAACTTGCATTCACAGATTTTGAAAAAATCTACAGTCAGCGAGAAAATGGGCACTTTACACAAAAACTTTTTTTGATGCCAATCGATCCTGTTTCATCTAAGGATTAAAAGGCTCTTTAAGACCAACTGGAGTTAGAGTACTAGAAAAGTCAGAAAACGCTAAAATGTATTTCTGATACAAGACAGTAAGGGCTACCTTAACCGTTGTAGCTAGAGGAAAACGTTCTTACGAGACTATCCTTAATTTTTTAAGGTATTAAAACTTGCATTCACAGATTTTGAAAAAAATGTACAGTCAGCGAGAAAATGGGCACTTTACACAAAAACTTTTTTTGATGCCAATCGATCCTGTTTCATCTAAGGATTAAAAGGCTCTTTCAGAGCAACTGAGGCAAGAGTACCTACTACAAAAGTCAGAAAATGCAAAAAACTTTAATTATAGGTACATTTCGTACGAAATCATTTTGTCATTTGTCATCATTATTCATCATTTTGTCGAAATATCTTCAAAAGTAAGGGTAGTCTCCTAAGAACGTTTTCCTGTAGCTACAACGGTTAAGGTAGCTGCCCTTACTCCTCCGTCTCAAAAATGCATTTTACCAATTTCTGACTTTTCTAGTACTCTTACCTCAGTTGGTCTGATAGAGCCTTTTAATCCTTAGATTAAACAGGATCGATTGGCATCAAAAAATTTTTTTGTGTAAATTACCCATTTTCTCGCTAACTATACTTACATTTTTTTTCAAAATCTGTGAATGCAAGTTGAAATATCTTCAAAAGATAAGGATAGTCTTCTAAGAACGTTTTCCTGTAGCTACAACGGTTAATGTAGCCCTTACTGTCTTGTATCAGAAATACATTTTAGCGTTTTCTGACTTTTCTAGTACTCTAACCCCACTTGGTCTGAAAGAGCCTTTTAATCCTTAGATGAAACAGGATCGATTGGCATCAAAAAAAGTTTTTGTGTAAAGTGCCCATCTTCTCGCTGACTGTACATTTTTTTCAAAATCTGTGAATGCAAGTTTTAATACCTTCAAAAATTAAGGATAGTCTCCTAAGAACGTTTTCCTGTAGCTACAACGGTTAAGGTAGCTGCCCTTACTGCCCCATCTCAAAAATTCACCCTGTATATGCTTCATCAATGCTTCATCTATGAAGAATATTTCAAAACACGTTTTTTGACAGTTCTCTAAGAATCCATCTGTCAAAAAAGGTGTTCTCTATAGAATCCATCTGTCAAAAATGGTAAGTAGATACTCAGATGAAATGAAAATTGCTTTAATTTTACCTTATTACCTGCGAATATAAATGTAATGTAACAGATTTTATGCCATATTATGAGATAACCCATGTGCAAATATGAGACAAAGACACCCCCGCCACTATACCATGCGAACTATACCATGCTTGGAATCCACACAACTTAGTGAATCGGCATGTACCGAACACACGTGCTAATTTTAAATTCGCACCGTGATTGAAAATAACGGCAAAGGGCAAACTAAACAGATTTCGTTTGTGTTGTCCACCCAGCTTGTTGAGGCTGCCTCGATTTATCTCCCGATTTCGGAAGTAATCGGGAATCGACTCAATTCAACTCGATCTATCGCGTAGTGTGGGTGGCTCAGATATCGATTTTGTTTAATGAGCGTGCACTATCTAATCACCTTAATGGCCTCAGGATTGATGAGGACAAGGATTTTATCTATTACTCAAAGTAAGGAGCAGAGTTTGATATTTCTTGAAATATTGCTACGTTTTCAAATAAAATAAATTAAGTATCATTATTTGGATTTAAAAAAAATTATAACAAAACATCTTAGTTAGTTTCTTTTTGTATCATAACAAAGCAGGAAAATAACCGACAAAACAGTAAACAAACAAACACGTCATGAAAACTAAATACAAACATTTTTCAGATGAAACGAGAAACGGAAAACGCCCCACCAGCATCTGTTCACGGGGGATAATAAAGAAAAGTGAATACCGAAGCACCTCTCTCATATCGACAATAATAAAGGCAGCCAGGAGTCAAACACGTACAGAGGTCGACAACAATTTTCGCATACTGAGCATTGTTCGAAATTGAAAGGCTTAACGTGTCTTAGGAAGGTAACAAATAAAAAATACGCCATGTATTCACAACTTTAGAGTTAGTTTTGCAAGAGCAGAAATGTAAGAACACCGAGAAGTACGCATGAAGAATCTTAATAATGTATAGTGTAGCGTTGTCGTATGTTCAAATGCGTTCATCCTGTATATCTCAGGACTTAATCCTGCTCTCATCTTTTCGATCGAGCGAGCGAAGCGAGCGAAGATCTTAGTGGCAAGTTAGGCGATTTTGCTTTGTATGTTTGTATGTTTGTATGTTTGTATGTTTCATTTTTATGTTCTCGCATAACTATCGAACCGCTAATCCAATCTGTATGAAACTTGATAGGTCAATAGGTAGTGCTATGGAAATTTGCTGTGGAGCGTATGAGCGTAATCGATGAAGGGGTTGTAAAGATATGGGGTTCCCAAGGGGGTAAATTTTTTTCAAAGTTACCCAAATATATTGAGTGGGGTGTCATACGAAAGGGCTTATTTTGTACATTCCAAAATGGTTTTTATTTTTAATCTAGGATGTATAGTTTTTGAAATACGACCAAAGAACAAAAACTACGAAACCAGAGCTGCAAGAGCTCCCGTTTCATAGAGTTTCGATGTCTTCGTAGCTCATTGACTGGTCGGTCTTAAAAAGAGAGTGGCATCGTTGCGGTTTGGTTTGCAATGATTTTAGATGCTACTTGATTTATTTTCATGATAAAAAAATTTTTGATAAAGAATGAAAATAATTGGGGTAAAAAAAGTTAAATAAACAAATATATTGAGTGGGGTGTCAAATGAAAGGTCTTAATTTGTACATTCCAAAATAGTTATTATTTTCATTCTAGGACGTATACTTTAGAAATACGACGAGAATTCATAAATATGAAATAAGTAAATGAAAAATTAGACACGACATTATTGTATTGCATGCATGCTAGTATTTTTTGCCATGAAGAGCTAGCGCAATAGGCATACTCGGCAGTAGTAGCACTTGAAATTATAGGGGTAGTCAGAAGAAAGTCCAAATGTAAGCCATCTACGGTGCGCGAGATCTCAGTTCGGGGCGAACTACTAGTTATAGTTGTGAATCTGATCTTTGTTTGAATAGATACATAGCCGCGGGGTTAAAAAGGTCGTTATTTCAGAATCACAATAAGTGTTGAACTATATGCCGTCTCTATTCATATACTGAGAGTGACAAGAACGGTAGGTATATATTGCACCATAAATTATATTTTATAATAAATTGATTTATAACACAAAAGGGTGCACATACAGTCTATGATCTGCATAGCTTGGTGTACCATCACAATGATACATAAGGTAAAGTGCTACTACGTTAAGAGCCCTAAGACCTTCATCTGGCATCCATTGCAATTCCTATTGTGATTACGCTATGGCGGCCTTTTTAGCCCCGCAGTTCTCATGGATGTAATTTCAAGTTTGTCCTGCAGAAATAATAGTGTCGTGAAATAGTAGTACCTAGATACTTACCGTGTTCACAATCTGATCAATGGTTTAGGAACGCGTTGAGGTTTCATTTGTATAAATAGAGAACTTCTTATTCCGGTTCAAAGAAATATCGTAAAATTATTTTAAAGATTTTATTTCTTGATAGATTTTTTCTAGAAATAACTTTTTATGTCATAATAAAGTTAAGACATAAAACTCATTGGAGATGATTAATGAGATTAAAGTTATGATTCTTAATTGACACGGGTTTTTCTATCTCAAACGAAATTTATAAAACGTGTTATTGATACTCGTCGAGTCGTTAATTGATTTCAAATTGATTGGCCTCTCGCGTGACTAGCCTATGATATATCTTAAATAATAATACTGTATTTAGATTTAAGACGGATCACCGAATTAAAACTAGAGCTCAATGTGTTTGTTGCAATTCTTCACGTTTGTGAAGAAAAGAAGTAGAATCACACTCTTTAGACGATTTTATTGTGTTAAGTGGTACCTATTATTGATTTTACTGTTTTTATCATGAAGAATATGACCGAAGGTTGTGATTGTGACATAGGTATCCATAATAATATGAGCTCTTAACGGTGAAGGAAAACTTCGAGAGGAAACTTATTAAAGATTTTCGAAGATTTAAAGAAGTTTAAAAGCTAGAAGATGTGGGTCAATCTTCAGAAACAGCGTGTTTGGTTGATCGCTATGGTGCTTTTTAAATATCGATATTATTGCTTTTCTGTCGTTTTATTTCATGAAGGAGGTGTCTAAAAAAGCATATTTTCATATTGGCCCCTGAAGGGGCAGAAAAAATAATATCGACAATTAAGGGGCGCCATAGCGATCAACCAGGTGCGCTGATTCTGAAGATTGACCCATGTCATTCGTATTCCTACAGTCTAAGCATGTTCAGTTTTCACTAGTAGAATGTTGAACAACATAAGGCGGCCACCGTTTTTAAGACGATCAGTTTTAGAAAAGTTTTACCTTAGGCATTCAATTTGCTCCGAGCAAACTTGGATAAATGTTGATCGCTGAACGTTCACACTAACCAAGTTTTCAACTTGATATAAATTAACGCTATTTACGAGTTTGCTAGAGTTATTTATTAGAATTTCTGAGTAAGGTACACCTAAGTTAGTGGTTATTTTGGTGACAATTTTAAGGCTTCATGGCTTATTGACTTTACTAGCGACCCGCCCCGGCTTCGCACGGGTGCCATTATTTTTAACCGACTTCGAAAAAAGGAGGGGGTTCTCAGTTCGTCGGAATTCTTTTTTTTTTTAGCCCTTTTTAGGGTTCCGTACCTTAAAAGGTAAAAAAGGAACCCTTATAAGATCACTTTCTTGTCCGTCTGTCTGTCTGTCTGTCCGTCTGTCTGTCCGTGTGTCACCATCGATTATCTCAGGAACGGGTAGAGCTAGCAAGTTGAAATTTATACCATATACTAAAGTCTATAGTCCCTATTGTGAGTATAAAAATCAAGGTCCTGAGTCAACACTATAAAAAGATATAGGCAAATTTAGGTTTTCGTGAAAAGTTGTGAGTACCAAAACTTACCTTAATTATCAACTTTTTTTATTTTTCGGAATTTTTCCTTTACTTGTGCTAGAAGACCTTGCTTGTAACCAAATTTGACAATTCTAGGTCAACCGGAAGTACCCTAGAGGTTTTGGGTCGAAAACCTAAATGGTAGTTCCCGTTGACCTAGAATAACGAAATTTGGCAAAAAGCAAGGCCTTATAGCACAAATAAAGGAAAAATTCCAAAAAGTTAATAAAGTTGAAAATTAAAGGGTGTTCCCATACATACACAGTTGACGCCAATTAAAATTGTCCTCCGAGTTGTATGGGCGCTCATACAATTAAGCGGACTAGCTTAATTGGCACCATGGCTAGGTACGGAACCCTCGGCGTACGAGTTCGACTCGCACTTGACCAGTTTTTTATATGTTCACCGATTACTTACTCGAAGACGCCTCGACCGATTTTAAAAATTCTTTTTTTGTTTGAAAGGGTAGGTACACTTTCCAATTAGTTTTTTTTGGTCATCAGGTCAGGATCTAATGATAGGAGGAGAAGAGGAGGTAACTCTTCAAATTTTATAGGCACACTTGAAGCGATTAGGGTATATTTTAAAAGCTTAATTTATATTTATTTAAGCTTTTAAAAGCTTAAATAAATATAATAATATGACCGGAACCGTCAAAAGTGCCCTCCGAAGCACGAAAGCGCTCAGTAAAGGGTCACTTCTTTTGTAACTGTGCTGAACGTCACTTAAACTAAGATAACCGAAAAAGTATTGTAATAATATGTATTTGTTTATCTTGTGTATCTAAAAACTTTGAATTTTATTAACTTGACAACAAATAATGCGAAGCCAAATCTAAGAAAAAGAAAAAGACAACCAAAGCCTACTCAGCAAATTAGGTACACCATGAGCGTTGCATTTGGCTTTCTATGAGAATATTTAGAATGATCTTCATCATAGATTCGGCGTCGGGTCACCAGTCCGAAAAGGCCGCGTAAACAGGGAAACTCTTAAACCAGTGCAGTGACTTTGGTATAAGCACACTACACCATGAAGGGTGTAATAGAACGGCTCACCCCTCGAAACCGTCTCACTGTGTAGACACGGACTCCCCATAAAATGATAAAATATAGAAAGAATTACCTATTCTTGCTTGCTTTTACGATCAGAATTGTACCGCCTTTTTACTCGGGTGCAGGTGTGCAAGATCAAGGCTCGATATTAAGGCTCGTAAGTAGCCAGTTCGAGTCCCGGAGCCATCGTGAGGTGCCACGCCCTTCGCGTAAATAAACAAGCGTGCTGTAAGGGCGCGAAACATGAGATAATTGACCGTTTTGATGAAAAAATACTTTTGTATGGTCATGATTTATCTTGTATGGTCTATGTTATATTTGTTCTAGTAGATAATTTGAAGTTTGGAAGCAAAAATGGATGTAAAATGGGGAAAGTGTGATTGAATAAGGCATACCATTATCACCAGTGATCGGAGTAGGTAGAGCTATTTTATGTACTTGCCATATGATAGAATAATATGGATATTCCCCGAATTCGTTTTTTAGTTAGAAAAATAATAAAAAGCTTTTTGCTTTTTGCTATGGGTTTAAGGATTGTATAATAAATAGATAGAAACTTGATTCATGAACACACATATATTTTTTTATGTAATAATTTCTTATATTTATACAAGAATCAACAATCATTTAACATTTTCATTCTGAAGTTGTACAAGAACATACCATACAAATTATTAGTTCCTCAAAAATCGAAACATGATTGAAAAGAACAAACTATTTGTATAATCGAATCCCGAAGTATTAGTATGAATCCCGCGGAATATCCATATTAACATCAATGTTTGCGGTCAATGAACCTAAATAGCTCTACCTACTCCGATCAGTGATTATCACACACGTAGATATACCATCAACGTTCGTTAAGGAATTCTTGGATAAGTTAGACATCTTATTTAGGTTGGATCTTCAAATGCTAAGTGACTTTCTATCGAAAATAGTTAGGTAAACACTACGAGTATCAGCATAGAAAACCAAATCCAAAGTTGTAATCGTAAAGATTTATATTGTTTTGATAGATTTGTTTTGATAGATTTTCTGACCTTCCATATCGACCTGTAGCCGTACCATAAACTCCTAGAGCAATGTTAAAACAAGCTTAAAACAGGCTTACTGCTTTACGAATGACATTCGTTGTCGTTTCAAGCTTGTTTAAACATTGCTCTAAGTGTTCATGGTACGGCTACTGATCTTGTAGGAAACTAGAAACTAAAATGTATTTAGCTGATATCTCTAACCAAAAGTACTATCTCAACATTCCACGTCCAGTGTTTCACGCCTTATAAAACGGGCGCGCGCGTCGCTATCGGCAATCCACTGCAGCTGCGTAGACCTAAGTGAATGCACTTTCTACAGAGAAAATTATAGAACTGACTCACTGTACATGGTATACCTCTATCTTATATAGTCCGCAGGTCCGCAAAAATTTACTTAGTCGTTCCGTAATTTTCGATGATAAGAGGGCATACAAGGCAAAAAGTCTAGAGCAGGCAAGCCGCAAGGCAATGGTCTTTGAGTCGTCTCAATTTCTGTAAAAGTTACGATGATACTGCAGAAAAACTCAGATTGGTACTTTACTAGGTGTTGTATTTGGGTCAATCTTCAGAATCAGCGCACCTGGTTGATCGCTATGGCGCCCCTTAAATATCGATATTACCTATTGCTTTTCTGCCCCTTTAGAAAACCCCAATATGAAAATATGCTTATTTAGACACCTCCTTCGCGAAATAAAAATACAGAAAAGCAATAATATCGATATTTAAAAAGCACCATAGCAATCAACCAAACACGCTGATTCTGAAGATTGACCCATTTATTTTTTCTTACAATGTTTAAATTTAAGTTATTTAAGTTTCTAGCAAAGTTCAATTCTACATTTTACTTCATTTTCAGTTTATTTTCAAGTAGTTGTAATCCTCATTTATGTTAACAATGAGTTTGTTCTTATTCATACGAGTGCTATAAAAAAAAGCTTCCCAACTTTTATCAAAAGGAATAACCAGCCTAACTTTATCTGTACCAATCACCTGCCCCAATGAAACTCGGAACACAACACAACACATTGTTCCAGGTACTACAGATAATCGAAATGAAATCGAGTAGGTAGAAACATTCGAATTGGATGTACTCGAACGATATTTGTCGATTCGACATCACAAAGCTTTTTTGATTTCGCATCTGTATTAAAAAAAAACTTGTTGCGTTCGATGTTCGAGCAATTTATCAGTTTTTATGAATATTGCAATTCAATATTGTTTTGTTTTATCCATAATTAACTTTGGCGATGAATGGGTAACTGACTGTACAGTTTTTTCGAATTGTTTGTTATGCATTATTTCAGAGCTGGTTGTACAATTTTAACTTTGTTTATTATAACGTTCGAACGATGCTGTATTTCAACATAGCCCAATTTTAATGAAATTAAATATTTTTCAGGTCAACCCATTAGTTTTTGATGGTAAATGAAATGAAAATGAAATTATTTATTTGCGTGAAGTGTGGTGCACAAAGAACTTACACCTCTCCTATCTAAATTAGATCCACACACTTCGCTAGGATACCCAAGCCTAGCAAGAATAAACTTCATGTACCTACAGAGAAGATACTGGCACTAAACGTATCATGCTAGGTAAAAATTGACTGTTAAAATTCTGACATACATATACACAATCTTTCCAACTTCTATTTAAACTCCAGAACAACCCAAGAACTTCTTGACTTGTTGCCAAAAATTAGAAAAAAAAATAAGGAGTAGGTAAGTAACTATTCTGAAAATCAAAAATCTAAACATAAGCAAGAAGTAACGACTTCTTGCTCTGTCGAGAAGCCATGACGGAGGCTAAAGGCCTCCGTCATGGCCTAAAAACTCCATCATCAGAGTTGGCCACTTGATCATACGAACTTGCTTGCTTGCTCTGTCTTTCTGCCAATCATGTAATACAAATCTACTGAAATGAAAATAGCTCTACATTAGATTTACAAACGCAAGAACAACCTCGCTGATGCTCAACACGCACGCACGTTCTATGGGAAGAAGTTGTAGGTAAAACCGAAGGTTTCCACTTAAATTGCTGGATTATGCACATTGTGATTTTATACTCAAATTACCACAGTTTATTGAAAAGTAAGTGCTCCCCGAGCGTCGTTCTCGACGATTCTATTCATAGTTTCGGAATTCCGTCGATAAAATTTAAAAACTATCGGCTTCAGTCCTTATACCTACGTGTTTCAAAAGAATGTCCATTAATATGCACATTTTGATTTTAAATTAATTAGGTAGGTACCTACATAATTTTCCCAAAAGGTTTTGGATGTCTAATAAGTGGTTTTCATTTAAATTACGCACTTACATTTGTTGTGGAGCAATTTCAATATTCATAAGGCGTTGTCATAATAGAACGCGACTACGCGATCATCGCAAGTTCGTGCGAATTTTAGTCGTACGAATCCGCGATCAAACATACTGATGTCGAATAGGTGTCCTAATTGACATTCGCGCGATGCGATTGCGCGACTATAATGATTGATGCGAACACGCGATGGTCGCATCGCTCGCATCGCGCATTCGCGTTCTATTAGGACAACGCCTAATGCTTTTTAATTTTTTTGATCTTGGATTTCACTTTGATGGTGAATATGGTTTTTGGGCTAAATAATAGCAAATTCTGCCTATTTGGTAGCCCTAAGGCTAACTAAGATTTTATTGTTTCTTTATAAATGATTCACAATATACCTATGCGTTGTTTTTCTAAAGTAACTTACCGTAAACTGTCACTTGTTACTCCGCCATGATTCAGGCACAGATGATAGTTTCGAGACCGCTCAAAATAAGTCGAAGCTGTTCTAGTTTAATGGCAAGTCGACGGAATCCTGAAGAATAACCTCAGCTCGCTCTTGGCAAAGTTTTTGTTCCACATAGAGACAGCGAGTCCGGCACGATAACGGATGGCCGTTTGAGCTAAAATGGCTTGCAGCGTAATAAAGCCCACTTCGTGAATGGGCTTCAAACGTTTAATGTTTGAAGATAAGCTCAATGCTCTATTTGGACTAAATGCTGAGCTATTGAAGTGTGGCTCAGGATTTATCAGAAAATTAGAAGCTCTAAAGCTTTTATCAAAATACGATTTCATTTTAAAAAACATTCGAAGTCGCAAATATCAAATTAATAAGATAAATTGGCTCTTCTTAAATGACTGAATTTTGAGTGGTACTTGAAATAAGAAAAACATAAACAGAAACGGTTTAACGAAGTGGTATAAAATATCATTTTTAAGCATCTTTGTAGAAACAGATATCATGATTACCTATTTAATGTTTACGAATACAGTTTACTACGACCAAAACTATTTATAACTACGGACATTAAACATTAATTGACAAAAACGTCAATTTTTAACTTGAATAGTGTATCGTAAAAATCTTAAACGTATACATTATCAACTCTGCGGTGTTTGACATAAAATTGGAACAAAATACAGGAATCATTGTATTCAAAAAGCTCGCGACTAT
Organism: Camptogramma bilineatum; assembly: GCA_958496255.1. Lineage (NCBI taxonomy): Eukaryota > Metazoa > Arthropoda > Insecta > Lepidoptera > Geometridae > Camptogramma > Camptogramma bilineatum. The sequence goes on from OY292456.1 coordinate 13,381,165, forward strand.
TATTTACATCACTAAACGCTTACTAATGACAGAATACAGGGCCGAAACTAGGACAAACGAATAAACTTGGAGTACTCTTTGTTAATTAAGATTATAAAATAAATGTGGGTTTAGTGACGTACCAGTCACTAAACCCAGTTGTTGAGCACTGCGTATTACCTGAGTCATAAGACTTGAGTGCTGTAGAAAACACAATTTCTCGCTGGAGTTTGTTTATCATAAAACATGTGAGCGGAGCAGAGTAACATACAGGTCTTACGGCAATGCGTAGTGTTGTACAGTGCGCTGGTGAAAAATAAAACAATTGCAATATGCGCTTTACTAGATCCATTTGTTATTGCAGTATGCAAACCCGGGAGAGAGAGTTATATTATTGATAGCGCATGCGTTTTGTATACCTGATTTATTCCATAGTCGGCCTATATATACCACCTGGCATGTATGAAATTCTAAGGCCTCATTTAAAAGTTAACGAGGCCTAAGGCACAGAACAGATAATAATACTACGTATAGAATGGGCACTGTGAGTTTGAGCTGGCGAGGAGCTGACTTAGAGCACGGAACGCGACACACGTGCAGACGCACAGACGAGACCACAGTGTACATGATTTATACGGTGACTACCTTACTGTGTAAAAAACTAACACTGTGTAATGTTAATATAGGTAGTTAGAGTCCGCTTTTGCATAGAGATTTCGTCGAGTGTCCGGGGTGTGCCTAGCCTAAGGGGCGCTACTTATAAAGCGGGTCGGTACATTCGTTTCGGCACTATTTTTTGGACGGCAAGGCCGGCCCAAAACAATTACTACACTTATTCGGCTAGTGCCAATTGGGTAGTCTAACTTACGACAATTTAATCAAATATTTGACCCAAACCATGAGTCCTCATTACGACCTTTCGCTTTGTCCAGTTAGTAGAGCCGAATATGGGCAGTGGTGGGCGTGGGTATATTAGGTTAATAGCTGCGTGGGCGAGCATAATCTATGCCCATGCCAAGTTTTCATTCATTTCTCTAACGGAAATGTCAACAAAATTATTAAATTTGAATAAATTATCAGAATCGCTAATTTATTTTTGATTTATTATTTTGTTACAAAAATATTAATTTGTCATAATTAAAATATCATAATAAATGTCGGTCATGAATTTTAAAGTAATAAATAATCTGATTCAATCATAATTAATCCAAATTGGGGTGTTACGTATCAAAGGAAGTCATTATAAAATTTATAAAATCAGAACAAATTCACTACAAAAATTAAGAATTAAAAAAAAAAGCAGCTACACAATGCATGCTAATTTTAATAGGCTGTTGATTAGTTTGTTCAATGTATCCTCTTAATAAGTATCTGTTGAACTGTGGTACCTACTACAAACTCAAAGAAAATATTAAGTAGGTATTTACGTTAGATCTCAATATGAAATACTTAAGTACTGTAAGAACAAATACAGTCACACCTGTATCCCAAAGAATGGTAGACAACCGCTCAAATCCTTGAAAATGAAAACTCATCATAATCGTAGCTGGCTATCATGGCACGGCCCACTTTTTTACCCTTTAATCCATTTACATAACAACTTTTCATAACTAGCAATAGCTAGTTATACAACGTGACTGCTAGACTCATTTAAAAAAATGAACTCTTATTTACCAGCTCTTAATAGTGTAGATTTTACGCATCAAAATTGGAATGTAGAGCTATTTACGAACCATTTTAAAAACACAACTTAAAATTTTAATTATTTGTTCAGCGTAATGCACTCAAATATTCTGTTTTACAAACTACATGGTCATTTAATGTTAAAACAACTTAAATTGTTGTTTAATGGCTTTTCGAGTGCATCTCCAATATTTTCTCTTTGCGCGGTTCCCTGTTATAGTTTTTTCTACTAGTCATTTAGATAAACAAACTCGGTAACTGAACCTACTCATAAGTACCCTGTCTAAAACGATCCGTTACACGAATGTGTACTGTAAACTCTTTCATCTTAAGTTCAAAATGCGTTTCGTTTTTTCTCTTGAGTTTGTTTTAGATTTTTTTTTACATTTATGAGAAGGAAGCACTTGGGGCTTGTAGAAACTAAACCAACAAAGTAGCTGTAATCGGCTTATAACAATGTTTCAGAGACGAATTGAAAGAAGTATATTACACAACGTGCTGTTAAAAGTAGATGATTTATTTTAATGTTTTCTAATATCATTTGATCATCATTTTTTATTTTCAATGAACTATCATAGACTTGGCACTGAATACACACGAACAAAAGTTTGCTATGAGTATGATATAAAATATAATTATAATACAAAGAAACAAAGGAATATTGTATTTTTTTATAATCATCCTTAAAGAGATTTCTAGGAATCAAAAAATATTTTAACTTTTAAAAGTGATCGCAAACTTTGTTTGATGTGTGTATTGTAATGATGAAGACCCTTAGCTGAGTGGTGGCCCCGGAGATTCATTAGACCTCTTGGTATGGTCTGCTAAGATTAGACGACATAGTTGCCAGAACTGGATGTAAAAGGGCCAAAAAAGAGCTATTTGGCGGCTAGGGACGAAGGTTTATAACCAGCAGTGGGCCACTCCAAGCTGACAATGATGATGACGATGATTGTAATGATGATCAGTCAAAGTAGGTAGTCAAAATGTCTTTAACTCCACGTAATGGGATGCAGACCCATTGCTGTCTTATTAATATCAAAACTTAAAAAAAAACAAGAAGAATCGATTTGATTCAGATGCTGACTGTACAATCGAATTGAAAATAAATGGGGTAAAAAATAAGGTTAGAGATCCCACATAAAATCTTTCGTAGGGTGAATTCGTCAATATCCATAACAATCGAATGGTCGTTTATTCGAAGGGCAAAAAGGTAGAGCCTCAATTCTGGAATAGAATACTAACGTGCCAATACACATTTTTTGTAATATACAACGTTTTTTGTAGGAATCATAATAACATTGCCCAAATATATTACGAAACTGATATTTTATGTAAACCGTCACCAGAGATATCTACTAGATCATACGAACTTCCTTACTAATGTAAAAGCAATTTTTATTGCTCATTTTTCGCAACGAAGTTACCCCATTTTCAGCAAAATTTTTAAATATGGAGCTCTCCCACGTTTTTGACTATGCCTGCTTTGATTTTAGGCAATTCAGGAAAGGGCAAGTGTGTGTTTTATTAAAAAAAATGAAATGTAAACTTATTATTTATATTTTGTGGAATCATTTTAATTATTTTCTGAAAAGAACATCATAAATAATATTAGAGTCAAATCATGATACCTTATAACACTTTCACGAATCGGACAGGGTATTTATTGAATACTGCTATATACTGAATACTGTAAAACTGCAATATAACCTTGTGATTTGAAGAAGCTGTATCAACAACTCGGAAAAAGTATCATAAATTTGAGCAGAATTTCTCGCAGTTGTGGTGAATAGAACTGTTTATGTGGTCTCAGATGTGGGGTAACCTAATTGTAAGCCGTAAGAAGTTTTTATAGCTGAGCTATTCAGACACGTTAAATTGTTGACCCTGGCTTCAAGTTTCTTATGCAATAAACAGCTTTAAAAATGTAGAGAGCCAGAGTTTACCTATCAAACTCACTTTTTATTTTACTACACCAACAGTTTCTACTTATCATCTTTTACTCACAATCTTAGTAGATTTATTTGTATAAAGGTCAGTTTGCTACAAAAAAGTAAGGTGCAAAGCATGTTGTAATGACGTTGATAATGTACACAAGTAATTTCCTTGAAGATTGTAAAAAGCGATGGTCACACTTGCATGGCGTGGGACTACATGCTTTTGTTTCACTTAAAATGATGCACCAGCTACTTAGTTCTGCGATCTTGGACGGTACAACTTCGAGACAATAGTTTATATTTGCAGCTTTTTGGATTGTTGTCTTTTAAATAAATAAATAAATAAAAACATTTTATTTCGGATAACATTGATCCATAATTTGTTAGTAATCTTTACGCTTACCAAATTATCAGGGCCTTATCCCTGCTTTTCTTCCGCTTCACTATTTTATACATTGTATTCTCATGTTACATAAAATCTATTTTTGAGAAAATGAAACACTGTATTTTCTATTTGAAAATAATAATTGATGTGTGCATTTTCTCAAATTTTGACTTTTGCAACTACGTTATCATAATACTATTTACATTGGTCCATGTTCTCAAATAGACATGTGTTCTGTTAGTTTTACTCTTTTATAAGTTTTATCATGTGAATTATCAAAGCTTTTTTTTATCAAGCGATCATTAATAATGCTGTTGAATATGAGGTAATTTTGATGTCCAGTGTTTCGCGGTCAGCACTCATTTCACTATTGTCCCTGACTAGCGTAGACATTTTAATAGTTACTTTACTAAGAAACGGTGCAATTACAATACCGTACAAGGCTTCACCATTTGTGGTAATACCATGATAAAGTGCTAATGTATACTATGTATAAGTGATCTATATAAACCGCTACCTGTTCCGTATAAGGAATCATGGGTCTCGGTCAGTAGTGGAACTTGCCTACTGCCCGTTCAATGTCATGATATATTTTTAGACTTTAAAACAGTTGAGAGACATTGACAATGAATTCAAGAACCCAGACAGGTAGTATCTAGTTATTTATTTTATATCTGATGCCACTTTTCTATATAAAGATTATATAAGACACAATAATAACATAAATAGAAAAATATAGGAGAGAATAGAATTAATAAGACTATAATATTCTATATACTTTTTTAAAATATCTACATAATTGAAGTTGAGTTGAATATAATGGATTCTTATCAAAACCTTTTTCAAATACTTTTCAAGTCAAAGACATAAAACATTATTCAAGAAGATCGAATTCAATTACATTCAAGAAGAGAAACTATAACAGCCAGATATTATAACTCGTTTTGGAATACAAATGAAAAGACTAGGTGCAAATTAGTACATTTAAACATTTTTTGAACTACTGATTGAAGCTTTTAGAGCTTGAAATCCCCCAAATGGTCAACATCTTTTGCTGATTACTTTTTGTCTGGAAGTAGACCTAAATCGTTTGGTGAATATATAACTGCAAATCATCGGGTCGATTAAAACCGAATTGAAACAAATAACAATCACCGAGACAAGAGCTAACACAATACACCTTTGTCTCATGTCGTGCTTAACAAGAACAATGTGTTGTAATGAGGTGAGATTGGGATATAATGAGTTACCTAACGCGAGAAGAAAATGTTTTAAACATGCCTCCGTCTACGGCTTCGATTGTTTATTATACTATCATTGAGCCTGAAAAACTTAGGCCTCTACTAGATGATTTTATACAATGTGAGGAGGCAACATAAGCCTATTTGTTCAATGAGACGCTTAGAGCCTCGAACATCGTTGAGATGGAGTAAGTTTACACAGGACTTAAACCATCCTCACAGCTTAATCGGCCTTATTCACAGGAAACAAGTGGTGCCCGATAAGCTGGTGAGTAAAACTTGCTCTTTAAAGTTATAAGTACACGTTGACTTCTGAAAACACACGTTTGTGTTTTTTATAAAGTTACGCGAGTGCGGGCGCACACACAAGGTGTGTAAGCGATTTTACGTTCCGGCTGTGCGGCGAAACACAGACGTGTGTGTATGTCGCGGCTCTACGACAGTGCGGCGCACACAGCAGAAAAAAACACTGTCTTTAGGATCAGCCTGTAAATTCTAACATAAGTACCTACTGATTAACTGGAGTTACCATTTTTCTTAAATCGGCATTCCAATCATACTTTTTTCATAATCGATTGAATAACAAAACAAACTCCACATTTTTAATGTTAGTTATTAGTATTATTGTGATTTTATCGTTCTTGATGAGTGTAGCGGAAATGTTGGCATAGTGAAAGGTATGTTATTGCCGTCGATAGATTAGTGGTGTAGATTAGTTGCAGACTTCGAGCTTACGGCTACTTCATACATTTGTCCATTTTATTGGATAGAGATATCTACAAAAAGTAAAAGTGGGCGCATGGAGGTTGTTTTGGATTGATTTTTAATGAATCTAAACTTGCTGATGTCTTATTTACTGGTTAATAAATTGTTGTTAATAATAAGAATAAGAAAATTTAAATAAATTCAATTGTAAAAAAAACCTTATTAGTACAACCAAAGGATTGTCTTAGGCAAATCAAAAAACACGTCTAGCATTCTACACATCCTTTTGAAGTTAGTTAGGTACTCGTAACATTCCAAATGGGACAAATTGCAAGCCGCTTATTGGACTTAGTATTCCATTGGTTTTTCACCAGCTGTTTTCTTTCATCCTGTACTTAGTTGTTTTAGCTGGTACAATATATTTTCCGAAACGAAAAATCAGATCAAAATTCAAAGGTATAATCCAAACACAGCACTATAATGTTATACATAATATATTATTTCTGAAGATAGACGAGTCCAAATCCCTTTACAATAATGTTACTTATGTTTGCTCTACTGAATGGATTAGCAATTTTACCAAGCAGAGTCATGACCTCTGACTTCTGAGAGCTAATGTGATTATCGTGCCGCGTGGGCGGTAAAAGACTTACTCAGGGGTTAATTTCTCATTGACCATGTGACGTCAATAAAGTCTTGATCTTTCTGTTGTACTTTTTCACTGGCTTTAGAAGCGCTCGTGGCGTAGCTTGCTGAGACGTTCTTGATTGATAGTTGAAGTTAAGCAATGTTGTGCGCGGTCACAATTTGGATAGGTGACCGCAAGTGGCATTACAAGCTGAGCGCTTCCGTGCTTCGGAGGGCACGTTAAATTGTCGGTCCAGGGCTTTTAAGTCGTTATGCCATGATGGCCTTTAGGCGGCCAACTCCATCACCAGAATTGGCCACTAGCTCATACGAACTTACTTACTTACTACGGCTTTAGAACTTAGTAGTAGCTTTGCCTTCTGTGCCTTCTGTGTCGGTCGTGGGATCCATTTTCGTCCAGGACAAATGTTTTTGTGATAAACATGGATATTTCTGACACGGACTGTTCTGTGTCAAGATGATATTACAAATCAAAATAGTTTAAATATTTTGTATAAGTATTTTTTTTACAAAATATTCAATACTACACAGTATCATCACATCACCTGCCTTTTTTCCACTTCAGTCGACCACCTTCAACACAACAGGTTTTTTCTTCTATTACTTAGGTACTCTCCATAACAATTATCTCGAATTTCACACCTTTTCTTTCCATACACTACTACACAATCATTAAATTTATTTTGCACCGTGTTAAAAAGATGAAAAGTAAAGAATAAGGAAATCATAGTGACGAACAATGTAATCTTCTTATGATCAATTCATTCGTCAATGTTTTCTCATGAAATAATTGCAACTTTCTACATTGTTTCTTATATTTCATTATCCATTTTATGTATGGACTGACCTGCCAGCTCAGTTGGTAGTAGCTGTCTTCTCAGTTGGTAGCGCTGAAGGTCGTGAGTTCATCAAATAAAAAGTAAGTAAGTTCGTATGAGTAAGTGGCCAACTCTGGTGACGGAGTTGTAGGCCACCTAAAGGCCTCCGTCATGGCTTAGCGACTTAAAAGCCAGGACCGACAATTTAACGTGCCTTCCGACGCACGGAAGCGCTCAGCTCGTAATGCCACTTGCGGTCACCCATCCAAATTGAGACCAACGCTGCTTAACTTCAACGATCAATCAAGAACGTCTAAGCAAGCTACGCCACGAGCACTTCATAATGTTTGTCCTAAGTGGGAACCGCGGTTCCCACTTAGGACGAATTGATGAACATAAAGGTTTGGTCTGTGTTATAATAATTACAGTTAGGTATTTGCATTATTTATTAGGTAAATATGGCTCAATATATTAGTTACCGGATTAATTGCTTACATGTGGTTTTCGGTGATCACTGCCACGTTTTCATTAAAAGCTGTTTCGCTTAATATGCCAATTCAGGCTGACTGGCGATACGTTAATCGGTTCAACGGGTAATTTAATATCACCTACCGTTTTGTCCACAGTAAATGTAAGTGTAAAATATGTTCCTGATTGTATGCTTACGCTTAGTTTTAGCTGCCTACATTATAATTTTCAAAATATTCTCCCATGAAAATAAGTAGTAAATAAATACTTACCTACCTAAGTGTAATTAAAGGTATTTGTATATCCTACTAATATTATAAAGGCGAAAGTCCGTGTGTGTATGTGTGTATGTGAATGTTTGTTGCCACGTATCTTCATAACTACTGAACCGATTTGGCTGAAGTTTGAAACATAGATAGATAATGACCGGGAATAGGACATAAGCTACTTTTTATCCCGAAAAAATGCATGGTTCCCGTGGGATAAACAAAATAGTAGTCCACGCGGGCGAAGCCGCGGGCGTCAGCTAGTTTGATATAAAATATTTGTTAATATATTTGTTATAGAAGATTTGAGTAATTGATTGATATTTATATAGGGTGTTATGAAGTATAATAAGTGTGTATTTACAAAAAATAATGAATGTTCTGCCAGTAATCTGGTTCCCTTAGTACCTACAAGCTTTGCTTAGTTTGGGGCTAAATGTGGTAGACATTTAGCATGTAAATACTAAAAATAAGAAAATTATAGTGTGCGGTCTTTATAAGGTTGTCAAAAACTCCATCATGAGAGTTAACCACTAGCTCATACGAACATACTTAGGCTTACTGCTCATTAGACGTTTCGCGCTGTTGGACATTTAGCTACTTAGTTTACTACTTACTTTAGACTTTCTTATCAGGGCAAATAATTACTAAGTTCAAATACTAGGTTATTCGTAGGTAGGTACTTTAAATAACTACTACAACCAAAAAAATAAAAAATACACCTACTTATAAGACGCAGACATAATCTTTACAGAATGTAATTTTAAAAACAAATTTTTACTAAAAACAAAATAAAACAAAAATTGTATTAATTACCACAAGAAGTCATTAATTTAATAAATTCAAACATATATTATTTAATAAGAAGAATTAGTACCTATAATGGACCATTTCATGATGTTAACAAAAACGTTACCTAGCTAATGTTTATAACATTTTCACACTCATTATATTACTGTTAATTTATTGTTGAACATGTTATTGTAATGAGATATAAATTTGTAACAGGAAACCGAGTAAGGGCGCCCGGCCATGTCACCGAGGTTTGAGAGTTTAAAGGTGCATTTACAATGAGGTTTTCCAATAAGTTTGAGCTAAACTCTTTAAAATCATATTTATTTGTTTAAGTTATGAAATTCCATTCTTTAAAAAAAATTGTATTTGTAAGTATATAAAAAGCTTTCAAAGAAAATCAAGCAAAAGTGTAAAGTTGTAGCAACATTAGAAGTAGGTAACCAAACTCCGTGTTTGTTTATTTATGTAAGTACCTAAATAACTTAAATTTTTGATGTGTCGTCAAATAAATTATCCCCCTTACTTATGAAAGATGTTTAAAGTTGAACACTGGTTTAACAACGTCCTGTCTCTATTCGTCACTATCCACAAATAAAGACAGGACGTAGACCAGTGTTCAACTTTAAACATCTTTCATAAGTAAGACCCTATGACTTTTTTCTAATTTTATACTTAAACTTTGACACTTAGGTACAGACTTTTAATCAACATTTTAATTATTTATTTTGTAACTTTGGCTGAACAAAGTTTTTTTATTACACAAAGTTTATCTTTGCTCTACATTAAGGCTGAGAATCCACCAAAGCGGAGGCGAGAGGAGATGTATTTTAAGCTTTAAACAACCAATAGAATTTTCGTTATTCACACAATATCATCTCGGCTCTATCACGCACGAGATGTGTAAATAACGAAATTATTGGTTGTTTAAACACATCTCCGCTCGTCTCCGCTTTCGTGGAGTCTCAGCCTAAAAGGAACACAAATCTCTAATTTTCTAAGCTTTTGGGAATTATGCTTTTGAGTCGGTAATGAAAGTTTTTTTTATATTTAGAAGATAACATAAAAGAGTAAGTACTTATTCCAAAACTGACAATAAAACTGAGTCAACATTTAAAAAAAAAAAACAGTCTACAGTACCCATAAAGTTCTGTCTATCGAACTCCCACTACTGAAACCAACGTATTTATGTTCTTGTTAATTGGATGAATGGTAGATTCATTGGAAAGCTTTCTTTGATAAGAATAGAGATAAAGAGATATTGGGCTTTTAAAAATACAGAGTACTAATTATAAACAAATGTGGTGTCGTAGACAGTAAAATTGGGAAACATAATAATTTCTATGGGTATTGACATTTTTATGAATATTTTTGTAGTATTTACGCTACACACACTGACTTACTTGAGTTGGTGACGATTCACCATAAGTAGGTACGTAAACAACAGTTAACTTGACATTATTTTAACACACGGGAATTACTCACGTAAAAATAAAGTCGATTTGGCAACTCCCTCCTTACCCAGATGAAGATTCTTCGGATGAATCGAAACATTGTCGGTATCTAAATCGACTTTATTTTTACGTGAGTATCTAATTCCCGTGTGTTAAATAATGTCTAGTACAACTCACGAAAGTTTTGAAAGTGAAACAGTTAACTTATTGTTTTTAAGTGCAGTTTTATATCCTTCTAGGTAATAATTACAGAATAGTATTGTTACCTATGTGTTTTTGATGATAACACAGTTAAGGTAGGTACACAAAAATTAAAAAAAAGTAAAATTTTGGGAAGATTGTTAACTTGTGGTGTGGTTAGTCACACCTTTACAAAGAATTATTATGTATTTAGAGCAGTTATAGTTCGTGATCTTAAAAATATAAAACAAGCAGCACTTTTCCTAATAAAGTGAGAACACTGCGTTATATCTAGCGGGAAGACTAAAAAGTAAAAAAAGCTGGCGCCTTTATTGTTGTTTAATTAATTTCAACAGACTCGTTTAAAAATAACCCATTCAAACTGTAACAATGTTTATTTTTAGTCTTATTACAAACGTCTGGATAAGTTACAACGTCCATAAAATCTAATGATTTCCATGGCCCTTTAAATCCCACACCAAAACAAAGAAAATGATTGAAATAAATAATTATCATTGCCCATTTGACATACAAACTAATGATTTTAATGATAGCACTGTAATAATGCGGCATAGGGATCATCTGTTACCATAAACGACTCAGCATGATACAATACTGATAAATTGTTCGAATTCAATATAACATTAATTTATTGATTGTGAGAATAATGAACAATGAACGGATTTAATTAATTTAATACAAAGGGAATGATAGGTAAGAGTGATGGTGGAAACCTCAAGTGGCGTCCCGTGATGATTCTCTGTTCGTAATGATTAGAGGAATTTGAAAGCAGGCTTTTCAACAAACGATATTCAATTTTATTTATGAAAAACTAGCTGCTGCCCGCGGTTTCACATGCGTGGTACCCGGATAAAAAGTAGCCTATGTTACTCTCCAGCCCTCCAACTATCTCCACACAAAAAAATCACGTCAATCCGTCGCTCTGTTTTGACGTGAAAGCAGGACAAATAAACACACTTTCACATTTAGGTACGGAGGTACAGATGATACGAAAAATACTCTTACATTATTTTTCCACCACTTTCCAGTCAAAATAGAAACAAAGAAATAACTTTGCTAACTAATCACTACTTTTAAACTCTTCTCAACTTCTGTCACAATTAATTCACCGTTTAAAATAATGGTAGGTATCTTAGGTATCATTTTTTGTTAGATAGTGACAAATAGTGATAGAGCGAATCTTGAGTATTGTTTAATCAGTGTTTAAGTTTATAAGTAAGGCCCTTTCTGTCAACTTCACCAACGAAACTGATCGCGATCAGCTGAGCTAAAATGGTCGCTAATGCAGATTCACAAATGATTTGCGTCGAGATGCTCGTATTAGAAATCACTAAGTTGACAATTCCGTACCGGTAATATCATCTTATTGTTTGACAGTTTTGTGGAGAATCGTAAAATAAAATGGCCACCTATGAATTGGAATTGCACTAAGTGTCAATCAAATATTATATAATGTTTATTATTGTTATTAAAACATACTAAATACTTACTTAAAAATCAAATACTTATTTACAGAGTATTAGTAGTAATAATACGATGCAATATTAAATGAAAACAAACCGTGTTATTTTTTTTCGTGTGGCAATTTAAGGCCTAGCGTGTGATTCTGCTGTGAATTGAATTGCGTACAATTCAGCTAACATTTGACGTACATAAAGAGGAATTGCTTTAGCTGAATATCAATACGAATCTCCCGTGAATCAGATGATTGTGAATCTGCAATAGCGACCATTTTAGCTCCGCTGTAGCGATTAGGGCCTCAATTCCTCTATTTTACAACGTTAACCATTCAAGTATCATTGCCGCTGCGTTTTGTTTCGTTCTCCAAAATCACAGTAATTTGCTAAACCTCATTGGTAATTTATTTGAGAACGTCATCACATCAAAGTAAACCTAACCTCATTGGTCAATAGTAGGTTATGAAATAAAACGAAACAGTTGACGTTTTACTTTGGTTGATTAAGCGTGGGTTCAGACACGGCGGGAACCGCGCGATTTCCATGCGATTCTAAAATCGCGCGGGTCTTATTTGTATTAGTTATTAAGTAATCGTTCAGACATAACCGCGCGGTTAATCGCTATACCCGCACGAAAATCGCATACCTACTAACCGCCGTGTCTGAACGCACGCAAAACGCTTTTTTGGTAGAATCGAGGGGCAGTACTAGGTACATTTAAACCGCGTTCTGGAGCTGTCACTGTCATATTCACATTCAAATGTTCACCGATTAGGTACTCGAAAACGCCTTGGATTTGTAAAATTATTTTTTCGTTTGAAAGGTTTTCCGATAGTGCAGAAAATTGCTCAGCTTATAAGTCGGTTTTTTGAAATTTTTAACTTGGCAACTTGTTTTTACTTTATAGTAGGTCTGAGTACTGCCCTTTAACATCAAAAACATTTACGGATCAATGTTTTCCAACCACATTGACTTATTAGTGGTTTTATAACTTCTAAAGACGCGGTCAGTGAAAAAAGTTTAAATGAAAGAGATCGGAGTCAGTACAAGTGCTGTGGTTTCAACGTCCCGCTGGGAGTTACGATTTTAAGCTCGGAAGAATTGCTTTTTGCTATAATAAAAAGTTGAAACGCTCAAACTCTGTTAATGGAGCCATTAACTTTGAATTGTGGTTTGGTATCTCTAAAAGTACAGGTAAGGTATTTTTGAAATAATGAGTAGGTATTTTGAAGGGTCGTCGTTTTAAACACGAAACACAAATCACCCAAGTGATGATATAAGTGGGTACCTCGTGGGTACCTATGTACACATAATGTAGGTATGTAACTCAACTTCGGTTTTAAGCATTTAATGCTTAAATGCACGACCTCTAAACAGTGAAGAAAAACATCGGAAAACCCGCAGTATAGCCAGCCCCATCTCGATTGACCATGTCTTTCCTGTGGATATGGCCGGTTAAGCTGAAAGGATGGTTTAAGTTCTGGGCAGCCTACTCCATCACAACAACTTCCCAGGTCGTAATACAGTGTCTTTTTAGGTGAAGGCAAAGATTGCCTCGTTACACTGTATAAAAATCGTCTCGATAAAGATGTAAAAAATCTATGTAAATATGTCTACTCGTGTATTGTATTCCTAATTTCTACAGTCCTGCCTTTAGAAACAAATCGTTACGTCGTGTTGCATTAAAACGAATACCTGCACTAATTCTTGCCTAAGGCTCCTTAAATAGCCATTAGCGTATCGGTAAAGCTGTGTAAAGTAACCTGTGTACACGATTGTAGCGAGAGGTGCTGCCAAAACACGTTACAGTCGACTATCGGTGGGCAATGAGTGTTTAGATAAAGTAAAAGTGTTTGAAATGGGCCATTAAAATTGGTTTTTCGGATATTTTGGGCATCGTTGAGAAGGATTTAATAATAATATATTTATTCCAGGCAACTTATCTAAGTAACAAGATGTAAAATACTTAATATAAGGCCCATAGAAAATATACCTTACAGACTAACATACATACAATTAATTATATCTTAACTACTAAGAACACGATTTTCCTGCGACGGCGACATGAGACGCAATCGCGGTGTCAGCACTACGATTCTGCAGCAGTATTTAAAATAGTTTTTTTTATTTATTAATCATAGAATCAACAGCACTTAAACTTTCTAAAAAAACAAAATGACTTAACTTACTGCCAATAACAGATTCTTACTTTTTAAAAACTTAACTTACTGCCAAAATGATATATATGCCATCTTTTTGCACGCCCAGGATGACTGGTAGATAATGCTTTAGCATTAAGTCCTCCTTGCACAATTTGTCATGTGTGAAAGTGTTAAATAAATAAATAAATATATTATATACAAGTATTTAAAATGATAATAAGATATCGGAACTCCCCAAAATTTTTACTTTACTTTAGGTAGGTAGGTACCCTTTAGGTAGGTAATTTCACAGCAAGCAGGGTTATGTTTTCAGCCAAAATATACTGGTGGAGCTTAAAAATATCTAATAGTCTGTTCATACTGAGCTCCGTTGATACCGGGTTCGTTTAGGTACCTACTGAATCGTTCTATGCTGAAAGTAGTGTTCACATTGCTTAATTATTATTACTTTCTTAGTTCATACCTTAGTGGTCATGTGGAAAGTTTTCAGCTATAGTTGGACCTAGTAGGTCATTTGAAAATGAAAAATCTTATCAAAATTTTCAATTCCGACGGAATTCGAGTGAATTAACTTAGCAGTTATCCTGTAGATGGCGCTCATCGATGCTATAATCGATAGTATGGTCCTATCATGATTTTCAACTCTGGCGACAAAGGTTCCGTGGCCGAATTGGTAAAGGCACTCCGGCTAAAGGAGGATCGCTTGCATCATTGCGGGTTCGAATCCCGTCGGAATTGAAAATTTTGAAAAGATTTTTCACTTTCAAATGTAAATACCTAAGTGTGGTTTAACACTATAACAAATAAAAATTCTAGTAGGACATGTCCTCCAATATTCATATATTTTTATTTATTGTGACAGGGCAACATTTGCCAACCGTGTCCGCTAGTTTTAGCAAAGAAGAAACAAGATTACACAACCAGCCAAAAGAGAGTTGGACTCACATTCAATGGGTTCCCTATTCCCAAACGCAGAAAACTTATCTTTTATTTATTGTTAAAGCCTCCATAGTAAGCACACTCTAAAGCAGTGGTCGTCACACTTTTCTGGTCAAGGGCCGCATAGGACAATGTGAGGTATCACTGCGGGCCGCACATTCTTAAATTATTTAGTTGGCGATTTTTTGATTTTTCGAATTCCTAAATGTGGTAAAATCCCAGTAGGTACCTACTAACGAGCTTGAAACTTAGCAGCATAAGTCTGCAGTGCTCAAAGACTTGCCGGTTATCGTATTTTGCGCTCACTATAACTCACTTTGCTCGCAATTCGCCTTTCTCATAGGGTTAAATGCGAGCGAAGCGAGCCGAATTTTTTAAGACAAATGCAACATGTGACACTAGATTTTGTTTGCGGTGATCAAAGAAACAACTCGCTGATTATAGGTTCTTATTCTGTAGTTAGACTTTACTCACTTGGCTCGTAATATACCCTACTCATGAAGTTAAATGCGAGCGAAGCGAGCCGAAGTTTTTAAGACAAATGCAACATTGTGACACTTGATTTTGTTTGCGGTGATCAAAGAAAAAACTCGCTGCTTATAGGTTCTTAGTCTGTGGTTAGACTTTACTTATTTTACTCGTAACATACCTTACTCATGAATTGAAATGCGAGCGAAGCGAGCCGAATTTTTTAAGAGAAACGCTTTTGACACTTGATTTTGTTTGCGATAATCAAAGAAAAAACTTGCGGTTACAGGTTCTTATTATTCTGTGGTTAGACTTTATCCACTTTACTCGCAATATACCTTACTCATGAAGTTAAATGCGAGCGAAGCGAGCCGAATTTTTTAAGACAAATGCAACAAGTAACTGACACTAGATTTTGTTTGCGGTGATCTAAGAAAAAATTCGCTGCTATAGTTTCTTATTCTGTGGTTAGAATTTACTCACTTTACTCGTAATATACCCTACTCATGAAGTTAAATGCGAGCGAAGCGAGCCGAATTTTTTAAGACAAATGCAACATGTGACACTAGATTTTGTTTGCGGTGATCAAAGAAAAAACTCGCTGCTGATAAGTTCTTATTCTGTGGTTAGACTTTACTCACTTTACTCGCAATATACCTTACTCATGAAGTTAAATGCGAGCGAAGCGAGCCGAATTTTTTAAGACAAATGCAACATGTGACTGACACTAGATTTTGTTTGCGGTGATCAAAGAAAAAAACTCGCTGCTCATAGGTTCTTATTTGGTGGTTAGACTTTACTCACTTTATTAGGAATATACCTTACTTACGAAGTTAAATGCGAGCGAAGCGAGTCAAATTTTTTAAGACAAATGCAACATGTGACACTTGATTTTGTTCTCAAAAAAAGGCTCGCTGCTCGCTGCTTGTCCTTTCCTATTCTGTGGTCAGACATAACTCACTTTGCAAACAAAGTGAGCTTCATTATCTCGAAATTTTTAAATCAATCATAACTATTATTGTAGCAACGTAGGAAGCACCTTTCATCATAATCATTTCCTTGCCCTTTTCCAACTAGGTTGCGTCGGCACAACATGTTCTCCTCTAACGTGGTAGCATCATTACGAGTACCAGTACTAAAATTTTTTGCTTGGCCGCGGGCCGCACAAATAGCGTCCGCGGGCCGCATGCGGCCCGCGGGCCGCACTTTGACGACCACTGCTCTAAAGTTTAGAGTTTAACACGTTCGGTGCGGGACCGTATTTGCAAGACTTTCAGACAGTGCGATACAGGACATTTATGGTAGGTACGAGAGTTACTCCTGGTGCGGTACATGACATATATGTCCTGTATTATGTTTTTTTTGAAATGCCTATAATTTAATGAATTTCATAATTTAATGTTGTTTTTTTAATTATTTGGGTAGATTATAACCTTATCTAACATATGGTAAGCCAGGACGGGGATCTGGTGAAAACTTTAGAAGCTATACCTAAAACTAAATACCCACCAAAATTGTCCTGTACCGCACTGAAAATAGGGTCAAAACGTTTGTCCTTTACACAAGTTTAGTGATGTTCTAACCGTATTTTGAACAATCGATATCGATAAGGAGCATTTATTTCTCTGAATATGAACAAAACTTCATTTACTTAAATTACAAGCTAAGTTAAACACCCCGGCATGGATTTATAGTCCTGGTGGAAGTATATGCAGGACTCATTTTTGGTGCATCCTTGGTCAATTTTGTTCGGCGCAGACCTCCACCGCATATTTTTAATTTATAAAAACCTTGTCCGTACAATTACAAACAAAACAAAAAAGGAATCAGTCAAATCAATCAAGCCGTTCTCAAGTAATGCGGGAACATACATGCGGCAATTGATTTTTTGAATAACTGGGTTAGGATGTTGATGATTTTCAATCCTCAATTAAATTGCGACCATCGATAACATTTTATGAGATCGCTTAATTTTGGCGTTAATGTAATAATCGATAAATGACATGCTAATAAGATAGGGATTGCTCCGCACTACTGTAAAAATCAGCGCGACACCGGGTCTGCGGATACAGGACATATATGTATGGTAACGCACAGAATTACGAAAATTGCTTTTAAGTGCGTACTACCCATATGTGTCCTGTACAATTTTATGGCAAATTTTGCTTATATTTTTAATAAGCTACAGAAAAGTATACTTGACTCTTTTTTACATAAAGGATTTCGTATAGAAATAGCCCCCGCACCAGCGGTAAAACTACAATTCTACCTTCCGCACCAGAAGAAAGTCGCGTACAACCCATATATGTCCTGTACCGCACTGAACGTGTTAACGAAACCCTTTAATTTGAAATAGTTTATTTGATATATTAGAATAAATACCATTTAATAGAACTGAAATACTTACAGTGTTTACTGTTTATCAGATACAGTTCTGTGACGAACTGACATACAAACGGAAAGATGGACACACAGCCAGCGGATTTTTTTTTTTGTCTTTATTAATAAGGTCAAGTTGGTACCCTTTGGATAAAGAACCCTAAAAGGGATACCTACACTGAAAACGGTTACTCAGTTGTGTGTGAACGAACTATAAGCTAACCAGTGCTGGTAAAGGATGATAATGTGCTGGGCTTGCCACGCTTTATGCTAATAGTGTGAGCATGAATTTTTCATATTCCGGAATATTTTGCATTCATACTCAGCTTTTAGAGGCTTTTACACAGAGGAAAACTGTTTTAATAGCCTTTACTAGAGTTGACTAATATTTGGGTAAATATTAGAAAATTTCACTTACAAAATTATGAGTTGCATTGTGTCAAAGGGAATAAAATTAAGCTACGAGACTGGCCGAAAATGAAGCTAGATATTTTTGGAGGCTAAAAATAAACAGCTAGATTTTTTGATGAATCATTTTGGACGCGATAGTGTTGTCGATTTGTTTTTCATTTTGCTATCGCGGTCTGCGTAAGTAAAACGTGTGCGTTTGTTACAAGTCCACTAGATATTTGTAATAATCAAAATACTTACCTATAAAACTGCCGGCCGTGTTGGTCAAGTGGGTTAGTGCTTCAACTTTCGATTCAAAGGTTCGAACCCGGCCATGAATCAAAAATTTTTTTTTTCTTCAAAAAAATTATATTAAAGCTCACAGTGAAGGAAAACATCGTAAGGAAACCAGTTAGCTTTCTAATAGCGATGGACTTGCAACTGTCACGTATGGTGTGCTAACTTCTGCAAATAGTGTGTAGGTACAGAAAGCGTCATTAATTGGTATCCCCTTAGTAAGAGGTCGGTTTGCAAGCCGTTGATCTCAACTTTTGTAAAAACTTCCTTGCTTACTTATGGATATCTAATTTCGCTCGAGTTCCTAAACGAGCCGATGCAATAGCTGATATAATACCCGACTGAAATCCAAGGTTGAAATGAAAAGGGTCTTTGTTCAAATCAATAGGGGGATATCGATTGATGACGCTGACTGTACCAAAAATTTATGTTTAGACATTCCTCTGACTACCTCTTTAGATATCTTCAAGGATTTTAATTTCATAAAAAGACCTGAATGTCTAAGTGCTTTGGGATACATTCTTGATTATAATTGCATTTGATGTAGGTTTCTGATGAATCGGATTTGTAAATGAAGTTGTCCGTAATTGTTGAAGCATTAATCAATTTAATAGCCTGTAGCAAATCTGAATTAAAATTTGCGTAATGACTGTTTTATAATACCTAATAATTGGTCACAAAAACTTCTTGGTTCGGACGCCATTCGTTTACAATTATATTTAATTATCTCTGTTACATAAGATTTGCAATGAATGATTCAAAGTTGCTTTCACAATACATACGAGTAAGTATATAAAATACTTACAAGATAAGCAGTGCGATTCAGACCTTTTCGGAATTTATACCGAGATCGGAAAGTGACGCTTTTTTGCTGAAAAAACGTCAACTATCCGACGAAAATCATCGAATCGGATGCATTTTCGGATGTCTAAATCGCACTGAGGTCTTCAGGTAGGTAGTAGACGCTTTATAACTACTTACCAGTTATTTTGTTATTTTGACTTGAAAATCTTTTTGTGTTTATATTTGCCTATTTTATCGACAATTATTATCCTCCCAAATTATAAAGGCGAAAGTCCGCGTGTGTGTGTGTGTGAATGTTGGTTACCACGTATCCCCATCTACTAAATCGATTTGGATGAAATTTGGAATGTAGATAGTTCAGGTTCTGGAATAACACATAGGCTACTTTTTATCCCGGGAAAATGTATGCTTCCCGTGGGATAAAAAAATACAACGCGGGCGAAGCCGGCGCGGCGCGGCGTTCGCTAGTTTAACATATTTTATGTAATCTTAAAAATTATGTTTCCTTATAAATAGTTTAATGTACTGTCAATTGACTTTCACTCTTAATAAATTAAACATTTCATAATATTATTGCCACCAGTCAACAACATTCTCAATTTCTAACCGGAGCAATTGAGCCACTCCCAAATTTATTACCATTGATTTCCGTTCAGTGTTAACCACGATTTATGGCCATAATTTTACAATGCCAATCAATATGGCCAATGGCGGTAGGCAATTGCTCCGGCGGCGGTATTTTTCGCACATCAAAGAAGATTACCGCAGTAATTAATGCGTTTGTGGCCACACTACCGTTTGTCCAGTGTGCAATATGAGCTCACCGGCGACGCACGTATCTTCCGACATGGAGTGATCAAATGAAAAAGCGCTCTGGTTTTTGGAATTATTGCAATCCGAACCGTCTCTTTGGGATACCCGACAGAAGAAGTATAAAAATTGCAGTGTACAAAATGATGCCTGGCGTCGGATCAAACAAAATTTATCATTTCCAAGTACGATAGATGATTTGAAAAAGAAAAAAGAATCCTCGATGAATTATTACCGAAACAATCTAAATAAATCTAAAAAATAATAAATAAAAATAAAGATTAATATAGGTATAAATTAATTTATAATAAGTAAGTATATAAAAATAAAGATTCATGTAAAAATAATTGGCACTCATAAAACACAACAGCTGCAGCTTCAACCTCCATCTTGAAAAGTGATATTTTTACCGCCTAATTTATTGACATATCTAGGTAAACTCTAGTGTAACCACATCAGTTCATGCAGTAATTTAAACGGTAATTTAATGTCATAATTATTGCGGTAACAGCCCGGTAGACGGTAAGGTAGTGTGGCCCCAGCATTAGTGCCACGTACCACGATTTCTCTCCTTGCCATAATAAGGTATTATAATGAAAACTTTGAATTTGTACCATTAAAATGCCTTATTAAATTATTGTGGTGCGTGTTATGAAATTTGCGAAATATTTTAAATGCAGACAAGGTGCTCAAATAAACGATCTTTTTTTTTTATCTTTAGAGATATTTAATTGCC
This sequence comes from Camptogramma bilineatum, assembly GCA_958496255.1. NCBI lineage: Eukaryota > Metazoa > Arthropoda > Insecta > Lepidoptera > Geometridae > Camptogramma > Camptogramma bilineatum. The sequence continues at coordinate 13,402,184 of OY292456.1, forward strand.
ACGTGTGAGGAAAATCATCACTTGAACAGATTTGGCTGTTTTTAGGGTTCCGTACCTTAAAAGGTAAAAAAAAGGAACCCTTATAAGATCACTTTCTTGTCCGTCTGTCTGTCTGTCTGTCTGTCTGTCTGTCCGTGTGTCACCATCGATTATCTCAGGAACGGATAGAGCTAACAAGTTGAAATTTATACCATATACTAAGGTCTATAGTCCCTATTGTGAGTATAAAAATCAAGGTCCTGAGTCAACACTATAAAAAGATATAGGCAAATTTAGGTTTTCGTGAAAACTTGTGAGTACCAAAACTTACCTTAATTATCAACTTTTTTTATTTTTCGGAATTTTCCCTTTATTTGTGCTGGAAGACCTTGCTTGTAACCAAAATTGACAATTCTAGGTCAACCGGAAGTACCCTAGAGGTTTTGGGTCGAAAACCTAAATGGTAGTTCCCGTTGACCTAGAATAACGAAATTCGGCAAAAAGCAAGGTCTTATAGCACAAATAAAGGAAAAATTCCAAAAAGTTAAAAAAGTTGAAAATTAAAGGGTGTTCCCATACATACATAGTTGACGCCAATTAAAATTGTCCTCCGAGTTGTATGGGCGCTCATACAATTGAGCGGACTAGCTTAATTGGCACCCTGGCTAGGTACGGAACCCTCGGCGTACGAGTTCGACTCGCACTTGACCGGTTTTTTTGTTGTGTTCGTTGTTAGGACACAGTACCTATCTAATGTATCAAAAAAAGTTAGCCGGCTGAAGTTGGGGTGGGACCTATAAACCTAATCTACAGCTTTATAAAAAAAGTTTTATAAAAAAAATGTTATTGCAAACGATGCAAATTATAACTTAACTAATCCAATGTGTTTTAATTTGTAGTCGGTCCACTGCTGGGAATATGGTTCTCTCTATTTCCAGAGATTTAATTAATATCATGAAATTAAATTTGTTTTGTCCAGGTACCTACATTCAAAATGTACCCCATTGGGTGTTCTCCCTGTAAAGATTATAATAGTAACTGATATAACGTGTTCCATGCACATGTGCTGCTGGTGCTCGCTGTCCTGCGGCGCTTTCCTTCGGAGAGTTTCCCCGGAGCAGGAAATGTGATATGGTTCTTGAATGCACAGAAAATTTAGGTTTATGTGAATCTTTATTACGGCTTGAAAATGTGATAGCTTTCATTTAGTTTAAATGCAAGCGTTGTTTTCTGGTTCATTGGACTTCCAGGAGCAAAAGTGACCGTATTTTATCATACTTTTCATAATAATATTTCACAAAATAAGCAAACATTATAGCAAATAATAATAGATAAGACAAAAACGTGTTCCTTTAGCGCGTTATATTTATAACGTGAAACAGTAGGTATGTGAGCTTATTTCTTAGTACCTATTGCAAATCGCTGTTACTCATAACTTGGTGCTTTAATTACTTTCATAAGATATTAGCTATTAACATTTGGTATAATAGAGTTTTCCAGCCTTGATATTAACGCTTAGTGGTAGCCCGGAGGTGTAAGTTAATGAGTTTAAAGGGTGAAATATTTTTTCTCAGAAAAAATATGAACAAAACTGTGCCTTTTAAATGAACACAGAATCATATTCTGAGGAGTCTGAGACTCCGGAATGGGTTAGTAATTTGTTTAACTTGTTTTGCTTTTAATTTTCAATATTCTGGACACCCTCATTTTTACAAAAAACACTGCAATTGTTTTTTGAGTTATGTCCATCTTGGATTTGCAGTGCGATTCAGACTTATGAAAATGCATCCTATTCGATGATTTTCTTCGGAAAGTTAACATTTATTCATCAAAAATATGTCACTTCCCGAATTCGGAATGCATTCTGAAAAGTCTGAATCTGAGCGCTTCCGTGCTTCTGAGGGCACGTTGAATGGTCTTCTTCTTCTTCTTGGGGTGGCTCTCCACTACTGGAGGTTAGCCGTCAGCTCATTGAACCTTTCTCGGTCTTGCGCCAAGCGAAAGAGGTCTTCGACGCTGGCGATATTTGTCTACTCTCGGATATTCCTCAACCACGACTTTTTCGTCTACCAACGCGTCGTTTACCCATGACTTTGCCCATCATTATTAGTTGGAGCAGTTGGTACCTTTCGTTGAATGGTCGATCTGTGTCTAATTTTTCTAAGTTTATAGTACAAAAGTACCTATGTGTTTATTTAATACAATATGTTATGTAAGTACATTTTGTCTTTGGTAAATCTGTCTTCGTATGAATTTCAATTTTTCCAAACACCTGCCCAGCAAGTGCAGCATCTGTAAATTATCGTTTCGCTGGCTTAGATCTAGTCGTGACCAGAATGCAGTCAATTGCGACCCGTCCAGCTGATTAATTACGTGTGCGGTTTCTATGAAAGCTCTATGAATATAATGCTATTGCTATCAAGATGTCTACTGAAACTTTATACTTAGGGATTTATTTTCGCTGGGCCTCAAATTTGTTTTTTCGTTTTGAGTAATGTTAATATTGTTTTTAGCTCACTAAAAGAATCTGAAGAATGTACCTAATATTAATTTTGTCGTCGAAAAAAAAAAATAGATACCTAAGTAGGTTTTTTATCTTTCATTACTTCATTATCTGAATATTAACTTGATTGACTGACAGTTCCCTTTTTCGTATACTAAGTACAAAGCGTTGAGAACGCTAGATTTGTCAAGTATTCCATGTATGCCACGGTTAAAATAACCCCTGTGGTATGTGGAACAAAATCGTCTAGGATTTACTCCCGGAACAAATAATTACGACTTCATTTCGCACGTGTCTGCTGTTTCTCTCTAATGTTGAAGTTAAAGTGGAATTTTATCCTTCGTCGTGACTCCAAACTTTAATTAGAAGCGTTGTAGGCTACACGTAATGCATACGGGATATTTAAACGTCGGTCGGCGACAGAACGTCGTTAGTATTCAAGGGTTGGGCGATATCACACAATGCAGTTGGGAAAAGAATTGTGACTGTTGGTCCAATATTATTTAGATTTGAGAATTTACCATAATAGTGCGGTGCCTATGAATGATGGGACACTAAAATGCGAGTTCAGCTATCCCTGCTGAATAATTTTAAGTCAGCAGCTTTTAAAGTTTTTTAAACCTAAGTATATTTCGAGTTGCGAATAAAAAAATAGTTGTCGGTATTATTTGAATTAAAAAAGAACACTGATCTTCTATTCTACCAAGACAACAGTTCTAACTGCAAACACATTGATATTGACGCGCTTTTGTTATAGAAATATTTATTTGCATCTTAATTTTGAATTAACGTTTCTTATTAGGTAGGTATTTATGAGACTAAATTAATTCGCCAAGAAATTAATGACGTTAAAACTATGTATTGCCATTGGTGGATTTACCATTATGAATTTAATTTTAACTGGTATTAGTTTTAATGGTATAAACAGGTGAGCTAAAATCAGTGTACCTACTCGGATTTTGAATTATGACTTTCTTATGATGGTAGTATAGCAGGAACCAGCAAAATGAGCAGCATTCGAGGCGAGAATGTGCATATACATTAAACGAGACTGCCTTATCGGATCGATTTGTATCCTTTCACCGGCAAACCGGACAATGGCGCGTGCTTGGGCGTGCTCAAGGGTGCGCGATGTACAGACGAGAAGAAAACCTTCAAATTATTGAGAATATAGGTACCTACTAGAAGAGCTGGTAAAGTGCCTGGAACAGCGATGATATATTATATTGCAACTTAGTCATTTTACAATCTAGACAATTTTCGAATAAAGGCAATTTGAAATCTAGTCCAGAACCCTATCCATACTTTGCCGTGAAAAACAGCAATAATTCACAAGCAAAGTCAAACTCAAAAAACTTTTATTCAATAGGATTATTTGGATCGCTTTAGAATGTCAATTCTACTAAAGAATACCGTGAAGAATCAGGGCAATTTTGAAATGGCCGCTGAACATTTGAAAAAGAAAAACTCTAAATATTAAAGTTTATTTTAGTGCTCAGCAAAAAGTATATTTCTATTGCTATTCTATTATTATAGCCACGCAAGTAGCTCCGTCACTCTCATCTAAACAAGACCAAACGCGACAAAAGATACCTAAGCGATCGTTTTGTCAGTTTGAGACCAATTTGAGGTTTGAGACAAGTTATATACAATCAGCCTGCTGGTGTCCGCTTGGTTGTGCAACCACAGGTACATTTTGTTTGTGGTGTCCTAGTGAGAATTCGTCCAAGGATAGAGCCCTAATGGAAGTGAATGCTCTGGAATACAATAAATAATTTTCCAAAGGACTTCCTAGAGGCAGTGTACGGCACAGTGACTCGTGACCCACCACACCCAGCTCTGAACTACCGGCTCAGATTGGCAATCGCCTTGCCGTCATATCGCTGGTGCTTAGCATTTCAACTGGACGGATTTCAATTACAGGCGTATCAGCAACCTAAATCACAGGTCGTTTGGTCAGAGAAATCTTAGTGCAAATTGCTGCAGTTAAGGGTCTATCTTGTGTTTTCAAAAATAATAATAGCAAATGAATAGAAGGAAATAAGCAGATCTTTATTGGCATCATTCATTCTTAGCCCAATCTCGCCCACTGCTAAACATAATGCCTGTCCAAGCTTGTACCGCTGTGCGAATTAGGGTAATAAAACATAACAGTGTAATTTTTTTTTTCACTAAACATCTACGTAAGTTCCGAGCTTTATTTTAAAGTATAATATATCAATGAACAATGTATTTTTTGTTACTCAAGACAAAGTCCAAAATGTAGATAACAATCATTTACTTAACAATGTTCTAGAGGTTTTTTTTTTAACATACATCACGGGATAATGTTTTATGTCATGACAATCAAATCTATATTTGCCAGCACGTTTAGAATACTGTTGGAGCTGGCCAAGCCACAGGAATGTGTTCCGCTTCCTTATGTTTCATGTCTTCTAAGATTGCAAGTCTTTTGTTCACAGCTGATACCTTCTTTCAAATCTAGATAGTTGGATTTGATAGATAGAACAAGACCTATAATGCATCTCTAAGTATTCATAACTATGTAGGTACTGTTAGTACTCAAACCAAACTACTTATCATAGAATATGCCTTATTGTGAAATCAACTCGGAGCTATCAATCAATCAATGCCTGTGATTTCTGTATCAGCATTTCAATTACAGTCGTTAAAATTTATGTAAATGTAATATTTAGCATATCGGTACCGCGTTTTACTTGTCTCGTAATATCTGTCGCAATCTCGACGTAGATATTTTGTTCAATACCTACCTCCGTTCTTGTAAAAGACCAGTCAACGATGTCTTAAGGTTCGCGCCCGAGACCGAAACAGAAGACCGAGACCAGAGACCGAGACAGGAGACCGTTGTCATATAAACTGATGGATCTCTGTCTCGTGTCACTTTCGTGCGCCCCTACAAAACCTGCCTCCGCCACCTTAAGTATTTTTTAGATCTCACTAATAAGTGGAACAAAAAGATACTAGGGCTATTTAAAAACTTATTTGAACACGAGTTGATTATATCGGTCTCGGGCGCGGATCGTCATCTTTAGTTGGATAAACAGTAACGACTAGAAATGTTCAAAGGATTAGTTGTATTACTTACAGCCTGCGAAGTATTCAGTAATTCGCCTAAAATCCAAATGATTTTAATTATTTTGATCATTTTACCCTGCCATAGCGGAACTCATTCAAGTTACTTGGAATCTGGCCCGAATTCTAGGAACACCAATACTGAATATTCCATGTCAGTGGTGTGCATGCTAAATGAAAATGGTTGAGCACTAGTTAGATTTTTAAAACTTAGGAATTTGTAAATATAACTAGCTTTAAAATAACTGTTTTATGCAAAAGTACTAGGAGGATGATTTGGAATATCAAGTACAAATTAGTACCCCCTTGAATGTGGTGGTTTGCGCCCGAGACCGAGACTAAAGACCGAGACCGAGACCAAAGACCGAGACCAGAGACCGAGACAGGAGACCGTTGTCTTATAAATTGACGGTACTCTGTCTCGTGTCACTTTTGAGCGCCCCTACAAAGCCTGGCTCCGCCACCTTAAGTATTTTTTAGATCTCTCTAATAAGTGAAACAGCTATTTAAAAAAATAATTAAACACGAGTTGGTTTTTTAAAATTAGCATAGCTATGTGTTATTCCAGAACCTAACCTTTCCACATTCCGAATTTCAGCAAAATCGGCTTAGTAGTTACGGCAATACGTCCGGATAAACATAGGTAGAGGTACACACAATCTTTTTTTTTATAATATTAGTATGATATTCAATTATGTTTGTTCCAACATAACAGTACAAGTACAACAAAATTCAAGTAATTTTATGGGGCTCTCTCTAAAGAAATACTACAGAAGACAGAAGCTTATTCTGTCTTCTGAACTTAGCACCAGAACTCAACAATAATAGGATTATTGTTGAGTTCTGGTGCTAAGCCCCGGGCATTCAGTGCGTACGATACAATTTCCACAGCAAAGGAACTGACTCTACGAGAACTGACTACGTACGTTGCTCGTGTTGGATAGGATAGGGGAATCTAATTACTGAATACTACAGCCTAAACTGTCGGCTCCTATTATTCCTTGCTCGATCTCAGAGCAGTTATAACGAGAAAATCAGACCTAGGTACCTTTCATATTTATTTAGGCCTGCTTTTTATGCATAAGACCATAAGCCTGCAGAACAAAAACTACTGTCAGTTTTTGTTACATTATCGATACTACCTATACCGGGATCCTTGAGGTAGTACAATGAATACATTTATTTATATTCGTATACAGAAGTACTATTTATCATACCACGCCCTGCATAGATTGTAAGATTACATTTAAATTGTACTGGTTGCGACTACAACTGACCTTGTTTTCAAGGCAATAATAACTAGGACTGTTTGAGAAATTGAAACTAGTTTGAAAGCAATGTTGCCGTCTAAAGTTTAATGAAAATAGGCAACTTCCGTTACGCGCAGTCGTGTGAACATGCAGATTGTTCTGTAGATGCAAAGAGGTCGAAATGAGGAATAATTTTATCCTATTTATGGATTTATTTTTTGTTTATTTGTTCTCGAAAACAATTTATGCGGCTCTAATGATTTCGATGAAATTTGCAATGATTTCTGGGTTTACGGGGGCAATAAATCGATCTAGCTAGGTCTCATATCTGGGAAAATACTAATTTCTGGTAAAATTAGTTTTCTCCTTTCATCCGAGCAGAGCTCGTTTGCCCAGACATTACTTACTTATCTTTACTAGATAATTTATTTAACGTCGGAACGTACCTACCTCATCTATGCTTACATTTGAAGGAACTTCGTAGTGCCTGAGATACCTACTTTTCAGATGGAGTAGGCTTGCCTGCATCTAAATCAACCTCTTAGCGTCACCCTCATCCACAAGAAAGACAGGTAGTCAACTTGTGTTTACCGACCGCGAGTTTCCTCACGATGTTTTCTTTCACTGTTTAGAGCTTGTGTCAAAGAACATTCATTTTCCGAAACGTGAACACCCTTTGGTCCAGGCCAATAAGGCTTAGTCAGAGTGACATCGAAACAAATGAAGTAAAGCAGAATTTAACTGAGTTTCAAAGTAAAAGTAACAAGTTACAAGTAACTTTGTAAGTTCTTGTTTATAAAGAGGTAAAGTTTGTTTGTGAGTTTGGATAAGGGAGGTAATCTCTAAGACTACTAAAGTGATTTAAAAATTATTTCTCGGAGATGTTTAGGTATTTGTGTGTACACCAAACGAGAACTCTAAAGCATTTTTCCGATGGCTTCCTTTTATGCAAATCAACAAAAATAAGAAAAGAAGAAATGTAGGTACTTACTGAAATAAATAAAAAAATTATTACCGTTATAATTTATATTTCATATTCATTGAAGAATCTGCAAGGAAATGCAGAAAAACAAATAAACTGGACCAATGATATAAATCACTAAATGCATCCATGATTGAATTGAATCCACCCGAGGCTTCGTTTGCGTAGGTAGGTAAGTAACTATTTAATTCAATTTCAGGTTACGAGCTAAGTAGGTACACCTACTTCAAATTTCATCTAAATCGATTAACTGGCTACGCTTGTAACACAAACATGCTAACATCTAAATAACTTATATTATGCTATTCCAAGCGACGACTTAGATCTACTCCAAGTAGGTATGTTAATATAAATCAGTCCATTGGTTATTAAAGCGTTATTAAAACACAAACAGACAAACATTTAACATACTCACAAAACACCTGATTTTTAGATTTTTAATAGATACTTTTACGATAGAAGAATATCAATGTAGGTATATGGATCTAATGTAAAATCTGTACAGACAAATGCACGCGAGTGGCGTGCAAAGAGACGCGTCAAAGGCACGCGGCGACTACGAAGACATACTGCCACTATGCGGAATTGCAAACACTAGCAGTAACTTACTGAGTATGTAGACAGACTGTAACATTTGCTCGGGTCCATTGTCTCGTGCCAGCGGTTAGACTGTTTTGTCGATGAATAAATTCAGCAGATAAGAGAGCATGTCAACGCTGTCTTCGTGTTGTAAGGTATAACATTGTAATACGGTACACGGTCTTGACTTTGTTGCATTTCGGTTATATTCTACAGATTTTTCGAGAACACTTTTCGACAGTTCTCTGACGAGGGAAAGGATTGATCGTTTTCTTTGATTGGATCTAATGTAGGCACCTATACTTCCTTGGAGTTACAGATCAGCCCCCCTAGCCATATTACAAACGCTTCGTATCGATTCTCTTTCTATCATCGCTAATGCTTTGTTCTGACACTTCTGTTTGACAACTGACCATGTGATTTATCGACATTGAACTTCAATTCCTATACTTTTTCTGTTTTCTATAGCGTTAGCGATTGTAGATAAGTACTATGGCTAGCCCCCCAGGATCTGTTAACGTTTACTTGATCGGTGAAATGTGACTCAAATTTCGGTTGTGTTGAAATGTGACTCATATTTCAAAAACCTGGCCGGAATAAATTAAAATTTAAAATAACGGTAGCTTTAAACGATGAAAGAAAATCTATTGAAGTATTTCCTGTGGATCAGACCGATAAAGCTGAAAGTTTGGTAGAAAACAAAGAAAACAATTTGGCCACTGTCAAGTTTCTTTAAAGCAGAACTCGAGCCAAAACAAGTTTCCCTACGTACTCCCAGCAGATGCGAATTGACAATTAACTTGTAAAATGATTATGTACGTTTTTTACTTGCTTAACGAGTCGCCTGGAGCTTAAGGGCATACTTAATTGGACCAAGACCGGTCCTTCGCAATACGCTAATAAGTACCTAAGTGAGTCCCAGAAGCACGTTATAAAGCGGTTTTGAGTTCCGTCACTTATTACGTTTAATATTATATCAGTACTCGGTACTTAGATGTTACTACAATCTCTTTTGAAGTTAGATTATACGTCTGTTTCAGATGAAGTTCTGTAGAGCAGGTGCTCCTGACTTGTCTGTAATTTAATATCAAGTACTGGGAGATAAGTTGCAAAGGAAGTTTATAAACATTATCTTACAAATACTGACAAGACGCCATCTTTCTTCGTAGACGATAAGAACATTTTGTAAAACAATTATGTTTCATGAGAGCCGTGTTGGTCGAGGGGATTTGTACCTCGACTTTCGATCCGAAGGCCGTTGGTTCGAACCCCGGCCGTCTATCAATGGTTTTATGTTTCGAAAAAATTATATGCGCATTAACACGAGCTCTAAACAGTGAAGGAAAACATCGTGAGGAAACCCGCGGCTTAGTCAGCCCCACACGTATTGATCATGTCTTTCCTGTGGCTAAGGCCGGTTTAGGTGCTGGGCAAGCCTACTCCATCTCAAACAATGTCTCAGGCACTACTACAGTGTCCCGATAAGTGTAGGCAAAGAATGCCTCCTGACACTGTATAAATCATCTAGTAAAGATGTAAAAGGAGGGTTGTACCCTAGGTTGTACCTAAATATCAACTAAGTTGCATGAATGACTTTTGTAATCCAAAGAGTATGGTACCTATCACTATTTCTTCGTAGTCATTCTCGTCTGTTCTTTTTCTAACTTGTTTCAAAAAGAAATTCACGGTTTTCGCAATGATTTCGATTTTACTAAAGTAGAAGAATTTTACCAAAGTAGACTAAAGTAGAAAACAACAACTGAACACATTTTGTTACTCTATCGAAAAAAGATAACCAAGTCTCAATAAAACAAAAACCTGTTTCAGTACAGGGATAAAGTTTCCAATACATATAAATGGATTAATTTTACTTCGGTGCAGGAATCCGGTGTGATAGAATCGGGGAATGAAACCGAACGGGGCAGAGACGCCCAGTAAGTCGATACAAATGGCTTGCCTCTTTTTAATTGAATGTCATTTTCAAACTAATGGACCAAGATCAATCGGCTTGCTTTGAAAGCTTAATTATGTTTATTCGAAACCATTAATTTAAACCAGTTCGTATAATCGACGCGTTACCAGCCGAATATATCGGAGTTAAAGATACGATGGAAATCGAAACTGAGGTCTAATATGCTGCTACTGGGGAACAAAATGATGACATTTCGTTTATTCGCTCGTAAACATCAAACTAAGTGAGTACGTAGCGTTTATCTTTTTTGATAAAGGCAGTTACTGAATACATTAAGGCACGGCCCTAAAGATGACTACATAATTAAATCTAATGAAACATTAAAAAGGATGAAATGTCGAGCCGGATGCCGAATAAAGGGGCTATAATCGGTTTAAATTCCGTTCGTTGCACCAAGCGGAGTTCGCTTGCGGCATAACGAATTTCGGAGAGGAACCCAATTAAGCGAAGTGACTGCGCAGTAATAATCGATCAGAGACTTAAGCACCAGGTGCTACTGGTATAGCAGGACCCGCCACTGCGGAACGAATGGAGCATGTCAATCAATCTAATTAATCATTCAAATTGCTTCAAAGAAAATTCTTACTGGAAACTTTCATCCATCATTGTAAGTTTATCGTCGTCCAATAATTGGGTACAGACGAATTTACGATCATGCACGAATAAAAAGGCTGGAAAAGTTGTGATGCTAAAGACCCATTTGAGACCGGCTTCTAAGTGAGGGCCCGCGAGCAGCAGATTCTATATTTTGCGTTTGAGGTGTTAATGTAAGCCCTCGGGCTCTTACCTTGATCATTAATGTCCTATTCATGTGTCTTTTACCAGTTGCAGGCTATCGGTCTAGTCTGCCATGCTTCTATTTTATGGTATCGTCCATTAATTGTAAATGGGTTGACGTATTTCTCTTATAAGGAATCAGCTTCGTGCGTGCTAGACAGAAGTAGCTGTATAAAATATTGGTCTTTATGTCACGAGTATAAAGTTAACATGATTATTATGAGAAGGTACTGTTAAAATAAGCGACCGAAACTATAACCAGCCATTCAGTATTACCATTTTGATTTTGACATAAGTATTGAATTTCAAAACAATTTGGTTTGCCACATCACAATTCTACTATTGTAACCAGTTTCTAACATTGATATTTCGTAGTTCAAATTTTATAAGTAAGCAAGGAGACACGTATAAAAAAAGTAAGGTATTATTTTAGTCTATAGACTTTTTTACTTTTTGCTATCTAATTGTGCGTAGGTTCTAAGTTTCTACATGTACGTACCTACATACAGAAATCTAGAACAAGCTCATCTTCAGTCCGTTTATGGTTTATGGTTTTCAAGCAGACAAAACCCTTAAGGTATCATCCATAGTGTCCTAGCTGACACGTCCTCATCGACTCCTATTACAATAAATATCTGATACCATTTTATCCATAGCCAATTTGTATCACCGATTCTATTATTGTCATCGTATCGGGCGGTTTATAACTTGTAGTGACCACATATAGTCACATGTTTGTGGTACAATAACCCTACATTCCATTGATGCGGTATTGGTGGTTAGCATAATAAAGGGTGACGTCATATCATGTATTATCCTCAAATGTTGATTAAAGTGATTATTTTGTACAAAACTAGCTACTGGTTCCTACTTTGTATGGTCAAAATTTTACATGGCGTGGCAGAGTACTCGATTTAGGCTGGATTCGACCAAAAGTCATCTAACTCCAGAGTAACTAGCCAACATAATTCGAAATACAATTGTTAAGAAAGCGCAACCGAACATTATTATGTGCAACAAATTAGCCTGGTTATAAGGTGTCTTATACTTTAGGTACAATGTCAAAATATTCAAACAAACAGTAGTTTACTCTCGAGTAAAAACAATAATGTTTGCATAATCTACCGATATTTGTTCCGTTTCTGGGTATTGCAGTAAACTCTTCGTTGTTCATACAGCACAGGACAGCCCAAATGTAAAACATGTTATTATCTTCATGGGTTTTAGGTATTCGCCCTAGATTGGCCTTGAAAACTGACATGTTTACTAGACAGATATCCTTCAGTTTCTACTTATAAGTGAAACTTGAATGATATATCAAAATGTTACCCTAAGTAGTTTCAGATTCAAAGCGCACGAATGAACAAAGAGACGTGGTCGGACTATGTTTATAAATTCCCTTGTGGTAATGTGGAGTAAAGTTCAGAGGTAGAAAATGTAGAATGCGTATGGTGAAATTCTATTGTTCTAATTATTTGTTGTTTTCGTTTGTAAGTAATATTAAAACATTGTTTAAATGTAGTTTTTTTTGGTAATAAGTAGGTACAATTAACAGAAATAAACGTGACAGTTGAAGACAGTGTATGTAAGTATCTAAGCATTTATATAGGTATTATATACCTATCTATACGATATAGCTTTTACGTAGCGAGATTATCCAGTAAAAGCTCTTTTAGTCGTCACCTATAAAGTAAAACTTAATTTTATTAACAAACCACAGCTTTCTAAAAAGCAGGAAAGGGATATTTGATTCAGGAATGTTAAAAAGAGAAACAACAAAAGTTTAAAAAAATGTTTATTTGTTAAACAAATAAATTTTGAAACAATAGAAATCCTACAGTATAACAATGTGAACGTGACTTACAAAATCGATATCATAGTATCTTAATATAATAATTCTAATATCACAGGTTTTTTTCATAATTATTTACACAATTACGAGCTCTAATAAATAAATTGATACAAATATGTAGAGCTAAAAGACAAATTAAACATTATCTTTATACATTTGCTTACTTTATATTAAACATTTTTTGTCAGTGTTATTAATATCTTTTATGATTTTTTAAAGGAACATTTATGTTCTTACCTTGGCTTCTCATGAATCTTTAAGTGTTAAAGATCTATCTGTTGGTATGCCGTCATGAACGGCCGTTTGCCAACATTCGTTCAACAACCGCCTACAAAACCAAGGCTCAACGAACAAAAAGTCTACTTTCAAGTGAATTTATTGAACGCCTTCTGCGTAAGAATATTTAAATTTTAAAATATATGATGAGCATTCGGACAGAATTTCATATGAGGGAAGAGGAAACAATGCAGCGATAAAAATCTGAAACAATGAAAATTATACAATTTATAAAAAACCACTCTATGGTAGGTATTCTTTAGATCTTTTGAATAAGTATAGTCAGAGGCTAGATAATAATAATTGTGCAATAATTATTTACTTATTTATTACTATAGTCGAATTGCTCATTGTACGAACTAAAAATGTATGAAAAATGACATTTTGATCGTCAATTTTAGTGCGTATAATGAGCAATCCGACTATACAATAGTAATGAACATGTACCTACTCTAAAATATAATAATTTCAATATCTGAACTGAATATGGACTTCCTGCAAAATCACACGTTTAATTGTCGGTCCCGGCTTTTCTAAGGTGTTAAGCCACGATAGAGGCCTTAAGGCGGCCTAAAAACTCAGTCACCAGTGAGATGGCCACTAGCTCATACGAACTTATTTACAACTGAATGAATCAACTCTAAAGGAGAACATCGTGAGAAATCAAGTTAGGTATGGAATGCGATGGGTTTTCCACATCTTTGAAATATTTAGAATATCTGAAGACCTCTTCTGTCCTTTTACGTACAATAATGAACAACAGAAAATAGTAGTTTAAATAGAAGAATACATGTTAGTAAACTTACCTAGTAGGATCATATCTCATATCAAATCCTGGAACATTGACGACGTTCCACTCGTCCTGACCCTTGGAGTAGCTGAACGAGATCTGATCTTTGAAGGTCTCTAGTGGAAGCAGCTTCATTTGTTCTAGATGTGAGTGGAACTCTGGCACTTGAGTCAGATTTTTATTCATAAGGTGTTCTAAAAGAAAATAAGGTATTGTTATATGGCTAGTTGTAAAATAAAATAGTAGTAAGTGGATTTAAAGTCTTAAAAATAGATATTGTGAGGAATTTGGCTAAACGACAAATATGCACGCTCTTATTGGAAAGAATTATAGAATTACATACATAAAACCACACCTCTCTCCCACAGAGGTAAGCAGAGTTCACGGTATTCCACTTGCAATGATCCTAAAACACCTCATTCGCTCATTCACTCTCATTACATTCCTCATACAAGAATAAATAATTGTGTGAAATGTCCAGCAATAAAAAAAAATTGGTCTAAGAAAAATTATCTCATAGTGCAAGGACTAAAATATTTATCTGCAGTGGTATATATAAATCTGGATGGGCAACGTCCTATCGTGTTTTTTGAGGCGTATCTTCTCTCTCATGCTTTAAAACTTAGTAATACCAAAAGCCATGCCTAGTTTGATATTTCCAATGAAATGGCTCATTGAAGTTTTGTTTATAAAAACACTGTCTCAAGTCTCACCTATAGTAAATCCCATGGACACATCATCAGGTAATCGTATTCCTTCACAAATACTGATGAACTTTCCACCACTGAAACAAAAAAATCTTGTTACTTTTTTACAGGCACTATTTTGAACTTTTATTATAATAATATCATCATCTAAAAAAAGTGTATCTACAAAACCCTGTGACTTGACAGTCAGCCGGGTAAAAAACATCAGGAATCGTTTCACATAAGACTATTGCACGACTATAATTCACATCTAAGATCTATTTGTATTTAACATTTGTGTTTATTTTACATTCCTAAAATATAATTCACGTATAAAAGTGAATTCAATATAGACCCTGAGCTGGTACGAGTTTCCTCATTCTTCAAAGATTAGAAACTTAGTAAGGAAAGTGTTTCTTCTAGGATTTCATTTAGGGCTAGCAAAAAAATATTACTTAAATCAAAATTTACTAAATTTTACAAAATTACCCTTAACATGCTTTGCAGGATGAAAGTAGATACAGTAGATACTTTTTTCCTATTGTGATAAAAAAAATCAGATGAATTGGGTACAAACCTTGCAACAGGTGACATTTTGAGGGACAAACTTCTGCTAACACAAAACCCGGCTCCGCCCGTGGCGAACCAAAACGAGAGCGCCCACTGTAACAAAATCAACAGTTTTTTAACAATGCCAAGGAAACCTTATTCTCTACCACATAAGGTTTAAACTTCTTCAGTGGCTCTACGTTACCTTTTTGGTTGTCTTGTTGTAAAGTTCGACAGGTTTGTAAACAGATGTTCGACCTAGGTACCAGTCCTCCTGGTGATTGTAATTCTGGAGAACGCTGACCAGGCGCGGCACGTTTACGTAGTTATCGTCGTCGAAGTGGCAAAACCATCTGCAAGCAAAATTAAATCTTAAAACATATAAGGTTGCATTTTAGAACGTGTTGACACTATCTGTGCAATGATAGTAATTTGAATAGTTCAGTTATGTTAATCTGTACCACTCCTTGAACGTGCCTTAATTTATATCATTAGAAACACAGTGCTGATAAATCTGAGCATTCACTTAGAGAACATTGAGCTAGATCATTCAAGGTTTGGAATTTTGCCTAGGAATATTCTCATAAAAAAATAGTAGTCTTAGTTGCTGAAGCGTATGAAGCGGGTAGGATGTCTACCCGTTATAACATAAACTTCGGTCATAGCATAGTCCATAATAAAATTGTTCAAAGAAATTGCAATATGTTAATCGATTTGGATACAACTGGTAAAAGACGAGTCTGCTTTTTAATTGGGAGAACACGTGCAAAGCCACAAACAAGTGAGAGCTAGTAGGTTTATAATAGGAAAAAAAGCTTTGCTTTTTTAACAATTAGCTTCACTGCAGTATAATTTACTGGCATTACGCTCGACGCAAATAACAGAGGGGTTTGAGTTCATGTAAATCCACAACCACATATTGCGGTCGCGGATCACCACAGATTAATAGCTTGGAAGAAGGTACAGTCAGCTTTAGAAAAAAGTTTTTGAGTGTAATGCGTGAATAACTGACTGAACAACTAATTTTCTGAGGTAGTTTTAAAAGTAAAATATAAAGACCAATTTTTGTTTTAGAATGTCTTAATCAAAATAATAACAAAATATGGTAATAATATATTAAGTAGGTAAGTCAATATCATCATGCTCCAGATGGGTTCTTGTTACGGACAAAATTATGATCTGACTTCTGATGTTTAAAAAATAAAAATAAGACGAGTAACAAATAAAGCCATTGAAGTTGAAAGGATGTAAGTACCCCTAAAACTAATAAACACATGTGATAAGACAGTAATTATTGAAAAAATCATCATGTTCTTCAGCAAAGGTAATTTAAAAAAAAGAAATAACATAGCCATCATGCATCATTATTTATTAGTTTAATTAAATACAGTGTCGGGAGGCAATCTTTGCCTGCACCTAACGAGACACAGTAGTGCTTGGGACATCGTTGAGATGTGTAGGATTACCCAGCACCTAAACCAATCAAGGGTATTTATTATAATCTAATAATAACTTAAACGGTGAAGGAAAAAAACATGAGGAGACCCGCGGCTTAGTCAGCCCCATACATATTTACCATGTCTTTCCTGTGGATATGGCCGGTTAAGCTGAGAGGATGGTTTAGGTGCTGAGCAAGCCTATTCCATCACAAATAATGTACCAGACACTACAGTGTCCCGAGTGTAGGCAAAGATTGCCTCCTGACACTGAATAAATCATCTAGTAAAGATGTAAAGGCCTAAGTTTTTGATATGAACTTTATGCAGTTGACTGTGCTCTGTGGGTTGGCGTACGACAGCTACTCGCTCCAACTATAATCTGTAAGTATCAGGTTTCTGCATATCAAGTATACATTGCGAAACTGGATCGGTTATTGCAAGACAGCTGTTTAATTGCATGCCACGGTATTTATTATTGGCCACATTATTTTAACAGCCTGCTCGATTGCGTAAATCATTTTAATAGTCCAATGTTTTGCGTTTCAGAGTTCCTATGCTGTAAAGTTTGGGATAATTGCAAATACGCTTGGTGGATATTTTAAAGAATATTTTTTGCTTAAAATATTTGTATAATGGGTTAGGTAGGATTCATTGAGTAATGCCCGAATACTGTATGTAGTATTCGCTAGAAATGCTACTTAAATATTTGAGACGTACTTATTGAATGCAAAAATGACAGTTAAATTATGACAGTTAATGTCAATGATAAGCGCCACTTAAACTAAGTAGCTTCTCAGTATTCGGGTTTAAGCTTATGACGATCATGGCCGTTGAGACATCAGAACATAAAATTAAGGTAAGTAAATTAAGCAATGAATTCTCGTGTTATTTATTATTTAATGTAAGCTGCTGTGATAGCTAGAGTTTAAGAAACAAAATCAAATGATTGGGTACTCAATAGAAATCACTATGTTTGAACTCAGTTCTAATGTCCCAAGTGAAATAACGGTTTTCCCGTATCCGTAACAAATATTTGCAGATTATGCAAATTATATACCCTTGCGGAATCCAACCCTCTAGCGTCACTGAGACTGAAAGGTACCTACCTGACTCGCATTATTTATTAATTGTACCTACTTAGAATCTAAACTCTCTTCTGAATTCCAATTGGTTGGTAATGCCGAGTTTAATTAAATCAGAAATAAGTGCAAATTACTAGCCACTTTGCAAGGCATTTAAATGTTGATTCATTTCTGTAAGCCAAATTTAGATCATTTGCCTTGCCTCCTGCGATACGACCGGATGAAATCCATACGTATAAAGTAACGAATGATGTTTAGAAATATACAAAAAGGATTCCTACTATGACAAAAGCGCTCGTGGCGTATTGCTTAGACGTTCTTGTGCGTGGTCACAATTTAGATGGGTAACCGCAAGCGGCATACGAGCTGAGCTCTTCCGTGCTTCGGAGGGCACGTTAAATTGTCGCTCCCGGGTCACTAAGCAATGATGGAGGCCTTTAGGTGGCCTAAAAACACAGTCACCAGAGTAGGCCACTTGCTCATACGAACTTACAGAAGCTCCAAGAATTTTCAAGTGGGTATTCAGTTCTCCATTAACTGTATGAGAAGACGCTATTGTCTGGTTTACATAGAAACCCGATCCCACCATTTGGGGTGCAAGCCAACACATTTTCTGTGGGAATAAAACAAGATATCTTCAACAAAAACATTCGACTGTGTAAACGCGTCAAAATTACTGTGGGCTCAGAATAATATTGAAGGTGCTCTTCATAAACCATTAACGTTTGTTGTATATTTGAACATCGGAGGTAGGAAGTTGTCTACAGATTAAAAAAAAATAGGGAATGGTTTAGCGGACCGCCTACAAATATGACAGGTAGAATAAAAAAAAACAATATTCTCCTGGGCATCTGTTTCAAGCGACGCGTACTGAGAACTGTCGCATATTTGGATAATTCAAGCTATAAAAGTATTAATCTGTTACAGAGCTTTCAAGATAGTCTTAAAAAGACGTTAATTAGCCACTTGTTCATCATCATCATCAGCTTTTAATGACCCACTGCTGGGCATAAGCTCCTTCCCTACCCGCCAAAACGTTCTATTCTGGGCCTTTTGCATCCAGGTCTTACCATGTACGGCAACTATGTCGTCCATCCATCTGGCACGTGGTCTGCCAAGAGATCTAGTACATCCCCGGGGCCACCATTCTGTCTTACTCCACCTGCCATCACCAAATCTTGCCAAGTGTCCTGCCCAACTCCATAATACGGTCCTCAACATCGACCACCTTAGTTCGACGTCAGATTAGACTTGCTCATGATAACTACTAATTCCAAGATTTTGAAGGAAATTTAATAATATTTATGATGATTTGAATTTTAAACGCATAAAATTTTATATTAAACACTTTTCATATTCTCGCGCTGCTGAGATTTTTAAAGTGCTATGAAAAATTTAATATACGCTACTCTGTATTTCAAGTGAGTAATTTAAAAAATGCTCCATCCGCTTATTACCTATTATACTTAGGTAGGTAGATGTTTAAAAATATGTACCTCGAAAAATACCTAGAAATGGAGTTAGTGCTTGCATATTGAAATTACCAAAAATAATACGGTCATGTGGAACCGTCAAACAACGTCGAGAGTTATTTAAACAGACGAGCTTCTAAAAACAGAAGTTATGAGTCTCTCGATTTTAGTAAAAACAAAAGTTTCGTCGGCTTTTGATTAGTGCGGCCGGTGAACTTTGAACTAAAATATTCATTTTACCAAATAAATAATATGTGGGATAGTAAAACATGGGAATTTAGTTACCTACCGATAATGTTTCGATTCATCTGGGTAAAGAGGGAGGGATTCGCGGAAAAGTTCTCGCGGTCGCATCTCACACTGAGTTATAAAATGTTTAGTACAACTCAGATAGTGTAGTTTCAATTCGTCTAATAAAATTGCAATATTTTTCGACAATTTAATAACTGTTTTCTGTGAAAAAACGTCCTAGATTTAAATTATTTAAATAATCATAACTTGGCTCCCACACATAATCACAACTAGTTAAGGAAGTCCCTGCTTTATATTAAAGAAAGATTACCTACACATTTTAGTACCTAATACCATGGTGTAGTACCTAACTAGTCAACCCCAGAATATAAATATATATCAAAGAATACTGATTTAACGGTATGAAATACATGTAAATGTTTTTTTTATTATAAGTAAATCATTATATTTTTTCTTGTCAGTGCGCTTTAAATACTTATTTGATTTTTATTATTTCATTTGTCCAGCCTGCTTTTGAAAGCGTTCACTGAGGAGGCACTGATCACTGAGTCTTGGTAACTGATTCCAAGTGTGCACGACGCGATTGGGCAATGTGCTCCCTTGGTTTGCTGGTACTTGGCCCGCGTTGCAGCTTCAGTGAGTGTCCTCTCAACCTTGCATTATTGTTCATGACTTAAGAAACATAATATCTTATTAATTTCTTTTATTATTATGTCCAACTATTACAAACAGGCACAAATCTAGACGGTGTCATCGCACTCACCAATTAACAATGACACATCACTGATGTGGGATGATGGATGTAATGTTATGATGAATCAGCTCTCCTTGTAATTATACTGACGTTTTGAACTATTCATTAACTACGTACAATACTTTTTGATTCCCATAATTAATAGGCACGAATTTTATATCTAAGTAAGTAAGTACCTATATACTTTTGTTAACCTATTTTATTTATACAATGTGGAAGGATACATAGTTAGAGGACGGCCAAAGAAAAGATGGATGGATTGTGTGAGAGAGGACATGCTTGTGAAAGGAGTGACTACTGAGATGACGAGTGATAGGAGGGAATGGAAGAGGAGAACATGTTGTGCCGACCCCACCTAGTGGGATAAGGGCAAGGAGATGATGATGAACCTATTTTATTTATACAAACTTTTGACAGAGGTTTCGCTTTCTATAGTAACTGGATAATAATGATGATACCTTACCTACCCTTAGTAAACGTTTTGTTCGTGCACATTGTGAGGAAACCCGTAGCTTAGTCATTATCATCATCATCATCATCATCATCATCATCATCATCTGAGCCATTGGACGTCCACTGTTAGACATAGGCCTCCCTCAAAAATTTCCATGTGTTGCGGTTGGAAGCGGCCTGCATCCACCGCCGACCTGCAGTTTTTACAAGGTCGTCTGTCTATCTTGTCGGTGGACGTCCAACGCTGCACTTGCCGGTCCGTGGCTTCCACTCGAGAACTTTTCGGCCCCATCGGCCATCTGTTCTGCGTGCTATATGGCCTGGCCATTGCCACTTCAACGTGCTAATCCGTTTAAATATGTCGGTGACCCGAGTTCTTCTACGTATCTCTTCATTTCTGATTCGATCCCGTAGAGAAACCCCGAGCATAGCCCTCTCCATAGCTCGTTGAGCGACTCTGAGCTTACTCATGAGGCCAATAGTGAAGGACCACGTCTCTGTTCTTGTACACCCAGTATGTGATGTGAATATCACATTAGATTTCCATTAAGTTGCCAGGAAGTTCGTAAATGGCAAATAACTACTGAATGATGATCGTGAATCACGAATACTCGTGAATAATTACTGACATTTGTCACGTGATTACTAATAAGTGGATATGTACCTACTTAGTAGGTATAATATAGCCCTTTATAAGAAACAAGCTTTTACTCGTGACTTTCACAGTGTGACAACAATAAGTTCCAAGTTTCAACCAAATCGATTTGAGCAATTGAGCTTGATTGAACACTGTTCCAATTTATTTTTGATGCCAATTCAAGAAATAATTTCAACTTAATTCAAATTACAATGAAGTTTTTTTTAACTAAAATAGGTTTCCGTTTGACCACAACCTGCCTGATGTAAAGCAAAGCAACAGTGCGGTCTAAAGTCTATATGCGGTCTAAGATGGAGCACGCATACCTACCTAGAAGAAACCTATTGTACATGTAAACCTACCTAGATACGAAGTTATAGATACTATACTAGCTATTATAATTTTAGTAGATACAGTCCTGTTACTAAGATTTACTGCCAGTTAGAGAATAGAACTGACAAATTGGTACTCACTTCTTGCCACTCTCGAGAAAATGGTCGTATTCCACGGACATTTTGCAGCAGAGGTGTTTGCGTTGATGCGATGCCGAACAATTCGTGTTTACCATGTGCCCATCTAGACAAAAAAACACTTATTACAATGGCATAAGATGCAAAATGCTAAAGCAAAACTCACTTAGCTACAGACAAGAAAGAAACACCTTATCACAACTTAATACAGTCCAGTTTCGAATGTGAAAGCTTATCTATTTACGGAGTTAGTAAAAATGTTGATAACTTACTTGTTTGATTCTGATGTTGTTTGTTTTCCGTGTCCGTGAAGAACCATGTCTGTAACAAACAAACAAATTTTATATAAAGAAAACCAAGCTAAATGTGTATGATATCTTTGTTGGCTTATTTTAATAATCAAATGCATATTTTATAAGATAAGTACTACCTATACAATAAATAAATTAATAAGGCTGCGGGCTCGATTCCTGCCGCGAGGCAAATGTTTGTATGATCTGCAAATATTTGACTTGGGTCCTAACGTTTTCTATGTAGGATTTGTTTACAAAAAAAAAAGTTTAAGAACTACCTATTTATACAAAAAATATATAAGTTACTACGTTTTTTAAAACGCTGAACATTTTCTAGGTGATGCTGTGTGAAATGTCCAGCGTTATTTATTTGTTTAATATTATATCTGAAAACTTGAAAATTGGATTTAACTAACTAAACAGATAACAAACTAACAAAACAAGGATGCCAACAATAATATCCCAAAACCATATTTCAAGTTTGGTCTACCTTATAAAGGAGAAATAATTTGTGATAATTGCTACCGTTACAACATACTGGCAACCCTTAGGAGTACAATAGACTTGGCAAATAGCGATGGTAGGTAATGATGAGCTTGGATGATAAAATACCTTTTATCATACAAATGCTTCACCTTTTGTATCATAAATATATTATTTTGGAATCGATTTTTTAAAAATATGCATTATAACATCAGTTTACCGGTATCATGGCGCATGCAACTGTGCCGAAATATCGGAAAACTTTGAAATCATGGTAAATCCCGTCAGCGGACTTAAAAAGGTCACTAAAGCTGAATCACAATATGAAATGAACTATAATGCCGTCTCTTTTCACTCTCAGTCAATGAAACGACATGGCAATAGTTCAATTCCTTTAATGCCCGCTGTGCTTAGAATTATTTTTGTACCTATCTGAATTTGTTATTTTATAATAAAGTAAATTTTGAATCGGTATTGTATAAAGCGACCGTAAGTAAATTCCAGTTAATAATTAAGTACTTAAATAAGAAGTTATCTCAAAATTAACAAGTACCTACATTATTAATACCTACAAATAAATAAATAAAAAAAACATAAATCATAATCATAAATCATAAATCATTTATTGTTTGTGAACCTAGGTTACAGTGGTGATTAAATAGTATTTAGATCTCTAGATTCTGGCGGTTGGCCATACAAACATTTTACAGAGGTCACAAAATTTCACAATTGATGGCAAGTAAGTCAGTTATTATTATTAATACAAAATGTCAAAGATAAAGAGAATAAAGTAAAAAACAAACATTAGATACCTACTTAATTTAAATTAAAATACAAATAATCTACCTACCTACCCAGTTACAAAAACTTATGACTATAAACGGTGATTCATATGATGGGGTGATGTACAAACACTCCATCACTGTGTTGACGCAATAAAAATACTTACCTTATGTGCACCTACCTACTATAGTTACTAATATAGCCCTAAGTCTCAAAACTAACATAATTATGGATCTGTGTTGTCTGAAAAATAAACGAATTATTATTATTATTATTATTATTATTTGATAGAAAAAACTCCTGTAAGTAAACATAGCAAGAAAACTGTCCTAAAGTAAACAAACTTTGTCTTCTAAAACTTGCCAAGATAGTTAGTAAACAAAATCTTGCCGATAGGTAAAACTGAAAATTGTGAACGAATTGTTTTTGAAATTTTAATAGTTCACTTGCTTGCTAAGCAATGTTTGTTAGACTAGAAATACAAGGGTACGAGTAGGTACCTACTTGACAACAGAATAGGAGCATTTGGGTTGGAAAGGCCACAATCTTGTCTGTTGTCAGAGCACACGAGACAAGCAATATCTGGCTTTGTAAATACATCTAACAATGAACTAGAGAAACTAAAACGAAGCGAAATGTAATATGTGATCTCTTACCCCTTGAGAATAGAAAATATACACGAATCAAGGTTTTATACCTAAAACCCAAATTCCATTTTGGCATCAAATTAAATTTTACCTTCTAGGCTTTTTTCTTACTTAATTACTCAATAGTGTTCATAAATGTTAGTACCTACCTGTCCACATTATGTTATTACTATTGTGTACAGGTAGCATATTTTATGAATAGCCCCCAGTCATATTACAAACGCTTCGTAGCGATTCTTTTTCTCTCATCGCTAATCCTTAGTTTTTTCTCATTTTTTTATCGCGTTAGAGAGGGCGGAGTAGTTTTCTATCTTTTAATATTAAAAAAAAACCGGATTAGGGGCCGACAGATTTGCATTTTCGGCATACTTTGATAATCTTATATCCATGACTTTTGAAATGAGATAATTTTCATCATCCAACATCATCAAGGGATGTAATATAGTCTTTATGTTATCTATTATGTGTAAGCTTTTATTAGCTGTTACAAAATCTACTCTGAAATTATTTACGATCTAATAACATTAACCAAAACGATGCTTTTAAGTTTTACGTGAGGTTAAATTAAAAATATGTAATGGGCCGACATTATGTCGTAAATTATTTGCGCTGACGGGTTATATTTTAAGCCAATCTATTGACATGTTAAAAATGCTAGACATTATTTTTTTACATTTTAATAGACATTTATGTAACTAGGTGTACGAAACAAAATAAGAGCTTTTGGATTTAGCAATATTGTAGCTAGTCAGTGAACAACATAATCTGAGCCACTGCCTCATCAATTGTACCTATCTATCCTCAAATCTTCAATCTTCACGCAAATAAATTATTTATATTTATATTTCTATTTCTCTGTATTAAATGAGCGTTGTTCGCATGAACTTAACTTCCTATGAATACAAAAACTATTGATAACATTTTGATCACCTTTCTTTAAGAACTAAAAAAATAAAAACAATGTAATAAAAAAGAATCCGGTCTAAAAATGCTCCTCAAGTAGTTTCCACAAGTATAATACCTCCATTGTCAAGATTATTTTAGATAAGCAGTTAACCCATCTACTAACTATCAGTTCCCTACTAAATAAATTAGCACAGCAAAAAATGGAACATTATGTGAATGAGGTCATGTTTATTATTCAGAAGGCGCAAAATTTGACAGATGTTTTAAAATCTGAGGTGAAGTCAATGACAAAGGGTCCCTTCCAGAGTTGACAGGTCTTCAAACAGGTTGGTAAACAGCATTAGACACGCCCTGGGTTTGCCTGCGACATATTTGGCGAAGGTGCCGGATGACTGATATAAATAGATATCAGGCCAATGTCTAACACATAAATGGATGCAAACGGCTTTTGAGCTACAAATAGAAGAGTAGTGGCTTCAAAAAGGTTAATATAAATACGTTTTGTAAAATGTTTCACGAGTTTTCACAAAAGCTTTACCTACGGTTTTCAAAAAGTTTAGATGATTTGCATTCTCACAAAAATTGTACCACAACTGTTGCTTAGTTGGTAGAGCGATGGCCGCGGTAAGGTCGAAGGTGTCTCATCTGGATGAAGCTTTTGAGATAAATTTAAATTGAACGCGTAGATACAACTTATACCTACACCACATAATCCAAATTTAGCTCCTACACTTTTATATCAATCAAGTCACTCATAAAAGTTAGTGAAACTTATGCGACATGTTTTGCCCAAACCACAAAATAAACATGTAGTTACGAAACATTTGATTGCCTTCTAAGAAGTGGTCACGTAAAAAGCTGATAAGGCTAGCTTGAAGAAATGCGATCCGGAAACAGACCAGTCTGTCAACGGCGTAAAAACAACATTGCCATAAGAAATCTGATAAGATTATATTCATAACCATGACTTGTTACTAAAACCCAAAGACCCTGTTATAGAAACATTTTTACGTCTTCTATTTTGAAAAGATTGAATACAGTAGAGAAGCACCGTGAACAACAGACTATTTATTTACAGGATACAATACAATGGTTAAAAGCAAAGCAAAAAATGTGGTATACCTAAGTTAATTAATATTTTTTTTTACTTAAGTAATTAATTTTACTATTACTTAAATGTTTAATATGAAAGCATGAAGCCTTCGATCATAGTCAGGTATTATGATCAAAGCATGAAGCAGAAAAAATATTAATTAAGTAGGTTGGAGTGAGATTTGTAACAGATAACACGATGGAAGAAAATAGCAAGCTAAACTTTTTTGCCAATCAATATAATTTTTAATTTAAGCCAGTATCAAATAGAGCAAGAAATACAAGCGAGCGAACATAAAAGCTCATATCGATAAATCATAAAGAGCAAGTTTTCGATACAAAAGGGCGCATGCGCGGACCACAAACCGGTCACGTGGCAGCGCGCGCGCCGGCCACGCGCGCCACAATAGCTATACTTGATTTACCATTGATCAGATTTCTGGATCGTGCTTACGGGAATAACGGTTCACATGATAATAATAGGTATCACTTTTACTTCAATTTTAGTCAGTACGTAAAAAAAATTCAACGATCAGTATCATGGTGAAGACGTAGACGTAACATATTCTTCAACAAGTGAAGAAACTATGAAAAACTAAGCATCTCTTAGTTGAGGAAGATAATGGTGACGATTATGTTGTTTCTGAACTGATTTCACGAACATATTAATTTATTAAATTGATTTAAAATGTAATAATAAAAATGTTGATTAGGTTTAAGCAGGTAGGTACTTACGTCAATTTTACAAGTCTAAATTTTTAACCACCAGATAGCTTACTTCTAAAATTATTAAAGCTATTGTTGTATAAAAAAAAGTCAAACAGCCATATTTATTTTTAGGTACCCGACTACGGCGAAGCAAAAAGGAGGGTTTTGATTTTGACCAGTATGTATGTGTGATTCTATTAAAAGATGTCGTCTGTGAATCGAATTTTGAACAATTTTCTTCTGATTTGAACATAACGAGGAAAAAATTGTTCCTTCTTTAATAATTCAGTAAGCAAACGAATCGCCACCAATGTAAATCAGCCATTTCCCCTCCAGCCAGATTAACGGTTGATTATGCACGCTCCACATTCAGGAAGCTGGACGGCGCACGACTTGGCAACGACCCTCATTGTTTACAGAGCAGTTAGCTTTTAAAGGCTGGGTCTCCTAGCAATCGGAGACCGATGAAATATTACGTTTTCACGAATCCTGTTGCAATTTTGGCTAAGTATGATAGTGCTTCGACTTAATTCCGAAAGCAGAGGATCGAATCCCTGTTGTGCATCAATATGCGGCAGTAGGTTGTTACCTGTCACGTATGGAATGTTATCTTCGCCAAAATGTGGACATACACTAATGTGTATTTTTTTTTTGTTGCAATTATTTGAAGGAAGAGTTACCTCGCGTTGCGCAGGAGCCTGACCAAAGGTACGATGGGGCTGGTTTTGAGCTATTCCAAATCGATAACCTTGCGAGGTCTGCGCGAATCGCATTTGTTGGACAAAATTTGGACGGAAATCATTTTGATTTTGCGGGATACCAAAACAAAGTTATTTGTGTGCATACAAAAATGTCTGAATTCTCCAAACCGTCTCTCATTTTGTGTATGAGAATCCATTTCCGATTATTATGACGGTCGCCGTAGTTAAGAAACAAATTCTTAATAACTGCTGGACGATTTGCCGTTGAGTAAGACGGTTTTGATAAGTTTCTTGTGCATTTCTTGGGACATGTTTTTGGATATCAAGATTTTGTATATTTCTGGGAAAAATTTATTTACAAAATCATGTAGGTAGGTACACAATTTCATATAGATGCTTGTTTAAATAGGGTGGCTACTAGTTTGTAAGCAGTTAACTTTTGCAAACCTTTTGCAGAAGTTGTTTGGCTTGTACCAAATATGTAATTGAGCATACCTATGACTACCCCCTTAAACATTTCTGAGAGAAATGTTTACAGTGCTTTAGGGATGCAGTCGTGATTATATATTTTATTTACTAGCTTCAGTGAACTTTCTCCTTTCAAACAAAAAGCTTACATAATTAAGATAATGCACCGTTTATGGTACGAGTTTCTCACCTCGATGATGCGATTATGGAAAGCAAATGTCAAATATTATAAGGGGAAGGTCGATAATTGCTTGTTACTGAATTGTCAAGGAATGAGTTTATGTGGAGTTTCTCGCGTCTTTCGAGGCAAAAAACTCGCAACATGTAAATGGCGCTCAAAGTTAAAAACTATTTCCCTATGATAGTTTGACAGTCCAAGCTAAATATGAATTCATTAGATTAAACATCTCTGTTAATACGATGCTTAACAAGCAAAATCTTATAATAAATTTAGAAAAATCAAGAAATTTTTAAGAATATTATTCAGGTGGAAAATAAAACTTTAAAGCTATAGAGATAAAGTTTCGTATCATAAATTCAGAAGTCAGCAGATTCAGACAGCGCCCATTAAACTAAGCAAATTTATACCACTTGTTCCAAATGTCACCAAAAATGTTAAGATCATGCTGATACGTAAAACGTGTTTTACGATTAGTATCTTTTACTAGTGAGTTGCCAATGGCTTTGTTTGAGATTTTTGTTAAAACTATATGTTTTTTATCCTACCCCTTGTGACTCTTTCAGGAATAAAACATAGCGTCGACGGGATTGAAACCTGTCACGCACGGATTTAAATTCTACCGGTTACCTACTTTGTAATACAAATTTAAATCAACAATTACTTAAATAACTAGTAGTTCGCCCCGAACTGAGATCTCGCGCACCGTAGATGGCTTACATTTGGACTTTCTTCTGACTACCCCTATAATTTCAAGTGCTACTACTGCCGAGTATGCCTATTGTGCTAGCTCTTCATGGTAAAAAATACTAGCATGCATGCAATACAATAATGTCGTGTCTAATTTTTCATTTACTTATTTCATATTTATGAATTCTCGTCGTATTTCTAAAGTATACGTCCTAGAATGAAAATAATAACTATTTTGGAATGTACAAATTAAGACCTTTCATTTGACACCCCACTCAATATATTTGTTTATTTAACTTTTTTTACCCCAATTATTTTCATTCTTTATCAAAAAAATTTTTATCATGAAAATAAATCAAGTAGCATCTAAAATCATTGCAAACCAAACCGCAACGATGCCACTCTCTTTTTAAGACCGACCAGTCAATGAGCTACGAAGACATCGAAAGTCTATGAAACGGGAGCTCTTGCAGCTCTGGTTTCGTAGTTTTTGTTCTTTGGTCGTATTTCAAAAACTATACATCCTAGATTAAAAATAAAAACCATTTTGGAATGTACAAAATAAGCCCTTTCGTATGACTCCCCACTCAATATATTTGGGTAACTTTGAAAAAAATTTACCCCCTTGGGAACCCCATATCATTACAACCCCTTCATCGATTACGCTCATACGCTCCACAGCAAATTTCCATAGCACTACCTATTGACCTATCAAGTTTCATACAGATTGGATTAGCGGTTCGATAGTTATGCGAGAACATAAAAATGAAACATACAAACATACAAACATACAAACATACAAACATACAAACATACAAACATACAAACATACAAAGCAAAATCGCCTAACTTGCCACTAAGATCTTCGCTCGCTTCGCTCGCTCGATCGATAATTTATTATGAAACAAATTCAGTCATTACTTTGACCGAACTAAAATTTTGCGACTGTTTGATTGTATAGAAAGTATAACAGAGTCAAACATAGTGTTTAACACACTAGGGAGAGATAAACTGATTCGAAGAAGTATTTGCATAATAACGTTGTTCTCTAATCACGGACATATCTAGAGAATTTAGTGTTCTAGCTGTTAGGATAAACGGTCTTGGAACGGGTTTGCACTCGGCTCTATTGGATAAGGTGTTGTTCCACTAAGACAAAAATAAGTATATGGCACATTTTTTGAAAACTACCTACTTATTTGAATTCATCTTTAAAGTTTTTTCTCAATATCGTATTTGGCCTTGAGGTCCAATAATATTTAAATTATCAATTCAGATTGTCAAAGTACGACACTTTTAGTTTTGAGGCTTTTGTCTAAGATTTGCTTTTTAGTGTTTTCCTTTTTTAGATCTTATGCATACGGAAAAATATAAAAAAATATAAAAAAGAAGACTTTGAGAAATAATTAAGACAGTTTAGCATCATTCTCTAAATGTGTCGAACTATTTTGTGTTACATAATTAAAGTGCAAAACTTTAATCTCAGATAAAAGAACGAAAATTGAAAAAACAGGCCAGAGTTATTAAACCAGCAGTTTTACAAATAAATAAAACCAATTAAATATAGAGTAAGAAAAAGTTTCAATGACAAAAGTTTAACAAAAAAAAATAAAAACAACAGCTGCTCTAGTCTTGAAACTTTTACTCCAGATGATATCTACATATGGCTGTGCGTGCGCTGTAAGCGTGGGTTTTATACATTTTAAATTACTCTATTCAATGCGACAAAGAGTTCATAATGTTTTCTTCGTAATTGGTCTAAAAATTCACTTCAGAGCCCTCGCAGACTGCATACTTTTCTATCGGCCAATTGTTTAGTCGGGTTGGTCTTCTAGTGCAAACATGGCCGATACAGAATCGTTGTAGTGGGCGCACTTGTATACATCTTTATACTGATTCAAATTCAAACTCTTTATTAACGAACTTAGCTATAACATCAGAACAATTCCAGGTCATCATAGCTACTAAATAAAAAGTAGGTATACTTAGAAGCCGGACCAAACTATCGTCGGTATGGGAAAAATAAAGACGTTCTTTTGTGACTTCGAGGCTAATGGCGGTATTGACCTGACCACTCCGCCTTGGATCCCGCTGCGATCTCTTCTAGTGCATTTATTGAGATTTATCACAATCTAACGGAAAACTCTGCGGGTATTCTCTTAAAGATCTGTAACGTTATTGGTATGCTCAACAAGTCAACATAATTAGACTGGTACCAATTGACATTTTAAGTACATCTGCAGTGCGATTTCAGAATGTAGGTACATAATTCGAATTCGGATAGTGACGTTTCTTCGCTCAAAAAACGTCAACTTTCCGAAGAAAATCATCGAATCGGATGCATTTTTGGAAGTCTGAATCGCACTAATGAACCATATAAATATAAGACCATAATGAATCATAATTATGACCATAGAATACACACTTTTCCAGAGTTTATAGTCTCAGAAACTCATCTACAAGGTGATCCAAACTTCGGGATACATAGTACATGGGGTATTTTCAGATACCCTAAGACCTAAGGGGTTGTGAGTAATTTAATTGTTTTCTTTGGACGTCACTGCTTGGAACTTTATGTTTGTAAATATTTGTGACCAGTTATTTTTTTATTTTTTTATTTAAGATAGGTTAGCTCTTGACTTCGCTCCTTGCCTGGGCATGGAAGAAGTCGACTATGGAGCGAGCTTCCCTAAAGTTTCCAAAAAGTTATACGAAAAGGTTAAAATTTAAATCTGCAAATTATGGGCATAATATCAAATATATATTTGGACGTGGCTCTGACGCCTCTGCTCCTTATTCAAATACAAATTATATTGAATGCCTAGTAAGATCTGAGAAAATATCTACCGTGAAAAAGTTGTGATCATTTCATTTTCATTTAATTTAAATTAAGAATTGAAAAAAAAAATGTGACCATGTCTGTCTACGCTCCTGACCAAGACAGAGTACCTTAACCCTAGCGAAAGTAGATTGAATGGATCATTTATTGTTGTGTGAAGCCGAAACGCAATGTAAAGTTCTATTGATAGAAAGTATTTTGAACCGTTCTATTGTTCTACCTACATGCTTAAGTTCATACACTTATGTGTATGTGTTGTCTAAATAAATGCGAATAGTTTGCTAAGTTTGATCATTTGAAGATTTGTTTTGCTCTTTCGTTGCATGCTCCTTGTTATGATTTCATTTTATCCCTTTGTATTTGTACAAGTTAAATATACGTGTCTCGTTATCCTTGGTTATTGTTTGTTTGTATTTAATCTTGATATAGTCAACTTTCCAATTCATTGTAGAATAATAACTGTCTGTACCTACTGCTTAGATAATTGCATTTAATTGTTTAGATCCGAGCATAGTTTCAAAACATTCGTTAGTTTCTATGTTTTGACTTGAACCGTGAATGTTATCAAACATTTCTTTCGATGTTTGGGTAACAACTAAAATGTTATTCTTACCTGCTCCTTTGCCAAGTGGTACCATGTCTTCAATATAATCGGCAGCCGCGTATACTGATAATGCTTCGTTGTTTTGACACTGATGAAAATATCGTCTAATGTTATTTTTTTATTCTGGCCACTGTCAGAGACACTTGTTTTGGTAATGGGTTCGATAGATAAGTCAGACACTTGCACTCCCACGGGGGTTTCTTGGAAGTTGAACGCTACTCCTCCTTGATAAACTAATAGACTGCAATAGCCCAGCGCCACCAGGGCGGCAGCGGCTTTTAGTAGTCTACGGCCTCCCATGCCAAGGCCGTTTGGCGCCAAAGCACCGGGAACCTTGCTGTGATTGAGCCTTTTCACTCATCTGTTGAACTTTCGATCGAAACACTTGATAAACAGTATACCGATGATGATCAGAGACGGACAGTACCGTAGTCTCCGAGAACGAACGGTTACAAACTAAATAAAAATGTAGCGCAGGCGGCAATCATACGCCCGCGCCTCCGCGCCTTCGCCCCACCACGTGGTGCGGGCAAGAGGGCCGATATCTCTGACTCGTTCTTGCTTCAGTCTACCTGCGCTCGCGCCTGGCTGAGTGCATCGTCGCCGGCAGCGACGCCCTGTCAAAGGTTCAAATAATCGTTGCATACAGCATCGGCAACTATCTTGAATATAGCCGTCCAATTTTATGCAATGATGTCGACACGCTTTTTTGTTTGTATTTTGGTTTGTTCCATCTTACTAATTCTAAGCTATGATGTGTTTATTTATCCGGTCTTTTATTTTACATCAGTTTTGCGACCGGAGAATCAGTTTGGTGATAACTAGGTATCTATTGAGAAAATGCTAAAATTTCTGGGAGGTTACTCACAAAGCTAAAAACGATGTAAGTCGTGTCAATTTTCGTAGTTAGATTATTTTGGTGGAAACTGAATTCGGAACATTTGACCAACGTAAGCTGAACTACGATAATTGGCACGATATCATTTTCGGTTTTGGGAGTAGGCCCTGAACTTATTGTTAACGCAAGTTTTCATTGCAACTAAAAGCAGTAAATTTTTTTTCGTACAACACAAGCAATCACAAAGAAAGTGCGAGACAATCGAGCATTAGTTCCGATTAGTCTTTCACTTCAACTTTCGAATCGCTATCACGGTCGGCAATTTAGTAGCTCATTATCAAATTTAAGATGAATTTAATGCAACAATGACTGGGCTCCTAATTTCATTACCACCCACAGTTCACACAATCAGACCTGCAACTACGCCTATACCACTTGCACCAAATCAAAAACTTCGATGATCTCTATCGTAATCAAAATAAGGCTCAGATTCCAACAAAATAATGAGTGTCTGCTTGATTATCGAGTATCGGTCAGACAGAAGAAACCAGAAACATTGTTACCTACTTGCACAATTCAGTTTCATACAAAGCTTGTTTCAATTTCGTTGTTAGAGTGGAATGGTAGATGCGTTTCTATGTTCCAAGGCAGTAACAATAGAACATTGTGTCCGATGGAAATAAATTAGGACGATGACACGGTGAAATCCATGGTGAAGTTATAGCGGGAAGTTGCAAGGTGCTTTACCTAATTAGAATTGATTTACAATAGGGATTTAAAAAAGGTTTTAGCTAAATTTTCCTTTTATTATGTCAGCAAATCATTGATGTCAGCCATGTTTGCCTAGAAGAAAATTCCCGCGACTTTTACGGTTTGGTAGATCAGAATATGGGTAACGGTAGGGTACTGGCTTCAAATATTTATTTATTTACATTCAAATGTTAAATGGGAATGATAATTATAGGATTAGAATTTAGAACACCTTAACAATTGATTTATTTAAAGTAGGTCCGTTATGAATTAAATAAATATTTTACCGATGGCTTTTACCTCCTAAAACTAGGTCCCAGAGGCTAGTTAAGAATTGTTTGATTCATCCTATCTGGATCTTACTGAGGAACAACTCAATAAACTTGAGCGCTTACAGAACGTATGCATTCGATTTATTTTCGGACTTCGAAAATACGATCATGTATCAGAATATCGAACTAAACTCAAGTGGTTACCTATCCGTCTTCGTCGTAATTCCCATATTCTCTCTCTTCTTTTCAATATCCTTCGTAATCCCACGACCCCCCGTTATCTGAAGGAGCGTTTTAAATATCTCCATGAGGAAAATCCTCGTGATCTTCGCTCCTCCGAAAATCTCCTTCTCAAAACTCCTGTACATAAAACATGTTTCTATGCTGACTCCTTTTCTGTCCAAGCTGTACAACTCTGGAATGACCTGCCGCTACTTATTAAAAAATCCTCTTCCCCTTCTGTATTTAAAACTAGAGTAAAAACGCATTTTCTGTCTATTTGAGTACCTACCTATCACCTAGAATCGTTATTGTACTACATATACTTATACTTACCTTTATTTTATTTATTATATTAATTTATATTATTAAATGTATTTATTTATTTTATTTAAGGTTTATGCAAGTTTATTTTATCATACTTTTGTATTTTTATTTAGTTTATTATTTATTTACTATACTTATGTTATTATTGTGAGTTGTTAATCTTGTTATAAGTACTTATTAGTATTGTTTTTTTATTATTTCCGTATGTTTTTTATGCACCCGAACCCGACCAATCCTCATTATTTAAGACTCCTCTCCATCCAAAGGTTGCCTGGAAGAGATCGCTTCTTAGCGATAAGGCCGCCCATTGTACATTGTTTCTTAGTTTTATTATTGGTTGTATTTTGTAGTTTTAAGGTGTGCAATAAAGTATTTTCATTCATTCATTCATTCATGTTTGAAACTTAGGTAAGTATTTCTTTGTATCTCATTATAAGTGAACCACTGTGTTTGTATGAGAATAAAGTTCGTTATACCTAAACCTTTTAGACTGTGTAATTTTAATTACAGTGCTTCAAGTTACCTACCTACTCGTAAAAGTAAATGTACTAATGTGATTTCCAAGTGAAATAAAATTTGAACTCACATTAATTACCACAGATACAGTTCAAGTGCTCTAATGTGAAATAGGTTGGGAAAAACATTTTTTTTACAAAATAAATAGGCATCAGGCAGTTATTAATATTTGCAACATTACGAATGAAATTCAATGTGATGATGATCTTATTCGTAAACATAGTGCAACCAGCGGGGTTAAAAAGGTCGCTATAGCAGAATCGCCATAACAATTAAACTATATACCGTCTCTTTTCATTAACTAAGAGTGAAAAGAGACGGCTAATAGTTAAATTCCTATTGCGAATCTGCTCTTACGGCCGTTTTAAGCCCGCAGCCCATCTTTTTAGAAAAATGTGAAACAAAACATGATCAAGACTGTATCCCCAAGCGCGGTAGACATTCTTTCAGATCTTCAGTCATTTAGAACGTACAAAACTAAATCATGTATCAAAATCCTACATAAACGAAAGGAAAGGTCCTTTTACGAACCTGTCAATTAAACAAAGCTTTTAAAAAAAGTTATGTTTTACGCCTTAGGTACTCTCATATAAATGAAAAGAGATAGCAACATAGAATACAGCCGTTTGAGTTACAACAAATCATAAATAAGACCCAATATAGGTACATATTTCTCAAGCTTCCAAACGCGTCTATCACGAGATCTAAAGAGTTTGACTACGAGTATCGGAGTTTAATGGAGTATTAGAGTAGTAGCGAGAAAGCTAAGCGTATCCCATTGTAATTACGGAAGCGTGGCCTAATGGGGATCGCACACGCTAACGTTGGCCACCGTGGGAACACAGTCCGTTCATATTTGGCACACCGCTTCGGAGATTTGAATACTTACGAGTATTTTGTTCTAGTTTTGCATGTGGATATGAGGAGATCGAGGTGTTAATTGTGAGAATGAACTTATTACCTAGATGTTACGGAAACTTTTTTTATACCTACTAATCTTAATTTTGTATGGAAAAACTTTTCTTTAATCGTTAAGTTCTTAAAAGTCGTTCCATACATTGTTGACTATCAATACTCCAACAATAATAATAGTAATAATCCAATATTTTTTCCATATTTAATCTTTCCGCCGCGAACTAAATTATATATTTACTACACTCGTTCACACTGTTACCTAGGTACCTACTATTATGTCACTGTGAAAGTCTCAAGATAATGTAACATTTTATATGACCGTACCTACTTCATTATTATGTGAACATGAAGGCCAAAAGTAAGACCATTAATGTTACATACAGATGTTCATTAGTGCGTTATTATTATTTTTGTACAAGTTTTAAATTGAAAAATACGACAACATTGACTTAGCGACGACAATGTTTCGATTCAACAGAATAATCTGCATCTGGGTAAATGGAAGGACTCGTGGTCTCATCTCACACTGTTAAAATGCTTAGTGCAACCACACAGAAAAGTATTATCTCCAAACTACAGTAAATTTCACATAGTCTTTATAAACGACATAGTACAGCCACACAGAAAAGTAGTATCTGGTCTGTAGCTTACCCCATCGGAAAGCATCGTTTAAAGTATTAAGCCAGCTCTCGCACCAACACGCAGATTGGCGTCGTCCGGCGCAGGCGGCGCACCCGACCTATTATCCAATCTGACATTGTCCAATGTCATTGATCTTGTAATTTGTAACCGTTACTTTACTGCGTATATAACTTTTTAGTATTAACTTTTTTATCAACGGGATTTCTTATTTACCTACTCGTAAGAAATCATGTATGTAACGGATGAAATCATTTTATTCTACTCGTGACTGTAATGTCATACCAACAACGAAGTCATTTATGATTTCATATAAATTAAGAATGTTAAATATTTTTTAAATAAATCCCAAAAATTGCATTGCTCTGACCAATTAAGCTACTGGGCAATCAACGAGGAGACATTTTGTGGGAACACTGTACTTCATAGTTTACGCAGAACGCGGCATCTCTATAGACACTGGGCACTGAAAACAGTCATACACTTATCGCTTTTGGTGCACAACGTAATATAAATACTAAACATGTTAGTGCCGGTAAATTAACGTTTTTATTATTGTATGAATTCGATTTTGTAGCCATTTAAAACGTGCCGACGTTCATTTAGTGGCCCAAAAAGTGATTGCATAAGATTTCTCATTTAAATATCTTCAAATCGATACAACTTTTTGTTCTTACTGGACTCCAAGTCGTAATCTTTTAAGATTCTGAACCAGTCCCTGTCACACTTTAAAGGGATTTGAACGATAACTTTGACAGCAGTGCGACAGTTGTCACGACCTGATTCCATTGGGATTAAATTGAGTGTGTCTAATCTGGTTATATCGATATGTCATTCCCGATTTTAATTATATTCCGTGTTAATACCCCAGATAGGTCAGTCGAACGAAAATCAATAAGATTATCTCCAAGTTGGTTTGTAAATGGAGTTATTTTACCGATGGAAACTAGCGCAAGTACCTACATTTTAATATTACAGAAATCACCTAATGTATAATTTATTTATTTTCATTATGAAAAGAGACTGAGTGAATTTGTATTTTTTATACGGAGAGATTTCTGGAACTATCCACTAGGTACATTTATTGTTTGGCTACCGTAAAATACGCCAACATTGCCCACTTTTTTCGAATAATTTCAATTTTTGTAAAAAATTTCTATGGGAACGTAAGTATTTTCTTTTATCATCTGCTATTATAAGATTATGTGCATGTATTACTTTATCAGATTTTATGATGCGTCAATATTTAATTAAGTATTTTATACATTTTGATGGCGGGCAAAGTTATCTGGACTTTTAGCCAACATTGCCCACGTTAATTTTTGACGCAAATATAGCCTCTAGAGAGATGAAATAAAAAGCCAATACAAGAATTTAGGCAATAATGGCGTTTACTTTAGGAATTAAAACGATACTATAGAAGGTTTCCTAGCAAAGTGGCTGGGCAAAGTTACCCTGACATTTTTTGTCTTTTTCATACAAACCGCATTTCACAAATTAAAAGTGCTAGGGTTGGCACTTCTTAGTTAACTGATCTTGTGATCGTAGTTGTTGTAGGTATAAAAAAACTGGTTATTTTTCATTCAGGTATTTATTTAATAAACATATTTATATAGGTACCCAAATGAAAATGAAATACTAATTGAGATCAAATGATGTTAGGAGCTAAATTAAAATAATTACTAAACAATTAGACATTTTCAGCTAACTGTCACTATTATTATTGCATTGTCACCGAAGATTCATAATTTTACCTAAATTCAGCTCAATTTGACACCGGGAAGTAGGTCAAATTAAGCTTGCAAGAATTGACCCGGACAAACATACTTACAAACATACAAACATTGCAAGTTAATTAAAAGCTTTGAAAAAAACAAGTTTCTGAAGTGCCAACCCTAAGCTTATTTTGATGGCGGGCAATGTTGTCAATAGTAGATCGCTACATTGCTGGATAACTTTGCCCACCGCTATAACTCTTGTTTGAAAAGACATTCAGCAACGATAATAACATATTAATACTCCTAAAATGTTCTTACATATCATAATATTAATAAAACTAACCTGTGTTTTCGCCATCACTCACAATTCACTTATGAATTTGCACCAAAATTTGCCCGCGAAAATACGCACCGTACTCGAAGAGTTCCAACAAGTTACTGAGTGAAGCTAGCGACACACCAGATAGACAGTGTTGCTAGACACATAACCTATTTGCTATCAAAGTCAAAAAATGTTAACATATTATTCAAATATTTTTGCAATTTAAAGATTTGCTTAAAAATTGATCTTCGGGCAAAATTACCCTTGGTGGCAATGTTGGCGTATTTTACGGTATTTGAAAAGTACATTTTTGCTAATGGACATAAGCTATGTATAAAATCAAAGTCGGGACGGGCAGTTAGGAATCAAACACGTAGGTACTTATTTGTAAATGTAAATAATAATTAAGATAAATGTCTGAATATTTGGATGCTTGACGAGTGGTAACAATAATGTAAGTAGGTAGGTACTCATATTTAAGCAAACAAGTAAATAAATGAAAATATTAGGAGCAATAAGTTGGCATGGTATGGGCATGTCATGAGAATTGATGAATGTCATGTTACGAGAAGAGTGCTTGATATGAAAGTGGATGGATAATTGGATATACCTACGAGTAGAGGAAGACCAAAGAAAAGATGGATGGATTGTGTGAAAGTTGACATGAGTAAGAAAAGGGTGAATGCTGAGATGACGCCTGATAGAGGGAAATGGAAGAAGAATACATGTTATGCCGACCTCATGTAAGTGGGAAAAGGGCAGGAAGATGATGATTCAATAAACAAGTTAATTTAATTATTTTACTGCGTTACCAATAGGCAGTCTTATAAGCAACTTTTCAGGTTCACAGTTTTACTTTACTCTTTTAGGGTGCGTTTCCACTGAGGCGGAGCTGAGCGGAGCGGGGCAAAGCGGCGCATGAATTAACCAATCAAATTTCAAACGACGAAATCGAAACGCGGCAAAATGCACCCTGATTGGTCAATTTACGCGTCCGCTAAGCTCCGCTCCGCACAGCTCCGCGTCAATGGAAACGCAGCCTAAAAGTAAGCATTCTGGAAGATGGCATTCTTTGGAATTTTTTATGATTTCTATAAACTGAATAAAATTATCACATTCCAAGCATAAATCAAACAAAAGTAATAAAGCCGCAATCGTAGGTAGACGTGCTATAGAAGAATACAAATCCCTCGAGTTTCATCATGAAGTTTCGAACTTACCTAATCCATTGAGCATTCGTTTTATAGTTTATCGAAAGCCAATCAAACGAGGTTTATCACCCCATTCAGAGCAAACTAAACTCGTGTGAAA
Organism: Camptogramma bilineatum; assembly: GCA_958496255.1. Taxonomy (NCBI): domain Eukaryota; kingdom Metazoa; phylum Arthropoda; class Insecta; order Lepidoptera; family Geometridae; genus Camptogramma; species Camptogramma bilineatum. The sequence goes on from OY292456.1 coordinate 13,442,250, forward strand.
CACATAAAAGGCACGTGTTCAAACTTTGAGAAGTCGGTAAAATATTAAATCCAATGAGTTTAAAACAATACTGTGTGGGCAACTTATACTTAGGTCTTTTGAAAGAGCTACTTTAGTATGAACAAGACTAAAATAACCACAAGAACCTTCTGCACCCCTGGTGCCTCTGTCCCTGACTCAGATTTTTTCCTTGGACCTTAGATTAAATTCAAAATCTATATCATATAACTTTTCTAATCATCAGTCATGTCGTTCCCATAACACAAGCTCTGCTTACTTTGGAGCTAGATGATGCTGTGTGAAATGCCAAGCATTATTTATTTATTTATTAATGTAGTCACAGAATAAACAATAGTACAAGTTCTAGGTTTCGATGTTTGCAAAATATAAGCTATAAGTATAGCTATAGCTTAAAAGTGTTTTCAGCCCACATCGATCCACCCACGTGGGTTGTCCCGCCACTTTCTCCGGTCCTGAGCCAATCGCATCCACTGCTTGCCACAAACTGCTAAGACTTCTGTTTCCCCCGAAAACTGCAACCTGGGTCTCTTCAAGTCAAGAGTGAATAGGTGTCTTCTAGAATTTTGTGATCAATCGTTGGCCACATCGTCACAATAAGTGAGATTGTAGCCGGACAATTGGGTCTATCTGCAATAAAAAAAAACTCGTCACCTTATCATCTGGTTGGAGATCATACAACCGTGCTGCGGCCTTTACAGGACCACCACTCGGTTGCTGTCGGTCGTAGTCCATTTCCGTCTTCCTACCTGCCAAAAAGCCGCTATACATAATAATTATAATTGAAACTTTCGCGATCAGAACACATTATAAATACATTATGTATAAGTACGGGTATTTATCACGTAAATTACCTTTTTAATACAGTTGCTCAAAAAGTGGCGTATTGCAGGGACGTATAGCGTTCGGGAAGTGGGCTATTACCAGTGAACGCATATAAACATGGAAGCATTCTTTGCACTAGAAAATGACCCAACGAAAAGTGTGACACGGTAGGCGGGGCTTGAAAAGTGTGACACGGACGAGTTTAGTTGCGAAGTTGACATTGGCGGCGACGGTCAACTAAATTTCTAGTTTTTTTCATAAAAATGCCTTGTTGTGCTGTAAATTGGTGCGTAAGTAGATCCGATTTACATAACAAGAATAATGGTGTTAGTTTTCACATGTAAGTACATCGCTATTTATCATTTTTCCATAAAAATAATCCTGGTTTTTGTCTATAGGGATGGTGTTATGCCACCCAAACCAAGTACCTAATTTCTACCTAACTGATATTTTTTTATTATTTCATATTAGTAGGTACCTATACTATAGATACTAATATTATAAAGCGGAAGAGTTTGTTTGTTTGTTTGAACGCGGTAATCTCAGGAACTACCAGTCCGATTTGAATACTTACATACTTACTTAGTTCGCCCCGAACTAAGATCTCGCGCACCGTAGATGGCTTATATTTGGACTTGCTTCTGACTACCCCTTTACTTTCAAGTGCTACTACTTAATAATCTGTGCTACTACTGCCGAGTATGTTTATTGCGCTAGCTCGTCATGGTAATGAATATTGGCATGCATGCAATACATAATATGGTGTCTAAAATTTTACCCGACTACGGCGAAGCAAAAAAGAAAGGGTTATGATTTTGACGGATTACGCCAAAAAACAGTTCCAAATGGTCTTGGCTGAACATAGAAAACACCCAAACCCGAAACTAATATTTACAGATCTTATAAACCTTTGTCTCGCGGCAGGGATCAAACCCGCAACCTCCTGCGTCTCAGGTGGGCCTTCACCGCTGCACCACCGAGGTCTTCAAAGTGAGTGATATTTTGTAGATAATTTTATTGAATAAAACTTGACTTTGACTTTCACTGGATATAATTATACCTACCTTAGATAATAGTTTTATAATTTGTACTATACTACTCAAAACAAAATAAGGGCCACTTGTACTTTTGCACTATAAAATTGATTTATGATGACCCGTGGTAAAATAACATATTTCAATGAATGCTATTTTGAACTTAGATACTTGAGTTAACGATAACAGTGTCGTTTAAACGATATTGTTTTACAGGGTATGATTTAAAGGTTTTTTGCCCAGTTACAGTTTCAAGTGGGTAATTTTGTTTATTTTAGTCTATGAATTGGGATCAGTTTAACGCCAGTTCACTGAATGTTACGGTTGTTTTTGGATGTTAATCGTGTAAGCCGATCATTTAACCATAAAATGCCGAGAGTTCGACGTCATATGGACAATACTACTGCTACCAGTGCTGTGACAATGATTGAGGCTGGTCAATCACAACGTTCCGTGGCTTTGCAGTTGGGATACTCTCGAAGGGCTGTTCAAAACCTTTGGAACCGGTACCAGGAGACTGGTAGTGTATCTAGACGTCGTGGCTCGGGCAGAGTTTGCGCTACCACCGCCCAGGAAGACCGTTACGTACGACTTAGTGCACGACGTCAGCGGACTGTTACAGCGCGCACCCTGCAAAATCGTCTACGCCTGACTACTAACACCCTTGTCAGTGACCAGACTATACGGAATCGGTTGCATGAAGATCAGCAATGCTCGAGAAGGTCACTTATCCGAACCAAATTGAACGGAGCTCATCGTGCAAACCGTTTAAGGTTTGCACGTCAACACCTTGAATGGGGCATGGAGGAATGGTGTAACGTGCTCTTTACGGATGAGTGTAAGGTGAATTTTTTTAGTGACGATCGACGTGTTAGAGTGTGGAGATGAAGTGGAGAACGATTTTCTGATGCTTGCATTCACGAACGTGACAGGTTTGATGGTCCGAATGTTATGACCTGGGGTGGGATTACTTTGCAAGGCATAACCGAGCTTGCTTTTCTGAACGAAGGTACTGTAACGGCCCAAAGTTACATCGAACGTGTTGTTAGACCTTATGTCATTCCGTTTTCACAAAGAGCAGGCGACGGTTTCATCTTAATGCAAGATAATGCACGACCGCACACAGCCCGAGCGACCATGTCTATCCTTGAGGAAGCCCATATTCAGGTTTTACCGGGGGCTGCCAATAGTACCGACCTCAATCCTATTGAGCACCTCTGGGACCAGCTCAAACGAAGAGTAAGAGCAGCTCAAGATGATGTGCACACCCAGTTACAGCCGATTGACCTTCTGAAAAGGTGTTGGGAAGAGATCCCAGAAGAAAACATTTGTCATCTGATAGAGAGTATGCCTTCGAGGCTCCAAGAATGTGTTTCAAAAAGGGAAGGTCATACCCGATACTAGACACATAAAAAATAAATCGGTTATTTAGGAAATTTGTGTAAATTTAATTTTAACTGTACTGAGTCGTTTTTCATTTAAACATGGTAAATCGTAATAATCTTTATAAACAATTTGTTTTGCTTTAAATCCCACTAAATTTGATTTAATTTATGTAATAATATGTTGTTTTATTTAATTTAAACACCCTTTGCCGTGTAATTTGGACAAAAAGTAAAATATGTTCAAAATCAGTGGTGGCCCTTATTTTGTTTTGAGTAGTATAGTTACCTGCTTGTAAATATCAAAATATATATTATTTAGAATCTAAATAATATATATTTTGATATTTACAAGTAATTCAATGTTCTAAATTTTAGAACATTGAATTATTTTATTTGATTAGGAATACAAAGTAAATACTTACAAAGTTTTTACTTACTAAACAAACCTACGAGTAATAAGTACCCACCTACTCCTTAAAACCTATTATAATTTCGAACCTTTGAACAACCGCTACCATAGAACTCATAGAAGTTCGTAATACTTATGAAATTGTTATCATAATTCACCATCATAATACGAATTAATTATTTGCATTGCATCTTATTACATAAAATCATCCCGGTTATCAGAGGCGTGGCAGGTAATGACAAGCGTTGGACGGCAATTTTAACCCAAACGTCGAGGGAATAAAGTCGACTTTTAACTGTGCGTCCCGAGTCTTAGTAAATTATTGACCAATCAGCAAAGAAATTTTGACGGATTTGAAGTGTCAGGTCGGTTGCAATTTTGTACCATTTTGCAAGAATATTTGCCTCGAAATAATGCTTCCATGTTTATATGCGTTCACTGGCTATTACACACTCGTGCTTTTTTTTTACCTTTCCCGCACTCGTGCGTTCTCTTTCCCAACTGTCAAAATAATGTCTATTAAAAAGAAAAACCAACCATGAAGTTTTTACTAAAAAAAAATCATAGAAGTTTTATGATTCATGCAAATACGTATATTTCTAAAAAGAAGCTAATAATTTGTTTTTTATATCAGATTTAATGATTTGATTGAATGAGTTAGGTTAGGTTTCATATCATTTCATCTCATTAAATCTCATTTTCATTTCATATCAATAAAAAAATTCTACTGAAGACTTGGCTGTATGGGCATAGTTCCCTTTGCCTACCAGAATCGGTGAAAAAAAAAAAATCTCTTATATTCTACGGTTGGCGCCATTTTCTAGATTAAATTGCTTCATTTTTTCGCAACTGTATTAAAAATAGTCGTTCAGTACACGTTCGGAACCGTCATTGCAACTTGTTCCGACTGTCAACCCTCGCCTTCGGCTGCGCCTCGGCTCGGGTAGACATTTGTCGGAACCAAGGAATTTCTATACTACGTACCTGGAATGCTGACTGAGACAGAAAACAAGGTCCGCTTGAGAGATAAAACTTGGGCGGCGTGTCTCTTTCTAAAGGGTGACCATAAACTAAACATTCCTAGTCCCTAAGGGGCCTTTTCCATCATTTTCTGATTTACGTGATGTTTCAGGGCATGATTTTTGAATTAAAATACTGATAAAATTTTGATTCTTCATTTTGATTCTTGAATCTTGAATCTTGATTCTTGAATCTGAAAACTGAAATTTTGAATCTTGAATCTTTGAAGTGACAGCTGTCAAACTTCAAACGGCCATATCTTGGAAACTACTCGTCCTAGACTCCCCGTTCCCAGTTCAAATGAAAGCTATGACCAAGATCTTCATTTGAAGTGACAGCTGTCAAACTTCAAATGGCCATATCTCGGGAACTACTCGTCCTAGACTCCCCGTTCTCAGTTCAATTGAAAGCTATGACCAAGATCTTCATTTGAAGTGACAGCTGTCAAACTTCAAACGGCCATATCTTGGAAACTACTCGTCCTAGACTCCCCGTTCAAAGTTCAAATGAAAGCTATGACCAAGATCTTCATTTGAAGTGACAGCTGTCAAACTTCAAATGGCCATATCTCGGGAACTACTCGTCCTAGACTCCCCGTTCTCAGTTCAAATGAAAGCTATGACCAAGATCTTCATTTGAAGTGACAGCTGTCAAACTTTAAATAGCCATATCTCGGGAACTACTCATCCTAGACTCCCCGTTCTCAGTTCAAATGAAAGCTATTGAAGAGATCTTCATTTAAAGTGACAGATGTCAAACTTCAATCAGCCATATCTCGAAATCTACTCATCCTAGACTCTTCTTTTTTAGCTCAAATGAAAGCTATGACCAAGATCTACATTTTCAATAACAGCTGTCAAAATGACATCTGTCATCTGAAATGTAGGCCTTGGTCATAGCTTTCATTTGAACTGAGAACGGGGAGTCTAGGACAAGTAGTTCCCGAGATATGGCCATTTGAAGTTTGACAGCTATCACTTCAAATGAAGATCTTGGTCATAGCTTTCATTTGAACTGAGAACGGGGAGTCTAGGACGAGTAGTTCCCGAGATATGGCCATTTGAAGTTTGACAGCTGTCACTTCAAATGAAGATCTTGGTCATAGCTTTCATTTGAACTGGGAACGGGGAGTCTAGGACGAGTAGTTCTCGAGATATGGTCATTTGAAGTTTGACAGCTGTCACTTCAAAGATTCAAGATTCAAGATTTCAGATTCAAGGTTCAAAATTCAAGAATCAAGGATCGAAATCCAGGATCGAAATCCAAGATCGAAACCAAGGATCGAAATCAAGGATCGAAATCAAAATCAAGGATCAAAATCAAGGATCTAATTCAAGGATCTCTAATTCAAGGATCGAAACCATTGATCGAAATCAAGCGCTGATTTTGTCGAGCGCGATAAGGTAAAAATATCCTGAAATTTAAATGACATGGGCACACTACTAATCCTACAACGAGTGTGAAAGAGACAAAGCACCCAAGAAAGCCTTCCCAACAAGACCAACAATCCTTATAACCAAGATTAAATGATAATAGATCGTTGTTTAGTCGTGATAAGGTTCAAAATCCTTTGAACATTAAATGTCAGTTAGAACTCCAGTTACGTAGTTTAGAATCTTCTTGGTCGGAACTCGTTGTAATGACAGCCTTTCCGAACTTGTACTGAAATATACTATTTTATTTAGCTTGACGTTTCGACTGGATTGCTAAAGTCGTGGTCGCGGGAAGAAGTCTTCCCGCGACCACGGCTGGTGCAACCCAGTCGGAATGAAACAATAATAATTATTATAACTGTACAAAATATTCCCGTGGAATAACATTTCTTCATTTTCTTTGGCCCTGGTAAAATCAAATGACTCCGGTCATTTATAAATTACGGGTTCAGTAAAAGGTGACGTTAACCGTAGGATACCCTCGGGGACTCCATATAAGTACTGCGACCATAACTTCGTGGTAATAGTGGACAATTGTGGGAAATCAATAAGCTATGTTTTTCATTAAATATTCTGCTTCCTAAATTTCCGGGGGAAAATTCAAACTAGAAACTATGGTAATCAGAGGCTCGCTTCTATACTCATCATTTTAAATTTGAAATAAATGAAATTAGTATTACAGGGATAAATGACTAGTCAATAATATTAAACAAGAAATGCTTTTAAAATTGCAAAATCGTAACATTTATTAGTCTTGATAACTACTTCACCTATTTTCATTTATGAATTATACGTATTAATCTTTGCTGGCAACTAACTTAAGGCAACTAACTAGAGACCGAGACAAGAGACCGTTGTCATTATTAACTGACAGTTCTCTCGTTCGTCTTGTGTCATTTTCGTGCGTCCTATAAAGCCTGACTCTGATTGTTCTCCTGTCTTGGTCCGACCGAATGGAGACTAAATAAAAAAATCATAGATCTTCGTTTTTATTTACGCGACAAAAAATTTTTTTTTTCATTTTCAATAAAAAACCGGTCAAGTGCGAGTCGAACTCGTACGCCGAGGGTTCCGTACCTAGCCATGGTGCCAATTAAGCTAGTCCGCTTAATTGTATGAGCGCCCATACAACTCGGAGGACAATTTTAATTGGCGTCAACTATGTATGTATGGGAACACCCTTTAATTTTCAACTTTTTTAACTTTTTGGAATTTTTCCTTTATTTGTGCTATAAGACCTTGCTTTTTGCCAAATTTCGTTATTTTAGGTCAACGGGAACTACCATTTAGGTTTTCGACCCAAAACCTCTAGGGTACTTCCGGTTGACCTAGAATTGTCAATTTTGGTTACAAGCAAGGTCTTCCAGCACAAGTAAAGGAAAAATTCCGAAAAATAAAAAAAGTTGATAATTAAGGTAAGTTTTGGTACTCACAAGTTTTCACGAAAACCTAAATTTGCCTATATCTTTTTATAGTGTTGTCTCAGGACCTTGATTTTTATACTCACAACAGGGACTATAGCCTTTAGTATATGGTATAAATTTCAACTTGCTAACTCTACCCGTTCCTGAGATAATCGATGGTGACACACGGACAGACGGACAGACAGACAGACAGACAGACGGACAAGAAAGTGATCTTATAAGGGTTCCTTTTTTTACCTTTTAAGGTACGGAACCCTAAAAATTAGCCTGTTTTATGAAAATCAGTTCAACGGTTTAGGCGTAAAAAGGTAACCGACTGACAGAAGACAGAATTACTTTCGCATTTATGATTCGAGTGCAATGAATTTGATTGTAGAAAGAATGGTTTGTTTGCAAAAGCGGGATATTTTTGCTCTCGCTGGGGACAGCGGGACAGACAGCCTGAAAGCGGAACAGTCCCGCCCAAAACGGGACGTATGGTCACGTTATTATAACCCCCGGCAAATCAATTAGACTTGTACGCAGCAGGGCACTGTTGTCTTAGTCCAGTGAATTTAACTTTGTGATTTAGCCGGCCCTTTCGTAAACTTCGTGGGTGATTATGAATGAAACTGTTTGACTTATTAATGGAACGGATGTGGGTAATATAGATAAATTTCGACCCCAAATATGGTTTACTAAGCGGTTTGTGATATAACCCCTTGTAATGTCTAACGATAAACGATATTATGTGCTTGACACTATTTATGATTCACATTTAAAACTTAATGGTCTTAATAAAAAAAAAAAAAGAAAAATAATAGCCCTAGTCTAAAGCTATAACATGTATTAATATACCGACGAGCTTTATTATATTAGCTTTGTTATATTAGGAATACGTTATAACAAGCCACCACACACGGTAGCAATACTAAAATATATTATATTTTTGCCCTCATTAGATTGGCAGTAGGTACCTATATATCTTGCCATGCTTTCCACATATTTTGGTGACGTAACATAAATATATAAAGGTTTTATATCTCCGCCTGAGCTCGCTCGAAGATTACTATGGAAAATAATATCGTAATATGTTTTGCTAAAATATTATATTAAAGCTACGTGTGTGACGGGTTTTAATCAGATAATAACTACTGATAAAACTAAAATGTTATGTTTATCATGGATCATCTAATTCAATTTGTAATTAAGTAATATTTTAGTTCAATTTCAAGTTATTGTTTTGAATTCAAACGAAAAATCATCTACCCAAGTGGTTTATTAAGGAAAGCCCCAATAATAGAAATAAATATTCATCCTTTGAAATTTTTTACTGCTCATTTAACTCCTCCAATTAATTCATGCACCAAGATCTTAAGATCCTTGACTGCATCGTCTGAAATCTCAAACCAATCCTCCAATTAGGAAATACTTCCAGTCTCGACTGTTTTTTGCTCCCAAATCCGAGCTGAGATTCTAGCTAGTCCATCTTGCTCCGCCTACGAGCCAGCTACCTGTCATTCGTCAGATACATACCATTCCAAGAACTCATCATCTAAGGAATCTCCAAATTAACTATTCTCATTGGCTGACTCGAAACTTGCTCGAAACTCACACGATTAAACACAGATTGATTCCTAGTTTCTAAGCCGACTTGACATAAAGTCACAGATTATCGTGGAGTTAGTAACGCGTCGAAAACTGAGTGGGATTTTTAATTAAATATTTTAAAGTCGTTTGTATTTAAAAAGGGTTTTAGTGGTATTGGTTTTTGTTTAATATTACAGTTCCCACATGATTATTATGGTGGTTTAAATTCATTATTTTTGAAGTGTTTTTTTTACTTTCATTATTTATTCACTAATTTTAAAATACAGGGTGAATTTTTGAGACGGGGCAGTAAGGGCAGCTACCTTAACCGTTGTAGTTAGAGGAAAACGTTCTTAGGAGACCATCCTTAATTTTTGAAAATATTTCGACCTGCATTAACAGATTTTGAAAAAAATGTACAGTCAGCGAGAAAATGGGCCATTTACACAAAAACTTTTTTTGATGCCAATCGATCCTGTTTCTTCTAAGGATAAAAAGGCTCTTTCAGACCAACTGAGGTTAGAGTACTAGAAAAGTCAGAAATCGCTAAAATGTATTTCTGAGACAAGACAGTAAGGGCTACCTTAACCGTTGTAGCTACAGGAAAACGTTTTTAGGAGACTATCCTTAACTTTTGAAGATATTTCAACCTGCATTCACAGATTTTGAAAAAAATGTACAGTCAGCGAGAAAATGGGCAATTTACACAAAAACTTTTTTTGATGCCAGTCGATCCTGTTTCATCTAAGGATTAAAAGACTCTATCGGACCAACTGAGGCAAGAGTACTAGAAAAGTCAGAAAACGCAAATAACTTTGATTGTACATTTCGTACGAAATCAATTTATCATTTGTCAAAATTTTTCATCATTTTGTCGAAATATCTTCAAAAGTAAGGGTAGTCTCCTAAGAAAGATTTCCTGTAGCTACAACGGTTAAAGTAGCTGCCTTTACTGCTCCGTCTCTAAAATACATTTTAGCAATTTCTGACTTTTCTAGTACTCTTACCTCAGTTGGTCCGAAAGAGCCTTTTAATCCTTAGCTAAAACAGGATCGACTGGCATCAAAAAAAGTTTTTGTGTAAATTATCCATTTTCTCGCTGACTGTACATTTTTTTCAAAATCTGTGAATGCAGGTTGAAATATCTTCAAAAGTTAAGGATAGTCTTCTTAAAACGTTTTCCTGTAGCTACAACGGTTAAGGTAGCCCTTACTATCTTGTCTCAGAAATACATTTTAGCGATTTCTGACTTTTCTAGTACTCTAACCTCAGTTGGTCTGAAAGAGCCTTTTTATCCTTAGATGAAACAGGATCGATTGGCATCAAAAAAAGTTTTTGTGAAAATGGCCCATTTTCTCGCTGACTGTACATTTTTTTCAAAATCTGTGAATGCAGGTCGAAATATTTTCAAAAATTAAGGATGGTTTCCTAAGAACGTTTTCCTCTAGCTACAACGGTTAAGGTAGCTACCCTTACTGCCCCATCTCAAAAATTCACCCTGTATATTAGAAAATCCAAATAAACAACATTCAATCAAAATGAAAAAACGTGGTTTTTAACAGACTAAATATTTATAGGTACCACAAACAATATGTAGGTTTAAGTTTGTAGATGCTTTATTCTCAAAAAGAATTACAAATTCACTTTACTTACATGAGAAACGAACGTACGAAAATGATGTGTACCACACCAACGCAGTATGATTCAGACCTTCTCGGAATGTACCTACTCCTAATTCGGAAAATGACGTTTCTTCGCTAAAAAAAGTCAACTTTCCAAATAAAATTATCGAATCGGATGCATTTTCGGAAGTCTGAATCGCACTGCGGTGTCATTTACGTTCATTTTGTTGGTGGTGCAACTGTGATGGTGCCACCATGGCGTCCTAGTGAGATGGAGACCTTCCGGCGTACCACGAACTCTTAGAGCAATGTCAAAACAAGGTGAAAACAGTCCTGCATCGCGTCAATGACTTGACACTTGACACTCCACGATGAGACGTTACCAAACATTCCTGCGTTAGGCTTACTTTAACCTTACCTTATCTTAGCACGGAACCAGAGTAATCTTACTTTGATATTGCTCTAAGGCTTGTTTCACTCTTCAGCGTGTCGCCGGTCGCGTCCGCGAGGTGACCATTCACAGCACAGGGAATTTAATTTTGACCATTCACAGCACAGAGAAATGTGCTGTGAATGGTCAACTCGCGGACGCGACTGGCAACACGCTGAAGAGTGAAACAAGCCTAAAAGTTCATAGTAAGGCCCCCTGAGATCAAAGGCTAGAGTTATATACTTTCATCCATTTGATAAACAATTGGAGGAACAACTTTACACAATAACAAAATACAGAGCAAAGTGACGCACGACTGAACATTCCGTTTCATTCAAGTTCGTTCAGCTAAAAGCGTTGGCTTTTTGTTCATTTAAATAACTTTTCAAAACAAAACATCACAGACTGATTGATTTAATTTTAGGAACTTCCAGAATTACATTTACAAAGGTCACGGTTCTTTCATTTGGATTTACAAGAAAAAAAAATGTACATGTTAAACTTTCGCGATTTGTTAACATAATGATAATTATTATTACGGGATTTTATCGCGTACCTTTTATTTACTTTCTTTTCCCGACGATATAAATAAAAGGTAAAAGGTAAAAGGTAAAGTAAATAAAATGTACGCGATAAAATCCCGAAATAATCATTATCATTATACCTAAGTACCTACTTATAAAAAAAAGTAAGTTCGTATGAGCAAGTGGCCAACTCTGGTGACGGAGTTTTTAGGCCGCCTAAAGGCCTCCGTCATGGCTTAACGACTTAAAAGCCACTTAACAATTTAATGTGCCCTCCGAAGCACGGAAGCGCTCAGCTCGTAATGCCACTTACGGTCACCCATCCAAATTAAATTGAAAGCTTTGTTACATAATAACGGAATTCGTTACGAGTGACCAACAATATGACAGTTGTTCTACCTTCTGCAGTTTTTCCCAGAGACTACAGTATGGGATTTTCGAAAAAGGGCCTGTTAACATTTTTAAAGGGTCAGCAGCGCGAGTGTGACTCCTCTGGGGTCGCAAATGTCCATGCATAGGCTACGGTATCCGCTTACTCAATTTTTATCCTGTCCATCCAAAGGTTACCTAGAAGAGATCGCTTTCAGCGATAAGGTCACCCATTGTTACACTTTTGTTTAATTAAGGTTTATTTTAGTGCTGTATGTTTATGGTGTACAATAAAGTAATAATCTATCTATAGCATTACGAGAATTATTCACTAGCTATGCCTTTTACGGAATAGATAGGCTGGTGATATAATAAATTAGAATATAATAATGTGTTGCGACTCCCTGTCACATCATTCTCAATTCAAATTAGTCTCACTGGGAGCGCATTCCCTTTGAAGTTCAGTCTCAAAGAAAAATCCAAATTACGAGTATTATCACTTTAGTAGTAATGATAATCGTGCTAAAGGTACAATTCACAAAACGCAGTGAACGTCAAATGACGAACGTTAATGAACAAAATGAAGGGTACAGGGGAAGAAAGATCATTGTTATAGTCAACTCATTTCGAGAAAATGATCAAACAAAGATTGACAATGTTCTACTTTTTCTACAGCCATACAATATTTTTTTGAGCATTACGTTGACAATGATCGTGTTTAGCGTTATTGGGGTACAAATGTTTTTATTTTATTTTCTAAGAGATGTCATTTTTAACACAATTCCGTAAAAAAGCTGACTATGATCTTTATTCCCCTGTACCCTTCAAATGGAATTGATAAAATAAAGATTATTTATTAAATCACTAAAAATAAACTTTAGATTTACTTACCACATTCGACATAGTAATAATCTACGCCTTAAACTTTGTTTTTTCGTTAATAAGTATTATTTCTCTCCACTGCTGGGTAAAGGTCTCCCTAAAACTCTTCCAAAAATTAAAGCTATAAATTTTATCATTCAAATCAATTACATTTATAATACGGTTTAAATAATAATAAAGACACTAAACTTCATTCACTATAGAAAACTTTCGAACTGGTGCTAGCCCTCCAACTAAATGTCCAATCAATATTACCTGTTCAATAAATAGAAACGCATGTTTTCTGTTTGTTTGTCTGTTCCGTACTAGAACTAAAGATTTGAAATTTCACGGAATATATCCTTTTTGTAGATAGATATCTTTATTTCAAAATTTAAGAAAGTATCTAGGTAGGTATTACAACAGAAAGTTGAACTTATTACAGGTTAGATAGAGATATAAAATTTCGTATAGGTAGTACCTAGCTACATTAAGTATTATGACGATTAAGGGAGTGTCCACATTGCGTTTTTTGCAGCGCGTTTGTATCGATACAAACGCGATTCGAACGCGATGCGAACATCACGTTCGAATCACGGCAGTATTTATCTAGGCTCCTGTTACACTTTTGTTCCAAAAAACTTATTACAGAACAAATAAAAAGAAAACATGACTTTTTGCTGTAAAACGGTTAAAAAATCAATTTGCTTGCATTTAGTTTTAGGTACTTAGGTACTTAAGTTTTTTTAAAACAAAAGTGTAACAGGAACCTAGATAAATACTGGTACACTTACCTCTACACAATCTCTCCGAGTAGTATCTCTTCCCTCCTAAAGCTCCTAGGTATAATTATCATGACCCAACCTATTGCTCCTCTACTTTTCAATGTAGAAGCATTAAAAAACCTCTCTACCAAACCTCTAAAATAATTGATTTTCTTTCTCCCGGGAACAAAGTCACGAGCGTTCTCTAGCTCGGCCATAAAAGTCGTCCCGTAATCGAAAGACGCATGAAGTCGTCCATATTACTCAGTAGCAATAAAATTTAATTATCGTCACCGTCGATTCAGCTAATCCGTTATTTATTGCGCCTGTGTACGGAATCTTTCAATTTTAAGTACCTAATGGGTCTGTTTTGTTCTTGTTTTTAGTAGTTACAGACATGAATTTTAAAAAAGAGATTCTTATACTTAAGTATTTAATTTTTTATTGTGGTTAGGTGAAATTACACTACAAACACAAAAACCATAAACAAACAAAAAAAAACACACAGTAGGTACATAATAATATCTTTGTGTGTTTGAAATTGGGGCAGACATACTTCTAATTCTAACTAAATAATTCATGAAATCATTCATTAAACCCATTAGGTAACATAAGTGTCATAAACGTAAAATCATTTTCCTTAATGAATTAAGTTTTTTTTTTCTAATTTCTGAAATATTTCCCAAAAATATTTCAGTACCTAACTCTATTAATGTTTTGATAATTCTAAAATTCAGTGTGGCTCCCTTATTTAACTTAATCACTGTTATACATAGCCCACTACATAAGCGCTTTACTGTAAACTACAAAGTACTTTTGATTGACTGACTATTACGCTTGGCCACACATTTAGAATCAGCTGCAATGTAATATGAGCTTTATGTTGTTGGCATTAGATTTATAATAAATAGTATACAATCTCGCGGTGTCACTAACAGTTGCTTTGCTCAGAAATCTAAGCAGTTGGTAAAAAGTTTATGCCGTTATATTGTGAAGGGGAGATTATTAATTACATTTGAAAATATAATTAAAATACTCAACATTGGAAAAAGTTTATGCAACGCAAACATTATTTATTACGATTTTGTTTGCAATCCATAAAAGACGATTCAAGCAATCCATGTAGAATTCTTTAAATAAATATTTATTTTCCAATTTTCTTTAGATGTCAATTACGAAACGTTTAGAAAGCTTCCATTCATATTAACTGTATTTTGAAAAACTCCTAGCACTAACTTTAAATAGCATCGACTGTAGGTCGACATAGCGGCGACCGCTGTTTAAAGACCAGTGTAGTACAAGTAGGTATATAGGCAGCACTGATTAATGGTGGTACTTCAAGACAATTTGTCAATAGCACACAGACAGATCCACACTTAGATAAGTACGATATCGGTAAATAAAGGCCGCTTTCACCAAACATATTTCATTGATCGAATACAAGATGCATTTGCGAACTCGTTTTGACCAAAGATTCCTCTTATGAGAGTCTTTTTGTACCATTATAGGACATCTAAAAGCTCGAAATCGAAAGCGTGGAAATTGTATGACTGTCGAGGGAGTTGTTATTTGTGTAACGTTGTTTTTAAAACAGCTTGTTGTGAAATACGGTGGTAAGTATAGTCTACGCATTGGCATAAAAATCTACTTCATTATATACTTACAAATAAAGTACATATATTATATTGTGTATCAGGATCATTAGCCATTGAAAATATGTGGTCAGTATAGAAAAGAAGCGTAAATTGATGTACTTACTTCAAAAAACTTCATAAAATAGTAATTAAAATAATTGTAAGTACCTACTTAATTACTAACTTACTAATCTAGTGAATGAAGTCAGAACTAAAAACAAAATTCGTAGTCATTCATCTAAACACAGCATTTTTGTGTCGTCTACGTATCACTGTTACGGCTCGTATAAAGCGGTCAACGTTTTATAAGAAATCAAAGACCAAGAGTAATTGTCTATAAGAGCGTCAGATCGACAACAAGTGATAAAAATTTGACTTTGAAAAATTGCTAAACCAACTGTAGAGGAGAAATCATAGCCGTCATCTTGTAATTTTTGATTTATAGATCTTTATTCTAAAACTCAAGATAATTATCATCAGCAGAAAAAGGGCAAAGGTTTATACAGTCACTTATATTAAGTAGATATCTATAGGTACTTACTAGACAATTTCATTCCGTGTGTAGTAGGTATAGTAGGTAGGTACTAGGTACACACACAATATCTGGGAAACCAAGCTCTGCTCGAGTGCAAATAGACTAAAATTAAAAAGAAAAAAGAACAAAAAAAAACATTTACTGGCTGAGATACGAACTCGCAGCCTTCGGCTAGAAGGCGGACACCCAACCACTTATCAACTCTTGTCTTAACAGATTTCTTGAAATTACGAACCACATTGCACTGGTAAATCTTTTTGCGTGAAAATGATGAGAAAACGAATTTTCTTAGATATGAGACCTAGCTAGATCGATTTTTCGCCCCCTTAAACCCCGTACCGCAAATTTCATCGAAATCGTGGCGCTGGACACACAGAAAAGACGTAAGACGCAGACGGGGCGCGGACATTTGCCTCTTCCGCGTCCCTTTCTTACAAAATGTATAGAAGCGTCGCGACGTCGCGCGTCATAGAGAAGAGACGGGGTGCGGGCGCAACGCTGTTCGCTGGTGCCCTGTCCGCGACGCGTCCTCGTCTTACTACGTACTAGTATTCTGTGGTCTTACGTCTCTTCTGTCTGGCTTGCACCTAAGAGCCGTTTTCGAGAACGTTAGTACAAACAAACAAATATTGCTCGTTTAATAGAATATGATATACTACACACCTCTTATGTTCTTTTAACATAGGAACTTTCCACATAAGTTAAGGATTCGGGTTCTCAGGCACAGTTCTCTAACTTTTATCCTAGTCTCATCGTTGTATTTTGTAACCAAGCATATTGTAGAAAGTTCTGAATACATAATTTTTATCTTTATCTTATCTTATTCACACGTTAACCTTATGGTTTCATCGATCCAACCAAACGACACGCAGGGCCACTATAACCCGTTTAGTAGAAAACTTTTTTCAGAACGTTATTTAAAATAACAAGTGTCTAAATAAAAAATAAAAAAAAAACGACTTCAAAGTTATATAAACTGAGCAATTTTCTCCACTCTCGATGTACATTTCTGTTCATAACCCCTCAACATTATCCTCAACAAATTTTTATAGCACCAATCTGACTCTTTCAAGCAAAAAAATAATTTTCCAAATCGGTCCAGGCGTCTCCGAGTAATCGGTGAACATACCTACATAAAAAAGCACAAAAAAAAAGTTGACTTGAGCTCCACCTCATTTTCTTCAGTCGGTTAAAATATGTAAGTATCTACTTACATTTCTCATAATATTTTTCAAAACATTGGTTACTGTTGAAAATAAAATGTTACAATCCAAGTTTTTCTAGTTCTATGAACTGTAATTTGCTTTGTCAGAAAAATAGAGTGAACCCTTTCGAAGAACGTTTTGGTAAGGGTATTGTAATTTTTTTGATTAGATTTTTGATTAGCATAAAGCCATATGCAAAACTTTATGACATGAGTAAAAGTAAAAAAAAAAATCAAAACTAGGTGAATAATTAAATTTGTTTTGCAGGGTAAGTTTAAATTTAATTATTCACCTAATTTTTTTTATAAAATTATAAAAATTTGAAATAATAGTCTGTAGGTAAAAATTTGAAAAGAAAAGTTTCGCTGTAGGTACTTAATAGGTTAGGTATTATTATAAAACAAAAACTAGAATACATCCCTGACCAAGTATAAAAACCCAAAATGTCATTATGTAAAAGTTGCAAGTGATTTTTTCTTTTGGCTTTTTTAGTTTTAACCTACCTATCTACATAAACCAAGTTGTTCTTTGAACGAACTTCCATACTTTCCTATATCCTGCAAAATTTCTCGGAGCAATGTCGTTGTAGTTTAACCGACGTTCGCTCACACATTTGTTGCAGGCGGTTCGTTATAGCTCGCATTTTTACAAGAAACAGCCTTCTTAGATCTCGTTAAGACGGAAAATGTACGCGCCTTAGTTTTATTTGAAAAATAGGTATCTACTTATTTTGTTTTCATAAAATGGTATCATACATCGAGGAGTCGATTAAAGAAGTAGAAGAAGTCGATTTAGGAGGAGCGGATTTTTTTTACGATGTTTTCTTTCTCTGCGTTTTGAACGCACAAAATATAAACTACTCGCTCAAAGCTTTGTAAATATTCAAAGACAATCACTATTATAATAGTTCACTGGCGAGAGTGGTGCGAACGAAGTCACGGGAACTGCTAGCTAATCTATTAAAAGTGCCGTCTCGTTTGTTTTAATAATTATAAGACTAATAGTAGAACCTTAAATGCATCGTGTTCAAAGTTTTAAAATTATCTTTCATAGTTTACCAGCCATTACCACACCATTACTAAGTATTAGTTTACTATCTATAAAAACGTTTATGACACTAACACTCACTAACATGAAAAGGTCACTGGTAGCATTATGACAATAATGTCACTGGCTATGGCTCCTGCCATAATCTAATGAATTGACCCAATAAAATTGCATAAACTACTATCGGTCCATTCGGGCTTAAGTAGATAACTAACCACAGCGATCGGACAGTCTCGAGAAACTTAATTACCTAATAAGTTATGCTTAGCACAAAGTGCTCTTCTTAAGTGTTGAGAGAAGAACTAATTAATTCAGATTTTTCTGCCTTTTATTTGCCTTTAGATCCTATAATTAATATCGTACTAAGATGCATTCTACCACTTCATCTTTATATTCATACGGTACTAGATGTCGCCCGCTGCTTCGCCTGCATGGGACCCCTTTATCACAGAATATAGAATTTATCATATTGTTCGTATATGTATAACCTATGACGAGTGTTATAACGTCATTCCATTTAACAATCATCATCATCATCATCATCAGACATAGGCCTCCCCTAATGAGCGCCATCGCGCCCTGTCTTCAGCTTGACGCATCCAACTTGTGCCGGCTACATCCAACAATGCGAAGCTACAAATCCCGATATGATGTCCCTAACATCAAGGCTTACCTAGGTACTTACTCCTTTGGCTCAGGGACCCAAAGTGAGTCTTGGCCTCCGATACGAGAATTCGCCAATTCCTTCTGTCCATGGCTGCCTCCAGCCAGTTGTCTACAACATCATCATCAACATCAAGGCTAAAGAATCCAGTTTCAACTATCTAAGTTTAAACAATACGCCGCTTTTCATTAAGAAAAGTCACATTTAATACAACTCAAGGCATCATTCAAAATGTAGCCCTACACAAAAGTTTGCGTCTCAACGCTTCCTAATCTCAATTTCCAGAGCCACCTTCCTCCGTCCCTCGGGCACCATTTATAAAAAACAAAAGAGGGCGGCGAAATTTCATTGCCTACGGATGGCCTCAGGCCGAATATTCAAAACAATCTCCCGCCTCCACAGGGATTATAGAGAGATTTGTATTTCAACCTCGTAAAAGTAATGGTAGTGATAGGTTTTGGCCACTAGATCTTACGAACTTGAATTATTGGTAAAGAATACAGATACTCAAAGGTACTGATCAAAGGAGATAGAGTAGGTATAAGTACCATATGCCATACCAAAATAGCCGTAGCTTAAGTAAAATAACATCTTGTAACTTATATTCTAATGTTGCCTGAAATAAAGTTATTATTATAAATGTAACTGGAACAGCTAAATAAATATAAGAAATAAATTCAACTATCCGATCAAACTACATTAATTTTTTATCATTTTGAAATAACCGCAACGCTGTGAGCATGGAACGCCCCGTATGCGATTTCTATGGCGTTCCAATAATCGGACTATTTTAGCTTATTTTACAACTATTACAATTTTTTAATATCGATACTTACTGAATTTATTGACACACCTGATAAGTTAAGCTGATCATAAGTTCATAGAACTGACTGTAGTTTACGACTTGTTTTCGCTATATCCGATTAACCCATATTGTGTTCGAGTTCTTGACGTCACGTAACGTCCTCGATTTTTCTATCAAGCTAGGGGCGTCAGGTCGCATCGGCCCCGCTGGATCGCGAATGCACTACGCATGCGCGAAAATTGCGCCAATTTCGCGGGCAGCGTCCTCTGGCGGCGCATCCAGGCTCCAGTCTGGTCGTAGCTCGTTGGAGGGATGGTGCATTGCGCGCGCTCTCTCCCGACGTACGGAATGTCAAAAATTTGAAAATGAAATAGTTTGAAAGTGCAGCGTGAACGCATACGTCGCGGCTTGGACGCGTTCGGCTCAAACTTTCAGACTTAGCCAGTGTTGTGTTTTAATGTTAGGTTTTTAAAGTTATGGTTATTTTTTTTTTTAATTAAACACTCTTGTATAACATAGTGTGATTGTGTATCGTCGGTTTTATTGCAGTGTCCGTGGTCCCATTCAAGTGCCGTAGCCTTGACACGCTTTCCCGCTCTAGCGCCCTAACCTTGTTTTTCGTTGCACTCTCTCTTGACATTTACCGCAAAAAGCGAGTGCTTCTAATTAGCAACGGGAAAAGTGGACTTTATAAACATTAAATAGCAAAAGAAATATAAACTTTTCTGTTAAAAATCTGTCATAATGTTGAACACTGGAAAATGTTACGAAGCAATTAAGTAATAGTCAAGTTGCAATTGGAAGTCTAAACGATGGAAAATTTGTGACCAAGAAAATCGGATCAAGATGAGGATCCTAAGAGGTAAGTTTAACAATCATATTACCTACACTAAACCAAACTATGAATTTTCAGAATCAACAATGTGCTGGTCTCCAAGTTTTTCAGATCATTTAATTTCTTATAAATAAATAATGCTGGACATTTCACACAGCATCATGTAGCCCCAAAGAAAGCAGAGCTTGTGTTATGGGAACCACATGACTGTAATACTACATACATATTTTTGTAAATACATACATTAATCATACATATAAAACACCCAGACTCGTGACAAAATATTTGCAGATCATACAAACATTTATCCCGCGGCGGGGATCGAACCCGCAACCTCCTGCGTCTCAGGCGGGCCTTCACGCACTGCGCCACAGAGGTCATCAAATACATATTTTTTTTATTTTAAAACTAGTAGTTCGCCCCGAACTGAGATCTCGCGCACCGTAGATGGCCAACATTTGGACTTTCTTCTGACTACCCCTATAATTTCAAGTGCTACTACTGCCGGGTATGCCTATTGCGCTAGCTCTTCATGGTAAAAAATACTAGCATGCATGCAATACATAATGTCGTGTCTAATTTTTCATTTATTTCATATTTATGAATTCTCGTCGTATTTTTAAAAGTATACGTCCTAGAATAAAAATAATAACTATTTTAGAATGTACAAATAAAGACCTTTCATTTGACACCGCACTCAATATATTTGTTTACTTAACTTTTTTTACCCCAATTATTTTCATTTTTTATCAAAAATTTTTTTATCATGAAAATAAATCAAGTAGCATCTAAAATCATTGCAAACCAAACCGCAACGATGCCACTCTCTTTTTAAGACCGACCAGTCAATGAGCTACGAAGACATCGAAACTCTATGAAACGGGAGCTCTTGCAGCTCTGGTTTCGTAGTTTTTGGTCTTTGGTCGTATTTCAAAAACTATATATCCCAGATTAAAAATAAAAACCATTTTGGAATGTACAAAATAAGCCCTTTTGTATGACACCCCACTCAATATATTTGTGTAACTTTCATAATTTTTTACCCCCTTGGGAACCCAATATCTTCACAACCCCTTCATCGATTAAGCTCATATGCTCCACCGTAAATTTCCTTACCACAACCTATTGACCTACCAAGTTTCATGCAGATTGGATGAACGGTTCGACAGTTATGCTCGAACAACAATTCGTGAAACATACAAACATACAAAGCAAAATCGCCCAACTTACCACTAAGATCTTCGCTCGCTTCGCTCGCTCGATCGATTAATTTATTTTGGAAATCAAATCTAAGAATGCTTAGTAGAATCTTTCATAAAATATACCACTAGATTTTCAAATAATGCCTAAACCTTGAAATTGAGGTTTGCACCGAAAGCAATCAACTAAGTAAACCTTGGAACTAATAATTCCAATTCGCTTGGATAGTCGTTGTTACGTAATGATATTCATATAAGCCGTTCATTGTTATTACTTTGTATTCACACTTTATGCAGGAAAAGCAGGATTTATACTCATTATGCTTATCTGCGTAAAACGGCCTAAATTTCCCACATTATATAATGACATATTTCCATAAAAGCCCAGACAGGGACTTTTTAATGAGCGTTTATAACGAAAATAGCTTCACCCTGAACCCATTACGGTAATATAGAACCAGCCAAGCAAAAAAAACCTTATTTTAGTCCGTTTTAATTATTCACAAGGCTTAATTCTCCGTACAAGGACACACGGGGCACTGGCAGGCTCAAAGGCTAAAAGTTCACAGCTTACAAACTTGTCTGGGCCATGAACTACAAGACTCCTTCGTCTCACCTTTAACGTATGACCTTTAGGTCTATTTTCACTTAGCAAACACATTTGAGAAAATTGATAAGTTGGAGTAAATTGCGAGTGAGTTATCAAGATAAATGGAAGAAATAAATTCAATCTTCGCGTAGACGGTCTACGAGGCTACGGCGTAGAGAGCTCTAGCTTAAAATTATATGACAGTAAAGAGTAGCACTCTGCTTGTTTTTCTATCACTATAAGTTATAGTTTCGATAATCTACTTCTAATATTACGGAACGCGAGCCGTGTTGGCCTAGTGGGTTAGTGCCTCGTGTTCGAACCGTGTGTCAAAGGTTTTTTCGCAAAATGATACTTTTACAGGAATCTCACTTAAAAATGGATAAAAAGTGCTTGGGCTATAAAAGTATGCTTGGGAAGTTTTCTAAAGCCAAGCCAAAAAAAAAAATTCTTATAAAAAGCGGATAAAAAACCCACCGAAAACCGCAATAATAAAACGACTCACGAATAACGAATCAACAATGACTTAAAAAAACACTTTTTGGTATCGTTACATAATAATTTAAATCAGCCTTAACAAAAATAAACACGATAAACGGAATTTTCTAATCAAAACCTACGTTGCTAGCTTACAAATTCTTCAGTCACGTATCTTTAAGCAGCTTTCGTATTCCCTAAGCTTACTCTATAGGTAAAGGCTAAACTTTTGTTTGGGCCAATGTCACGCGCTCTATGTTATTGGGACTCTTATATAAGTTTCTCAGAAACGCGGGTGTATCTCAAATCGAATTATGTACATGGATTCAATATTCACTTTTAATACCTAGTTACGAATCAGTGAAGACAAAATCTTCTTTTGTAGCTAGTTTTCAAAAATAGTTATGAAAACCACCAAAAGGAATAATTAATTAGCCTTGGATTTTCAAATAGTATTATAGAAGCCTTTTAAATGGTCTGCTGGTTCTTTTTAATCCTCGTGTCCGGAATGTCTTTCCTGTGGATAATATCGATAAGCTAAGATCAGTGCTTCTTAACCTAAATATTGACACGTGTACTATAGAAAAGAACTCAGTTATTTTATCAATCTAGAAATAAAGATCAGGAAAACCAAGAAGAACTTCTTCAAAATGGTAAGGAAAAAAATAATAAGTGTACTGTATATGAGTAGCATTAGCTACAATTACTTATCATCTTGCCTACAAAAGAATATCTTTGCTAACACTATAAATCTCTGTTAATATATAAACATAAATCAATCATCATTCATCTTTGTCACCAATATTTGTAAACATCGTTGGTTTATAATAAATCTAGCGAGCTCTGGCAAGATTTTTAAGAAACTAAATATTATAAACCTCTGTTTATTGTACAAAGTTTTATCACTAAGAACATTGTACTATTTAATGCATGGCAATTATAAACTATCGAAAATAAATCCATTTAATAATGAAATAAATTAACAGTTATTGTCTTTTCCCATACTTCCGTCAATTTAATATCTCCGTTGATTTATTATAAGCCAAAATGTTAAACCAAAACAGGTCTAGAGTCTTAATAGTTATCTACCACTCAAAATAAAACCTTTCCAAAGATAAGTAACTTGTAGGAGGATTGTTATTAATTAAAAAAAAATTAAACATCATTATTTCCCTTAACACAAGCCCTGTTTACTTTGGGGCTAGATGATGCTGTGTAAAATGACCAGCGTAAAACATGTAAAATTTATAAATGTGTACATACATACAAATTTATAAATGTGTACATACATACATATTTATAAATTTGTACAGTTTTCAACTATCTAAACCGTACACCCGCAGTCCTAGCGTTCGCATTCCCTTTCTCAATTACTGCGAGGTCGGCTGAGATGTGACCTAGAAAAACTTCGACATGAGATGAAACTTTCGTTTCATTTGATTCCGCCGTTCGAATGCGAATGTTTTGATAAGGAATTCAATTAGATCTTCTATAGTATCGAAAAAAGAGCGTAAGCTTATGACTCTGCAATCTCATAGCTTTTGGAACCTGTGTCTTTCAATGCGTCGCAAAGCTACGTTAAAAAAAAATTAAGATAAAAATGTAACGTTTTTTCAGCGAATAAACGTCACGTTCACGTTCACCGAATTAGGAATACATTCCGAGAAGGTCTGAATCGCACTGCAGGTCAGTTAAAATAAACAGAATAATCTAAACATAACATATTAAATTGGAAACTATTTGGTTCCCGTCCCTCATTTTTCAGGGCTAAACATGGAAATTAGCCCAAGGCTGCTTATTCCAATGTACGTAATATACGTTGACGGCTGACGTCAATTATTTATTTACCTTTGAAACTGATAGTTACCGTGCAAGGGTGAAATGAAGTTGTATTTATACAGGGTGTGGCAAATTCTTGGTCACTGAAGGGTAGCTACCTTTTCTCTTGTAGTTAGAAAGTTTTGTTCTTAGGAAACTTCGGTTTTATTTTGAAGAAAAAAATAATTGCATTTTTAGATTTTTGAAAAAAAAGTACAGTTAGCCTAAAAAATTACATTTGTCAAAAAAAACAAGTTGGTCTTAATCGACTCTATTTCCCACCAGGAACACTTCTCCCAAAGTAACTTATCAAATCAAATCGTAAGTTTTTGCAATAATTCAAAAAAACACATCTCATACATTTTCTATGAAATTAGTAGTTGTAAACATTATAGTGCCACTTATTCGATGGTTATTAATTTAATTTCGTAACTGCTCCGGCAAGCTAGGAGGCTATTGTAAAGCGCGTATTTAAATTTAGAACAAAGTGCTTCCCTGCAGATGTACAAATGGTATGCTCCATGCATACCAACATCTCTTGCGGCTCTGTCTGAAGTGCCTAAGGCTTTACAATAGCCTCCCAGCATGCCGAAACAGTTACAAATTTAAATTAATAACCATCGAATAAGTGGCACTATAATGTATACAACTACTAATATCATAGAAAATGTATGGGATGTGTTTTTTTGAATTATTGCAAAAACTTACGATTTGATTTGATAAGTTACTTTGGGAGAAGTGTTCCTGGTGGGAAATAGAGTCGATTAAGACCAACTTATTTTTTTTGACAAATGTAATTTTTTAGGCTAACTGTACTTTTTTTCAAAAATGTAAAAATGCAATTATTTTTTTCTTCAAAATTAAACTGAAGTTTCCTAAGAACAAAACTTTCTAACTACAAGAGAAAAGGTAGCTACCCTTCAGTGACCAAGAATTTGCCACACCCTGTATACCTATCCAATAATTCATTGTTTTTTTATTTATTTTTTATTTCGTTTCTCAAAACTGGGGGTTACGCTTTTTTGCATAACAAACCAGTAAGTATGTTAATGTAAACATTATACAGGGTGTGGCAAATTCTTGGTCACTGAAGGGTAGCTACCTTTTCTCTTGTAGTTAGAAAGTTTTGTTCTTAGAAAACTTCGGTTTTATTTTGAAGAAAAAAATAGTTGCATTTTTAGATTTTTGAAAAAAAGTACAGTTAGCCTAAAAAATTACATTTGTCAAAAAAAAACAAGTTGCTCTTAATCGACTCTATTTCCCACCAGGAACACTTCTCCCAAAGTAACTTATCAAATCAAATCGTAAGTTTTTGCAATAATTCAAAAAAACACATCCCATACATTTTCTATGAAATTAGTAGTTGTAAACATTATAGTGCCACTTATTCGATGGTCATTAATTTAAATTCGTAACTGCTTCGGCATGCTGGGAGGCTATTGTAAAGCCTTAGGCACCTCAGACAGAGCTGCAAGAGAGAATGGTATGCATGGAGCATACCATTTGTACATCTGCAGGGAATCATTTTGTTTTAAATTTAAATACGCGCTTTACAATAGCCTCCCAGCTTGCCGGAGCAGTTATGAAATTAAATTACGAACGATCGAATAAGTTGCACTGTAATGTTTACAACTCTTATTTTCATAGAAAATGTATGGGATGTGTTTTTTTTGAATTCTTGCAAAAACTTACGATTTGATTTGATAAGTTACTTTGGGAGAAGTGTTCCTGGTGGGAAATAGAGTCGATTAAGACCAACTTGTTTTTTTTTGACAAATGTAATTTTTTAGGCTAACTGTACTTTTTTCAAAAATCTAAAAATGCAATTATTTTTTTCTTCAAAATAAAACCGAAGTTTCCTAAGAACAAAACTTTCTAACTACAAGAGAAAAGGTAGCTACCCTTCAGTGACCAAGAATTTGCCACACCCTGTATATGTTGTGTGTCGTCGACTGTCCATTCCTGATTCTGATGGTTAATTGAGGGTAGTCGCGGATCCTACCCTCAATTAGCGACGGTGACTCCAGTACATCAGTCTACCCGTGACCACGAGAGCTGTAACGCACTCGAAATGTCGGGAAATAATAAACAAAGGTAATAACGCGATAAAGTCCCATTAGTTCGTTTAAATAATGTAAACATTGATCAAATTACAAAAACTATAACATACGGTCATACATACCTACATAGCTGCAAAAGTACCTTTAAAGAAGTCAACCAGTTAATACTTACGAATCTCTGATTGGAGTGCCTGTGAAGCATAGTCAATTCCCATAAACCTCAAAGACCCTCGCAAGTCCTCTGTTCCACAGATTATGCTGATGCTATCGACCGAAGAAACTTCCCCAATATTTTGCATATTTATTACTCAATACCGTTATTAACTTGTGGTATTATCTTTTATGGAACTTTGGTTGATGTAAGACGGTCTTGTAATGGGCGACGTGATCGTTGTTAGATCACAGCATGTCGTTTGCCTAATTTGATTACAGTTTTACCAACTCTGGGTAGCTATTTGTTTCTTATTTATTATTCTCAGATTTATTGATAAACTATGTTGTGATATTTCTTTAGTTTCTCTATTTTTGTCAATTGCTTAATCATTATCATTGAATGTGAACTAATATTGATTTCTTTCAAGGAATACTGGACATAAAAAAATGCCTGATTTTCAATTTATTAAATTGGTCTGAAAATAATTATACTAAGACCGGCCACAGACGTCCGATTTTTTGTCGGTCCTACTGTCTGATCCGATCGTCTGAAGGCGTTGGTGCAATACATTTGTTTGAACATGCAACACACGTCCGATCCGACAGTTGGAAGCAAATGTATGGCTGGGACAGTCGTGTCGGTCGACCTGTCAGACAAAAAGTTGACGCATGTGGCCGGCCTATAGCTAACATCATAATAATGAACTTATTCGTTGCAAAGTTATTCAGGTTTGAAATTTGAAATTATCATGTATTAGTTTATAGATTTTACTGCAGTGCCTCGAGCACCAGTATGCACGAGTTTACTATTCTATCCGTGACTATAGTAAAGTATCTCAATTGAATGCAATTCAGTGCTGTTCCTCTAGCTCTTGACTAAACTAAGTTCAGTCCATACAATTGTCCATACTTTACTATAGTCACGGATAGAATAGTAAACACGTGCATACTGGTGCTCGAGGCACAGTATAGTATATAGTATAGTATATATACAACAGAAGTCATAATCATGAATAGTGACGTCTTTCTGCAACCATGCCTCTCATACATAACTAAAACGTTGGAATGTAAATGAGGTAACGCGATAAGAATTACGTGTATATTTCAAATACTCTTATAACGCTCTAATCTAAAATCTCGAAAATCCTTTTAAATGCTGCATTGTTGGCGCCTAGAGACCGGATAACCTTGAGCAGACCCGGTAATTCAAGACACCACCTTTTACCTGGTTTTTATTCAGCTAATGTTTTATTCTGCAAGATAAAGGTGCGTTTCCACTAGAGATACGCTGATAGAATACATAGAGATATGCTAAGCTAGGCCTTTATATCACTAGTACCATTACTAGTGACACTATTTCATATCGACAGCACCATTACTAGTATTAGTGACACTTTTTATATCACTCGTACCATTAGATTGTACCATTAATAATTAACAATATAAATATGAATATAATCTTGAAAGCAGTGTCTTTCGTTCTGATTCTTCATGGTATTATTTGCGATTTAATTAGAAGATTATTATTAGAAAAAATATTAGCATCACCTTGATACTGATATTTTCTCTTGAGATTATTCAAAGTGAGCTCAGAGGTCTAGTTAAAATTCAAATTCTCTTAAAATTAATTAATTCATTCTCTCGCATATTTCCTAGTGGAAACGCACCCTATTACCTGGTTACGCAACGTGCAAAGTGCTTTGTGTAGTAGCTACCTGCTAGAAAAATACCGAGTCGTATTGACCCCACTGAAACGAAATTGTTTGAGTCACTTTTGTGCTTTCGTCTAGCTAGATAAAATACGTAGTCAGTTATTATTGTCGTACGATATGCACTGTGGTTTATGTAACTCAACAACGTGTTCGATTCTCTGTGTATGTATGTATATTTCGTTTAATGTACCTATATATTTGTATATTTATGTAACGGAGGTAAGTACTTATATTACGTTTGGGTAAAATGATTATGCACAATGAGACTCTAAACAGCAAAGCTAAACACTGTCAAAAAGCCAGTAAATATTATGTGAGGTGTTCAAGTATAGTATTTGGAAAAAAATTGTTTATTATCAAAAAATATTTGGACGTGCTTCTAAATACCTTTAGACATTATCTTGATATTGACAATGATCTTGATAATCCGAAGATCTATGAGTACGAAGCGCTCGCGGTGGTATAGGTGGCCTAAAAACTCCGTCACCTGAGTTTATTTATTTATTTAATACTTTCACACATGACAAATTGTGCAAGGAGGACTTAATGCTGAAGCATTATCTACCAGTCATCCTGGGCGTGCAAAAAGATGGTGTGGCGTGTCATAAAAACGTTTTTAATTCAATGAAAAGGTCGGTTTCCAAAATTAAATATTATATTATAAATACTTAGTATATAAAATATTCTATACTTAAACATAAATATATAAAATGAAATATAGATACATATAAAATTAATATTACTCAAATATTATAATAGGTAGGTATGCAAAAAGAGGATAAATGTTATTGAGCTAAAATAGTAAACAATGATGAAAATGATAATAGTAGTAGGAACTATATATACCTATATACATATAGTATACCTATATATAAGTACTACAGATAATTTGGTTTTTTGAGATCGCTATTTGCTCATACAGTTTGTGTGATATTTATGCCTACTTTTAGTGGATAATTCTCTGCAGTTATTTGGGATATACTCGTAAGTATACGTTTGTTTATAATAAAGCGAGGTACTACGTTGCTGTGAAATGTTATAATCATTACGAGATAATTTTGAAATTCCAAAACTGAATTAACTTTGCGACGACTTTTCATCTTGGCCACGTTCAAGCGCTCCGCATGGAATCGTCAGCTATTCATAAATGCAAATTTTATTTTCTTCACTGTCATTGTTCCAGCCATTCTCTCGGAAACTAGCTCGGAAATGATTTACCACATTATTCGTTTTGAATTCAGACTATTTAGTTATGCAGAAAAGCCGTAATCTGCTGGATTTTACTTCGTTGCTGAAAACATGCACAGGCTTATGACTGTATCCTTATGGTGACGGTTCGCGCCCGAGACCGAGACCGGAGACAGCAACAACAAAAAACAAAAAGACCAAAAACAACAAAAATAGGAAAAACAACAAAAATCATCAAAACAATAAATACAACAATAACAACGACAACGACAAAAACAACCAAATCAACATTTCTGGTTTAAAAGTTTGTTCCATTTTCAAATTCATTGCCGATTCATTCAAGACATTCTGACCCACTACTGCAAGAACGATTTATCTCAAAGAAAGTTGTGTAAGATAGGTCGTATGTTTGAGAAAAACTTATTTGGTCAAACGCATTCCATAGGTATCCAAACCAATCATATTTCTAGCTGGTTTCTATTGGGGTTTTAGACCAATGAAAGACGTAAGTTTTAAGTAGGTATTTGAATATTTAATAGAACTTGTTTAGGAAGGTGTGTGTTCTATAAGGCTACTCTTTACAGACTGCAATACAATCAAAAGCTAAAGAACAGTCCTTAAGGTCATAAGGTTCATATCGGCATACGTTTCTTTATGAATGAATAAGGCCTTCTTATTTATGTGAGGTAGGTATACATTTTTTCATTTCTCATACACGGAAAGTACGCTTGAAGTTACCTGAACAGAGGGATGAAAGTAGTACTTTTCCGCCCTGGGAAGCAATTTTCCCTGCTGTCAAATTAAAAAAAAAATCATTCTATTTTGACATTTCTATTGAGTCATGTTGAAACTTTTTACACAACAAAAGTAATATTTGACATTTCTATTTTACCTTTTTATTGAGATTTGCTGTAAAAAATATTTTCAACAATTTATTACATGAGTATTGTTATTAATAATTATTTTTCACTAAATTATTATTATTTAAAGAAGATTTCGAGTTTGAAATATTTACCATCTTCAATGACAAAAAATACTGGCTGAAAAAAAAGGTGGGCGCCTTTTTTGTTTAATTTTTCAGTGGCAAGCCAGTATTTTTTTAAAGCACCAATTCGATTTTTATCTGTTTTGTCGATCGAGAGCAGAGATTTTTATAAAATGAGCTAATCAGGTTTTTATTTACTTTCCTAATATTCGAAATGAAAAGCAGAGTGTTTACCTCGGGTGAAATACCTATTACGGCACTCGAACTATTAGCGCCCTCGCTACGCTCAGGCGCCAAACCATCTCGTGCCGCAATAGGTTACTTTCAACCCTCGTGCAACAATCTACTATTGTTATTCCAACAGTTTCGTCACGATTTTTTCGTTTACCGTTCATTCAGCGTTAAACTCGTGATATCGAAACAAACAACAACAAACTGAAGTGAACTATCAAAAATATCATTTCAACTTTATGGTACACAATTTTATTTTAGTGCGGGTTCGAATCCCGTCGGAATTGAAAATGTTGATAAGACTTTTCATTTTTAATGGTTATGGTACACGTTTTTCCGTTTGGATGTCACGTCCAAAAAATACACAGATGCACAAATTAACCTATGTTTTATTTTCGTTTTTCAGAAACACACGAATCCCTTATCCTGTCTTTCTGGTTTATCCCGGCTCATCCGGATAACGGATCACTAGAGACGTATTTATATTTGCCTCTCCATGAGCTACCCGTGTGTAAGACTTTTTTAATGAACGCCAGAACAGATACCTGTTTTTGAAACACGACGGAAAAATAAGTTTAGAATGAATTTGTTGCCCATCTGAAGTACGAGTATGTAGGTTAAACCCATAAGGGGTTTGTTTGAGAAAAAAAAAATATTCTGTAAGAATCATTATTTTACATAAAAATAGATTCAGAAAAAGCGACAGTATCCTTCAGTAATTTCAGTACTTACCTAGGTACTATTATAAAAGACACATTATGTTTTTTCTTTCCTTCTCTTAGTACCATTTTCTTATATTTTCAGAAAGTGGTTAAAATATTAGAATCGTAAGTAATATGGTTATATCGAATGAATTAATGAATGAATGAAAATTCTTTATTGCACACACACCTTCACAAAATACAACAATGACAAAACGAACTAACAATGATAATGATTGAGAATACCACCAGCAAAATTAAATTGAACCCTTACTATGAAAGCACGACCCTGACTCCCAAATTCGGTGTCAATTTCCTCCAGATTTAATCAGCCGATTACCTTTACCCTTCCGGCGTCACGTCCAAAGGAATTCGCTTCGAAAGCGTCAGCATAATCCAAACAAACGACGTCAGGAGTGATATTAATGGGAGAAGACCTAGCTTTAGTTGTCCTGATGCTTCTTACAGTTACACTTCGGATTTAACTATAAATTATGTTCTTGTCGCATGGGAAATAATGTGAGAGAGTTAACCATAGTTTGTTTTTTATTTAGATAAAACAACAAAAAAATTGAAATGTAGTTTATCCAAAACAACTTTTATTAAAACTCTGTCATTTGTCATGGCTTCTTCTTCTTCTTTCGTATGAGCAAGTGGCCAACTCTATGGCATAAAGACTGCTGTGTAGATGAGACTATTTGTAGTTAATAGAGAACAAAACGATAAAAAAACTGTTCGATGTCTTCTAATATTGTCTTTACTTGCCAATTTAGTTTTTGACGACGATTTTCCTATTGACGTGCTAAATACGTCTGAAAGACGACGAGAGACCGTTTGAAATTATTCAAGTTATAAACTAAAACCACAAGTAAAATATGTATGGTATAAATACCTAAGCTATATTTCCAAGGTACCTACCCACAATTTATGTAAGTATCGCACTTATATTTCCCTTAAGTACCATTTAAGTAAAAACAAAGAGTTTATTCATTACAAACTCCTACAAAGCGAGCTGTTTAGTCCACAAATGGTTTACTTAGCGTTTTCTTTATTATCTCGGATAATATCAATTTGAGCGCGCACCTGGGTGTCTCCTTATTCTGCGGTTTAAGTGAACGCGAATTACCTCATTCATTCGCGGTAAGAATTCATCAACAATATGGAACGGGGTTGCGACGCTTTTTATTGGATAAGATAAGATAAGATAAAGTTTATTTGACACACACATACCTACAGGATACAGAACAGAAAAAGATACACTGAAAAAGTTATAGACATAAAAGAGACAAAAAAAAGGTTCACATACCACTGGTGCCAAAAAGGCTCAGTCTCAGCTAATGCTGGATACTCCCATGGGAGACAGCGCTGATTTTCAGACTGTGCCTTTTTAGGGTGACTACACGGACACCAACGAACACATTATTTGTTTTGAACTAGGTGTATTACGAATACTACCAGACAGAAACATTGTATTTAGTGGATAGTTAATACTGTGTAGTAGATTATAAAATATTTTACCTGGTTATATATTTTATATGGTTTGTGGGCCGACTCTGGACCCTCTACTCGATTCCAATCATTACTTCGTGTGTGATTTTTCCAAATTCCAAGGATTGTACACTTTTTTTAATCGTAATTGTGTATGTACAATAAGTTGTGCAAAACTTTAGGTAAAGTTACTATTTGAATTGAGTCAAATGTTCGGGATAAGCCTTCAGTTAGAAGGTTCCATTCAAGTTTGTAAGGGCAGAGTAGGAGTTTTATTACAGCCAATGTTACTCTAATATAGTCTTTGGAGCTACGCGGGGTCGAAAAATAGTTTGCTTTGTTCGTGTACATGTTTTCGCACAAATAACACCAATCGATATAAAGTTGAAAGACCGATCCCTTAAGCTGGGAACAAATTATCGGACGCGGCTGACGGACGCGGCTGACAGCCGCGACTGATAAGTGTGCACACCGTCCGAACACCCAGCGGGCCAGATTGCCTTCGGACGTCTGAAGGTCCAAGGACGCGTCCGCGACTTTCGTCAGATAAAGTGCACAGTTCTATGTTCGTTCTATATCCAGATACCTATTCAGTCGCGGCTGTCTGCCGCGTCCGTAAGCCGCGTCCGACAGTATGTTTCCAGCTTTATCCCTACGACTTTTGAAGTTTGAAGCTTCAAGTTTCCCGTACGAAAGTGTCGGCGAAGTGACGTCATGAATATAAAGCGTTGACGAGACGCTAATCTAAATGAACCGTCCCAAGATTGCTGGCAGGGAAAGTATTTTGGCTATTTGCGAGTTGACTCCATCTTATCTCGGGACACAGCTGTTCCATTTGTGTTATGGACAGGCATGTTTTGTAATACCCCCATTTGCGTCATCGTATTGTGGGCGGGGGTGCCCTTGTTGTGAAACCGTTGCGGTAGCTCGCCGGATTGCAAAGTTCCGAGTCTAGAAACAAAGTTAAATCCATCTTTTAGCTAAGTTTCTCAATTTCACCCCCGCATCTTAATACACTTGAAGTGAGTTCCTGTTTTGTTTATGTACTCCATTTAAAATCTGGCAACTTTACAAAATGCAAAGTTATTTTATAATTTAGGTAAAATGTTTCAGTGCTGTATGTTTTTATTGCCTACTTAAGTTCAGGCCACTTTAAGGAAAAATAATCTCTCTTCAATAGCTATGAATCCTCTTGAAAGTATTTGGAATCTCAAAGGTGTGGTTCTCTCAATTGAAGAGTCTTCAGTCGCAAATACTCAAGTGCGTGTCGTTTAATACCTGGGCCATTGGTCCCTAATGTACAGTTGTGAATAAAAGGAAATTGGGCGTTATATCTTGATCCCGGTACCAGTTTGAAGTAGGCTTCATTGTGCTCTAGGGACACGTTACA
This sequence comes from Camptogramma bilineatum, assembly GCA_958496255.1. NCBI lineage: Eukaryota > Metazoa > Arthropoda > Insecta > Lepidoptera > Geometridae > Camptogramma > Camptogramma bilineatum. Next base: position 13,476,653 of record OY292456.1, read on the forward strand.
GGATTATGCTTTAAGGCTGGTAAGGTGAGACCGTGTTAACTGGTTGCGAGGATTTCAAAGTGAAAAGTTTACTAAGTTTTTACAGACTAAGTTGTAAGGCCTTTCCTGGGAGTCTACGAGTATTAAGTATAAGATTAGTCTACAGGTGAAGGCTTTTTATGCGAAAAGTAAGTCCATATATTCAAGGATATGGGACTACCACTTTATAGGGGTCAAGGGTTGATGGCGATATTATATCGTTCATCTTGTAAGTTTTATAGAAGTAGATTTCTATTAGTAGATGAGCAAGTATCTATAAGATTCTAAGCATTCTATTATTTGATTCTAGGCATTGTAACTTTCTTAGATTAAGTAGGTATTTAAAAATGAAACGACAATGAGCTTGCTTGACGTCATGTAGTACTTTATATATTATTGGACGTGCTTCCTACTTTCCCCAAAGCTTAAATGATTATTAAAAATATTACAAAACTACTCCCATAAGCCGTATGTATACCCAGTCCTTCGTTTTTTATTACATTTTATACACAGTCAACTAGCCATGTGTAAAGATTGTCATGAAAATATTTACTTTTAATATTTTGTACACCGTTCCCTCAGGGCGAGTCTGACCTATATTTTTTCGCTACGATTCCAGTCGGTAGTATTTTTTGTGGCTAAAAATATTACGCCAGTGATGTGAAGTTATTTTCGATATGAATTTGATTGGGTTCATTGGTTGACTTCCTGCGTAAAGCGAAGAAAACCTTTTAGGTTCCAGTCCTTTGTACTTATAAGTCAATTGTGTCATCCATTATGAGTATCCTTGCTATTATGTAGCAATCGAAGGGATGCCACAAAAGGCCGCCACGTTCTTGCAAAATAGGGTTAAGTATTTACTTTGAAATTGGTGTAATATAAGTTTGTAAGTAGTGTCCAACTCTGGTAAAGGTGTTTTTAGCTGTCGTTAAACCATTGACATGACTTGATGACTTAGCTCGAGCCGACTGTTTCATCCTCTGAAGCACGAATGCGTACATTTGTCCATCATAAACTTTGACAATCTATCAAAATGACTAGATTTTATGCTAACACTCTGACCAGCACAAAAAGGGCATATTTTAAAACTGTTTTTGTCAGTTGTGACCTTCTTCCTTATGATGTCATCTCCTTTTACCAACATTGATTGAGAAAGCTGGCAAAATTATTTTTATAACGATTGTTCAATTACACCTAAATGGGTAAAACAGAACAAATGTGTGCCAAGACCATGACATCTTCTTTTATTTTCTTATAATTCCTTCCACATCCACATAATGCCCATATTGCAAATCTAGATTATTTAATTTAGTTTTCTATTGTATGCCAAGTCAGAGATAAACTAAGCTAGCCTAGCCAGGATTAAGGCTTTAGTTCACAGCAAAGTGTGTCAAATCAAACAAAAGCGCAAGAAACATCTTTGCCCTTTCATGTTTGTGGTCACGACCTCAGCTTTAGGGCTTAGAATATAAGCCTTGATTCCTACTGCCCTCTAACTTAAGTATTCCTTATTGTGTAGGTATTTAACTCAATGTTCTCCTTGCTTGAAACAATGCACCTAGGTACCTATCCGTACCTCCGTACCCATATTATAAATGTGAAAGTGTGTTTATTTGTTTGTTTATTTGTCCTGCTTTCACGTCAAAACAGAGCGACGGATTGACGTGATTTTTTGTGTGGAGATAGTTGGAGGGCTGGAGAGCAACATAGGTTAGGTACTTTTATCCGGGTACCACGCGAGCGAAGCCGCGGGCAGCAGTTAGTTTTCTATAAATATGCAAACATAAGTACTGACTTCTATGTGGCTAGTTCTTGCAATACTGTTTATTCGAAGAATGAGAGAATATATTCTGAAATTCCGACCCCTCAGTGCGGCAACGAGTCGGATTATTCAAATTTCATGCTATTTGGTCGGTCCACGTTGTTTTAATGTTTGTTGTGAGTCATCGGTCATGTGTCGAGTGAGGATTCTGTGGGATATTTTTATAGTGACAATATCAGTGCATACCAGATACATTGTAATACTGGGTTATGTGACTAATATTTTCTGTTGATTAGCCTTTCAGCTCAGTTGGTAGTAGGCAGAGCTGCCTTCTGCGCAATGTCGTGGGATTTCCACCTAAGACGAACATTTTTGTGATGAACATAGAGGTTTTTTTCTGTGTCTGGGTATAAAGTATTATAAGTATGTATTGACAACAATATTTATGTATTCTATCACTTTGCTAGGGCTAGATGACTCTGTGAAATGTCCACCAATATTTATAGAAATAATTGTTGCTATTGGGTTTTTATATGTTTTAAATCATGAAAATTTGTCACTGATTTGATATAGATAAATATTATGGGCCTTACTTATGAAAGATGTTTAAAGTTAAACACTGGTTGAACAACGTCCTGTCTTTATTTGTGGATAGTGACAAACAGAGACAGGACGTTGTTCAACCAGTGTTTAACTTTAAACATCTTTCATAAGTAAGGGGGTATAGTTTTAGTAGTAAGAAGTTCAATTTTATAATTACCTAAATGACGATAAAGTAAAATGTGTGCGCTTTTATGTACCTTATTTATAAAAACCTTTTTATTTTTAAAAAACGTTTAAATTTTCAACTTTTGCAATTTTTTGCCATGCCATTGGATGATGATGGACAGTGATGGGACGTTAAAAATAGCTGTTAAAAAGCAGTTCTTTAAAATAGCGAAATACTTATAGTATGGGAACGGGAAGTAGGTACTAAGATTTCGCGTAGAATCCTTTTAAAACGTTCCCAGAGCATAAAATTGAAAACAATTTGTATTTCACTGCAAAACTGGGTGCCATTAGAGTGGGTCGTAAATCGAGAGTTTTATGTGACATGCCCACGAACGTTATGGACGGAATGCACAACACGTAAATATTGGTTTATTTGCTGTCCTGAAAGTCGTTACAGCTCATGGATCCACTAGTTCCCCTTACAAAGGCCTTGAGATTCTCTCGACATTCAAACTGTCTACGTCTCTCATTAACCGGCAATCGTTGAAATTAAGCGATGTTCAATGTTCGACTGGGTGTATGTTTTATTTAGGTTTGATCACTTATTTGAAAAAAATCAAAAAAACTGGCTTTAATATAAAATAAAAAAATTCTCAAACAAAAAAAAAACATCCAAATCGGTCCAAAAATTGACAGAGGTAACCCTCTATAAATGTATACCTATGTTAATAACATCATAATATGTTACTTCGGTGATTATATTTGAGTAACTTTAAAGGAGTTTCAGGTGAAATAAAAAAAATACCTACTCCTGTATCCTTAATATGAGTATGTTCCAATGTAATGTAAATAAAACTGGTAACGTTTTTGAGCCCTTTGGGCTTTAAAAACCAGCGTTTTATTTTAGCTGTACGTATGGCCTGGCTCATTGTGAGTTTAACCTGGTTATTTATTACAGCTGCCGCGATAAGCACAGGAAAACCTTTGTTACCCTAATAAAATGTAACCTGCCTTTGTTTTCTTAAAGCTCTATACAGTGGCGTAACTATAGGGTGGCAGGGGTGGCCAAATGCCACGGGCCCCCGACCCCAGAGGGCCCCGGCTCAAGAGGCCGCGAGCTCGTGATGATTTTTACTGATAGGGCCAGGGACGTATATAAGGGGGAGGGGGGGTTTAGGGGGTCCAGACCCTCCCCCCCCCTCCTTAGCAATAGCATAAAAAAAACTGGCGGAACAGGTATTTCCGTGCGTAAACAGATGGTTCATGACGTCCAAAAAAAATATTAAACTAGTTAGGTACACCCGATGTTTTGTATTTCTCGAGTTATGTTTTTTAATGTTTTTTTAGCATGCTTGGCCAGAAAAATTTTTTAAACTTATAAAAAAATTGGGAACTATAAAAAACCACAACTTCTATTATTAAGTACCCCTGGGAGTAATGTTAATCTTTGTACATTTTGGAACCAGTGTAAGAAAAGCCTACCTAACTAACAACAACTAAAACAAACTCATTTGGACATTGGTCATAGACATCAAGACTTGTGTAATTTATTAGTAATCTAATGACTAATTATTATAGACAGACCATTTTCTGAGACTGGCCTTGCGATTTTTAACTTTACAGGAAACTGTAGGTATTCTTTAAAACTCGAAGGGATAATCCGTTACAATAATTGGGATTCTGGGAATAAATCCTCGAGGCGATTTCAGGCAAACATTTCCTAGTGTCACATTTGTCTTAAAAAAAAATCGGCTCGCTTCGCTCGCATACAGTTTCATGAGTGTTTTGCGAGCAAAGTGCGTTACGTCTGACCGCAGAATAGGAACCGATCCTTTTCTTTGAGTACGTAAGCAAAATCAAGTGTCACATGTTGCATTTGTGATAAAAAAAAATCAGCTCGCTTCACTCGCATAATAAAATAGGAACTGACAAGCTACCAGCCATTTCTTTGAGCACCATAAGAAAAATCATGTGTCACTTGTTGCGTTTATCTTAAAAAAATTAAGCTCGCTTCGCTCGCATATTAGCTTCATGAGTATTTTGCAAGCAAAGTGAGTTAAGTATGACCGCAGAATAGGAACCGACAAAAAGCCATCCTTTTCTGAGCACATAAGCAAAATCAAGTGTTAGGTACGTGTTGCATTTGAGATTCGTTCCGCTCGCATAATAAAATAGGAACCGACAAGCAGCCAGGCTTATGGTGCTCAAAAGCATCATAAGAAAAATTAAAAATCACGTGTCATTTGTTGCATTTGTCTTTAAAAAATTTGGGCTCGCTTCGCTCGCATATAAGCTTCATGAGTATTTTGCGAGCGGACAGTAAACCAAGTTTCAAGCCCGGGAATCGATGTCGTTAACGCGTTGCGTGCGAGTACGGTAGCCCTAACGCGTACGAAGTCGCGGGTCACAATGTATTGAACCTATCTATGGGGTGGCAAAAGCCAGGCTGGCCCGGGGTTCTGAGTTAACATACGCCACTACTTGGTTGGAACCCTTCAACCCCCCCCTCCCCCCCCTGGATCTACAATTTAAGTGCGGCAGAAAACTAGTCAATCTTTGTATTTTGGAACCCTTGGACCCCCCCTTATCAAAGCTATAGCTACGTCCCTGGATAGGGCCCCATCAAAAGAATTTGCCACGGGCCCCAGACGATATAGTTACGCCACTGGCTCTATAGCAGCCTACTTGAAAAGATATCTTTAATTTCTTATTTCAATGGTTTTTCTTTCATTCCTTTTGTTACGGGCTCTTAGAAAGCTTAAATTTAAATGGGGTTTTTGAGTTTCTCAATGTGAAACCATTCAAAACTTTGTAAAAAATATCATTCAAATATTTCCAATCAAGATCAAAAAAACGAAAGTATCTACATTATATTATTGGGTAGGTACCTATAATAAAGCGTACCCGCTAATTTTTGATACTACCGATCGGATTTAAAAACTAAGTTGATAGCTTTTTTCCTGAGGAAGGTTATAGGTTATTTCCTTTAAATTAAATGGCGAGTGAAACTGCCGGATACTTCTAGTTAAATATATTTGGAGTTCTGTTTGTTTTTATAAGCTAACATAATACAACAACCTAAAACATAAGTTGGTATGAATCGATTAAAGGGGTGACGTGCGAGTAAATAGGTACGCGTACTCGGCGAGCTTATTCGACCGTGTGTCAACCTAAAGCCAATGAAACTGCTTGTTCATTCATAAATTAGTTCTCTGTCTCGCTCTTTGGCCTAAGAATTGCGTATTGTGCATCCTACTTTTACCGATGCTAACTGACTGAAGTTAGCCACAGCTAGCCTCAGTAAAAGTAGGATGCGCAATATGCAATTCTTAGGCCAAAGAGCGAGACAGAGCGCTAATTTATGAATGAACAAGCAGTTAGCACGCTGAATTCAGCATCGTCGTATATCAAACTGGTTTGAAACGAGTGTGGGCAAAAATATATGGGCACTTCACCCACGGCCGCCACAGCTCAGACTACTTTTATTTTGAAGGTATCATAGCCTTGTATCTCTGTGCCAATGCGCATCAAATTCTGTCCGAGGGTTCTCTATTTATTTTAAGTCGAAAAGGTTTAACTTGCAAAAAAGCTAAAATGATTATGATTAGAGCGATGAAAGTCTCGATTTATTGGGATGTTTTTTTTTTATTTTAAAATAATGTGAGGTTTATCAGAAAGTCTCTTAAGTATTTATTTTTCATTTATCATGTTCGGAAAGTACGCTTGAAGTTACCTGAACAGAGGGATGAAAACAGTACTTTTGCGTCCCTGGGAAGCAATTCTCCCTGGGAAACGATTTTCCCTGCTGACAAAGTATTAAATAAATCACATTCTACTATTTCACATTTCTATTAAGCCATGTCGTCTTTGTCAGCTATATTTGACATTTCTATTTTCCATAAGATGAAGATCAGGATCACGGGATCAGGATCACGGGATTAGGATCACGTAGGATCAGGTTTACAGGATAAGGATCACGGGATCAGGATTATGCAGGCTCATTGGATCCGGATCATGGGATAAGGATTACGTAGGATCAGGATCACAGGATCAGGATCACAGAATCAGAATCACGGGATCAGGATTATAGGATCAGGATCACGGGAATAGGATCACGGAATCAGGATAACGCAGGATCACTGGATTAGGATCACGAAGTCAGGATCACGGGATCTGGGTCACAGGACCGTAGCCAAGTGAGTTATCTGTCATACATTTCAATACGAACTGTTTGGCCACGTGGCCGGCGATGCGGCCATAGTGTCTCAGCGTGTTAATAGCTCTTTCAAGATAGATGTGAATAACCTGTTTAGGCTCTCGAACTAATAGTGCCCTCGCTTCGCTCGTGCGCCAAACCATCTCTAGTAACCTACCTAGTACCTAGGTAGGTTACTTCTTTGTTCCTTCTTGTGTTGTCTATTTCTCTAGTTAAGTTTTTATTATTTCTGTACCTACTTTTTGTGTGTGTCTGTGCTGTTAAAGTGTGTGTCAATAAAGCTGTTATCTATCTATCTATCTATCTATCTACTTTCAACCCATGTGTAACAATCTCCTATTTCCGATGACGTCCTTTGAATCCCTCGCTGCGCTCAGGATTCTAATATAGAATCCCTCGCTGCGCTCGGGTTTCAACTCTAGCATCCCTTGCTCCATTCTGTATTCAAAATAGCACTCTCGTTGAAAAAATAATATTTTGCCCCGTTGTCATACAATCTAGTACCTACTACTCAGGTTAGGTAGGTACAAACATGGATTTATCTAGTGACCCCCGGGATGGATTTTAATGCGTCGATAATAAAAAATGCTTAGTTTTGTTAGGTCTTTCGAGTAATATTAATTACATTGCTGGCGGCTCTGGGTGAAGTTTGCCCACTATCTTTTAGCTCATAGCCCTAATTTGCCAGAATTTTTTGTAACAAAAAAATAAAAATTCTTATATACCTACTGTACCTACGTTATCATTGTCTGTCGTAAAAGAATTACCAGTTCCTTAATTACAACGGTAGTCCATCCATAACCTACATGAATGAAAATTAGACTTCTTTAATTACTTTTTCAAGTTGAGTTTTCGTCCTTTCCACCTTTCCATTACTTGCCCTAATACTGTTTTGGTGTGCCGGTTGAAGTCGAAAAGTCGCTAGATAAGTCGCTAAATATATTTTGTCGCTAAAACCGGTTTTAAGTCGCTAACACCATAGCAAAAGTCGCTATTTCTAGCGACAAAGTCGCTAAATTGGCAACACTGACTTGACGTGTGTTAGTGACGGCAAGTCATGGTTCGGTACCACGTTCTTTAAGTTAGTACGTCTATCATCCCTTTTAGAAATGTTTAGGAAAATCGAACGTTCACTATTTTCTCGAAAAGTCCTAACTTGGAAAAAGTTTCATTTCCCACAATGAGTTCATTTCCACTGTCAGACGTCTCTTCCAACGTTTCCGATGTCACAGCAACTTGACAAGTTTCCAATAAGAGGGAGTCTGATGACACCAATAACTAAAGGGGAATTTCGGCGGCAGCGTCAAGCGATTTTGGTGTGTGTGAGACTTACAGATACAATTTATGGCTGTTACATTCTTGAAAATAGGTATGTCGAAGAAACTAGGTACCTAATAATTTACATAGCTTTAGTAATTTTGGCCTGTATGACTATTATGTATAAAGCTGTTGTTTTTATCTGCATTCCTTTGTCACACGTTGCACACAAAAGATTGTTGGAATTTATAAAAAGTAGTAATAAAAAGTAGTAAAAGTGTAATTGAAAAAGCTTTTTGTTTTTTCATATTCACATTTATTTTAAAATGAAAGTTTTTTATTTATTATGCGCATTAACTCGAGCGCTTGGAAAAAACCACCGTAAGAAAACCCGCGAATAAGTCAATTTCATAACGACCTTGATTTTCCTGTGATTATACCGATTGAGATAAGAGCTTCGGGTTTTGAGCAAACTTTCTTCACCCTAGCACTGTCCCAGGCACGATATTGTCCCGCAATAGCACATTAAGGTCAATTCACACTATCAGTGAAGCCACAGTTCCGACACAGTACCGGCTACAATGCGAAATATTCTTTCATACATTCTCTATGAACGTATTGTAACTTGTCAGTGTCAGTAACGACACAGTGATATGATGATAATACATAGAGATGGATACTGAACTGAGCGAACACGTTGCCGGAACTGTGACTTCACTGATATGTGTGAATCGACCTTTATTGTCCTGCCGCTGTATAAATCATCAAGAAAGGGCTCTAGCTACTTAAAGGATCGGCGATCGGCGATTTCGTCGCTTTTCAGAAGCAAGATGCAGCGACCAACAAAAACACCAAATGTGGCAATCGGCGATCACAATAGTGGCCGACCGCTGGAAGTCGATGCATTATCGAAAACGCGCGATTTTGATACTGATCGAACCCAAAAAGTCACCAAATGAGATGTAGCATCGATGCAGCCTCAAAATCGCCGATAGTCGATGTTAAATGCAGCAAGTCTGTCCTATTGTAAAACCCTAGGGGTTAGATGCCTGGTTTATAACTGTCTCATTCATAAATTGTTAGAATAATTGCAACGTTGCAAGTGTTGTAAGCTGTTCCTTAAGGACGAAAATCAAAATCACGACTGCCAGTAAAGTCAGTTTAAGATGCTTTGTTAAATAACTCGTTAATACAAGAAGCTGTGGGTACTTACGTAATGGAATATGAATAAGTAATTTCTTGTTTGTTCTGTCCTTCCCTTGTGAAACTTAGAGTAAATGAAAGTTGGATTATGATCCTTTGCATCTGGTAAGACTTACAAGTCTTCAATAAACTGATAAAAAGTTTGAAATATTAATCTTCTTTATATTTTAGAGTTGATACATTTTAAACTAACATTTTCGTAAATTTTAATGAAAATTGATTGATAGATCCTCGCTTTTTAATCAATCAGCGAAGTCGTTTATGAAGGTGCAAAATATAAAACAAATATTTTTTAAAACTTATCTATCTTGGTGTTATCATAAAAACATCTAAATCTTTTATTAAATTGTCGTAGAGGGTTAAAAAATATGTACACAGTTTGCACCACGTTACGTTCTTGTAACTATATTGTTCTCGCAAAAGGAGGAAATACTTTTTTTTAGAGAAAAGATATAAAACTTGAGCCGAAAGCAGTTTCCTAGTTAAATTTAATTAAAATTTTCCGTAGGCGTTTCATCTTGGGCCTTCCAATACTTATTAATATTTACAATTGAGTTACTCAAGTTCGCAACTGTTTATTGTAAAATGTGAAAATATTTTGCCGAGAAATTTTATAAAACCTTCATCAAACAATATTTTTATTTCAGGCTTAATAAAGTTACACTGTTTTTCTTGATTGATTTTTTAAAGAAAATGCGGACCACGGCTGTCTATTACATCCACTACAAATCATTATTAATCCTTGTGCTTATCAGTTATTCTTGCTCTACAGCTAAACAGGTGTTGTATTAGTATCTTCAAAAACTGTGTCTTCATTTGATAACTCAATAACCTCAAATACCGACGTTTTTGTTACAAAACAATTCTGAAACTCACCACTATCATCATCAGCCTATAGGGATTGCTAGACAGCTAGACATAGGCGAGGGCAAGGTGAAATAGCACTTATGGGAATGCCCCTATATACGCTATTTCACCTTGCCCTCGCTTTGTCTCATCCCAGCTTCTATCAGCGATTATGTGCATTGTAGCTGGATTCTGAATTCTTCTGAACGTTCGTCCTCATTGACAGTTATGATTGACGTTTCCCAAAATAATGATACCTAATGAGTGTAGTTAGAGTAGCGTTTTGCTTGAGACTAGATTTATGTTATAGCTGTACTTGAGTTAATACAATAAGCGCTCATGGCATAGCTTGCGTAGACGTTCTTGATAGATCGTCAAAGTTAAGCGACGTTCTGAGCCGTCATTATTTGGATGGGTAACAAGTAGCATCAACAACTAAGCGCTTCCGTGCTTCGGAGGGCTAGATGTTAGTCCCCGTTTTTAAGTCATTAAGCAATGACGTGGGCCTTCAGGCAGCCAAAAAACTCCATCACTAAAGGTAGCCACTAGCTCATACAGCTTACTTTACTGAATCTCTAATAAGCCTTAGATTTTACCAGCTACCTTCCGCGAATCGTCGCTCCACCTGGCTGAACTATCTATAGTCAAAAACTATTATCAGTTATGTAAAACCATTTAGCTCGCATTTAACATCCAGGCACTAACTCGTACCTGAGTCAACTCCACTCAAATTAGCATCCAATTTGCTTAACCGGCGTTAATGCGAGCCCAACGTGTAAATTTCACTCGTTCAGACTCGTTTATTTCAAACTTTATGACGCCAATATCGAAGCCATTTTAGCTCACTGGATTTTCACGTTTAATTTCTAAAACGGGAAAAATTTTAACCAAACCTAAATTGTCAAAGCCAAAAAGAAATGTGTAATAGCGTCTCTCCGTAAATCTCGCGATAATCCGTACCCATATTATAAATGTGAAAGTGTGTTTATTTGTCCTGTTTCCACGTCAAAACAGAGTGGCGGATTGACGTGATTTTTTGGGTGGAGATAGTTGGTGGGCTGGAGAGTAACATAGGCTACTTTTTATCCGGGCACCACGCGAGCGAAGCCGCGGGCAGCAGCTAGTTGATTTATAAACCCTACTTTCCTATTAAACTCTCAATCGCAACTCATTTACGACACTGAATTTTTAACGTGTTTACTTTTATACCCCGTACGTGGTATTTATGACTGTTGCAGCGCAGTCAAAGCGTAATAAAAGACTCCGTGATATTGTATTTCTAAATACAAGTTTAATAACTACAAGTAGCTAAATTTAAAATAAAAAAAACAAATTTAATGTTATAAGCTAAGCAATTTTCAGCGAACTCGAGGTGCATTTTTGTTCATAACTTTAAGACCCTCACCAAATTTTGGTGGCACCAATCGGACAGTATTCCCTTTCAAACAAAATAAGAATTTTTCAAATCTTTCGAGGCGTCTGCGAGTAATCGCTTAATGAACATACATAAAAAACAAGTAAAAAAAAGATTCCGACGAATTGAGAACCTACTCCTTTTTTTTTGAAGTCAGTTAAAAATGAGGATTGGAGAGCAAGTCAAGCCCCTCAAGAGGGAAGATTTTTGCTCAGAAGTGAGACACGAGAGGTAATAAAAAATAACGAACTTGACTCATATTCTCCATTATGGACCAGATTGGCTCTGGATAGAGAGGAGTGGAAGGAAAGAAGGGAGGTCTTTGCCATGCAGTGTAACGCGACTTGCTCATAAAAAATCTAAAATGTTAAGCTTTACGTCAAATAATAAGTAATAAGTTAATCTGAGACTCTAAGGTGGCGGCTCACGCCCGAGACCGGAGATCGAGACCAGCGACCGAGACAGGACACCGTTGTCATAAGCGCCCTACTCACACACCTGCCGCAGGGGTAATCTAGGGTGCATGGCGGTTGTGGCGATATCGGGAGTATCTCTACACACTTACCAAATTGCCCCTGCATGCCTACACACATCACAATTAAGTATGCAATTAAGGGTCATCCCCACTCCTACAACCTAGATTGCCCCTGCGGCAGGAGTGTGAGTAGGGCGCTTAAACTGACGGTTCTCTGTCTCGTGTCACTTTCGCACGCCCCTACAAAGCTTGTCTCTGGTCTCAGTCTCAATTCTCGGCCTCGGTCGTGACCCTTTATATGAAAAGAGGATAGTAACATAGGCACCATTTTAAACCTATCCTCAAAGTTCCAGCCGCGCACCACTTTAACCAAACCAAATTGTATTACAGTACTAGCCACGAGGCTTTCAGTACAGTTTCTGTGAATTACACACGAGGCAAGCACAAAGTAACTGAATATTTGGGGTTAGGCCAAGCTAGGTAGATATTTAGGTCAATACCTATATGCATAGCACGTCTTCGTGTTCATAGTTTTAGGAAATTGAAATGTTTCATGATTTGAAAATTGAGTACATGATGATTGGTTTGAATGTCTAATGTCTATCGCACTTGTAGATGTAGCTGTTAACATTTTTGTATTGCATACTTCGTAATGTTTAACTTTGTAGAAAATATGTTTAGTAAAAAAGTTTATAATTACTTATGGCATTTAAATTTTTTATTGTTTCAATCATTCAATCATGTTTCTATTGAAAATTATAAACTTTTAGAAAACTTTTTCAAATTATTTGAGATGGTCAATGTAAGATATAATTAAATAATTAAAGTGTGTTCGGGAATCAGTTGATGAGACTCGCGAGGGATCGGAGAGAATGGCGAAAGTACTTAATAAATGGACTGAGATGATGATGATGTTGAAATAATTTAACTGAAAAAATTGAGTACTTACTGAAATTCATATCAAAAGAGAGTCTATCCTACTCATTTAGGGAACATTTTTCACCAGACATGTTAGATTTTTTTATTTTTTTTTTTCCTCCTTGCATCACATCTTAATTAGAATTCTAGCTATCCTTTCCTTCAATGCTTTCTAGCTTTTTACTGCTAGTTTTTTTGTTTGTTAATTAGGTCAATGACCTAACAAAATTAAAGAAAATCCATCCAAATATTTCTAGAAACTTCATTAGTACAAAAACAGGCGTATGGGCTCGCGTGTTTACATCAACATTACATTTCATTCGAGTTGCTAATGCTAGACTTGTGGTCTATTGAGGGCTTTTGATAATTTTTATTTGCTCAATTTTTTACATTTTAATTAGGTTAAATACCACTTTGGGTGTGGCATGCAACGTAAGGTCTTGAAAACAAAGTTTAATTATAGCATTTAATGTGATTTAACTTATGTCGGTTCAGGAGCTTTTATAAATCGACAATCGATGTGCCAGTAATTATCGTGATGAATGTTGGTGTCTCTGGAAAATAAGTGGAACCAATAAAATTGGGATGATGTCTGTTTTTTTTTAACTGAAACTGAATCACGACAATTCACTATTTATCATTTTGTAATCAAGAGTTGACTCACAGAACTCATGGATTTTATTAATTTGTAATAATACAAAAACTGCTGATTTGATGAAAACAAAACTTGCGTGTCTAATGCGCTGTTTTTCTCTTATATGAAAAAGATTAATTCACCGACCAGCTTGGATTTTTAGGGCCTAGTATTTTCTTCATATTAAATCTACTAAAATATTACAGACATCTTTACGAAAAACTCACTAAAGATTTGTCCCAAGACAAATGCCTGTGGTCACTAATCATGAAAAATTCAGATATCCTTTATTCACTAGGGCCATTAGAATCACTTTGAATCGTCTTAAGAGCTAGTTGATTCTACTCCTGCTCTTTCGCGACCAACACCGTGAAGAATCAGGGCAACAAACACGGTATGAGACTAGCTTTCTTTACGGTGATCCATCGGCTTAAACCTAAACAGTCAAGCTCCAGTGGAAAGCCAGTGGTGAGCCTGTAATTACCGCGATTCGCTTAGCTATTGGTACAACGATCAAGTTTAAGCTAACTGCACCAAGAGAACTTCGCTTTAATAGTGGAATTTCTTAAAATGATTAACTAAAGGTTTGATTGTTCTAGGCTTCTACAGTTGAAGCTAAAATAGTATCACACATGGGAAGATGTATTACATTTTGATAAGCAACTGTCTGAATGGATTTCCTCTCGGCGACAGATCGGTCTCAATGAGCTATCGCGCCATCTGAAAAGGGTCTGTGAATGTTATTGTAATGTGACGTTATTGTGACATAGGCTTTAATACGAATGGATTCATAAGCTTACATAAAGTATTGAATTTGCATACAATAGGTACCTACATCTGATTATGGAAGTGGTAACTACATTTATTGACCGAGCGAGCGAAGCGTCTCTGCATTAACTTGGCAATTTTGCTTTCGTCTGTATGCTAAGGGAGTGGACACACTGCGTTTTTTTTTAGCGCGTTTGTATCGATACAAACGCGTTGCGAACGCGATGCGGGGGGCCTCACGGTTTGCTTTTGTATGGAAACAAATGCGCTGCGAACGCGCAGCTCAAAAACGCGCTGCAGAAAAGGCAGTGTGGCCAATCCCTGAAGCCTGTTATTGTAAATAAAGGGTTCTTTATAAAGTAGAGATGGGGGATTTTCAAGTGTCGTATTCGTCCGGTTCTTTGTTAATTAGAAATACTTTTTTTACGAAATATTAGAGTGGTTTAGCAAATCTGCCGTCGTATGTATAGCAAGTCTGCCGTCATAATAATTATATAGAAAGGCCGTTACTAATTTACTTACTTTGAGTAAGTTACGGCCTTTGTACATAATATGCCAGTAGTATTTTAATGTAATTCGAAATAAAAGTAGATTTTCCAAGTAATTTTACTACTCTCTGATATTATTTTGTAGAAAAGTAAAGTTGTTAAAATAAATTAAACAACCTAGAATACCCATTCTCAAATACCGACAATTAAAATGTATACCATTTTATACCTATAATTTTTCAAGATATTATTTTCTGGGTGTATTTGAATTCGAAAACCCACATCCAGATGATTATTTAATTTTAATTTACTCGTATATTCCCTATTCAAGTTTCACTTTTAAATAATTTCTGAGTTCTGAAATTTGATTTCAAATCCCACACCATGCTCCTATGAAATTTTAATTTAAATTACCCTTCAAGTTCCTCAATACGAGCGATGGAAGGCATGAAAAGACGTCATTTAGACCGAGTAAGATTGATGACAGCTTCTATAAAATAACGCTATTCACTTCAAATCCCGCGTTAAAACATACATTGTAAATGGGACTTTAGTATATTTTCCAGAATGTAGAGCTAGTAAAATCTATACCTTATAACATTTTATGAGAGAGACCACTGCTTTAGACAATCGGATGTATATAACGAAAAGCCATTCCCACACATTGAAATAAAATAACACCGACCTTTCGTTTCGGTCTATGTTATAGATGTTTTTTACAAAATGGAGTCAAGTATTATACTGAGGGTTGTCTCTCAGTATACTTAACTTAGTATACCTTAGTATATTTGGTGGTTTTCTTTTCGTTAAACAAAGTAAAATTTGATAAAATTTTAGTAAATTTTAGAACAAAATACCATAAAATATTTTCCTAAAATTGGCCTGGACATGAGGTTTGACTAGCTTATTTGCTTATGGAGCCAAACAACAAGTTTAGTCAAAGCTAAATTAGACTAATTGCATACAAATCCAGAATC
Source organism: Camptogramma bilineatum (assembly GCA_958496255.1). Lineage (NCBI taxonomy): Eukaryota > Metazoa > Arthropoda > Insecta > Lepidoptera > Geometridae > Camptogramma > Camptogramma bilineatum. Next base: position 13,492,340 of record OY292456.1, read on the forward strand.
CACAACCAAACAGCCAAGTGGCAACTGATTCTATTTCTATAATTCGCTAACGCTCGAACGAGGGGTTTCATTAGTCAAACATAAGGTCACATGGTCTTCGTTATTTTGTCCACCAATGAAACATCAGCGAAAGTAAGCGTATTGTAAAAATAAAATCGATTGATGCCACTTAGCTAGGGGGGCTGTCCCTATCTACATAAAAACATGTTATCGATATATAGACTGAACAAAATTAAACGCAAACACGATTACAGTCTTGTTTACGATTGACGAGTCTAATCAATGTACTCATAGCTGGAGTATTAGCACAGAATATAACAATACTACGTAGTATTAGTGTACTTTTCTCAACTCTTCGGATTCTAATTCGGACTTTTTACATCAATTCTTCTACGCTTTGGTCATGCCCGATTACGAGTGTTTTTTAACATCAGATTAAGTTAGGTAATTTTATTTGATAGGCATGCATGGGACCGAAACCAACATACAAAGCCCCTTTGACAAAGCCGTGAGTGTCCCACTGCTGGGCAAAGGCTCTTTCAGACTTCACGGTCCTGGACAACAATATAATTGGTACTTAATATTTCCTATAGAGCCAATAATAGATGTCATTGTTAATTTTGTTATACCTAAGTAAGATTTAAATTTTTTAACTGAAAATAACTTAGTAAAATTTACTTGTTGTAGATATCGCCCTGGGAATCGGAATATTGATCGGTATCATCTCCTTCACCAACTGCGACGTCGTTTCCCCAACTCTACTCCAGAAAGTTGATCCAATCTACCAGAAAGACGGTCCGAATCACCAGAAAGACGATCTAACTTACCAAAAAGACGGTCAAGTCTACCGAAAAGACGGTCAATATCAGAAAACCGGTATATATAAAGACGAGCAAGCCTACCAAAAGGACGGAGCAGTGTACCATAAAGATGAGCCGATACCTGAACCAGAAATGCTACCTATATTGCTGGGAAACGACACGAGGTGTAGGATATCGGAGTTCCAGTGCGCGAACAAGAAGTGTATACCCGTGAATCGATTCTGTGATAGCACGAATGACTGCGGTGACTCGTCGGATGAGCCGAGGCATTGTACACGTAAGTACACCTATAGTTTTCAGTTTCAGAAATAAGAGACAACAAACAGTTCAGCAAATTCAATTTCAATAAATAAATTGAAATTGAATTTAAATTTAAGTTTTCAGTGATCATGGCGCATTGTTTCGAAATCACTAAAAGAGTTATATTTTTTTTTAACTACATACTCGTACTTACAATTTATTATTACTTACCAGGTTGGTTATTCCGCTACAAGAATTCTGCATTTACATGATTGTAATTTGATAAGCCGACTATTTCATAGCTAAAAATACACCCAAATCTACTTGAACATCCATTCTCATAAAATATGGGTCACTTGGTACAGGCAGGTGAACTTCGATTCTTTCATAATCCCTTTTCTTAGGACTTCACATGACGGGGCGGCAGCTGAGTGTTAGGGATAATATTTTATCGTAAAATACAACGCTAGAAGTGAAACCTTGCAGGTACACCTGCCATTTTGAGTAAGGATTTATGGGTGCTTGGAGAAATTTTGTATATTGAAATAATGTGAGAAGGGTAGTTTTAAGGATCTCGTAAGATATATGAACATTTACACTAACGTAGTCTAACCGCTAGCTTGCAAAATGTGATTATCTTCATTGTTTAGTTTTGCTTGCTTTTCTCCTTACCAGTTTTAGTAAAAAGTATTTGAAAACCTTTTATACTGGGGTTAATTAAAAACTATTTGTTTATTCTTATTCTATAAACAGAGAATGAGTACAAAGAAAATTACCTTCACAATAAACAATTTATCAAACCCATTAAAATTATAGTTAAAGCTTTTATATGAAAACTAATGTTTTCCAAGAACTCAACTTGATAGATTGTACGATAGGAAAGATTGATGACTCTTTCTCAATGTTTTTCTTTCAATCAATGAGGCGCATCTTTTAGATTGAACGTCTTTCGAAACTATGAATCGCTGGAGTATCAGTGAACAGCAGGGAAATTCTACTAGATGACAACGTCAATCATTCCGCTGCGGTTTGTTTCGATGGGTTAGGAGCTTTACGACTACATCTCTATTTGACTAGGCAGCAGATTTGACTAGATCGCTTTAAGACTAAATCACGATATGACTATATCGCATTGGGGTTACATTGCTTTTGGACTACATCGCCAAAGGACAAGAAAGCGTAATGACTTAATCTTCATTTGTTTTCTAAAGTACAAGTATGGCGAAAATCAAAACATTCAAGTTTTTAAGTATAAGTTTTTAAGTATATACCTTTATCAAAAACAAAATGTTACTTTTACTTATATTTAAGTTTTAAAGCACTGACATTTTTTAAAAATTATCGCGCTCGAAAAAATTAGCGCTTGATTTCGATCCTTGATTTCAATCCTTGAATCTTGAATCTGAAATCTTGAATCTTTGAAGTGACAGCTGTCAAACTTCAAACCGCCATATCTCATGAATTACTCGTCCTAGACTCCCCGTTTTCAGTTCAAATGAAAGCTATGACCAAGATCTTCATTTGAAGTGACAGCTGTCAAACTTCAAACTGCCATATCTCGGGAACTACTCGTCCTAAACTCCCCGTTCTCAGATCAAATGAAAGCTATGACCAAGATCTTCATTTTAAGAGACAGCTGTCAAAATGACATCTGTCATCTAAAATGTAGATCTTGGTCATAGCTTTCATTTGAACTGAGAACGGTGACTCTAGGACGAGTAGTTCCCGAGATATGGCGGTTTGAAGTTTGACAGCTGTCACTACAAATGAAGATCTTGGTCATAGCTTTCATTTGAACTGAGAACGGGGAGTCTAGGACGAGTAATTCATGAGATATGGCGGTTGTTCTTGTTGCGATTAAAAATGGTTCTTGTTCTCCATGGTAAGTAAATTGTTTTCTTTCCAAGAAGTACTTATACCTCTATAATATGCCGAAGTGTGAGGTTGAACTGAAGTGCCACTCATTGAGCAAGTGGTGCCACTTTTAAACACAACTGTACGTCATATCGATATTACGTCGAATTGATAATAGGACGTAAGCATATATGGTCGAACAGCTATTTAACCTCAACGCGATATAGTCATATCGCGATTTAGTCATAAAGCGATCTAGTCATATCTGCTGCCTAGTCAAATAGAGATGTAGTCGTAAAGCTCCTAACCCGTTTCGATCTCTTAAATGTCAGCCATTTGGTGAATATAGAATAGCTTTTCAAAAATTTGTTCTGCGAAAGTCCATACCTTAGCTAAAACCTCACCACAACTGAGTCGTTTGTCATTAGTAGAACAGGAAACAGTCGAAAATCTAAGGTTTAGTTGAGGTTTTGGTTGTGGTTCATAAAAAGTTTTGTACCTACTTGAATTGCCACCCGGATAAGTATTATGTAGGTTCTTGGCATTTTCAAAAATGCCATTCTGATTTAAAACAAAACTTATTGGCTAATTGAAATTAATTTCTCTTTGATTTTAAGCTTGGTCGTTCGCTAATGATTTATTGCTTTGGAGGTTCAATTCTGAAGTTTTTATAGCCAGAGTGATTAATTTTATGAGGCGAGCCTTTTTATGAAGGTTGTGGTGCGCCTTGTTTTAGGCGTGTTATATATTATGATGGAAATACTCCAATAGGCCTTTTTAAGAGGTCGTTTGAGAAAAAAGTTTCTGTAGTAATATAAACTATCCTTTTTTGTCTAAATTATGTTATGCCTGGGCAAAGGTCTCTCCCATTTTTAAACTTTTTGTCTTTTTTCCCGATCCCCATTTCAGGAAGGCCTTCCGGTGTAGAGAACGTTGGATGCTTTATTACTTTGAAAGATAAATAAAACTAATATCCAATTTAAAAGTAATAAAAATCCATTCGTGCCTTAACTACTCAACTTCTTTTAAGTTTTACTAGGTTTTACTTTATTAATTTCAAGTAACCCTTAAAAACATACCCTTGCGCAATATATTTAAAAGAAATACAGTACCTAACCCTATTTAAAACAAATGAAATGCGTTTGTTGAGTTGAACTCGAATGACCTAAGTACTTAATTATGTTTATTGAATTTATAAAAGAGCAGTTATATTTATCAAGTTTATAATGAATTAACCTGTTTTTTAAGTACCATCATTTAAATTTTGCCACCAGCTCATACATAAAGTACAATACATACATCCAATCTTGTAGAGCTTAGATAACCATCTCACTATCTAACCTCTTCGAAAAACAATAGTAGCGTAAATTAGAAACGAAAGTAATTCGACCGGTAACAAAAATAAGACACAAACAAGTCAACAAAGGTTTATTTGGTATGTATTTGACCTCGGTAAATTGGCTGGGTTGTTGCCAAAAACAAAATGCAATGTAAGAAGAAACGGAATAAGCACAGTAACTATCACGTGGTATTCTAGAGACAATTTTCCTAAACTGTACGCGCTCCGTTCCTTGATTCGGTTTCCGAATTCGTTTTCCTAATTTGGGATTCCGTGAGATGATAAATTTACGTTCGTCTGACTCGGACGCAAGCTTGTTTTCGACACGAACGATAGGATTTTTTCCGAAGGAAAAGTAACGAAAGTGAATCAAACGTGTGCTGCGAACACGCGTCACAAAACCTGTCACGTGGAATGCAAGCAAATATAACTTATTATTATGCCGTAGCATGTTCTACGACGTAGCAAAGTCGTAGCACAGTCATCAATCGATTTCTATTTGATTTATGAATTTGTTCACGAAACAAACTACCGATTATTATGCAATTGCATGTAAAATGAAAATTCTTATCAAAATTTTCGATACCGACGGCATTCGAACCCGCATTGATACAAGCGATTCTCCTCAAGCCAGAGTGCCTTAACCAACTCAGCCACGAAATTCATATATGCGTCGGGTCTAAATCTTGATAAGCTCATATTTGTCAGTCATAGCACTGATTAGCATGTCAGTTATTTAGAGGTAGTACACATTAGGCGATTTGAAACGCGCGTTCTAATAACGCGCGTTTTAAGAACCAAAAGGTCCAATCCATCCGGACACATTCAAACGCGCACATCAAATGTGTATGATGTAGCCTTTGAAGAAATAGATGTCTAGAACAAGTCTTTCGCTACAATCGCAATAAGAACAACAGGCCAGGTTTGAATCTTTGAAGTGACAGCTGTCAAACTTCAAACCGCCATATCTCATGAATTACTCGACCTAGACTCCCCGTTCTCAGTTCAAATGAAAGCTATGACCAAGATCTTAATTTGAACTGACAGCTGTCAAAATTAAAACGGCCATATCTCGGAAACTACTCGTCCTAGACTCACCGTTCTCAGTTCAAATGAAAGCTATGACCAAGATCTACATTTCAGATGACAGATGTCATTTTGACAGCTGTCACTTAAAACGAAGATCTTGGTCATAGCTTTCATTTGAACTGAGAACGGGGAGTCTAGGACGAGTAATTCATGAGATATGGCGGTTTGAAGTTTGACAGCTGTCACTTCAAAGATTCAAGATTCAAGATTTCAGATTCAAGATTCAAGAATCAAGGATTGAAATCAAGGATCGAAATCAAGGATCAAAATCAAGATCGAAATCCAGGATCGTAACCAAGGATCGAAATCAAGGATCGAATTCAAGGATCGAAATCAAGCGCTGATTTTGTCGAGCGCGATAAGGTAAAAATATCCTGAAATTTCAATGACTTAGGCACACTACTAATCCAACAACGAGTGTGAAAGAGACAAAGCTACCAAGAAAGCCTCTCAACAAGACCAACAATCCTTATAACCAAGAAAAAATTATAATAGATCGTTGTGTAGTCGTGATAAGGTTCAAAGTCCCTTTTACATTAAAGTCGACTTAACCATCCTGTTTGTATATAAAATCCTTGGATTCAACACTTTTTTATTTGCTCACGCTCTCACATGGGTAAAATCAAAGAATAATTATGGCAACCCTCCTAAAACATGTTAGGATAAAATTACAAAGTTTGATTTTCTTGTTTTCATAACTTATAGTTATTTATAGTTTACTTGCCGATGCTATGTAACTTCCTTATTTATTTTTAGTCGTCCTTTGTAATTCCTGCACACTTTGATGGCACAAATCGCCATTTTTGTTTGCCGCCAAATTCATGTTTACAGTACAACGACCTTAGCGCGACTGAATGAGCGAAACGAACGAGTCAACCAAGAGTTGGTTGATCTTTTGTTTGGCGTTTTGACGCTCGAAATCGGGGTCTAGACATCTAGTTCGTCCAAGGATGTAGCATGTCTAACATTTATCTGATCTGCCTAGAATTCTCAGGCCTAACATTCTTGAAACTGCAATTATTAAACATCTTGCCAAAGGGAAATCGAATGGGTCTAGATAGTGTTCAAACTAGCCTTAAACGATATCGTTGCATTCAATCTCGATCCCAAGCCATTCGGAACTAACAAAAGCAATATAGTTCCCAAGAACAATGAATTTAATAATTGAGTTTCTGAATGGAAACTCCCAATACGCTACATTCTATTATACCATTGGATTAATAATAAACATTTGTACATGGTGTTCTACGTTTTATGTTTAGAGCGTAACATGTAAGCGTTGGACGCTATCGCTTTTAGCGAAAGATGCATAATTCTGAACAAAAGTATGTCATATTGAAAATTTTATGGACACGGGATTTTATCGCGTAATTTACCTTATTTATCCCGACGTTTTGGCTATAATAGCCGTGGTCACGGGCATAAATAAATAAGGTAAATTACGCGATAAAATCCCGTGCCCATAAAATTTTGAATATGAATAGTGATCGCGAAAGTTTAAAAAAGACTAAAAGTATGTCAGTAAGTAAAATTTTCACCTCAGTACCATTAAAGGCCGATTTCTACAAATAATAGCCTACAGTAGCACATTTTTCATGATATTATAAAAGCTTAAGGTCCCTAAAAGTTTTCAAAAACACCCAGAAAAAATAATGGTTTTTAGATTTTTAAATTGATGTTGAAAATTAATTTTCGACTCTCAAACACAAAATCGTCGGTTTGAATCATTTCTTTTGTAATTTATCACAATGCAGAATGGTCTGAAATGTTCAACGGTTTAATTCCGTTTTTGGAAATAATCTTGTATTAATGTAGTCTAAATGTATGTTTGTTCGTATGAGCTCCAACTGACGGAGATGGTGACGGAGTTTTCAGGCCGCTTGAATCCTCATGGCTTAAAGACTTAAAAGTCGACACCGATAATTTTACGTGCTCTCCGAAGCCCGAAAAAGCTCAGCTGTTAATGCCATTTGCGGTCACCAATCCAAATTGTGACCGCTCAAAACGTCGCTTAATCTATTCCCTGCCCAGCCTCCACTGTGCACCGAAGGAGAGCGCCGGCGACATGGCCCAGTGAAAGCAACATCTGCACCTGCGTCAACGACATTGAACGCGTTAACTTCAACGATCTGTCAAGAACGTCTAATCAAGATACAGTACTTCAAGCTTTATCGGTTATTTTCGTGTTTTCCGAATATTTCAAGCAGTGTATGATTCCACAAAACAGAATGCGACAGAAGTGCACATTGTTAGCAGCGCAGCTCGCTCGGCTTGCAACTAATTTGCTTTTCTTAAAAATTACATTGATATTTATTTGTATGCGATAAAGTTGAAATTATGAGTAATTTTCATTTCCAAATGACTTTTCGTCAATCGTTTTTATAATTTTATGCGATTGTTTCCGAAGTCTTCCAAAACGCGTTATTTTTCTAGTTTTACTGTACACCACGAGGGCTAACAAGAAGTTAGTTAGTCTTGTATTTTATATTTTTTTGTTTGGTGGATGAAATGAATAACCATCTACCGAACATAACGATGCTTAATTATCATACCTACCTACTTGGAACGAGCATTGTTGCCATATTACAAGTAATTACCTATTAACCTGGTAAGCTGGCATTAATTACTTGTAAAGTACTCATGGAAAAGTTAATCAAATTCCTCGTTTGGTACCTATTACTCGTGCATTGTGGAGTAATTAAAATTGTCTAATATTTTTATTTTTCGTGGTTTTGTTATAACCAGATAAAAAGTAGCCTTGGTATGGTTAGGTACTTCATGCTCTGTTTTTTTTTCATTAATTGTATTTTTTATTTTTTTAGGTTAATGAGGAAGGAGAGTTGTACTTACCTATTTATTTACGGCTACCCTAAAAGCAGAAACAGGGACGTGTGAAAAGGCACTAATGCTCTGAACAATATCTAAGCTAAAAAAAATTCGATCCATAGCAATGATATTATACAGGGTGAATTTTTGAGATGGGGCAGTAAGGGCAGCTACCTTAACCGTTGTAGCTAGAGGAAAACGTTCTTAGGAGACCATCCTTAATTTTTGAAAATATTTCGACCTGTATTCACAGATTTTGAAAAATATGTACAGTCAGCGAGAAAATGGGCCATTTACACAAAAACTTTTTTTGATGCCAATCGATCCTGTTTCACCTAAGGATAAAAAGGCTCTTTCAGACCAACTGAGGTTAGAGTACTAGAAAGTCAGGAATCGCTAAAATGTATTTCTGAGACAAGACCGTAAGGGCTACCTTAACCGTTGTAGCTACAGAAAAACGTTTTTAGGAGACTACCCTTAACTTTTGAAGATATTTTAACCTGCATTCACAGATTTTGAAAAAAATGTACAGTCAGCGAGAAAATGGGCAATTTACACAAAAACATTTTTTGATGCCAGTCGATCCTGTTTCATCTAAAGATTAAAAGGCTCTTTCGGACCAACTGAGGTAAGAGTACTAGAAAAGTCAGAAATTGCCAAAATGTATTTTTGAGACGGAGCAGTAAAGGCAGCTACTTTAACCGTTGTAGCTACAGGATAACGTTCTTAGGAGACTACCCTTACTTTTGAAGATATTTCGACAAAATGATGAAAAATTATGACAAATGACAAAATGATTTCGTACGAAATGTATAATCAAAGTTATTTGCGTTTTATGACTTTTCTAGTTCTCTAGCCTCAGTTGGTCCGATAGAGTCTTTTAATCCTTAGATGAAACAGGATCGACTGGCATCAAAAAAAGTTTTTATGTAAATTGCCCATTTTCTCGCTGACTGTACACTTTTTTCAAAATCTGTGAATGCAGGTTGAAATATCTTCAAAAGTTAAGGGTAGTCTCCTAAAAACGTTTTCCTGTAGCTACAACGGTTAAGGTAGCCCTTACTGTCTTGTCTCAGAAATACATTTTAGCGATTCCTGACTTTTCTAGTACTCTAACCTCAGTTGGTCTGAAAGAGCCTTTTTATCCTTAGATGAAACAGGATCGATTGGCATCAAAAAAAGTTTTTGTGTAAATGGCCCATTTTCTCGCTGACTGTACATTTTTTTCAAAATCTGTAAATGCAGGTCGAAATATTTTCAAAAATTAAGGATGGTCTCCTAAGAACGTTTTCCTCTAGCTACAACGGTTAAGGTAGCTGCCCTTACTGCCCCGTCTCAAAAATTCACCCTGTATACCCTAGAACTCTAAAATGTCTGATGATCTCATTATCTTCTCTGGAGTTATGAATCAACAGCCATTACTTTTTTTTTTAGACTGTCAAAATTTCAATACGATGAGAGTATTTGAACTATGCAAGTACTCGTATTTGTACGCAGTGAGTACGAAGTTGGATACAATGCCAAAAATGTGTAGCATCTGCAACATTTTTGCCGCAACGATGTGGAATATTTTTTTAAATGACCGCTTCATTATTTCTCGTGACTGGTTTTTTAAATCCGAAGTTTGATAACAGTACAAATGATTTTTTAAATTAAATCTGTACTTATCACAATCTGCTTTGAACTGTAAACGTTCTTGATAGATCGTTGAAGTTAAGCGACATTCTAAGCTGTCACAACTTGGATGGGTGACCGAGAGTTGGCTACTAGCTCATAAAACATACATACATAATTCTATATTTTTTTTTAAATGTTTTATAGTGTACCTACACAGTTCGGTATTAGTACAATTGAAAATGGAAAATCTTGTCAAAATTTTCAATTCCGACGGGATTCGAACCCGCAATGATAAGTACAAGCGATCCTCCTTTAGCTGGAGTGCTTTTACCAACTCGGCTACGGAACCCTTAGTCGTCAGGGACAGGGTTGAAAATCTTGTTAAGACCTGTTAAATTTTGAAAATTTTGATAAGATTTTCCATTTTTAAATGTAATCATATCATACATACATAATTCGAATACCAATTATGAATATTGTACAGGTGTTCTCGTATTGTTTTTCCCTAGCTCATAATTATCTCCCTCGGATAGAGTCCGGAAACTAATTTTAACTTTTGCAGTAAAGTGTTTACTTTAAACTTCATGTTTATGATTCTCTTCTTTTTATGAAAACAATTTTCGCATTTCGTTACACCTCTGGTAGTAAATAATGTTAAATTGTTATGTATTTACAAAATTTCATTAAACACGTGAAAAGAAAAGTAATAAAAAATATGTTTTTGTTAATAACTCGAAAATGAGCGAGAAACACAAATACATAAATGATTATAAAACTGGCCCCTCAGCCCAGTTGGTAGTAGCTCTGCCTTCTGCGCTGTAGGTCGTGGGTTCGATTCCCACCCAGGATAAACATAAAATGTTGTGTGATGAACGTAGTGATGTGTCTATTTTAAGCTTTCGCGATCGGAACACATAACTTATAAATTAGTATGTATCCGGGTATTTATCTCGTAAAAAGGTAATTTACGTGATAAAAATACTTACCTTTACCGCCATCTTATAATAGTCTCACTTTACAAATTTAGATTATGCTAAATTGATAACCAAAAATACACACGTTAGAATGACGTCAGTCCATTTCAGCACGTTTCGTCATCCAAGACAAATCCGTCGATTCGTTCGGATGCCACCCCAAAATCTATTCATTATTCGTACACCTTTTATCTGCGGATTCTTTCACAATTTATTTCCTTTGAGCGGGTGTTATTAAATTTGTGCGGCCAGAGCACAATGCTGCGTTAGGCCCGAGTTAACGGTTTAGGGCCTATTCTTGTTACGACGGAGGGAAATTATATTAAGAGGCGTCATATCTCACTTGAGCCGCGGAGGCGTATTGGGCTGTTTTCTTCTTCGTTTGAAACGTTTTCTCAATAGTACTCCGGCCCGGTCCCACTACGTCGTGATATCGTGGGCATCATTGAATTGGGGCGTACCGCCAAAACGCTACTTTACAGGAGGAACCAAAACTGTCTAACTTTTTATGGGTAGTTCAGATAAATCTGAAACTTTCAGGGTGTTTGTATTATACGAAACCTCAAAGTATCGTATAATTTAAATTTATCTAAAACATCTCTAAATACTATTTTTTGTTCATACGCCTGCATCGCCCAACGTTTTCATTACATTTTAATAATTGAAGTTGACACACATTATGAGGCGTAAGAAAAAATAAATGAAGAGTCGTAAGCGAGGTGGCTAATAAGATCACGTGGTTCGTTAATTTACCTGGGTCAGAGATTTGTGAGCGGTACTGTACGTGCCTTCATTTAGCCTTTTAGCGGATTCATCGACAGACAATGTTCCGAGATTTTTTATATCCAATCTTGTTTAGCCTTTCTTTCAATTCTTTTCACAAAATAAATAAATCAGTGGAAATATGCGTTTACTGGTTGTTCATTAAAATTTAGTTTTATATGATGGTTTTCACGGGAATAACCAAACGCAACGAAACACTTTCTCATTCAAATATGCTCTGCCGTTGCGGACGAAATTTTAAATGGCTGAAAACTAAGAAAACAAGGCAAGTCGATGCACGCATTAATTATACTCAAAGTCTAATTAGTTCAATATCCCTTAGTGCCTTTTCACACGTCTACCCGGCGGCGTTTGTATTGTATGCAAATTACGCCGGCGCCGCCGTGTGAAAGCTACCGTACATGGACCATACAATTCGCCGCCAACCGGCTACCCAGCAACCGAGACGTGCGAAAAGGCACTTAAAGTCTAAGGCGTATAGAACTGATCTTTAAAGAAGATCAATGAAAATATTTCGATAGTCTGCTTTGAATTCAGTCAAGGTAAACAAGGATGCTTAAACTAGTAGTAAAATTTGTACTGAATTTAGAATTTTTTTTTTCCGTCTCTTCATAATTTTAACGCGATAACTAGAACCAAGGGCTCTGAGGTTCGTCTGCCATGAACGCAGTCTTCAGAGTAAATCCAGCATTATTAAGTTTTAATGGCGTCGACCACAATGCCTGCCTGAGGCGATAAAACAAAGCATAATGGTTCCTGTGTCCCTCGTAATAAGGTGAATAATAGCAATCACCGAGTGTTATCTTAGGCCCGGTCCAAACCATGGTAGAACCTCTGAAAGCATAAGGGAGTGTCCACATTGCGTTTTTTGCAGCGCGTTTGTATCGATACAAACGCGATTCGAACGCGATGCGAACGCGCAGCCCCCCGCGCAGCCCCTCCCGGTTCGCTTTTGTATGGAAAAATACGCGTTGCGAACGCGCGTTTGTATCGATACAAACGCGCAGCTCAAAAACGCGCTGCAGAAAACGCAATGTGGACACTCCCTAAATGGGTAATGTTAATTACAGTTATCATGAATGGAATATCGTTGGTGGTTTTTGTGTTTAATCGATGAAGTTGAATTTTGTTAATAACAATGTTTGGGGGTCAATCTTCAGAATCAGCGTGTTTGGTTGATCGCTATGGTGCTTTTTAAATATCGATATTATTGCTTTTCTGTATTTTATTTCGAGAAGGTGTCTAAATAAGCATATTTTCATATTGGCCCCTGAAGGGGTAGAGAAGCAATAATATCGATATTTAAGGGGCGCCATATAGCGATCAACCAGGTGCGCTGATTCTGAAGATTGACCCTTGGTATACCACTATAATGAATTCGAGCGTCACAGAAAAAAAAATAGTAGGTACTAACGTATTATAAGCTTACGTCTGTTTTTGACTGTCCCCGTTTTATCAAAGAGAAAGCTTTCAGTATACCTACTTAATTAAATAAAGTATGAATGAAGATTAAAATTAATCCCGATGCAGATGCAGTGGTTTTAGCAAAATTAAATGGAACTTCGCGTTCGTCTTTTTGAGATGAGTGTGCAGATATTAATTCAGTTAAGAATTTCTGAGTAATATTTAATGTTGCTTGGTGAGACTATATTATAACTCCATATTCTTATGAATAAATGAATAACTTTCAAAATAAGCTAGCTTAATATACTCTTGGAATAATCATTTTGAAGATACTTACTTAATTTAGATAAGTGTAAGTAATTAGTATAAAATAGTAGCATAATCCATATAACTATATTAAATGTGAAAGTGTGTTTATTTGTCCTGCTTTCACGTCAAATCACAGCGATGGATTGAAGTGATTTTTTGTGTGGAGATAGTTGGAGGGCTGGAAAGTGACATAGGCTACTTTTTATCCGGGTATCACGCGAGCGAAGCCGCGGGCAGCAGCTAGTTATAAAATAAATAAGTGTAAAAATTAGATATTGATATTATGCAAATGCATCCGCAACTCTTACTCAAGCTGCAGCGAGAAATTGTTTTACTAAAAATCATGAGCTTTACATTTTAAAGTTTTTAATCATTGAAAGCTCTAAGGTTCTCCCTCAGAAGTAGTAACCCGATTAGATGTTAGAAGCTTAAGGTACACTGTGTGTAAGTTAACATGTTTACAACCACGAACATTAACAAAGAGCTCTCGCGTGCTTTGTGCTCCAGTGACATTACATTGTTACTCCATCATTATCTTGTTACAGAATCCTTTTGGCGAAGAATCCTTCGAAATTCAAGATATTTTTCTTTGTTCTCGAATATTTTATACTTAAGCGTTATATTTTAAACTTACCCCATTATTCTTAAAAAATGTTAATTTAACAAGACTTTTATGTTTTTTTCACTACTTTTTCAATGAAAAGAGACGGAAACAGATTTAGCAGCCGTCTGAGGTCTAGGTCGCCTCTAAGTACATTATGAATTAGGTTATATTTTACTACTTGTTTGAATAGAAATAATGAGATGAAGGGCACATAATTTGAGATCTAAGCGGTGTGCACGGAATATTAATATTTTTCTCATGAGAGAGAAGGACAGTACGATTGATGCACGTGGGTTTTACTGGATTGACGTGAACTACAACTTTTATGGAAAAAGAGGAGCTTTTTTGATAAAAAAATTAGAGCTCTGATTGGTATTAGCTGGATGCTAAACAATACAAATCTAAGTTAATGTTGACGCTATCGAGTAATAAGGGTCAAGGCAGACTGCAGCGTATCATACGATGACTATGCTATGACCGTGCTATGAACGTGCCAGGTACGGACTACCACTTGAGACCGATTCAGACGCTTCATGCCTAGTGAAAGATGGCAAATGAAGAACAGAAATGAACGAAAAGTGAACCATGTGATTCCACCTTTAATGACTGGCAGGACGTGCCCTCCAAATGGAAACCGACAATTGTTATTACCACTAGCAACCTTTTCATTTTTTGTGACAAAACGAGTGAGCAAGCTTCACCACGAGCGCTTCGCAGAGAGATCAGATCCAGAGAATCATATGCCACGGCATTACATTCCACGCCTGTCACAACGCCCATATCGCTCTCCCAGCAGACTAATTTACGTTTAGTGCTAACTCGGCCCCATGTTTACCAGCCGTGAGTTGTGAACTACCCTCATTACGAATTCAAATTTAATACCGAGTGGTTTAGACTGAAATAGTAGCTCTAGTGATTTGGACCTTGTGGGTTATGATCGGAGGATTTGAAATGCTACTTGGCATGGTATTTGGAAAGTTACATAATAACTAGTTTCCGCTCGTAACTTCAGTCACGCCACTATAACAAAATCAACTCAAGTTTACAAAAATCATCTTTTAAAAAACGATTGTCCATACTTACATCTCTCTCGTTGACTGAAACCACTTGGTAAACATCTTCAGTTGATTCCAAGACATTGGTCAGTTATTTATACCTAGATTATTTGTAGAGATATATTTTAGTACCATCAAAAAGATTAAATATTGAATACCATGCAATTTAACAGTGACAAATGATTCATGACATCAGTCATTGTTATTTTCTCAAATTTATTTTATCGTGTAAAAAGTAATAAACAACGATTTCAATTAATTCTTTTTCCGTATTTCACAATCATCACGACTTTGCATGTAAATTTTCAGAACCGCAATTATTATTGCATTTTACCCGCTGAGCTAAATACCATAAAAGCTCAGTATTCATAGTTGATTCATAGTTAATTACTCTACACATATTGCTTTTCAGTTACTTTGTAAAATAATGAAAAAATTAGATCCAGTTTCGATTCTCTAATTCACCCGAAATTCATATTTATTGTTTCCCAAAAATCCCATATGTATTTCAAAACTAAAGTCGAACAAAGCAATGCATCATCCGTTGAATTATAATTGCGGCTAGCAAATTATTATATGCATGAGTATCTCGTTAGGACTCGAAACAATTTGGCCTTTACACATTATTACAATGTTTAAAAAGAAAATAACAACGGCTGATATAATAGGCATGAATCCTAATTTTCAAAATCTCTTCTATGATATTCAGAAGGATCTATTATGTCTAAAATATATCATATTTCTGTAGAAAATTAAGGTTTTTGTGCAATAAAAGTACATTTAAATGTAAATTTTCAAATTCACGCCAAAACGCTCGCCGGTGTCATGGCGTCTGTTTTTACGTCACGAATCGGTATATCAACCAGTGATGCCTACATAGTTACTATAGAAACAAAAGGATGTTTACCGAGACGAGACGCAATGACAGACGCCATGACACCGGCGAGCGTTTTGGCTATCATGGCGGATTGTTGTATTTTGTAGATTTATTTTAGCAAATAAATTAGTAATCTCCACATTAATAAGAGAATAAATACATTTTTCAAAATCTTTGAATCCTATTTCATTAGATCAGATAAATATTTTGGCGATACTTGATTACTGTCATCATGCCTATTGTTTAATTCAATGCTCAAGTTCGCTGTAGGCTACTGTTCGTATTCCCAGCATTATTAAAATTACAGCCTATGCACTAAAAATTTGAAGGAAGCATGTGCCAAATGAATTTATATTCCGGCATACTTCTGACTACCCCTCCAAAACCTCAGACTAGAATCCATGACCGAATTCGTCAAACATGCCTCGCGGTGCTGTATTAGGGCGCGTGCCCACGAGACGGTTTTAACACGGCCCGGTTTTTTGCAAGGACCAGCGCTGTGCCCGGTTGCCGGGGAGCCGGAACTAGCGCCGGCGGGTGTCGTGTGCTTGGCTCCATAGTGTCCCATACATTACTGTGACGGCCCGGTTTGACGCCGGGCTTAGACCCGGCGAAAAACCGTCTCGTGGGTACGTGCTCTTATTATGCGGTAGCTCACCATCCGTACCCTCTCATCTCAAACGTCCCCGATTATCCGATTGTATTATTCAACACGGTATCCCGCCGTCGAACAAAACATGTTCTTAGTGACCCCGATAAGTCTCGTCATCTAGTCATCCCGTTACAGAGGAACACTCCATACTACACCAGCAGCGGTGCGATTCAGACTTCCGAAAATGCATCCGATACGATGATTTTCTTCGGAAAGTTGATGTTTTTTCAGCGAAGAAAAGACGCTTTTTGAATTCTAAATACATTCTGAGAATGAAAGTTCAGTCTGCAGTGACCGCAGTGACTGTAATGTTATCTAAAACGAGGTACCTAAATAAAATGATTTCATTACTCGATTATGTCTAAAAAACGTGCCAGCTTTTTGGCAAAACTGTGACCTCTGTACAAAATAGCAAGGGCTGGGCGTTTGAATGGATGAAATTCCCTTACATATGAATTCGCGAAGTATTTCCCTTTGACAGGACCGCATTGTGTTCCATTGTGGAATTGAAGAGAAAATGTTTTTGATGTCAGTGAAATAAACACTGTTATGTACACTTGTAGAAAAAATAAGTGAACTAAGTAAAATGTATTTAATATAAAAGATTATACGTAGAAAAAAAATTAGCCGTAAGCTCCCGAATCAGTTACAAAATGTACATCATTTGGATATGTCTTGACAGGAATTGTGGATCAACAAATTCTTTTTAGGTTAAAATTATACTACTTATATTATTATGTATTTTTGTCCCAGGTACTTACACATTGTCCCGTTGAGTGTTGAGTGTAGGCATAAGTTGCATTCTGAGATAATTGAAATCATTAAGAAGTAGTTTTACAAAAATATATTAACCGAACTTATAGTTTATTGTAAGTATTTTTTTTTTTACTAACAAAAGAAGCAAAAATTGAGCCTTTGAAATCCGAGCTTCTGATTTCTGAAAATTGCAGCCATTACGCAAATTGGTAAAGGTAGCTCCACATCCAGAGATGCTCCAATTAGCACGGTACGTGATTACAAAACTAATGAGATTTCATCAAGACAAGCGCAGCTTCCGTGTTTCCCTAATCAAACCGTTAGTTGTAAGGCACGGATAAAGCTGATTGCTACACAATGCCCTTTGTATACATTTACAGAAATTAATCTACTGATTTTCCATAAGTTTACTAAACACATTAGAATTAATTAGTTGAACTATCCATCCTTGTAAAACTTAGGCTTTTTAATTGTTTTTTTTATTACTTTTTAATTAAGAGGCCTGCGACAGGCGAATTTCCATAAAACGTAATACCGAAATCATTTAAAATTTAATCATATTTTTATCAGTTTATGTTGTTAGATTAAGAGAGTAGGTATTTATCTAGGTTCCTGTTAAACTTTTGTTCCGAAAAACTTACCTAAAAAGAAATGTAAGCAAATTGAATTTAAATCTTTGTAGGTACACCAAAAATGGCATTTTTTCTTTTCATTTGTTCTATAGTAAGTTTTTTGGAATAAAAGTGTAACAGGAACCTAGATAAATACTGCCTTTATCCAAATAATAACATAAAGTAATAAAAATATGCTCAAATTTTAAATTATTTCGGTATTACGTTCCTAGGTACGTAGGTACGTTCGCCGGTCCCTTAAGTCATTTTCTTGTTTGTCTGTCTGTCTGTTTGTCTGTCTGTCGTTCTGGGTGGAATCTTGCATCTCAAATTTAAAGCACTTACCGATTAGCTATCCGGCTGAAACTTTCAGGGTAGCTCACAACTCGATAACAAGGCAAAAACAATTACATTTTTTCATGCTTAGAATGCCTTGTCATACATTCCTTGTTTAATTAAAGAGGTTAACTTTAAATCGGCCCTTACGCACAAACAAACAGTGCACAAAAAAGAAAATGACAATTACATACGTATGATAATCGCAGAGTCGGCAACAACCTGATTTATACGTCAATGTATTACTCATAATTGGTTTGGTGGAGTCAAGCTGATTTGCATGTACACACACAGTCACATTATTGAACATAATGAAGTGAGGACTGAAGAAAATTGGTGCAGGCAGTAGTGCCCCCAAAATGATTTTCTTTACATAATACATTACTAGGGTATAAATTGTGCTAAGTATAAACGTATTTATTTTCATCCTACACTATCACATCCTAAATCATCATCGTTTGCCTCAGTTATAAGAAAAATATGATCTAGACTTGAATGATTGGGTACTGGATTATTCACGAAATTTTTGCCACCTAATCAGCTCCTGTTGATGAGCATCGTTTTCCAAAACAAAATTGTTCAGTTGTAAGTCACAGTAAGTATACCCATATTATAAATGTGAAAGTGTGTTTACTTGTTTGTTTATTTGTCCTGCTTTCACGTCAAAACAGAGCGACGGATTGACGTGATCTTTTGTGTGGAGATAGTTGAAGGGCTGGAGGGTGACATAGGCTACTTTTATGCCGAAAAAATGCATGTTTCCCGTGGGATAAATGAGTAGTAGCCCACGCGGGCGAAGCCGCGGGCGTCTGCTAATACATAATAATTATCCTACTAAAACTAAACAAACGCTAACTATTTTCATAATGTGTCAAAATATGTGTTCGAACTTTACCTCAACTAGCCTCATAACATCATCAAAGATACCCTGATCCGAGTAGGTGCCAAACCAAGAGTTTTAGTTATCCGTCTACCTAAAGATATGATATAGTAGTGTCAGTTTATAAGTACTACTTTAATATTGGTAGAAAAACTACTCTACTTCGTGAAGGAATAAACTGTTTCTTTTCTCCATGAATCTGCAATTTCAGTTTGGCACTCTTCCCAATCGCACGTTAACCGTCCCGCAAGCTACAACACCATGCAAATGGTGTAAACATTGATTGGGTTTCTAACTATCGCGTGGAATACTAATCGAAAGCAAAGTTGTGCCGTATCTTCGCTTCCAAGTTGTACACACCCTTGTTAGAGAGTTTGCACACTTCACAACTCTATCGATCACAGTTGAAAATAGAATTCGAGTAACATTTTACATTTAACGATACCGAAACTATATTCTGACTTTTACTTCTTCTTTCGTACCCCTGTTACAATCTTTAAAACCTACTTTCACCAATAATAAATAAAGGATAGCTAAGGATAGAAAGAAATGGAAAAGCTTGGAGGAGGCTTTCACTGGCAGTGTAGGCGGTCCTTACCGGATAACCGAGCCGGTCATAATTAAGTTGACAAAATAGTAATTATTAATCGGCAACCTCCAGGGCGTCGATTCTCGTACCGAACTTTTTATCAACCTCAACCAAAACCTCAACTAAAGCGACTGTTTCCATGACTACTAATAACAAACGACTCAGTTGTGGTGAGGTTTTGAAGTTTGGCAGAACAAATTTTTGAAAAGCTATTCTACTATTTCACCAAATGGCTGACATTTAAGAGATCGAACCAAACCAAAGCGGTTGTCATCTAGTAGAATACAGGCCCAGGACGGCAGGAGCGGCGGCGACAGCAGCAGAAAACTCCAAAAGGCGGAAATATACATCTATTGGAGATGGGTATATATTTCTGCCTTTTGGAGTAGAGACTTTAAGACTATGGGGCTCAGAAGCGTGGCTCCTTTACAGGGAAATATCCAAGAGGTTGGTAGATGAGACCAATGACCAAAGGGCTGGTGCTTACCTCGGACAGAGGATAAGTCTAGCAATCCAACGAGGTAACGCTGCCAGCCTTTTGGGCACTTTACCTGCGGTCGGTGATCTAAACTCTGTCTTCTATCTTTAGTCACTTAAAGATAGAAAACAGAGTTCCTTTTATTTAGTTGTAAGTTAGTTAAGGAGTGTATTAATATGTTTTTGAATGTGTTTCTTTGTTCCATAAATAAATCATTTCTTTTATTATTAGAGTAGTATAATAGTGTAACTTACTCGTAGCTGGTAAGGAAAATAAAGCTCTTTTTATTTTTTATTTATTATTTTATTTCACCAATAGGGTGCTTTTTATCAGTTTGAATTTATATTCAAGCTACGGACAGTGACTATATTTTTCTAATGTTATTAGGATTTATAGTAAATACTGTTTAGACCTGGTTTAGACCAACACTATGTATGGTTTTACATAATAAAGTTTTTAACCTATGGTTCATTGTCGCGCGACCCACGTGTCGCACAGTGTGAAGACACACTTACACAATGTTGATCGATATCTGCATTCAGTCTAAGTTCATTGAACTAATCTGTGTTTACTTGTGATTGGGTGTTAATAAATGGATTGCTTTGTGAATAGACTAGATTGATGATCAATTAAGGAGCCCGCTTTATAAAATAACTAGCGGACGCCCACGGCTTTGCCCACGTGGTCTACTATTTTTTAATCCCATGGGAACCGTGCATTTTTTTCGGGATAAAAAGTAGTCTTTGTCCTATTCCCGGTCATTATCATACTAATCACACTAATATTATATAATGCGAAAGTTTGGATGTTTGGATGGATGTATGTTTGTTCCTCCATAACTCGACAACCATTTAACCGAATTGGCTGAAATTTAAAACATAAATAGATAATAACTAGAAATATGACATAGGCTACTTTTTATCCAGTTACCACGCGAGCGAAGCCGCGGGAGGAAGCTAATCTATCTATATTTTAAATTTCAGGCAAATCGGTAAAGTGGTGGTCGAGTTATATAGGAACAAACATACATACATACATCCATCCATCCATCCATCCAAACATCTACAAACATCCAATCTTTCGCATTTATAATGTGACCAGTCCCCATTTTTCACGAGTTTACTTATCAAATTGAAATTTTAACTAGTAATAAATGGTAACGAGCTTACTGCATTGGAACCTCAGCAAAAATAATAAGCACAAAAGGCATAATCGCTTGGCAGTGACCTGGCGAAGTGCCAGCAGAGTGTGTTCCTTAAGTTAATGTGCATCATCAGATTTTATACTCAAGCTTACGATCTCTATCTCTGCCTTGAATGCATAAATACTATTTTCGTAGAGGGTCTACGGCGTAGCAGATGAATGTTGTATTTCACCTGACCTGAAGCGAACGCATAAAAATTACAATTTGCGTAAATACTATTTTCGTAGAGGGTCTACGGCGTAGCAGATGAATGTTGTATTTCACCTGATCTGAGTTTAGCGAACGCATAAAAATTACAATTTGCGACATTCAAAAGGGTCATGAGTGGATCATTCCACTTTCTTGTTGTCTGACTTTGGTTTCTCGCAGCAAAGGTTCGCAGCAGTTTACTATGTGAAAGGTACTTTCAAATTATTATATAGGCTTATAAATTAACCCGGGTGACCACTAATTGTTTTATATATAAAAGTGATATTAGATACGATATGTGATAATTATGAGATGTGATATGATTTATAGCATTTTAATTGCTAAACCATTACCAATCGGTTAAATGCTTAGTGTTTTGAAACAAAGGAAAATGTTATCAGAACCTAACGAAGCATAAACTTTTTCAGAGCCTTCGTTGTTATGACTCATCATTATTTTTCGTTAGTCACTATCCATTAGTTGGGTATGTTGGAATAACATTTGTTAGGTATATAGAAAGCCTGCTATCCTGCTATCATTTTATATAATATTAAAAACATCTAAATTTACACTAGGTGAGTCTTTTTTCAGGCCACTCAGGGGAATTCTGAAACTGTGAGAGTTATCGAAAAATCATGTTAGGAGTTACGGTGCATCCCCATGGTAGTTATTTTTTGTTGCGGGCTCGTTACGGGCTCAAATTTGAAAAAAATAAGTTTTGCA
The DNA here is from genome assembly GCA_958496255.1 of Camptogramma bilineatum. Classification (NCBI taxonomy): domain Eukaryota; kingdom Metazoa; phylum Arthropoda; class Insecta; order Lepidoptera; family Geometridae; genus Camptogramma; species Camptogramma bilineatum. Next base: position 13,514,550 of record OY292456.1, read on the forward strand.
TTAAAAAAAGTTTATAGTTTATAAGTGTGTTATTATTATTATTGTCTAGTCTAGTACAACTTTCATAATGTTAGTACAATTTAGAAAAAAAGTAGGTATAACTTCATCTGTATGCAAATAAAATATGTATATTTATAATGTTCTTCTCCAAAGATTAATGAGACTATGCAAAAGTTTTCAGTATAAATCAGCGCTACCACTGCAACACATAACTTACAAGAAAGTGTTTCGGAACAAGAATAAACTCCAATGGTTAAGCGGTCATAGATAAATCGCTTCTCGCTGCAGTTTAGGTAAAATACTATTCTAAAAATTTCGATTGCCTCAGAAAGTACTTCAGATAAGTAAGTTCGTATAAGTTTGCGTTGAAATGAAATAATTTCATTTCATTTCATTTCATTTCTGGTGACGGAGTTTTTATTATGGATAAGGCTGATAAAGCTGAAACTTAGACCATTTTGTATGATTACTAGCTTCCGCCCGCGGGCGTTGCCCACAAAGTACCTACATAACATATTATTATAACCTATGTTCATCCTGAAAGTTAATTCTAAATACTAGTGATATAATTTTGAAATCGGGTGAGTAGTTTTGGAGATTACCTCCTACGTACAAACAAACTTTACCTCATTATAATATTAGTAGGTATAGATTTGGTTGTTGAATATTACAACAATGTCCTAGGCACTACTGCATCTTTTTAAAACGTTTCCTGCTATGCCTCTGTGGTGGTTTTCGAAGGAGAGCCTGTTCATGATGACATAAGCGTCGTGACGCACTAGTAATAGTACGCATAATTGATCTAGGCATTCGTAAAATTAGCTGCTTCGATGCGCAGTAGAAACTTTTGTATGAAACAGATGCACTGCGCATCGAAACGGCTAACTTCACGAATGCCTAGATCCAGTGAGTAATGGTGTGTTCAGTGACCTCCCTTATGTCAGAAGCGGGGTAGAGAAAGTATTATGTAATACGTTCCCGGCCCAGCTTCTGCGGTGCTCTCCGATTAAGAGGGTCGTAGGATAATAATTTGCTTACGGATGACATGTGCGTCGCGGGCGATGAACACGTTAAGCCTGGCCGCACACGGGCTACCGACCACAACCACAAAACGCTGCCACTGACCTTTTTCCTGTAGTTCTCATACATTTTTTATGGACTCGCCGCACACGGTTGACACGGGTGGTCGCCACACCTTTGTAGCTTCTAGCTATAGGTGGCGATGTTTGTGGCTGTGGCGTGTGGTCCGTGTGGTTCGACCCTAAGTGTATGCTTCCTAACGCTGGATAAATTATCTAATAGAGCTTGTATATAGTCAGTCATAATTAGTATTCGTTGAAGGGGTTATTACTCTTTAGCATAATACAATGCTAATTTCATTGACAGGCCACTAGCAAATCATTCCAACAGGAATACCAAGAACTTCTAATTGGGATTCAGATCCAGAAACCAGCAGTAAATCGAATTAGCACTAATCATGATTGACCGGACACATCCCAAAGTATCCTACTCAAAGAACCCAGACAATATCCTCTGGTAAACACGCTTCCCCACTTATCCTTCCCTATAAACAAACGTGAACGTGACGTAACGTAAACGTAACTTGTTACGTAGAGTTAACCACGATTCAGTGTGCCACTCACTCTAGTAAAAGGGTTTGTACAATAAATTCATCCCGGAAAGTAAAAAACATCAAAAGCTTTACATTAATGAGAAAAAAAGGTCATTGAACGTTATAATTTTTACAACAATATTAACATTACCCTTTTGGGGAGTACCAGGGATCATCACGTTTCCAAAATTATACATACAAACACCATTTAACTGGAAAGTTATGTTAAAGTTTAGATTCCATGTTTAGTTTTTTTAACAATATTTTCCATTCCTATCAAGTTTCAATGAAAATATAACAACATTCCATGTATAATTTTATTCTATGATAGTGGTAGCGTTGTGGCGTAGCTTTCTTAGACGTTCTTGATTGATCGTTGAAGTTAAGCAGCGTTTACAGCCTGGTCACAATTTGGACGGGTGCCTGCAAGTATCATTACAAGCTGAGCGCTTGCGTGCTTCGGAGGGCAGGTTTAATTGTCGGTCTTGGCTTTTAAGTCGACGCGTTCGATGCCCGCGACGCACATGCCTTACCCGCGCATACCGTCCTATGGTGGCGTTCGGAGAGCACTACAGAGGTGGGACAGGAATGTGTTAACACTATCGCGTTCAATACCCGCGAAGCACTTGCCAAACCGCTCTCCTTCGGAGAGTACCGCAAAGGTGGGCCAGGAAATGTGTTAAGCCCTGACAGAGGCGTTCAACTTCAGGCATTCTAAAAACTCCGTCACCAGAGTTGGCCACTTGCTCATACGACTTACTTACCTTATGGATAATGTAAACAAAATTTAAATATTAGGATACAACACAACATACATTACACTCTTTTTTTTACGACGAATCTGCTCTGCTCATCATTTTTGTGCTCAACCTTTTACTAGCATTATATGTCCTTTGATAAGCTCCAGTTAGCTCATTTTATAAGCTTTTACGATCTCACGCACAGATAAGCCTCTATAAACCTCTAGTCCAGTTTCAAACATTTCCTTAGGAATTTCACTTCGCTTTACGATCCTACGAGGTCTATTAAAATACTTTTAGAATCCTTCAGAAGCCTTCAGAATGGATTTTTATGGCGAAGTTATTGCGCTGTGTTTATTGTTTGGTGGTGGAATATTTTTGTGACCTCGATTTACTGGTGTAGAAGATATAAAATAAAAAGTAGAGAAGTGCGAGTCTGACGTTAGCGCACCGAGGGTTCCGTTACGTAAATGCAGTTCTATCTGTGAAAAAACATCACACGGGAAAGTAAAATTTCCCTTCACCCTACTAGTGCACTACTACTACAAGCGGTAGTAAAAACAAAGAAAATAAAGGAATCCATGAATTATTTTTTCCATCCAAAGGTTGCCTGGAAGAAATCGCTTCTAAGCGATAATACCGCCCATTGTACAATTCAAAATTTCAAAACTTTATTTAGTTCTTAAGTTACTTAACGTGTAGGTACAATAAAAGTTTTCATTCATTCATTCGTTCATACGAATTTAACTTTGTAAATGAAACAGACGTTTTTGCATACATTCAAACTGCAAAATGTACAACATTTTCAAGAAAATTACAACTTTCGGGTTTTTCTCTATATTTATGGTGTGAGACCTAGCTTTCTGCCAAACTTCAGAATTATAGCGGGAAATACCCTTTTGCTAGTGTCAAAATATTTCACAGCAAAATGTCCGCGGTTACATTTGCACCATTGATTTGCCCCAGTGCAGACGTAACTAGTAAAACCTGTGGCCGTATTTTTTGATTACGTAGACTTAGGACCAATTTCACCGTTGCAATTAAACGCGATCAACACTCTTAACTAAACCGATTTTAAGAGTAAATTTTTCTTTGCAATATAGTCAATTATATCAATTAGTAAATTTTTCATACTGACCTCTTGAAAGCGGTTTATTAGCACAGCGCGGTTAATTCAGCACAATAGACTCGCTATAAAATTAAATACTTGGTTACATTATGTATTCATAACAATGATAACAATAATTAATAAGAATAAGAATAATTTTATTTCCCAAAAACAAAATACATACAACATTAACGGACATAATGTAACAAACAGTACCTTGGATTATTATAAATCTTAAGAGACAGATGGTTAATACAACTAGTTTACGATACAAGGTGTGTTTGGTTTTAGGTGTAGTTCTACAAGATAAATGAGTTGCAGAGACCTGCACTAAGATATAAAATCTTGTATCGCAAGTTCTGCTTTCCTTCTGAGGTGATTAAAACCAGCTCGAGCAGTTATGAAATACAATCAATAGTAGACAATGGGACATAGCTTTTAAATTTTGCAATGATCTGCTTTATAAACTGAGGGAGATGCTTTGTACCCTATTATACAAAAAGTATTTTTTTGTACTCCGCTCTGCGTGGCGATCAAAAGTCAACCAGGCTTGAGTCAACTCAGTTGCACTTTGTCTTGCTCCGTTGTTACACGCATTTACACGCAACACGCACATAATTTATCTCTTTCTGACAACGGTGTTTTATAAATCTCTGCTATTTTTCAGTTTTCTTGATTGATATTAAACAAAGCTATTCTACTTATGTAGCTATAACAAAATTTCGCGCGTTTTAGAGCTTTTTTTTTCTAATGAGTACCTATAACGTCTCTATTGGTGAAATCTCATTGATTTATAATAGATCCTGTTTCGTTTCGTTTTCATTTCGTTTCGTTTCCGATCAGGTTTCACCTTAAAATATGCTAAAATCTCACCAAATTCCTCACATTAGATACCATCATTTCCAAATCGAATCTACATAAAACACGTTATCGTTCTCATATGTTATTATCGGTAACAGAATTATCCCGAGGGAGCTGTGTGTGAGACTGCGATAAAGCTTTCCATTTTATACCGGTTCCTGTGGCGTAACCACTTCCTTACTGAACATTTGGTTTAAAATCAGGATTACCATTTCTACCATGAGAAATATACAAGTTGTAATGAGAATATAGAAGTTGTACTTTGGAAAACTTAAATGAAGTGCTTCCTTTTCGATTAGGTATTACAGAAAAAAGTGAAAAAAACAATTCGATTCTAAATACGCCCTAAAAAGTCCAACCAAATAGGGTTTGGAATAGAATAAAACAGATTAAGGTTTATTGAATTTTCAATTGATTTTTTTTTTTTTTGCTTATTGAACATGCACACTCACAGTGGCTTATGTATTTTAAAGTCAAAAATAAAGTGGGTCAAATTTAACTTGCATGATTTTACCCAAACAAACATACATACACACACTTATTTTATATTATGTTTTGTATAGCTGCGACGCCCAAAATTATTAATTTCTAACAATTTCTATTCCCAAGAGTATGAAGTAATCTTAGTATGAAACAAATATTGTACAAATACTCGCAAGTTTCCTTTGAAGTTTTAATTAATAACGAAAATTTTGGTTCAAATTATGAAGTTTTACGACGAAATTAGTAAAAGTTAAAGCAATACCCAAATATGTAATTTGTAGAATTGCTCTGCCTTGTTTGGGTTTGAAAATTTCTAATTTTCATAGTTGGGCGTTTTTCCACTAGACGGCACGGCACCGGCACCGGCACCGGCGCCGGTGGTGGGGATGCAAAAATGTATGAAAATCTGCCGGTGCCGGCGCCGGCAAGTGAAAAAACGAGCAGTACATTTTCATACATTTTTGCGTCGCCGGTGCCGGTGCCGGTGCCGGTGCCGGTGCCGTGCCGGGCTAGTCGCAAAACGCCCATTGGGAAATACGCTTTGAGTGAAAATCATGAATGAATGAATGAAAACTCTTTATTGTACACGTTGTACAGTAACTTAAAAACTAAATAAACGGTATAATTGTACGATGGACAGTCATCGTTATCGTTAAGAAGTAATTTCTACAAGACAACCTTTGGATGGAAAGAAACGTAAAGATAAGGTTTCAATCTATTTTTTAAACTTACAGGATATTTGATAGTTATGTCAAAGTATACTTGTAGGATAAAAAAATAGTACTTAGTCCGCGCGGGCGAAGCCGTGGAAGTTCACTAGTTTACGATAATGTTTTTTCCTAGTAAAGTAACGAGATAAAATTGTTCACAAACAGATTGACTTTTCAGCTGCCCAGCAGAGGGGGAATAATATTTTCTACAGTTTAAAAAAGATAAAAAAACATCGGACACTTTGAGCTCTGGCACCGTTCAAAAGCCATCTAGGCCATGTTCATCTACGCTAATCCTATTGCCGCGCGTCCGAATGGAAGGAAGTATCGCTTTGTACGCCGCTCCATCGCGTGTCCTGAACTAATTCAATTAACATCTACAGCGGTGAGCCGGCAATGTACGCGGTACGTGCGATGCGCTAATTAGTATTACGGTTTAATGGAAATAGTGGTGCGGAAATTACAGTAGAATTCCACTTTCAAACCAAAGCATCAAATGGTACTACGGATGGTAATGAAGAGACAGTCTGGGGCTAACATGCAAACCGAATCTGTGTAACAATATTCGAATATAGACAACTGTTTGCATAATCTGCAAGTAGGAGTATTTGTTTCGATTTAGGTGCAACGGTATTCGTAGCGTTGCGTTCAAACTCCAGACGGTTTTCGAGTCATCGAATTTTATTTTTAGATTTATTTATTTATTTGGGAAACAAACAGAACAATGACACTTATAAGTACATTAAATAATATAAAGTTGAACATAATCCAAAAAAGTTTCCACTATTAAGGCCAAGCTCCAAAACGGTTATGATTGTTTGCCTGCAAATTGTAACTAAACGGAATATCTCATCAAGTTACAACTCCAATTATGTGATTTTTTAATCTTTTTTCTATTTAGTTCTAAAGGCAGAAACACGATTAATAGAAATTTACATGATACTTTTACGTTTTGAAAATGACACCTTTTCTCAAGATTTTTGCATTTTTCTTGAAAACCAGTTCAGCTACATATACAAAATAAATACTCACAGAAAGGAAATTTAGTCTTTTATTTGCTTCTAAGTTATCGTTTACCTAGACTGCTTATTTTTCTCATAATAAGCAAAATTAGTTTTGAGCTTTACTTCTGAGCACAGAGAGTTAAACGGATCAACCGAAAATCAACCTTATTGAGTCCCGAGTTGCTATATAAATAAACACAGAATCGAACGCAGCTCATTCCGCTTCTGGGCGGTCACAAGGTGGGATCCACGCGCGTTTTGACATTTTGACATTTGACAAGCTATTTGCCCGCCCCGGCTTTGTACAGGTAACAGAAAATGAAACCAAAAAGTCATAAAGTTAGTAAGTATTTAGTTTTTTTTTCGATTAGGAAAAACAATACTAACTTTACGACCTTAGTAATAATGCACAGTCCCTCCCTAAGGGTAATTTTGAATAAAATAAAAATAAAGTAGGTATTTAATTACTCTGGTGAATCAAACCAGAAAATATTTATTTGAAATAGAACTTTATTGCAACCCCTTTAAAAATTCATAACTTAGTACTTATTATTTTATTTTTATTTAAGAAATTAGGTACATTTATTTCTTAGAAACTTGCCTCCTTTTTTCACCTTCTTGTTAGATAGAACAGAAGATCGAAGATCACTATAGATTACGAGTAGAACAAAAAATCGGCAAAATTAGTTTAGTAGTTACGGAGATACGTGGTAAAACAAACATTCACACAAACTTCTCTCATTTGTTATATAATAGGACTAGTCGAAATCGAATGTCATTCGGAACAAAATGGAGTGGAGTCGCATCCTCAACTATATAATTTGGCTTTTGTTCAAGGACTGTCTTGGCCAAGTGGGATATTACCCCGAATTTAGTTTTTTTTAGCTTCACTTGTATTCATCTATGTCAACAGAATCTTAGAACGTAGTTTTAATCCATTTCAAAACGTCGGATCAAAATGTGCACACTTATCAAGGATCAATGACATTATTATTTTACCACGTTTTTATTATACTTATATAGTCACTTTCTTGTTCGTCTGTCTATCTGTCTGTCGTTCCGGGGGAAATCTCGCGCGACTAAAATTTCGAGCACTTTCCGTGTAGCTGGCCGGCTAAAACTGTCAGGGTAGCTCACAACTCGATGACAACGCATTCTAAATAAATAAATAAAGACGTGGTTTTTAGTTTATTTTTTAATCTAAAATTAATTTACATAGTTAATTTTAGTACTGTAATTTTGTACTTTATCGACTCGTATGTAACTATAGCGTGTTTTTTAGTGTTTTAAATTCCGGTTGGTGCATATATCCAGTGTCGAGTGACCCGAGTGCTTATGGGCTTAATCAATGAAGGGGTTGTAAAGATATTAGGTACTCAAGGGGGTAAAAAAATAAAAGTTATACAAATAAATTTAATGGGGTGTCATATGAAAGTTTATGGTTCACAAATTGTAATTTACGCTAAACTTAACGTATTATGACAGTCCTAAGAAAGCAAAGTCGGCGTAGTTTGTAGTTTGTAGTTCACACAGTGAACACAGCATACAATTATTTGTGATTAGACTTATCTAGGTATAAAGAATATAATACATATTATGTCGGAGTTGGAGCTAGAAAAGGGAATGTTAATTGATTTGATACTTCGTTCTGCACTACATCCTGTTAACAACGCCATCTGTAGACTAATAATGGAAACGTCAAATAGACAACTGTCATTGTCACTTGGGTGTGGTCGACACAAAGTAGGCAGAGGGCGCTAAAGTCAGTTTTGTTGTTGGACAGTTCGCTTTCCTCGAGCGGGTGGCGAGCGGCGTGGCCACTTTGGTTCTGGCATCGGAGCGGAGCGGTCGCTCCTCGATAGTAATAATGTTCTGTGGGTAGCTTTGTCTCTTTCTGTTGAACTCACCGCGTTTCCATTTTGTTTTTTAAGTGGTGATAGTAATTCTAATCGGCAAAAATCGAATCAATCCTCTGTTTAAGTCTTGTGAAAGTAATTGTGATTACAAAATAGACATCCTGACTACACGTTACATTGGTTATTTCGTGTCTTTGAACATATCGGACCATCCATACTTCACGCCCAGAACCCTCTCCCCGACAAGTATATGATCTTCTTATGAAATATTATCTTATTCTATTAAACGAGCAATATTTGTTTGTTTGTTTATTTGTACTCACGTTCTCGAAAACGGCTCTAACGATTTCGATAAAATTTGCGGTACAGAGGTTTACGGTTTACGGGGGCGAAGAATCGATCTAGCTAGGTCTCTACCTAGCTAGATCGATCGAGACCTAGCTTTTTTTAAATACATACTTAACTCATTTTTCTTTTTCTTTTTTTCTCGATTTGCACCCAAGCAGAGCTTGGTCGCCCAGATATTCTATAATAAGTAATAATAATTATGAAGGTAACAACTAGGTATCACTACCATCGAAAAAAAAAAATTGATGAAGTCTCCATGACAATGTTCGCTACTTCAACAAGATGTTAAAATTATAATTATTCCAAGATAGTTTCAAAAGTTTTAACATGTCAAAATATCGTGAATAGATAAAGGGTAGAGGGGCGTTTGGGGGGAGTCAACGATGACATTTCTTTTGAAAGCTAATCCTTAAACTAGTAGTTCGCCCCGAACTGAGATCTCGCGCACCGTAGATGGCCAACATTTGGACTTTCTTCTGACTACCCCTATAATTTCAAGTGCTACTACTGCCGGGTATGCCTATTGCGCTAGCTCTTCATGGTAAAAAATACTAGCATGCATGCAATACATAATGTCGTGTCTAATTTTTCATTTATTTCATATTTATGAATTCTCGTCGTATTTTTAAAAGCATACGTCCTAGAATAAAAATAATAACTATTTTAGAATGTACAAATAAAGACCTTTCATTTGACACCGCACTCAATATATTTGTTTACTTAACTTTTTTTACCCCAATTATTTTCATTTTTTATCAAAATTTTTTTTATCATGAAAATAAATCAAGTAGCATCTAAAATCATTGCAAACCAAACCGCAACGATGCCACTCTCTTTTTAAGACCGACCAGTCAATGAGCTACGAAGACATCGAAACTCTATGAAACGGGAGCTCTTGCAGCTCTGGTTTCGTAGTTTTTGGTCTTTGGTCGTATTTCAAAAACTATACATCCTAGATTAAAAATAAAAACCATTTTGGAATGTACAAAATAAGCCCTTTCGTATGACACCCCACTCAATATATTTGTGTAACTTTTATAATTTTTTACCCCCTTGGGAACCCAATATCTTCACAACCCCTTCATCGATTAAGCTCATATGCTCCACCGTAAATTTCCTTACCATAACCTATTGACCTACCAAGTTTCATGCAGATTGGATGAACGGTTCGACAGTTATGCTCGAACAACAATTCGTGAAACATACAAACATACAAACATACAAACATACAAACATACAAACATACAAACATACAAACATACAAACATACAAACATACAAAGCAAAATCGCCCAACTTACCACTAAGATCTTCGCTCGCTTCGCTCGCTCGATCGATAACACATACACGTCAAGCAAATGGTGGGACAATAACACACGGGTTGAATTTTAAACAAAAAATAAGCTAAACTTAACATCATCAAAACAAAAAAAAATCCTTACGGTTGGTTTGGACTGAATGTCAAAATGTACTGATCTGCATAATGTATTTATTCCAAAAAGAACTTTTCCCAAAATGACTGATTTTCTCTATGCCTTCATTTTGAAATGTCGGAAATCCGTAAAGTCTGACACAAAAGGTACATTCAGCTACATTACGACGATCATACGTTTCCTCTTACTCCTACTTGGTTCTCCTACTGGTAGGAGCACGAGGACCAATATGTCCTTATGCTCCTACCGTTACCTTAGTGCAATTAAGTACAAAATAAAAAAAAATTATACAATCAAAATTTCTGTATAAATAAATAAATAAATAAATAATAAATAATAGCAGCTGTCAAATTGACAGATCATGTCAAAATAACAGATTATGTCAAATTGACATTTAAAGTGACAGCTGTCAAACTTAAAACCGCCATATCTCGGGAACTACTCGTCCTAGACTCCCCGTTCTCAGTTCAAATGAAAGCTATGGCCAAGATCTTCATTTGAAGTGACAGCTGTCAAACTTCAAACGGCCATATCTCGGAAACTACTCGTCCTAGACTCCCCGTTCCCAGTTCAAATGAAAGCTATGGCCAAGATCTTCATTTGAAGTGACAGCTGTCAAACTTCAAACAGCCATATCTCGGAAACTACTCGTCCTAGACTCCCCGTTCCCAGTTCAAATGAAAGCTATGACCAAGATCTTCATTTGAAGTGACAGCTGTCAAACTTCAAACGGCCATATCTCGGGAACTACTCGTCCTAGACTCTTCCTTTTTAGCTCAAATGAAAGCTATGACTAAGATCTACATTTAAAGTGACAGCTGTCAAAATGACATCTGTCATCTGAAATGTAGATCTTGATCATAGCTTTCATTTGAACTGAGAACGGGGAGTCTAGGACGAGTAGTTTCCGAGATATGGCTGTTTGAAGTTTGACAGCTGTCACTTCAAATGAAGATCTTGGCCATAGCTTTCATTTGAACTGGGAACGGGGAGTCTAGGACGAGTAGTTTCCGAGATATGGCTGTTTGAAGTTTGACAGCTGTCACTTCAAATGAAGATCTTGGTCATAGCTTTCATTTGAACTGGGAACGGGGAGTCTAGGACGAGTAGTTTCCGAGATATGGCCGTTTGAAGTTTGACAGCTGTCACTTCAAATGAAGATCTTGGCCATAGCTTTCATTTGAACTGGGAACGGGGAGTCTAGGACGAGTAGTTCCCGAGATATGGCCGTTTGAAGTTTGACAGCTGTCACTTCAAATGAAGATCTTGGTCATAGCTTTCATTTGAACTGGGAACGGGGAGTCTAGGACGAGTAGTTTCCGAGATATGGCCGTTTGAAGTTTGACAGCTGTCACTTCAAATGAAGATCTTGGCCATAGCTTTCATTTGAACTGGGAACGGGGAGTCTAGGACGAGTAGTTCCCGAGATATGGCCGTTTGAAGTTTGACAGCTGTCACTTCAAATATTCAAGACTTTAGTTTTCAGATTCAAGATTCAAGAATCAAGGATCGAAATCAAGGATCGAGACCGAAGATCGAAATCAAGGATCGAAATCAAGGATCGAATTCAAGGATCGAAACCAAGGATCAAAATCAAGGATCAAAATTGCATCAGTATTTTAATTGAAAAATCATGCCCTGAAATCACGTGTCATGTACTTACTTAAATCAGAAAATGATGTAAAAGACCCCCTATGGACTAGGAATGTTTAGTTTATAAATTATGGTCACCCTTTAGAAAGAGACACACCGCCCAAGTTTTATCTCTCAAGCGGACCGCGTTTTCCATTTTTGCCTATTAATCTATAGAATGTGATTTTATTTTATTACTTATTTTAAAAATAAAGAGAGTGACTAATGCCGACTGTACATACATTTGACAGTTTCATTTCCGACATTTTATAATGAAGACCTATAGAAAATCAGTCATTTTGGGAAAAGTTCTTTTTGGAATAAATACATTATGCAGATCGGTACATTTTGACATTCAGTCCAAACCAACCGTAAGGAAAAAAATAAGAACTTACTTGAGAAGATAAAATTTAGACATTGGGTAAACTACAGCGACGGAGTTCCTCGCCTATGGCGAGTTTGAATTTCGATAGAGAGAGCTCAAAAATATCGAGATTAGAAAATAAATCATTATTTACGTTCATGGAACGGTTAACGAAGGTGTTAGATGCATAATTGGTGCGAATAGTAGGTTTAGGAATAAGGTTTGTTTTATTTTATTTAAAGCTTTCCGACTCCTTGGAAAAAAGTTTCTCCAACCACTTTTCTGGTTTACTTTCTATCTTCTTGACTTCTTCCTTCGTAATGAATATTACGACCTCATTTGTGACGTAGTGGACGACGGGCCGCCGAAAACACGGGAAGTGGCGGTTCGATTACCGCCGCAAGACACATGTTTTTATGATCAGGCACGTAGTTCCTATAACACAAACTCTGCTTACTTTGGGGCTAGATGATAATGTGTAAAATTTCCAGCATTATTATTATCTTCATAAGTACTTGAAATTGTTTTTAGTAGGTTTTCATTTTATTTTTAGTAATAAGTATCATTATTATATTCTGGAAAACATTTTCTCTCATTTTATTTCAGGTAGGTACTCGTATAATATTTTATTTTAAAGGAGTGTGGGCAAAAATGTATGGGCACTTTACCCACGGCCGCCAAAGCTCAGACTACTTTTGTTTAGAAGGTATCACATCCATGTATCTCTGTGCCAATGCGCATCAAATTCTGTCCCAGGGTTCTCTATTTATTTTAAGTCGAATAGGTTTAACTTACAGACAGGCTAAAATGGCCGTTACCACATTTTTGGTCATAAATGTATGGACCCACCACGGCCGCCACAGCTTAGAATACTTTTGTTTAAAAGGTATCACTGCCATGTTTATCTGTGCTAATGCGCATCAAATTGTGTCCGAGGGTTCTCTATTTATTTTAAGACAAATAGGTTCAACTTACAGAGGTGCTAAAATGGCCGTTACCGCAATTCCTTTTATGAATCATAATAATGATTCGTAATTATGTTTATGGGATCAGGATTACGCAGGATCACTGGATCAGAATCACAGGATCAGGATCACGGGATCAGGATTACACAGGACCACTGGATCAGGTTCACGGGATTAGGATCACCGGATCAAGATCACGCAGGATCACGGGATCTGAATCACGGAATCAGGATCATGGGATTAGGATTACGGAATCAGGATCACGAGATCTGAATCAAGGGATCGGGATCCTGACCGTACCCAAGTGAGTTATCTGCCATACATTTCAATACGAACTGTTTGGTCACTTGGCCGGCGAATTACTTTCCTCATATTCGAAATGAAAAGCAGTGTTTACTTCGGGTGAAACATATTTATGCACTCATGCACTCGAAATATTGGTGCCCTCGCTACGCTCGTGCGCCAAACCATCTCATGCCTGAATAGGTTACTTTCAACCAACTTGTAACAATTTACTAATTGCTCCCTTGTCATAAAATCTAGTACTAGTACTACTCAGGTTAGGTACAAACATGGATTTATCTAGTGACCCCCGGGATAGATTTTAATGCGTCGATAATAAAAAATGCCTAATTTTGTTAGGTCTTTCGAGTCATATTAGTTACATTGCTGGCGGAGCTGGGTGAAGTTTGCCCACTATCGTTTATAAACGAACGTACAATAAGGCAAAAATATAACTCTTGATGGCTTTTGTTGTGGACATACATATTCATTATTAAAGCAAACAAGTTTTGGGGAAAATTCAATCATAATTATTGTTCTTTATACTTTCCTCAGGCTAATTACCAACAGTTAACAGTCAAACCATAAAGAGTTTAAAATCAAAGCAGTAGAGATCATATTGCATTGATCGTAGATTTGAATAGACGCAGGCTTTCAATGGACTTGGCTAGAGCATGATATGGGCTAAACTGTCCAGTAATTACTGACGCAGTGTCTATAAATAGAAACAGATTAAGTCCTTGTATACATTGATTGGATTGATCGGCTGTATATTTTACACTAGCTCCGCCCACGGCTTCGCTCGCGTGATAGCACCTATCTGGATAAAAAGTAGCCTATGTGTCATGTCAAAAGCTGTTTGTTACTCTTTCACCCAAACACTACTGAATGGATTTTAATAAAACTTGGAATTTTAATAGTTTATGATCTGGAATAGCACATAAGCTTCTTTTTATTTGAGTAGGTACCACGCGAGTGGAGCCGCGGGCGGAAGCTAGTTAGTTGTACAAGGATTACCGCAAACGGCGATTAAGCTATATAAAGGTCATTGTAAACAATCCGAAGATAGCAATTGATCTGGGTCACAGACAGTTGGACGTTGACTGTAGCCTTTCGCTGCATAGCATTACTGAAAATCTAAAATTGAACTCATTTTTCTCACATTTCTGAATATTTTATGTAAGACTAGCTTCCACTTGCGGATTCGCTCGCGTGGTACCTACCCGGAAAAAAGTAGCCTATGTGTTACATAAACTATTTTTAGGAATCAAACGTTAAACCAATTTTTTAAAAAGTAATTCCAAGATGACCTATTTATTATAAGATTTACAAAATGTACAAATTACACACAAAAGTTCTTTAAGCAAATAATTGAACAGAAATACGTCCGCCAAGCACCAAATCCAGCAAAGAAGTGACCGCGCGCCGCTCGTTCCTCGCCTTATATCGCTACCCGTCGTATTTTTTTGTTATTGTCATTTAGTGTTTCCAACACGGCCTCTCCTGACATCCTGGCGTCCTCGACAGGCTTATCACATGTGAGAGGGTCGAGTACAGAAAGGGACCTGTATGGAGGTACTGGTTCGTAGATCTCATCACGCCTTGAAGATGACCCGGGCTAACCTGCTTCTCATCTTGGTGGTTGAATGTCAAGGATGGACATCATCATCATTATCTGGACAATCCGAATCATCAAAATGTATCTGCAATGTTTTCCAACCGTTTAACAAAGAAAATCAAATAATTAGAATGATCCAAAATAATTAGTCATGTTAGGTTTAGTTAGTGTTAGGTTTAAGTTAATATTTACAATAAAAGTCACCCAACACCGCATACAACAAGTATTAACTTATGATCCTTTGAGTGAACCACAAATCAATAGGCCAATAAGTTAAATAGAGTTGTCCCAACAAGCATGCACGTACCTACTACAGAAAATAACAAACGCTGAGCACTTGCACGGCACGGCAGTTCACTTGCCACTCAACGACTTTTCAGCATAGGCTCGTCACCATAAGGCGACAGGTTGTATACCGAAAAGCTTTCCATGCAAATAAATAACGTGCAAATAAATAACGCGACGCAGAGAGGTGTCTATAGAACGCTTTGTGGTGCAGGGTCAAGTTGAGGGCAGATGGACCGACCAAATCGAGACTGCATTAGATGGTCCACTACATGAATGCACCAAAAAGGCTGCGATACGCGATGAATGGCGTAGGATTGTCAAAATCGCCACAATCCCCTCCGACATGACGACCACGACTACTCTGTCAAGAGTATAACGAAAGAGAAGAAGAAATAACCAACACTGCACTCAGCCACTCGGTTAGGCTCACCATAACGCAGTAGGTTGCATAGTAAAAAGCTTTCACACCGTACTATAGGTATGCGCACACCTAATACCTATAGTACTGTGGCTACGGGTAGCGGCGAGTAAAGATTGCTACTGCACAGGCTTCACACAGATACACATTAAGATTGCTACGGGTAGCGGCGAGACCAGGAATGCTACCGCGTAAACTTCACAGATACTCATCAAGGTTGCTACGGGTAGCGGCGAGACCAGGAATGCTACCGCGTAGACTTTACAGATACTCATCAAGGTTGCTACGGGTAGCGGCGAGACCAGGAATGCTACCGCGTAGACTTTACAGATACTCATCAAGGTTGCTACGGGTAGCGGCGAGACCAGGAATGCTACCGCGTAGACTTTACAGATACTCATCAAGGTTGCTACGGGTAGCGGCGAGACCAGGAATGCTACCGCGTAGACTTTACAGATACTCATCAAGGTTGCTACGGGTAGCGGCGAGATAAGGAATGCTACCGCATAGACTTCACAGATACTCATCAAGGTTGCTACGGGTAGCGGCGAGAACAGGGATGCCACCGCGTAGACTTCACAGATACTCACAAGGTTGCTACGGGTAGCGGCGAGAACAGAGATGCCACCGCGTAGACTTCACAGATACTCACAAGGTTGCTACGGGTAGCGGCGAGAACAGAGATGCCACCGCGTAGACTTAACAGATACTCATCAAGGTTGCTACGGGTAGCGGCGAGAACAGAGATGCCACCGCGTAGACTTCACACATAGGTACACACGTTAAGGTTGCTACGGGTAGCGGCGAGATAAGGAATGCTACCGCGTAGACTTCACACATAGGTACACATGTTAAGGTTGCTACGGGTAGCGGCGAGATAAGGAATGCTACCGCGTAGACTTCACACATAGGTACACACGTTAAGGTTGCTACGGGTAGCGGCGAGATAAGGAATGCTACCGCGTAGACTTCACACATAGGTACACACGTTAAGGTTGCTACGGGTAGCGGCGAGATAAGGAATGCTACCGCGTAGACTTCGGGCTCGCCTTCAAAAACATAAGGCAGCACATGTCTCAGGGGTCCACTCTCCCTGGAACAAACAAAGGAGCCGCAAAGGCTCATTAACAGTTGCATCGCTCTCGATTAATACAGCCAGCCGTTCAGCCATCCTTTATCTCAGCATTTCTTATTTTGGAATCATGATTAAGAAGCATCATGGTTCATTGCGACAACTCTTACTAAGACGTGTGTAGCATTTTTGTGACCGATCAATAAATTTAAAGCATAGGTTCAGGTGGTTACCTGCTTTGTCAAGTTATTTTCCCGATACAACTAACCAACAACAGGGTGACTATTAGCTAAGTATTAAGACTATTACTTAAACACACGCCGAGGTTCATCAACATCCTGATGACTTATAGGCACCAGTAAACAGTGTTTAGTAAATGCATGACATTGATATTTATAGCCTTTTGATGCGGGAAGAGATCCCAGCACATCATCATCATCATCATCTACACAAGATATTATTGGCGGTATTACGGGCTGAGCGCTTCCGTGCTTCGGAGGGCACGTTAAATTGTCGGTCCCGGCTTTTAAGTCGTTAAGCCATGACGGAGGCCTTTAGGCGGCCTAAAAACTCCGTCACCAGAGCCGGCCACTTACTCATACGCACTTACTTTACTTACTTAGGGGACCGATTCTACTAACAAACCCCTTCTTATCAACCAAAGCAAAACGTGAACTCCAGATTTCGTTTTGTTTCCCAATCTACTAATGACTCTGTTGTGGTGACGCTTTCAAACAACTCACTGTCATTTCGGAGAACCAAACAAAACGCAGCGGCAATAATAACGGAATGGTTGACGTAGTAAAATTAGTAGAATTGGGCCCAGTGCTATGAATTAGGATGAAATGAACGGAAGTGTCAATAAATACCTTGAGCTTTGTTGTTACTGTCGCGGTTAGGTAGGTACCTATTGGAGTAGGGTAACTCCACCGTACGAGTACCCGCGACTACGTCTTCTTCAGATTTCGAAAACATAGAAAGGTAATTAATAAGTAATTTGGAGCTAAATTAACGTAATTTCGTAATACAATAGCAGTATTGAGCTCACCTTTTTCTTTACGCAAGCGCAGCAATGAACTGCGAGCATGGAAGTTG
This sequence comes from Camptogramma bilineatum, assembly GCA_958496255.1. Taxonomy (NCBI): domain Eukaryota; kingdom Metazoa; phylum Arthropoda; class Insecta; order Lepidoptera; family Geometridae; genus Camptogramma; species Camptogramma bilineatum. The sequence goes on from OY292456.1 coordinate 13,532,438, forward strand.
TTCGAATCGGTTGACATTAAGTAAGTAGGTACTTACTTCAAATAAAAAGTGAGCAGTATCGATTTTCTTTATACACACATACAAACATTTAAAATCGTTTTAAAGTTACTCCATGAGCGATCACTGGTGATGACTCATCTAGCCACGATTCGAAGTCACCTTTCAAACAACTTCGACAAACATACTAGGTACAAACTGTTCTTCTACATCGTAAATGTTGAGGTTAACGTTAGAAACATTGTAACTACGACTACTACTTACTGATTTTAGCAATTGATTCGCCTATACAATTTACTCAGTGCAGCTACCTAGAAAGGGCCGGACTGAGTTCCTAAGAGAACAGAGACAAGATAGTATGCCAAGACTCACGACTGTGTTAATCGCTACTTCGACTTCGGTTTCGATGACTGTCGTAACCACTACGGTCGCAGCTGCGGCTGCGGTAAGGTTTTCACGATCACTGTCACTAGGGCTACGGCTACGATACCGTTTTTCTTGTTGCGGCGTGTAACCTCGCGACAAGCTGGACTCTCCATCACAGCTAGGGCTGGACCATAGTGCCCTGCGCCGAGAAGTTTACCCTCGCAACTAACTGCGAGAACGCTGACCACGCGAACGCCTGCTGCGTGAACGAGAATGTCGTGGACATCGCGAGCGGTGCTCACGCGACCTGGATCGAGGCGATCTATCCATTTCGCGTAACTCAATCTGAGAACAAGCACACACGAAAAACGAAGACAAAGAAAATCACAAAAAGAGGGTATTTCAACACTTACTTGGCGGACGTAAAATAAAGCAAAATAAAATCAATTTTTGAGAAAATTAAGGTTAAAAATAAGAGATTTAGTTGTGGGGGTGAATCTTTTATCCCACGCCTGATTTTAGGAATCAAACGTTAAACCAATTTTTTAAAAAGTAATTCCAAGATGACCTATTTATTATAAGATTTACAAAATGTACAAATTACACACAAAAGTTCTTTAAGCAAATAATTGAACAGAAATACGTCCGCCAAGCACCAAATCCAGCAAAGAAGTGACCGCGCGCCGCTCGTTCCTCGCCTTATATCGCTGCCCGTCGTATTTTTTTGTTATTGTCATTTAGTGTTTCCAACACTATGTATATTCCAAGTTCCATTATATTTTTTTAAGTACGTTTTGCATGAAAGAGTAACAAGCATCCATATATCTATACATCCAGACATCCTACATCCTCGCAAACATAGTTGCCCGAGGGGTATAGTACCTCGACTTTCGATCCGAAGGTTGTGGGTTCGAATCCTGGCCGTGCATCAATGAATTTTTCGTTTCGAAAAATGTTGAAGGAAAACATCTTGAGGAAACCCGCGGCTTAGGCAGCCATACACATATTGACATGTCTTTCCTGTCGATATGGCCGGTTAAGCTGAGAGGATGGTGTAGGTTCTGGGCAAGCCTATTACTCCATATCAACATTGTCCCAGGCACTACAGTCTCCCGATAAGTGTATGCAAAGATTGACTCCTGACACTGTAGGTATAAATCATCTAGTAAAGATGTAAAGGCGTAAGTTAGTTAAGCTTAGTTAATTAGATAATCGTGACTAAACATGTACCTACATACAAGTGTTGCATATCAGATGTTAGCTATAAAGTCAGTGCACGTCTGCCTTTCATAATTTATCAAAATACACATTTCTGAGGTAGAGTATCGGTGGAATGATAATATTGGCTTAGTGCCCGATGCCCGTACATTTCGGTAAAATATTACCTCGAGGTAAACAGGTCAGCGCCAAAGGGACTCAATGAATGATTGTTTTCGTTTGCCTTTGAAACACAGACGGGGCGGTGGTTTTTTTTTTCTTAATTTTGTCTTCACACGGCTTGTGCATTCAGCCAGTAATTAATATATTCCAAGCCTACAGATACTTAGCCTACAGATGAAAGTATAGCCACAACCAAACAACTTCGAACCCAAAGTAGTAGGTAAGTACCTACAGTTATTTAAAGAAAGTAATGTAGAGTACAAGTAGTAGCCCCTACATAACATCCCGCCACATCCCATCCATAACCCAGCTTTAATTTAGGCAAAGTTTAAAGCAAATTTCATGTGTAGCCATTCAATGTTCAGCTTTAATCTAAGGCAAAATTTAAGGCGGAACATATCCCCGAAGTGTGGCCCCTACACACAATACTAGTTGTACTATAGTACTAGAGTTCTCCCAAATTCAATACTACGGTCTTGTAAGCTTGTTTGTGCTACTGCTTCCGAATCACTTAGAGCACACAAACTTCACCTAAGTTGGGGGAATGATGAAGTGCTTTTAAAACTAAGTTAAGTGCTGGAATCATTGGGACGTTACTTGGAGAAGGAACTTTATCAAATGTAGATTGAATTTTATCAAATGTGGATTGATTGGACTGAATCTAGGTTTTTAATTTTAAGCACAAACTTAATTGGTAAAGAACTGCAAATTATTCTACCTACCAATAACAGGCTTGAAACCTTTTAAATCGCACTGTTTAATAGTTACACACTGATTTTAAAAAGAGGTTGAATATTAAACTTTTTAGAGTTTGTTCCAATTTTGAATTGTAAGTATTAAAAAGTAATGAGATTTTTTTTTCTATCAAATGTAGAGGATTAAAATTAGAATTGAGTAAGTATTGATTCTAATATTGTGACTTTTGTAATTAAAAAATAAATAAAAGTCTTGTGTACAAATATAAATTACTGAAGAGTAAGTACAATTTAACTTTTAATCTTGTTCTGAATAGATATCTATAAAAATGCTAAATAACCTAATTTTTCAACAAAAAAGCTGACGCCATCAAGTTTTCAGATAGCCAAACTATAAAAACGACGAATTGCAAAACCCTAATTTCAGATAAAGCTTCCAAGCCCCTGAACCACAAAAATATGTCACGATAAAAAAAAACTTCTCCGACGCGGAACCAATTCGCAAAACTTCGAAAACTGCTTTCAAAGTCAACCCCAATCATGTAGGAAATATCTATCATAAAATCTACGACATGAAATGTGTAGATTTAATCTACTTCCTCCGTGGAAGTCACGCTACTCGTAACAAGCTTACTAATGGATTTCCTATCGGGGTTTGCTTAAAGGCGGCGCCATACACAGCCTCACTGCAGTGAACACTTGTTTGAATATGTGTGGCAGGGTACTTTAACTTTAACTAAGCAAAGTTTGAGCTTGTTTGAATACTGAAAAAACGTGATGAATAAAATGCATTTATTTTGATCCTGAAACCAATGTCTTGACCTGAAAACATGATTTGATTCGCAACACGGATTCAAAAGAGAAAAAGAAAATAATTGGTTTCGATATCACAGTCTAGTGCCCTAGTGAGTGAGATAGAAAAGCTATTACGAAAGTGTCTCGGGGGCAAACGGCAATCTTAATACCACTCGTCTCGGCTCTTACGATTGAGCTCTCCTCGCGATTGTGAGCTGTCACCGCAAATTACTTTAAAATGGAATGGTTTACAGCTGAATTGTTTTTAGTGAGATCATGAATACATTAAATAGGAGTTTTGCCTTGTTTACAAAAACAATACATAGTGAATGATATTTCAATAGCGACACCTAACCTCATACTATAGGATAGAATACAAGTTTAGAATTCTATTAGGTATAATTTTTTTTAAATTTACACATAGGTACCCCGTCAATTTCATGCAGTTTTTATATCGCTTAAAACAATCTCATCACTCTGTTCCCAGAGACAATAGAAATCAGATGCAGGCATTCAATATTTTAAGGCACGTGCTAAATTGGCACGTGCCTTAAAATCTGGAATGCCGATAGCACTGCTAATGTATATTTTGTGAAGAACTTACTTTTAATATACGTACCTATATAATTATGATTTTTGGAACGAAGTTTGCAGTAGGAGATGACAGGTAGAAATCGTAACATAACGAAAAAAGTTTACGAGACTTTCGGTTCCATCCCGTATAGTTCGGATGTTATCGGAATTGAATAAAAGGCGTGAGGACCTTCGTTTATGACGGGAGTCCCCCCGGCTACGCACAGTTTTTTTATAAGTAAAAACATTATCCTGCTGTAATTCACACTAGTGTATAAATTTAGCAAACATTCACGTGGTTTCCAATTGTTACTGTTAATTTATACATCCTGTGTGGTAAGTGGCTGACATTTTAGTGCAGCCGTGGCTGTGGTCTGGTACTCGGAAAACTTACTTTAAATTCGTTGTTGAGCACTTTTCAGTTTGCACATTCGGACTAGGCTTTGCACCATTTATTACCTATTGTGTAAAACGCAGATAAATCAAATAAGTTGTGTGAATTAAATAGGCATAAATTAGACATTCTTTTTAGGTAAGTTTTTCGGAACAAAAGTGTAACAGGAACCTAGATAAATACCTACTCTCTTAATCTAACAACGTAAACTGATAAAAATATGCTTAAATTTTAAATGATTTCGGTATTACGTTTTTACGGAAATTCGCCTGTCGCAGGCCTCTTAAGGATTTAAAGTAATTTCCCTCCAGGGCCCATTGATTTTTTCCACCCTGTATAATGGTAAGTGAGTGACATTATTTTTATCACATTCATGTAGGTAAATAAAAATAATAAACAAATATCAATAAAAGGCTTTCAACACAATTCAATGTTTTTCAATAACAGGATAAAAAATCAATGTGAAATATTCTATCAATGCCTTGTTTTGTTTTTTCTAGGGATGCCGGTATCGAGCTCGACATATTTTTTGTAAAACACAAGCCAACTGTCGCATTGCTGTATTTCATTTGCAGTGGATTACGAAACGCATCAGTGAAATTAAATAGACTGTACTTTTTTAGAAATTTGTTCTCTTAGCAAAGACTCGAAAAAACTTAAACTTATCTAAGAATCACTAGTTCAAATGGTCAAATAGTCATACCTCTGACTATCCCCTCAGACATCTTTAAAGGATCTTAAAAATGCATAAAAAAGATCTGAGAGAATGTCTACCGCGCCTTGGGGATACAGTCGTGATATTTAATTTTTTTTCATATGATCAAAATTATGATAATTCTTTTTACGTTTTGAAAAAAGTGAAGGGTTTTGACTATAGTTACCACTCAAATATTCGGTTACCAAAAGAATATTTCACAATTCTTAGAGAATCTACAAAGACTCTATTACCCGTTAAGTAACAACTTTACGAAGATTTCTTAGTAAATTCGAAAATTTGTCCTTGCTAATTTCTACAAGTTTGCTAACTTTATAACAGGTTAAATTGAAATTTGTTAAGGACCCGGGCCTCTTGCGACCGGCGCAGAACTTTGTAGGTACTCGTATTTACCTATTATAGTGAGAAAAGCAACAGAAATGGGATAGTATTTTTTCACAATTGCTTATATTTTTTGTATAATGTAATGATATATTTATGATTTCACTATAGTATGTATGAGATACATGGAGGGAGTTTGGGGAGACCTTGGCCCAGCAGTGGGTCGTTAAGCTTTCAGATGCCCTAAAAACTTGGTGACCAGCGTTGGTTACAAGCTCATATATAAGAAACAGCCACTAAAAAGGTAATAAAGTTGCAAAAACCTTGAGTTTGAATTCTGGCCGTGCCACAGTATAGGTACGTTTTGTTTGTGAAGTTTAATTACACATTAACACGTGCTCAATACGTTAAAAGAAAGCATCCTTAGCGTGAAGAAATCCGAAACTTATCAGCTTTACACGGATTATCCATGTCCTTTCTATAGAAAATCCCACCTCTAGCATTGGAGCGGAAACTTGGAAAACAAAGTTAGAGATCCCTAAAGGTGGTGGTTTGTGCCCGAGACCGAGACCTGAGGCCGAGACAGTAGACCAAGACAGGAGACCGAGACAGGGGACCGAGACAGGAGAACGACCGACACGGGAGACCGTTGTCAAATAAACTGACGGTTCATGTCTCGTATCACTTTCGCACGCCCCTACAAACCTGTGTCTGGTCTCGGTCTACGGTCTCGGCCTCCGGTCTCGGTATCGGGTGCGAACCGCCACCTTAAGTGTAAAGTTATAGCTTTAATAATAATCTGTTGTCCATGTACTGAGAAGTAGCATCAGACGTGGAATGGAATATACAGGGTGGAAAAAATGAATGGGCCCCGGAGGGAAACTACTTTAAATCCTTAAGATACAGTATTTTACTAAAAGGAAACATTCCTTTATTTTTAAAAAGAAATAAAACTGCATTCATAGATTTTCTAAAATTTGCTTGCCTCACCCGGAATGGAACCAGCTAAAAATTTAAAAACAAACCTCGCTCTATTGAATACTACTAATCGATAGGATTAATGTCAGGATAAAATCTTTATAACACACATTTGGTTTTAGAAATAAAAAAGATCATGAAATCTAACATTAATTTTCACAATTTTTTTTCAATAATTTATATTATTTCACCATTCACTACAAAACTTTTCTAGACGGTATTTGTCTATCTGAGGTGAGATTCAGACTTCCGATATTGCATACAATTAGATGATTTTCTTCGAAAAGTTGACGGTTTTTCAGCGAATAAACGTTATTTTCCGAATTCGGAATACATTCCGAGAAGGTCAGAATTGGACTACTGAATACTTCTCAGCATTCCACTGTAGAGCTAAATTGCAATTAAAGCCCTTAAGTAGTAAATATTAGATTTCTTGGATATCTTGTATGATAGACGAGTGTAAGGCCTCATGTTTCTTTGAGAAATGTTATCTTTAGTATTGAATGTATCGACTAGTGGAATAAAACACTGCCTGTGTTTAATTTTTGAAATTTTAGCTGGTTCGATTCCTGGGTGAAGCAAGTGAATTTTACAAAATCTTTGAATGCAGTTGTTTCTTTTTAAAAATAAAGGAATGTTTCCTTTAAGTAAAATACTGTATCTTAAGGATTTAAAGTAGTTTCCCTCCAGGGCTCATTCTTTTTTTCCACCCTGTGTATATTCACAAGAAATCATCCATAGACAGCAAAAAGATGAGAAGTATGTAACGTATTCCCACTAAATCCTAACCGTGACTTCGATTGCCTGACTATGTTACTCTATCTGCTCTTAAAACTGTACATAAATAATGGTATATTATAATTCGTATGAATAATGGTTTATAGACACAAGAACTATTTGTTTGAAGAAGCAAACTATTCATTTTCGCACCACTTAAACTATGAAAGTAATACGTTCTCGCACTGCTCGCAACTCCAGTATAGTCATTCATTCTCGCAGTCATTAGTGTCGGCTCCCAGTAACTAACCAACAAACAGTCCGTTCTACGTGCTTCCTTTTCAGTCATCTTACTCACATTCATTAATGGCCAAGAGCTGCAAAAGTTGGCATTTAGCTTGGCACATTGTTCAAGTGAGTCAGTATTATAAGTCGACATAATTCTGCAAAGATATTCTAACGCATTCGTATTTAAGTATTTTATCATCAGTGGACATGACGGAGGCCTTTAGACGGCCTAAAAACTCCGTCACCAGAGTTGGCCACTTGCTCATATAAACTTACTAACTTTATCTGTGACCTTTCAATTTGAGTAGACAGAGAATACTATAGTCTGCTGGATGTTTTTCTTTAGAGTCCCTCAAAAATAAGAAGGATTTATACAAGCGATATTGTAAAAAAAAATAGACGTATCGTCACATTTTTTTCCCTTAAACTGCTTTTCACTATTTAGCACATTATTCTGCTTTTTTGCCTTTCTCACATGAATGTGAAAGTTTGTAAGAAAGAATCGTTGTTTGCGGTTCGGTCGACCTCTTAGCTTTATCGATTTTTAAACTTAGAAAGAAGCTGGGATTGTAGCAAGTTAAAGAGTAAGCTAAGTAGGTATTTAAAGATTTGCTTAAAAAAATATGAGTAAATTCAATCAAGGTTGGACCAAATGAAATACCTATATTAAAATATATCCGTGACCTGTTTTTAACACAAATACTTCAAAAACTCCGGTAGCATACGAGGCATCAAAAACATCACACAACATTAATTTGGTTTGGCATCGACACTGTGCCAAACCAAAAGTCGATACTAGTTAATTCACAAGAACAACAGGAAACTCATCAATAACCCGATCAAACTTGCTAAGCGCAAACGATCTGACTCACAAAGTCTTTTCATTTACAATGCACAAGAGGTGCAAAGCCCTGAAGGAGGAAACAGTAGGAAGTTTGGGTCATCAAACACTAATTTGCGTTTGGGTATCAAGATTGATGTAGTAGTGCAGAATAGTCAAATAATGCTGATCATTTTCACACAGCATCATCTAGCCCCAAAGTAAGCAGAGCTTGTGTTATGGGAACTACATGACTGATATAATACTACTTAGGTATAAGTATACCTACTTTCTTTGTAAATATCTACTAATTATAAGACAAATGCCCAGACCCGAGACAATTATTGGCAGATTTTAAAAACATTAACCTCGCGGCGGGAATCGAACCCGCAACCTTCTGTGTTTCAGACGGACCTTCGCTCATTGCGCCACAAAGCTCGTTGAATGGTCGTATTTGTTCGTAATGAACACAATATGAATCAGTTTTTGGATTATTCCCGAAATCGCTTATTTCAAGTTCCAATCAAACAGATGGTCTGTTCTGTAGACGTAGCACAAATTCAAACCTTTTTGGAATTTCAGACTTAGCTTGAATAAAACTAAAACATGGTTCCAAACTGTACCACCTCCAAAGATGCGACGACTCACGATGCACAGAACTTCATTACATTTTCCTCATTTTCAAGACTCCGCTTTGGCTCGAACTCCTACAATTACTTACATGGTTTGTAGTTTTTTTTTACACAATCATCATCATTATCTGCCCTTATCCCACTTAAAAGGTTCCAGGTGACGCAATAGATTCAAATCTTCCCTCCTTTCTATTTCTTCTTCTTGTTTGTTTTTGTTCTTTCTTTTTTCTTTTGATCCACATTGTCATTCACTCAATCTGTATATTGCGTGACCTAACATAAACATTTCTAAACTAGTGCTGACTCTTAAAGTCCAACATCAACGAACGCTTCTCTACCACATTTGCATTTACAAACATGGCAACGCGTGGCCACTGATATTGTTTGCGCTTCGCCATCGTTATTGAATAATAATTAAAATTATTTACTCGTTTCGAGATTTATTGACGCTTATTACAGCGGAGTCAAATTTAAGGTTTGAAAGTTTAATACATAATTGGAAAAGTTTAATTTGGAGAAAAACTATCGATTACTGATACCTAAACTAACGATACTTTCAGTGTCGTGTTGCAAATGTACTGCCAGAAAAGAAATCATAGCATTCACTACCTTTACTTATATTAATGTGATAATTAGAAAACAAATCTAAAACATTATGTTCATTTCTCTTTTTATTTCTTTCGAAGAAGGTAGATTCACACACTGCCGACCAAAACAAACACTTACAAAAGAGCACTTTGTGCGCACGCTCTAACCAAATAAATAAATTTAATAAATAAAAATGCCACCAACACGCACCACAAACAGCGGACAGAATAATGAAGATGCAAATAAATAAATAAAAATTCGCTTTAGCTCAACCCTCGTTGAGTAAACACCATTACGGTTTCGACATAAAACCTCGATAAGACGAATGAATACACCGTAAAAATAGATCCAGTGTTAGGCTTGTCGAATTCGTGACGGAGTTTTTAGGCCACCTAAAGGCCTAAATGTAATGAATGAGTAATGATCAAGATAATAATATGCTTGAGCTTGCACAATGTTGTGTAATTATTATACTGTAACACATTGTTTAACTTGGAAAATTAGGGCATGTTAATGAACGAGCTGCTGCAGGAACATATGAACATAATGGTATGGACATGTCAAAAGAAGACCAGCCGATTACATTGGCAACCAGATACTGGGACATCCCATCTCCAGCAAAAGACCGAGAGGGAGACTTAAGACCACTGATTCCAAGTTTCCGAAGACGTCATGGGTAGGGTGAAGTGGAAAAAGAATGTGAAGAAAGCTGACCCCAGCACCATGTGGGATTTCTCTTTCTTCCCGGCTGAATAGCCGAGAAGAAAGAGAATAGAAAGAGAATGATCAAGCTGCTGCCGAAAACTTATCTAATCTGAATAAACAAACAACGATTTTGTTTAACTTTTTGTTGGGTTGGAATCAAAGCAGCAGCGTCACAAATGACTGGGTTGAAATTGACAAACCACGATCCTAGCGTACCTAGTCAAAGCAATATTTTTCTCAAAATCGAAACGCAACACAATAAAACTGATAAGACCTTCGGGGATACTGCAACAGTGCAAAAATACCCAATACTCGATCAGTTATTGACAAAGGTTTGTCGAGCTATTGTATCGAGCCGGGATCTGTTTGCGGCAAACATGCGCCCCACATTCATGTGATTCTGATACGATATTGCACGAGTTATTCGGATAAATACTTGATTTATTGTTTAATTAAATTCGGTAATAGTATTTCTTACATGTTTATACAAAATAATTACTTACAAAATTCAAAATTTAAGTGTTCGCATCTCTTGCCGTGTGAGATATACTTATGCTACTGAATACCTTGGTAAAAGTAAAATCAATACTCAACTTTTCACCCGACTGCTCACAGAAAGTGTATATTTTTCGAGTGTATTATGTTTGTCTATTTCTTTGTGCTGCTTATACGTTCATACGAATGGTGCCATAAGATTTAGCTTGATTATGGGAGTCCTAAAGGCAATTCCAGAATAGTGAGGAGCAGGGATAAAATAAAATAAAAATCCATCACACGGGGCCCTCATTTAATCTTATTTCATACCCGCAGTCGGGTTGCATCTTTCACTCATACAACTTTTCAAATCTGTATACAAAACTATTGCTATATAAATACCTCTAATAAACTTCGCCGCTTCAGATATAATTTCACAGAAGGCTGGACTTTTTTCTCTGACGTAGGTAATTTTATCCGTTTACGTCATAGCTTAGAGAACCGTGAGATAAAAATATCTATTTTATACTAAAACCTGATTTATAACCGGTGGATAACTTTTATCCGAGAAATTATTTTTGTGATTTGATAGTTGTAGTGGTAAGTATAGAAAATTAGACTAGTAATTTAAAATCGCCATAGTTATTTTGAGCTGTCAGCAAATCAGCTCTTACATTTAACAAAATTACGTGAAAGTTGACATGAGTACCTAATAAAGGGGGAATGCTGAGATGACGGCTGATAGAGGGAGATGGAAGAAGAATACATGTTGTGCCGACCCCACGTAAGTGGGAAAAGGGCAGGAAGATATTGAAGCTACATAACCAGTAAAGTTTCGAGTGCGTTACAGCTCTCGTGGTCACGGATAGACTGATGTACTGGAGGATGTTGGATGTGGATGAAACGTCGGGAAATAATAAACAAAGGTAATTACGCGATAAAGTCCCGTTAGTTCATTTAAATTAAGAATAAGAATTTATTTGGATAACACAACATAGCACAGACGTAGGTAAATTTTAACATTGGACATAGAAAAACACAAAGTAGACAGAACAGGAAGGAGAGTACCTATTAGGTAGGTAATTTGCTAGTGCTCCTCAAGTAAGTAAAAAGAGTATAGAAATAGTTTTATACAGCTGAAATAAATCTTATTCGTAGTAGCACGAGATTTCAGTAGCAGGTAGTAAAATATTTTATTTTATTACACAGTCTCGTCGGATTATATATTGTAAAATAGATGCGCAAAGTCCTTGCAATAAGAATTGCATGTTCATGTCTTACTCTGAAAGAAGCATTTGGATTTTGTACACTCGCGTAGAAAACTTGACAGTAACAAAGAAAACCACACCAACGAGCGCACGGTCCCGCAGAAAATCTTTTTAAAATGAATTTGACGCGATTCTTATATTTACTATTTTGTAGTTTTGCATTGTTTATCTTTGAATCCGTACCCATATTATAAATGTGAAAGTGTTTATTTGTTTGTTTATTTGTCCTGCTTTCACGTCAAAACAGAGCGTTGGATTGACGTGACTTTTTGGAGATAGTTGGAGGGCTGGAGAGTAACATAGGCTACTTTTTAACCGGGTACCACGCGAGCGAAGCCGCGGGCAGCAGCTAGTTTAAATATAAACATTGGTTTCTAAACACTTTGTACGAATTAAAAACTTAGAATTTAACATTAATAGATGTAGATATTAGCTTTATAATGCAAGCTATGCCTACACTCAACGGGACTGTCCAGTACGATATAGTTGGCTTCCCCAGCTCAGCTGTAAAAACACGGTCAATACGTGTGGAGTTGACTGAGCCGCGATCCTCACGATATTTTCCTCTTCGTGTCAAAATATAATATCAATATTCCGAAACGAAAAATTCGTTGATGGTGCACTCCTTTGGAGATAAAGTCACGGTACTGTTCAACTCTGCCAACACAGTTCTGACCGTCTTTGCCATGGTATGCGGTATTGCGGTATTACAGTTACCTATGTTAAGTCGAATATCCTATTCACGAATCTACATGGTTTTCATGTCACAATGTTAACGTTGCGCGGTTTTAGGAAACCAAACCTAGAGAGAAATGCTGTTTAAATGAAAAGCTGCTGAAAGTAATCACGTCGGTTTATCTGCAGTACATTTTAATCGGATTAATGCTGGAATTATAGAGATGCTATCTGTTGGGTACGTTTTCACATTTGAGTTTGTAGTTCCATTTTCATTATAACAGTTCGTCGGTTTTGTAAAGATGTGTGATGCAATTCAATCAGAGATTTTTTAAAATTAGTAATTTTATATTTTGATACCACAACACACAAACACTGAATGTGTTGTCTGCAGAGAGCGAGAGAGTGTTAGTGGGAGACTGAGTGCAATGTTTTTTTACCTACTCAATCGCGTTAACGTATTCAGTGCCCGTGGTGGCTGGAAGGGAATGTTAACGTAAACGCAGATTTTTATTATAATTCATTATTCTTGAAGTATTGCAATGGATTGCACTGTTTTTTTCATACAAATCTGCGTTTACGTAAACGCGATCTTAGGTCAAGCAAACACTGGCTCGTTGGAACGAAATCGCATCTCTCACATCTTAGAAAAATTCACCACACTACCTAATTAATCGTTAACAAACATTTTTCAACTCAGCCAAATATAGAATAACATTTTTTCTATATTTAAACTAGATTCTTACACACACACACACACACACACAAAACTAGAGATTGAACCAGTAAACAACCGCTATTCTGCCTCACAAACACCCAACTTTCGGTATCCGTTACACTAAAAGCTCTCTCTTTGATTGCTGCATACATCGGTATGTCGCGATGCCACTTCGAGTCTGCGGGATGTACCACTTAGAGGTTTTCATTTGTGAGACAGGCGATATAAAGTCGCGAGATCGCACTAACGGAACTTTTTTGAAACGCCATTTTGATTATTAATAGATCATTTTGGGTTTTTATAATTAGGTTTTATAAAATCTTTGATGAATGCTTTAAGTACTTATATGAAATAGGAACGGCCTTAATGGAAACGTATAACATTCACTCTTTTTTTTTAGTGTTTCTACAGAAAAACATGTTTTTACCTCTACTATGCTAGGTTCTCGACGTGAAAAATCTCAAAATGTCAACTGTAATACAATCATACATAAGCACTCAGACACACTGCAATAAATGTGGGCAAGGTTGGCTTACGAGTGAAATGTTACCCTTTCCACTCGTATCGCATGTCACCGGAATATAACTTCTAACTTCTCAACGTGTATGGGGTGGGTAGGTACTATCGGTGTATGTGTACGCCACTTGGGTACAAAGAGCCCTACAGTTGATGCATTTCAGTACTTGTACGCAAACTTGAGTCCTCACGTTTGTTTTTCTTTTGTTTTTCCTGATGAAATGGTTGGCTTCGTGTTTGCCCAGGTTAGGTTTTGTTCAAGTAATTACGTATGAATGCTGATAGATGTAGATGTAGTATGTGTGTAGATTTGTTTGGCCAACTTTATCTTGTTACATAAGAAGGTATTCATATTATTTACAAAATAAAATTTAGTATTTGAAATACTTAGGTACTCACTTTATAAAACTTAAGCAATAAATAACATTAATAGTATTTAACATAAATCATACATTATTAAAGTAGGTAGATATACTATTAGATTGTAATTTGAGTGACACTAATTAAAGAAAATGGGATCATTCCCCCACATTTAAAAATTAAACTTCATAACCTAAGGTCATTTCAAAATTAAATTCACCACACGACTAGCGCACAAAATTATAATTTGTAAACAGCTCATTCGGCATTCAAATTTCGTCGTTCCATCCAAATTTCAGTGCAAATTTTGATTACTCCTCACTTTTTACTCGTGCAAACAGTTATTTCGGCATCGGTCCGTGACACAGCACAAGGGAGCGGCTAATGAGAGTCTGCAATTCGAACACACACATTTGTGTTCGTGTGAAAGTAAATTGAGCGTGTACATTTTATATTAATTGGTCGAAATGTTTTGGGGATTTTAAACCTGCTTTTTTGGCGACACGTAGGTATATTTTCTGTTGAAGTAACTTTTTCTAGTTAGTTCTCAAAAAAATATAATTATTTATTTATTTTTAAGCCTGACGTTTCCCACTGCAAGGCAAAGGCCTCCCTTCCCTTTCTCCACCGATCCCTATCCTGTGCCTGCTGGAGCCAGTCCTCGCTATAGGAGTCAAGCTCCTCCCGCCATCGCCGCCTAGGTCTACCACGTGGCCGTCGTTGTTGCGGAGTCCAATCGGTGGTTATTTTTGCCCATTGATGTTGGGGCATACGGCTTACGTGTCCTGCCCAATCCCACAAATAAATATAAATAAATATAAGTTAATGAAAAATATATTCTATTGCTCGAGAATCGGAAAATCCTCTATTGTTTATAGCGTTGTTTCCCAAATTTGGCAACGGTGTCAAAATCATTGCTTTTTTACCTTTAGTGCTCTTACACCTCTAATCCAGCAAGCTAACAAAACCAAGTCTATAGATATTCATATTTTTTTGCATTGCTTTTTACAAAAAAGTTTGTATCAGTACAACATTTTTTTTATAAAAGACGCTAGGATTTCAGTATTGCTCTCTCCAAGCTTCTTTGTCCTATATTTATTGTTTGAGCAATCAGCTTGAAAGCTGTCGTAAGACTAGGAAACTCCTGCTACTTTATCGCTGTGCAACTCACCGGAACGAAAACTTTGCCTTACCGGGTACCTATTCTGGATAACTGTGTCGAAGGCATCGAGGATGTCGAAAAACATGAAATCGTTCGTAAGATTCTGAAAGCAGCAACGTTATGATTAAAGATAATTCATGAAAACTCCATAAGTACAAATAACATTGTTCTCTTGTAATAGTTTACTCTCAAAAATGATTAAAAAAAGTTTTAAACACACGGTTGACTAATGGAAAACTTAAAATTATTTTATTTTAAAACACAGTTTATTTTTATTTTAAAATGGAAATCTACTTATATTTTTTTCTTTTTCATAGAATATTTTTTATTTACACCTGCAATTTCGCAAGAATAAATCCCTTCTTTGTTTGTTCTGGACAGGGAAAGTGTGTTTTTATTTATGTTCAGAATTATTATGGTGATTGCGTCATATTTCGCAGTTACACCGCTTTATGGGTCTAACTGTACCTACCTACTTTGTTTTAAAATATTTATGGATGCATGTAAAAGTTGATGTATGGTAGGTTTAGACGGACTGATGTATGATTTGTTATCGCGAGTTCATGAACCATGCCTTTGGATTAGGCTTAGGTTTATTTCATTGTTGAGTGAGAGGACCTGGGTGGTGATTCTACCTACTACCAAACTTTTTATCAACCACAAGCAAAACGTCAACTAAACCTTAGATTTTCGACTGTTTCCTATTCGACAAACGACTCAGTTGTGGTGACGTTTTAGATAAGATTTGGACTTTGGCAGAACAAATTTTTGAAAAGCCATTCTACTATTCACCAAATGGCTGACATTTAAGTGATCGAAACAAAACGCAGCGGAATGATTGACGTTGTCATCTACTTAGTAGAATTGCCACCCTGATCTTCAATTTTATAAAAATAGTTTGGAGTAACAACAGAAATAGGTACCTACCTAACAAGGTGCAAAAGCTAGTATTATTTTTAATTGAACAAACGAGAAAAGACATCTCACTAGTTCAGTCAACTGAACTGGACAACTGAACTGGACAACTGAACTAGTGGGAATAGACGTAATACTCAACCTATATCACTGGCCAAGCCACATAAGAAGCCTAAATTTATTGTTCTAACATAGCTTTTTTTTCCAGGGTGCAACAGAACCTACTACGGGGATATCGGGAGGACATACGAGCTGGAACTGCACCGACCTCGAGAGGACCTGGTGCCATACGTGTGTCTTCTCACCATAACAGCTGCTGGCGGGGTTCATGGAGACCTAGTACAGGTCAGTGACTGTCTATAGTAGTTATACAATGACCAATGGTACGGTGCCTGCGACATAATTTTTAAAACTAAATCCTTTGCCAGCTATATTCGGTCACGTGATAAACGTAATTAACAAAAAGCCCAAGAAGATTCTAAACTGGTACGTATAGTATAGAAATTCCTTGCAAAAAGCCAAATTCGCATTTGACGGATACGTCAAGGAAGACCTTAATGTAAAGAAGATATCATTCATACTTACATAGAAGTTATCTAACAAATAAAACTTCAATATTAAAGGAAACAAACAAATTCAACATTAGTAGCCCCATTTTTTAACAAACAAACCAAACCTGTCTAACCCTATATTCTTTGAAATACCTAGTAACTTAATAGTAAACCATTTTTCTTAAACTAGCTTATAATCTGAGACGCAGTAAAAATCCTTACAAACTGGTACAATTTTTCAAAATATTTTTCTTACTCAAACCACCGGACAAAATATGAAGAGTAATATAATTCAGGCATGGCGGGCATGAAAAATGCTCTGTTAGAGCACCCGTTCCGCACCTTTGAGATATAGGCACAATAACTTGGCCTACACTTCGAGGGTCGAGAACGTAATGGCAAGCAGATATGAGCTTTAATGCTCGGATATTTTTAGGTGCACAGATACGTGAAGAATAGTCGCTCTGAGGTTTAAAGGTTTTTAAATCTATTTTAGATTAGTTTTATAGTACCTAGTGGAGTTATCGGTTCTTGGTTTTTATTGAGATGGAATAGACTTATCTTGAAGACTAACATAGTCATTTTAGACTGTTGCTGAGAGCCGTATTGGCTTAGAGCCTTGACTTTCAATTGAAAAGGCGTCAGTTCGAATGAAAGCCTTTTTGATTTTGCATTGACATGAGTTATAATTATAAGGGATGATAGAAAACGTTGCTAAAAACATTACGTTTAGTTGGCATATTAAATATTGCGTTTTAAGATTTTTTAGGAGTTTTGATATTTTTTTTGTAGGAATTTTAGTTTCTTTAGTTTCAATGGTGTTCGAAGGAATAGAGATCAAGTGCATCTGCAGAAAAACGTCCCCATTAACCCTTTTAAACGGGAAAGAAGTAATTGTACTGTCCTCGCTACCTCAACTTTTTTCAGCATTTTGTTTCGAGTTTCCCATTCATTAGCTCCTCTGCAGTTTAATTTCACAGTCGTTTGTATCCCGCCCTATAATTTGCATGTAATTAGACTCAGTCATTACTTTTCGAACTAGCATTTTCCTCTTTTTTCGCGTAACTTCTAATTTGTTGGAAAAAGAAATTCTCAATATTGAAAGAATAATTTACTTTGAAGTGTTTTGTGCTCAAAATACAAAGTAGCTCGACTAAAACAAAGCTGAATTAATTTGTTATAATTTTGCTGGCTGACCATAACTTATCGCCCAAAGGCACTTCAGGTTTTATTTTATTAAAGCTAAATAGCTGAAACGTAGTTTTTGATGTGATAACGTTTTATAAATCGATAACGCCGGCTGTACGCACGAAAAAGTGTCACGTTCTGCCTGAGCCGAGCGTGCTAGCGAGAGCGCGGAACAAGAGATAGAGAGGCACGATCGTTCATCAATGTTTCCTTATGAGAGTCCCGTAAAGTGTAGTCAAAGTTTAGTATGACGTAAAATTATTGTCCGTAAGCCGACTTTACAGACAACCATTTTTTTTTTCTTGTCACAATTGTCATTACAAAAAGATTACAACAGACTTGAGGTCAAGTTAGCTCTATACGTCCATTATAAGTAACAGGATTAGGCTGCAAATGTCTAAAGTTCTAGCTAAAGTCTGGTTACAATTTCTACAAACATTTGCCCCACTGTGCTCACTGAACCACACCTTTCGGGTCAAGCGGGCTCACGTCCGCCGGATTACAGAAGTCTTATAATAATCTTAGATAGAAAGAAACCTCATTCAAGTTTCCTTCAACAGTGGGTGTATCGCGAATTTACTCGTACTATTCTATCCGTGGCTATAGTAAAGTAGGTACGGACAATTGGCAATATGCGTCTGATTCAAAAGCGGGTTAAACGTATTTTTCTATGAACATTATGGCTTTAGAATTATGTGTGTGTAATTATTTTTTAATATTATTTCATTTTCGCTTAGAAATTAATAATTAAAAAGTGCAAAAATATAGTGGGAATTTCATAAGACTTGAAACGCAACGCTATTTGTCACGTATGCTGTGACGTCACACTCCTTCAAACTCGACAGAAAATTTTTTTTTCTACCTACAAGCACGTGTAATTTTGGTGACTTGTGACGTCACGTCCGTTTCAAGTGCATGAAAATGTTGATAAATTTTAAAAATTATTTTTGTTATAAAATTCTAGTGTTTCGGCGCTGGAATTTTTGTTACGGTTAATTGACGATATAACCTATCGTTTAAAACCATAAAAAAAATTGATGCATATTGCCTATTGTATGGACTGAACTTTGTACAGTCAAGCTACCGCTAGAGGCACTGCACCGAATTCCATACAATTGACTTTACTATTCACGGATAGAATATTAAACTCCCAATACACCCTCAGAAATGTATGTATCGACTATTACGAATGTCTTATGTCGATCGTCGTTTCTCAAAGGCAGCAGAAACGCTACAGTTAATGTAACCTAATTACTGGAAGGTAATCTTCTTATTACGCTACATTAGACCTAAGTCTTCAATTTCTAAACACGTGACTGTGCATGCTTAGCGAAACAGTTTCAGTGATTTTAACTATCAAATAAATCATAATAAAATTGCATTCTAAGTTTGTGAACTTCAGATGTGTTGGATTTTTATGAAAAAGTGTTATAAACTTTAAGAGTCTCATAATGATAATGGAGTATCATGAAAATGACTTTTATGGAGATTGAATGTTAGGTACATAATGAAATTGAATGAGAGTCCATGGAAATGTCAAAAAAGTCAAATAGTAAACTAATAGTGGTGATCATTATGTTGTACATTGACTGAAGCTGACATTAGACGATGATGAATAGAGTGTGCTACCTGTTTTTCATTCATAAATTAGCGCTCTGTCTCGCTCTTTGGCCTAAGAATTGCGTATTGTGCATCCTACTTTCACTGAAGCTAACTGTAGCTAATTTCAGTCAATTACCTATCGGTAAAAGTAGGATGCACAAAACGAAAACTATGTAAAACTCCAATTAAAGACTGAACCTGCAAATGTTATCAGCATTTTCATTTGAAGAAACCCAGAAGCTGCGGAAAATCAGGAGAAACCTAACAGGCACCTATTCCTTATTGCAAAATGCCTTATAAGTCACTCTAAATGTTTCACTCATTGGTCTTTAGCAACCCAAAACAAACCTTTGCTGACTAAAGAAAAGAAACAAACATTGCGAATAGACTGGCGCCAGTGATTCAAACGTTTTCGGTTCGCAATTTATCATCTTGCTTTCAATCGCTGCAGTCATTCTGCGCGACACTGGCATGCTAGCGCTGAGAAGTAGGTCAGCCATGTCCACGCGGTGACCGGAATACTCATTTTTACCCACGATGGAGCAGACTTAAGGTACATACCTACAAAATATACATTAGTTAGAGTAATACATAATTCAGCAGTATTATTTGCTGTTCAACAGAACTCCTCAGTAAATAGGCCGACTGAGATGAAACTCGGCATATCTGTTAAGTTCATACTATCTATCTAAATATGCCTTGGTTGAGAAAGAGTTTGTTAGTAGAATCGAGGGACTGGACGGATAAACCGATTTTAAAAATTACTTTTTTTTTAAAAGTGTCTTTGTCATAGCAGAGTCAGAGGAAGTCACAGCTGCGTTCTGTAAATGAAATAAGATAATAACGATTGCCCAATAATAAGTAAGTATTAAGTATCGGTATTATCATTGGGCGAAGACATTATTTTTGTGTGTATCTAAAACGTAAGTAAGGTACATATTAATTCAGTTATCCAAAATAAATAATTATTATTATCAATATTTAATAATGCATTCGAGCCAATTAGGGCGTTTTCTACCTACGTAATATGTATTGAAATACCCACTTGCCCCTCTTCCTGCACAAGAGCCGACCTCAACACCGCTTCGGACGCCGCTATAGCGGTAGCGACTTTTTGGAAAAGAGAGTTCATTGACACGAGAGAAGAAGAAGAAGATGTATTGAAATTGGAAGCATCGTTATTATAATCGTTACATTGGACATAGCTAGATAATAGCGTATTGTAGCTATAGTAAACATGGACAGTTATTATTTATCTCTATAGTCTTGAAAAAAAATATTTTTATGGAAATGTGCTTGGCTTTATTAGCTTTTTTAAGATTAGCTTACGGTTTTTTTAACCTCCTGGTCCTGACATGAATTTCGTTTAGAATTCAAAATAAATATAGCTACCTACTTAATAAATATTACATAGGTAATTAGATCAGACAAGTCAGTGACTTTTCTTTGAAAATGTTGTCAGTTTCACCGAACTGTTTAAGTAAGTTAAGGAAAATGTTCACGCCAGTTGTTTCTTAGTTAAATTATTTTCTTCTTTGCTTAAAAAACGAATTAGTGCCCCTTTCAAAACGAACAACAAAAACAATAAAGGCAACCCCACAAAGGCAAAGGTAAAATAGTAGGGTAAGTACCGAATTCGGTTGTTAAAGAAAAATTGGAAAGCAAAATGAGTTTATGGCTTCTATTTTTCTTTGCACTTTCGAGAAACAGTAAAAATTTACGTGATAAATCTTCGAGAGAGGCAATTTGGTGCTAAAGCACAGCTAAAGCCTATATTATTAACGCTTGTATGTACCTACTAGTATCTTAAATTTTTGAAATTTAGTTTTAGGTAAAAAGCTGGGCGTCGATTCTCGTACCGAACTTTTTATCAACCTCAACCAAAACCTCAACTAAAGCGACTGTTTCCATGACTACTAATAACAAACGACTCAGTTGTGGTGAGGTTTTGAACTTTGGCACAACAAATTTTTGAAAAGCTATTCTACTATTTCACCAAATGGCTGACATTTAAGAGATCGAACCAAACCAAAGCGGTTGTCATCTAGTAGAATACAGGCCCTGATCCAGCTACAAACAGTTGAACTTTAATTCTACTTTTTTTTACGTAAGTACCTATATTATTTACTTTTTTTTAGTTTAATACTTTTGATTCACCATATTACCCAGAAAAATCTGTTGATGGTCGGTTTTGATACTAACTCACGGCCTTCGACGAACCACGTACCTATCTGTCTCACTTGGCCCTCTCGTCTCTTTGAAAACAACTCACAAATTGAACCTGGGATGCAGAGTGAGTTTCTAAGAAAATTATTTCATATGGGCTACAGCAGACAAGCTGCTTTTAGCATCGGGGATCGGCGATTTTGCGACTACATCGATGCTGCACCGCGTTTCGGCAACTCTCTTCGTTCGATCGCAGTATCAAAATCGCGCGTTTTCAATACTGTATCGACTTTCTGCGTTCGGACGTGGTATCGGAATCGTGAGTTTTAGCAACTGCTGCGATTGCCGATCGCTGCATTCGGCGTTTTTTTTAAGTGTGTGGTGAATGTTTGTCGCTGCATTTTGCTTCTGAAAAGCGACTAAATCGCCAATCACTGATACTAAAAGTCTGTTGTCTGCTAGAGCCCTAACAACAAAGCTAAGAGCGTAGTGTACCTAGCGTAAGTTTCCTAGTTCTAATGAAATTGCAAGTCCACTTTGCAAACTGTACAAGACGTAAGTCACCAAAGCCACAACCGAGGCAGTCAGTTGGTTTCCATGTCGTAATACCGAATAGCCGGGAAGCTAGCCGTTCGGTGTAACGTATTGAACATTCCTCTGCAATTACAATAAATCTGTTCTATAGCTAGAAACGAGGAAATTCGAACTAAAGTTCCAGACTCAGCTCTTGGAATAATACTGTAGTCAAAGTCAAGTAAAAGTCAAATAGCATTTAATTCAATAGTACCACTTATATTTCTTATGCTCGGGATACACGACGCTAGATTTTCAAGCCAGGATAGCAAGATATTAAGCTAGCAAGCTAGCAGCTCTATGCCCATTTCTATGCATTTCTATGCCCATTTTCTAAGCTAGTTTTCTGTTTACACGAAGCCAGAGCTGCTAGCTTACCAGCTTACTCTCACCAATTTGCTATCCTAGCTCAAAAAACTAGCCTCGTGCATCCCGAGCATAAGTGACTAAAAAATAGCTATGGACAGGTGATAAAACTATTGACTGATGGGAAATCAAAGGGATAGGGAATGTCAGCTACACATTGGAAAAATGTAAGACGGTCTCCCACCTGATTGACTTATGAAATTGTATAAAAGAGGCAGCAAAAAATCCTTTATCCTGGTAGTACACAAATATGAGACTTATAGACAGGCTGATAAAGCTGAACACTGCATACGATCTATACATAACTGAACTGGTTCAGATCATGCTAGACAAACATAATGCAAAGATATTGGCTGCATTGACACAATAAACTTGTTTGGAATATAATTTTATTAAATGCTTACAAAACTACAGAACAGCCAGGAAGCTTCCGTCCTGTTCTTGGCTGTTCTCTCTTTTTTCTGGCTCATTCTTTTCGAGAACTTTACGGAGAATAAATTAACGTAAAGATTATGCCAGCTAGCTCTCACACTAAAATGATTTTCGGCTTGGTCGCCTCAGTAAATGGGCCGAGCTTCCAAGGGAGCAAAATACTGCCTCCTCCACTTTATAGTCCTGTTTTTAAGAATATGCCCTTCAAGATGCTTTCGAATTTATGCCGAATGCCAATAACGGAGATTGTTTGCTTTCCGACCCTTCGATCATTTTGTTTTATGCCGGCCCTTTTTATGTGGCGGTGGTCGTAATAATGACGAAGCTCTTTTTAAAGAAAACAGTTTGAGAGCCACTTCTCTGGTTATACAATATACATATCATTCACAGCACAATTTCATGCGCTGGACAAAGGCCTCGTTTTTTTTACTGACCATCACAATTGAAACCAAAAATATTAACTAATTAAAACTGAAACATAATCAGGTCTTTATTCCCTAGACGCCCGAATTGAATGGTTTGTTTTGAACTCCAAAATAGTAAGTTATTCCAAAACGCCCTTGATACGGAGAAGATATCCTACTGTGCTTTAAACACCTCTATATGTGAATTTAGACTTACTAAGATATTCAAATAAAAATAGACATTAATTTGAGCACAATGTAAGAAACGTGTAGATACTTGTAGGTACCTAGTAGCACAGCTAGTAGGTAGCATTTTATGTGCCATTATTGTACTTTTATGGATGGTTTATCGCGACTTTATTGTATCTAATAAAAGTTCATTGTTACTCTATTTACATCTACTGGGAATATACTTTGTTGTAATGTATTTATTTCTATTTATTTCTTTTATTTCTTAAACAAAATAAAAACTTAAATGTATTACTGACAGCCAATAACGGATTTACAAATGTATAATGTACTACGTAATTTTTTTCATATACAGTTGTCACAAGGATCTAGGCATTCGTGAAGTTAGGCTTTTCGTTGCGCAGTAGAAAATTTTGTATGAAAAAGTTGCACTGCGCATCGAAACGGCTAGCTTCACGTATGCCAACATCCGTTGAAATAAGTGTACTAATAGAAACCTAGTAAATAAAAATGTTACATACCTATGTACGTGAAGTGAAGAATGAACAAAAATGTATGTGACTGAGTTGAAAAAACAAATGTTAATGGTGGCCGCTGCTTACCGTCCAATCGATAGGATCTTGCCGATTGGACAATAGGCATGATTTTTTATGGCCAATTACAAACAGTTCATTTTAAAAGACTTTTAAATCGCTACTTTTTACAAGGTAGAGTTAGCTGTCATACAAGATAGTAATAACTTGTTATTTATGGATTTTTTTTAGAAAGCTATAACTTTATGATAAACATTTGGGGAACGATTCCACCATGTTCCCCAAATACACAAAGTCATAAGCAGAACAGATCAATTTGGGGAACATGGTGGAAGAGTTCCCCAAAGGCAGGAGTCATCCGAGGTAGTCGACGGCTGATCATCACGTCACGTCACCAATTATGCGTTTTTATTCAAGAATCCCATTGCTTACCCATCTAGGATAAGTCCTGTAGGCTCCACAAACAAAATAAATGAATTTACTCTGAAGACTCCTGCGACACTAACACATTCAAATCATGGCTTCAAAGTTCACATCAACTATCAATTCGGTATATTCCTTCTAGCTCTCCAATAAGACTTGCTGAAACATCGCAATGAATAGTTTAGTATCTACTGCACGGATTTAGCAAACTTTCTGTAGTCTAGCACCAGTTATCAAGTCGCAATCATAAAAAGACTGACTATAAAATACTCTATAAACTCGTTCAATTCTGTGATTTTGAAAGATTTGTGATATAGAGATAGAAAAGAGAAAATATAGGCTTTTGTGCAGCAGAGAGCAACGCCTTAAACTGAAATTTAATGCTGAAAGGTTTTAAGAAGTTTTTAAGTGGAGGTTTAGGAAAATATAGGTACTCATCTCAAGATCTTTTTACCTTTTCGATCGCGGTAACGTTATTTCGAGATGCAACAGTTGTTGGTTCAATTCCCGCAGATAGTCTCACGTACAAACTAAACTTATTAACTTTACATCTTCATAATTTATCAGACTTATCAGTGTCGATCAAAGGCGCTGCTCTTTGCATGCCTAAAGCCGCCTAAAAAAATAAATTATACTTACAAAAGTTAACGCAATCGAAAAGTACTCTAGTCTTACTAGTGCTAAAGGCACTAGTCGGTCAGGTGGGTTGAAATATTTAGTACCCAAGAGATTCACGGTATTGGTGATGGATTAAGCTTCTGAAATCCACTATTTGTCATTTTTGTATATATGTACCTATTCAATATTTTGTGTACCGGGAGTGAATACTGAAATAGTAATAGAGGGAAATTAAGAAAGGAAAGCTATGTGCTGACTCCACTTAGTAGGATAAGGGCAAGGAATGATGATAACGAATCATTATTAGTGTACATAGTAACACTTTTACTTTTATTATAGTACTCTAAAACATTTCTGATAAAAAATATTTGTAAATAAAGAGCTAATTCATTTTGAATATACTCCTAAACAAGCAAAATTATTAAATACATAAATTATAAAAAAAAACACAATGTGACGAGTAGGTATTGAAGATTAAAACAAAAATTCTGACGAAATTTTTATAGCCAAATCTAATGATAACTCTTACGTTAAAATTCATCGAGACGTTTAGGTTGCAGAGCGACACAAAAGAAATAGACATCATACATACGTAAATACCGTACTTGCATTATACTACATACAAACATACACTCGAAAAACATATCCATCCTTTCTGCGGGAAGTCGGTTAAAAATACCATTATTTACGATTCATAATCTAACTAGTTCATCTGCACCAAATATGAAATTTATTTTTCTTCACAAAACTCTGACTGAAGCTCATACAAAGTTGCATAATATCCTCGTATCCAACATTTTGCAAAGTTGTCGTTAGGAAAACTTGTATAAAGCTTGTACGAGATTGTACGAGATTGTACGAGAGAGCTCGCAGACCTTTGATGCGAGTTTCTGAAGTATTCAAACTATCACTGCATCGGAATTCTTCGTGTGAAAACTGCGATTTGGAGAACTTCGAGAAATGTGAGTTTGAGGACCGTATTCCAAAACTGCTTTGAAGTGAGACTATTGTGAAGCGTACAGTACGTACAATGGATCTAGGCATTCGTGAAGTTAGCCGTTTCGCTACGCAGTAAAAAAAATTGTAAGGTAAAGGCTCCTAATTCCGCGTTATTTTCACCAAAACTAGAAAGGACATTAAAAATTAAGCATTTACAATGCATTTTTGTGAAATTGGCTATTTTTATCAGAAACGTTATTGTTTTTACTCTTGAAATATACAAAAAGTTTGTTGTTTTAAATTTGATTTAGCGTCTAAAATAATTTAAAATGTGAAAAAGTCGGAAGCTCCTAATTCCGATGTAAAAATTCTAATTCCGATGTATTTGGATCCTAATTCCGAGTGTACAAAATACAAAGGAGAACGGATGGAAGGAATGATACATGGTGTTCAAAAATTATCACATTTTATTATCAAACAGTACCTATTATTATTACCTATATTTACCTATATTTATATTTACCTATATTATTATTAGTATAGTAAAAATGCACGGTTCCCGTGGGATAAACCAAATAGTAGTTCACGCGGGCGAAGCCGCGGGCGTCAGCTAATAATTCTATAAATCATCGGACCTGCTCACAAAATTTCACGAGAATTAGTTGAGAAATGCGACCTGTAGATGAGAACATACAGACGAACAGACATCCGAACAAACGAAAGCAATTTTGTCCAAGCTGAAGTAGAGACGCTGCGCTCGCTTTGCTCGTTCGGTCAATTATGTGAAACTATTGATAGACTTTATTTGTGTAAGTATTAATTTTATTCATAAACGTATCTTACTAAATATCTACATAGGTAGGTACCTACCTACATTGTAATGAAAGTTATTTTTGAGGATAAATAATAGGATACTGATTATTTGTGTTTTTAAAATCATTCAAACTGAGTGACAAGCTGCGTAAAATAATGAACACTCTGTATGTTACTTGTGTCAATACATCGGAATTAGATTCTATGAGGATCTAATTCCGAGGTAAATACATCGGAATTGAAAATTTTCATACCAAACACATTTTCTAATTCCGAGGGTTAAAAAGTAAATGATTTTTCAAAAACACATAAACAATTTAATGCTTCAATGCAATACCTTCAAAATCATGTACAATAGGGAACATGCAATCGTAATATTTTTCAATATTTTGAGTCTTAAATGCAAAAAAAACATAAAAGAAGACCCAGTGCAACGTTCTTATTTTAGTTAGTATTGATTTTTAACAATTATTACGAATTATAAGTACGTGAAACGGAACGTATTTCAATACACCAATCAGCGTCGAGTAACATGAGTGACGTAAAAATCTTCTCAATTAGGGATGTGACCCTTTATACTGATGAATGTGCTATCGATAACTTTAATGGTTATGATTACTAATCATAAACATAAGCAACACAAAAAGCCTGAAACATATATATTTAGTCAGAAACAAGGGTCGTTCGCGATTCATCTAAAATGCAATTTGCCTTTGTAGCAATATGCCTGACATGAATATCTAAAAAGTAATATGCCTGATGATAAGTTAAATGCATTATTCTCATAATTTTTCGCCTAAGATTTGAAACACATAAGACGCAATATGCCTGAATGGCAATTTATTTTAAACTCAGTTTACCCGAGTTGTACAGTACAGTGTCTAAAACGCAATTTGCCTTTGTAGCAAAGTGCCTAACATGAATGTCTAAAAATTAATATGCCTGATATAAATGCATTAATTTCATAATGCCTAAGATTTTTCATCATAATCAGTTCAAGTGAAAGCTATTGAAGAGATCTTCATTTAAAGTGACAGCTGTCAAACTTCAAACGGCCATATCTCGAAAACTACTCATCCTCGATTCTTCTTTCTAAGCTCAAATGAAAGCTATGACCTAGATCTACATTTTCAATGACAGCTGTCAAAATGACATCTGTCATCTAAAATGTAGATCTTGGTCATAGCTTTCATTTGAACTAAGAAAGGGAAGTCTAGGACGAGTAGTTACCGAGATATGGCCGTTTGAAGTTTGACAGCTGTCACTTTAAATGAAGATCTCTTCAATAGCTTTCATTTGAACTAAGAACGGGAGTTTCCGAGATAAGGCCTTTTGAACACACACTAAAAAAATATGTAGAAAATGACACTAGATGTAAAATATGACAGATTATGTCAAAAATGGCAAAAAAACATCTGTTGTTTTTAATCTGTCAATTTTGACAATTAGTGTCATTTTTTATTTAATCTGTCATTTTTGACATCTTTTCTCATAGGTAATAACATCTAGTGTCATTTTTGACATGATCTGTCATTTTTTATATAATTTGTCATTTTTCCCGGTCTTTATCTATTCTATATTTTAAATTTCAGCCAAATCGGTTCAGGGGTTGTCAAGTGGAAAAAAAATACATCCAAACATCCATCCATCCAAACTTTTGCATTTTATATTAGTGTGATGATAATCAATAAATTAATGAACAAAAACGCCTAACTAACCACTAAGATCTTTGCTCGCTTCGCTCGCTCACTCGCTCTAATATTTTTCAAATATTTAGAATATAATATAACTTTATTGTACTGTACCTACACCATAAAAAGAAAACACAATAAGAAAAAAAACCATTAATTTAAACAGTGATACAATTTACGATTTTTTTTTATTTCATTTGTTTGTGTAAATAATTTACTTTGATTGTGAACTTTGATTGTGTAAATAAGGAAAGAAAGATAAGAAAAGCTTTTTATTTCGACCACCACAAATATAACCTGACGTGCTACCGATCGTTACACATCAATTGGTAGGTAATAGTAGATTTCGATACATTCGTCTTGTGGCACATCCCTAAGCGGATAGCTACGTTTAGTGGACCATGAATAATAGCCATTGTATTATCAATCTTATGTCTTGTAGATAAAGACTAACAGAATTGATAACGGTAGCTAACGCCATCTCGCGACAAGTAGCTGAATAAAAATATTTCGCAAAACGCCATCTCTTGACAGGTAGACTTTCATTTTAATTTATTATTATTTTATTAAGTTTAGAACCATGTTCCGATGGCTATAGGGTTTATTATCAATAAAATTAGTTTTATAATTTTAGGTCCTTTTTAACGTTCTCCTCGACAGGAGTGACGTCATCGTAACTGTACATCCGTTTGCGCGCGAAAATTTAAACGGTCAGTTTGAAACCGCAATTTTTTACATTAAATTGAAGTATTTTAATTTTTTTTTAAACTCGTGGTCTATTCTACATAAAATTCATTCAAATGAAAGCAAAAATAAAAATAATGCGGGTTCCCTATTATATTCAAGATTGTATCCAAATACGTCAAGAACTTAATTTTCTTACTACCCAAATTGATAATCTTTGATATGGTATAATTAGTAAATGCGACGTCAAAACGTACCTCGGATTTAGATTTTAATGTGAATTGACATTTTATGTAGTCAAATCCAAAACAACAAGTGCGTAACTACAAAACCAGCTTAAAAAAATTCAAATAACACGAGGTCTACGAAATCGTAATTCCGCGGTATACATCGGAAATTAGGAACCACCTAAAATATTGGGCAGCTAATGCCGATGTATTTTCAAAACGTATTTTTAACTAATCTATGAAGAAAAATACAGAATTTTTAAGTGATTCCGCTTACAAATATACTCCTTTCAATATTCCAACCTAAAGAAAAACACACACAGTACAAAATTAAAGACAAAATCACTATTTAGTAAACCGTAGTACTCACGTGCACAGGGTCCAAAATGTATGGAGCGACCGTTCGGCACAGCTGCTGGCACGAAACTAACCGATTATTGTAAAAAGTAAACACACTAAAGCACTCCTTTGTTCGCGTAAGCACGACCAGATATATTATTAATTGAGAAATGTATCCTGCAGTTAAAAAGGGTTTGTAAATAGCTTGAAACTAACGATTTTCTATATACCTCGCAATTACCGTCCATTTTCAGAAACCATCGGAGT
This sequence comes from Camptogramma bilineatum, assembly GCA_958496255.1. Taxonomy (NCBI): domain Eukaryota; kingdom Metazoa; phylum Arthropoda; class Insecta; order Lepidoptera; family Geometridae; genus Camptogramma; species Camptogramma bilineatum. The sequence goes on from OY292456.1 coordinate 13,562,495, forward strand.
TAGGAGCCTTTACCTTAAGTATGAAAAAGCTACACCGATCGAGAAATCTGGCTTCTCGACTCACGATGTTGCACATGTTAGGCCTACCAGGTTATACAAAATTTATAAAAAAAACTGCTGCCACGCGCAAAACACATCTCCAACACGTATACATTAAAAATAACGTGTATCTTTTATAATTGTATAAAACGAAGTAGGCAACACTAAAAACTACCATGAACATGTTAATTTTAGCCAAAAACACCCTCCCTGTGCTATCGTAAAAAATAACGTTAGTACTTAAAAAGCACGTTGTATATTTTTAAGAAGCAGCAACGTTGGCAGCTGAGCTGTGCACGGAGGTTTTAATCCCTGGGTATAAATTTACAAAGTTTTGAGAGGTTTTGTTGTATTGTTACCAACGACTGTTTTCTACGAAAACCATGTTCAATTATGTCGAAAACAATTCTTAGATTTTTAGTTTCCATTGATAAAATGACTTAGATGCAGTTTTATCAAAATTAAACACAAACCTACTCAGAATCACCACCGTTTCGTTTGGGCACGTTTTTTTATTTAAATTTGGAAATTTCGTATATACTGGCTTAAAGTCGATAAGTCCTGGCGGCCAGACCAACTCTGGTAAGAGAGTTTTTAGACCACCTTAAAGCCATAAAAAGTAAGTTCGTATGAGCAAGTGGCCAACTCTGGTGACGGGAGTTTTTAAGCCATACGATATTCATACGGGCATAATGGTACCAACATAAATATAATAAGTTAATGGTGTCCCATTAAGAAAAGGTTCGGTGTTGTCTTCTGACTTTGTTCAAATCATCTGGAATAAAAATGTAAAGGGCAAATCCCTAAAGCTACCCCAGTCGTAAAAATAGCCATGTGTCACGGCAAAATTACTGGCACTACTCCTGGGAAATCAAAATTCGTAGTTTAGTGTAATGTTTTTATCTTACAAAGCAACCACATCAGAATACTAACATATTTTTTTTTATTTTTTAATTCATTATTTTTTTTCTTTGGGCGTTCTTTTGATTTTTGGAATTGTTTTCTACAGTTTATCTGACCGAATAAACTCACTGACCATTCAAACACTATCCCGTAAGGTTAGGTATCCATAAAGGCTAAATCAAACTAAAACATTATACATAGATGGGTATATGTATAAAGTTATAGGCTTTTGAAATCTATACTGATATACCTACAAGCGAAAGAGTTTGTTTGTTGGTTTGCGGTACCCACGAACGATTATGACGGCGGTAATTTGGGAACGGTCAAACCACGGGGCCACAGCCTTTGGAACTACCAGTCGGGTATGAAAAATAGTTTCTGGATTTGAGAGCTAATTTCTTGGGAAAGGTTATATATAGGCTATTCAAGACTAAATAAATGGCAGGTGAAACTGCCGGGCACAGCTAGTAATAAGTAAAGGAGAATGAAAGTGCACCGTTTAGTAAAACTTTGCTAAAAGATCTCTTCACGAACAAGTTATCAAGTGATTTTTCTAGTAGTACTTACCCATTTACAGAGAACTGTAGCTTAAGTACAGTTTCTTTGAGTAGATACCTACTTGAGGAAAATGTTCGCAAATTTTTCAAGTAGGTTCTAAATGAATTACCTACTTCTTCAATCGTAAAGTGCCTACTTGATTATAAAAAGATGTAATGTCAAGACAAGAGGCCTGATATCAATTTAGTCTCTTTGACGTTGTTTTGTCGTGCGAAGGACCTCTTTATATATCATCCTGCCATTCTAAAATATGAAACCACTTAGCGTCAATTCACACGTGCGACTACCACACCACGTCGCAGCGGCAAAATGTGGTCCAGCTGTGGTTACGTGTGAATAGTGTCGCAGCGACTTTTTGCAGTTGCGTTGTGGTACCGACAAAATGTCGATGTGGCAGGCGCCAGCTAGGCGCGCGCTGTTGATGACGTCATGTCGTCGCGATGTGGTTGCGATGTGGTTGCAATGTGGTCGTATTACACAGGTGGTCGATAACAACGACAAAATGTGGTACGTGTGAATTGGAAATTCATTTTCAATACAAATATACGCCCGACCACGTCGCGTCGTTGTGGTGTGGTTGTCAGTGTCGTGTGGTTGTGGTACGTCTGAATTGGCACTTACTTGTAAGTCCAATTCAGTTTCATTCGAAATAAAAAAAAAAATTTCGCGAATTAATCTTGTCTTAATAATCTGAGTAGATTCTGTACACATACGATGGAACTCTTTGAACATTTGAACATACAGAGAAAAGGCAGCTTCCACTGAAGTTCCCAAAAATTTGCCACACCCTATATACTTACTTACTACTTATATACTTATTTAGTTTACTCTCTTCTCAGTCATCAGCCGTCTGCAAGTCATGTCTACTTGGGGTAAAATCACCACGTTTAGAAACTCCTGACATTTCCTTCATAAACTAGAAAAGAGCTGATGATCTTCAAACTGCTAAGCCGATTTTAATAAAAAGAAACTGCATTCAAATCTGTTCACACGTCTAAGAGCTACAGTGCGTGCACACACACACACACACACACACACACACACACACACACACACACACACACACACACACACACACACACACACACACACACACACACACACACACATACACACACACACACACACACACAGATAGCGGTCAAATAACATCCCTCTTTTTGCCCGGGGGGCTTAAAAACCGAAACACGAAGTGATTTCGCATCAGTGCTACGATTCTAGAATGTACGGTCAGTTATGAACCAATGAAAACTCTAATCCATTCCAAATACAATTGATTGCTCCGACCCGTTCTCAATTGGTGTTGGCAGGTATTGGAACATTGAGTGATGATACTCATCAATAAAACATCTGAATTCCATGTCCGTGCAATTTCATTAAATTTTCACGAAGCTGTGTATCGAAACATTGTTTTGAGAGCGATTGGTGTAGCTACTAGTCCTATGGTCAATTCCACTAACAAACCTTTTATAAACCAAAGCAAAACGTTAAATATAATGATGAATATTGCAAATTGCATATTTTTCCAGAATAGGTCTTTATTTTATAATGATAGGTAAGTACCTATTTTTGAGATTTCTTTAGTCATGTTCTGTGGATAGAATTAAACAACAGGTATATAATTATTTATATTAATATTTATTTTCTACAAATGCATGAATTTTTTTATCATAATACATTCTTAAAGAAAAGACCTTTGCCTCTTAATGGCGGGCAAATTGTAATTTTATTATAAAACTCTATCACAATCCTTGGCTTAGTCACAAAAAAACTACTTACAAAATTATTTATACGCAATAAAAAGCTATAAAAACGTCATACACACACACACATAAGCCAAACAGAAAACTAACTGTTAAAATGCTTGAATGCTCCACTTATTTCTAATCCCGTGATCCGAGACCACTCAACAATGATCTAAAAAGGCCTTTGTTTCCTAGACGGACGTCAACAAACGGCCGTTAGCAAAGTCGTACAGCTTCAACAGCTGGCCGAGGCATGCTTTGTCTTCGTATGAATAGAGAAAACTCTGGATAATCGTAGACAGGCAGAAGGGTTGGGGATTATATCAGAAACTGTTTGGAAAGAGATTAGCGGAGGAGTACTAGAATTTTTGGTTGTACAATTATCATGAAAAATAACAAAAAAGCGTCGGTGTTACCTCGTCAAAGGACTATATCACCACATTCTACCCTCAATCAATCACAGAACGATGATTGAGTTGACTTAACAGCAAGAAATAGCTGACGGCTTCTAGAAATAGCTGACGGCCGTCTGTTCAGCACAGCTAATTGACGGCACCGATTTAAGCCATCGTAAGAGCCTCTAAAATAGCTTACAGGTCAGCACCGTCCATAGTCGTCGATAGAATTTAAAAGGCGGTGTGTCTTTATAGCGACGACCTCTGTGGAGCAGTGGGTAAAGCCCCACCTGTGACGCAAGAGGTTGCAGGTTCGATCCCCGCCGTGGGACAAATTTTTGTATTATCTGCAAATATTTGTCTCTGGTCTGGGTGTTTTCTATGTATAATATGTATGTATTTACAAAAAAAGTATATAAGTAGTATATCAGTCATGTGGTTCCCATAACACAAGCTCTGCTTAGCTTGGGGCTACATGATGCTGTGTGAAACGTCCAGCATTATTTATTTATTTATAGTCTCTACAAATAGCTGACGGCCGTCTGGTCAGCCCCTTAGCCATATTGCACTATCTATCGTCGCGATCGCTGTAGAACACTTCAAAATGTATAGGAATTGACGTTTAAAGGTGATGAGTGTCGTGATCAGAAGATCAATTCCTATATACATTTTGAAGTGTTCTACAGCGATCGCGACGGTAGATAGTGTAATATGGCTAGGGCCCCAGTATCGTCCGTTGACGACATTCACTTAGATTACATTTAAGTCTTCAATAGAATTTGGAAGGCGGTCGCAATTCTCTCTGAGATGTCGTAAGCTTGTTTATCGTCCTCGACGATCCACGTGGACCCGGTAGCGCCTTGATTGATCACTTGTATTATACCGTTTGCAGCGGACTCAACTCTGTAACAAGTCATATTATATTCACAGGGTGTCCCAGGTGAGTAAAACACATTTCGTTTAAGCGTAATGGCTTTAAGCTTACCATTTATCTCTAAAAAGTTTCGATATAAATTAGATAAAAAATTATAGGTATACCAATAAAACGTTGCATGGTTATTTTATTGATTTTCTCATGTCGATGAGGGATGGTAATACATTGAGCAGCGGTTTGAGTTGTAAAAGGCTTTAATTCCATTTTCATATTAAGAATTGTTCTCAAAATTTAATACAAATTAGGTTTGTAAATATTTTTTCCAAGATTTGGGATTTGGTTTCCAAAAATTCTTTACAATACTGACGAACAAAATGCTTACCTAAGTATCATTAAAAATTTAATATTCTGAACATAGAGCTACGATATAATAAATGTGTATTATCATAAATAGATGGGGTCGCACAGTGTGGGATTTGACGTGATTTTCGGACATGGTCTTTTTATTGCAGAATTCGTTAGTATTAACGATTTAAAACGTTAGAGTAGAACTCCCGTGTTTCAGTTAAGTTTAGTTTCAGAGATGTGAATTGCTAGTTAAGTATCTTTTGTTTTCACGTCCACCTTTCGAACACGCTCTATAGCAGCTCTAGTAAATATGATGAATGATGGAGCGCAACGAGATTGCTTTATTTATCGCTTTGTTTTTAGCGATCTCAGGTGATTGTTTTTCTTTCGTTATTGATTGGACAGCTCTCTGATATAAAAGCTTTCAGGTTTGCAAACTGGGATCAAGATTAAAATGGAAAATGCAAAAGTGAAAAAGTTTTAAATTGTAAGATTTCGTTCAGATGAGACATTATACTAACAGGGCATAATATACAGATGAATGATGATGAATGTTATTCTTGATCGTATTCAGAATAAGCATTTTCAGACTACGCTTTAATATGATAGCATGTATCATTATAGTTCATAGCACAACAATATCGCGCACCATACATTTATTATAGACACGTTCACACTTTACTGTACGATATATTATTGGCTTACTATAAAATGTATGGTGCACGATATTGTTGTGCTATGAACTATATGCAGTGTGCTATATTACAGCGTAGTCTGAAATGCGCTTTAGATTTTAATATAAGCTTTAGCTCCGATTTTTGACATTGCTTTTTGAAAGTCGAGTGTTCACCATCGCTTGAGTCTCGAATTTACTCTCAATACGGACTTTTAAGTCGCAAAAAAAAAAGTAATTCCTCACCTCTGTCTCACGGGCACTCTACTAGTAAGCGGCGCCTGGTCAAAGTTCTGTAAATGACTTCGCTGTAAGATGGCGGTGTCAGTCGGGCCGAGACACACTGTCAAGACGCGAACTCCTGTCCTTTTGTAGAGGTCTTCTGACTGGAAGCAGAGGACTTTGTTTTATTTGGAAAGTTAGATGAAGAACTTTTTTGTACAGTTTAATGATGAAGTTCAAGTTTTGTTGTAAAATTGGGTTTTTTTCTTGGACTTTTTGAGGGAATTTTTGAAATAGCCCTTCTCTGCCACAACTCTACGGTGCTCTCCGAAAAAAGCTACCATCCGAACCACATGTGCGTCATGAGCACTAAACGCGTATAACTATGTATATTTGACAATAATAATTAGGTTTACATACCAACTGGCCTACAGCATGTTGTGCTTTGATTGTCTAAATTTTAATTTTGAAATTATAAAAACACATTCGGTTTAATTAACCCATTTACTGCCTGCGGCTCTCTCCTTGGGCGGAGCTTGTAGCACTATGCCTCATGAGCACTGAATGCGTTAAAAGTTCTCCAAAAAAACGCTTATTGGTATTCACCACACACGAATAAATATAAAGAGAATTTTATGTTGGAAGAACTCATCCTACATTTGATCTCGAAGCCCCACCTCAATACAATTCTGAGCGTCATGAACTCAAATAACGATCTATTTTCTTAATATTACCAAGTTACATCCCTTTATTCGAACTTCTCAGCTGTTAGCTTAGTGCAATTACATTATCTTGAGTAATTTAAAGATAACAGAGCCTTTGCAAGGTAAAAGGGGAACTAACAATTGAGATGGCCTTGAGATTTTTATTCTGGAGCGCCGACTTGCTAATAAAGAAAGGTTTATCAGAAAGGGGCTTGTTTTATGGCAGCCTTTTTAAAAAGCTTCTTCTTTTCTTAAGTTATCAATGGTTATTTTTACCATGAAACCGCCTTTTTAACAACCAAATACGTTCGTTACTTTGAGTATAGTGTTGCGCTTGTTGTCTATGGACAATTGGACACACTTGTTTGCATAAACACAAGGTATCTAATAGGTAAAAACAAAAAATCAAAAATGTGACACAACAATCATTGAAGAGGAGAAAGTTGTTACCACAAACTTAAAAAAAAAATACTTTCTTAGTTACCAGTAATGTGCAATGAAAGAAATCGAAAATGTACCAGAAAAACAGTGCTACCTGTAACTTGAAAAACCATCTATAAAACATAAACTTAGTAATTTTTACACTCTAGTCGGGTTTTTATAAACGTCCTCTTGTTACGTTAGCGATTCCCGTGTTATAATAATGTAAAGACGTAATTACCCCCATAGAAACACTATACTGTAGCACAGCAGTCTTCGTAGCGGCGTACACTGGTAGATGGCTGCCGAGGGTCAGCGCTAGAAGTGAGGATATGTTGACCACAGTCCCTCCAACACCTCCTCGGTCCACCCCCATTGCGTCTATGGCTTTGAATGTACTGTTGACAGTGCCGGTCTGAAAATGAAGATGAAACTTATTAATTTACTAGCTTCCGCCCGCTGCTTCGCTCGCGTGGTACCCTGATAAGAAGTCTATTTCCTATTCCCGGTCATAATCTATCTATATTTTAAATTTCAGCCAAATAGGTTCAGTGGTAGGGTTATAGAGGAACAAACATACACCCATCCAAACATCCATACTTTCGCATTTATAATATTAGTGTGATTCGTGTGATAAATAGAAGAAAAAGAAGTATAGTCACGGCTGTATTTCCAAAGTGCGGTAGACATAATCTTTTAGATCTCTAATCATATTTTAAATCGATAATCCATCGATCCATGGTTTAGGATGCAGCTGTACAAAGAAATGGACATACATAGGTACATACATACTTACAGGCAGTCAGTCGGGTGTCGGATAAAAATAACTTGCTATGCCTGGTCACGTACATATTAATTTAAAGTAGTCGGGTAATTATAGATTCATCTGTGATGCCCGGGTTTCACGAGGCTAGTTTTTCAAGCTAGGATAGCAAGCTAGTGTTAGTAAGCTAGCAAGCTAGTACTTCTAGCTTCGTGTAGACACAACTAGCTTCATTTCTAAGCTAGTACACGAAGCTAGAAGTAAGTACTAGCTTGCTAGCTTACTAACACTAGCTTGCTATCCTAGCTTGAAAAACTAGCCTCGTGTAACCCGGCATTAGGGCTACATTGCAAATGTTCACATTAATTAAAGGCATCTAATTTAATGACAATAGAATTTGTGCAGGCTTTTCACCCTTCGTAAGAAGATTTGAGAAAACTTGGTTGGTATTATGGAGTCGCAAACTTCTAAACATCCACGTAGAATATTATGCTTCAAACTAGCTAGAGTATGCAGCAAGAATTTCACTCATAAAGAACTACAGAGTAACAAAAAATTTTGTACTCCAGCACTTTATTTTTTATGCTCTAGGAATAACGATTTTAATAAATTTTAATACAGAAATAATTTGAACAACGACTTTTTATTTGATAAAATAACTGTATTTCACTTGTCACGAATGCAATTATGGTAAAATAATCAGGTGTCTATGTCCAAAAGTTTAAATACGAGTTAGTGTTTGGACAAAACTCTAACCACCTATTTAGACATCTTCAAAGAATACTTAATTAAAAAAATGTCCTTGTGTTTGGACATAATGTTCGTCTGACTACCAACTTAGACAACTTCAAAGGATCTTAAAAAAATGTCCTGCAAGATCTGAGAGAATGTCTATGTCTACCCCGCCTCGGGATACAGTCGTGACGATGTTTCGTATGTTTCTTTCGTTAAAATGTTTTGTTTCTCTCTCTTTTTTTTTAACACCCGACGAAAATGAGGGGTAATAAAAGTTTCTAGTGTGTGGGTATCTGTGGCATCATAGCTCAGCAAAAGAGATTTAACAGGCGTTTGATCTACGGTTACTCCAAGTTAAACAGTGGAGCTAAAAAGGCCGCAATAGCACGCAATTGCAGAATCACAATAGGAATTACAATATAATGCCGTTCTTGTCACTCTCATTTCATGAAAAGAGACGGCATATTCAATCACAGTATCACAGTAGAGATCACAGATCACAGTAGCACTTACAAAATTCACATCCACCATCCGCTTAAAACTCTTCTCACTCCCACTCAGTACTACCGCGTTGTTCACGACCACATCCAGTCTTCTGTACTTTGCGAGGACCTGGTTATATGCAGCAGTCAGTTGCTCTTCATCCGACACGTCGCATTTTATGAACTTTGCTCTTAGAGCGCCGAACTTGGTTGTCAGCTCTAGCTCCAGTGACCCGCCTTCACGGTCAGCGATGTCGAGGAACGCAACGTGCTGAAAGTAAAGTTAAAGTAGGTTGGTGATTGACAATGTACTGGAAAAGTAGAAGAGTAGGTCTTATAATGACCTAACCTGACCTTATAATGACCCTGATTATGTAAGACTTGCAACAGCAATGCGACAGCAATCACTACGCGACCGGTCGAAAAATATCACTAAAAATCGTATTTAGAAAGCTAATCGCACGTCTTTTTGCTCAACTGTCGCAAAATGCACTTTGGCCATGGTGCACTTTACGACGATTACGATTACGATTTCTAATGATATTTTTCGACCGGTTGCGTAGTGATTGCTGTCGCATTGCTGTTGCAAGTCTTACGTAATCAGGGGGCCGTTCTGGAGGCGGACAGAATAAACGTAGCATGTAGGTCTTATAGAAAGTAAATCAATAAAATAAATAAATACATACATACATAAACTCACGCCTGTATCCCATCATAGGGGTAGGCAGAGACCACAGATCGCCATATGCTACGATCCTGACACACTTCTTTCGCTTCATTCACTCTCATCACATTCTTCATGCAAGCTCGTCGGGTTAGGGTACTCTTGACCTGGCCTTTTTCCAATAATTCGCCAATTTGGTCTAGGAATGTGCGCCTAGGTCTTCCCCTTCCGACGGTCCCATTCAATAAATAATTCATTCAATAAATAAATAATGCAGGACATTTCACATATCACTATGTAGCGTTAAGCTAAGCTTGTGTTATGGGAACCACATGACTGATTATACTACTAAGATATACTTTTTTTATAAATACATCCATATTTTACATAGAAAATACCCAGACCCGAGACAAATATTTGCAGATCATACAAAAATGTTTCCCGCGGCGGGGATCGAACCTGCGACCTCCTGAGGTAGAAAGGTGTTCGATAATAATGTTTTACTCAATATATTTCACATTTACATTTTTTAATCTCTTCTGTTGTCATTGAACGCTCTTAAAAACACTGTCCTAACGTCCCATTTATCAAACAATAGATAACAATGCACTGATATTTACAACCAAACTATATTTACTTTGCTAATAGCTTAGTATCTAAAGCCAGTGTTTAATTGTATTGACCAAACATTATCTAAACATTATTCTCTAAACACAGCAGGCAATTAGAAAGTCATTAGATAAAATCAACAAACCTAACAAATACCTAAACGATATTATTGCTCGTAGTCTGAAAATAATTTTCTTCTGAATATATGACGCTGAAATAATTAGCATAAGCTAATTCTTACGTCTATAAACAGAGTGATTTTTTCAGACGGGGCAGTAAGGGACCAGCTAGCTACCTTAACCGTTGTAGCTACCTGAAAATATTAGGATCTGCATTCACAGATTTTGAAAAAAAAAAATTACAGTCAGCGATAAAATGGGCAATTTATACAAAAATTTTTTTGATGCCAATCGAGACTGTTTCATCTAAGGATTCAATGGCTCTATCGAACCAACTGAGATTAGAGTACTACAAAAATCAGAAAACGCCCTTACTGCCCCGTCTCTGTAAATTTTAACATACCGTTTGTCTAGACACTGTTTTGATCAAACATGTGTTCAGTTTAAATATAATTAATTTATGTTGGTATTACAAATTAATAACACAACTGGCCGCACTATAAAACTACAGCAATTTTTAAGTTTGGTAGGAAACAAGTAATTACGATAACGTTTGATATCAAAGTATTAATAGTATGTGACATATTTTTGAAAGAAATTAAATTACACATTAAATTACAAAAATGCAACTCATCTTTATAATATTTTGCTTTGAAATTTTAATTGCTTTAAAATTCTCATGAGTAAGTACTATAACATTAAAATAACAAGGTATATTTTACGCGAGGAATTCCCGTGTGTAGACTAGTCTTATAAAAAATAAACGTGAAAAATATTTCCCAGTGTAATAAAATAAAATTACCCTCGCATTTTCGGAAAGCAGAGCCCTCACCAGGCCGGCGCCGACGCCCGCCGCGCCACCTGTCACCAGAAACACTTTGTCTTCTATATACGGGGACCTTTTCACAAAATCCGCTGCCATTTCCACTATAGTAATAATTTATTCCAACAAATTAATGAGGTAATTTAAAAGGTTCATTCGATTTTAATGATTTTATTATCTAAAAATCACCAAAATTATATTCACTAGTTCTTCTTTTTCTATGACATTAAAAATTCTATAAGTTTATTTTTAAAATGTATTGTCTAAAACTCTTTAATCTACAAGATGGTGGCGTGTACTGACTGAGTCAAACAGTTTTATCAAAGTCATTTAGGCACAATCGCTGACAAAGATAAAAACATCTAAATATAATATAATTGATACATATTTTAAACTTTCGCGACTTGAACACATTTTTAATTTATTATTAACGGGACTTAAACTTAATAAATTAAAAATAAAAAAATAAATATACTTAATTGATAAAATTATTCTGAGTGATCTCATTAGAAATGAGAATAACATGCAATTAAATAATGAAATGTAAATAATGTTATTCAGTGACAAGTCTTCAAATTGTCTTTAATAACAATATAATGCATACTTATAACTATGCAAACTCTTCGGACAAATCCCTCGTATAATAATAATATAAATTCACGCACCTGGTAGGTACCAGTAATTTCGTTTAATCATTAATTAATCGTTATTTTATACAACATTTTCGTCACAAAATAATAAACAATATTGAAAATGTGGAAGGTGTTTTACCTTGCAAAGCGTGAAGGTAATTTTACTGCGCTGTGGAAAATGGAGCGCTATTTTTAAAATGCACTGTAAATTATTTACTGCATAGTAGGTAGTTATTTTCTCAGATACCACTTATCTCGGTAAATGTACGTTTTCGATACCAATGTTATCAACTGATAAGAACGCTCATTGCTATTTATGACTATCTTAAAGTGATAGCTATTTGGGTGTCTGATTGATTTTTTAAATTGAAGTTGAAGGTCTTTGATCCTCTATTCCACTAAGTTCAACTTAAAGGTCAACGAGTTTACCTTGCATTGTCTTCAAATATAATTGTTATGCAAGCAAGCTGAACAATAGAAGACTTTGATGCAGAAACATAATAAGATACTTACCTTTTATGGCACCATACTGTGCGTTGTAAAATAATAGTTTTACTTATGAACGAATGAATAATTTAATGAGTAAATGAAAATTATTAGGTATGACTACAGAACAAAATACATACAACAAAAGACAACTATGTAAAACAGACAGTACAATGTACAATGTACGGCATTACCGCTAAGGAGCGATCTCTTCCAGGCAACCTTTCGATTTGCATTCCGAAAGGTTTGCATTCCGAATTTGGAAAGTGACTTTTCTTCGATGAAAAAACGTCAACCTTCCGAAGAATATCATCGAATCGGATGCATACCGAAAAGTGTGAATCGGACTGCTGAAGAGATGTATGAATAAAAAGCACATAAAATAAAACCACCTATAAAATCACTTCGTTTTTTGTCTTTTTCAGAACAGCTCTATAAAGGGGATTTTTTCTTCACGCATTGTTCAGCTTCTTTGCACATTTCTCAAACTCATTATAAGAAATCTTAATGTCTCTGTTCAGCAAGGTATTCTATAGGTCTTCTGGTGTAGGCTATGACTACCATGCCTTCTGCATCTCGGACTGATTCCAGTTTCGGAAACTCATATTTTTTTTCAATTTTTGTTATGTTACCGCGGTTGAAGCAATGCTTTTGAATTATCTGGTATATCAAGTGTACTTTATTACCTTTCGAAGTAGGTACGCATTTTTGAGCATCACATCGCAATGATTTTAAAAATAAGCCTAAGTTAACAATTTTGTAAATGCTAAATTTACCGATGATAAAGTTGGGTAACCTTATTGAATTTATTTCACTCCTTACCTCGGATTACTTCCGGTAAATTTAATTTTACGATGAATGCTAAGAAAATCTGCTGATCACATACCGTACCTACTCTACAACAGATCTAAATAAAGGGCTTCAATACATTTGGGATTCACCTTTTGATTCATTTATGAGCCGCGGAGAACAATTTCGGAAGCCTTATTTTTATACCGTTTCTGTCTGTTCCTAAAAAAAAAGACAATTAACCTTTACAAAAATAAACGTACCAAAAACATTTCACGCTAAAATAGATCATGTTGCAAAGATAGCGTGCCTGCGAAAATTTTAATAGCTCTCAGCCGTATCTTTGAAGATATTTTTTTCTCCGCACTTGGCTGTACATTACAGGGTGCTCTTACAAGACCCATGGTCACAGAAAAATAACAGTCACTACTATAAAGAACACTCACTTTGATATTTTATTTTTACATTACTTTATGACCTACAAAACACATGAGAGATTTTGAAAGCTATTATCGACGCGTGAACGACCATTGTGCTTTGACGTAAAAAATTAATACAGTCAACAAGAAAATCGGTGAGTTACTTTAAAATGAATCTTACGGCTTTGAAAATAATGTTGGTTGCAGTTTAAAAACTAGTGCTCCAGTGACATAGGACCTCAGGCGGCTCATTTCGTCTTGAGGGGTTGACGCGGCGAAGCGGCTAAAGCCCTTTCAAGAGCTCCCGCTATTGACTACGCAACAATAACGTCTAATAGCAGCCTCGGTTAGCGTTTTTCTTAAAACGTAAGAAGACATGTAAAATAAAGATGTCATTGGTACCTAGAACTTTGACGACCCACTCACTCTCAAGCCTAGAAAATCTATTTGCTACAGTAGACAATTTCATTTTTTAAGCGTAGAGAAAAGTAGTGTTTCCAATTTATTCATGGAAGTATAATTAAACCATAATAATATTATTTGGTACACGTCTACTTTAAAATTTTTGCTGACTAGTGATTTTATCATCATCATCATCATCCACATACCGATGATTATCATTCATAGCCCGATTTCCCTAACTGCTGGGTATATTAAGGCTCCCTAAGTTTGTGCCATTCACGACTAATGTTTTATTCTCCATTCATGAATACCTCAAAATTCGAGGATAAGTAATATCTATCTACAGCACTAAAATTCCCATCAAGGTTAGCACATGCACAAAAAAAGGAGCAGGTTCTCAATTCATCAGAATCTATTTATGTTACCCGATTACTCGAAGACGCCTAGATCGATTTGGAAAGTTCTTTTTTTGTTTTAAAAGGGTATACTTTTCAATGGATACCATAATAACTTGATGGGGATTTGTCGAGGATCTTCGGAGTTATGAACAGAAATACACCTCGAGAGTGCAGAAAATTGCTCAGCTTAAAACATTGAAGTCGGTTTTTAATTTTTAAAACCAGTGGCTATGTTTAGCTATTTAATAAAGTTTTGGCAATACCGGCGACTTTTTTTAAGAGCTTATTAGCAAAGATATAGTACCAGTACTTTTCATTTAATTTGGCAACATTCCACACGTGAAATATTGAAAAGTAAAAAAATAAATTTTCCGTAATGTTAATTTTAATTACTTCTGGCTCACACATCCCTTTATTAACATGTAGTGCGGAGCTCGAAATAATAAAACGCCAACAAAAGAGGGTACTTCAGCGCGGTCGACTCCACGCCGAGGACTGTACAAAGGTGGTCTACACCAAGCTGGAGTCATGACTTTATTATAGAAATTTTACCACAATATGTGAGAACTTTTTAACAAGATTTGAAACAGAAAAAAATTAATACAACATTTTGTCGAGGGACAGTATGGATACATTGTTTGAAAGTGATTATAAATCTTTCAAATGCGCAACAATTCCTATTGATCTGTTTTGAAAAAATATAATAAGGGTAGAGATTTGACAAGTACTTTTATGATAAGAACCTTAACTAAATCATTTTCCGACTATGGTATAGCTGGATGAGAATTTAGAATATAAAATGTTTATTAGTTTCCTTCTCAATTTTTTAGTCTTATTTACTCCTACAAAAGTTAGAACGCTTGAATTTCAACTTCTAAAGAGTTTTAGAGGGATTAAAAGTTTGTGAAAGGAAGTATCCACCCGGTAACATGACTGGAATTCCAGTAGTTTATCAAGACTTGGCTTAGGTACTTTCAATGTGGATAAAGAGTGGGTATTTGTTTGTACGTGGCATAGCACCCGTAGGTACGTCAAAGTAAATGTCAGTTCGCTGACATTGACTTGCCAGCTCATTTCCTCGATGTGGTTAATTTATTCTATTTATTTATTTTTCTCTATCCTACAATTACTAGTATAATATAGTTTATCTTATCTTTGCATAATACGTATATAAACTATATACGTATTATGCAAAGATCATCATCAATTGTATAGGTACTTTTTTAAATTTATTTATCTATTTATTGATCATATTATTTTTTATGTCTTGCGTGTTACTTCGCTCTGTAGTGTTGCACGGATTAATCTGGTCCAATCTGAAAATCAGTGTTACTTCCTTACCACTGTGTTCGGAAGTAAACTACAATGAGATTGGACCTTTTTTTAGCCACACAATATCCATCATGATGCTTTGTGTTCCATGGGGGGGGGCTATTACCTTAGAATAAAAGTACTACTGCTACTGTTCTGTAGTATTTTTAAGTATCTAGGTAGGTACCTACTGTCCATTTATTTTTTCAGTGTTTGTGTTTTTCTTATTTGTTCCTACATATGTACCTACCTGTGTTTTCACTTTTAGTCTATACCCGCCCTTGCTTCCTCTTCTTCTGTACTTTCTGTTTTTTATACCGTGTGTGCTGAAAATAAATTTCTATCTATCTATCTATCTATCTATCTATTTATTTTTCTGGAAAATTAAAAAAAAATTAAATATGATCACGACTGTATCCCAAGGCACGGTAGACATTCTCTCAGATCTTTTTTTTCCCCTTTTAGGCTGCGTTTCTACCAGAGATGTGCGAAAATGCGTAGCGAGGAATGTGTTAAGAGGAATGTGTTGCGAGGAATGTGTTAAGAGGAATGTGTTGTTGAATGACATGGTCACACTACTCATTCATGTTGTCAAATTTCACAGCTTCGCAACACATCCTCGCACCACACATTAATGCGCATTTTCACAGCTCAGCTACACATCCTCGCACGACACATTTCCATCGCACATCTCTGGTGGAAACGCAGCCTAAAGCTGCGTTTCCACCAGAGATGTGCTATATGCGCATTAATGTGTGGTGCGAGGATGTGTTGCGAAGCTGTGAAATGTGTCAACATGAATGAGTAGTGTGACCGTGTCATTCAACAACACATTCCTCTTAACACATTCCTCGCAACACATTTCTCGCAACACATCCCTCGCCTGTTTTGTATGCGCAAAAACCTAGCTCCGCCGAGCCGTTTCCACCAGAGCTGTACTGACCGAGGCGAGGTAAATGAAGCGATTCTATTGGTTCTTTACAAACACATTCCTCGCTACGCATTTTCGCACATCTCTGGTGGAAACGCATCCTTAAAGATCCTTTAAAGAGGTCTAAGGGGGTAGTCAGAGGTATGTCCAAAAATACATATTTGGTACATGCCCACATTTCGCAGAAGTTAGCATTCCATACGTGACAGGTTGCAAGCCCATCGACGCAATTAGAAAGCTAACTGGTTTCCTCACGATGTTTTCCTTCACCGTTTAGAGCTCGTGTTAATGCGTATAAATTTTTCGAAACGAAAAATCCATTGATGCACGGCCAGGATTCGAACCCACGACCTTTTGATCGAAAGTCGAGGTACTAATCCCCTCGGCCAACACAGCTTTATTATTTATTTTTCTATTAGATTTTTATTCATATCGTAGGTTAGTGTTCGATTCCATTGCACCGCGAACTCTGCTCTTACTCTCCTCTATGTAACTAAATTAAAAATAAAATAAGCGTTTTGCTACTAGGTACTAAGCATTAAATGCTGCAAGTATTTTCAGGAAACAAAAACGAAAAAAGTTATTAAACCAGTATGATACTCTGAAAACCACTTTGCAATTTACCTCTCCAAAAACCTTACCCACATGCACGAATTTCAAGTTACATGACCACATTTTCAAACAGATTTCGACTGTAAGCTCAGTGTGATAGGGATTAAAATCAAGTTTAACGATTACAAGAGCAAACGGCTGAAAAATCGTTAAAACAAAGTACAAAGGTAAATAAAACTGGCCGGCACCTCTGCGGGTGGTCCGCAAACAAATCTCGCACCCCGCTGTGCTACACTGAAAGTTCTTGGGATATTGCATTGCTCCTATATTATCCTCCTTGTATTGTAGTGACAAGATAAGGTGTGTGAATTTAGAAGATTATATCGAGGAAAGTAAATACTAACTTCGTATTCGTACAAGTTAATGGTCAAATTTGGTAACTTATCTACAAACGGCAAAACGACCTCGGAATAACGGAAACCAATCGCACGTCTATTGCTCTCATTTTCCGAACGTACCTAATACGATTTCTAATGAAATTTATCAACCGATCACGTAGTGATTGCTGTCGCATTGCTTTTGCAAGTCTCACGTAATCAGCAGCCCTATTTTGTAACACACGGTAAGTCCCTAACTCGGATTCGTTAAAACAAAAATTGTTTTTTTACGATGAAAATTTTGAAATGGTAGAAGATGGTTGAAAAAAGTGATACTTAGACATGTTAGTTGTGTAAAATATGTGAAGTAATTTTGCACTAAATAACTTTAATGTTTCTCGTAAAAAATCAATTCGTTTGAACGAATCCGAGTTAGCGACTTACCGTGTGTTACAAAATAGGGGTGCTGGGCGCCCCGCCGGTGACGCTACGGAGTTAGACGCTACGGCAATGTAGTGAGCGTTGGTCCATATTATTTCATCTACAGAATACCTAGCCGCACAAGGTGTTGTGGTGCGGCGCGGATGCGAAGTTAACATGTCAGCTACAACCTTAGTTTGTACTTTTTATTTAAGGAAGAACACAAACAGAAAACGCTACACCCTGCTAAACCACCCCAGGCTTTTTAAAGTTCGCTGAGCCATAGCTGAGCCAAGTAAATTAAAAAGTTTGAGGCTCTTCGTAATACTGTTTTGTTAAGATGACCTCGTTTAAGCTAGTTAAAGTTGAAACTTAAGACTTAAGTCTAGGTACACGCAATGTAAGGACTTAAGTATTTTGAATTAAAAACTTTTCAAGATAAAGTTTCTTCTTATTTTCTTATTGTTATGAGAGTATAGGCTTCTCTCTGTACAGTCAAGATCTAAAAAATCCATACTTACTAATATTATAAATGTAAAAGTAACTCTGTCTGTCTGTTACGCTTTCACGGCTAGACGGCTTTGAACCCTGAGGAAGGATCTAAGGTTACTTTTATCAGGGAAAAATTCCAATTTCCGCGATAAAAGGTTCCCACGCGGACAAAGCCGCGGGCGACGTCTAGTCCGTACCCCTATTATAAATGTGAAAGTGTGTTTATTTGTTTGTTTATTTGTCGTGGAATCACGTCAAAACGGAGGATTTTTTGTGTGGAGATAGCTGGAGGGCTGGAGCCTAACATAGGCTACTTTTTATCCGGGTACTACGCGAGCGAAGCCGCAGGCGGCGTATAGTAATACATAAAGGCTCATGTCAATAATACTCATTATAGTCTCAAGTAAGCTAACTTTAAATTAGCGCTACGTACTGCGTCGAATTTCGGTGACTTCAAAAGTACAAAAAGCACCATAATCGGACAAGGCGTTTATGATGAAAAACATTACACACACAATCGCACATTCTAATGTATGAAGATATAAACACATATATAATTCAAAAAGGTTACCTACCGAGTAAGTGAATTCGAGCATCCGTACCTCCGTAGTCCGTACCCATTAAATGTGAAAGTGTGTTTATTAGTTTGTTTATTTGTCCTGCTTTCACGTCAAAACATAGCGACGGATTGACGTGATTTTTTGTGTGGAGATAGTTGGAGGGCTGGAGAGTAACATAGGCTACTTTTTATTCGGGTGCCACGTGAGCGAAGCCGCGGGCAGCAGCTAGTAAATTAATAAATTGTAAACACAAATAGTTTGTACACATAAAACAAGTTTTTATACCAAGTGTTGGAAATTGCATTCTCTTGTTTACAGTGTAAAATTACACAACCACTGTAAACAAGCACCTGCTTGTAAATAAAACACATACCCAGTTTACAACATTAAGTTTCGTACAAGTTGCTCGGTTTGTTTATTTTAGTTCTTGTAGTAGTAATAATTGCACTAGAGCTTAATTTGAGATAACAAGAAATCTAAGGTTACTTTGGATAGTCGTAAACACATAAGTTTGAGTGTTTTAATATGAAGTTATATAAACAGAGACCTCGAGATATTGAATATTGCATATTTTTTAATAAGATTATTGATTACCACAAACTTTATTGCAAAGCGGTTCAAATTTGTCACCGAAGTCAAAACATTTGAAAAAATTGAATGTGATCGTACCTTGAAACGATTAGAAGACGGGTTGGAGTCCGTCATGCAAGATTAGATTTTCGTTTAAAACAATGAAGAGCGGGGAAACTCCCGAACTTTATACGTTTTTACTACGTCTAGTGCTGATGAAGGCCTAGTTTATTCTAAATCATAATCATAATTAGAATTGCTTTTGTTCCTTTTCTGTCAAATCTTAGCTACTTATTACGTTTGAAGTTCATAATTATAATAGTTACTTACTCAAATTCCATAGTTAAAGGTACCATCATTCGATCCCCATCCTCAGTTCCATCGATCGGTCAAACGAAACTATTCTAATCCGCGTACAGTTTCCACCAACAGTCCTGTGCAGACACGGATTCTGTGTGCAAAGTTGTTTTCAAAACTTGTTGAGCTGTTAAACTTTAGTTTCCTATAATGCGGCGGTTAGAATAAATACATTTTGTGGGCACTTCAATGTCAATGCAGAAATGGCTGCAATTCAATTCCTTTTATAAATCATTAGCTGCTGCCCGCGGCTTCGCTCGCGTGGTACCCAGATAAAAAGAAGCCTATGTTACTCTCCAGCCCTTCAACTATCTCCACACAAAAAATCACGTCAATCCGTCACTCTGTTTTGACATGAAAGCAAGACAAATAAACAAACAAAAACACACCTTCACATTTATAATATGGGTACGGATTAGTAAGTATACCTATATTCGGAAATATTTTTACTCAACGAAAAGTCTTGAACGGGATTAAATTGTTAGTATACGGTCTAATGAATCATCATCGCCTTGGGGATACATTATATCTACAGTCGTGATCATAATATTATGTCATGCCATAGATATACTAACAAAATCTGCTTCATAAATCAACCGTAACCAGCACATTAGTTTACGAAACGTCATCTACACCCTTCATGCTCACTCTTTCCAACTGGAAACATAATTTTACATCGCCAGGATTGCCTCAGGGACTCTGATAAACGTGCCAACGGAGACATGTGGCGTTTCAATTTATTCACTGTTAGATGTGATATGACGAGTAGCGGAGATTGGTATTACTGAAGACATTTTTCTTTGAAATGTTCTCAATTTCCTTAGTTTATGAATACTAAAAATGAAATTTTGTTACATACTGAAAAAGATTCCGACGAATTGTGAACCTCCGTCTTTTTTTAAGTTCGGTTAAAAAAAGACTTGAATTGAGTTTGGTAATGATTTCCAGTAAGGAAGAAAAGTCTTAGTATCTTCGAAATACGGTTAACCCATTTCCCACCCCGGCTCAGCGCCGCAGCACAAGCTGTGTGTGTACCCAGAGCATAAGTGCGTCACGGGCACTAAACGCGTTTTTTATCCGGAAAAACCCGAAGATTTTATTAATCTTGAGGAAAATTATCATGTTAAAATGGTAATAGTGAAATCTACTTCATGAAACCGTAAAGTGAAAATAAAACATTTTGCTTATTGATGGACTTCAGTATCATCAACCACAAAATTACATTCGACAGTCTTATTTCAATAAGTCAATTGGCAGTAACAAATTGCATTATTTATTCCCCTAGCACTTTATTTGTTTTATATTTCTGAGAAACAAAGCTTAGTACAGAAATCTTTTCTTGAAGCTGCGACAGAACCACTTCAATCAGAGAATCCTGAAATAAAATGCACTGCCTTTGTTGCAGAACTAGATTCCCCGTGGGACGCAATCCTTATCGACACGTCAGGCTGCTTTTACACTAGATTTTGGATTGCAAGTACATCGGGAATTACTTGTTTTAAATGCATATTGGGCTAGAGCATAGGTTCTCAACGTGGGCGATAACGTCCCCTTGTGGGCGTTTGAGATTTTCAGGGGGGCAGTAGAATACCCAGAGAAAATTAGGGGGCATTGAGATGGCGCATTAGATATGAGGTGGGGGGCTCTTGAAAAAAATATATTCTCTAAGTGGGCGGTGGGTAAAATAAGGTTAAGAAACTATGGGCTAGAGGGATGCACCGACTTTGATCTAAAAGTCGTGGTTTTAAATCGCAAGAGAACATATCGTGAGGAAACCGACCGTAAAGACATCTACTTCTATATTGACCATGGTCTTTTCTATGGATCTAAATGCCCTTCCTATATCCAAATAGGCTGAGAGGATGGTATTGTTGCGCAAGACTACATCATTATAAGTTGTTTTTTTTTTTCGTATCGGAAACAGACAATATGCAGTCAAACTATAATGTGACTCAAATGTAAAATTTTTAGAAGTAAATTCCTCAAGTAGGTACGTTGTTGTAAGTTGAAACTTTTATCACCGTAACTATGCTTGAGCCTTGAATTTAGTCTTAATATTGTCTTATTTTAGAACTAAACTCACACTTTACTAAACTCTGAGATCTTTTATATTAATACGTCAAGACTCGAAAACGAAAACTGGTCTCAAGCAGGATTTTGTTCCGTTTTTGATTACGCTTTATATTAAAAATGCTACAAAGTTCTCTTGAAATTATTTCTCAAACTCTCTATCTGATATAAAGTCTAGTCTAGACAGATGCCGGCAAGTGAGAAGGCAGCCTTTATCGCGCACAGATGCAATTTGAGGGTGCAAATTGCGTTTTCCGCGTTGCCTAGTTCCATTTCGGTCAACTGCTTCCCCGTTTCGAGTGACTGAATCAAAATGCTGATGTTTTGCATGCATCAAAGAGCGTTTTGAATAGAAAATTTTATTTTTGTAGAACTGAGGTACCTGCCTAGTTAAATAAATAAATAAATAGGTGTGTGGTAGGTTTTTGTTTTGCCTTTACGTTTTTTTTTTTTGTTTTTTTCGTTGTTGCCGCAGATAATAACAATAGCACGTAAGTAAGTATACTAATATAATAAATCGTTCCGACCACTAAACGAAATACCATCCATCTCAAACTCAAACTATGCATCGAAACTATGTATCAACAATGCAGTAGTAAGACAGTAAAATCCACAATTAGGTATTATTTCATTGAAAATGTAGCAAGCAAGACTTTGCAAGACTTTTCCATTTTAATTAAGTAAAATACAAATCATTCAAAATGAAATATGATCTTGACTAATACAGTCAAGAATCTCAACGCGCGGTAGACATTTCTCAGATTTTATTAGGCATTCTAGATACTTCGAATAAGTCTAAGGGGTAGTCCAAATACATAATTTCAATACAATACATGTCCTTATTTTACAGAAATCATTCAGAATCTGTCGAATCATTTCGATTAGACAAAAAGTGAAATCTGTGTCACTCTTTTAAATACCATTTCGTGTAATCCCAAAAGGAGCAGTACATGCAATTTGAGGGTGAAAATTGCGTTTTATTTCGCGTTTTATTTCGGAAAACGCTTCGGGAAATTTGACTGAATAAAAAATGCGGGATTAATCCGACAAAGTTTTAAGGTTTAAGTTTTAAGTCCGTACCCATTATTATATCGTAAATGTGAAAGTGTGTTTATTTATTTGTCCTGTTTTCACGTCAAAACAGAGCGACGTATTGACATGATTTTTTGTGTGAAGATAGTTGGAGGACTGCAAAGTAACATAGGCTACTTTTTATCTGGGTAACACGCGAGCGAAGCCGCGGGCAGCAGCTAGTTTTTAATAAAGGTCGAGTTCTAGCACCTCGGTTTAGATCGTAGTGAACTAATAAGATTACTTTTGCTGGTTCTGGTTTGATAATTTTTGTTTGAGGATTCGACGTAATTATCCGGTCCCTTATTCTAACTAGGGGTGGGGTCGGCAAAACATGTCTTCCTGCAGGCTTACTATTGTAATAGTGACGCTACTACGCTACTACCAAAGTGATGACGTGTACGTCATATAAGTAGTAGCATTTTCGCCTTTATATAATACCAAACGTTGCCTACCTACGAGTATATGGGTACAAACTCAAATATGTAATTGTGAAAGTATCTAACCAAGTAATAACGAAATTATTAAAGTTTATGCAAGAAAAAAGTAAGTAAGTATTTGTTTTTTACTTTTTGATTTACTTAATATGGAAAAAAATAATACCTTTTTCATATTTCTTAGGTACCTACCTCTGTTTCAAACGATATGGAAGGAGGCTTTATCAATCGCATTTTATCGTAGCTCTCGATCCAGATATTACTGAAATCCCGTAAATGATTATACTCGTAACCCTATCGAATAAAATATTACATCGCTCAAAACTCGGAAACGAGACGTGCGAGGAGTCGCAATAAAACCATTACATTTCCAATTTCACCAAATTACACTGATTATTATGGATGGCTGAAACTAGATGACTTTTGTTTCGCTCATCGGACAATTTCAATTAGTTTTGTTTTCATCTAGTCGGCTGGTTGTTTCAAAGGTTTTTTTTGTGACACACAAAATATTTTAAATTGAATGCACCCCAAAATTACTTGCTGAAATAAAAAATGCATCCATGAAAACTATTTTGTCCAAAACTTATTTACGATTTTAACCTTTTAACGATTTAAAGTGGAGCAGGTGGCTCCACTTTAAATTTTAAACCACACAACAGGATATTGCGTACTATATTCCTTCGATTTTACATTACAATTTTACCCAAAGTCTATCAAGGCAGGTTACTGTAAGCTCTTTAACTTTAATTGGTCCATATAGAGCGGTTTCCGATTTAAATGAACCATCAACCTGGCTCGACCTTTTACAACGTTAATTTCAATGTTTGGGTTTTGGGACTTAGGATTTGTACAGAAATTGTAATGAAAATTTACATAAAAGACGTAAATTGAGTTTTAGTACGTCCAATTTACTTACAAACAGGCTCACAACTCTATTCTCGGGTATCCACATTTTGTAATCCATTCAACATTGCAAACTTGCAAGCCCAGTGCGTTTTCGCTTGATGCTTTTCTTACGTACGAAAGTTGCTTAAATTATTTTTGGTCTTTACAGGTCCTCTTCGACAGCTTCACACTTGGCCGCTTCACGTCCTTCACGGAAGATGGCTGTCCAGACGGCTACATGCAGATCCAAGAAGCCAGTCGTCCCCAAGTCGGAGGTTCCTGGTGTGGCACCTCTTGGGGTCCATCGATATACTACAGTGAAACAAAATCCATCACGCTGATTATAAGACTGCTGCATCTGTCAAAAGATCAAAATAATTACAACTTCGACTTTCGAATGGCATACAAAGTTTTAAGGCGCGATTATGCGACGGTGCGTTATGGAGGCACCCCTCCTTCAGGTAACAAGATTTTTTATCCGAAGTTTCAATCAGTATCAGTACGTATCTTGATTGAAACTTTACTGTAATCTTCCTTACTTTGAGTAATCAAACCTCGATCTACTTTTAATATTTGACAAAACTTCCCCCAAACCGGTAATCACGGATCATTTGAATAAAAAGCCGAGATTTCAAAGATTTTCCGGGTAGCAACACGAATCCGCACAAAAGTATTTCGCGAAGTTTCCGAGCCGATACATCCAATAACCATTTCTTATTGCAGAACGCCCTTATTTCAAGATGAAGCCATTACCGTACCCCGTAAACATATCACGCGAGGATGCGAACGTCGCAAGGCCCACAAAAACTCCAGACTATTACCTGGGAGATTTGATCTCTGGGACATATTGCTCGAGGATATTCAGCGACTGCGATCGTAAAAACTGTAGATTACAGTCCCCAAATTTCCCTGGCGTTTACCCTAGAAACTTGACGTGCTACTACGCAGTGAGGCAACACGAGGTGCCTCAAGGAAAGCACGCGTTAATCGTTGTAAAACAACCGAATGGGCAGCTTGTTTCAATTCGGAGCCAGAAGTCATTGTACTCTACGGAGCAAGAACGAGGGAACAATGGGAGGGAATTGAAATTTTGGCAACAATGTGACGAAGTTCAGGACTATGTGACGGTGTATGACGGGTACACGACAAGGGATCCTGTGATACTGAGGTTTTGCGGCGGAGGCGTGGCAGTGCCGGAGGCGATATCGAGCGGTCCGGAATTGTTGGTCGAATTTACAACGTCCCCTTTTGGTACATTTTTGCAACCCGCAACGGCACAATCACTTCATGGATTTCAGTTAGAAGTCGAGGTAAAATTTCAAATTCTACGATATTCTATGTTCATGTTGGATTAAAATAGTTTTTGGCCTGATGCTCGCAGTTATCTGCAGATACTGCGAATGTCGGTAGGGGTCTAATTTATGCAGTTTTCTAAGTTTAGTTGCCAAGAGTTGGAAGTTTTTTTGTAAAACTTACACCGAGTAAGTCGTTAGCGTATTCGTGCAGGCAAATCTGTGCGTCCTAGTTAAAAATTCTGCTGCGAGTTTATAAATTACTAAGTTGCATATTTTAAAACTTGTATCTGTTGTAGAGCCGTGTCGGTCGAGGAGGATGATACCTCGACTTTCGATCCGAAGGTCGTGAGTTCGAATCCATCGCGAGGAAACCCGCACCTTAGTCAGTCCCACACGTATTGACCATGTATTTCCTGTGGATATGACTGGTTAAGCTGAGTGGATGGTTTAGGTGCTGGGCAAGCCTTCTCCATCTCAACAATATCCCAGGCACTACAGTATCCCGTTAAGTATAGGCAAAAGATTGCCTCCTGACACTGTATAAATCAGCTGATAAAGATGCCTAAGTTTTTTATCTGTTCTGCAACTTTAGCTTAAAATTATGTTTCACGAATTTAATAAAATTACTTATCACTAAAACCATTTAAGACGTCGGAGAACTTAAAAAATCCTTTATAAACACTTAATAACATTTCTTTTGCAAAATTGCCTGTATTAAAAGCTTTAATTATAAGGAAAGCTTTTATGTAGATTCTATTAGCACGCTTTTGAGCTTAGAAGTGCACGTGTAGACTGCAGGTGATTCAATTAATGTTCGCTAGTCAACTCCTTATTAGCTTATCTAATAGGTGACTGAAATGAGGTTCAAACATGGTTTGAACGTAATTGCATTCCTGTCAAAGAAGTTTAATGCTTTTAGCCAGAAATGAATTTAAAAAGTTTTTCGTATTGGTACTCCAAAAAATATGAAAAAGTGGAGTAGAGTAAGTATATGTTTTTATACGCAGCTTTACCAATTATGAGTATTTAATACAAACATGGTCTTGATAACCTTCGTCTTCTCATTCTTATAAGATTTAACAGTCTCCGTGGTTAAAAGAATATAATATTATTAAGTGCTAAGCAAGTCATCTAAATCTTGTCCTTGCAGCGGCTCTTTACGTATAAACAATACTCGTACCTACTTATGTAAAAATAATTTTGTTACTTTTTCAATCACCTAGAAATAGGTGAAAATTTAAAAAATAACAAAGAGGATTGCGTGAAACAACTGAGATATAATTGCAGTATGTAATCATCATTACTATTTTATTATTCAAACGAAATAAACAGTAAATGATTAAACATTCATGTAAGCGACTAACTATGCGAGGGCACATTAGTCCAAACTCATTATTTCCCCTTGCAAATGGGTGCAAGGCCCGAGTCTGGCACATGCAGCGCTCATGCAAATTTTCTATTCCTAATCATTTGCCGGAATTAGGCTAATGTACTCTATACATCATCATGAAGTGTTATTTAAAGTGTTTCGTTCCCAAACAATAAATCAAGCAGTGCCCTGAAGCCTCACTTGGGCCTCTGCCAAAGTGTAATTAGTAACGTAGGCTCGCACGGACAATAATGGAGGCCCACCCACATTGTTTTAAGTTATGGAATTAGGTCGGCCGTTCTTTCTGTCCCTCATATAACTTTAACATTAATAAAAAGTCTTCTGTCTAAACTCTATCTGAGCTAGTCGTACTAAAAAAAATTGAAACTTATAGGTTCTTTTATTATATAAAAAATAAATACTTATTTTATTTTATAAAAATAAAAGAGGTTTCCCACGTTTCATCAATGAAACAGTATCCGCCTCAACAACAAAGGATGTCCCCTCATTAATCTTAAAACATTAATTTTCGCGTGAATGGATCGAAAATAATTAATTTCAGGTCAGATTCGTGGATATGCAGTCACCGACTTACGCGAAAAATAAGCGAGCTTGCGAGTTTTGGATTAGAGGGACCGGGAGGGGGGTTTTAGAGCACCCCCAACACTCCCTCCCTCCAAACACGACCTGCCTTTATCACATGCAGGGGATCGACACCTCTGGCCCCTCTGGAAGGAACATTATTTACAGAAGACCGTCGTTTTCGGCGCCGCGATTCCGAGTGTGGTTTTCGGTTTTGAAATTTTACGTGACAAACGCACTCAATCCGAATTTGCCCGAAGATGAATACTGTGGGAGCCATTTAAATATATGGGACGGCCCGATGAGGATATCTCCCGGTTGCAGCGATATATTTTGGTAAGTTCGAGCATTTTCCAGGCTATTACTCTCGTATAATCGGATTTAAGATTGCGCGCATTCCGGGATAACATTTCTTAGCATAATTTTACGACTTTAGTTTGCTTGGCTTGTACCTAGCTTAAAATGGTAATGGCTTAACCATTTAATTTGGTTTGATAATCCTGAAACTATAAGCGACTGTTTCATAATTGTAAGTCTATAAACTTTTTTATTTCACTTAGATTACCCACCTCACTCTGCCGGAATGCTGGTCAAAAATACCATACTACGAGTATTTTATACGATTGCCAGCATTGTCTGAAAATCTCTCCCAGCAACCCAAAATTACATGACCAGACTTTAGCTCTACCAGATTTTAATCTGTTTATCATCAAGATTGTATTTTATTTAAGATTGCAATGTTTTTTTTTTTCAGCGATAAAGAACGCTCGGTACAAATGTCGAGGGCCACATCTCCCCAATCAGTGATCGTCGGTCGACCGCCCACGAACGCAACATTAGTCGCACGTTTTTGTCGGGAACGTGCTCCGAGAACCTGTGAACATGCACTGATGAGGAGATCCAGGGCTTGTGCGAAGACTGAGAGCTTTCTATCTAAAGGAGACTCGTTGACTTTAGAACTGAAGCTCACGCAAGGGACTGCTCTGAAGTAAGTTCTTTCTTTTGATACAATAAAACAAATTTAATTCTGCCTAGTACTTATGACTCACCTTCTAAATATGACAAATGATTCTAGAGATGTTACGATGCCAGAGATGCTTATAACATAATCCTTATAACATAAACATAAAGTTGTTAGACATGTTAATAATAACATTCTTCTGTTTATAGCGCAACAAAAAAATTAGGGCGTTCATAAAATAGAACACAAAATGTTATGAATTATTAAATTTTTGACTTCCACTCCTCAAAGCATTTACGTCAACTAGACTTAATTGGGTTCGAAGCAACCGAGACTTATTGGGCGAATGGTATAGTTCGATTTGAAAGTCGCACGTTTGAATCCTTTCAATGGTCCTGCATTAATAGATTGTTTCGAGGAAATTATGTGCGCATTTACACGAACTCATTCGGTCAAAGAAAATCGTGAAGAAACCCAGGCGGGGCGACGAGCTTACTTGTCACGTTAAGAATGCTAACTTCTCCTTATTGCAGAAATTATTATATAGTAGGTACCTATTGCGTGCCCCTGACTACCTTATAGACTATACCGACTTAGGATCTTGAAGGTCTGAGAGATTTTTTACTGCTCCTTGGAGTTTTGATTATCTTTTGTTTTAGATTTTGTATGTCAATTACAGCCGTAGGAATATCCAGCTCTCTCCATCTTTTCAGGCCGGTTTTCTTCAAGACGCTCTACGAGTTCGTTGACCTGCACCAAGATGGTGAGCCGTGGGGTCGAGGGCCCTGTTCCAGAAGATTCGCTTCTCGATCGTTCCCAGAAGCTCCTCCAGATCCACCGGTCAACTTCTCCTCACCAAGAGACGTGTTTTTGTATGGACGAGGGGGAATGCGGAATATTAGGTAAGATTTTAATTTTTGATATGTTTTTTTCACTTTCAAAACTTTCGTGAGTTGTACTAGACATTATTTAACACACGTAAATTCCTCCTTGCGTCCTTCACACGTAAGTGTGAGACGCGACCGCGAGGAGTAACTTTGCTGCAACTCCTTCCTTACCCAGCTTAAGATTCTCCGGAAGAATCGAAACATTGTCGGTATCTAAATCGACGATATTTTTACGTGAGTAATTCCCGTGTGTTAAATAATGTCTTGATATTTTTGATATCATAATATCCGATGTAAGTAATTGTTCTTTTGTTGTTGTACTTTAAGCGATAAGGCCGTCAATTGTTTTTACCTATGTTTAGATAATTTATACTTAAGGTTTCTTTGTGGTAAACAATAAAGTGTTATCTATCTATATACCTCTGCGGAATGTGCTCATGTAGGTATTAAATCTCTATTTGGATGTAGTTTTTACCACCCCCTAAGATATTTCCAAAGCAACTTGATACCTAATGATCTGACAGAATGTCCTGCGCCTTAGGGAATCAGTCATGATCATGTTTTCGTTGCTCATGCAATAGAATGCTAACAATAGCAATCATGGATATAATTTGCACCATATCTCATCAGGCGTCAGCTGTATAATTAAATTATGCAATTGATGCGAATTATTCCTCTAAATGTAATTATATGAGTCTATTACACTATAAACATCACAGTAAGCGGAAGCACCTTAACCTCAAGTTCTGTACCACAGCGTATTTAGAGTGGGTATGCAAAAGCTACACATTTACATTTGCACACAGTACACCGAATTTGTTGCACCTGTCGTAGAATATGCCGTGGCATTTCGTGAGCCAATCTTGGCTTGGTATTCTCGAGCAATACCTAGGCAGCTTGAATATAAAGTCAAAGTACGAGTATATGGCATTTTCTGGTAGCACGGTAAACATCGTGAGAAAATTCGTGTCTTATTCGGATTTAGGTACTTAGGAAAATATATCTGTCCTGTGATTGCTGTAGAGTTTACATACATGTAGTGTAGACTCTGTTAATTAGTAAGATTGGTTTCTGGGAAAGTTCTTACAACATCATACCTGATCATACGTTTAAATCTATTTATTTGACTGATCTAAATATTATTTTAACATACTTACGGGAATTACTCACGTGAAAATATCGCTGATTTAGATACCAACAATGTTTCGATTCATCCGGAGAATGTTCATCTGGGTAAGGAGGTAGTTGCGGCAAGGTTACTCCTCGCAGTTGTGTCTCACACTGACAAAATAGATCAGTCAAATAAATAGATTAAGAACTAGGTAGGTCTTCTATCTGGCCCTGCTATTTGGTGCTCAGTAAAACATCCACAGAAAACACAGATCATCTAGATCAGATATTAAAAATACAATTTGATGTTTATAAACTTTCACTTCCAGTTGCACATACCGTTTCGAAGCCAACCCTGGCGAAGTGGTGCGTATCCGGGTGAATGGTGTAAGGAGCGGTGGCCGTCTTTGCCGCTCTGTCCACTCCGCCCACTCGCCGTGGTACCGCTGTGCTGGAGAACAGACCGCTGCTGTCAGGGTCTTTGACCGGCCGTGGAAGGATATCGGGACTGGTGTTCCTAGAGATTGTCTATGCAGGTAACTAATAATTATGGGGTAAAAGTCGAGGCTGTTAAAGTGAGTGACTCTGAAAGAAAACAGCGAAAAAATCAGCCGTAATACTTACTTCACTTTGCTGTAGGACGTGGGTTTATTTTGTACGAACCATGTCTAATCTTTGGAATGTAAATAGTTTAGGTTCTGGAAAAACACATAGGCTATTCCGGAAAACTTTATGGTTCTCGTGGGATAAAAAATAGGAGTCCACGCGGGCGAAGCCGTGGGCGTTCGCTAGTAAGTATGGATATTTAAATGGTAGAGATATGTAAGTATATTTTTTAATTATAAATTTTCAGCGATGTCGGGGACTACGAGTTCACCTCATCATCAACAGTGGCTGAACTCAAATTCGACGTGGTCAACATGTCAGCTACTGATGACTTCCGTTCCTTCGGATTCGAGGCCTCGGTGGAGTTTGTGCGTCTGGAATCAGAATGCAGGGAAACCCATCACATCACCGGCGCGAGCGGCGAGCTAGCCCTGATCGCTGAGTTCGGTGGGCCGGGCCATGATGCTAACTCAGAGCATCCTGGATATGTACGTAACTCACTAGTGTTTTAAGCTAGTCTAGGACTTGAGACCCTGTTGAGGGTAATAAGTAATTTGTTACACGAAAATAATCTTCTTATGATAAAAGTTATAATTAGGTATGATGATTATGAAGTTTATGGTAGGTAGGTAAAATTTTGGCCTCCCCGACACTAGAGTTAAGCTTATACGAACTTACTTACTTACTTAGAGTCAAATTTCATCGCTGTGTATTTATTAGGTTTTTAATATTATTAATCTTAAAAATGATTAATTATTTTGTCCTTAATATTAGAGACCCTTATCTTATTTTTTTACAACCAATTGAAACTTAAATCTTCGACCTCTTCCGTGTTATATAAAAGGGAAGATTTACAACTCCGTCATCAACACAGTTTAATATATCGATGGATCCATAGTACCTATATAAACCATAGTTTCATTATGAGCACTCCTAATCTGGCATCAATTGCATTTCCAGCGTTTACAATGCGACAACCGTCCGTTCCTCATAGACCCGTCACCAGGCCGTTACCTCTACCTCCAAATAAAGGGTAGCATTATCAAAGAGCCAGAACTGGACAACTTCACCCTCATCAATAACATAACCGTGGCGCCGGACCTGAGGCATTTGTGCAGAACTCCTAATAGAATTGCGGTTTTTGCTGGAGGATTGTCGCCGATATTCATATGCCCGAACCCACCTAATGATGTAAGAATCCATATTTTTAGTCTTTATTTTTGGTGACTTATGAGTTTATCATGATTGTTTATTTAGCAATTATCGCAGCCTGGACGTAGGCAATACTAGAGCCAAAACCCGAACGCTTCTTTTACCAGAAAGGGACTGCGTAGAGCTTTATCAACCCGAAAACTTAAAAGAAAACAACACTTTTCAATCAATAATCACCTTATTTTTTTATCTTTACCGAAATTTTGCCAATCATGCAACTACATGTACCTAGTAGTTTTGAGAATTTAGTTTAGTTAGCTTGGAAAATTTTCAAATCTACTATGCCATAAAAATTTGCTGAAAAATCTTCCAGTGTAGGTACGTTAGTAGACACTAAACTGCAAGAAAATTTTGACAATTTTGATATCGAACCATCATTTTCAAATTATTTTCTTCTTTCAGGATGAGGAAATAGTGGAGATATTCTCAGATGGCTGGACTAAAGTGCTAGATCCATTAGCGCGACATGTCTTCGCGCCAGCCCCCTCACCGGACCGCTTCGACCTCGACTGGCCGAGGTCGTTGGCCGTGGAACTGATAGCGTCAGAGAGCGGCTCTTACCTAATATCCTGGCTAGAACTTTCTAGAAGGTAAAATTGTTGTCACTTAGGTATTTATACATTTATTGTTTGGATAGACCGGTAACGACATAAAGAGCAATAACATAAATTTTACGCTTTAAAAAATCCTTGATTGCTTTAAAGTCATCTTTTATACTATTAACTCTTACGAAATCTCTCAGAGACAGATAACCTAACCTAAGTAAACCAGCCGCCTATTTGTATATCTTTGATAGCAACCAAAATCTGTCTCAAACTCTCAAATATGACAGTTCTGTGACCGCGCATGTAGCTCGGTCACTCTCATCTCAACGAGACCAAACGCGACAAAAGATACCTACGCCATCATTTTGTCAGTTTGAGACCAATTTGAGGATTGAGACAAGTTATACAATCAGCCTGCTTATGCTACTTAACCGCCCATTTTGGATACTAAAACACCTTGATAAAATCATAGTTGACTACGAATAGGTTATGCTATCAACTTCTGAAGACTGTCTTGTATTTCAGACACCCAAGTTCCCGTGGTGGCGTCTACGCGCTCTCCGGCGAGTGCGAATACCGCTGCGCATCGCTCGACGCGTGCATATCCCCCGCGCTGTGGTGCGACGGCACCGCGCAGTGTCCGGGCGGGGAGGACGAGCGTCTGGCGCACTGCTCGGCGCTGCTACGAGTTCCAGCGCAGTACGCCTGCGCACTGCTCGCGTTCAGCTTGCTAGCTGCCGTCGCCGTGGTAAGTATTTTTATAGTGCGCCGCAAACTTTATGGCGGCTGAAGTGCGCGGCAGATTCGACTTTGCGCGGGTACAGTCAACGCAATAGAATAGAGTAAACTTTACCTACATAGCCGGGCTAACCCCGCCCCTCACCGCCTGCACCTCCTTGCAACTGCGTTGACTGTACCTGCGCAAAGTCGAATCTGCCGCGCACTTCAGCCGCCATAAAGTTTGCGGCGCACTCTAACAGACTTCTAAAATTTAGCCACTTGTTTATTATGTAGGTACCTAGTAAGAATAACAAACCATAAACAGCGCCGGTTAAATAGACAAGCATCGGCGCCCTTACGTAGGATTTGCGACAGCAGTG
Source organism: Camptogramma bilineatum (assembly GCA_958496255.1). Taxonomy (NCBI): domain Eukaryota; kingdom Metazoa; phylum Arthropoda; class Insecta; order Lepidoptera; family Geometridae; genus Camptogramma; species Camptogramma bilineatum. Next base: position 13,596,400 of record OY292456.1, read on the forward strand.
CGACAGTAATGACTACGCGACCGGTCGAAATATATCACTAAAAAATGTATTAGGTACGATCGCAAAATGCACTATGAGCACACGAGCTATTGGCTTCCTTAGTACGATTTTTAGTGATGTTTTTCGACCGGTTGCGTAGTGATTGCTGTCGCAAGTTTTACGTATTCAGGATGCTGGTGTACTCAGCTGTGGCTGTGGTGCCCGCTGTAGGTCATTGCATATGTTGCCGTGGTCGGTATTTCATCTAGGTATAGCATCGAGGTAGGGTTTCTTTTAGACGGTGTCCCAAGATCATTCTTAAAACAAACACATTCTTCACATAGAGTAGTAGGAAAATGAGATGCTCAGTGAGTCCTTGCTGCCATCGATGTGGTCAGTATCGAGTGCAGTACGTAACCTCTTTAGCAAAATGTTGATAACATTATTTCTAATACCAAAAAACCTACCAACAATTGTTTCCATTTCCACGTCTATTTCTAAATTTTACGATTGTATACTACAACAGCCATTGGAAGTTAATATTTCCTTTTACTAGCGCCATCTAATTTTGATATTTGAACTAACACGTTACTAACAAAAAGTGCTCATATTTCAGGTGGCAGTAATGCGGTCTTGTCGCCGCCGGCGCTCAGCGCTTCAACAACGACTGAAGAGTATGTCCTCTGACACTGCCATATTCGATGAGAAAGAGGTGATTTGCTGACAAAGCGAGGACTCCGTGCGATATGTGGAAATAGACCGTGTCACCACTGTGTGACCGGCTTTCTGCGCGGAGTCCTACGTGATTTGTCTTGTATGGATTTTAAGTGATTCTTAAATGTGGATGAGGATGTGGCCGTGAAACCAGAGTTCGTCAAACACCACAAGCGCTTTGTAAACGAATGATCAATTTTTATTTCAATTTTGATCAAAAATTGTTTACTGAAATTGTTGCGATGTATGATGATGTAAATAGGTTTAAAGTTATTGACAAGTAGCTAGGTGACTTAGTGCGGATTATATTTTGGACCAAGCAGTCGATCGGTGGTCAATTTGACTGATTTGTTTTACGCTCTTTGAAGTTTTTTTTTTTATTTTAATTTTGTTGTCTAAAATCTCTTCGTAGATTATTTCTCGTTTTGCAGCTTTTAGTAGCAAAGTTCGATTAAGGCTTGAAAAGTGCGCACAATTTCAACATACTAGTTATAGATTTTTAAGAGTAGTTAATAACCGATCGACACTGCGTGATAATGACAATGCGGAATATTCATTTATAAAATAAGATAGTAAATCTGTAAATATGAATAGATCCGTAGATAACTCTCAAGGTTCGTTAAAATAGGTGATGTAAGTTTTATAAAATATTCGCGGCAATAATTTCCAGGTCATGTTAAATATTTATTATGTTGTTTAAAATATTATATTATTTACTGTAAAGTCGTATACGTGATAATGATACTGCCATTTTGAAACGATATTGAATTTTCAAGTAACGAAAAACTAAAACAGTTTCTTAAAATAAGTATTTTGTGTTCATTCATTTTCGATGGAATGTTTAAAATGTCTTATCTATATTTTCTAAGATCGTTAATTCTATGATGTAAATAATTATAGAAAATCTATTCATATCTTAGAAATATATCGAAGTGATATTCGTTTATTTCCCAAGGAAATTACTAAAGTTTATTGTATCGAGTTAACTATTAGAGAATTTTAGATGATAATATTGATTTCGGTGGAAGCTAGAACTAACCTTTATAATAAAATATATTTACAGCGGCAAACAAACAAGAAATGGAACAATAACATTAATAAATAATTCATACCCAATATTATATTATTAATAAAAAATACAAATGATATAATATATTTATTATTCAATGATTTAAAAAGCCACGAGCTTGATCTCAGAAACAATGTTTGTTTTATTTTAATCTTGAATTTATACAACAGTGAAATTGTATCTATTTCTGTTTTAGATCAATAAAATTAAGATTCCTAACAAGTGACGAAGGTCAATCAAAATATAGTGTAAGAGATAGACTCCTTAAAATTATTAGATAGGTAGAGACCGAGAGTTAAATAATAAAAAGTCAAAGTGTTCTTTATGGTTTACGTGTTTTTGTCGATACTTGTGGAAAATGGTCGTATGAGTAAACAAAATACCATTCCTTTATATTAGCTTCAGGGTTGATATAAATCTGACTGAAAGTACGTCAGGCTTACCAAGTTTTGTATGCGTTCTGCACTAACATCTCATCGGTCGAGTGTGTAAGATTATTGTAAGGTTGAATCTTATAATCATCTACATCAGTGTTCCGCAAAGGGTGTGCCGCGGCACACTGGTGTACCGTGGTCATTAGTTGGTGTGCCTTCGAAAATAAGGTTACCTATCTCAGTTAAGCTACTCCAAGTTTGGACCGCATATGCTCAACTAAGCTCATGTTTCGCATAAAAAAATGATTTTTCTTTTATGTTGTTCTTCCAAAATATTTCGATTTCCTAGATGTACCTACCTTGAACACAAAAAGTTTGCGGAACACTGATCTACATGACCGTTTTCTGGTGTTAGGCTGATTTTAGTCTCACGCTCACCGTTAGCGCTTATAGGCTAGTGATCTTTATTACAATGAAATAAGGATACTGATTGTCCAGCACTGACGAGAGCAATCAGCGTAGCCATATCTGCTAAACAATCAGTATCCTTATTTCATTGTAATAAATAAATAGAAGAATTGTAATAAAGATCACTCGCCTATCAGCGCTGACGGTGAGCGTGAGACTAAAATCAGCCTTACACGACCGACGATACCCGATGCATCTTCCGTGAGCTGTTAATCGACCCATACTGATAAATTATTGTTCAAAAATAAATTATCTTGTAAATAAATGAAATTGTCTTCAATTCTATAGGTTTATGTCTGTTTGTCAATTTGAGTTGCAAAATACCCCATGATTTGGAAACATTCACCCTAGCTCTTCAAGCATTTAAGATATTTTGATACTCTCCGAAGTTAAAAATATATTTGAAAATAACTTATATTTGTCGACATTATACTTGAAAAAAAAACCAAATTTTTCAAAATTCGTGACATTCGACCAATTTCCAAAGACGACCTAGTTATAAAATAAATTTGTAAATCGTAGTTATAAAGGATTATTAGTCAAAATGGTGTAGAGCGTTTATATCGTCTTCCATAATGTACGAGTTCCGGATTTCTTTTCCTTCTATACGTTGCGTCATATCAAACATTGGAGGCCGAGAAGTGGGTGAATTGAACTGACGTGATCTTACACCCCAAATTTGATATCCGTACTTACCCATATTATAAATGTGAAAGTGTGTTTATTTGTTTGTTTATTTGCCCTGCTTTCACGTCAAAACAGAGCGACGGATTGACGTGATTTTTTGTGTGGAGATAGTTGGAGGGCTGGACAGTAACATAGGCTACTTTTTATCCGGGTACCACGCGAGCGAAGCCGCGGGCAGCAGCTAGTTTCGTTATAATTTCAAGTCTTTGACAATGTCTTCGTTGCTTATTTAAAGGAAATAATATTTAAAAATGTCAGATAATTCGTAGATGAAAATAATGAAAATCTTGAAAACATAAACCGTAAACCTATTCAATATTTAACACTGCATAATTAAAAAATATATATCAAAATAGCCCTGATATAACATGTTTCTTGTATCCCATCCTACTAAGTTGTACCTAAGCTGTAGAAGACTAAAACATCTCTCTTTTTCTCTAGGAATGGGGATAAAAGAGACTCCTACCTTTATTTGAAAACCGATAAAAGAGTAAAACGAACCTTTCTGCTTGCAATGTTTCTTTTTAATTTACATACTTACATACATAAAATCACGCCTCATTCCCACAACCAGGGGTAGGGGCAGAGACCAGGGATTTCCACTTGCTACGATCCTGACACACCTCTTTCGCCTCAATCACTCTCATCACATTTTTCATAATATTATAAGCTCGCCGGTTTAGGGTCTTTTCAGTTTTTGGGTATAAAATGACGTCACTTCATCCCACGCCCAGATCTCGTTTTATAAAGTAAAGAGTGTTGTAAAGATTAAAGTAATTACCGATCAGGTTATCCTGGAAGACAATAATGATGGATAAATAGCTGTATAAGCAGAGATACATTATTTCAGGTTCCAATTACAAGAGGTTAATGATGAAGTTTTTAAATAAAAAATATTTACTGCATGAATGCTTTGTTTTATTTATAGGCAAATGAGTTACTTTTTTACCTAATTTTTTTTAGGAAGATAATTATTATGCTTGTCTTAAACGAAAGTTGTGCACAATCATACCTTAATTTAGCCTTCGATGAGACGAACTAACATTACGGCACTAGTAATTTTAAAACCATATAAACTCCACAAACAAAAAAAGATTTTGACGACACTACTCATATACTCTGGGTTATAAGAAAATAGAAAATTCTAGAATTACCTCGATTACTCTTATTTTTATTTCTATTCCATTCTATATTATTTTTATTTTGGGTAGATACCTACTAAAGAAAACCTGTAACGATTTGCTCTACATTTTGTTTCTTAAAACCTCATTATAATTTACCTACTCAATTTTACTCAATAGCCCCCGACTCATTATATCATATGCTTCGGTGATGTTCTTAGTGATATCATCAGCTGGCCTGTTTGATGTTACAAGCCAGGTACTGCCACCTTCGCCTGATTTGAAAACCTCCATCAATCCAGAAACAGCAGAATCGATGCTGCAAGCAAAAGCGACCTTGATTCATAAAATTTTAGAGTTCAATTACGTGTATCCTTCTTAATAGGTTCTACAACTGTTGCCGGAACAACACGCTTCCTCAGTTTCTTTCAATTATTTTATCTAATGAAAATTGTTTGTGAAATCTTATATTCCAATGCAAATATTATCTATTTGCTATTTCCGATCACCCGTAGGTAGTCTATTAATGTTTCCCTAGTTTAAATATCGATAGATTACAATATAAGGCACGGCCATGAAGCAGTGTTTATTTTTTAATCGAAGTGATTGTTAATAATACCATCTCTGATCTATTTATAAGCTTATTCAAACAATCTATTCTTTATACGAAAATTTTTGAATTTAGAAATTAATAAAACATTATTTTCTTAGAAATTAAAGCCAAAGGAGTTATTTGATTACATTCATCCAATTAAAAAAAAAGGTTTTATTTGCTAGGACATAAAATAGATAAATACTCACGTCTGCATAGGAAAATAGGACAGAGAGTCGACCAACATAACGTCTGTCTCTTCATCGAAGGAATGCATTTTCGTGGTACTAAGCAAACTGGTATCTGTGACGCCAAAGCATATTGTAAGGACTCGTACTCCCGAGGCAGGGTAGTGGGGTTTGGACTGAAAACAATTGATTGAAAATCAGTTTTGTATTGCTAGATTCATGTACAGTCAGCGTCATCAATCGGTATCCCCCTATTGATTTGAACAAAGACTCTTTTCATTTCAACTTTGGATTTCAGTCGGGTATTATATCAGCTATTTTTGTTTAGGAACTCGAGCGAAATAAGATATCCATAAGAAAGCAAGGATGTAAAAGTTTTTACAAAAGTTGAGATCAACTGCTTGCAAACCGACCTCTTACTAGGGGGATACCAATTAATGACGCTTTCTGTACCTAAGTATAAAATTAATTTACTTACAATTTTCTGAAATTTTTAACTACGTAAGTATTGGTTAGTTAAAAATTGCAGAAATTTTAAATTACAGATTACAGATTTCACCTATTAACCTTTTCTAGGCACTACTTAGCCTAGAGAGTCTCCTGACGTTGTCAGGAGACAATCTATAGATACCTACTTTACATACATTCATACATTCACGCCTGTTTCCCATCATAGGGATAGGCAGAGAGAGACCACAGATCTCCACTTGCTACGTCCTGACACCCTTCTTTCGCTTTATTCACTCTCGTCATATTCTTCATGCAAGCTCGTCGGTTTAAGGTACCTACTCGACTCGTACTCTTGACCTGGCCTTTTTTCAATAATTCGCCGCCTACTTTAACCTTTAGTCTGTCGGGATTCCAGACACAATAGAAAATCAATTGTGTCTCGACCTGATTTGTGCTCCGACAGATAACCAGTTAATCTAGTTTTTACTTCATCATCATCATCCACAGCCCAATGTCAACCACTGCTGGGTATAGGCTGCCCTTAATTTGTGCCATTCGACATGATACTGCGCCATCCGATCCATTGTCGGTCCATCTTGCCAGAAACTTTGTCGATGTCGTCTGCCTCTCTTTACGTCGACGACCTACATTTATGTATCCTTTTCTCGGACACTATTCAGTTATGGCTTTAATCCGCCGTTTATCACCTCGCCTCGCCATGAACGTGTCCCGCCCAGCTCCATTTGAGTTCCAAACTCCAATCACACACATTTCAAACCTTAGTTTTACTTACACCGAGACAATTGCTAAACTGCAACACAGCGCTCTTTGTAGCTGCATATACAGGGAGTAAGGTAGCTTTGAACAGCCCCACAATCGAAGAAATATTTATAATAGTTCCGCCTTTCCCACCGTGGTCTAGTCGCATGATATCATAAGCTTTCAATGAACTCGTAATAAGCGCTGACTGAAACATAAATAGAGTAGGTACCTACCTATCAATCTTATTTTTCCGTAATTTTGAATCAATAAATATTTGAATTTATGGTAGAACATTTTATCGAGGAAGAAGTTCAATTCACAGGTCGATATAACTTTTCGCTACGCATGTTTGCATGATCTGCATATAATGTAGGTACAGTCAGCGTCATCAATCGGTATCCCCCTATTGATTTGAACAAAGACCCTTTTCATTTCAACCTTGGATTTCAGTCGGGTATTATATCAGCTATTGCATCGGCTCGTTTAGGAACTCGAGCGAAATTAGATATCCATAAGTAAGCAAGGAAGTTTTTACAAAAGTTGAGATCAACGGCTTGCAAACCGACCTCTTACTAGGGGGATACCAATTAATGACGCTTTCTGTACCTATGTGTTCAACGGTGGCCCATTGTCAATTACGCTATTTCTTGTCATAGGTACCTATACCTAAACAAAGTTGCTATGGCGATGAGTCTACAATCATTCATAAGTTGTAAGATTCATCATCATCTTCTTACTATGTAGGTACTTACCTTCCTTTACAGAAGAATTCAGATCTCTTTATTCAACTCATTTTTATAATAAATTGAAAGTGTTGGATACTTACAATATTAACAGCAATCTCTTTCAAATACACGTTTCTTTCATCGTTCATAATACCAGCGCAGTTGACTACAGTATCAATGTATCCATATTCTTTGACAATGCTTTCGTAGGTTTCTTCCAAGGCACTTGTTGTGATATCACAATAGTAGAATTTGAATTTATCAGCTCCATATTTGGATGATAGTTCGGTTTGAAGAGATTCGCCGTTCTTAGCGTCTATATCTAAAGCTGCTACATGCTGCAATGTTTGATTACGAATAAGTACTTTACAAATCAAATTCCACAATATTATTTTGGTCTTGATTTTGTGCCGAGAAAACATTTGAATTGATCGAATACCAGATGAGCATTAACAGTGTGGGGTGAATTTTAATATGTTTCCTACGTGTGAACGTTGATGTGGACTCGATAGTTCCTTATAGGTGCTTATAGATTCTGTATAAAAGAGAGTTTAAAAACCTTAGCTCCTTTGTCTAGAAATGCCTTGACGACTCCTGCGCCAATCCCTGCTGCTCCACCGGTGATCAATACCACCTTTTCCTTTGAATCGTACATAGTAACTCTGCACTAATTTCTTCTATCCTTAGACCCACCAAATTTATGTTAGCGACGGCTTAGAATTTCAAATTTTATAGATACTTCTAATAAATTGAATTGTTGATTACCTTTTGATACAAATGAAAACGTTTAGAAAGTATATTGATTCTTGAAAAATAACTTAGACGAAGTGAATCATAGAAAAATAATCACTCCGTGAACAATAAGTTTATGAATAATCTAGTGCAGTCTTTATATTAACAAAGACGAAAATCTTCTGAAACAACACTGCTTAGAATGATCATTATTTAATCTACTTAGTACTAAGGATGTGCGTGCAGCATTGATTTTTATCAGAGTAGCAACATACAATTTGAATAAGTAATTTTCAGCATCCTTTACAAATTGGCTGTTAACGATGTATGCCCTATTCAACTCCATCATACCGTTACTACATAGGGTGCCTAAAATATAAAACAAAACTACATTTTTTCATAAAAATAAACTAAAACATATTTTACTCAAATACATGAACGGACATGAGTTCGTAAGCTTTCTTGACGGTAGTTGTGATGTCCTTTACGGGCCTGTCCTTAGTCGCTATCCAACTGCTGCCGCTCTCAGCCTGCTTGTACATGTCTACTAGTCCTTGGGCTGCTGATTCTAATCTGTAAAAATTTGGCGTTAAAGAAATAGAATTCATTATGTAACTTGCCCAACCTCTTCCATTTTTCCAGTTCATTATGATAAAAAAATTAAAACGTTTAAAATTTTCAAAAACAAGAGATAAAACTGTATGGCTTTCCAATATCATTATAAAATATTTCATAGAATACGTAGGTAGTTACACCTATTTTCAATTGGATACAATTATTATTAGGAAACGATTAGGTCTAATATAATAAATCTTTGTCCGTCTTATAAATCTTTGTCCGTTTACTATTTTGAAATCATTAATTTTATTTCTGATTCTTACTTTTGGAATGGACCAGAATCCAAAATCTCTGGTAATTTTTCCTCCACCACTTGATCGAAGCTGCCGAGGTTTTTAAGTTCTAGGAGAGGAGTGTCAGTGGCTCCGTAGCAGATAGCCAGCACTCTGACTCCATTTCTGGAGTAGTACTCTTCACCCTAAAACCAAATACACAAACAAGTAAGTACCTATTAGTAAGAAAACTTTGATTTTTTTGTTCTAGGTACCTATATAGTTATTTTTATTATGTTTAGGTGTCACTTTGATTAACATGTTATATGAATATCATGCCGTTTTGGCAGCAGAACGTACCAAAGTAATAGACATTAAGAACTAGACATACCTACATACAAACACTCGAATAATAGGTATAACCCTCCCGATACAGTCGCGTAATCATATCTTCTAAACCAACACTACAATGGCCTAAGTCATGGTAGAAATTTTCTCAGATTTTCAAGAACTCAAGATACTAAGAATGAGGGAATCAATGGGGTTTATGTAAATCTATGCAGGCAATAGTCAAAAACAAGTCAACTGACATATAAACATTACATAACCACCTTCGATCAACAAAACTGATCGAAGATTACCACTGATAATACTTACTAAGACATTACAGATAAGTACATCTTTTCACAAACAAATACACACAATCTATTGATAAAAAGATAAACACTCATAGCTGTGTGTTGATAGATTTTGCTTAACTTTTCAAAATGTGCATATTGGGGGCAATTTTTGAATTTGGTAAAGTGCATCACATACACAGCAAATTATATATTATTAAATATAAATCTTGACAGATCAAGCCCATACAAATTCTATGGAGGCCAGCGAATCCGAACCCATATTATAAATGTGAAAGTGTGTTTATTTGTTTGTTTATTTGTCCTACTTTCACGTCAAAACAGAGCGACGGATTGACGTGATTTTTTGTGTGGAGATAGTTGGAGGGCTGGAGAGTAACATAGACTACTTTTTATCCGGGTACCACGCGAGCGAAGCCGTGGGCAGCAGCTAGTATAATATATATTTTAAATTTATACATCATTATATAAAATCAGCTGTGTGCGTGATGCGCTGACTTCCACATACCCCAATGCAGTTACTAAACTGCAAAACAGCAGACTTGGTGCCAGAGTATATAGGGAAAGCTTGTTCTTTGTACAACGCGACGGTTGAGGAGACGTTGATGACAGTCCCACCTCTTCCACCCTTCTCCTTGCTCATGATTTCAATGGCCTTGATCGTTCCACTGCATAACGCTGTCTGAAAATTAAACTTATTGGAGATCTCGCCAAACAAAAACTGTAATGCTCCCATACTGCTGTTAAAAAATGTTTATAAACATTTTATAACACTATACATTTACTAACATTTGTTACTTAACATTTATTAACATTACTTAACGTGAAAACATTTTCCTAACATTGTGATCAAATGTTTTCTAACAAAATGTCAAAGCTATTGTTTGTAAACATTTTTAACAGCAGCGTGGGAGCACCACAAGGAGAATTTGTATTGTGACGATAAAAGTCATACCTACCTATTAGATAAGTACCTACCTACTTCCTAATTTCATCATTTTTTGACATGTATAAATATTTTATTCACTGTCGATCATCTCTTTTGGAAAACTTTAGATAATTAAGTACCTAAGTATTGCATTCTTAAAAAAATACCTACCACATTAAGATCAATCATTTTCTTGTAAGTTTGCAGACTGTCATTCAAGATACCAGCGTTGTTCACCACCACGTCGATATACCCCTGCTCATCGAACACCGACTTGAAGCAACCCTGCAGCTGGTCCTCATCAGTGACGTCACATTTGTAGAACTTCACTTTGTTGTTTCCATATTTGGCGTTAAGCTCTTCTTGAAGAGACACTCCCGCTTTTTCATTGATGTCCAATACTGCTACGTGCTATATAAAAGTTAAGTAGGTAGTGTAATCAATTAATTGGTTAAGTATATTCTTATCTTTCTATTTCTAGGACTAAAGAGAGGCAGGTTTCTTAAAATATTACAAGGATTTTATTAAATTGATTCACTTAATATAAAATTATGCTTCTAAAATTTTCAGTTTGAGATAAACACCAGCACAATCTTATTTCTGTATGAAAGTGGCATGCCCCTGAATCCCAAGGGTGCCCATTATCTTAATATGTATTTTCACACAAAAACCCCTAAAACTCTAATAGATTTACTTATAGTATAAATTTTTTAATTTTAATTAAATTACTTACCTATTTTAAGACTAACCTTAACTTTTTCCTGCATTAGAATCCTCACTACATGAGCACCTATTGCTGTAGCGGCTCCAGTGATCAAAACTACTTTGTCTTTCCATTCGTACGCCATTTTGCAAATTATCGAAAGTATGCCTGCACAAGGTTACCGTGAATTTTCTTTTGTGTTTCGCGCTACGGTAACTATGCGTGCATTTGTCGTTTGCTCTTTTATATATGAAAAAATACACTCTCTTTATCACCCAAATTCAAATAAATATCAAAAAATTATCTTGATAGATTTAAGGTGGATACAGACATTGCAATGCATGCGCAGCGCACGGCGCGCATCATATTATGCTTCGCAATAATAATGGACCACAGAACTATCGCTTCATAATCGCGGGGCGAGGCATGTGATACTCTGCGTAGCATAAGTATACCTCGCAATGTCTGTATTGGCCTTTAGGCAAGCGCGTAAATTATATACAAGTATATATTTTTTAAGAGATTAGCGAGTTCTTATCAATTATACACAATATCAAATATCGCTATCTTTACGACCTTTTATTGCATCGCTACAATGGGAATACTGATGCATTGAACCAAAATATTCGAAACATAACCAGCATATTTTTCCGTTATCACCATGTTTCCCTCTTCCACTCACCTCGCTCGGTCGTCAACTCTGAATCGACTCCTCTTACATTCTTTATTATCCTCCTTAACACAATAAATCCACTTCTTCGGCCTTCCTCTACTTGTTGTATCATATTTCTATTTTAATGAGTGACCTGTAGGATTAAATTCCCTCTTACCGAAAGTTCATTACCTACTTGCGAAAATTACCACACATAGATGAACGATACCGGAAAGAGAGGAGACAAAACCTGGAAGAGATGGATTGGATAACTAGTTTCAGACGTGAAATAAAAGATATCAGCAAAGACTCTACCAAAATTACTTAATAGGTTTGCGTTTGACCACACTGGCTGATGTGAAGCAACAGTGTGGCACGCTTACCTAGAAGGAATCTGATGACTGATGATCCTGATTTGAAGACACCCAAATTATATTTTTTGGAAAGGCAGACCCTGGCTTACTCGAAGACGCCTGAACGAATTTGGAAAGATAAATACGTATATGGTGAGGATTCGACGAGGATTTTCGGAGTGATGAACAGAGTGCAGAAAATTGCTCAACTTACAACTTTGAAGTCCGTTTTATTTTTAATTTTTAAAATTGCCACTTGTACATATTCAGGTCCTTTTTCATTAATTTTTACATAAACACTTCAGCAGACATGAGTTCATAAGCCTTTGTGATGGTAGCAGTGATGTCCTTGGCGGGCCTGTCTTTAGTTACTATCCAAGTGCTGCCGCTCTCTGCTTGCTTGTATGCGTCTACTAGCCCTTGGGCTGCCGATTCTTTTCTGTAAAGATAAACCAGAAAAGGTAAAACAATGAAACTTCAATCTTTTTTTTATACTTACTAGGTTCCTACTAAGGTTGCCGACAAGCATACGGCCCAATGATGGTAAGCGGTTACCGTAGCCTATGGACGCCTCTGACACCAGAGGAGTCACACTCGCGCTGCTAACCCTTTAAAAGAGGAATCACTGCGCCGACAACACAATGGACAAGACTGGTCCACCAGTTGTCACCGCAGCGCTTCCTTGCAGATGCTTACTTCCTAAAAAATCATCTGGGAGAATATTCTCCATGCCTTAGGGTTACAGCTGTGATGTTTTTGGTAAGTACCTTCCTAATTAAGTATATCTAATTTAAACTGTTCGTTTTATCCAAACACCGGTTGACTTGCAACCGATTAGATCACATCAAAGGTGATTAGAACTTTATCACTTAGTTTAGGTATCAGTTGAATCACATTGTGAACCTGTAACTTTTTTACGCTAATAAATTATGTATAGGTACCTGGGTATTTCTGTAATGTACACTTTTGTTATTTAAGGTGCTCAATAAACAATTTACAATTTACTTACTTTTGAATTGGAAAATCTTTCAAGCTGTTCGCATACTGTGTTTCCATCCCCTTATCAAAACTTCCAACGTTATTGGGATGGAGGAGAGGGGTGTCAGTGGCTCCGAAACAAATGGCCACGACTCTGACACCAGTTCTAGAGTAATGTTCTTCACCCTAAAATAATAAAAATACTGTTCAGTGTTCATATCCAAAAAGTCACTTTTCAATTAAAGTTGACCCTGATTTAGTGATGGTAGATATATGTTACATAGAGTTCAACTATTTGATGCTACATACCCCAATACAGTTACTGAACTGCAACACTGCACTCTTAGTGCCGTAGTATATCGGTAGCAGAGATGGAACCTGGATCAGTGCGACGATGGAAGCAATATTGATGACGGTTCCTCCTCTTCCGCCCTTCTCCTTGCTCATGATTTCAATAGCTTTGATTGTTCCATTACACAAAGCAGTCTAGAAAAATTGCCGTTACCATGTCAATTAAATTGCGAAAATCTCGTAATCAGTGGGTTTGACCAGAATAAACGGCCAGTCATGCTGAATTTTCTAAAGATTAGACGATAAAGGTGCGACAGCAAACGAGGGGGCAACGGTGAAGATATCACATGCAACTATTATCATATTTGGGTGCCTAGGTAGGTACTTGAAATGCGACATGTTTTTAATGGTCCGACTTTAAATAGGTATCTACAATCAGTCACATGCCCATATTAAGACAATTCAAAACAAACTGCGGGCTATAGATATGAAGGTAAACAAGATAAGGTAGAATAAAGATAACTCTGTTTGCGTAACCGACATACACAACAATGATCGCACGTATTTTTAAACTCACCACATTGACTGCAATCATCTTCTTGTAAGTTTTCAGACTGTCGTTCATGATACCAGCATTGTTTACCACCACATCGATGTATCCCTGTTCGCTCCATACTGACTTGAAGCTACCCTGGAGCTGGTCTTCATCAGTGACATCACATTTATAAAACTTCACTTTCTTTCCATATTTGGCGTTGAGCTCTTCTTGGAGAGATACTCCGGCTTTTTCATTGACGTCCAATACAGCCACATGCTAGAGATTAGGTTTTTTAGATTCTTTAGATTCGCAATTAGAGGAGTCACAAATTGTTTCAAGAGAGGGGTTGCCAGTCTTAAGAACATTGTTAAGCTTTATGGGAAAGATAGGTACACAAGTAGTTAGGTATTGGTTTAGTAGATTAAGTACGTTTTAGTTTTTGGAAGGATTTAAACGCTCGGTAGACGTTATGCCAGATCCAGCCTTTGAATATTATCTAGTAGGTAGGTACTTACATGCCCAAATTTTGCAGAAGAATGCATTCCATAGAGGTTGTAAGCCCATAGAATAATTATTGGTCCAAGGCCCATAGCCGCTATTAGAAAGACGGTTCCTCACGAGGTTTTCCTTCAACGTTTTAGATTTCGTGTTATTGTGCCTGTAAATGTATCGATCCATTTTTGTCCCGGAAGGGAACTTGCGATAGTCGATGCCTTTTCCACTTGAGCAACACGAATCGATTTTAGAAGGTAGATATTTGGTAGCATAATATGAACATGATTTATATGTAGGGACCTACCGTGAATTAACACACAGGCTAATTTTTTTAGGTTACTTTTTAGTGTCTCTCTGCCATTTCCATCACAAACTCTTCTTATTATAAATAGGTAGGTAAGTAACAATAAAGCTTCGAGTATAAGACTGCGATATTAAAGCCATAAATACTCGTAGCAGGCTCAGCACCTTGCGCTACCAGACGGTAAGCTTCTATTTACTTAGTTTTTTCATTACTTCCAGTTAACCTTCCATTCAGTTTATTTTGTAAATACAAGATTTTCCTCTATGTTAAAAGTTCTCCTTACCACTTTGCAAATTCAAAAATATCTTACCTTGACATTTTCTTCCATAAGAATCCTAACCACAGTAGCACCTATGGCCGTAGCGGCACCAGTGATCAGAACAATTTTACCTTTCCATTCATACACCATTGTTACGAAACAAACTTATTTATTTTAACACTAAATAACCCTTTTTCCTTCTTTCTTCTGTTACATTCACCTCTTTCAAATACTTCTCAAGAATATTTATAGGACTTGTAGGATTCCGTAATCGGTAAGAGAATGTAGGATTCACTTCCCTTCTGTTCCCACAACAACTGTTCGACAAAATTGAAGTCATCCATTAATAGTCTTTTATCAAAAGGTTAATGTAAACATTTAACTTAGATATGTGAATAAATAATACCAACTCATAGATTCCCTTATCTCTCTGTTTTGTACATAATAGGTCCCTAGTATATTGTTTTACTAATATTGTTACTTGTTACTCGTACCAACCTTTAAACTTAGATCATTTGCAACGCTGCTGCCCAAATCTTATTTGGGCAGGTTCAAAGAGAAATCTCAAACCAAAAAACAAAGGATGATGATGAGGATAATCTAGGTAGGTATAGATAGGTAATTTTCTAGTAGGCATCCTACGAGAGTGTAAGTTTCGTTTCGGGTCAAAGTAGCTGATGTTTTCAGAATGTTTAATTTTCTACAGGCATAAACTAACACTTCAAAAAGTACCTAAACTTTTCCAAATGAATGAAATTATTTAAAAATAATAAGAGAAGTAATAACAGTATGAAATATCTAAGGACTAGGAACTGGCTCGGTTTAATTCAATCATAATTATTTTCATAGTTTTAAGTACAATGCATCACAGTCGCGCTATAAATTAGTTGCATCAAATCAGGTTACTCAAATACATGAACTGACATGAGGTCATAGGCTTTCTTGATGGTAGCCGTAATGTCTTTGACGGGTCTATCGGTAGTCGCTATCCAAGTGCTGCCACTCTCAGCTTGTTTGAACATGTCCACTACTCCTTGGGCTGCTGATTCAGTCCTGCAAAAAACATTATAAATTACTCATGTCTTTGCTATTCTATTTTGTTCTTTTAGCTAGCTTCGATTTCGACTAGACGAAATACCCAGACTAAAAGTAAGTAATTCTATAGGATAATCTTGCATTGCGACTTCCGAAAATGCACCCGATTCGGTGATTTTCTTCGGAAAGTTGACGTTTTTTTAGCGATGAACCTGAACCTGACACACACTATTAGGTTATTAGTTTACTATTATCCAATAACTAACAGAATATGATATCCACGTGGATAGGTATCCACGTAGGTAATTTCATATTTTAAAAATGAACAGGAACGAATATTTGAATGTTTCAATTAAGATACCCAGTGGCTGCCACATCAACCCTACAGCTACAGTCAGTGGGCTTAATCAGATATCTCTGGCTACCGTAGGAGAACATTAGGTGAGAGGGGCCATACCTTCAATGGAAGCTCTGTACTGATACTGGCTTTGGCTTGGGACCATAAACTCCTAAAAAGACAAGAAGTAGGAGAGTAGAAACCACTGATACAAATCGATCAACATTTCTGCTAGTCAGAAGCTAAACTTCTTCCAACGGATCTTGGCATTCGTAAAGTTAGCCGTTTCGATGAGCAGTACCTACAACTTTTTCATAAAAAAAATTCTACTGCGCGAAAAGCCTACTTTCACGAATGCCTAGATCCTATAAAATATGATAACTGTAGATACAAAGCGACTGGCTGCAATTATGTGTGTGGCAATTAGTGATCCATTTAATCATATTACTTCCCAGTTCAATAACGCGTTGTTTCGACCTAACCAATTTGCTCAAGGTAAAGTAAAGAATTTCTTACTTCTGATATTGAAAACCCTTCAGATGGTCTTCGAATTGCGACTCCACCTCTTTGTCGAAGCTGCCGAGGTTATCAAGGTGCAAGAGTGGTGTGTCAGTGGCTCCGAAACAAATGGCGATAACCCTCACTCCATTTCTCGAGTAGTATTCTTCTCCCTTGAAGAAAGTAAAATGTTACCTATCTAAAACTGACAGACAACATTTTTTTTTAATTTCAATGTAGGCAATAGGTTTACTTTCCATTCTCAGTGTAGGTACCTAATGAATGAATATCAAAAGAAGAGCCAGTGGGTACCTACCTAACAATTGAAAAAAGTGATTGTGTCCTGTGGTATCATTGTGGTAATATTGCCTAAAGTAATACATTCTTCTTCTTCTTTCGTGTCGTTGTTACAACCTATAGGGACTTTGATCAGCAAGTAGCTACATCTACGGCATTGTCCGAGCAGGACATAAGATCAGCCATATGTAGTGCATGCATGAGTTTAAAGTAACATTTAAAACTAAAACATATTTTCTTCCTTTCAAAAAAATATTTTTGTTTCCTTCTACCTAGATACATACCCCGATACAGTTACTGAACTGCAACACAGCACTCTTTGTACCCATGTATATCGGGACTATAGCAGGAGCCTGAAACAGCGCCGCGATGGACGAGACGTTGATAACAGTCCCTCCTTTCCCTCCATTCTCCTTGCTCATGATATCGATGGCCTTGAGCGTTCCATTACATAAAGCTGTCTGACAATAAAAAAAACTATTTACTAAGTAAGTAGGTATAGAGTAGTCGGCTACACTCAAAAATAAAAATCTCTTCTTTATGCTGAAGGTCTTGAAAAGACTATTATAGAAACCAAAACCGTCGTGTCGGGGAGATGCCACAATCTCAGAATACAAGAACCACAATTTACCATCTGCTCAAGGATTATGCAGGTCAAAACCACATTGGAGCCAAAGCTCCATTGTGGTTTTCGTCAAAACTTAGAGAGGCGGCAAGGACGGGTAGAGTCGGATGGTCTATAGAGAACTTGTGAATAGATAAAGGCTAGTGATTGTGAGTGGATAGGGGAAGCATTCGCCCAACAATGGGATAGTTCAAATTAATAGTACCTAAACCTCTATTTAAACTGAGATGACATAGATATTTAATAGTATACCGGGCCTTGCAAGGCCAAAGAAACTATTGAAGATAGACACTTACCACATTAATATCAATCATCTTCTTGTAAGACTTTATGCTGTCGTTCATGATACCTGCGTTGTTCACCACCACGTCGATATATCCCTGTTCGTCCAACACTGATTTGAAGCAGCCTTGTAGCTGCTTCTCATCAGTGACGTCACATTTGTAGAATTTTACTTTGTTCTTCCCATATTTGGCGTTGAGCTCGTCTTGAAGAGATACTCCTGCTTTTTCGTTGACATCCAATACTGCTACATGCTACAATAAATCAGGAAGTTAAATAAAGATAGTTTAATTTAAAGATAAAGATAAAGAAATTTATTAAGCATCTAAATGGATAAGTATAATGATCTTCTTCTTTCGTATGAGCATGTGGCCAACTCTGATTTACTGATGATTTCGTGAGATTTATTTCCTAAGTAGGTACTTTTGCTCTACATTTTTCTTCTACCTGCCTAGGTACCTACAATAAAAAAAGTGTTTTTCAGTAGGTAGGTAAGTACCTTCTTATACTAATCTACCTATTGTAATTTATTTTTTATTAAACTACAACTTTTTGTAATTCATCATTCGAATCCCAAGATGCCCCCTTTATATCTTTTTAACCACTTTAATTTTAGAATTTTTCAGCACACTTCAATTATTTTTCCATAAAAAATCAACCTGCTAGAATCGAGTTTCTAATAGTACCGAAATCCGTCGTCGGACTAAAGTCCAAGATGTCGGAAACAGGGTAGTGGAACTCAAATGGAATTGGGCAGGACACTTGGCAATACAAAGTAATTGCAGATGGAAGTGGGGCTTTGACCGAGTGGTGGCCAAGCCAAGAATGGGGATGCGTGAGGCACAGGACCAGAATGAATGACGTAAACAAAGGCTGGCCTACACTTTAGATGTGGTCCTGATTAAGCCACCCAGTTTTAATAAAGACCAAAGCAAAAGTTTTAAAAAAGCTTATTTTTGATAAAAAATTGTGAAACAGTTGAAAAAATTTGTACCTTTTCAGAATAGGTACTATTGAACTAAATATAAGTATTTAAAATGCCTTGTTTTTAATTAAAATACCTTAGATGTTTAAAATATTTCGTTTTGACGTTAGGCGGCCCTTGTTTACCGCATGTACCTTATGAGATATTATTGGCTGAGGATCCCACTGATGATGTTAATGGAAAAACAATTGCCAAATCGGTCAACCCGTTTTCAATTAACGATGCACAATTGCACAGCATACCTGACAAACACCATTTCATTTTTATTCAATTAGACGATAATGTTACCCACCTTCACATTTTCTTTCATAAGAATTCTGACTACAGCAGCACCAATAGAGGTAGCAGCTCCAGTGATCAGAACCACTTTATTGCTCAATTCAAACTTCATGATGAAAGTTTTCGAACAAGCGAACTATTTTCACAAATAAATGGTTTTTGGCTTTACACGCCAAAAAAGTGAGACACACAACAAAAAAGTAAATGGACTGGCTTATGTAATTTTCGCAGTTTTTGACATTTGCAATTTTTATCAGATAACTTTTGATTTCTCTTATCATCTGCTCACCTTTTATAGGGTTAGGTAGGTACCTACGTAGGTACCTACGTTATTTTAACATTCCGTAGGTACCTACCTTGAAAAGAAAAGAAAAAAGGTGACCCACGTCCGGGTCACATTGGATAATTTCCTATTTTTTAAGTGAGCCTAACTTGTACCTAAATTTACTTACTGACCTACTACGTCAAACTTGCCATTATTAGCCCTTTTGCCCTTTCCCTTAGGACTAAAGACACAATAAGTAGGTAGGTATAATATATGATAAGATAAAAAAGCTTTTAATGTAGGTAGGTACCTACCTATCTAAGTCTGTACCTACAGACCTACTTACCTAGTTACCTAGTAGGTACCTAGGTACCTACTTAGTACCTACCTAAGTTAGGTAGGTAGGTACCTACCTAAGTACCTACCTACGTCAGTTTATGTATTTAGAGTAGGTAGGTACCTACTTATACGGAACCATAGTAGCACGAGGTCGCCTCGGACTGGGCTGTTTTTTCTAATTTTATCTTATCTACATTTTATCCTATCAAACTGTAAGATTCTATCTAGGTATGTATCTACCTATCAAAGATTTAGTTTAGATAAATAGGTAGTGTTTACAACCAACCAACTTATGTAACCGCCTAGATATCAGGCAGGTTAAAATAAAAGTGTAGGTAGGTACCTAGAGACTTCATAGGCTACCGGCGCGATCACAGGTCTTAGGGAGTGTCCACATTGCGTTTTCTGAAGCGCGTTTTTGCTACGCGTTGCGAACGCGCGTTTGTATCGATACAAACGCGCGTTCGCAACGCGTATTTTTCCATACAAAAGCGAACCGGGAGGGGCTGCGCGGGGGGCTGCGCGTTCGCATCGCGTTCGAATCGCGTTTGTATCGATACAAACGCGCTACAAAAAACGCAATGTGGACACTCCCTTAGGAAGACACGCACAACAGTTAAAAGCAGGGTAGGTACCTACCTACTCTATCTAAGTAGGTAGGTAGAGTCGAATTCAGCACTGAAGTCCGATAGACGCAGCGCTGCTATCGCAGAACTAGGTTCTAAGTAAAAAATTACTAATTGTCCAAATATGGCTTGAACAATAATAATTATGCTAGGTACCTACTTTGTACTTTCGTTAGCTCTACACACCAGAACAACTGAACGACCTTGAATAAAAGAGCATATTATAGTACAATTAGTTCCCGCTTTTTCCGTAGGACTTGAGTGCTGAATCCTACTCTACCTAGGTAGGTAAGTAAGGTAGGTACTGTAGTGTTTGTGAGTCTATAATAATAACTACCTTTATGTAATATAATTATGTGTTTAATTATATTCTAAATTATAAACATG
Source organism: Camptogramma bilineatum (assembly GCA_958496255.1). Lineage (NCBI taxonomy): Eukaryota > Metazoa > Arthropoda > Insecta > Lepidoptera > Geometridae > Camptogramma > Camptogramma bilineatum. The sequence goes on from OY292456.1 coordinate 13,617,185, forward strand.
AATTTACACACAAACTACACTTTACATCAAACACACATAGACATTCAATTGACTATCTCGAACGTGCCGCGTCAGTCAGTCACGAGAGCCGCGTGGGCGAGAGTGGACGTGTTAATAGTGCGTGCCGAGCCAGTTAGATATATACATTGTACAAGCGTATTGTACAATGGCGACGATGGTAAAATAAAGGGGTAAGTACTATTTGTATTTTAATCCTAATTAAAATCGATTGCTCAATATTTTGGTTGGAAAATACAGTGCAGTAAAATAAAATGTGGTAGAAGTAGATAAGAAATGATAGTAACTATTTTATTTAGCTAGACACGTAGAGAAGGATCTTCGTAAGATAAAACATTTTTCGGAATTTGTATTTTTGTTATCTCGTGAGGATGTGTTAAAATGAGTAGGTAGTCGGAAGCAAGCGTAAGAAATGCACTCGTTTTATGAGTAATTGATGGGTACTGCATACCTACAATGTATAAGTACTACCTACATAAATGCAGCATGTAAATATAGGTTCCTACCTTTATTAAACTACCTACAATACGTGTGTATGGTACGATACAGGCGATACAGGCTTGTCCTAGTGCAGGGTCGTTGTGAATTGTTTGGCCTATTTATTTAAACTATTTGTCCTATGTGTGTATGTTACAATGTTTTTGTGAAATAAAATTATTATTATTATTAATACAACAATAATACTTAAACAATTGACTTGGATTGGTTATTTTAATTACAATAATTTGTTTGTAAGATTTACAGACGATGGATACTGGATATTTCAAATTAAATTCCACCAGTAAATTGGAAGATTGGGTATCTTACCTACCTACCTACTAAACAGATACCTACCACCATTAAATTAGAGGTTTGGTACTAGGTACTACAGAGGTATGTATGTAATTACATTAAATTGTTTTGTTAATTAAGGGGTAACGGAGTAGGTAAGTAAAAATAAAAAATGAAAATGGGTTCGTATGAGCTAGTGGCCTTCGTCACGGCTTGATGACTTTGGGAGCTGGGAGCGGCGAGTAGGCGTGCCCTTCGAGGCGCGGAGGCGCTCTGCTCCTTGTGCCGTTTGCAGTCGTCCGTCTGGGCTGTGACCGCGCACAGCGTTGCTTGGTTTCAGCGATCAATCCGGAAAGTCTTAGCAAGCTGGCCTCTCAGCTCAGTTGGTGGTGGCTCTGCCTTCTGCGCTGTGGGTCGGGGGTTCGATTCCCACCGGGACAGGCATTCGTGTAATGAACGTGGATGTTTGTTCTGTGTCTGGGTGTTATGTGTATGTATTTCCAAAATAAAAGAAAAAAGTATATGGGTATTCTGTCGGTTGTCTGGTTCCCATAGTACGGGCTTTGCTTGGTTTGGGGCTGGATGGCGCTGTGTGAGGTGTCCAGAAATATTTATTTATTCATTTAACATTGATATTTGTTCCGTTCTGGTTGCTGTGGAGTGTTGTGGTTATGTATTTACAGGATATCTGTGTTCTATTGGTTGTCTGGTTCCCGTGGTTCAGGCTTTGCTGGAGTTGGGGCTGGGTGACGCTGTGTGGGGTGTCCGCCGATATTTAATTAATTATTTAGCTATGCCACGAGCGTTTCACTACTACAGATTCATGTACTTACTAACATTGTAGTGTTAGGGGCGGGTACAACCACTGAGTATGTACCCGAAACATTAAATTGTTCTGGACGGGTACAGCCACTGAGTATGTACCCGAAACATTAAATTGTTCTGGATGGGTACAACCACTGAGTATGTACCCGAAACATTAAATTGTTCTGGACGGGTACAACCACTGAGTATGTACCGAAACATTAAATTGTTCTGAATGGGTACAACCACTGAGTATGTACCCGAAACTTTAAATTGTTATGGGCGGGTACAACCACTGAGTATGTACCCGAAACATTAAATTGTTCTGGATGGGTACAACCACTGAGTATGTACCCGAAACATTAAATTGTTCTGGATGGGTACAACCACTGAGTATGTACCTGCAAACATTAAATTGTTCTGGGCTGGTACAACCACTGAGTTGTGTACCTGTAAACATTAAATTGTTATGGGTAGGCACAACCACTGAGCTATGTACCTGCGAACATTTAATTGGTAAGTGTGTTCAACTTCGCTACCATTCAATTGGTTATTTTATAAGTATAATCAGTTTTATTTATTGTACATTCTGTTCATGGCCTAACCTACAAGGTGTTGAAGGAAAAGAAAAAAAAAAATAATGTTCTTTTGTTAGATTACCTATGTTACAAAGATTTGTTATGTTACAAAGGGTGAAGCTGAATAATTCAACTCTAAAGTACCTTAATATTCTGATAACGATGGTGAATATTTATCTACCTACCGAAATGAAAAGTTACTATGTTCACAACACGGGAACTACATACTTATTAAACGGTGTTGCTGAGCGGGTGGTTAAGTAAATTAAGTACGATCCAGTGGAGGTTACACTAAAAAACAAAATGTGAAAGGTTTCTTAGGTCTAGTGATTTTATTGCAACATTCGTAAAACTTACCTATTTCTAAGTAGATAATTAGAAATCAGATCAGCATTGAAATGAGCTGACTGCTTTAGTTAAAATCGTAAAGTTAAATGTGTATCATTTGTCAATTGTAACTTATAAAAGTGAACTGTCTGGTTTCCTTATGAAAGATGGGTATACCTGGCTAGTCTGGGTTCTTGATATATCCTAGGGCTCTAGGAAGATTGAGGGCATCACGAGCTTTATACTTTGTTACCTACCTAAGGACAAAAGCTCGAATGTCCTAATCAAAGAAAGAAGCTGTAAATGAAACTAAAACAGATTTGATACAATTGAACCAGTTTATTCAATAAGGTGAAGAATATCTAATGTGCAGTTTTATTTTGCACTCAAGTATTTATGTTTTAAAATCCAAAATATATATGCGTCAGGTTAAACCATCGACGAATGATCAATTTTTACAAAAGTCTGCTATCACAATATGAATTCTTTTAAAGAAAAATATATCAAAGTGAATATCTAAAAATGATTAGTTACAAAGTTGCAAACGAGTTCTAACATTTAGAATATAATAAACATGAGTCGATGAAAAAAAAAACTAAAAATCTAAAAGTTTACCGTTTAACAATCAAAGATGAAAAGATCATCGATAGGTACCTACTTAAAGAGTCTGATAGTTAGTCAGTTACTGTTATAAAACAAACAAACATTTAACAAATCTGAGCTGAAAAGAAGTAAATAATGATAATGATGATTCTAGATGTGTAGTTATAATGTGCAGTCAGTCAGTTTGTCAAATACCTAAATCATTCAAAGAGATAAAAAATAATTGGTTAGCTATTACGTTATAATATGATACAAAGAACGATTAAAGCTAGAGGTTTCAGTTAAGATCACCTGAGTGACATGACAGACTAAAAGTAGGTAAGCCTTTGAACTTGTTGAAGTTTGCCTGTGACTTGTTTAAAATTCTTATTAAGTTTTGAAAACCAACATAATTTGTTAGCACATCATTTGGATTCATACCTAAGTAGATATATCGAGTTAAAAGAGGAAACTTTCATGATGATTAATATATTATTTATTTCAGAAAGGTGATAATGTTAATAATACAAATTATGTACCTACGTAGGTAAATTAGACAAAGCATTAAGGGTGGATTCTATCAAACTGTCATCTTACTCCCAGAGTAGTTATTCCATTAGCCGACAGAATTCGAAATACATTTGTTTAGAAAGCGCAACCGAACATTATTAGGTGCATTCAAATTATCCTGGTTTTATGGTGTCAACTTTACAATGTCAAAATATTCAAACAAACAGCAGTTTATCTGTGGTTTAATCTTCAGATAAAACTTATTCCAGTTTGGTAAAATCCAGCCTAAACGAACTAAAACAAACAGCTAGATGTAGGTTTGAAATACCTATTTGAGCGATCTTTAAGAGGCATTAGACAAAATTTTCTGATTTACGTGATGTTTCGGGGCAGGATTTTTCAATGAAAACACTTTATTTTTAAAAAAATTATGGCACAGCATGAAATATCATTTCAATTTTGTACTATTAAATGAGTTACTTTTGTATTTTTATTATTTCTTTTTGATTAATCGACCTCAAACCGGCGACTGTTTTGTGAATTTTTGCTGTAAGAGGTTTAGAAATCACCATATTTACGAATCATTTTGACGTCCAAATGGTATAAAAAAATTACGATGTTTTGCTGTGATAGTCAACCAAACTATTAAATGGATCACTTTTTACTACCTTTATTTAGTTTTTGAGTAAAAAAATCTTTAACTTAGTCCAAATTTCGAGAAAACGGCCAAAGAATTGCTTTTGATTTTGGCTACTTAGAACTGACTTAGAACTCTTGTTCGTAAAATTAACAAAACAGAAATAAACTTCAGTTCAAAATCAATCCTTTTCTGAAAAAAAAAATGCAAAAAGATTAAACAATTGGCAATGAAAAATCTTTTCAAACAACCTAAAACGCGTCGTATCTACTACCCTATCTACTCGACGCAAGCAGACCGCGCCGAGCGCTTCTAGGGGGTGGACGTATCGCTCTGCATCCCGGAGCTCGCACTGAGTCGACTCGCAAAGCACGTCGCCGGCTACGAAGAATATAGCGCAATAGGAGCGTTTGATACATTGGTTGCTAAGTTATTAATTACCAATTTTAAATATTTTCTGCGGGGCTAAAAAGGCCGTTAAAGCAGAATAATGATCTGAATTCTAGTGTAACTAATAATTTAATAATAGGGTGACAGCGAGCTGATCTGATGATGGAGTCAGGACCTGTTCCATCCAGGTGACCAGGATGGGTATCAAATGAAAGGGCTTGATGAGCGCAACACAATGCTGATCTGATGATGGAGTCAGGACCTGTTCCATGGAACTTTTTAATGATATGGGTATCAAATGAAAGGGTTTGATGAGCGAAACACAATGCTGATCTGATGATGGAGTCAGGACCTGCTCCATAGAACTTTTTAATAATATGGGTATCAAATGAAAGGGCTTGATGAGCGCAACACAATGCTGATCTGATGATGGAGTCAGGACCTGTTCCATGGAACTTTTTAATGATATGGGTATCAAATGAAAGGGTTTGATGAGCGAAACACAATGCTGATCTGATGATGGAGTCAGGACCTGCTCCATGGAACTTTTTAATAATATGGGTATCAAATGAAAGGGCTTGATGAGCGCAACACAATGCTGATCTGATGATGGAGTCAGGACCTGTTCCATGGAACTTTTTAATGATATGGGTATCAAATGAAAGGGTTTGATGAGCGAAACACAATGCTGATCTGATGATGGAGTCAGGACCTGTTCCATGGAATTTTATGATGATATGGGTATCAAATGAAAGGGCTTGATGAGCGCAACACAATGCTGATCTGATGATGGAGTCAGGACCTGTTCCATGGAACTTTTTAATGATATGGGTATCAAATGAAAGGGTTTGATGAGCGAAACACAATTCTGATCTGATGATGGAGTCAGGACCTGTTCCATGGAATTTTATGATGATATGGGTATCAAATGAAAGGGCTTGATGAGCGCAACACAATGCTGATCTGATGATGGAGTCAGGACCTGTTCCATGGAACTTTTTAATGATATGGGTATCAAATGAAAGGGTTTGATGAGCGAAACACAATTCTGATCTGATGATGGAGTCAGGACCTGCTCCATGGAACTTTTTAATAATATGGGTATCAAATGAAAGGGCTTGATGAGCGCAACACAATGCTGATCTGATGATGGAGTCAGGACCTGTTCCATGGAATTTTATGATGATATGGGTATCAAATGAAAGGGCTTGATGAGCGCAACACAATGCTGATCTGATGATGGAGTCAGGACCTGTTCCATGGAACTTTTTAATGATATGGGTATCAAATGAAAGGGTTTGATGAGCGAAACACAATTCTGATCTGATGATGGAGTCAGGACCTGTTCCATGGAATTTTATGATGATATGGGTATCAAATGAAAGGGCTTGATGAGCGCAACACAATGCTGATCTGATGATGGAGTCAGGACCTGTTCCATGGAACTTTTTAATGATATGGGTATCAAATGAAAGGGCTTGATGAGCGCAACACAATGCTGATCTGATGATGGAGTCAGGACCTGTTCCATGGAACTTTTTAATGATATGGGTATCAAATTAAAGGGCTTGATGAGCGCAACACAATGCTGATCTGATGATGGAGTCAGGACCTGTTCCATGGAACTTTTTAATGATATGGGTATCAAATGAAAGGGTTTGATGAGCGAAACACAATGCTGATCTGATGATGGAGTCAGGACCTGGTTCATGGAACTTTTTAATCATATAGGTATCAAATGAAAGGGTTTGATGAGCGAAACACAATTCTGATCTGATGATGGAGTCAGGACCTGCTCCATGGAACTTTTTAATAATATGGGTATCAAATGAAAGGGCTTGATGAGCGCAACACAATGCTGATCTGATGATGGAGTCAGGACCTGTTCCATGGAATTTTATGATGATATGGGTATCAAATGAAAGGGCTTGATGAGCGCAACACAATGCTGATCTGATGATGGAGTCAGGACCTGTTCCATGGAACTTTTTAATGATATGGGTATCAAATGAAAGGGTTTGATGAGCGAAACACAATTCTGATCTGATGATGGAGTCAGGACCTGTTCCATGGAATTTTATGATGATATGGGTATCAAATGAAAGGGCTTGATGAGCGCAACACAATGCTGATCTGATGATGGAGTCAGGACCTGTTCCATGGAACTTTTTAATGATATGGGTATCAAATGAAAGGGCTTGATGAGCGCAACACAATGCTGATCTGATGATGGAGTCAGGACCTGTTCCATGGAACTTTTTAATGATATGGGTATCAAATTAAAGGGCTTGATGAGCGCAACACAATGCTGATCTGATGATGGAGTCAGGACCTGTTCCATGGAACTTTTTAATGATATGGGTATCAAATGAAAGGGTTTGATGAGCGAAACACAATGCTGATCTGATGATGGAGTCAGGACCTGGTTCATGGAACTTTTTAATCATATAGGTATCAAATGAAAGGGTTTGATGAGCGAAACACAATTCTGATCTGATGATGGAGTCAGGACCTGCTCCATGGAACTTTTTAATAATATGGGTATCAAATGAAAGGGCTTGATGAGCGCAACACAATGCTGATCTGATGATGGAGTCAGGACCTGTTCCATGGAATTTTATGATGATATGGGTATCAAATGAAAGGGCTTGATGAGCGCAACACAATGCTGATCTGATGATGGAGTCAGGACCTGTTCCATGGAACTTTTTAATGATATGGGTATCAAATGAAAGGGTTTGATGAGCGAAACACAATTCTGATCTGATGATGGAGTCAGGACCTGTTCCATGGAATTTTATGATGATATGGGTATCAAATGAAAGGGCTTGATGAGCGCAACACAATGCTGATCTGATGGTGGAGTCAGGACCTGTTCCATGGAACTTTTTAATAATATGGGTATCAAATGAAAGGGCTTGATGAGCGCAACACAATGCTGATCTGATGATGGAGTCAGGACCTGTTCCATGGAACTTTTTAATGATATGGGTATCAAATTAAAGGGCTTGATGAGCGCAACACAATGCTGATCTGATGATGGAGTCAGGACCTGTTCCATGGAACTTTTTAATGATATGGGTATCAAATGAAAGGGTTTGATGAGCGAAACACAATGCTGATCTGATGATGGAGTCAGGACCTGGTTCATGGAACTTTTTAATCATATAGGTATCAAATGAAAGGGCTTGATGAGCAAAACATAATGCTGATCTGATGATGGAGTTATGACCTGTTCCATGGAACTTTTAATGATAATATGGGCATCAAATGAAAGGGCTTGATGAACAAAACACAATGCTGATCTGATGATGGAGTCAGGACCTGTTCCCTGGAACTTTATAATGATAAGGGTATCAAATGAAAGGGCTTGATGAGCAAAACATAATGCTGATCTGATGATGGAGTTATGACCTGTTCCATGGAACTTTTAATGATAATATGGGCATCAAATGAAAGGGCTTGATGAACAAAACACAATGCTGATCTGATGATGGAGTCAGGACCTGTTCCCTGGAACTTTATAATGACATGGGTATCAAATGAAAGGGCTTGATGAGCGAAACACAAAGCTGGGTCGGGGTTTACTTTGACTTTGATTCTTGATTTTGACTTTCACTTTGATTCTTGATTTTCAATTTTAGTTTCTCTATTTTCGGATCTCGGATTCTTGATTTTCGATTTTCGAGTCTCAATTCTTGATTATCGGATCTTGGATATCGGGTTCTTGATTCTTGATTTTGATTCTTGATTTTCAATTTTCGATTATCGATTCTCGGATCTTGTATCTCGGATTCTTAATTCTTGATTTTCAATTTTTAATTTTTGATTTTGATTCTTGTTTCTCATTTCTCGATTCTCGGATCTCGGATTTTTATTTTGATTTTTATTTCTTGATTTTGATTTTAAAATTAAAATCAAGATTAAAAATGAAAAATCAAACATCAAAATCGAAGTCAAAAGTAAATCCTAACCCAGCTTTGTGTTTCGCGCATAAAACCCTTTCATTTGATACCCATATCATTATAAAGTTCCATGGAACAGGTCCTGACTCCATCATTAGATCAGCATTGTGTTGCGCTCATCAAGCCCTTTCATTTGATACCCATATCATTAAAAAGTTCCATGGAGCAGGTCCTGACTCCATCATCAGATCAGAATTGTGTTTCGCTCATCAAACCCTTTCATTTGATACCCATATCATTAAAAAGTTCCATGGAACAGGTCCTGACTCCATCATCAGATCAGCATTGTGTTGCGCTCATCAAGCCCTTTCATTTGATACCCATATCATTAAAAAGTTCCATGGAGCAGGTCCTGGCTCCATCATCAGATCAGCATTGTGTTGCGCTCATCAAGCCCTGTCATTTGATACCCATATCATTAAAAAGTTCCATGGAACAGGTCCTGACTCCATCATCAGATGAGCTAGCTGTCACCATTTATTATTTCATTGTAGTCGGAACTTGACTGACATGCTGAGATCCAAGTTTCAACTCAATCGGACTATTTACTGAAGAGTTCTGTTGAAAAGCTCCTGACTCCATCAGATCAGCACAATATGGTTTATGGGACAAAGAAACAAACATTTATTTTTTGTAATTATTTGTATTCAAGGTGTAACTAACCCGACTTTGTTTTGTGTTATACCTATAGGTACCTACCTAAGTACCTACCCAAAAAGTATTTTTACTATCGCAAATAAATCAATCACATGAAAATTATCAAAACCATTTAGTCTAAGAAACGGAGCGCTGTTCATCGGGTGTTAGAATTTAGCAACTTTTGTCCCTCCGAGCGCTGATTTTGTCGAGTGCGAAATTGTATAATGGCTCTTAAAAGATGAAGGTTTTCAAAGTTCGTCGGTTGATAGGTGTACCTATGTCGTACCTAAACAGTGATGATCTTTATAAAAATATCGATTTAGTATCTACCTACTTTGGTAATAAATGTCGATTCACAAACAATCAATGTTGTTTACGATACGACTATGAATGAATGACTGAACGAATGAATGAATGAAAACTCTTTATTGAACACAACTTAAAATAACATTTAGAAAGAAATAATCCTATGAGTATTCTTACAATGAGCTGTCTTATCGCTTAGAAGCGGTCTCTTCCAGACAACCTTTGGATGGAAAGAGATATCAAGATTAAAGGTATGGCGGGGGTGTACAAATATTATAATTGTCAAGAGACTCTAAACTACTTACAGAAATACGTAGGTACTATTAAATGTTAAATCTAGGTATTAAAATAGGTACTTAATACATAATAGGTACATGCCATATTTATATTATTTATAGTACCTATATATCCGTGGCTCGCGTGAATACGTTGATATGTCGAGATGTCAATTTTTTTTTTTATTGGCTTAAACGATATCTACGCCTATGAAGTATCTATAAAAAAATTGACAGCTCCCTAGCTAGACAAGTTTTCGAGTTATGGCCTTGCCAACTCCTCCATTTTTCGTATTTTAGTTGACATAACTACTTGTCAATTTTTCAAGCCACTAACACACACATGTTTTTGTAGATATTTCGATTTATCAACCTACTCATTCGCCAAAAATAAATTTGTTACATGATACCTCGACTTATTCATAAGATATTATTGATAAAATTTTAACATATTAAAATGTCAGGTTATGGTTAACCAAAGTATTCCGTTTAAATTGTGATACATTGAGTTGTTCAGTTATGCCCGCGCACTCTCGCGCTGGCATAACCGAACATGTCACTCGTATTGGTAAACAAAACGTCAGTTCAGAATTATTTTTTTTAAGCAATACTTAGAAAACTGATGGATTTTAATTATTTGTTAAGCTATAATGACATTGCTTGATTTTTACAAGCTTTTATTATTAACTTGCGATTTTTGTTCAGGTCTACTTTTGAAAATTAAATTTGACTCACTTCCCAGTGTCTGATTAAGCTGAAATTTGGAATACCTATAGGTTCTTGGTGACTATGCAATATTATTTTTACAACGAGCTGATCTGATGATGGAGCCAGGAGCTGTTCAACAGAACTCACTTTTTTTTTTTGTGAAATGTTGTAAGTTCAATTTGACCCACTTTCCAGTGTTTGATTGAGCTAAAATTTGGCACACTTATAGATTCTAGATAACAATGTAATATTATGTTAACAGTAAGCTGATCTGATGCTGGAGTCAGGAGTTGTTCAACAAACCTCAATATTTGTTTGGATTAAATCTTGCAAATTCAATTTGACCCACTTCCCAGCGTCTGATTGAGCTGAAATTTGGCACACTTATAGATTCTCGATGACAATGCAATACTATTGTAACAGCGACCTGATCTGATGATGGAGCCAGGAGCTGTTCAACAGAACTCACTTTTTTTTTTAGTGAAATCTTGCAAGTTCAATTTGACCCACTTTCCAGTGTTTGATTGAGCTAAAATTTGGCACACTTATAGATTATAGATAACAATGTAATATTATGTTAACAGTAAGCTGATCTGATGCTGGTGTCAGGAGCTGTTCAACAAAACTCAATATGTGTTCGGGTCAAATCTTTCAAGTTTAATTTGACCCACTTTCCAGTGTCTGATTGAGCTGAAATTTGGCACACTTATGGATTCTTGGTGACAATGCAATATTATTGTAACAACGAGCTGATCTGATGATGGAGCCAGGACCTGTTCAACAAAACTCATATTTTTTTTAGTGAATTCTTGCAAGTTTAATTTGACCCACTTTCCAGTGTCTCATTGAGCTAAAATTTCTCACACTTATAGACTTTAGATAACAATGTAATGTTATGATAACAACAAGCTGATCTGATGCTGGAGTCAGGAGTTATTCAACAAAACTCCTCAGTAAATTTTTCGATTGAGGTGAAACTTTGCATTTTTTTCTAGTTCCGAATACATTGTAATAATATGGTGACAATGAGCAGATGTGTTGATAAAATCTGGTTGTATTCCATTCAAATTCTCAGTGATTAACAGTAGAGCATCCGTGTTTGGGCTCATTTAAAATCAGCTTACCCTTACTATGTTAAATCTCATTTCTAAACGATATGAATGGTTCTGAGTAATAAGTAGGTACTTCAGCAACTCAAAAAACCGATTTTATAGTCTCTATCTGTTTGCAATCCGATAATATAGCATTGTTTACCTACCAATATTCCATACATTAAAGGTGAATAAGTTGATATCTTTTGCGGCATAACTGGACATCTCGAGACGTAACCTAAATCTCATCAATTTTTTTGTTGACATGTCTTATATCATGGAAACTATGGGGAATTTCGGTTATTTATTGTCATCATTCGAAAGAGGGTATAAAATAACCATAGAAACAATTAACACAAATACTGTAAACTAATTTACCGAGAAACCAGAAGAGGTCAAACTTTCAAACGGCCGCCCTGAAAAGTTGGTGTTTTATACATGTCAACGTATTCACGCGTGCCACGGATATATATATATATTACACAAATATATACCTATTTAGGTCAATCTTATTTACGATTTAATAAACTTAATCAAGTTTTTGATAAATTTTCTAAGTGAATTCAACATTGCATTGTTCATCTAAGATAAATTCGATAATATTGTAATACCTATACGATCGTTTAAACGATACAACTGATTCTTGTTGTATTTTGTACCTAGGGTTGTGATTGTGAAGGTGTGTAGTAGTTAGTTTCAGTAAACAAAGTTTGCAAGGCAAGGTCAATGAAAAGGGGGAAAAGTATTACCAACTAAGTAGGGGAAGCAGGGTAACAGTGGATCACAAATGTTTGTATGCCTCATATTTCTGGTTGTATCTTACCTAGCTGGTTGTTTATTGTTTTATCCTACAGCTACATTATCTGGTTAATAATTTTCCTAAGTGATTTTAACTCTAACTATTCTAGTTAAAAATTTATAGGCGTTTTAAAAAAAAATGGGAAATGATTCACTGTTCCACAGGCCCGGGGTAACTTGGATCATAGGCCGGGGTAGAGTGAATATATGGGGTACAGTGAAAACATGATAAAATAAATGTATTTTTTTATTATGAAGTAGGTATGAGTTGCTTTATTCTAAGATAAGATAAGATAAGATACGTTTATTTGCAAGAATATATGATACATTAGGTCTTACATTTAAATTTTATGTCCAATTACATTCTACCTCAGAGGCATGCAAATTTTTAATAATATATTTAACTACCTACTTAATTGATTACTTAATTATGTCACAAATTTAATAATTGAAATTATAATAAGTTACCAACATTCACAATTTAATGTCCCTATAATTAAAATACGAATTTAATGAATAATAACATTTACTAGACAGACATTTTTTTTTAAGTACATAACAAACATGATATGCATTTTTCTATGAGTACTATTATTCTTAAATCACATATTTAGTCAATCACAGTAAGTGAATCACAGATCCACTGTTACCCTATGCAAAATTAATCACCCTTACCCATCAGCCGTTAATTTGTATCTATAGAAAAATATGGAATTCTAGCAAATATTTATCAGAACGTATATGATACATACAAAATACGATAGTTACCAATTTATATTTATCAGTATTTAATTCGAAATAATAAGCAAATACAGTCTAAAAACATATTTCAAAAAGTCGTAAATATTTACTGAGGTACTCACTTTTGGCTCAGACCACAATGACGTGGCCGCCTCCTGTCACAGCTGCGAGCGGACTGGATTGACCGAACCGTATATCGCGCGGCACTCTTCTGTCAATTTTGCGTGTGTGTGTGATAAACACAGACAGAGTTGTTTACGATTAACCTCTGTTCCCCGTTAACCACCGTTACCCTGCTTCCCCTACCTACTACACTAAGCGCCTGTTTCACAATGTAAAGATAAAGTGACATATTGCTAAGCAACACATAACCCTTTTAACACTATAAGCAAAGTAACTACATACTTTGATAAATGATGTACCTATCTACGTAGCAAAATATATAGGTGTTTCGATACTTCATAATTTAAGAATATCTACATAGGTACTTACGTCCAAAGGAGGGTATAAATACTTATCCACATCACCATAACTTACCTTACCTATTACATACGTACACACAGGTTTATTAATTCCTATGTTGAATTAAATCCTCTCTGGCATTCAAATGAATGCATCCATTAAATTGGAAGTGGTTGACAAAACCTCCATTGGATTGGGAATTGTCTGGCAGTTCAAATGAATGCATCCATTAAATTGGAAGTGGTTGACAAAACCTCCATTAAATTGGGAATTGTCTGGCAGTTCAAATGAATGCATCCATTAAATTGGAAGTGGTTGACAAAACCTCCATTAAATTGGGAATTGTCTGGCAGTTCAAATGAATGCATCCATTAAATTGGAAGTGGTTGACAAAACCTACATTAAATTGGGAATAGTCTGGCAGTTCAAATGAATGCATCCATTAAATTGGAATTGGTCAACAAACAAAATCATTCCTTAATAATAGCTAAATGGAAATACATTAAATAAGTATTTATTAAATTGTTACTACCTACTGATTTGACTTGAGTACCTACCGTAGACGCCCCTAACTTCGCTTATGGTCCATATTTTCACGTAATTAATCATTGATTCAATACTATTCAAAACAATTATTTTTAACTTTGCCTTTTCAGATATTTCTGATAATATTCATAGTATTTCAATGAGCTTTTGTGTTTCAAAAACTGATAGTAATTGCGAACTACCTACTCTAAAGATACGAAAGACGTAGGTAGGTACCTCAAACCAGTTCCTCACAAAAATTTCTTGCGATTGCTATGAAATAGCTACCGTTATTTTAAAGATAAGTAATGCAGTAATGGCAGTTTATGATTTGGGGTTTCTACCAACTCACAAAAATGAGTGTGGTCGTGATAGGAAAATAAATATCGTTTTTATAATTCAGGCGAAATTAAAAGTGTTTATGGTATTTAGGTTAAAAAAAAAAAAAAAAAAACCTTTTGAATAAAATGGGTGAATGGAGAACAGTCCCAAAATCAGAATAAAGTATAGGAGAAACAAAAGACAATGATTTTGACACTGTTACGATACCATAATATGAATCAATCCATTTTAGAAGTTCAGATTAGAGATTGTTGAATTGAAGAATAATTATACTAAAAATTATTTTAATAAGGAAGAGATGTAGTGTTTGTGAGTCTATAATAATAACTACCTTTATGTAATATAATTATGTGTTTAATTATATTCTAAATTATAAACATGAATTTACACACAAACTACACTTTACATCAAACACACATAGACATTCAATTGACTATCTCGAACGTGCCGCGTCAGTCAGTCACGAGAGCCGCGTGGGCGAGAGTGGACGTGTTAATAGTGCGTGCCGAGCCAGTTAGATATATACACTTGTAGCTGCGTGCCGCAGCTACCTACCTACTCGGAAGGGAAAATGAAGAACACATACAACTCTTTATTTAAACATCTTCTCTGCACTGCACGCCACATCTCTTCGAGCTTCATCATCATACCAACTTCAGTCTTCATTCATCACAACACGCACCACGACGAGGCACGAGCGCCGAGTTCGCCTGCACACCCACGCATGTCCGCTCTTCACTGCAACGCCGAGGAAATGGACGGGTGCCCCGCGGCCGACTTATATTTATGCACTCGGTACTGCGCCCCCACTCCCCGCGCGCTCCCCGCATCGCGTCTCGTTGCGGCCGGCGCGCAGGCGCGGCATTTGCCGCGCTGTGATTGGTCTAAATTATATTTTTGCTTATTGGCTCAATCGTGTTAGTTCTTAAGTCTTACTATAAATATTGGTGTATGTTGTAAATAAATTCATTCCGTATTTTACACTCGCCGACTGCGTTTCTGTTAACAATCCACAACAGTAGGAACCCGCTGAGTTAGGTACTATACTACTACATTGGTGACCCCGTGAAAAACACATCCTTCTGAAGAGAAAATACATCAGAAAATTCAGAAATGCAGAACCAGGAATCCAGAACTGAAGAAATGTCATCTTCACAACAAGACGCTGCCGCTGCCGCCGCCATTCCTCACGAAATAGCCGGAATAGCACTTTCAATGAGGATACCACCGTTTTGGAGGGACAAGCCCCGACTTTGGTTCATCAGCTTCGAAGCCGCAACCAACGATCTGCACAAGAGTGAAGCCCAGCTGGCGCAGATGGTCATCGCTAAACTAGACAAGCAAGACATCGAACAGATCGCCGATTTGGTCCTCCGTCCGCCATCATCAGCACAGTACACTACGCTGAAGAACAGACTTATTTCGTCCTACGAGGAATCTGACAACCGCCAGCTACAAAGACTACTGTCCGAAGTACAACTAGGGGACCAGAGGCCTACACAACTTTTACGAAGGATGCGAAGCCTAGCTCACGACAACGTGCCAGACTCACTGCTGCGGATGATGTGGACCAATCACCTTCCTCCACACATCCAGTCCATCCTGACAGTCAGCGAAACCTTCTCCACCACGACGACGCTCGACGAACTCGCACTGTTAGCCGACAGGATGATGGAAACCAGCTCAAGCACACAAGTCTCAGCCGTCGAAGCTAAGTCATCACTAGCTCAAATCAACACCGAAACGAAGTCCCTCGTAGAAGAGATCCGCCAGCTGTCACTCGAAGTCGCCGCTCTCAAAACATCTCATCATCAGCATCAACATTCACCTCGCCGTCCATTCATCCGCGAAAATCGCTCATCGAGTCGCAACGATTCCAGCCAGCGTCAGCGAAGCCCATCACCATCACCGCATTGCTACTACCATCGAAGATTCGGATCCGAGGCATACCGCTGCACAACGCCATGCTCATTCAACAAGAACAAGAAGTCGGAAAACTAGAAAGTACGCTAGATGAGGCGGAATCTAGCGGAACTGAAACTTCATACCGCCTATTCGTCACCGACAGAAAAACTAATCTCCAATTTCTGATCGACACCGGCGCAAATATCTCCGTGTTACCTCCAGCCAACGGACAAACACCGAAGCCACTGAATTTTCAACTCTACGCCGCTAACAATACAGTCATACCTACATACGGCGAGAAAACACTAGAACTGGACTTACATCTACGACGACCATTCAAATGGACATTCATCATTGCGAAAGTCAGTAAACCAATCATCGGAGCTGATTTTCTCAAACACCATCAACTCATCGTCGACCTCAAGAATCGAAGACTCATCGACTCCGTAACTAACTTATCATCACATTCGCCAGTTCAAGCCACAAACATACCTACAATCCGAAGCATCGACGTACAAAAATCCTACCACGACATCCTAGCGGATTTTCCCGGAACTACAAGATTAACCGCAATGAACCTAACTACGCTTCACAACGTCGAACATTACATCGAAACAACAGGACCGCCACTACACTGCAAAGCACGACCTATCGCACCTCACCGTTACGAACAAGTACGAAAAGAATTCCAGAACATGATCGATCAAGGCCTATGCCGCCCAAGCAAGAGCCCGTGGTCTTCACCTCTACACATCGTACCTAAAAAGAACGGTGATCTACGTGTCTGCGGTGACTACAGAAGACTAAACGCCATCACTACTCCAGATAGATATCCGATACCTAGAATCAAAGATTTCACCTACCAACTTTCAAACAAAACCATCTTCAGTACCATCGATCTCAACCGAGCCTACCAACAACTGAAAGTTCGAGAAGAAGACATCGAGAAGACCGCATTAATAACTCCTATGGGCCTGTTCGAATTTCAAAGAATGTGTCCAGGTTTGAAGAACGCTGGACAGACATTCCAGCGCTTCATCCACGAAGTACTACGCGGACTCGATTTTGTCTACGCTTTCATCGACGATCTGCTTATCGCCAGTACAGACGAAGAAACTCATAAAAATCACCTCCGCGCTGTACTGCGACGACTAGAAGACAATGGCATCACCATCAATCCTTCGAAATGCGTCTTCGGTCAAACAGAAGTCAAGTTCCTCGGTTTCACCGTCAACAAAGAAGGAATCAAACCGCCTACAGAAAAAGTCGCCGCAATTTGCAGCTATGCGAAACCGAAAAATATTGAAGAATTACGACGATTTCTCGGCATGATCAACTTCTATCGCGAGCACATACCTAAAGCAGCAGAAGTCCAAGCGCCACTCCATGCGTACCTACACAACGCAAAGAAAAAAGATCGGTCACCCATCGAATGGAACGACGAGGCAACAAAGTCATTCGAAGCGAGTAAATTAGCATTACAAAACGCCGCTTTACTCGCGCATCCATCTCACGAAGCAACGCTAGCTATCTTCAGTGACGCATCCGATCAATCAGCTGGCGCCGTGCTACAACAATTCATCGACGAAAAATGGCAACCACTTGGCTATTTTTCGAAGAAATTCTCCGACGCGCAGCGTAACTACAGCACATTCGACCGAGAGCTACTAGCTATCTACATGGCGATCAAACATTTCCGAAAAACGTTCGAGGGGCGAGATCTCATCATTTTCACCGACCACAAGCCATTAACCTTCGTTCTGCAAAAACCTCCGTCAGCTACAGAAACACCACGCCGCGCAAGACAACTCATTTTCATCAGCGAGTTTACCACCGACATAAGACACGTCAGCGGAAGCGACAACATAGTCGCCGATGCACTCAGCCGTGTACCTATCGATACAATCACTTGCCCGACATCAATAAACTACGACAAGATCTCCGAAGCGCAAGAACGAGACAGAGATATTATCCAACGACTCGCAAATCAAGACAATTTGGATCTGAAGCAAGTCTCTGTCCCGGGTTCACAAAAACGTATCTACTGCGAAATGTCAACGACCTGCGCCCGACCCTACCTACCTGAAGAATATCGACGTGCCGCATTCGACTTACTTCACTCGATCAGCCACCCGGGAGTCCGAACAACCCGCAAGCTGATCAGTCAAAAGTACTTCTGGCCGTCGATGAACAAAGATGCAGGAACATGGGCGAGACAATGCCTACAATGTCAGCGGTGCAAAGTTCAACGACATACAACAAGCAGCCTATCTACTTTCGCACCAGCTGACCGTTTTCAACATGTCCACATCGACATCGTGGGGCCGCTACCTACTTCACCTCAAGGACATCGATATCTCGTCACAATGATCGACCGAGCGACGAGATGGCCCGAAGCGATACCTACAGACGACACATCAGCTGAGAGCGTAGCGAAAATAGTCTACGAACATTGGATCACTCGTTTCGGCTCACCGAGGTTAATGACCTCCGACCAAGGAAGAAATTTCGAGAGCCGCCTATTCGCTAAATTACTTCACACTTTTGGGACTGAGAAAAACCGTACTACAGCTTACCACCCTCAAGCAAACGGCGTAGTCGAAAGATGGCACCGCTCACTCAAGACTGCACTGAAAACTCGTCTATCAGAACATACTACGTGGATCGACGAGCTACCTACTGTCTTGATGGGTTTACGCGCCGCCGCACGATCCGACACTGGCGTGAGCGCAGCCGAACTCACCTACGGATACAACCTACGCCTACCATGTGATTTCTTCACAACATCATCATCATCATCAGACCACCAGGACATGGACTTCGATTACGTAAGCCGACTACGCTCGTCAATCAACTCCGCACGTCCGAGTCAACTTCCATCACACGGAAACAAACGGCCTATCTTCGTGCATAAAGACTTGCAAACATGCGAGCAAGTTTTTATTCGCAACGACGCCGTTAAGAAGCCACTACAACCTACCTACGAAGGACCCTTCAGAGTGTTAGAAAGAGGCAGCAAGACTTTCAAAATTCAACTACCGGAGCGAAGATCGGCAGTCGTATCTATCGACCGTCTTAAGCCTGCGTATACAGTCGACGAAAGTAGCTACGATACCTACCTACCTGCATCATCGAGCTACTTACCATCATCACATCACCTACCTTCACCAGCGGACAGCAGTCAACATTCACCAGCAGCTTCAGTTTCTTCACCCCTTCCACCGGCGACTCAAGACTCGAGCAACACAAGCGCAACACCGGCACCGCGCCAAGTCCCGTCATCTATTTTGAAAACGACTCGGCGTGGACGCGATGTCAAGCTTCCGGTACGCTTTCGCTAGGGAAGGAGCCATGTAGCTGCGTGCCGCAGCTACCTACCTACTCGGAAGGGAAAATGAAGAACACATACAACTCTTTATTTAAACATCTTCTCTGCACTGCACGCCACATCTCTTCGAGCTTCATCATCATACCAACTTCAGTCTTCATTCATCACAACACGCACCACGACGAGGCACGAGCGCCGAGTTCGCCTGCACACCCACGCACGTCCGCTCTTCACTGCAACGCCGAGGAAATGGACGGGTGCCCCGCGGCCGACTTATATTTATGCACTCGGTACTGCGCCCCCACTCCCCGCGCGCTCCCCGCATCGCGTCTCGTTGCGGCCGGCGCGCAGGCGCGGCATTTGCCGCGCTGTGATTGGTCTAAATTATATTTTTGCTTATTGGCTCAATCGTGTTAGTTCTTAAGTCTTACTATAAATATTGGTGTATGTTGTAAATAAATTCATTCCGTATTTTACACTCGCCGACTGCGTTTCTGTTAACAATCCACAACAGTAGGAACCCGCTGAGTTAGGTACTATACTACTACACACTATACAAGCGTATTGTACAGGTACTAACTTGTAGGTACCGGTGACAAAGATGGGTAGGTAGGTATATAGGTCCCAAATCCCAATTACAACTCTGAACCACAGAGGCGCTCGCGCTCGCGCTCCCCTAGGCTCGCCTAGGCTGCTGGCCCAACGTGTGTTTGAGCCTTAGGCATGTCACCGCACTTACCTACCTACTATTTTTAAATCCAGCTCAAATCCAGATTCCTCTGCCATCACATCCATGTCACTACTTTTAGATCTCGCCCGTCCGCCCATCTTACCAATTCCCGCCAAAAAACCGGACACGTATTGTTTGTTTCGTTTTGTTTGGTTGGACAAATAATTTGGCCAAACAAAACAAAACAATCATTGTCTGTCTTTGTCAAAACGTTTATTATGTCACTGTCAAAAGTATTTTTCTAGTTACCATTGTATAGAATTTGTTGCTAATTCTAGCGCTAATAGGAAAAGGCTAGCGTTTTAACCGTTTGGCTGAAAAATACAAAATAAACCGTTTTATTCTTTTTAAACAATCATTAAAACAGTTTTGTTACGGAAGTGGTTATATTTTTACGACAGACGATGATTAAATAAAACAATCTCAACAAAAAAATCCTGGCAAATTATGATTAAAACATCAATTTGTGATTGCAACAAACAATGATTTTCAAACGTAAGGTTACATCATCATTTCCCCCACCGCTTCTGGTTAGATTCAGTTTTTAGCGACTTTCTAGCGCTAGTGACTTTTTTCAGATTGAATCTAGCGACTGCGATTAATTGGAGTTGGCAACACTAATCCAAACTCCAACATTTATTTCCAACTCATTCATTTTTTTTATTTTCATTTCATTTCCTTTCGCGCGTGCGAGTGCTGCGAGCGTTCATTTTGTGCTTTGTGCGAGTCTATTTTGATTGAACCACGCTTAGCGGTAGATACAGCCTACTTGATTTGGACTTGATATACCTAATAAAAGTAAAATAAATTGTGTGCCAAGTGCCAAGTGAAGTGAGTGTCGTGACTTCCTTTACAACTTGGAACTATTTACCTACGTGAAACTAACTTCAACTTTTGTGTTCAACACTTTATTTTCTAGTTGGAATCGGCAAACATCGTGCGCAAAGAAACAATTGGAATAAATAACCATGAATCCTTACCAACAGGTATGTTTTCTTACTGCGTTCACTGTTTCTTACTGTTTTGTTTGGTAGTGGTAGCATGCATGAATAGTTTGCTTTGTAGATAGAATTCAAAATCAAAACGGTTTGGACACACTAGATCTATCAATTAGAATCTAATTCAAATTGCTGCTGGAATAAATTAGAATCATAATGCATTGTATTTGCTACCTCTACCATGGAGTTTTCCTATTTTCCTGGCTGATTATGTACCTCTTTATCTACTATCAAATTGTTGTTTACAACTTATTTGCAAGTATTAAAACATTCTTTGCAGCATTGAAATAGATTGTAATTGATTGTTTTCTTTACTTCAAGGGCCAATCGGGATACCCGCAACAACCATACCTCCACAATGTTGGGTTTTGCAACAACGCCCCACAATCTTTCGGGAATCCTATGCCTATGCAGGGTTTCCCCACCACAGGGTACCCGGCTCCTCAACCTGGCTACCCTACTCAGGGATACCCACAGGCATCGCAGGGGTACCCGCAAAGTCAAGGGTACCCGAGTCAGGGCTACCCACAAACAGGTTACCCCCAAGCTTCTCAGACGGGTTACCCTCAAGCTTCTCAAACTGGCTATCCTACCCAGTCTGCATATCCTCAAGCTCAAACAGGCTATCCGCAATCTACGGAATACTCATCAGGGTATCCACAAGCAAGCCCGAGCCACCAGGCTGGGCAGCCGAGCCAATACCAAGGCTATCCACCACAAAGCCAGCCTCAAGCACATAGTACCCAAGCTTACAGTGTCTCATCTCCTGTGTCGCATCAGCCGAAGGTATGTTGAACTTGCCTTTGTCCACTTTTTTCCCTGTTTACCTTATTTGTAATATATATCTTCACTAATTTTGTTTATCATTCACTGTATTATATAAATGTCAAGGAATTTTATAGTACTGTATGTTTGGTAGGCAGGAAATTGTGTTTTATCATTTATCAGTGTGTTTTTCAGAACATTTTTAACATGACTTGCTTGCATGCTGGGCTATTAATGTATTCCTATGCTTCATTTGCATGTAAGTAAACTAACATACCTACTTGGAAGTTAGATCTTGTAAACAGTAAGGTCTCAAAATAATCTTAGATCTTGGAATTCAATGAGGGTTCATTGAGGTGAGATAAATGTTTGGTTGGATGATCTGCAAATTGATGCTGTGTCTCCATATTGGAGTATACTGTTTGTATTGCATAGCATAGATAAGAAAGCGATCAAAGATCAACAATTTCTCTGAATTTTAGCATTTTATAGCATAGAAGATCTTTGCATTACTACATTATACTAACCACATAAGAGAATTTAAAAGTGCTCTGTTAAAGTAAGTTGCGGTCACCTATCCAAATTGTGACCGGTTAGAATGTTACTTAACTTCTATGAACTGTCAAGACCGTATAAGCATGCTACGCCGCGAGCACTTCAGCTTCGCCACGAGTGCTTCAAGTTAGGTATTCATTCTTTAAAGTGGGTTAGTGAAAGAGTTGATATTTGTTTAAGACATAATGTTTTCCAGTTAGTGGTAGGTTACATTTTGCACAAGAAAAATGCCACTACAAGCACAATGTTCAAACCCCAACAAGCAACTGACATTATACATCCACTTGGACTATTCAAGGAACAGTTTGCTGCAATTATATTGTTATGCTCACTTCGCCTCCGTACATTTATCAATCCATTCAGTCTTGGCATTGGTCCGTACAATGGAGGTGGTTTCTGTCAAATTTACCTTTAAAATACCATTGCTCCATTGATTTCTATGTAATGTTTGTAATAGTGATGTGATCGATTGATAAGGGAGTTTTTCAAAGTGCCTCAGTATTTGAGTTTTGGTGATTAATATGTCCTCTGTGGCGTCGAACGCAAGTATGCGCAGCGTCTACCGAGCTTCAATTGGCTTACGTCGGGGTTTCAAATCGTTTCGTTACACGGTACCTACCTACAACATTTGTGACTTCATAATTTAGGTCTTCGTGACATCTATCAATTTACACTTCATAATTTCCAATGAAAATAGTCTTACTTAAATTACAGCCATTATTTCGTTCTCTGTATACTTGTTGGTACTATATTTTTGGACATTTTAGTGCTTAATAAACTTTGCTGTATTTACCTATTATTAGACATCCCGAGCACAATGCACATTGTATTGTATTTGTAACTTTTGTAATAGGTAGTTTAGTTTCTTACAGAAGTAACATGTACAATGCTTGTAGTGTAGTGTCCTCATCCTAAGTTAGTAAAATAAGTCCCTTCATCAGCCAATTCGATGTGGTGGCCTCATCCTCAACCATAATATAACTTTGTGGAAAGGAAAGTAAAAAAAAATGAAATGTTCTTCTTATTATTCACTAGCTGCCCGCCAAGAAAATGAGTATATTTTTGAAGATCTTCCTACTGTCCTTTGTCTCAATCACTTTTTGTATGGAGATTTTTTAGTAAAATTTTATCTTTTTCTAATATTTTCTTTCATACAAACCTTGTCCTGATAATTACAAATACAACAAAAAAATAATAAGCCAAATAGGTGCAGCGGTTCTGAAGTGATGCGCTTACATACATTTGTCAATTGTTTTTCATTTATAAAGATAGAAAGATGTGAAGATTATATTGACACTAAAGTTTACGAGTAAACTGCAGGTTAACCACAGAATAATAGTACGGTTAACTGAAACGCATGGGCAGAAGCCAAATGCTTTGAAGTAGGTATCAAAGTTAATAATCATTTATTCAATAGAACCAGTGTTCACGTTGAATAGTCTTAGGAGCTAGATAATTCTACTCTTGAACAACTTCATGGTGTTGTTCGCGCATGGCAACAAAGACAGTTTGGGGCCAACTTTCTTTTCGGTGATCCATCTTTACAGTTGTCACAATGGATCTAGGCATTCGTGAAGTTAGGCTTTTCGCTGCGCAGTAGAAAACTTTGTATGAAAAAGTTGCTCTGCGCATCGAAACGGCTAACTTCACGAATGCCGTGATCCGTTGGAAGAAGGTGTTATTCGAAGTTCGCACATCACTTATACACTGTTATTTATTTTGCGCTTATACATAGGATGGATCACCATAAAGCATGACGTAACTAAAGGCAGTTCGAAAGGTCATAGTTATTATCAAGAGCCCATGGTACCCCCATTACAGGGCAAAGGCCTGTTATTATGAATATTAATAATTTGTTTAGTAGCTTTTGCTTGTATTTCCCACAAGGACTGATTATTTTCTGTGATAAAAATTGCGGTGCGATAAAGAATAGTGTCATAAAGGCATATGCCGGGACAGACTGGGCCAGGAAGACCAGCGATAGAGCAGTGTGGAGAAACATTGGAGAGGCATATGCCCTGCAGTGGGCAAATATATGCTGAGGAAGAAAGGAAAGAATAGTGAAGCTGTCACTAATAATCGCTCGTGGCGTAGCCTTTAAAGGATCTTTAAAGGCCTTTAAGGATATTTCTAAGTTCTGAATGTCTGAGTGTATCCCATGTTTGGATGCGATAATCCGTCAAAAGATTAACGGCCTTATATAAATATTTGGACGTACTACCCACACAGACACTTTCGCCTGCTTCACACAAAATTTATATTAGTTTTAACTTGTAAATTCAATTGCAGTCCAAGCCAACGGTGGTGCCAGTCCATCCTTTCGACCCCCGCGCTGACGCAGAGCTCCTGCGAAAGGCTATGAAAGGATTCGGCACCGATGAGAAGACCATCATCCAAGTGCTGACCAAACGCTCCAATGAACAGCGGCTGAGGATAGCTTATGAGTTCAAGACTTTGTATGGAAAGGTGAGTGATTTAAACATTAATATGATACAAACAACGCCCACGTGGCGTTGCCCTCGTAGTGATTGTATATGGTAAAAGTAAGTAAGTTTGTATGAGCAAGTGGCCAACCCTGGTGACGGAGTTTTTGGGCCGCCTACAGCTAATTGTATATGGTGATGATGATTATGATGATGAAAAGTAGCCTATAACCTTCCTCAAGAGTTTAGCTATCAAATGCAGAAATATTTTTTGTAATCGGACTGGTAGGTAGTTCAGTTAAGAGCGGTCAAACAAACAAACTCTTCCGCTTTATTATATTAGTATAGATAATAGTTTCTCAACCTTATTTTGCCCACCTCCCACTTTGATAATATAATTTTTTCAAGACCTCCCCCACCCCATATTTTAATGCCCCCTAATTTTCTCTGGATCTTCTACTGCCCCCTGAAAGTCTCAAACGCCCACTACGTTGTAAATGTACCTACCCGTCATATTTCTTAAAAATAATATGGCAAACTGAAACTTATTTACTATTCATAGTACTGTGTTGTGTAATACACCTATAACCACATACCAACCAGCCTACTCGAAAGTATGTAGGTACTGTATTGCCTCATATTAGGTACCTATACCGCATGGTATGTTTGTTCCCGTTGAGCGTGTGTAACTCACAGTTTTATCAACTGCATCTGTTTACTGTGCAGTTAACGGAATAAGTAACGCTATGCATACTCCGTAATTTAATGCAATAAGGTTAAAAATGTGCGGAACATTTTAACCGTTTGCAGCACTGTACTCAAAGACCTCATAACTGAACTATGTGAACTCGTGATAAATACAATGTGTGCGTTTATACAGGTTGAGTTTTTTTGAACTATCATCTAAATTAGGCAGGGGGTCGACGACATTACACAAGTTGTATTCAATTCCTGCCCCTTGATTGTCTATCTTTGATATCGACCAAAGTCGGTCTTAAACTCTCAAATATGACAGTTCAGTGACCACGCAAGTATCTCTGTCACTCTCATCACAATGAGACCGAACGCGATAAAAGATAGGTTTTACATAGACACAATCGTTTTGACAGTTTGAGACCAATTTGAGGTTTGAGACATGACAAGTTAAACAATCAGCCTGCAGATTTGGCACAGCGCAGGACCGGATTATGTGGCGTTTGCAAAGGGAGGTCTACATCCAGCAGTGGGTACCTATTGGCTGTGGATGATGAAGATGATAATCTAAATTACATTTTAAAAGTTTGAAAATTGTGAAATAATTAGGCATGACCTTAGGCAATAACAGTAAGAATGCAAATTCAACTTGGTGTGACTTTAATCTATCGTCCTATTGGTACATCTTACTAAAATTTTTAATTATCATTTCAAAATAATGCATGAGAACTTTTGTTAAAAAAATATTAGGCAACCGTAAGTGTATTCAGTTTATTTATCCCCCATAAGGTCGATTTTAAAAGGGAAAAGTGGAATAACCATTTATTGCATGTCAACTTTTAGTACTTAGCTAATTAAAAGCGTTTAGCCACTTAGCGAATTAAAAAAAATAATCAATTGGTCTGGAATACCTATTACGTTCATTTTGTAAACATTCCGTAGATGGAGGAAAATATTTTTGTTTTTACCCTTAAACATCAATTCAACGAATTATTTGAGGAAAACTAACAACGCTAACTTCTTATATTGTCGATGGGCTTAGAACTTGCCTCGTATTGAATGCTAATTTCAGCAAAATATGAGCATAACTAAATATATATTTGGTCATACCCTTTACTACTTTAGACTTGATCATACAAACATACATAAAATCACGCCTGTGTCTCATCATAGGGTAGGAAAAGACCACAGAACTCCAAGACTTGTTCAAATGATCTTAAATGCCTAAAAATATGAGATAATGTCTACCGTGCCTCGGCCATACAGTCATAATCATGTTTTGTTTCAAATAACGCTAGGCCCCATACCGTGTTTGCAACAAGGAAAAGGCATTTACTCACCACGCGGCCACGGTTTGTCTGTTAGATATAATCTACATAGAACTCAAAGGTTCCTAAAATCTATTTCCATCTCTTTTCATTGACATAAGTATGACAAGAAAGAAGTTTATCTCTTTTTAAATGGTACCATTTCAATGAAAAGGAATGACAAGAGATTATGAATACAACCGTCAAGGAGGGTAACCTATCAATCTTTCGAAAAACGATACACCGAATTTTGAAATCCATAAAACGTTTGATAGAAACTTGAAATCCAGATAGGTACTATGTTTTACATAATTTTATTACTCCGATAAAACGTTTCACAGAAGTCTCATTTGACAGAAACACTAATGCCAGATTATCAGTTCGTTTTTTTTTCATTCGACAACAATATCCTTATACCTTATTTTAAAAGACAGAAGTAACGCTTACCAGAAAATTTCCAGCCATATAAAACCTTTTCCATCTTACTCAATTATATTATTTACGTAATTTGTGTTGCTTTTCATTATGCGTCTGTCTTACCGTAAAACGAAACGTTTTTAGGTTATTATCGGTCTCAGAACCGAATCTGCCCACCCCGACTTCCACGTAGTCTTGTCTGTCCTACCCTAGAGTGTTTTTATAAATTCGGAGGCGCGAAGGGAGATGCAGCCCCCGCCCGCTGTGACAAAACGCGGAACCAGCACGAGCTGGAGCGGCTGAGGCTGGTCGCCGCCGAAGGTGGCGACCAAACAGCCGAAGCTGCGAAGGCTCGTGCTGATGCCGCGTTTTGTTACGCAAGGGCGGAGGGGCTGCACTTCCCGAAGCGCCGGAGCCGTCACAAATTCGAAATATATGGAAGATTTAGGTTAAATTTTGATAAGCCAAAAGTGTTTGGTGAGGTTACTTAACCATCTAGCACGAAATTAGTTAGGAAATGTTAAAGGTAGGTAATAAAAAAAAGTAACTAGGTACATTATTTATTAGATATCTACCTACAGTACTTCAAGCTACATAATGGACATCGGTCATTTAATTTTATGGTACCTAGTATTAATAACGCTCTGAATTATTACTAGATGGCGCTACTAGTAGGCGTTTAGAAAGATTGAATACATAATTTTGTAATAGGTCTTTCCTGAACCATGATTTTTCGGCATCACAAAATATATGGAAAACAAATTATATGGAAAACTAACATGCGGTAAAGTGAATTATCTGGATGTTTAAATTTCTGGAAAATGTTTAGATGGATTTTGTATTTCTGTCTTGTAAAAAAAACAAATGAAAATCTGGCTTAAGAATTTATGGAATTCGAATTCCTGTATTATGAAAAAAAAGAAATCAAAAATCTGTCAAACGTTCCTATGGATTTCAAAAATCTGTCTTGTATTTTTCGTGACATCAATACGTAACCGTCAAGGAGACTATTTTTTCTTTGAAATGTTACTCAGCAAATGTTTCTTGGTATGGACCAGCTAATCTAATTAAAGAGGCGTTCTTATTGCACTTTCAAGTGCTTTGTATTTGTGAAGTGAATAGCACTTTGAAAAAAAAAACATAAGTACAATATCCAGAGGTTTGCGCCAGTTGATCGGTATGAGGGCAAGAATAAGATGTTCAATGTATGAACAATCGAAAGCAAGGCGGCTTAGTAATAACATAATACATACTACACGATCGATGAAATACTTTCTCGCGTCTTTTTGGCAGAGGTCCAGATGAGTCGACCGACGCCGAGACGCCAGACAGCGATTAGGTTACTTACGAGGGTAAGGTGAAAAGTTATCGGCCTGACCATGAAAGATTGCGATTTTCTGTTAAAAATGATTTTAATTTTCGACGATATCTCCCTTGACTTCAGCAACTTGGTCCAGCGTTCCTCCAACATCTAGAATTTTCCCCAGAAATGTCTTGAAGGCTGCTGTTTACTTTTGATCGGAAATCAGTAAATGCGGCACCCATCTTGCGCAGACCTTTCACATCCCTAATTCATGGTGAAAGATGTTTCGCATCCATTCTCTCGATATCATCATTGCCTCAGCTATCTCACACACCTTCACTCGCCTATGGTTTAATACGATTTCATGCAATTTTTCGATGGTTTACGGTTTAGTTGCCATTTCTGGCCGTTCTTCACATGGGTCGACGTCGAGGGACATGCGACCATGTTTAAATTCAGCTGCCCACTTTTTAACGATTAAAATATAAGGAGCAGAGTCCCCGTAAACTTTGATAAACTTGGATGCATTTCCTTAGGGTTTAATCAATCCAAAACGAAGAGTTTTATGACCGCACGACCACACGGTATTCAAGTTTATCCATCTCATCGAAAAACACGCAAGACGTCTACTGAAAAAAATCGTGTGAACAAACTACTTGAGAGAACATAAGTTGAAGCTTATCATACGAACTTATAACAGATTTTTGCTGATTGGAACGCCATTTCTGTGTCAGGCCGAGAACTTTTTGCCTTGTACCTAGTACTATGATTATAGTTCTTTACTGATTCTGCACCGATTTTGAAGCCCTTCATTCTTACTTACAAGAAATCATGCCTCTTTTCGAAGGGTTAGGCGGAGATTTCCACTTGATATTACGATCCTGGAACACGTCTTTCTCCTCATTCGCTAACAAACATTCTACCTATATACAAGCATTGTATGTAAAACCAAGCTTACGTCCCTCGTCGTTCAGCAAAATCCTGATAGGTACTTTAAGAGCAGCATTATCAATAGAACTACTATATCCATAACATAAATGAGAGTAGAGTAGTATCTACAATGCTTATCTTCAGCCACTAAGCTGTTTTTATAGTGATCAAAAACATCGGTGTTAGAACGAACGATTTAAATAAGAATGTTCCAAGTGAAAGTAATACTCGTGTGAAGCACGAACTCAAAACCTGTGTGAATATAATCGCAGAAGAATTTAGACTAGGCCATCGGTTTCTTGCTCACGGAGATTTTCACAGCAACTATTTCTCGGAACAAAAGTTAACCTATGGTTGAACCTGGGCTATAGGTAGACATTATAGGTACTATTTTCCGTCATCATCATCATTAGCCATTTGATTCTGTTACAGATGATTAATAATTTACAATTTATTACCCACAAGAAATTAGCTACACTGACTGTCCAGTATTATCTTGTAAAACTACACTAACATCAATCTAGCAACAGCTAGAGCTAGGCCAGTGATTCAAAAATTTTAATCTGCAAAATAAAAAAGTAAAATTGTTGTTCAACATCTTTCCTTATCGACGATAAGCATGTAAATTGAAACCAAGTTATTTCAAATTATCAATACCTGCAATAATAGTCCGAAGAAATACTAAAAGGCTCTCCATAGTAACTAGTCTAATAAAGTTCCACCACTTTTGATACCTACTTGTTATTAGCTCGAACAGTTTATTTAATTTACCACCAAACCGTTTAACCATTTACCATGACTGACCTCGTGTTATATGGCTGACCTCATTGTGGTTCGAATGACACTGTTTCGCTTTTACGCGATAGCCAGCGTAGCCAATCGATGATCGGACTCCTTCTATGCTTCGCCCCATTTCTCACACTAATATGACATTTTCATAAAATAAAAAGTTTCAAACCTGTATCGTTCCACTGCTGGACAAAGATCTCTCCCATATATCTCCAACCATCTCTGTCCTCATAAGATTGCTCCCAAAATTAATAGACTTTAAAATCTTCATCGTAATTCCTGAGATGATCATTTAGTGGGCTTAACATTTAGATATTTAGACTATTTTAGACTGATAGAAATATATTTGCGTTCTTTCAATCGATCTGTAGAAAGTAGAGCAAAATCGTTTCACGTGTAACGTGACCCTTTATTTTGTCTTTAGCACGTGAGGCGCATGCTTACAAACTTGAATTCCTATTATCGTTAGGGCGTTCATATAACAATTCCTTGTTTCAAAACATCATTTTAAAATCACTTGAACTTCATCATCCGTTGAACCTACCTAAACCTCATATAATAATCAGTTGCCTAGCGAATATGCACTAAACATTATACAGTCTATCAGTTAATCAAAGTTTTCTTGTCTATGAAAATAGATGGCAACAGATTTCACAACCGAAGTCTGAAGTCAATTTGAAGATAGACCGACTTAATCTAACCATTTCCTTTTCCTCCAGGACTTAGTATCAGACCTGAAGAGTGAAACCAGCGGTAAATTCGAAGACATCCTCGTGGCTCTTATGACGCCACTGCCGCAGTACTACGCAAAGGAACTACATGATGCTATATCTGGGATCGGTACTGATGAAGATGTGCTTATAGAAGTTATGTGCACCATGTCCAACCATGAGATCAATGTTATCAAGCAGTCGTATACAGCAAGTAAGTGTTTACTTTCATTGATTGTTTTGTTCTAGATTCCGAATGTATTTTTGTTTTCTTTCACGCCAGTTTTTGTATTAAATTCAATGTTAGATAGGTACTGTTATCACGAGAGTCAAATTGCGGGCGGACGAACTGAGCTAAATTGACCGCATATTTGAATCACCGACGATTTTTATTAGTTATAAATAAAAACAAGTACTCGCCATTCTGTAGAGTTTGAATAGTTGAAGTTCTGGAAATAACTCATACACGTATTCGAAGAAAAGTATAAGATGAGAACTGGATTAGTAACCTGTTATTGCATCACTAGCAACATCTTATGGGTAATTCCATATGTGACAGACACTACATTTGACACAATTTGCGTTATATTTCGCATTGTTTTACGAGTACCACTACTTTTATAGTATCAAGTTTAGTATGTGTGTATAGGTCGATCTTCAATTATACCTCTGTGGTAAAAAAAGTGCGCATAAAAAATTGTTAAAGATGGTTTATTCAACAAAATGTAAATGTGACAGACACTACATGCAAAATGCCGTCGTGTTGGAGAGTGTTTTTAAACTTCAGAAATCTTCCTCAGCGCAAGCTTTATAATTGTGATTTGTACTTGTAGTTGAAGTACTTGAAATAAATTATCGGGATATTTTGAAATGGAAAACCTTACATTCATTGAAACTTTTTTATTAGAAAAATAATTCGTGACGGACACTACAGACCAAAACGTGACGGACTCTACCGTCGCTTTGGATTGCAAAATAGTCGTATTTTTAACTGAACTATTAGAAACTAAATATACCAGCACATAATATAGGAATTTAGAAACTGTTTTATAGATACAAAAATGAACTGGTAAATTATAAAATGCTATTTTTGAGTCTAATTACATCTGCAGAAAATTACAACTGAAATCTTAAAAATCCACACTTTAACCAAAACAACTAGATTCAAAATATTGCTAGGAACAAGAATAATTAAATTATTTCCAAAATAACTTATCATTTTCTGAAATAAGTCGATGCCTGAAACATCGCATTTTCGGCAGATTTTTTTAATTTTTTTTTAAATAATATTCTAGTTTTTAGCTTCTCTTTCTGCTTTATTTTCCTTTCTGTTGCTGTTTTGGCCATCTACTGGAAAAAAAAGCGAACAAAACGTTATATTTTACTACGACAGGATGTGACTGAGTCTACAGTGTGACAGACACTACAACAATGTTTCAAGCAGTTAAAGATAAATTAATAGAGATAAAAAATTCCTAATGCCAGCATGTCAGTATTTATGTCTAATAGGAAAATAAATTTTTATCTTAATGTACTATTATTATTAAAAAAGTTAGAGAGAAAATTTTGTTTATTTTGTGACGGACACTACAACTCGGCATCGTAGTCTTTTAAACATAATATCTCTTAAAAACCAAATGTTTAAATAAATTACAAACTATTTATTGGTAAGTCGTTATTTTACTTAGCTGTTAGTAGCAAAAATTTACAATAATTCAAAATACTTGCTGTGAAAATGTAATTCAAACTCCACCACAAAATGCACTATCACCTAACACTCACGGCGCCATTATAAAATGTCAGTATTGCCAAAAATCCATAAAGTAAAATTGGTTTGCCAGTGTGAAAACTTAAAGTAATTGAATGTTACTATTAAACTAAAGTTGTTTTACAACAAAAAACAGTGTTTTATTTTTTCATTTAAGGGAGACTTTTACATGGAATTACCCTTATGGTATTATCGAGTTAGCGAGTTCGCTGTAAGTATCACACACATGATATTTGCGTCTCGGAAACTAATGCCAACAATACTGATTGAGGAAATACGCCTTTGCAATCGTTATAAGGAAAGAGTAACATTACCGTTTTGTCAATGATACGTTTAAAATTAGCAAGAATTGCAACGTTATTCTTGGTTCCCTCGACTACGATCTCGTGTAATGAATTGTTTCCGATGATGCGTGATGCTCTAAATATGAGCGGCTTTGTGCCATCGTGGTTTGCGATTTTGATCTTTAATCGTATCGTTAGAAAGGAACGATTTTGAACGACCAATGGACGGCGTGTGTTGTGACATTGAATGTTGAAGTTTTCTCTAGAACACTGACCAACTTCTCATCGACAACTGATCTCTAGTTATCGCCCACGGTTTCTCTTGATAACAAGTTGTGTTTCTCTAACTAACTAATCGTACTTATATGAAAAATCGCAAAATAATTAGGTCACCACTAGCGACATAAAAAAGACATCACTAGAAATTGAAATTGAAAAGTGTGATAAAGAAATATAAAGTTAAAAAATTATAAAAAAATCAAATTAAAAACTAAAATCATAAAAATTTTCTGTAGTTTACCAGGTAGTATTGTTGCCTAATCAACCGTTTACATGTTTCTTGTTATTTATTTAGTATGCAAAAAAACAAAAAAAAAAAGATCGAGAGACGAAATTGAAATTGATGCAATGGCTACCCGAAGTTTATATTAAAAATACGTGTTAAGAATACTTATAAATTATAAGTCAGGGCAGACCGCTATTATATTATTGTTGGTAGTTTGTGCCAAATATGCGTCAGCTCTACAAAATGATTAATCGTTGTTTAATGTTCTAAAATAGCTCTGAGGGAGTTTCCCATCTCGCTTGTCATCGCATTCTCAATCTTGTGGCGAAAAGTAAACAAAAACATGACAAGTGATCTGAGATAACTATCTACGCTTGGAAGGCAAAGCCTATTTAAATGCCTTCCCTATAACTTGGCTCTATCTTTTTTTTTCAA
This sequence comes from Camptogramma bilineatum, assembly GCA_958496255.1. Classification (NCBI taxonomy): domain Eukaryota; kingdom Metazoa; phylum Arthropoda; class Insecta; order Lepidoptera; family Geometridae; genus Camptogramma; species Camptogramma bilineatum. Next base: position 13,651,499 of record OY292456.1, read on the forward strand.
TAACAATATTGTTACAAACTTTTTCTTTCAAATATTAGTAACTGGCCTCGTAATAGTTTTAGTGATTAACCTCGAAAAATTTGGTTACTAATCTTGATATTTCGAGGCTGTGAGTTCATTCATCACGCGGCAACTGTTGAGTCATCACATCACTTAGAAGGCGGAAGGTTTCGACAAATGCGTGACGTCAGACGGACTTGCCATTCTGATGCGGATAAGCCAAAGAAGTTTTCCCTTGTTGGGATAGACGAATCACTTACTTACTGATTTGTTCTCTTGAATGTCCAACCAATTTTGTTTGTTCCACCTAGATGTGAACCTCACCATGTAAAATAACCTTTTGTGATGAGAAAATTAAGATTAATTTACTTAATTTAATTTAATGTCAAATCAAGTAAGTATGAGAATTAGTCGATTGAATCTCAACATCAAATTCTGTTTTCTTATTTGTTTTAGTTTTAGTTGTTCTTATTCTATTTTTAACCGACTTCAAAAAAAGGAGGAGGTTCTCAATTCGTCGGAATATATTTTTATTATGTATGTTCACCGATTACTCGAAGACTGGCCCGATTTTGAAACTTCTTTTTGTGTTTGAATGGGTATAATGAATACTTCCGATTGGTGGCATAAAAATTTGGTGAGAATCGGTCGAGGATCTTCGGAGTTATGAACAGAAATGCACCTCGTGAGTGCAGAAAATTGCTCAGCTTATAACATTCAAGTCGGTTTTTTATTTATTTTTAATTTAGCCACTTGTATTCTTTGTTTGTTTATACAACACATATTTAAACACACCTACAATATTTGAAAAACAAGACAGGTTTAAGTACATTTGTAAAATAAAATAAATATTATTACACATTTCACACACTGATATGCAAAACTTGTAGTATGGAAACCTGATACGAGTAATTCTTAGAATAATAGAACATAAACACATTTCTTTTAGATAAAACTTTTAACATGCAGACTCATCGAACTCAAAACTCAGACAAAGCTTTACAGCTCGCTAATATTATTAGACCATAGTTTCTCAACGTAATTTTGTCCACCGCCCACTTCGAGAATATATTTTTTTCAAGAGCTTCCCCCCCATATCTTAATGTGCCTTCTCAATGTCCCCTAATTTTCTCTGGGTCTTCTACTGCCCCCCTGAAAGTCTTAAACGCCCACAAGGGGGCGTTATCGCCCACGTTGAGCACCTATGTATTAGAAGGATAAATCTGAAGACTTGGCTTTGGAAGGTACTAAGTGTTCTCTTTCACTCAGCTCTGTCTATCGACGGCAAAAAATAAGAATTTCAAATGAAACACATTAACACACTAAGCGTCTGGCGGCCTTGAGAATAACTGATTGTAATTTCTGTAGTCGACAGGATACTCGCTGGTAATTCATATCAGGAATAATCTGTAAATAGAAAAACAAATGGCGGCATATTTATATTACCTACTTACTAGCAGCGCCCTCGCGGCGTTGCCCCCGCAGTGATGGGATATGGTGATGATGATGAAAAGTAGCCTATAACCTTCCTCAAGAGTTTAGCTATCAAATGTAGAAAGATTTTTTAAAATCGGACTGGTAGTTCCTGAGATTAGCGCGTTCAAACAAAAAAACTCTTCCGCTTTATATAATTAGTATAGAAGTATAGATATAGATTAGTATAGATATAGATAATCAAATACAAGCATACGGCCCACCTGATGGTAAGCAGTTACCGTAACCACAGATTACTAATTACTAACAGATGCCTGACTCCGGGAAAACGTTTATTTAAATAGCGAATCTATCATCAATACTACAAAGTTCAATTCAGCTCGCACAAGCACTTCATGCCTACTCGTTTTTATACCTAAACTTGGCGCCTCATTCTAACTCTGTCTGTCGGCGTAACTCTGTCCCTGTCTTCTATCTGGCGTGGCACTAAGGGTTGCTTCTCGCGACATAATATTTATTAGGTATTATTATCTTTTAGTAAAATTGATCTACCGTTATGCAGGTAGGTACCTACATAATTATCTCTATTCTAAAGGTGGTATCACAATCTCAAAGGTAGGTACACTAGGTGAGTAGATTACGAAGAAAGCAAAAGAGGTAGGTACCTACCTAATGGATCCTTGCTGCTTGCTCTTTGTACGGAATTAGGAGTACCTACCTACTATACCTAAGTTTGTGAATGTAGGTAGGTAGTCAGTGTTCCTAAATAATGACGCTGAGCAAATCAAAACGTATTACCTACCTAGGTAGGTAGGTAGGTACCTATTAGCTTTCAATCTTTTTAGTAACTTTAGTACCTACCTAGGTACCTACCCAAACAACACAAAAGTATTTCACTTTCAAAACTTTCGGGAGTTGTACTAGACATTATTTAACCCAGATGAAGATTCTCCGGAATCCGGATGAATCGAAACATTGTCGGTATCTAAATCGACGAAATTTTTACGTGAGTAGGTAATTCCCGTGTGTCAAATAATGTCTAACACAAAAGTAGGTAGGTACTTATTAAAAACATACTTACTACATCTATAATAAGAATAACCTATAATACGAGGTAGGTAATAAGTACCTAATAATAAATGATAAAAGTAAGTACCTAAGTACTTCTTACCTTTCATGTCATTGGGAAGAGAGAAAAACGAGAGATCCCGATTGCTGTCATTATTTCCACAGCCATAAACTATACAGTAATTTTTTGGTTTCATTTTATAAATATTCCGGCCGAGCCAGCCGAGCGCGGCGTGGCGCGGCGCGATATGGCGCGGCGGCGCGTGACACTCCACTGAGCTCGGCCCGCCCGGTGGGCTCGCCAATGTACTTGTAGCTTTGTACCTGACGCGCGGAGTGCGCCATCTGTTAGTAATTAGTAATCTGTGCCGTAACCTATGGACGTCTGTGACACCAGAGGAGTAACATTCGCGCTGCTAACTTTTTAAAGGTGCTGTTAAACGGGCTAGTTTTTTGACAATTTCTTGCTTCAAATGTGAAGCCGCAAAGTTACCGATTATATCGCTAAACACAATGCAACAATTGCTGCAATCTTGCAGCAAATCTCTTTAATACTGCCAAGATATTTCATAGTAGTCAGTATTCAATGTCTAGCCGGCTAAATTGCAAATGATTTATTATTGCATGAAATTGTAAAGTTGCAAATATACTGATACTGAGCTATATTGGTCAATAAAATTGCCAACAAGACGCAATTTTTGTAGCCCGTTTACATCTTAAAAGAGGAATCACTATTATATTAGTATCTATTAGTAGAATACGCATCTTATTGAAATATGTTTTTATTTCAGTGTACGGAACGCTTCTTGAAGATGACCTTCGCGGCGATACCTCAGGCAACTTTAAGAGGCTCATGACGTCTCTATGCATGGTAACTATCTTACTACATACGGATATACATAGCGCTTTTTTTGTTCAGCTTAAAGCCGGTTTTCCATCTCTTAAGCATATTGGTTAGGTTAGTTTTTGTTTGATTTGTATTTCACAAATAATAAATTTATTTAATTTAGGTAACTTAAAGATAGTTGCAGATCTTAATTAACTATTCTACGGTCCATATTAATATATAGGTACCTTACAAATTACATACATATTTTATACCAAAGTTTACGAAGTAAGTAGGTAACTTATATCTATGTAGGGGGAGGTGGGGTGCATTGATACAAGGGGCACATTGATACACTAGCCTTTTCTAATAATTGAGTGAGTCGATTTGAGTGGCGCCAATTCCAACACGTTCGGAAAAGCTTCCGAACGCATCCATTGTAACCGCACTGACCTTCTGTCAACGGGCGACCTTGGGCATGTCGAGATGTGTTTTCAGCCCTCATAAGTAAATTCTGACCCAATATGTGAAAGTGTTTCGACGCTATTCGATAACATCTAACGAGGATCTTTATAAACCAAAGGTAAGTTAAACTATCAATTATTAATATTTTTGGTAATTTTACTTTAAATCAAAGTTAGTTTTAATATTATAATTTGAATTTTGAAAAATGTTGTTTGGGGCACTTTGATGCAACAAAGTGCGGGGCACATTGATTCGTATCATTGTGCCCCATCGCTGTATTAAGGTGCCCCATTTCTGTATAAATGTTCGGGATTTCCTTCTCATTCAATTTAAAAAAAAGATGAGATGTTATACTTGACAATTATGTCTTTCCAGATGTCGAAGACAAAGCAAGTGTTGATTTTAGAGATGTTGTTTTACACCTGCCTACCTACACCAAATTTTAAGAAAGGCACAACTCTCGAACCTCATCTATGTATACTTTCTTTATTATTTTGAGTGCAAACAATGTGCAATAAAAGAAGAAAAATATTTAATATTGCTTTTTCAAATAATGTTAAGTTTGATAGTTTAATTTATTGATTCTTTGAGACTGAGATAAGTGTCTTATGCTATAAGGCTGATATATTATGATCTCATCACAATAAACAAGTAGAATTAATGTAAAAGTGTTTTAATTTGACCATTTTAATAGATTTTTCACCCTGTATGAAAGTGCCCCACGTGGTGTATCAAAGTACCCCGCTGGTGGGGCAGATTGATACAAAAGCCATTTTTTACTAAACGTCAATTATTTCTTTTCCTTGATAACTTAAACTATTTTAAACTATAACATTATAATATTTAATAAATTTGCTAAACGTACAATGCAAAATTAATGAAAAATGTATGCTTATACACATTTTATGGAACTTTAAATTTTTGTGTATCAATCTGCCCCACTTCCCCCTAAGTAATTCGGAAATAACGCAGCTTTCCTTGAGTAAAAGAAGTTTTCGTATGGGATTTGTGGTTTCTTTACGTAAAATAACATAGTACCTTTGGATTCCGAATGATATTGAATAGTATTTATTAAAATATTTATAAACATTCAAAATTCCAAAGAGTGTCCCTGTCATTTTTTAAAATAAAAATCTATAAGTAGTGCTGAGTCCAAAATTATTTAACATTTTGTGTAAGTACTTATGTAAAAAGCAAATAGCGAAACAATACATTTGAACATCTGTGCTATTATGCGAAATGAATGGCATTCAGACCAGCCAAACGATTTTACGGATGTAGGTAAGCCGCTAAAATTGTAGCGTATATTGAAATTTGCCACTCAAGCTTATATGAATGTAACAAGTGTGTAAAAACGAAACGAAAAACGAAATAGTATTCACGACTTCTTCAGGCGAAGCAGGCACTCAAAATCCTTTAAAAAGGTCTAAGAGGGTAGTCAGAGACGAAATGAAAAACGAAATAGTACGATTGCTTCAGGGCGAAGCAGACACTCAAAATCCTTTGAAAATGTCTAAGGGGGTAGTCAGAGGTAGGTCCAACAAATGTCACATGCCCACATTTTTCATCGACGCCTTCTAGTACGTATGAGGCATTAATTTTTTTTTTGTTTTCAGGGAAACAGATCTGAAGAGTTCCAAGTTGACATAGAAAGGGCCAGGGAGGACGCTAGGAGCTTGTTGCAAGCTGGTAAGCTATTTTCCAAAATAATTCCTTAAGGAAACTTCTGTGCCCCACGTAAGTCATGACGAAATTACGAAGAAAATTGCTGGGAAAACCTTTTTGCGTGAAAATAAGGAGAAATTGAATATTCCCAGATATGAGACCTAGCTAGATCGATTTTTCGCCTCCGTAAATCCCTATAGTGTAAATTTCATTGAATTCGTTGAGCCGTTTTCGAGAACGTGAATACAAACAAATTAATATACAAACAATTGAAGTATAAAAGTACTTATAACATTTATTTACTCGGAACAAAAACACAAAGTGAACAATAAATACAAGTAAAGCAGTGAAACTGCAAAAGTTGTAAACTGTGAAGCAGTCTCAACGCCCACCTCCAAAACAAATGAGTAGGTTCTGTTACGATATACCTATTTGTCGCAAGTATTGCTCGTTTAATAGGATAGGATGTGATTATTGATCTAAAACGGCCGTGACTACACGCATATTTATATTGTAAAATGTGTGACGTGTGAAATTATGCATTCTCAGAACATAATACGTCACGAAATTGATTGACGTATGATTCGTGGCATACTAGCTTCATTCTTTTTCATAGTCAAAGAGAACAACACACACGACTTGTCTATCTATCTATGTTCGTATGAGCTAGTAGCTATCTGTGGTGTCGGTTTAGGCCGCCTGAAGGCCTCCGTCATGGCTTAACGACTTAAAAGCCGGGACCGAGAATTTAACGTGCCCTCCGAAGCACGGAAGCGCTCAGCTGTTAATGCCACTAGCGGTCACCCATCTTGTGACCACACAGAACGGCGCTTAAGTTCAACGATCATTCTGACACTATACTTTCCCCCTTACTTATGAAAGATATTTAAAGTTGAACACTGGTTGAACAACTTCCTGTCTATTCGTCACTATACACAAATAAAGACAAGACGTTGTTTAACCAGTGTTTAACTTTAAACATCTTTCATAAGTAAGACCCTTTGTGTCCAGTTGACCGACTCTTTGCGTATAATCACAATGAAACATCGTGACATGCCTGGATAAGTCACTGGGAAAATGTAAATATACTCGTACAATGACTCCCTTTGTTCTGTGACGCAGATATGACGTAGTGACGTGATGAATCATTGTTGTCTTACAAAAGTTGTGAAACAGTTCAATTACTTACATTCAACTTACTCATTGAGTTGCTTTTATGAGGAACATGACGTAGGAGTTGGTAGGATCATAATCTGAATCACTGCTTGACCATAACACGCAATCAGGCTACCAACTGTCTTTATCTATTCGATCGCGTTGACAGAAACTATTTGTGTGAAGAATGAGCAGCGCCATCTATTGAACCAATTGAAAATTGTTCATAACTAATAAATCAACATTATCGATCGATTATGTAAACAAACTCGCATTGGTACCCAGTGATACTTATTATCCAGGACGACATAAAGGATCTTTTCAATCTACTTCCACCTTGACATTCTACATTGAGTCAAGGTAGATCTAAGAGTTATACTCTGCGGGGCTAAAATCGCTATACTCACAATAGGAATTGCAATATATGCCGTTCTTGTCACTCACAGTCCATGAAAAGAGACGGCTTATAGTTCAATTTCTAGTGTGGTTCTGCTATCCACTGCTCTACATTATCATTGCTCAGTCAGTAGCTTATTTAAAAAAAAACTACCAGGTCTAGTAGAAAAATGTTGTCCTTCCAAATTGCACTTTAATTTCTCCCCTATTTTATCAAAATCGGTACATCCATTTTAAAGCAGAAGAAACCTGACACGAATTGCTAACTTCTGCAGAATGTAGGCATGTACAAAAAATGGACATACCTCTGGCTACCCCCATAGACATCTTTAAAGATCTTAAAATGCACAAAAAGATATGATATGGTCTACTGCGCCTTGGGGATACAGATCATAAATTATTTTGCCTTTATAAATCATGCCTCCATAATAAACGCTTGAGTTTATTAAAAAAAAACGTGTGTTCTTTAGACCACACGCACGACTGAACGCTCTCGTCGCACATTCAACAGCCTACTCCCCAAGTCAAGCGTGCGTAAAGAAGTTTTACATCAAATATCTCAATAAGTACCTAAATCTAATTAAGTTTTCCAATTTTTCAGGTGAACTACGCCTCGGTACGGACGAGTCCGTATTCAACGCGATTCTATGCTCGCGTTCGTTCCCGCAGCTCGCGGCCATATTCCAGGAATACCATTACCTGACCGGACACGACATCGACGATGCCATCAAGGCTGAGTTCTCTGGCGACCTTGAGAAGGCATTACGCGCTATTGGTAAGCATTTAAACCTTTTCCTATATTGTTTTTAGGCCTGGTGAGCCGTGTTGGCCGAAGGTCGTGTTTTCGAATCCTGGCCTGGATGGCATGGCATCAATGGATTTTTCGTTTAAAATTTATCAGTAAGTATGTGCATTAACACAAGCTCTAAACAGTGAAGGAAAACATCGTAAGGAAACCCGCGGCTTAGTCAGCCCCACGCGTATTGACTATGTCTTTCCTGTGGATGTGACCGGTTAAGCTGAGAGGATGGTGTAGGTGCTGGGCAAGCCTACTTCATCTCAACAATGTCCCAGGCACTAGTGTCACGTTAAGTGAAGACAAAGATTGCGTCCTGGCACTGTACACTGTACATCAAGATGTAAAGGCCCGAGTTTTTTCACATTTGCTCCGTTTATGTGCGTATCTGAGTTTGTATCGATACAAACGCGCGTTTGTATCGCAACAAACGCGCAGCTCAAAAACGCGCTGCAGAAAACGCAGTGTGGCCACTTCCTTAGAGCTTGTATCCAAGCGCATAATGCGTTTTAAGAATCGAAAAGTCCATCGAATCACGGCCACGAGCTTCATATCGAAAGTTAGCCACTATCCCAGTCGGTCACAACATTCATTCGAATCTTATTCTCTTTCCAGTGAAAGTGGTCCGCAACAAGCCTTTGTTCTTCGCTGAGCGTCTCCACAAGTCGATGAAGGGCCTCGGTACTAACGACCGTCAGCTCACGCGTATCATGGTGACGCGCTGCGAGCTCGACCTCGGGGACATCGCCGACATGTTCCAGAGCAAGTACGGAGAGACGCTGCAGAGCTGGATTGAGGTTAGTAACACCACAGAATAGGTACAGAAGACACACTCCGCACTTTAGGTAAAAAGCTACAAGGACATTGACGGGCCTTGGTAGGTTTCCCACTTGCCGCTCGGCTCGCACGCTAGCCGTAATACCTATAGTCGTATTGCTCATTATACGGACTAAAATTGAAGGAAAAAATGTCATTTTTCCTTCAACTTTGATTAGTTTTGATACGTTTTATGTCAAAATTGAAGGAAAAATGACATTTTTTCCTTCACTTTTAGTCCGTATAATGAGCAATACGACTATATAACAAGCGACAAGTTGACAACCCTTCCGCGTCACTCCGCGCCAGACAGTGATAGAGTTATGCGTTATAAACATGACCAAAAATCATGGTAAATATCCCGTTAATAGTGTTTACAATGTTTGCAACCATGATAGTTTCAAAAGTTATGCGTTAGAAAGAGACCGCTATGTTTAGGTGAATATTGAGTTAGGCAGTAATGCGCCAAGACAAGTAAGGAGAGACGCTGCAGAGCTGGATTGAGGTTAGTAACACAATTATCCCTAGGAATCTCATATGATATTTGCGAAGAGAAAGGCAGATGAGTGTCCTAATGCGACAAGAGAACGCCAATCAGGTGTTCTAACGGTCCAAGACAAGTACGGAGAGACGCTGCAGAGCTGGATCGAGGTTAGTAACACAATTATCCCTAGGAAAGGCAGATGCACTCATCCTTCGCAAATATACTCCTTTTCACATGGAACATATCGCATTAGGACACTTCCTAATGCGACATGTTCCACGAAGAGAACGGCAATCGAGTGTTCTTATTCTCCAAGACAAGTACAGAGAGACGCTGCAGAGCTGGATCGAGGTTAGTAAAACAATTATCCCTAGGAATCTTCTCTGAAAAGGAGTATATTTGCGAAGAGAAAGGCAGATGAGTGTCCTAATGCGACAAGAGAATGCCATCGAGTGTTCTAACGCGCCAAGACAAGTAAGGAGAGACGCTGCAGAGCTGGATCGAGGTTAGTAACACAGTTATCCCCAGGAATCTCATGTGATATTTGCGAAGAGAAAGGCAGATGAGTGTCCTAATGCGACAAGAGAACGGCATTCGAGTGTTCTAACGCGCCAAGACAAGTAAGGAGAGACGCTACAGAGCTGGATCGAGGTTAGTAACACAATTACCCTAGGAATCTCATGTGATATTTGCGAAGAGAAAGGCAGATGAGTGTCCTAATGCGACAAGAGAACGGCAATCGAGTGTTCTAACGGGCCAAGACAAGTAAGGAGAGACGCTGCAGAGCTGGATCGAGGTTAGTAACTTACTCTAGAAACCTGCTGTGAAAAGCAGTATTGCTATGTTGCGAAAAAAAAGCAGCCGAGTGTCCTTATGCGACAAGAAAGTATGGGGAGTCGCTGCAGAGCTGGATCGAGGTTAGTAACACCACAGAATAGGTACAGAAGACAGGTACAAAGCTACAAGTACATTGGCGGGCCTTGGTAGGTAGGTTTCCCACTTGCCGCTCGGCTCGCACGCTAGCCGAGTCGCGCGTAATACCTATAACAAGCGAAAAGTTGACAACCCTTCCGCGTCACTCCGCGCCAGACAGTGACAAAGTTATGCGTTAGAAAGAGACCGCTATGTTTAGGTGAATATTGAGTTAGGCAGTAATGCGCCAAGACAAGTAAGGAGAGACGCTGCAGAGCTGGATCGAGGTTAGTAACACAATTATCCCTAGGAATCTCATGTGATATTTGCGAAGAGAAAGGCAGATGAGTGTCCTAATGCGACAAGAGAACGGCAATCGAGTGTTCTAACGCGCCAAGACAAGTAAGGAGAGACGCTGCAGAGCTGGATCGAGGTTTGTAACCCTAAGAATCTCCACTGAAAAGGAGTTGCTATATTACGAAAAAAAGGAGCCGAGTGTCCTTATGTGACAAGAAAATACGGGGGGTCGCTGCAGAGCTGGTTCGAGGTGAGTAACAAAATCTAGAAATTCTAGGAACCTGCACTACAAAGAAGTACTTAGTGCTATTTGTGAAACGAAAGGCAACTGAGTGATCTAATGCGCCAAGTACGGAGATACGCTGCAGAGCTGAACCGAAGTAAGTAAGTTTGTATTAGAAAATGGCCAACTCTGGTGACGGAGGCATTTAGGCGGCCTACCGACAATTTAACGTGCCCTCCGAAGCACGGAAGCGCTCAGCTCGTAATGCCGATTGCGGTCACCCATCCAAATTGTGATCGAGTAATACAAACTGTAATCTTGACGCAAATAAAATGGCAGGGTTTCTTCATGAAGATTTCTATTAGAGTAATTTCATTAGCAGCCGATTGTCATAATCTCTTCACCGAGAATAACAGTAACAACACCAAAGCGACGATTACTTACACAAAATTTCCATGAATTGGTGAAAATTTTGTCAAAGTGTGAATTTTATCCAACCTTACTTATTACTTATAGTGGATTCAACTCAATAACGAAATTTCTCTTTCAGGGTGACTGCTCCGGCCACTACAAGAAAACTTTCCTAGGATTGCTGGGTCTCTACTAAAAACTCAAAGGAAACCCAGTTCCACTATTCAGGTGGTATTACTTTAATCTCATCGGATCTGTTCAATACTAAACTAAGCAAAGCTTTTATTGTTGAAAACTTTATAGAACTTTTAGTACTTCATTAAAATGAAGCTATACTAAGGCTCAACTCACACTGACGCAGAGTCTAAGCGAAGCGACGCGTCATGTTTTTAAACTTCAAAGTAAATTCAACTCTATTTACATCAGGTAAGGTACAATTTTGTGTTACGCAAACTATGAAAAGGCGTCGTCAACCGAATTCGCGCTTCGTGGAATCGAGCGATTTGCATAACACAAATTTGAACCTTATGGAAACCCAAATAGAGTTGAACATACTTTGAAGTTTAAAAAACATGACGCGTCGCTTCGCTTCGACTCTGCGTCAGTGCGAGTTGAGCCTAAGCGAGATTTTCTACTATATAATCCAGTGATATGAAAGACTTGGTAGAAACGACACAATTTACCTGGATTTGATACACGGAACTACTATAAAGTACAACTACATAGACTTACGTATACTTGGTATTTTTTCATTTTAGACTTTACAAGCTTAGCTTTTAATGGTCTTAAGTATTTTTATATTCATTATTTTTATTGTAAAGGTGGTACGACTATTAAGGGTGATCGCACACCAATTTGCGCCGAATTATCGAAGTACTGTCAGATTCGATCGAATCGGACGGGCGTGTGTGCAAGTTTCATACGATTTCATTATAAAGAATTCTCAAATTCGTTTCGTACGGCGCGGATAGGTGTGCGGCCACCATAAACAAGACAAAGTATCAGCATATCGCTAGATATGCGATGAATCGTCCGAATTTGTCAGATGTGCGAGGTTTCACACGGTTTAAACACTTAAAGAATTCTAAAATTCGTTTCGGTCGATTCATTCGGCGCGTTCGGCTCTGATAGGCATGCGTTCACCTTTATAAATAAAGAGTTCATTGTTATACTTATTCAAGAAACTTGAATATCGTTTTCTACATTAGCTGATTTAAGTATCTGTTTCTACAAATTAACACACACATTTACAATTATAATAAAGCATTTTTAACAGCTGTGGTCGCGAGGAGACTTATTTCAATGATTTGTTATCGCGAAAGTAATTAAGTATTTCTGTCTGTATTTTTATGTGTCATAATTATATCTATTATATTATTTAAACTTATCAACGTAAATACGATAATTTTAGTCTGAGCGTGAAATTTTAGTATGAAAGATGTTGAATTTTAAAATTTTAAAAATTATATTCTTCAATTATTTATTCATTTACTGATCATTCAATTACTCTCAATGTTCGGAATATATTGAGTATTGCCATCATAATTGTTATGTAGTGACATCCATTGTGTGAAAGGATCATAAATAGCTGCGGTAGTACACCACCATTTTCTAAACTCTATAGGTAGTCTAGTTCTAGCCATATTTGTACCATGAAAATGTCATGAGCTAATTTTGTATACAATTTTGGATGTTTTTGATGATCTGATACTAATCTCATAATGCTTTATGTATATTCAAAAATATAATTATTAAATCTCATAGTGCTATAAGTATATTAAAAAAGTATAATTATTAGATTGTACAGAACGCACGATGCTTCGAGGCATTCGTGAAGTAAGCCGATTCGCTGCGCAATAGAAAATGTATGAAAAAGTTACACTGCGCATCGAAACGGCTAACTTCACGAATGCCTAGATCCACCGTGCGTACTAGTAGTGCCTCAATTATATTATAGGAAAAAAGTTCAATTCCTAAACGTTTTTGGCCTTTTTATAAGTCTGTCAAAATAAAGTGAAATATACTTCTTTCTCGTTCTTTGTGGCTTAAAGAGAAAGCTATTTTCTATACAATTTATAAAATAACAAACGTTTATAAGCTTATTCATGTGTCGTAATGTATTAAAAAAAATAATAAGTAAGTAATTAATATATTTGTCAGCGTCCGACATTGTCAAATTGTTGTCAAATGATTAAAAAAAAATTATAATCACGTAGTTTTAAATTTTCATAATTTTTTTTTATACTAATAGGTAATGTTTTTAAAGTTTAATTCTAATTATAGAATATTTATGTAAAACCACTTACCCACCAATCTCTTATATTACCTACTATAAAATTCACAAAACTAAAGTTTTGTTTATAAATGACAAGTTTTGAACTTTAAATACCTCAATAATAATCAATGTCTTCTACGAAAAATTTGCTTCGAATTTGTAACAATTTTATAAAATTCACTTCTAATATAGTCAATTTCCTTATGATTTGTAGATGATAAGGTAATTTTTACTCTGTGCACGCTTTTAGAAGCGAATTTGGCTTAACGTGGTGGTAATTATTGTATTTCCTTTTTAGCTTTGTTACGTGTAAGGTCTTTGCAGTTTTTACAATGCCTATTTACTATAAATATGATAAAGGTCTCAATGTAAACTGATTTTCTTTAGTATTTTTACATGTAGGGTATTATGCATTTATGCAGAAATAAAATGTTTGATGTACCTATGACTTGTTGTTTTACTCGAGAAAATTAGTTCTATTTAGATTTATTAAGAAATGAAAGCTAGGCTCAAAACCATGCTGCCCTGATTATTCACGGTAAGATGGCTAAAGAACTGGATAGTACAAGTTTGTTTCACTATTCGGTATCGACGCCGCCGTAAACGAGGATTTATACGGGACAACAACAGCGCCAACTAGTGACGAAAACGTGAAACTTAACCGTCATTACTTGTGATTGGCTGATGGTGATGACAAAGCCCAGCAGAGCTAAAATGGTCGCTAATGCAGATTCACAATAATATGATTCACGGGTGATTTGTATTGATATTGCTAAAGCATTTCATCTTTAATTACCGTCAAATGTTAGCTGAATTGTACGCAATTCAATTCACAGCAGAATCACATGCTAGGCCTTAAATTGCCACACGCAAAAAAATAACCCGGTTGGTTTTCATTTAATATTGCATCGTATTATTACTACTAACTAATACTCTGTAAATAAGTATTTGGTTTTTAAGTTAGTAAGTGCAATTCCAATTCATAGGTGGCCATTTTATTTTACGATTCTCCACAAAACTGTCAAACAATAAGATGATATTGCCGGTACGGAATTGTCAACTTTGTGATTTCTAATACGAGAATCTCGACGCAAATCATTTGTGAATCTGCATTAGCGACCATTTTAGCTACGCTGGCCTGGAGTATCTAGCTTTGCTATAAGTTTGAAGTCAAATAAGTATTAGGTCGCGTCACGTAAAAAGAACGCTGGAAGACAGCGGAGGGGGTATGTTTGCGCATGGCTGCACTTACACACGAAAGTGCTAAGCCTATTATTTTTTTAATTGTTTGTTTTTTTTTCTATGGAAAACCATTTCGTAATTCAAAACTTGTGCGCGATGATAATAATTTGCCTAATTTTAATAAATTGCTTACTGCGCAGCTTGACAGCCAGCGTTCTTTTTACATGACGCGAACTATACTTAGGTTAGGTATAGGTACCTACTCAAAACCTATTCCGCTCTAATTATTTTTTCATTTCAACTAGTTTACTCACACGATTCATTGAATGCAACACTATTGGTTTGGGTCTTGCAACAAACATTATAGGTAGGTAGGTAGGTACCTGTCTACTTTTATTTCTTACGTACGGTACCTACCTCAACAAAAGCTGAGACTGGCACGGTAGGTAGGCAGGTACCTACCTGAAAATTATAACGTAAACATTGATCCTCAAGCAATTTCACTCAACAATAGTGATGGATCGTCTTCAAACCACAAAAAAAAGATAGCTACAGCTTTACTCAACACGGAGGTATCTAACAGCGATATTAAAATCTTAGATAACCCGACTAAGAAAAGTTTTGAGTTTAGCCGTCTTTTAGTATAGGTAGTGGTACCTGTTTATCTACCTACTTAAGGTAAAAGTACCATATGCCGGGATAGTACATTATGCCGTGGCATTTTGATTTTTGCCGCAAAATAAGAAAACAGTCAGGAAAATCATGATTTTATACAATACCACATCAACTACGGTTTGAATACAACCAAAATAACACGATTTTTAAATAAAAATAATAGTTCTAATATCCGTTTCGAGCTTCCAAACGCGCCAGTCGCGACCACATTGCAGTCTCCTAAGGCCCTGTTGTCAGTGAGCATACGGTGACAGTGCGATTTTCTTAAGGATATAATGTGATACCGGTAAGTTTATTTGATAAAAAATTGTGAAATTATTGATTAGTAGTTATCAACAGAAGGTTTAATAGCTAATTCGGAGGATATGAAGCATTATTTTTAAAGAAATTAACTATTTTATGATTCCCGCAATTATGTTCATACAATATGAGGCGGTGAACATAATTGCGGGAGTATCATGCAATAAGGGAAAGTAGGTCCCAAGTGTTTTTGAGTTTTATTTCTAACTGGGGTTAAATTAATTGATTCCTTTAATGCAATTAAATTTAGTAATGACCGCAGATTATCGTGAGGTAATTACGGGATATGTTTTTTTTTAATTTTACCTCATAAAGAAGTTTAGTTTAAACCATTTTTTTGACTCCCGTAATAAAGCACACGAGATTTTTACTCATGTCCTTTATTCCGGTATACCCGGAGTGTATACTACTAGTAGTAAGTAAGGAGAGAAGAAGAAACATTTTCTATGTTTTCTTTTGCAAATAATAAAAAATAAGTGGGGGAGGGGGTAACAGTGAGCTGATCTGATGATGGAGTCAGGAGCTGTAAAACAGAACTCCACATCCAACACAAAAAGGCCGATTGAGTTTAAACTCGGCAAGTTCTAAGTACAATATTTTATTATGGTGACAGCGAGCTGATCTGATGATGGAGTCAGGTCAGGACCTGTTCAGTACCTACTTCTCAGTGAATAACAGTAGAACATCCGCGTTTGGGTCCATTTGAATTAGCTCACTCAATTTTGAATAAAAGTTTGATATCTAAATGTAGGTAGTCATAAGATTGTTTTTAAGTATTTTTATTTGAATAGGTAGGTACCTACCAATTATAATTATTTTAATCCCTATGTATATTAATAAAGGCACCCACATTTTTTTGCCTCAAAGTAGCTAAATACGTATCCCGGAATTACGTACAACGATTCCCGGGATTAGGTCAGGACCCAAAAGAGATGGCCGATTCCTTGAATAAATTTGCCCCACAGATGCCAACAGGAAAGAATGCTTGCGTCATGATCAAATTGGGATTTTTGGGTTTGTTTTTTTATTTTATAGTGAGACTCCATTCATCTTCTTCCTTTTTAAAGTGGGATTTAAAAGTTATTCTAATATAAAGCAGCAGGCTATGACGCCCAGCATGAACGGAGAACCTAGGAAACTATATTTTTAAGGTTCCTATAGTAAAAGCTTTGCTTACGTTGGGGATAGATGGCGCTGTGTGAACATTTACTTTTTCATTATTAGAATTTTAAGTGAAGTAGGTATAGAAAATAAATGACGCACACAGGTGCTCCCAGTACCTACA
Organism: Camptogramma bilineatum; assembly: GCA_958496255.1. Taxonomy (NCBI): domain Eukaryota; kingdom Metazoa; phylum Arthropoda; class Insecta; order Lepidoptera; family Geometridae; genus Camptogramma; species Camptogramma bilineatum. The sequence goes on from OY292456.1 coordinate 13,668,164, forward strand.
ATTTCAAGTAAAAAAGAAAAGTACTTAGGAAAAATTGGGAATTTCATCAATAAAATTATCTACACTCGTGTGCAGTGATTCTGTACTAACCGCCTAAAATAAAATATGATATCTATAAATAAATAAAACAAAAAGCCTTTTATTTCTCTATAATTAACATTTTTTTCTTATCACTAATGCTTATAATCTAAGTAGGTACTAGAGAACCCCTAAGGTGAAGGCCTCCTCCAAAGCCAGCCATCTGTCCCTGTCTTGTGCTACTCGGAGCCAGTTTGGTCCAGCAGTTTTCTTGATGTCGTCGTCCCAGCGAGCGTATGGTCTTCCTATGCAGCGTCGACCTCTTGGACCCTCCCAATTTGTCACTCTCCTAGTCCATCTTCCATCTTGTAGACGGGCTACATGTCCAGCCCACTTCCATTTTAGTCTGTATGCATATCCCAAGGCGTCAGTACTTTTTGTAATTTTAAATAAAATATGATAAATCCTCATAAATCACTCATCACAACACAATCACACAACTGAAACTCAACGAAATTCCTTTTACATCTGTCAAATTCTTGTCTGTCTGTTTTGTTTACTATTTGAGTGTCATGTCAACCGCGAAAAAGAAGGTTATCTGATAAAAATATTCTCTGTGATACCTAATAGCCCCTCCAGACTCTCGGCAAGAAACCCCGACAACACCCGAGAAGCGTGAATGTGAGGAGTTTCTCGCCTTCTTGTTCTCGCGCTTCGGTGTCGGTACCTATTTTTGGCCGAGACAAAGGATTTCAAACAGATCACGAGTGAGAAAATTGAGAGTGTGGATAATTTGTTTGTTCTTCGAGAAGTCTCGGTGAAACTTCTCGCCGTGAGTCTGGAGATGCATTACGGACTGTAGTACCGGAAGTGACTAAAGTTACTAATAAAATAACATAATTATATTCCCACAGGGCACGAGATATCTAAGTATTCTGTATGTACCAGTTAATTTTGTGATATTTTATTTAAATAATATTATTCAGACGCATAGTCTAATTCGATATTCGGCTCTGGGGCAGGATCCGGCCAGATTCTTTTATCACGGAATTAGAGACAAACTCGAGGTTCCGCAAAATACCAATAATTTCTAGAAATGAATGGCTACGACGCAAAATAATGTTCTACACCTATATTATAATATCAATCTACAGAATAAAACAGTTTTCAATCCTAGCACCTTCCTACTTCTTCTAAAAATCATCCTCAAAGTTGAAAATGCCTTAATATCCCGTAATATGGTACATTTACCTTAGTTACCTATGTTTAGATGTCGTTTCTATCTCTTCTCGTTTTTAACTACCTCCAGTAAAGTTTGGTAAAAGTAAAGAGGTGTATTGTATCTGCATTTCTTTTTCCACTCTTCATCACTTCCATGATCCAGTTCTCAAATGAGCATGACCTAATTTTCAACAGGTTCCAAAAAACGTGCCGACGATACTTCTATGATGAGCGGTAGTACTACCTACCTACTTACCTAATCTAAACATTCGCGTTGGGGAGCCTTGATGAATCGGGTATCAGATATGCAAACAAATGCAGCCAATCAGTTTCGCCTCGAAACTGAGTATTATGAACTTAATTAATATTGTTACAACAGTTGCTTTTCCTTGATTTTATTTTAGCCGTGTTTTGTCAGTTTAGTTAGAGCCAGCACCCACCGCTTTAATCGTATTCGTGTCGTTGGTTTATTTTTTGAATTTGGTAAGTATTTTATACGAAACTGAATAGTCAAAAAGATTAACAAAAGTGAGATAAACACTTGGTAAGGTGTCGTAGGCGCACAGAGCTAATGACCTCGTAGACTCTACGCCGTAGTCGCTGGCTGAGAGTAGCTCTACGCCCCGTAGCAAACAGCTGAGCACAGAGCGCGTTATCTCCGCGTATCTTTCGCGCTTTGGCGCTAACTTTTATCATTTAAAATCCAGCACGTCGAATGCGTTAGTGTGTTGTACTATGCGCGTTTTCTATAGTTACACAAATTCATACAATGTTAAAATCTGCAGCGGTGCACAACGCAGCGGGGTGCGTTGCAGTGTGAGAACCTCCTTATCCTGCTTAGATAGTAACTAATTTTATGCGGGTTAAAAAGTCTTGAGTACCTAGGTATTAAAATAGTACCTATTCTATTTAACTAGGTACCAAAGAAACTAGAAAGCTTTTACATGTAGATTCAATACCTAAGGATATTATGTTTTATGTTAAAATCAGCATCAGCATGAGCATCCGCTGATGTGTAAAGAAATTGCATCAGCAACAACCCTGGCACAACACAACCTGAAATTTTAGAACCAGCTGAATCACTCATGAGTGTTTGAAAAAAAAAATCCAACAAGATAGTAGGTAAGTATCCCAAGCAATATTTCATTACACTTCCAGGTTTCCACAAAGCTCTTGAAGTAGCGAAGTAGCGAGCAGACGAAACAAATAGCCCTTCCCTAATGAGAACCGCCCAATTTTCCGCTCCATGTAAAAACTTGGGATAAGTTCACCCCTCGCGGTTTTAGCCTTTTTCCGTATGAAACTACGTCTGGCGAGTCCGTTGTCAAAATTAATGGGCTGGGAATTAGGTGTTGCTTGGCTTTACATTTGTTTATTTTTAGTAAAAATGTGGTCTTGCAAGAACTTTTTGGGTCATCTAATAATTCTCTTTTACTTTTTGCTCTCTCTTATTTTCATAAAACTCTAGGTACCTACAGTCAATACAGCGTCCTTTTTGCGACCAAAAAATAGGCTTACCGGCTTAAAATAATTTAAAATTTTAAAACTTTTTTTTCTAATCATGTAGGTAGTACCTACTACCTACCTACTTACAACAATAATAATTAATATACTTACTTACTTAATAACAATAATTCTAATAGGTACAATTGACTTTGACGACCGAATATGTAGGCATTTTCGAAAGTTAGTTGGTTCATATTCCACGTCCATTAATATACGAGTGTCCACTCTTTGTTTCCTCAATTTTGCTTGTTTATCCCGAGAACAAGGCTTTTTAACCCCACATTATTGAATAAGTGGGGCACTGGCGAGTGAGCTTTTGTTTGTCGCGGCCGCGGGTAGAGTTTGATTTTCGCATTCGTGTCAACTTTACTCAATGTTTGACTTGTTTGGATTTAAGGCCTTTACCCATAGTGACCGATCCGTCCTGCCGATACGATCCTAGAACGCATCTTGAGAACGGATCGGTGGATCAGATCGAAATTGTGTAGGTACAGCTACCTTAACCGTTGTAGCTAGAGGATAGATACCTAACGTAGCGTGTTTGAAAAAAGTCCCATGGTATTATTCTGTTATGTTGAAATTCTCTTTTGTTCTGTAACCTATGCCTATGTGTTATATCGAAACTATTAGAAATTTCGCCACTAGCAAATTTCGCCGTAGCAGCATTGGTGACCCCGACAATAGAATTTTATATCATGTTGGCCAAATCCAAGCCAGACTGGGGCTTGACATTTTCTCATGACAATAGAATTAACGTCTGGTAATTCGCAAACGCTGAAGGCGGGCAAATTATGACCCCAATTCTTTGCATAATTAATTCGTTTTGGGGTAATTTCCATCAAACAGAATGTGCAAATAAATGTAAATATGAGACGAAGTTATTTACTGGGCTATTTCCTGCGGCCGTATTGTTTGTAGAGTTTGGGGCAAAATGGAAATAAAATGTGACAGAATGTAAACTTGTTTTATTACAATGCATTTAAATCTGATGTAGAAATAATTTACTTACCTACAAGCTAACCAAGCAAACCTGTCAAACAATCCGGAACAAACGGTTGAAAATTAAAGTTTTAAATTAAAATACAGCGAGTTCTTACCTCAAGCTGGCAAGTTTAGAAAACGTCAGGAACTGCTGGAAACTTTTAAATAAATAAGTACCTAAGTAATAAGCTTTACATTTATACTTACCTACCTATTTCAACACAAAAACAATTCAGTTTCAGTAGGTAGGTAGGCATATTTAGTTTACTTATTTGATTTTAATGTTCAGCATGGATCCAGTTCTGTCATAATTTTTTTTATGTTGAGTTTGTATTAAAAATTAGTTATTGAGTTCAGAAGTTAATGGTCTATATTGTAATCATTGATGCCTCGTTGATAAGGTCGTTTTCTGTTTGAAGTAGGAACGGTCTGTAAAAGATTAAATTCGGTAAACTAAAATCCGCCCCAATTTGATTTTACGCACAAAACGAAAGAAGCGGGCTAAACATTACTACAATACCGCTTCGATATCGTGAGCTCATTTTGTTATTCCTAAGTTTACGGGTAGCTACTGAACCATTATCCTCTCAAAAGGCATTATGAAAATAAAACTGCTCCCTGTCTTCGAGAGTCTATTGTCGGAAAATCTTACGCTTAAATATTTGAGGAACCGTTCAGCGGGACAGATGTTTGCCTTCAAATTATTTCTTGTTAGCATCAGTCTATTCGTTTTATTAAATTCAAATTACTTAGTTTTTGAGAAAATTTAATGGATAGAAAATTAATTTTCGTTACGTCTTCGCAAAAACGTCGTTTGGGGGCTGGGCTGGTCTTACCATTTACATTCACCAAGTAATATTTTTATTGGTTACTTCGTTTATAATATTGTTACTAGACAACTTAAACTAACCAATCCTACTTACAGTTTGTTATGCAAGGTACTCAGCGATGGTAAAGGCCGTGTGGTGTGCGCGGTACACCTACCTTCTATTCTATTCTATTCTATTCTTACTGTGACTGACATTGAGTTTTTTTTCTTTGTTTATTTGGCTTCGCACGGTTTGTATAATTCTTAAAAAAAAACAATGTTCAATCAGTTTTGTTCCGTAATTTGAAAAAGACATCTCTGAATGTATTCCGAATTTGAATAGTAACGTTTCTTCGCTGAAAAACGTCAATTTTCCGAAGAAAATGCGAGAAGTGTGAATCGCACTTCTGGTTCCAATTTTCTGAACAAACAGGTAAGTATTCTAAACAAAGAGGTAAGCTGGTACCACTTTAAACTTTGTAATATCTACTAAGTTTCTGTAGGTTCATCACTAAGTTTGTCGCTGATGGAGTTTTTTGTAAGTATGCCCGTAGGCTTCAGTTAGGCTCACCCTTTATATTCTGGATTAAAAGTTTTATGACAAAAAGTTGTAAGTACTTAGGTACCTACCTACTTTATTACAACATCAACCATTTTTTTTTCAAGGGCGTACTTAGGTAGGTACCTAACTGTGACACCACTTAAAATTAACAATCTGGAATAGGTATCTACCTAGGTAAATTTAGGTCAGTCACAATTAGGTTTTTCGGTAGGTACATGTTTCGAGAGAGAACACCTTTACGAATTTACTATTTAGTTTAGGTACCTAGTGATCTACATATACGTCCACGTAGCTGCGTAGTTTCTAACATTTTCTCACTTTCCTTCTACGTTGGGCAAAAGTTCTCCTCAGAGAAGTTATTTATATTTGGTTGGTAGATATGAAGAAAGTTGACAAATTACTAATAAAAAAAACTAATAAAATAGTAGAATGTTCATGAACGTAGTTGCCTTTCAAGCATATCTGCGGACTAGAGCTAGTTTTATAGAAGGAAAACGAAACGCAAGAGGAAACAGCTACCAGTAGGTAACAAGCTCACAAGATGTTTGTGGCATCCACTGTTTGCTGAACCCTTCAGCTCCTGTTGGCTCAGCCACGGAGACGGAGAACAATCTATTTTTAGATTCGTGGTAAAAATAAAGCTCTTTTCCTGAAAAAGCTGATCTTTTGAGGTAAAAGTTATAAAAACTCCTGGTGGTAAAGCAAAAGATTTACATACTTAGATAAGTAGTAGGTAGGTACCTAGTAGGTAGGTAAGTACCTACTTAATTTAAAAAAGATGTAGGTAGGCACCAAAGTTTTAATAAATGATCTAGATCAGAATTATTAGAAATGGTTGCACACCGATTCGTGCGTTTTTTAATACTACGAGTATTAGGTAAGTATACTTATTCTATTCTATTTTATAATCATCATTTCGGCCCCATACCACCCACTGTTGGACAAAGACCTCCTTTCAGTCCTAAAAATCTGTTTTTCTTATCTAAAAATAATTTGGAATGTTTTAAAACATAAACGTAAAAAACTATCCCCTCGTAATTACGCTGATTATAATGTTGAAATGTCCCAAACAACCTTTGACGAATGAGATTCGGAATTGCCTCAGCACCAGTTTACCACATTTATGGTACAAAGGCTTTCGAATGCAATCTCAATCCCTCAGGGACCAAACTTAACCTACCTACACGAAATTCATGGATGCGGTAAATGTCAACACGAAAATTCTGTTTTTACGTATGAATGGTGTAAGTATGTATGTAAGTTCTGTATGTTCACTAGCTAATAGTTTGTACTATTAGCTAGCTCTAAGGACGGTTATTAAGTTTTTTTTAGGCCGAATGAAGGCCTCATGCTTATAACAACTTAAAAGTGTTTTAATGGTGTAGGATTGCTGTGTTTTTTCATCCTAGTAGTGCAATCTTAGGTACACACATAATTACCTACAGATTTTATGGGTCACGAGAAATCTTACCGTAATTTAGAGTGATGAATTCCACGTCTCGTAGCAAGTAAAAATATTCCCTCCAAGCGCTCCCTTTACAATGAAAAAGCGCAAAATTCCACTGAGATTTAATTACAATTTGTACATAAACAAACATTTCATAAATTGAGAAATCCGTTCGGGAATTTCATTTCAATGTATTTCTAAATATGAGTTGAGATCGTGGAAGTTTAAACTTTCGTGAAAAAAACACTGAAACTCTACATAAATAGTCCGAACCGTTGAATCGTAGCTCAAAACGTAGCGAGTCAGCGCAATGTAGGTAAGGTAATAATCTAGTCCACAAGACATGAAAAACAAATAGTTTTATTAATTAATTGAAATAATTACTAAATTGCTACTTGAAATCAAAAGCAAGGGATACGGTTTTAAATCACCCGTAAGTAGTTCAACGAGCTTTTGATTTTAAAATTTCGTCACTTGAACCTTTTTTTAAAATGTACATCCATGAAGAGATTAACTGTGCACTTTAAAAAAAAATGGTTGTCTGTAAATTCGGTTTACGAACGATAATTTTTCGTGAAAACGTCATAAGAAAACATTGATGAAAAATTGTCAAAAATTAAATCTAAGTAAGTATTTCAATTTTCTTCTGTCAAAATTATAAAAAAAAATTTATATCAATGTAACGGATCGGATTATTTACCAAAATTACTTCGTAGCTAGAGAACTTGCGAACTACGAGAACCGTAGCTCTCGCTACGTCTCGTAGGCAGAACGTAACACTTTTTCGTGCTTTCGTGCGTGCAGCCGGTGTGTATCGATTTATAAGACACGTCAAAAATTAATTCAAGTTATCAATTATACACCGTTAATTCTGGGTCAGTTTAAAGCCAGCAACCACTGCTTGTATTGCTTAATCGTATTCGTGTCGTTGATTTAGTTTTTGAATTTGATAAGTATTTCATACGAAACTAAATAGTTGAAAAGATTAAAAAAAGTGAGGAAAACACTTGGTAAGGTGTCGTAGGCGCGCAGAGCTAATGACCATGGTATGTATGTATGACTACGACGTAGCATAGACTCTACGCCGTAGCAACAGCTGAGCACAGAGCACGTATCTCCGTGATTTATCCTGCCTATGTTTCGTGATATTATTAATTGCAAAAAAATAGATCTCATATTTATTATTATTTTTGAGTAAGGTTATCGATATAGATTACGTAGGCGCCGGCTTTAAACTGACCAAAAATAAACGGTGTATTTATTGTATAGTGCAGATTTACACTTTTATTATTCCATGTTACTGACCACTGCGGTACCGGGCAATTACAGACTAGCGGATTGTGAGTATTGTGACCACTTTGACCTTATGCAACAATAATGTCAATATGCTTATTGTGATTTATACATACTTACCTATTTATTCTGCGTCACTAATTATAATCTTTCATGATCATTTCAGGTCTGTAAGCTTAGCTGGAAGTCTTGACTTATGGATTGCTTATGGATTGCTAACTTCTGCTAAAATCTGACCAATATGTATTGGGATGGTCTCTGAAAACACTCTTGAGATCTTCAAAAGAGGGAGAAATGTCCACCATGCCTTGGATATACGTGATAATGTTTCATTTTTTTTACTCCCCTAAAGATCTGAACGATGCACAATGTGAGGATGGTCCAGAGTATTTTAAACTTTTTATTTGAAATTCCTACCGATCAGATTGAGTTCTGTAGGTAAAACAGAGCCGCGCCACCGCCACCGATTGCCAGTTATTACTCAGTTAATTAACAGTGCAAACACGGCCTGATTGCTGTGATTTATTCCCGCGAACGGACGAACAGTTGGAAATGATTTTTTTCATTCAGGAAATTAGCATAACTTTCACTGGTATTTTTCCATTTCCATTTTTTTTGCATTTATTGGCGGATTTGATGAGTTAGTTACGACTTAGGTAAGTCCAAATAGGGCTTTTAATTTTAATTTATAGATATTAGACGTTCAATTCGCGGCATCCCTATAAACCTTTTACAAATACACCTTTAACTTGACAGTTTATTTCTCGCATTTTACAACCTTTTTGCTGATTTCGCTCGTGATTCCAGGAATTTGCGAATACGAATTTCAAATCGGATTTCTGACATAAAAGAGCGTTTGGTGCTAAGTCGACCCCTCATAAAAAGACGGAAAGACGTCCCGGGCACAGAAAATGTTACGATGTGAACAAAGTCAATAAAAATATATAAATTATGATTTTAATTACGTGCCTTGGGCTGCCGGTGGCTTTTGCTAATCTTCTTTTTTTTTTGTTTCCTGTGCGTATAGAATTGAATTAAGGTAAGTGTATTAAAAGAATTAGCAAGCTGAAGTGGCAGTGGGCCGGCCATATCTGCCGAAGAACTGACAACCGCTGGGGTAAACGAGTTCTCGAGCGGAGACCGTGACTCGGCAAACGTAATGTAGGCCACCTGCCTGGTGGAGTGACGATCTGCGAAAGGCTGCCGGCACATGTTGGATGCGTCAAGCTGAAGACAGGGCGCGATGGCGCTCATTAGGGGAGGCCTATGTCCAGCAGTGGACTGATATAGGCTGATGATGATGATGCATTAAAAACTGAAAAGCCAAAACTGTGAAACGATGTGAGCGTTTCCACCAAAGATGTGCGAGTATGTTAAGTGGTGTGTAGCGGGCTCTTTTTAGATAGGTATACGCGAGTGAGGTGCGTTGTGGTGGGAGCGGTCGCACTCGCACACATTGCTCGCACACATACCTCGCTTTTTTTGGATGTACAAAAACAGCCGTTTTTACTTTGATATGTAATTCTATTGGTGCATAACAAACACATTGCTCGCTACGCATCCACGCACATATCTGGTGGAAATGCTGACTAACACGTTTTTCTGTCGTAAGTAGGTCCTTAAAAGGGACTCATTAAATACTTGAATTCAAAGATGGTCAGGAAGTATGCAAATCTTAAAAGTAAACATACTGTTTCTCATTCACATTTTTGTACTGTGCCGAAGGCGACAACCAAGGGATTTCCCCTTTTATTCAGTTTTGTTTCTGCTGTAAACATTGAGTTTATGAATATATTACACACTAGCTGTGCCCGCGACTTCGTTCGCGTATGCTAATTCTACTAATATGAGAAATGTGAAAGTTTGTGAGGATGGATGTATTGATGGATGTTTGTTACTCTTTCACGCCAAAACTACTAAACGGATTTTATTGAAACTTGGAATGGAATATATTACCTACATAGATTATGACCTGAAATAACACATGGGCTAGGTTCTTTTTATTCAATTTTTTTAAAACTCATTAGGTATTGCACTGGTAAATCTTTTTGCATGAAAATGCCGAGAAAACGAATTTTCCCAGATAAGAGACCTAGCTAGATCGGTTTTTCGCCTCCGTAAGCCCCCGTACCTACCGCAAATTTCATCAAAATCGCATAGCTAAGCATAGCTTGTACTATGGGAACCAGATAACTATAGGTACCTACTTCTATATTTTTTTGTAAATACTTTAGGTAGGTACTTAATACTTTAATATCTGGGCGACCGAACTATGCTCGGGTGCAAATAGATAAAAATTAAAAAAGAAAAAGAAATAAAACTTACAAAAAGTAAACTTTTACTGGCTGAGATTCGAACTCGAAGCCTTCGGTTGAGAGGCGGACACCTAATTCACTTGGCCACTTTAGTCTCATCAAAAATTGTGAAATTACGAACCACATTGCACTGGTAAACCTTTTTGCGTGAAAATGTCGAGAAAACGAATTTTCCCAGTTATGAGACCTAGCCTAGCTAGATCGATTTTTCGTCCCCTTAAACCCCTGTACCGCAAATTTTATGTACCGCAAATTTTATCGAAATCATTAGGTAGAGCCGTTTTCGAGAACGTTAGTAGGTACAGACAAACAAATATTGCTCGTTTAATAGAATAGGATAGGATAACACTTTATTGAAATAGGTACCTACCTACCTACTTTTCAATAGGTAAGTAGGTACTTACATCTGAAATTCATACAGGTAGGTACTTAAATAAGTAGGTACTTACCTATTTTGATCTTTATAATTCCAACGACACAAATTGGTTGTCTATTATATAGGTATAAAAATGTATGTAGGTAGGTATGTTTGGCCGCTATGCGTTCTTATAATGTAATTGGTGGTGATCGAAATTGTTAGAGCCGTTTTCGAGAACCTCAGTAGGTACCTACATACAAACAAACTTCAAACTTAAAACATCAAACAATTATTGCTCGTTTATTAGAATAGGATAAATAAACAAATAAATATTGGTGGACATTTTTCACACAGCTCCATCTAGCCCCAAACCATAGAATAGAATAGATCCAAACTAAGCAAAGCTTGTACAATGGAACCAGCTACCTAACTGATAGAATACTTTTAGGTGTCTACATAGGTAGGTACCTATATTTTTTGTAAATACATATCTACATAGGTACCTACTTACTCATAATACTCTTATCACTTTTTTGAAATAGGTAAGTACCTACCTACCTACTTTTCAATACATCCGAAATTCATATAAGTACTTACCTACTTAGGTATTTTGATCTTTTTACTTGCAATGACACAAATTGGTTGTAGGAAGGTATTCCTTATTAACGTACCTACCTAATAGGTACTAAGTAAGTATTACGTTTTTGAATTGGATGGTCATGCATGACGTTTCAGGTGAAGAAATTAATGGGACAATGCTTATGTAGGTAGGTAGGTACATATCTAAATAAAAATGTACCTACCTAAGTATGTTTGTCCGCTATGCGTTCCTAAACCATTGACCAGATGGTGATGAAACTGTGGTGCTGATCTTCTGAAAACGCCCGCGATGGTAGGTACCTACCTAGGTATTTGGTCCAAAAGATCTCTAAAACCTAGATCACTTTTTTACTTTGCGTCACGTAGAGTGCGCCGCAAACTAAATGGCGGCTGAAGTGCGCAGCAAATTCGACTTTGCGCAGGTACAGTCAACGCAATAGAATACAGTAATCTTTATCTACATAGCCCGCCTAGCCCCGCCCCTCACCACCTTCACTTCCCCGCAATTGCGTTGACTGTACCTGCGCAAAGTCGAATTTGCTGCGCACTTCAGCCGCCATTAAGTTTGCTGCGCACTCTACCTAAAGATTATTTCTGTGTGAAGTGAACACTTCACACAGTACCCGGTATCACGTAATTTACGTGCCTAATTACCCGGCTGACTGTCAAGTCACAGGGTTATGTAGATCGCGCGTTTCTATGTATGTGGGTGGGTGGGTATGTAAGTAATATTCTTTATTACCACGTTTCTCCTAAACGGCTCAATGGATTTTGATGAATGAGGTATCGTTAGAATCGTCTCTATGTCGATTGTGCTCTAGGATACTTTTTATTTCGATAAATCAAATAGTGCGCCCAGAAAATGCAACAATGTGTGAATTTAGAAAATAAAAATCATGCCATCATATCAAAATCCATGTCAAAATCAAGAGGTTAGTGGATTGATATCAAATATAATTTTTTGAAAAATCTAACATGACATCTTCAAAAACTAAATCGACTTCCAAAATTTTTTGAAAATCTATTTTTCGCCCCTAATGTTATTGCTAAACAAAACGCATACTTACTAAAACTTTCTATTTCAGTCACACGCAACGTTTAGAACAGACAGAGCCATCTTTGTGTCAACTGTGACAACAAAGTTTAGGAAAAAGCGCACGGCATCGAACCCTAGATACCTACCTACCTAATAATAAAATTGTAATTTAATTTTGTGATTGAGATAATGCTGTTTCCAACTTTTCAGTTCAGCCGGGTTTTTTAATTTTTGAATGAATTGCTTGTTCATTTCTTTAATTTTTTTTTTCTGCGATTAGATAGCAGCGCCGCCGCTTCTATCGGACTTCAGTGGTGGCGCGTACTCTACAACCAATTATTTGTGTCGTTGTAAGATAAAAGATTAAAAATACCTACCTACATAATGAATTTTGGATGTATTGAATGGTACAGGTACCATTCAATATTTAGTTACAAATAATTGGTTGTAGAGTACGCGCCACCACTGAAGTCCGATAGAAACGGCGGCGCTGCTATCTAATCGCAGAAAAAAAAATTAAAGAAATGAACAAGCAATTCATTCAAAAATTAAAAAACCCGGCTGAACTGAAAAGTTGGAAACAGCATTATCTCAATCACAAAATTAAATTACAATTTTATTATTAGGTAGGTAGGTATCTAGGGTTCGATGCCGTGCGCTTTTTCCTAAACTTTGTTGTCACAGTTGACACACAGATGGCTCTGTCTGTTCTAAACGTTGGTCTATTTCAATACCTAAATATTGGGCGACCGAGCTCTGCTCGTGTAAAAATAGAGAAAAAATAATCGTTAAACGAACGCCATCTAGGGGCTTTTTGGCGGGAATTTGAGAAGTCAAGTTTCATTTTTGTTTTATTTTCCAAAACTTGTGTTTCTTCGAATGTTAATGTGTAATATTGGTGGATTATTAACCGTTAAGTGTTCATGAACGTGCATAAGTGTAGGGAAGTGAAACAAAATTGGATAACATTGCTTTTCAAGTTCTCCCAAAAAGTCCGTGTTGATGTTTCAGTAAAGCCCCACATCTTTACTGAGGCACAAGGGGAGGGGTGGGATATTATATTTATGTATTGTAATATGTATTTATATATCTTATTTATCTATTTTAAACTTGAAGTTTATTTAAATACTTGACACTGGCTGAATGCACAACCGTGCGAAGCCAAAATAAAGAAAAAAAAAAAAAAAAAAAAACGCCATCTAGTGTGACATGACTGACAATTTTATCTATTTTTTAAACATCTTGGCCTAAGCTAAGAGGCAACCAACGAACTGGCGTTCGTTGGTTGCCTCTTGCCACTAGATGGCTCTAGTGGTTCAATTACGAACCACATTGCAAAAGAAAACGGATTTTCCCACATAAATAAAAGACAAATATTGCTCGTTTATTAGAATAGGTTTACATTACATCATTATCATTAATTTTGAAATCGGTAATCATTCGTAATAAAAAAATGTGTAATAATTTTCATGAGTGCAAAAAGAGGCGGAGTCACCTAACATTTTGTTCCCCATACAAACTTGCAACCCTTATTTTTTTATCTCAACCATGATAACATTTGAAAAAAAGTAGCCTACGTCCTTTCCTGGGATGTAATCTATATCCATGCCAAATTTTATCGTAATCTTTTCTTTAGAAAAGCAAGTGTTTAGAAATTTAGATTGAATTCTTTAAATGTACATATCTTTTTTATTTGTGAACGGATTTTGATAAAACAACCCCTATCTTTTAATCCCGGCTTACCGTAATACAACAATGAAAACTGCATCCAAATCAGTTCAGTAGTTTCAGAGATCTTAGTGCTCAAACACACAGAAACGAAAATTTCAAAGTCACAGATTACCAACAGTTACTATGAAGTGTTTGCGTTCAAGGTCATCGTAGAACGCGCTTATGACATTTTTGGACGTGAGAAGCTTATATGGATCAAAAACTGACTTCACTTAATTGAATACTTATAAGTTTGAGCTTACACTTCATTCTTATTATATGTATAGATAACAAGGCGATTTTACACAATATGATAAGTAAGTAATCGGATGATGTCTAATTATCTGTGATGTTGAAATTGGTGTGAAATGTTGCAAATAATAAATTATAGTCAATAACTGGATTTCATTTATGCAATTTAGTCTCGTCTACAATGTAAAAATATTTCCCTAAAATTGTACCCTGAAAAATCTTTCGTCTAATCTAAGCGTTTGCCGCAATGTAAATTAAGTTCTAACATACATTTCAAAGCAAGTTACCTGACAGCCACTGTCTGAACAACTCGAGTTTGCCGAACTAGCAGTGACTTGAATGCGATTGGAGCAAATTGGAAGAAAACCAACTGAAGGTTGTGGTTGAGTTTAGAATTAGAGGGAGTTATCGGGTATGGTTCGTTTGGTCGGACGCTTTGTATTGAACAATGTTTTTAACTGGTAGAGAGGTCTAGCTAGAAGGCGTCTGGTGAGAATTATCGCATAATCTCGCTTTTTATTCACAAAGTGGACAAATTTGGTTTTTTTGAAACAAGAGAATGTAGTGTAGAACCAAACGAAGAGTACTTATGCCATTATCTACTTCTGCAATGTTTTTTAACAAGTTTTTTTATTAAATAAAATAAGGAGAAATAAAAATAGGAGGTAAGTAGGTACTTATATGTTGTTTTTTTAATGTATTAAAATCCATGTTTTAAAGATAAAAATTCTAGGTTCTAGGTAAGTAGGTACTCATTTGTCGTGATGATTGCCCAATTATAACAATTTCTTAAAATAACGAATTAAACGATCTTCACTAATAATTTTTGTATCAGACACCTTATAGTTTCGAGTTAATTCAAAGCTTTAGAAATTTAAGTCATAAAATTCAAATCATTCCCCTAATACTCCACTTAGCTCATTAGTTACTCTGAAACTTAAATTTCGAAGAAGATTCGAATTACTTTGCCATGTAATTTGAATTATTTTTGTCCGACTGTAAGATGCTAACTGGCTCTAAGTGCTATTTATTAGGTACCTACCTACCTACATTGTAGAAAGCTTAAAGTTTAGAAAGCAGAGACGCGCTTTTAACTTATTTAATGATGCTCCCTTCAAATGTTTCTATTACTAGAAATAAATATTTTAATTGTAAAAAGTTTTTAAACGAATAAATAACAATTTTAAAAGTCTATTTTCCTTTTTCAGCTATTTTCGGCTGGGCGAACTTGCTTACATTTGTTTAGCAAGATTTATCGCAATAATTAAAAAATAAAGCTTATAAAACGCACGAACAACTAAGAAAACTAAGAAAATATGGATCAAAGTGTTTGAATAGGTACTATTTTCATCTTTAAAAACATTCACCTGTCTCAATAAAATACATCTTGAGAGCTTTTCTACCGGGCTA
Source organism: Camptogramma bilineatum (assembly GCA_958496255.1). NCBI lineage: Eukaryota > Metazoa > Arthropoda > Insecta > Lepidoptera > Geometridae > Camptogramma > Camptogramma bilineatum. Next base: position 13,683,681 of record OY292456.1, read on the forward strand.
CTGCTGTAAGCCTATTTTGCATATTTATTACTGACTTACATTATTTACAGAGATGTTTTATTGTTTTTTAAGTAAGTATAAATGCTTAAGGACATCAAAAAAATGGTTGTCATTAAAGTCGGTTTAAGGACGATAATTTTACGTGATAACGTCATAAGAAAACATTTATGAAAAATTGTCAAATACCTCTACTTACTTAGGTACTTATTTTTATTTAAGTTTTTTCTGTTAAAATAATAAAACATTCTTTATATTAATGTATCGGATCGGATTATTTACCAAAATAAATTACTTCGTAGCTAGTGCTACGAGACCCTAGCTCTCGCTACGTCTCGTAGCAGCACTACGTCTCATAGGCGGAACGTGACACCTTTCGTGCGTGCAGCCGGCGTTCATCGATTTATATTTTGTAATTTTTAAGTTGCTTCTGTTTTTCACTGAAGATCCTGAAGATCCTACAAAGCGGTTGCAATCAAAGTTAGAGTGTTACTGTGAGATAGTAGTGTTTTCATTGCCATGAAAAAAAAAATACACAAACTTTCTCATTTATAATATTGGTAGGATTAGGATAGTAGGATTAAGTACCTATATTATCTAAATGTCACCAAATCTGTGTAAAGTTTTTTATAGAATAAATCAGTAGATTTCCGTAAAAAAACGATAAAAGTGAGAATGACTCGACTCTACAAAAGTAGAGGTGTCTGTTATTGGCTGGTCTGGCACTCGGCATCGCAATCACCGAGTATTGTGGCCTGTTTTGACTGCGTTCTTACTCGTACTATCCTATCTTTGCCTGTTAGGGCACCTTTTATCACACTTTTTGTAATTATTTTGTATTTGAAACAGCCACCAAACTTTTACGTAAAGACTATTCTTTTATTGATTAAAACAATGTCGCAAGCTAACAATATAATAACTCATTATTATGACCAAACGGCAAAAAAAAAATGAATCTTGAAATAATTACCTACCTAAATAACATCATTCTTCTCGAATGGTGTTGTTTTCCTGCGATGAGAGGTTGCCAGAGTTGCGGAAGCAGCTGAGGAAGCGCTGCTGTGACAGCTGGAGGACCAGTCTTGTCCATTGTGTTGTCAGTCTATTTACTTGCATTAGGTACGACAAAAAGGCTACCGCTTTCAAATAAACGGAATCTAGTTTGAAAGGTACCTACTTTAATATGAACAGTGGCCCCGCAAATACAAAGATTTAAATTCTAGGAACAATTTTCAGAGCTGGTTCATTCTGTTTCAAAGGAATAGTAAATTAGTCAAAGCTTAACTCCCCTACACAACTTAATCAAGTCTAGAGCAAATCCTAGCAAAACAATGCATCATTACGCCCAAGAAACTACACAATATGAAACTTCGCCTTCGAGCAAAAAGGACAAACATTGTATGTTTGGAACTCGTGTTTGCACATAAGAACAAAGTACGCTAACGAAGCGAGAACTAGCTTTCGCGATATTTTGTTGTTGCTGCTTTATGAAGATTGAAAGCTGTTCGAGAATATGATACTGCGGAGTGTAGCTGATCCGAGGTTAAGGCTGATTTTTCTCTTGTGTACTTGATTTTGCAAATCATTTATCCCTCCAACAGTTACTAGATCTGGAATTTTTACTTCTTACAATCCTGACACTTATTCATTCACATAATTTTTTACGTTTCTTTTACCTACTCGTACTACACTACCTCCATATTATTATTTTGGTATATTTTTCGCCTCAAATCAATATTATTTATACAATCAAATCACTTAGATTGAATTTGGCACATAACGTCTTACTTGGTTCCGAATACAATATACCTACCTATAACCAAGAAAAGGTCGCTGCATACTTAACGTGATTTTACTCGTCTCGGAGGGAACGTGACGATTTCTTGACATCGTTTCATATAAAAATCATGGACGGGACGGGACGGGACGGGATGTCAGGTGAAAAAACATCGTTATGGACCTTAGTGTTCTGTATTAAGGACGATGTTATGTCACGTCTCCGTCCCGTCCGAGGTTTTATCCCGTTACGTCTGCAGCGACCTTAAGAATCGTTAATAGTTAAACTACAATCTGAAAATTAAATATGGTTATTTATCATTATTTCCATATTTTGTTTTGTTAAATTGCAAAATTGATTCCTCATAGATACCCGTAAAATGAAATCAATCTTTAAATACACTTTTATAAAACTCGTTTCTCTTAAAGAAAAATAAAAAACCACGGTAAACCTTCGCATTTATACCAAAGCTAAAGCTATCTTTAAGCGGAATAAGCACCAATACCCAAAGCAAACGAAAATAAAACGAGCGATTTGCAAACATTGCTCGAACAAGACAGACTTCATGATTTACGATTTCGTTCTGTACAGACGAAGACGTTTTAATCTACACCTTGTTGCTTAGAAAGACACGTAAAAGTATATCTTATAACATTGGCATAAGATTCAAATGAGTTGAGCGGTTTTGTTTCGTCCGTTCAATCCTCTAGGGAAGGAGAGTCAGCACAGGAATTTTATTAAGTAGTAGTCAGCGGTGTTTCGGGTTGTTTGGATTGGAGGTCAAAATTTATGGTTGATACGAAGGAAAAATATCCAAGATTCGGCTCTCTAGGACAGCTGAATGTTAAATAAAGTGCGCACTGTGCCATTTTGACTGGTGTATTTTTAACCGAGTATTTAGTTACCTTATTTAAATTAGACATTGTGATTTTACATGGAATCGAAAAATATTAAAGCGTCAATAATCATTCCCCTGCCCTTATCCCACGCTAAGTGGGGTCGGCACATGTTTTCCTCTTCCACTCACCTCTATCATTCGTCAACTCAGAATCCACTTCTCTTACATTTATATCCTGTTTCACACAATCCAACCACTTCTTCTTCGGCCTTCGGCCTTCGGCATACTCATCGTTCTCTTGTTGATATGGTTTTCATCCCTCCTCATAACATGTCCATACCAAGCTAACCTAGCACTCCTTACCTTTTTAATAGCAGTCGCCACTTTCAAACTTCCTCTTACATACTCATTCCTTACTCTATCCAAACGTATCACCCCACACATCTATCTCAACATCCGCATCTCAGTAACATGCACTCTCCTTTCATCAATAAAGCGTCCGTAATGATTGTGACAAAAAACGTGGTACAGATTTTTGTGGGTAATAAATTAGTGATGTAATTTGAACCACCATAATTATTACGATTTATTGTTATTGCTCTCAAAAGTCTACTAATTAAACAATGGTTTCAAGATCTTATTCATTAATTGATTACCTACGTTTTTTTTTAAATAGCAATGTTAGCAGAGTGGTATATTTTCACAACTTTCGATCCGGAGCTCAATATAGTTCTTTTTATTAGTGCAGTAAATACAAAGCTTGATTATTAGTTCATTTCATCATTGTTTTTTGTGAGTTAATAAAATACCTACTACATAATATTTTATTTAAAAAATACACTTAAATTGAAAACAAGGTGTCTAAAAACAGAGGTTAAAGTTTAAACTAACCCTATTGGTTTAATTACCCTCCGTAAAATCGTGAAGTTGGAAAAGGCGTTGATTGGAATTCTTCAAAAAGCCCCAAAGTTTCGATTGTAAAAACTTGAGGTTAAAAGTTTTATTTTTATTTATTGCGCCGTTTACAGATCATCAAGCGTCAGATGGCTAAACTTTGGAGACATTGTGCTTATAAACGAGATTTCATAAGCTGATTTGGTTCAACGGTTTTCTTCTTGACTTTTGACTCAAAGGTATTGGGGTCACGCTTTGGAAAACTAGCATACTTTTTAACATGAGCTCTAAACAGTTAATATCTTTAGAAGGAAACCCGCAGTTTGGCCAGTCCCATGTTTTTACTGTCCATGACTAGGTAAGCTAAAGGATGGTATAGATGCTACAGGTGCTAGGCTTACTCCATCTTAACAATGTCGCAGGCATACCTACTATCGAATCGTTGAGTGTAGGCATAATTATGTTGCCTCCTGACAAAGTGTAAATCATCCTAAGTAACAAGGGGATAAATTAAAAAAAAAACGACTTTAATGTTAAAAGCTGAGCAATTTTCTGCACTCTCGAGGTGCATTTCTGTTCATAACTCCGAAGATTCTCAACAGGTCATCACTATTTGTGGCACCAATCGTAAAGTATACCCTTTCAAACAAAAAAAGAATTTTCCAAATCGGTTCAGGCGTCTTTGAGTAATCGGTGAACATACATAAAAAAAGCTCAAAAAAAAGATTCAGACGAATTGAGAACCTCCTCCTTTTTTTTTAAGTCGGTCAAAGATCTTGCCATACCAACACATAAAATAACACTTTCTGGTGCTTATACACATTAATAAACGGAACTTGGTTAGTTGTAAACACACACAAATCAATAAATTGTCGTCCATCATTTTTCACAACAATGAATTTAGGACATCAAGATTTTTAAATCAGATAACTTGTAAGGAAGCAATTGTATGATGATTTGACAGCTATTGTATGAACTGCCGTATTTATTCAGAAGATTGAAATTATTTGACGATAAAAATAGGGCTAAATTCAATGAAATATCTCTGTCCTTGATTTGAATGTAAGATATCGGCCCTTGGGTCTGTAGAAATATTAATAGCAATAATCTATCTACCAAAAGAAACGGGAATAAATACATTCCGATGTTCTCTTTACAATGCGCATACATTTACGGGAGCAAAGGCAAGGAAAGTGCGTAAATTACAATATTTATAATATTCATTCCAGAACTGTCTTTGACAACACCTTCCGTAACAATAGTCACTTACTCTCTTAGGATTTGTTTGTGAAATGAAATGAAACGTGATAACGACAGTAGGTATTCTATTAAGAATTCTATTAAAATAAAAAAACCGGTCAAGTGCGAGTCGAACTCGTACGTCGAGGGTTCCGTACCTACCCATTATACCCATTAAGTTATTGAACCATTAGTATTTTTTTTTACATATCCTAGTTCTGCGATAGCAGCGCCGCAAATGTTCTGCGCACACGAGCATAATATTGCAATAAATATTTTCTTTTATTTTCTTTCACATAATAGTACAATTTTATTTGTTTACCTTATTTGAGCATGGTGCCAACTAGTCCGCGCGCCCATACAACTCAGAGGACAATCTTAATTGGCGTTACAAGTTTTCACGAAAACCTAAATTTGCCTGTATCTTTTTATAGTGTTGACTCAGGACCTTGATTTTTATACTCACAATAGAGACTATAGACTTCAGTATATGGTATAAATTTCAACTTGCTAGCTCCACCCGTTCCTGAGATAATCGATGGTGACACACGGACAGACAAACAGACGGACAAGAAAGTGATCTATAAGGGTTCCTTTTTTTACCTTTTAAGGTACGGAACCCTAAAAAGACCGGAAAAATATGCATTAGCGTGATAGACATTTTTCTGGTCTTTTTTTAGGCATTCAAGATCCTTTCATGAAGGTGTCTAAGGAGTTAGTCAGAGACACTCCCAAATATTTATTTTTATAAATGTGAACTTCTGCAAAATAGAATAAAATATATCTTTATTGAAATAAGTATCCACAAAAAATAAATACAGAGTCAATTAAAATAACGATATAAAACATCTGGGCTACTTAATACAATGGGTGGCCTAATCACTGAAAGCGATCTCTTCCAGGCAACCTTTGGATGGACATAGGGACGGTAACCCTCTTTTGTACAAGCTAGGAGTTAATACGTGGCAGGTTGCAGGCCCGTTGCCGCTTATTGGAAAGCTAACTAGTTTCCTCACGATGTTTGATCTCACATTTACGCATTTACTTAGGTAGTTTGAAATAAAAAATCATCGGTGCATTAAAAAATTTAGAGCTTAAGAGCGTTTCTTAGGCTTAAAATAAAAAGCAAGTTTTCATTTTGCCTGCGAACACAGACATCCCTATTACAATAGCATAATTATTATATTTTAAAGTGACATCAAAGTTATTAATTGCCGTCCAAAGGAGACACCTGCCCGCTGACACTTTATAAACTCGCTAATTAGAAGTAATCTTCACTCTGAATTTAACTGATTACAGCACTTTGAATCTTAATTTTTCAGACGACTCCAAAAGTATAGGGTTGCCAAATTCTTTAACTACAGAAAATAACTACTTATCATAGTTTTTTTTAATAGTAAGTAATTAAAATACTAGTTACGCTGAAAAACATGATTATGCTTACAATATTTTTAACAGTAAATAATCATCAATATTTTCATGCCTCATAATAAACTTGACTGAAAGTCACATTACCATATAATAGGTAGGTAGATGTTTCTGACAAATATCAAAAGTATGATTATACTTGTATTCAATGCAATATTTACCTACTTACCTGGTTCTATTGAAAACTAACAGCGATACGAATTCACTGGAGCGGAATGAATTGAGATAAAACATGCATCACGAATGCGACGTATTACGAGAATATTTACAGAATCGGATAAGTACAAGAAAACGAAACGAATTTTGATCACGACTATATCCCTAGGATGTAGCAGACATTTGCTCAGATCTTTAGGCATTCAGAATCCGCTATCGATGTCTAAGGGGCTAGTCAGAGGCATGCCTTTTATTTGGTACTTGCCCGCGTTTGATGGAGCTACATTCCATAATATAAGACGTCACTGCCTATGAAAAAATAAACTGAAAAAATATCGGGATAAAATCCCGTAATAATAATTATCATTAGATTGAATACATACAAGTAAACAAAAAATGAGAGCAAAGAATTGAGCTCTCACGACCAACGATGAGTTTCATTGTTTTTAGTAATTACTTATAATTCAATGGCGATAAGTTACGTTGTCAGAACAAACGATTAGCGATAATAGAAAGAAATTCGATACGAAGCGCTTGTAATTTGGTTCGTCAAACTATAGTTGACTATTCACAACATCGCTTATCCATCTAAATGCAGATAATGTCTGCCAACTTTAACGCTAGATTTATTCCGAAGAGCGCAGTACAAAATCTCTTTAACAAAACCAAAGTTTGTTTAACAAGATGCGTTGACGGAAACTTTGCCTATTTTCTTGGATAATGCAAGAATGCCCGAGAGATTTTCCGGAGTGAATGCAAAATTGTTGAACCATCTTCAACTGTAAGTCCTCATTGCCTTTATTGTATACCATCTATGTATGAGTACTTACCTACTTACTTATTCTGTGGTATGAGCTAGAGGCCGCCTCAAAGCCTCCGTCGTGGCTTAACGACTTAAAAGCCGGGACCGAAAATTCTTCGTAGCACGCACAGAATCTATTTATAAAATAGGTAAATACGTATGCCTACTCCAAACCTACCCAGTTATTTTAATACTTTTTCCTATAGCTCCAACGCTCCAACGACTGTTTAATTTCGTGTCATTTCATTTTATTGACATGAGAGTGACAAGAAAAAAACATTCTCTAATGAATAATTATTAATACTTACTTAATTATTTTTTGCAGAGGTTTTTGCTTTTTACGAATGCGACGCAAATTAATTTTTAGGTTATCTCCCAAAACGATCAAGCAAATAAACAATATACATACATAAAATCACGCCTCTTTCCCACAGGGGTAGGCAGAGACCACGGATTTCCACTTTCTACGATCCTGAAACACCTCTTTCGCCTCACTTATCAAAAAACGGACGCATATAACCTCACGAATCAGAAGCACAATCTTCAATAGTAAGTATATTGATTTTTAAATACGTTAGTTAGTTAGTTTTTTTCCAGGGTTTTTTTAACTTGCCAATTGTAGCTGCAAATAAAGGTGTGGTAGGCTGGTAGGTAGGTAAGTAAATATTTCATCTTTTTTCATAAAACTTTTGAAGTTGAAACGGGCAATTTTTTTATGCCAAATAATAAGCAGGCAAAAATAAAACATCTAAGTTATGAAGGGCTTTTTCGTTTATTCAATACAATTCCGTTATTCCGTTTGATTTTATACCTGAATATAAAATCAGGTATCAATTTCACGACGCGAGATGAGACAAGTTTCAGTTTTTATATTTTACTTGGAAAATATGTTGCAAACGATTTTCATAGTCAATGTTAAAATCTACGGTCTATGGAGGCGAATATAGGAGGCACAAAAGCTCAGGATTGCCAATGTAAATAGGGAAAATCTATCTCTAGCATTTACATTAATTGGCTGAAGATCTTGTCATCACACAAGATCTTATTGCAGTGGGTAATGACTAATTCCTTTTAACATCAGAAATCAATTGAATGTCTCGTAATTAAATTACTGTTCAATATAGGTTCAAGTGTTTACCGAATTACCTTAGAGTACCGTTCTATTTACGCTATGCCTAAGTAATGTAAGCTCCAAAAGTAAGTGTTTTTATAGTTTATTTTCATGTCCTTTGTATACAGTGTATCGATTTGGCAAAATTGAGGAGTAACACGTGAAAATCAACATTGATTGGCAACATTGCACAACAGAGCGCAATGATAACGGATGATGACGCGCAGCATTACAAACGTTGCAAAAAAAAGTCCTGATTTGTTTAACAACACAATTAGCAACAAGTTGTGCAATATGTTGCGCGACAATGCTAACAATTAATACTGGCGAGTGAAACTAAATTTTTTATTTCTATAAATCATTATTTCTTTATTGTTGCAGATAATCTTATCAAGCTTACTGCCCGTGTAATATTTTTTGATTCTGTTTTGTAAACGTGTAATATCTAAGAATGACAAAAATCCTGTACATCCAAAATCACGACTGCATTCCCCTGGCGCAGTAGACATATTTCCTCAGATCTTATTAGACAATCAAGATTCTTTAAATATGTCTAAGGAGGTTGTAAGAGGCACGTCCATTTATGAGTTTGATTATTTATAGCAGCACATAAAAATGTTTTCTTACTAGATATTTTAGGAGTTGACTGTACACACTTGCCCACATGTCTAATGATATCGACACTTGAATGGCACTCGAAAAGATTAGGTACCTCCGGTTACCCTCGTTAAGGTACCTACAACGTTTTCCTGATCTACGAAATGTGATGGGATCCAATTAGACTAGTACCTACATAAATATAAGTAAGTATATTAAAACCTTGTATGTGGCATGCCTACTTTTTGCAAGTATTAAGTCTAGTTCCAAAATTATCGCTGGAATGCAGTATTTTTCCAGGTTAAAAATAACTTCTTAAAATATTATTTTAATTTGTTCATTACCTACCTAGGTAGTTACTTTGGGAAAGTGTTTCTGGTGGGAAATAGAGTCGATTAAGACCAACTTGTTTGTCTTTTTGACAAAATTCAATTTTTTGGGCTAACTGGACCTACTTTTTTTCAAAAATCTAAAAATGCAATTATTGTTTTCTTCAAAATAAAACAATAGTTTTCTAAGAACAAAAATTTCTAACTACAAGAGAAAAGGTACCCTTCAGTGACCAAGAATTTGCCACACCCTGTATAAAGCGGAAGAGTTCGTTTCGTTTGATTGTTTGTTTGAACTAATTTCAGGAACTGAATTTAAACTCCTTTTGCTTTCCCAACCTTATTTATTTAGACTCCTTCCTTCTATATTAATGTCAAATCACCCAAACATTGAGCTTTGGCTTACCAGAGCTTACCTTTTGTCAAGATTTACAATGAATTTTTAAGATTTTTTTAGGAACATTTTACCGAAATCATAAGCAATCATGGCGATGGCAGAGAAGAAAAACGAGTACCCTCCAGGGGTAGAAGCTGATAGGCGCCTGCTGCCCTTTGATACATGGGAAGAATACCTGGACTCCTTGATAGAACTTGCTGATCTTCGAAACCTGAGGAGTATGGCTTCTGCCAGGACTATTGCCGCACTTGGATACAGGTACCAACGCAAAAATTAATTTAAAAACTTTTTTTTTTCAACGAACTGAGAATGTGAGCTTGTTTGTTTTTTTTTTTTATTCATCATGACTTTTTGAATAAACGATGCCAAGGGTACATAAAAGGACCTTTCATCCTAAAAAAAGTACTTACCTACTGTTCCCATGAGATTCCCAATTGCTGGTTTAGCCATAAAATAAGAGAGCCATAGTCAAGCTAAGTCATAATACAGTAGATATTGAATAAGACTAGTATAAACCATTATGTTTACGCGCAGTATCATGTGGAAAAATATTTCAACCAACTTATAGGTAAATATTATATGTATCCGGGTATATAACACTTAATTTACCTTTATATTTAGCCCAACGTTTCAACTGGATTGCACCAGTCTAAAACATAACGAAAGTTCAGCCAACTTATTGTCATTCAATGTTTAGAGTTCGTTCAAGCAGCTGGTCGAGCTTTTAGGTCGAAAGTCGACGTAAAACAAGCAAGCTAACTAAAATAGACAATAGAACTGTTACTCTTCTTTGAATAAAATAAAGAAGAATAAGTATTTAGATGATGCGGCAGACCACGAATGCGATGGCGGGACGAGCTAGACGCCTGAGAGGGACTGGCAGACGAAGGCACTGGATCGTAGTGACTGGCGAAAGTGGGGGAGGCCTTTGCCCAACAATGGGACAGTATGGGCTAGTAGAATTACAATTAGAAGTATTTAGATGTGTTCATATTTCTTTATCTTCAACGTCTTTTAGAGCAAATGGCGACACACTATCTGAGAAGGAGTTCAATTCTCGACGAGCGGTCATCCACGAGATAGTGTATCCCACTATGACTCCCTACGTGATGGTCAGCGAAGGTGCTGATATCGAAGACCCGTTTAATAGAGAGCTGGCAGTGCGCGAGCGAGCCAATCGTGTGGGAATCCTGCAGGTACAGTCAGCGTCATCAATCGGTATCCCCCTATTGATTTTAACAAGGACCCTTTTCATTTCAACTTTGGATTTCAGTCGGATTTGCTAGTATAGGAACTCGAGCGAAATTAGATAGGTATCCATAAGTATACTAGCAAATCCGACTGAAATCCAAAGTTGAAATGAAAAGAGTCCTTGTTAAAATCAATAGGGGGATACCGATTGATGACGCTGACTGTACATTTGGTAACTTATACTTATAAGAAAGTAAGTTTGGCTGCCCTAATCTAAACTAGGTAACAGTCGAATTTCTTCGTGCTTCGTAGAGAAAGAAAGAGGCATCAGTTATGCCCACAAGAGGCAATCCCTTTAATAAAAAAGAACAAGTGATTGCTTCAGGTACTTGAAGGATAAAATTTATCAAGTTTATTTATCAAAAAATAGTTTACCAGCTAAATGGAGCTTTCAGGATTCTAAATTATAAAAGTGGATATTTAGTAATTAGCAACATAAAATTAAATTCATAATATCTCTTTGAACGTAAAGTTCTTTAATTTTGGTATTGCGTGTTCTGAGATCTCGTAATTGGTTCTCATTATTTCACTAGAAAAATGATCTTAGTCGGTGCTTTTGTCTTTTTAATCTAAATGGAAAATTCGAGCAAGTCGATTATCGAAGTTGTAGACGATTAATTGTAGATCTGGGGCGAATCAATCCAGTTTTTATGATGAAAAAAAAAACAGGTCAATGAATTTGGAATTAATTAATTAGGTAAATTCTTTCGTAAGCTTTACGCTGATTCTTTTCAGTAGTAGCGTGTCTTTTTTGAAAAGGGTGAATTAAGTAGGTACTTACTTACTTAATTTAAAAAGTGTTGTGGCATAGCTCGCTCTGAAGTTTTTGATAGTTTGCTGAAGTTAAGCGACGCTCTGAACGGTCACAATTTGGATGGGTGACCCATCAAATTTTTTTTGCAAAATTGTGTTGCAAGTGGCATTAGCAGCTGAGCGTTTCCGTACTTCGGAGGGCATGTTAAATTGTCTGTCCTGGCTTTTAAGTCGTTAAGCCATGATGAGGCCTTCAGGCAGCCTAAAAACTCCGTCACGAGTGATAATCACTAGCTCATATGAACTTACTTAAAAGTACGCGTTTTCTTTGATAAAGAAGATTTTGGTCGTGAAAACGATAAAGGCATTAGTCGCTATAGAACAGGATTAAAGTCACAGGCTTTTGTATGTGATTTCAGTGGTCCTGAATAAATGATTTTTGACTTTGATTAAAACGGCTTCTTATTGAAATTTCGAATAATAATCCGACAGTACGACTCAATTTCACTAAAGTATTCAATGAGATAGCTACACAGTGCAATGGCTATAACCAAAACAATAATGTAATCAGAGTCATGATGGCAATCACTGGCCAACTGTGTCCATACTCCATCTAATCTTACGTTAGGCTTAGCATACATTAATATCGATTCTCATGTATTGCGAAAGGGATTTGGCAACAATCTGTGTGTCACGATAACTTGATCAGCTTCAGGAAACAACCTCAGCCTAAACCTCAAGGATAATGTTGATGTTTTAAATAATAGGAGACTCGTGTAGTGACGTTGCACATTTTATAGATTAGCTTATAAGTAGAGTCAAAGATGTATGTTAGAAGCTTCAGTTATAGACCCACTAGAACACTAAAATGTTCGAATTCCGACAACTCACTTGATGTACAGAAAGCGTCATTAATTGGTATCCCCCTAGTAAGAGGTCGGTTTGCAAGCCGTTGATCTCAACTTTTGTAAAAACTTTTACATCCTTGCTTACTTATGGATATCTAATTTCGCTCGAGTTCCTAAACAAAAATAGCCGATATAATACCCGACTGAAATCCAAGATTGAAATGAAAAGAGTCTTTGCTCAAATCAATAGGGGGATACCGATTGATGACGCTGACTGTACCTATGCCAGCCTTTCTGATAGAGTGCGGTTTGTTTTCCGGAGTCAGAAATTTAATGACTTTTTTTTGTTTGACTTTCCTATTATCTTTATCTAAAAGCCGTGTTGGCCAAGTGAAAAAGTGCCTTGACTTTTGATCTGAATAAAAAGTCAAACTTCATTAACAGCCACGACCTCTGTGGCGCAGTGGGGGGCCCACCTGAAACACAAAGGTTGCAGGTTCCATTCCCGCCGCGAAGCAAAAGTTTTTATGATCTGCAAACATTTGCATGTGGTCTGGGTGTTTTCCTATGTATAATAATTATGTAAGTACCTACGTATTTAAAAAAAAAAAACTTATAAATAGTTAATAGATTAGTCATGTAGTTCCCATAACACAAGTTCTGCTTACTTTGGGGCTAGATGATGCTGTGTGAAATGTCCAGCATTATTTACATAGATCTTCAATATTTCCTCAACCACGGCTTTGAACTGTATCTAATTCAGATTATAAAAAAGCCTTCGTTGTCCACAGTCCATCATATTCATCAGACACTTCACCAAAGGCGGGTTCGAGATATCAGGCTACATAGACTACGCACACAGGCTGGTCACCGAGAACTGGACGCCATTCTTCAAGTCCAATAAGATGCTCTGGCCGAGGGACAATGACCTCGGGTACTATCACTGGAGACATGGGACAGTGAGGAGCAATATCAGTCGGAATTACAAGGTATGTGACTTTTGTTTATTAAGACAAAATATTATCATTTTTGAACAACACATTAGAAACATTTTAAACTGTATTTCGTGTCTTTGTATTGTGGGTTGAAAACGGCGGAGTTCTATCGGATTTCAAGGCACTTTCAATACTTGGTTGCATTCAATACTGCTTACTCCATATTCAGCTAGTGATTAATACCGACCTTTAACAAAACTAAAACAATTTTTTTTTTAATAAAAAAACTCTTGCTTCCGTCGCCAAGTAAAGTTTTGATTAGGTAGTTGCTATAACGTTACTTGGCAAGTAAAGTAACCAATAAGGGTCGATTCACATCTGATGGAAGATCTTAAAAAAGTCAGCTGGTTAGTGATAATCAGTGTGTGCGGTACTTTTCACCTTAACTGACTTCTACCTTACTTACCACCTTACTCGGATATATTGAAGTAACGAAAAAAATGTAAATTTCCCACCGTTACAGCCACTTATGGATCCAGACAAAGGTTTACTATTTCAAAACCGACACGATCACAAAATAATATGTCCGGACCCTCAACAAGACCCAGGCCAAAACACTTCAAAACAAAGAATATTTTCACCGAAATACACTCAAATTGAAATATACGATCATGTTGTCCGAAGAAAAAGCTAACACAGCAGTTTCCATAAAACAGTCTATAAGTAAGTACTTCTTTTTTTTATGATCTACATTTAAAGTGATTTATCAATGAAACAATTATGCTCAATCAAAGAATGTCTTTTATTTTTAACTTAAATGTAATATTCAGAATTAAGCTATAATCGACTTTGTAATACTGGGCTTAACACTTAAATTTAGGTAGGTACTAAATTAAACTCTATTGAAGTACTATTTTACTTCTAATCTATTCTTATTCTACGCATCATTAAAATATTCTACTTTTGATATATTATAATGTAACTTTATTTTAGTAAAATTAATAAGATCATTATACTAATTGCAAGTAGCTTATTCATAACTTAACACTATTATTTTAAATGCAATGGCGCTAACAATAATAAACTATTATTAGTTTAATCCTGTTGTGAGGTAATTCCGCTATATTAAAGTGCATACAAAATCAAATTATAAAATTTAGCTGCGAAACTCAATCCTAATTCTTAAACGTTAATGTTGAGATTGCCCTGACTCTAGTCTGGTCCGCTTAGCAAATTCTCGCGATGCGCTTTGCACTTTTTCAGTGCGTAATGTTATTCCGAAAATGTCTTCGTGGTATCTGTTTTCGTCCTGAAAATAATAAGTTAGGTTACGCTTTATTCACATTTTAGATGATGTTTGACTCTACTTATTATTTATGAACAATTTTATCTGTTGAAAATGTTGAATTAGACTTTAACGGAATAAATTCGCATGTGGTGCGTTTTGTTTTATAAATATTTGTATTTCTTCAAAAGATTTGCGTAGGTCTTCTCCGCCGTGCTTTGCTCTGATTCTCACTCTTTCTTAAAAATATATACCTACTGGCTGCAATGGGAATATGTCTAAAAACAGTATATTCAGATCCATATACCTAACGTAAGCCGTCAAGATAGATAATTTGGAGACACAAAATTTTTTCGGTAGTAATCTATTAGGAAGTATGGTTTGAAGCTCCCGTTTTGGATCGAGAATACCTAGTTTTATCAGAACCAAGCAATATTAATGCTTTTTAATAAATATTAGAAATATTATTTATCTTACCATCAGGTCTAGTATGAACTCTTCACATTCTTGCTCGGTCATTTTGGCGTGTGTTTTCATAATAATCTTGAGTTTCTGTTGGACCTCTTCTGCCATCTTGCAATCACCACACACGTAGAAATGCCCGTCTTCTTCCAGCAGCAATCTAGTGATTTCTTCTCCTTCCTCTTCTAATAGCGCTTGTACGTGTTTCTGTTTGAATTGAAGAAAACCATTTCTTAGATTTTTAGCTTTTATAACACCTTTGTCTTATATAACAGAGTTTTGTCCTCAATCTTAAAAATCCACTGATGGACATCCTCAATATACTTCTAGAAATAACGGTTTCGGGCCGCCTCCATACACTAACCGCTATATAGTCATATTTTTTATACGATAGATACGTCAGCTTGACCGATGCGGAAATAAGTTTCGCAAATGACGATCAAACCTACACTTGGTTTAACGAAAGCCCCGTTAAACCTTAAACGGTTCGCCTCTCGATGAAGTGATGACATTTTAAAGTCAAGCTTAAGTAAGTACATAAAAAAATATTTATATATTCATATCAGAAAACTTTGAACGTTATAGACTAGACCTACATATTTTGAAAGATACCAGTTACCTTATCAACACCAGGCTCTCTTGAAAGAGCGAGTTTTGTTTTCGTTAGAACTCCTTCGGCCAATGCTGTTTCTTTCTCCTCTTTATATAAATCCATTCCACTGTTCCTACAACCAAAGAACAACCAGATGGGGCCTGGTTTGTATTGATCTGGTGTGAGATTCTTTATCTGATGGCGTCTATGGTGCCAAAAGCCTCTAAGTGGCGCAATGCCTGATCCAGGACCGACTAGAATAAGTGGTGCGGATATTTGTTTTGGCAGGTGGAAGCTTGGTGCACTGTAAATTAATAACATTATTAAATTAAGCTTTAAGCAGTAAATTATGATTAATAAAACCTAGAAAAACTGTTTTGACTCCTTCAAGTAGTACGATTGGTGTGTCATTTCGGTCAATCATTGGTCGGTCAGTTATTCGGCTCTCAAAATATATCTTTAAGGTTTTACAGTATAAAAATCGACTGTCGAAATATTATTTCTTTTTCTTATTTTTTTTTTAATAATATATTTTTGAGGGAGGTCTAGACAGCAAAGTTGTCATGAAACCATAAACGATCGCTGCACAGATGTACAAATAGTGCTACTATTGTTCGTCTCTTCCCTAGATCCAAATTTTTGCACACGATTGATGCGATACGAGTTTGAAGGAGAAAAAAATAACAGATTGCACAAGGTTCTTTTGTGTCGATTGGTTGTAATCTATTAGTTTTGCAAAGGCACGAAGTATTCGTAGATCTTTAATCTAAAGTGAACGTGTAGCAGTGACGTTATGGGGTGTTAGTACTATTGTTATACTATCTAAACCCTATTATTATGCATCTTGATTTCACTCTGAGAACTCACCGTCTTATGAATACAAAGAGCTCGTCTTCGGGCTTGAGATTTTTTAAATAGTTTGAACATACTCCGTAATGTGTTGCACCTTCTCCGTCTGAAATAGAACAAATAAATAAATAAATCACAAAAACGATTGACGAAAAGTCATTTGGAAATGAAAATTACTCGTAATTTCAACTTTATCGTAAACATATAAATATCAATATCATTTTTGAGAAAAGCAAATTAGTTGCAAGCTTCACAAGCTGCGCTGATATATGACGTGCACTTTTGTCGCATTCTGTTTTGTGGAATCATACACTGCGGTCGAACATATTCGGAAAACACGTGAATAACCGAGGTCCAATATAAAGCTTGAAGTACTGTACAATAAGTATACCAACGCCGAATACCAGCGGCCAAAGATCAAACTGTAACATGATTTACGTAAGTTCTAAATGGATTTAGGTAATGTGAATGGACTTACTTTGAGTTTTGTACACAACAACAGCAACAGTTACATGGATTTGATTTGGATGAGCTAAAGGAGATGAGGATATCGAATAGAATCTTGGCTGTAGAGGTGGCAGTAACGCTGCTAGTAACGATGCTTGAGGTTTACACGAAGGAAACTGTTCCAACACCTCTCCCAGATGAGGAAAGTAAAAATGTCTCCAGTCATCATACTTATTTGAATCCTGAAAGAGAATTCACAATTATTATAAAGTTTTAAAATGACAATGACATGTTCTAAATCATACTTACCTAAGATTTGTAGACTTTTGTATTCGGTGTTTGTTTGAGGAGAAATGCTCAAGAGATATCGCATTCATATACCTAGCTCTTTTCTTTTGGCAATTATTGCTAACTATTATTAATATAAAAACTTAAACGCCACTGAAAACCAGCGCTCTAACAGCCATAGCGATGCTGGAGCAAATGCTGAGGGGTAGCCTTATTTTCTTGTCACTGTTATATAATATTTTTGATTTGTGTGTATTCTATTCTATTCATTGATGTACCTACTATTGTAAACTTGTAATTACTAGACCAATTAACATAATTTTCTTTAGCCAGTCTTTACTTACTTTACTTACTTTTCTTTAGACACTTTGATATTCTTCAAAACAACAATATTATGCTTACAATCCATGTTAGCCTTTAAGTCAATGATACTAGAAAAATCCTTACCGCTGCCAGTTCCCTAATTTTTTCAGCTTCTATTTTTTTCGAGCATGCGTGCGCAAGATATTTCAAAACTTTTGTTGATGGTGGTGTGGTTATATCTAGGAAGCGAGTGAATATGTCTTTAACTGTCACTACAGGTATCCTCTCATGTCGCTCCCATGTCTTTACAGAACCTGAAATATGTTCATCCATAAAAATAAGATAATCATGTTCATAAATCATTACGGCTCTTAATGACTATAGTCGTATTGCTCATTATACGGACTAAAAGTGAAGGAAAAAATGTCATTTTTCCTTCAATTTTGACATAAAACGTATCAAAACTAATCAAAATTGAAGGAAAAATGACATTTTTTCCTTCAATTTTAGTCCGTATAATGAGCAATACGACTATAGGTATATTCCGGACTCAACAATACCTGTAGGTGTCAGAGTATCTTTCATAACTTGCAACTGTACTGGTTTCTTAAAATCATCTACATCCTTCATTCGTTTTAAAACAGATTCAACGATTTCTCTTCGATTACAAGCCATCACTCCTACATGATCCCCAGGATCATATTTTAATTCAGTCTGTGGAACAAAAAACATGTTTTATCTTATGCTAGCCATTTCTTATAATAATTACTGTGGTCTTGTATATTACCTGTGGTTCCATATCTAAATAAATTGTTTCCCTATCAGCTGTAACATCTCCTAAATGTTTACATTCCTTTACTTTGCACGTGATTAGTTGTTTCCTGAATCCTGCTTCTAGAGCTGATTTCAAAGGCAACACAACGCTAGCTTTGCCAAATCTGACTGTTTCTTCCGTCAGTGGTACACCTCCTAATGCTTTCTTTGCATCTTTTACCATATCGTTTTCTTCGAGACAGAATGTTTCACATGCTACCTAAAATTGAAATATACGAATGATGAATGTATTATTTTTGTGTTTATTTCAAGTGTTAGAAATAAGTCATAGTAAACATTTTGTACTTGAAATATATTGGAGGACCATGATCGAAATTGTTGCTCTTGACCAAACATTTCATCGCCGCATGATATCTCTAAAATCCTTTCTCCTCCCAAATCTCCTAGTATTTTGTCTACTGTTTTACCGAAATTGCAGAATTTCGGGTATGCACTAGAACCTAAAGCAAATACAGCGAAGCAGACGTTACTAAGCGGCCCTATACTTTGATCTACTGAAGAAGCTCCTGCTACACTACCTGCAACAAACATAACAAATTTTAAACCCCCAGTTCCAGTTATTATAACTTCGTCTCTATTACGCATATGTGAAAGAACTCACTTTTGGTTGATTCCAACCGCGTCAGCTGCCTCTTGTATTCGATGCTTGGTGTCATTATACTATTAGTTCTCATAACACTGTTTGTTCTCATCAAAGATTTTGGTGTTGGTGTTTTATGATTCCTGAAATAAAATCGTTAATATTAACCATGAGTTATTCAACTTTATGTCATTGCTCTGTAGTTTTAAATGATAAATTATTTACCCGGCACTTAGCAACTCTGATGTCTGATTGCCAGGATTGTTTGATTCTGCGTACAGCATTTGAAAAAGATGATCTGCGAAATCCTACAACATACAAAACATATAAGGATCTTCAACATTGTGGATTAGTTTTAAACCTTAGATTGTCGTAGATATTATTATCGCTTACCACGCCATTAGCCGGTGGT
This sequence comes from Camptogramma bilineatum, assembly GCA_958496255.1. Classification (NCBI taxonomy): domain Eukaryota; kingdom Metazoa; phylum Arthropoda; class Insecta; order Lepidoptera; family Geometridae; genus Camptogramma; species Camptogramma bilineatum. The sequence goes on from OY292456.1 coordinate 13,703,085, forward strand.
TCTCCATTGCCAAATGTAGATGTAATAATTAAGAGTAAAGTCTCATGCTCTATTGAGAACATATCATATTCTGACATACAATGAACCTGTTGAAAAAAGGAGTTTGGGTCATTCATCTCACAATCTTGAAGAACTATTCATTTTTGCATAGTGATGAGTTTAAGGCTGACCTGTGCATTGAAAGCGTGTGCGAAAATAGTCCCTAACTCCTTAGCATACTGTTCAGATTTGCCTGTCTCCGTGGCGTATAGTATGGTCGCCTTGATGCGTTTCGAGAGGGCCCGTCCGAACAGTTTTGAAGTGAACTTCACTGCGCGGGCAATCTGCTTGAAGTGGAACTTTCTGTGAACTGTCTTTGTGCCTTCTGATTTTGTCCATTGATACGTTTTCCATGGTGAATCCTAAAAATATAAAAAAAAATATTATTTAAAACCTCGACTAAAATTAGATTAATGAATATCAATCTAAATGTCTGCTTGTTCATCTCGTTCTAATAACATGAATGTAACTAAAACTACCTGGAAGAGCAGACATCTAAGTATTTTTAGTCATTTTGCTGTTTTTGAACGGGAAAATACTACTAAAACTATTTAATAATTCAAAGATCAAAGTTGGATTATAACAACAAAAACTACTGTATCATCTATTATAACCTTCCTATCCAATTACTGGGTCAAGGGTCCCAAGGGCTTGTCTTCATATTTTCATATTATTATGAATTTAGCACCCAATATGGGTACAAAATATCTACTGTAATGTTCCGATGCTGTCAGTTACTAAAGAAAATTCATCTGTTATCTACATCAGCGATTTATAAGTGGTTTAAGTAGAAAATTTCGTCAGGATACTGCAAGTCAACTGGATACGTGAACAATTTTAAAGAGCATAGGTAGGTACATGACTTTTTTTTTGTAGTATGACATGACATGGTTTTAAGTAGGTATATATTTCATAGATATCTATAATAATTTTTAGATGTTAAGCGTCAATTTTGTTAAGAATGTTGTGTTCGCCTGTAATTGGCACATGTATTAGTTTAGTTCATATCCCTGCTATCTAGTTTTAGAAAAAGTTTGATACATAGTGCTGTTGTGCGATCCTTTTAATAAATAAATAAATACTTGACAATTATTGTGCAGACTCATTTTGTAAATTGTCATGAAATGAGTCTAAGTAATCATGCCTTAGCTTGTTTGATCTGCCTTTGAGTCTCCTTCTTTCATGATATTATCCAGCTAGTGGCGATTTAATATAACTCCTTTAGTTCCAGCCTCTTAGGAGAATGAATAGTTGGTTATACGTACTTGGTAGTCATACGAGGGTCGTAAGTAGTAGAGAGCCATTTCTTGGTGGAACACTGTTGTTAGTGATGATGACATTGGTGGAACTATCCAAATCCAGTCTGCAGGACAACCCCCTCTATAAAAAAAAGTCTTTTTGTTTTAAGAATATCATACTCGTTTCTTTCGGAAAAAAATTAAATGTAGACTCGTAGACTTCCTATCGTTAGTTATGTGGTCTCTAGTTTAAGCAGCCGTGTTGGCCAAGTGGGTAAATGGCTCGACTTTCGATCCGAAAATCGCAGGTTCGAACCCGACCGTGCATCAATGGATTTTTCGTTTCGAAAAATGTATATGCGCATTAACACGAGCTCTAAACGGTGAAGGAAAACATCATGATGAAACCAGTTAGCTTTATATTAGCGTCGATGGGCTTGCAACCTGTCACGTATGGAATGCTAACTTCTGCAAAACGTGGCAATGTACCAAATCTGTATTTGGACATACCTCTGATTATCCCCATAGACTCGAAGGATGTTACCAAAAAAAAATGCCTAAAAAGATCTGAGCAAGGATTTTATATACTACGTAACAGGATAGTGAACTCGACTTTAATGTAAAAGGGATTTTGAACCTTATCACGACTTTACACGATCTATTATAATTCAATATTGGTTTTAAGGATTGTCGGTCTTGTTAAAAGGCTTTCTTGGTAGCTTTGTCTCTTTCACACTCGTTGTTGGATTAGTAGTGTGCCCATGTCATTTAAATTTCAGGATATTCATTAAGGATTAGGAATGTTTAGTTCATAAATTATGGTCACCCTTTAGAAAGAAACACACCGCCCAAGTTTTATCTCTCAAGCGGACCTTGTTTTCTGTCTCAGTCAGCATTCCAGGTACAGTTGGGCCGACGGATCTAGGCGAACGTGAAGTCAGGCTCTACGCTGCGCAGTAGAAAATTTTGTATGAAAAAGTTGCACTGCGCATCGAAACGGCTAACTTCACGCACGCCGAGATCCGTTGGCCGTACTGTACGTAGTATAGAAATTCCTTGGATCTGAGAGAATGTCTACCGCGTCTTGGGGATGCAGTCGTGATCATATATTTTATTTCAATTTAAGCACCATAAAAATTGTATAGTCCAACACAAAATAATAGAAATAAATGGCCACTGTGCAAACTAAATACGCGAAATAGATAAATTCTCTTTTAGAAGTAAATTATTACTTCTGACTTCTGACGTCTTCGGCACCTGTACCATAAACAAGAAACCTGTACTTTACCATAGATTAGTAGAGAAAGGGTTTCCAAAGTACCTACTGAAATTTTAGTTGCCGCGTCTACCCGTTATTGCCGGACTATATCTTTGTGTGGGTACCCATTTATTTATTTACAAGACTCACCGACTCTTGTTCTCGTTGTCCAGATGCTTTAGGAACTGTTCGGAAGCTGAATGGTGGTCGACTATGGAGACGATGTCTCTGTGATAACTGTGGAGGACCGCTAAATTTACTTCCACCAACGCCTTGTCTTTCCACAACGATGCAAAAGTATTAGTGTCAAGTCCCATTTTTTGTGCCACATCCTGTAAAATTTAAATCCCATCAAAAACATAACATGTACAAAAATGCACAAGTCTCGCAACGCAGTTCTTCTGCCGTAAAAAGTTGTGAAATCGAATGTAAACCAAGTCTGTATAGAGTAACTTGAAAAACACACACAGCAAGCTCGTAAACGTTTTATGTAGATTATTTTGCTGTGTGTGTTTGCCAGTGGCGTAACTATATCGTCTGGGGCCCGTGGCAAATTCTTTTGATGGGGCCCTATCCAGGGACGTAGCTATAGCTTTGATAAGGGGGGGTCCAAGGGTTCCAAAATACAAAGATTGACTAGTTTTCTGCCGCACTTAAATTGTAGATCATGGGGGGGGGGGGTTGAAGGGTTCCAACCAAGTAGTGGCGTATGTTAACTCAGAACCCCGGGCCAGCCTGGCTTTTGCCACCCCATAGATAGGTTCAATACATTGTGACCCGCGACTTCGTACGCGTTAGGACTACCGTACTCGCACGCAACGCGTTAACGACATCGATTCCCGGGCTTGCAACTTGGTTTACTCTCCGCTTGCAAAATACTCATGAAGCTTATATGCGAGCGAAGCGAGCCCAAATTTTTTAAAGACAAATGCAACAAATGACACGTGATTTTTAATTTTTCTTATGATGCTTTTGAGCAACATAAGCCTGGCTGCTTGTCGATTCCTATTTTATTATGCGAGTGGAGCGAACCAATTTCCAATCTCAAATGCAACACGTACCTAACACTTGATTTTGCTTACGTGCTCAAAAAAAAGAAAGAAAAGGATGGCTTTTTGTCGGTTCCTATTCTGCGGTCATACATAACTCACTTTGCTTGCAAAATACTCATGAAGCTAATATGCGAGCGAAGCGAGCTGAATTTTTTTAAGATAAACGCAACAAGTGACACATGATTTTTCTTATGGTGCTCAAAGAAATGGCTGGTAGCTTGTCAGTTCCTATTTTATTATGCGAGTGAAGCGAGCTGATTTTTTTTATCACAAATGCAAGATGTGACACTTGATTTTGCTTACGTACTCAAAGAAAAGGATCGGTTCCTATTCTGTGGTCAGACGTAACGCACTTTGCTCGCAAAACACTCTGAAGCTGCATGCGAGCGAAGCGAGCCGAATTTTTTTTAAGACAAATGTGACACTAGGAAATGTTTGCCTGAGATCGCCTCGAGGATTTATTCCCAGAATCCCAATTATTGTAATGGATTATCCCTTCGAGTTTTAAAGAATACCTACAGTTTCCTGTAAAGTTAAAAATCGCAAGGCCAGTCTCAGAAAATGGTCTGTCAATAATAATTATAGTCGTATTGCTCATTATACGGACTAAAAGTGAAGGAAAAAATGTCATTTTTCCTTCAATTTTGATTAGTTTTGATGCGTTTTATGTCAAAATTGAAGGAAAAATGACATTTTTTCCTTCACTTTAGTCCGTATAATGAGCAATACGACTATAGTCATTAGATTACTAATAAATTACACAAGTCTTGATGTCTATCAAACTTACAACCAAATGAGTTTATTTTAGTTGTTGTTAGTTAGGTAGGCTTTTCTTAAATTTCTTTAGACATTATAAGGACAAAAAGAAAGGCGCATGAAGCTGAGAGCCTCGCAGCCTGCCCTGGGCCATGGCCCTCTTGACCCAAGGGTAAATAAAATACACCACTGGTTCCAAAATGTACAAAGATTAACATTACGCCCAGGGGTATTTAATAATAGAAGTTGTGGTTTTTTATAGTTCCCAATTAATTTATGAAGACCTCTGTGGCGCAGTCGGTGAAGGCCCGCCTGTGACGCAGGAGGTTGCGGGTTCGATCCCCGCCGCGGGACAAATGTTTGTATGATCTGCAAATATTTGTCTCGGGTCTGGGTGTTTTCTATGTATATTATGTATGTATTTACAAAAAAAAATATTGAAGTAGTATATCAGTCATGTGGTTCCCATAACACAAGCTCTGCTTAGCTTGGGGCTACATGATACTGTGTGAAATGTCCAGCAATATTTATTTATTTATTTATAAGTTTAATAAATTGTTCTGGCCAAGCATGCTAAAAAAACATTAAAAAACATAACTCGAGAAATACAAAACATCGGGTGTACCTAGTTTAATTTTTTTTTTTTGGATGTCATGAACCATCTGTTTACGCACGGAAATACCTGTTCCGCCAGTTTTTTATGCTATTGCTAAGGAGGGGGGGGGGCAGGGTCTGGACCCCCTAAACCTCCCCTCTCCCTATATACGTCCCTGGCCCTATCAGTAAAAATCATCTCGAGCTCGCGGCCTCTTGAGCCGGGGCCCTCTGGGGTCGGGGGCCCGTGGCATTTGGCCACCCCTGCCACCCTATAGTTACGCCACTGGTGTTTGCCAAGTTACTCTATACAGACTTGGTTTACATTCGATTTCACAACTTTTTACGGCAGAAGAACTGCGTTGCGAGACTTGTGCATTTTTGTACATGTTATGTTTTTGATGGGATCTCACTTCTTTTTGTAGGTAGTCCTCCTTTTTTTCTTTTACCTATTATATCTTGTGCCTTATCTGTGGGCTTTCTCATAGCCCACTCCCTGTCTTCGTGGGCTTTTTTCAGAGGCTTTTATGTATTGATTTTTGACAAGTCTGGACGGTAAATGCATCTAGTCTATTATATTCAGAGCAGACTCCTGCGCTCTAATACAACCAAAGTTGACATTGATTAGATGTAAACCGCCTAGACTTGTCACTCTTGAAAGTGCCACATACGCTTGACCGCATGTCAGGTATATTTGACATTTCTATTTACCATAAGATGAAGATCAGGATTACAGGATTAGGATCACAGAATCAGGATCACAGGATCAGGATTACGCAGGATCACAGGATCAGGTTCACGGAATTAGGATCACGTAGGATCAGGATCACAGAATAAGGATCAGGATTATGCAGGATCACAGGATCAGGATCACAGGATCAGGATCACGGAATTAGGATCACGTAGGATCAGGATCACAGGATAAGGATCAGGATTATGCAGGATCACGGAATTAGGATCACGTAGGATCAGGATCACAGGATCAGGATCACGGGATTAGGATCATGTAGAATCAGGATCACGGGATTAGGATTACGCAGGATCACTGGATCAGGATCATAGGATCACGGGATTAGGATCACGTAGGATCAGTATCATAGGATCACAGACCAGGATCACGGAATCAGGATTACTGGAAACATAAATGAAGAGATCCCAACCCATGTACAACTTGTTTTCAATGAACAAATGATTATTATTTTTTTAATAAAATATCAATACCTACAATCCGAAATATCGAACATCCCTACACCGCGGAACATCATACATGATCATACTCAACTCAACACTAGCTGCCATACGAAACGAAACGTCACGCGCTCCGCGCAGCACAGAAATGGCGGCGCGGCCCCTTACACAAGCAAATTATAACCTAAAGTTACATAAATTAAAATCGGGACTAATAATTCGTAATGTCAGAGTTTTTCCTTGCTATACACACTAAACTATACATGTGTGCCAAATTTGGAGTTTGTGGGTCTGCTAGAAGTAGGCTTTTAATTTTGATGATCGGTGAGTCAGTGAGTCAGTGAGTCAGTGAGTCAGTGAGTCACTTACAAAACTAGGAATTTTGACTTGCAATAATTCATAAACTACTGGTTCAAATTTAATGTAATTTGGAAATATATCTAGCTATGTAATGCCCTCTTGGTCACTGAAAGTTTAGGCTTCTAATCTTTTCCACAACGAAGTTACGAGGGGTCGAAAATGGCCCGAATGGCTTCGAGAAAAGGATGGTACGGCCTTGCTTCGAGACTTGGCGGGGCACTGCCGTGCCCCCAGATTTTAAAGAAATTTAGGATTGTCTTTTTTTAAATCTAGGTCTGAATAGCATTGCTGATATCCGTACCCATATTATAAATGTAAAAGTGTGCTAATTTGTTTGTTTATTTGTCCTGCTTTCACGTCAAAACAGAGCGACGGATTGACGTGATTTTTTGTGTGGAGATACTCGTAGTTGGAGGGCTGGAGAGTAACATAGGCTACTTTTTATCCAGGTACCACGTGAGCGAAGCCGTGGGCAGCAGCTAGTAGATACATTAATGATTAATAGGAACTTAGTTCGCCTTACTTTAAACATTTTCTACAAATTAAAAAAGTCATCTTACGCAAATAATTCAAAATATAAGCAATTCTTTTTATAAGCAAAAATGTTGTATTGTTTTGAATTGTGTGAAAATTGGCATTTAACAGTTCAATAAAATATACATTTACAATAATTAACTACTTCACTAAAACATCCGTTGCCTATAAATTGAAACATCCGCGTAAAATTCAATGACACTTTAAAACGTAAATGTTATTATTCGCTCATTTATAATTTCATTTTATTTTAATAGCCATTTGCAGTAGGGAAAAATTACGCTAAATAGAGCTGGGACAGAACAGTATCCGAGCCGTGTTACGGACATGTTGCACTTAGGTATATATTAAGACCTCTTTTATTGTAAAAGTAAAGTACCTACAAGAAATCTTCCATTCATCCATCCATGCGTCCTAGCTGTTTTATTATTTTTAAATGACTTTTTTTAAATTATTTGCAAGCAAACTTATCTCAAGATGATACCAAAACTATCTGATGTATTAGCAGACAGTTTTAGATCGAGTTTACTTTTTAGATTACAATGACTAAGTTTTTCTGAAAAATTTATAAACAACAATTTAAAATTACCGCATGATTAGACTTTCAGAGCAGTATACGAATTACTCCCTTTTAAGTCAACACGGCTTTTACGTAACAAATATGTTGCTTGTTAGCATCTTTTAGGTGTGACTTGATTGTTTGAGCTAGATTAAGCCGAGGCACTGAATCATAATTTCAGAAAAAAATTACAAGCATGTCAATTGACGCACAGTCTAACAATTTACAGTACAATGGCATGCTTCGGTTCTGTCACAACGGTGTCCGGTCCCAGCTTAACCAAGCATAAATCGTTCCCAGTATTTCAACCAAATATTAGTATGATGAGGTACAAGATAATAAAATCGAATCACCTAAGTACTGTAGTTTATGAAAATGTGCTTGAACACTAAAAATATTTGATTTGATTATCATAGGTACTTAAGTATGCGATAAGAATCTATACTATATATTATAATAAAGCGGAAGAGTTTGTTTGTTTGTTTGTTTGTTTGTTTGTTTGTTTGAACGCCCTAATCTCTGAAAGTACCAGTCGGATTTGAAAAATTCTTTCTGTATTGGATAGCTAATTTATTGAGGAAGGCTATAGGCTATTCAACATCACGAAAAGACCCTCAGAAGCCATACAAAATGAAAGAAAGCCTGAATCGTGCTGACGAAAACATGCGGTTAACAGATGATCACAGAAAACTATTACCATAGAATATAACAAGCGGATACGATTGCAATCTCCATACAAAAGAAAGCGTAAACCGGTTTTTTTGTATGGAGCTGGCATTCTGATGTGTTCTGAGGTTGACAAAATTATGTTTTTTTTTTTTTTTTTCTTCTTTATTTTGGCTTCGCAAAAATTATGTTCTCTTCATATTCTTCTGATTCATATTTTCTTCTAAATGTAGGTATACAATATTTGACACTGACATTTGGAAAGGATTGAACATTCAGAAATCAGACATCTGTTTATTAATAGAATGCTATTTGACTTTAACACAAATTCAAATCCACAAAAAAGGTTTAGGTAAGTAACTGTAACTAAAACGTGAATCCATATAGTCGTATTGCTCATTATACGGACTAAAATTGAAGGAAAAAATGTCATTTTTCCTTCAATTTTGATTAGTTTTGATACGTTTTATGTCAAAATTGAAGGAAAAATGACATTTTTTCCTTCACTTTTAGTCCGTATAATGAGCAATACGACTATAGATAAAGAATCGTCGTCGTTCCTCCTGTGTGAATCACGGTCTTCATAATAGTTTCTACGCGCATCTATGCGTGATTCTTTTTAATAAACCGACTTAAAAAAAAGGAGGTGTAGGTTCTCAGATTCGATTCAACGGAATCTTTTTTTTACTATGTGATTATAACTCGAAGATGCCTGAACCGATTTGGAAAATTATAAATCAATTAATATCAATCAATCAATACTTTTAATAAAACTGTAACAGGTCATATTCTGTCCATACATTGAAGATATTTTGAAATTTTTTTTTTGGAGGGCTCTCTATAATCGATACTGAAGCCAAAACTGTAATTTTATCATTCATGTCTGTCTGTCTGTCTGTGTGTATCTTGGCCGCGAATCACGTCGAAACTACTGGATGGATTTAAATGAAACTTGGTATTATTTGAGTGCATACTACGAGGTATATAGGCCTTGGGAGAGGGGATGAAAGTCAAAATGAGTATCTGGTTGTAATTCATTAACGCGTAGTCCGATTTCATTGATTCTTTTTTGTTAGAAAGTAGGTAGGTACTTTAAATATTGTCCGGTAAAAATTTCAAGGTCATGATCTGATGGAGTCAGGACCTGTTCCATGAAACTTTTTAGTGATATGGGTATCAAATGAAAGAGCTTGATGAGTGAAACACAATTCTGTTATGATGATGGAGTCAGGACTTTCATGGAACTTTTTGGTGATATGGGTATGGGTATGAGTTTTCTCTCTTTCTCGCTTCTCTGCTTCTCTTTATACATGCTTCTCTCCATTTATGCTTGAAGCAATACGAAGTTTGCCGGGTCAGCTAGTTATTTCATAATTTAAATTGGTAATTTATATCGGTCATAGATATGAATCCGTAACTCGTCCGTATCTCTGACTAATTCTTATGAAACATACGAGTGTCATCGCCTAAAAGGAATTCCTTATTTTCCGTAATGATCTTCAAAAATGTTTACAAACCTATACTGTTCCAATAAAAAATGCTTTATCATCACAAAACGACAGAATTTTAATATTCTGTAAGCAAAGATTTTTGATCGAGTGTTAGTTTATTTAGGGCAAGAAAATGATAAGTAATGATCCTAGAAGAATGAATAACGCTTTCACAAATCTTTGATATTCTTTCGGAATCTAAGGAGCTAATCAAATCTTACCTCAATAACATTGAATCGATTTGTGTCACACAAGTTTCGGCATCCGATTTCGGTGCCCATATACCATCCGTTGAAAGCAGTGCCGGTGAATTCTAGCCCACCACAGTCCAATCTCATGCCGGAAACCGCAGGAAGGGCGTACCATCGAAGGCCTAAATCTTTGAACCAATCGTAACTGCAAAGAATTACCATCAGTTTGAGAAATTGAGCAAGCGGTTTTGTTAATGTATATTTTACATACAACTACTTATAGCAGGTGAAGATTTCATCTAAATGGAAATTTCCGCAGGGAACCATGTTGTTCAGTTCAGATGTCACTAAAACTTACTTAGGATGCTCCAATTTCACTTCCATGACTATCTCTCTAGGTAGTTCGAAATATTCTGGATCTTTTCCGTCGGCTTGTAAAACCAGCGGCAGAATATCCCATGCCGTCTTTTTCCCAGGTTTCCATCCAAGTCTCTCGCATACCTATCAAATAAAATGCATTTTAGAAAAAAATATTCATTTTTAAAGTATTATTCACATGAACAAGAAAAATCATCAATTTTCATCGTTCTTTTTACCTGAATCCCGTTTTTTTTTTTTTCTTTATTTTGGCTTCGCACGGTTTATGCATTTAGCCAGTGTTAATTATTTATTTCAAGTTTACAGATGCACAAGATATACAAATTAATTACAATACACAAATATAATATCCCACCCCTCCCCTTGTGCCTCAGTAAAGAAAGATGTGAGGCTTTACTGAAACATGAACGGGGACTTTTTGGGAGAACTCGATATGCAATGTTAGCCAATTTTGTTTCATTGGCCCACACTTATGCACGTTCACGAACACTCAGACTTCGTTCACACGGCATTGTCCTGCACGTTTTTTTGCAGTACACGTCTTAACGTATAAATAGTGACCATACAACGTACATAGATCCATTCACACGACGATTGTACTGCAAAAAAAAGTGTACCGCTTATACGTTTAAACGCATACACAACGGACTTGTCAAGCAAATCGAATGGACTTTGACGTATTCGGTTCGCAGTGGCATATGGTATAGCTTTGTCTCCTTCACACGACACGATGTCATACGTTTTTTATCGAATAGCAATTTTCCATTCTTGAATTTTCCAGTCGAGTTAATAACTTTTCAAAACTTTTAATAGACATTCGAAAGTAGGTAATTAAAAAACATTTTTTCACCGACCGTTGGCGCCTTCGATACCAATATAAAAGTACCTACAACCAAGCGTGGATCCATCAGTGACGTCTACTCACTGTGATAACTGTGTGGAAACTGCGGCTATTCGTTTTTACACGAATGAAAATTTACCATGTGAACACCCGGTTGACTATACGTTAAAAAAACGATTGCAAAAAAACGTGCAGGACAATGCCGTGTGAACGAAGCCTCAGCAGTTAATAATCCATCATTATTACACATTAACATTCGAAAAAACACAAGTTTTGGAAAACAAAACAAAACGAAAACATGACTTCTCAAATTCCCGCCAAAAAGACCTCCGCGGAAGGGTCATTTTTTTTTTCTTATATTGGCTTCGCACGGCTTGTGCATTCAGCCAAAGGAAGGGTTATTGTTATCCGTTTTATGGGTTCTTTTTTCAAAATAAAAGGTGTATTACCGTTGTGAATTCAATTCTTGCTGGATCTCCTATGATGGTTCCATCTGGTTCTTCGTATCCAGCATAGGCTATGAGCTGGTGGTTCCATATTCGATAGTCATGTTTCCCATCTGTTCGCTGAGGGAATATTGTTATTGCTGACCTGAAACACAGAACATAATAATACTACGTAGGTCCCTGAAAGTTGCCTCGGAATCTATACTAATATTATAAAGAGGTAAAGTTTGTTTGTATGTAGTAGGTAATCTCCGAAACAACTCAACCGATTTCAAAAATTCTTTCACCAGCATTTAAAATGAACAACGGGCGGAAGCTAGTAATGATACAATGTCCAAAATAGCGGACTTTATTCCTCTGCAAGATAGCTAACCATTAAAAAAAATCAGCGAATACGCTACAATGAAATGGATAGATCAAAATGACAACAAGTTTATTGCAATAAGTACCTATCTATTGTTTTTGAATCAGAGCGTAAGCATGGCTATTATTATCATACTTAATTATTGTGGTAAAAAAAAAGCAAAAACTTACAAAAAAATGATAATATTTTCTTAAGTTTTATGTAAGTACCTACTTACTTCCATGTTTTTAGAAGAAAATAATTCACCTAATCCAAGTAGGTATGCTTACCTTATGTTTCCTTTGTTCGTCGCATACTTTATGTGGTTGCAAAGTGCTTCAAACATTCCACTTGCGGTTGTTACTTCACGGCAGTCGAACACCTGGAAATATAATAGGGATGTTTAGTGTCCATTAGGCATTTCATAAGGTATTTATTAAAAATATACTAATAATAAGTAGGTATAAGTAGTCGTATTTCTAATTATACGCACTAAAATTGACGGTCAAAATGTCATTTTTCATAATTATATTTTTAGTTCGTATAATGAACAATTCGACAATAGTAGTTATTTTTCTATTTTATATTATGTATTGATACCTATGTATTAGGATTATTTAAAATCATTATTAGCCTAACATTGCTTATTTTAAACTGAAAATTCTGTGCACTGCCATCTTCTACAGATTCTTTTAATTTTTCCATCCAAAGGTTGCCTAGAAGAAATCGCTGTCAGTGATAAGGCCGCCCATTGTACTAATTATTATTATTTATTTATTTACTTATTTATTTATTTAAATAAGACTATATTCTGTTGTTATATTTTACTTTTCTTTGTATACAATAAAGTGTTCATTCATTCATTCATTTACTTATTGCCTTTTTAATACAATTGCCTCTTTTGTAATGCTACAAATACTTAAGTATTAAAATTATGCGAAAGTTGGTGAGTCTGTGTAATGTAGGTACGTTTGTTATTTCTTCACGCTGAAACGGCTGAACAGATTTGAATGAAATTTGTTAAAATAGCTTATACCTACCCTGGATTAACACACGTCTAAATTTTTCTGAAAAATTTACTGATCAAATGCCATAGTACGAGTATGTTAAAAGTTTCATTCAAATGGCTTAGCAGTTTTGGTGTGATTGACAAATATAAGTAAGTACTTTAGAAATTTTCTTCTTTGTTACTATAGGACCTTGCTATTCCCCAAAAAACATGGTATTTCTAGCAAAAAATGTGTAAATATTTTTCAACTTTGGAGTACCTAGCTCATTTGTTCTTGTAAGCAAACACATCACTGTGAATTAAATTTACCTGCAATGTAAACAGCTCACGTCAACTCCTACAGTGTACTTTTGGCGGTGCCAATGTTTACACAGAGGCTACTCCGTCTAATGACATCTCGTTTGCGACTTGTTATAAAGCTGGCAACCCTAATTAAAAGTTTGTGTGGCTCTGCTCCACATATCCGAAGAATGTAGCGAAAGTTTTGTTACGAGATGTCAACACTTACATTTTCATGATTAAAGGTTGTAGCTAACTTGTCAACTCCGCACCCGCGCCGCACCGCATCGCCTTGTGCGGTTTTGGTGCCTATTCTTTGTATGGAATTCTATGAACCATCATCAACTTCTTGACAGCGGGTTTCTTGACTTTGCGGGTTTGGTAAAACCCAAATGCAAAATGAGCAAAATACTGGTAATATTCTCCCACCAACAAGAATTTTATAAAATACCTAAATAAATGTTGTCGGAGTCAATTTTCATTTGAATTACACGAGTGTAAATTTATATTAATACTTACCAAAATGTTTGATGCATTTCAAAATTACTTATTATTTTTTTGTATTAGGTAGGTAAGTACAGGTTAAACTTATTTTAAAAAAACTTACTTATTAAAAAAACTTACACAATGTTTTGCAATAACTCTAGGTATTGTCTTTACCTACTATGTATTTAACATCAAAAGTGCTAAAAGCATGACTTGTATAATATGGCTCAACTGTGACAAATCATTACAATGAACTTTTTTTATTATGCATGCCTTAAATCCCTAATTAATTAAATTACACCGTCTTTTGGAATAATAATATAGACTTTATTGTAGGCAACTTAAGAATAGTACCTTGGTACAGTGAAAAACTAATTCTAATAAAATAAATAATATTAAAGTTATAAGGTGCGTGTTCACAATGCGAATTCAGTGACCTGAATGACGTTGATTTAATCTACATAAAATACTTCTACTTAGCGACATCATCACCTTCATTCTATTCCAATATAGACTTTTCTATTCTAATATAGACTTTTCTATATTACGTTATAATATTTAATTATGATAAATCGTTGGAAAGAGCGATCATGCACTGGATTAGTAGAAACACATACTTAGTAGAAAGAAATGTTTACCGTTCATAAAGGATCATGAACGCTAAACTAGATGATCCAAGGATAATTTTACCTGTAACTTTTTCCATTGTATACGTCCAATACATCTGGATGCGTTGCGCCAGGCCAGCTTCGCTCCAAACACCAGCTCTGATGTTTTCAACTGGTATGTCCCTCGGCTTTTCAGCTCTTTTTTGACATCGTCTAGTCTTGTCATGTGAGCTTCTGAATTTTGTCTGAAATAATGATTATAATGATTTTCCTTTCAAATGTGCGTTTTGTAGTTTATGTCCGTTTACTTAGAGATTCCCGAGTGTTGTTTTAATGAAATAATTTTATTGTTAGTTTTTTTCTGTATAAATGTGTGAAGATAGCCGAGCTTTTTTTTGGTGATTTTTTATTTGAGTTTATCGGCGACCCAAAGGTAATATTTAAAAATTATTTTTTAGGCAGACCGATCAACGTAAACCTTTACACTCCTATGCACGAAAATTATCATTTGATACAGCAGTAGGTTTCAGACCTCTTGGAATGTATCCTGAAAAAAACTTTAAAAAACTACTTTCCGAAGAAAATCATAGAACCAGATGGATTTCAGGAAGTCTGAATCACACTGCTGGAGAAATAAAGCCACGAGGAGAGGAAAATATTAGAGTCTCAAGTCTTATTAACACTTTCTCAGATCTTTTTGATGATGTCTAGCGAGGTACCTACCACACATAGCCAGGTCATCATTATCTTTAGATTGAAAGTTGAGAGAAAGAGAGAGAGAGAGAGAGAGAGAACATCCCATTCCCAGACACAGGCCTTGGCAGGTTTACATTCAAAATATTTTTTTTTTTCAAAATTTTCATAGATTTCCAAGGCTTGCATAATGTGTGAATCGACATTATTATACCTAATAAAGGGACGCGGGGACATGTTCCCATTATATCAAGATCTGATCTCAGTTATTACAACTAGCAATTTAACTATCTCATCCAGACATCGTGCAATAATGATACAAATCAACATTAAAATGTTTGCCTGCCGCCCTCAGCTTCGCTTACATAGAACTAACATAGCAGATGACACAAGGATATTGTAGAGACTATGTTCTTTAACTAACCTAGTCATATTGAACTGTCAATTTAGCAAGGCATACAAGGCATATGAGTATAAATAATCATTATAGAATAATAATATGTAGTCTTAGAATAATATTATCTTTCTTCTATACAGTGTAGGATAAATAGCATGAACTAGGATAGGGTGTCTGGGGTATGCTGCATAACAATTGTGTATGTTTGGGTGTGTGGGTAGGTGGGGGTCATATCTGTGTATGTGAATATGATTGTGTGTAAGTAAGTTAGTAAATTACCTCCGTATAGAAGCAAAATATTGTCCTAAAAACACTTGTGCATCTTCGTAGACTTCCTCCGTTGTTCTTGGCGTGTCTCCTCGGCTTGGGAGATCCATAATACTTGACTGACACACTTTTTCGCTGCATTTTGTGTTCTGTAACAAATAAAAACATAAAGATTATACCTAGTACTTATATCTGACGGCTCTGTATAAAAAACTAACAAACTTATAACTCCATTTTGGAATTAAAAGAGTTTTATTTTTTCTTTAGTACACTGAAGAAGTAAGAGTACTCTAGTACTCTTTAGTACTTTGATTCCATAATTGGAATGGTCAAATGGTCGAAATGATTAGCATCTTCTGCATTAGAGATATTATGATATCTCAAGGCCCTAATCCTCAATCCCAAGTCCCAATAACGAGGCCCCAATCCTCAAAAACTCTTAAACTACAAAAACTGTGGATGGAATGATTGAGTACCTCTGAATTGTTACTTGATAATTTATACAAAAATCATTTCTCATTTAAAAATCTCTACCTCGATAATGTGTTACATCGGTACTTGCCTTAGTATTTTTGTATTCATTAGCACGTCAATAAAACAAGTACTTTGGAACAGCATAAACATCATACCCACACACTAATGAATGTAATGGGTGTACAAACATTTTTACCTACCTACCTTGTGGGTATATTATACATTTTTATACAACGAACAGTCGACATCAAATTCGATGATGATTGAAATAAAACTCAATGTTTTAAATTGGAAACTGTCATTTACTTATTTATCAAACGTGAAATGTGATCACGAATTTGTCCTCAGAGCGCGGTAGAAATTTTTTCAGATCTTCAAACACTGCTTTTTATTATAATTACAAATATGACACCAATAATTACTTTGCAAACCTATCCACGTTTTAAAATTTACCTAAACGCTCCAAGTCGCCTTTTCCCCTTTAGTTTCGAACTGTGGTTTTGAAAGTGAAAGTAGAATGTTCGAGGAATATGGATAAAGGAAAAATATTGTATGGATACAACATTTTTTCCCCATATTAATGGATTAAGCTTTAAGAGATGATGATGTTGATTACTATTTAGTAAATACAGTTTATGATTTTTTAAGCTAACTGTACTTACCTTATTAGTATTCTCCTTGGCTAGATCAAATACAAAACTATAATGGGTACTTCTTGGTACTAGGTACTTCATTTAATAAAGTAAAGATTTAAGTACCTAGTGGACATCCATCTTAACGAAACTTCGTGGTACTGGTACCGCAAGTTCAGTCTATACTATCTATACATATCTATCTCTATCTATCTATCTATTCTAGTGTCTTGGGCACGCTTCCGTCTGGCAGTGGCTTGGATCAGTTGAGCTACCTATAGATCGTTTCCAACGATCCTTAGGTGGCTCAACTGGTTCTTTTTGTATTTTATACTTTTATGTAAACATGTAGTAGTTTAGTTTCTGTTAGTAAATGTATATGATCTATACTAATATAATAAAGCGGAAGAGTTTGTTTATTTGTTTGATTGTTTGTTTGAACGCGCTAATCTCAGAAACTACTAATCGGATTTGAAAAATGATTTCTGCATGTGAAAGCTAGATTTTTGAAGAAGATTAAGTATAGGATTATTTTCATCATCATCATTATCACCATAAACCATTACTACGCGGGCAACACCACAAGGGCGCTGCTAGTAAAGTATAAAATTCTACATTCATTTCAAGGAATTACAGCGGTGTACAAGAATGATGCAATCCATCATATCTTGTCAGTTGTTTAACAACATGAGCGTTATTTGGAAAAAATTGCCTGTATTCATCACTATTGTCTAGTTCTTCTAACAATGACGGTAGCACTTATAATTCAACACCATCTGCTGCCCGGAGCTTCGCTTAGTGGTACGCGGTACATTTTTAAGCTAGCCTATTAAACTTTTGTTCCTCTAAAAAAGCTCTTCTCTTTCTATAGCGAATTAGTTTCATTAAAAGCTAAATTGATACTTGGAAGGTCAGTAAAAAGCATATTTTGTTTTACGCATATCCAAACTATACATAGATATGCGTAAGAGACTTCATTGGTCATCAGCGAGGTTAAAAAACCGTTATAGCAAAATCACATTAGGAGTTGAACTATATGCCGTCTCTTTTCATAGACTGAGAGTGACAAGAACGGTATAATATTACATTTCCTGTTGTGATTCTGCTAAAGCGGCCCCCTGGACCATTGATTTAAATTGTTTTGTAATACAAAACAAAACGCTGACGCCATATTTTTGTATTTGTATAGATTGTTGGGCATGAACTCGCGGGCGTCCTCAAAAGACCCTACCAAAGTTTCATTACAATCTGAGCAATGCTTTAGGAACGCATAGAGGACAAACATACAAACATTCATTTTTATTTAAATAGAAGATGTGAAAAACGAACAACAAAAAAAACCTCATTGTTTAGGGCTAACCTAATTGTATTTATTAATTTATCACAATGCATTGGAATCTCGTGCAGTTTTTCCGCAATAAATGTCCAGTTTTATCGGTATGCGTGCAAACAATTCAACTATTAACACGTCACATAACTTACCTATAAAATGCATCAATTAATTCTCACTACTCAATAAAATGAATAAAAACAATGCTCGCGTAATAGCTTCGTAGTATTCCTTTACAATGCTTCTAATGATTCGGTTCTTGGGTGCTGGGTACAGATAAAACCTTTTACATAAGAGGTGAAGATCTCAGTAAGGGATAAAATAGGATCTTGGTAAGTAAGTTCGTATGAGCAATAAGTGGCCTACTCTGGTGTCGGAGTTTTTAGGCCGCCTAAAGGCCTCCGTCATAGCTTGATGACTTAAAAGCCGGGACCGATATTGTCCTCCGAAGCACGGAAGCGCTCAGGTCGTAATACCACTTGCCAATTACCTACCATCCAAATTGTGACCGCGCACAACGCTGCATCAATCAAGAATGTCTAAGCAAGCTTTACCACGAGCGCATTGGTATTGGTGTTTGTTTTACATAGTTTACATCAAGCTCGTCCACTCTTATTTTTATCATTAATTTTTGACTCACGACGCGTAGCTCCGGAGTCCGGACCTTATTAGAGACTCCAGAGTGTCAGCTCCTCAACTAACGCTTACAAAAACTATTAGACACTATCTATTATAAGGCTGCGTTTCCACCAGAGATGTGCGATGGAAATGTGTCGTGCGAGGATGTCTAGCTGTGCTGTGACAATGTGTGGGTGTTTCCACCAGAGATGTGCGATGGAAATGTGTCGTGCGAGAATGTGTGGTTAATGTTCCTCGCAACACATCCCTCGAACACATTCCTCGCAACACATCCCTCGCTTGTTTTGTATGCGCAAAAACCTAGCTCCGCTGAGCCGTTTCCACCAGAGATGTGCTGACCGAGGCGAGGTAAATGAAGCGATTCTATTGGTTCTTTACAAACACATTCCTCGCTACGCATTTTCGCACATCTCTGGTGGAAACGCAGCCTAACTGTAAGTAATAAATAAATAAATAAATGGAAATAGACACAAATTAAAGAACCAAAGCAGCATGTAATGGTGTTTTTAATACAGTTGCTCAAAAAGTGGCGTATTGCAGGGACGTATAGCGTTCGGGAAGTGGGCTATTACACACTCGTGCTTTTTTTTTACTTTTCCCGCACTCGTGCGTTCTCTTTCCCAACTGTCAAAATAATGTCTATTAAAAAGAAAAACCAACCATGAAGTTTTTACTAAAAAAAATCATAGAAGTTTTTATGAGTCATGCAAATACTTACGTATAAGTATGTATTTCTAAAAAGAAGCTAATAATTTGTTTCTAAATCAGATTTAATGATTTGATTGAATGAGTTAAGTTAGGTTTCATTTCATTTCATCTCATTAAATTTCATTTTCATTTCATATCAATAAAAAAATTCTACTGAAGACTTGGCTGTATGGGCATAGTTCCCTTTGCCTACCAGAATCGGTGAAAAAAAAAATATCTTTATTCTACGGTTGGCGCCATTTTATAGATTAAATTGCTTCATTTTTTCGCAACTGTATTAAAAATAGTCGTTCAGTACACGTTCGGAACCGTCATTGCAACTTGTTCCAAATGTCAACCCTCGCCTTCGGCTGCGCCTCGGCTCGGGTAGACATTTGTCGGAACTCTTTGCAATGACAGCCTTTCCGAACTTGTACTGAAATATACTATTAAGAGTCAAATAGAGCAACAGAGTTTTTGTTACTTCTTAAACATAGAAAGTTGTAAAAGCCTTCGAGTTGCCTACAAACTCCACCACCAGAGTCGGGCATTATCTCGTACCTAAGTAACTAGTGAACCAGTGTTTTTAATTTTAACACTACATCATTTTCCTGACCTCATGCCACTCAACTCTCCCATGTCTCTCGTCGTCTCAAAATTAACTTTTTTCTTGTTGTATCATTTTTTACACAAGACATCCATCTTTTCTAAGGTCTAGGTCTACCTCTCCTCAAGCTATTTAAATGTTCTTATATCTCTCATATGAACACGATTAACCTGACGTCTATAGTTTTTAATATTTTTTACACTTATTACCAACCAGATAAATATGATCTTAAAAAGAGTTTCGAGCCAACGTCATAAGATTTCGTGGCTGAGTTGGTTAAAGCACTCCGACTTGAGGAGGATCGTTTGAATCAATTCAATTCAATTCATTAATTTCAATAACAATTTACAATTGTGTCTGATGCTCTCTGATCATGTCAATGTGTTCGTCAATCATGTTTATCGAAAATTTTGATCAGAATTTTCACTTTCTATTAAATATCCTGACGTCTCTGCTACGTCCCTGACGCTGTGAAAAAGCGTGATCGTGTTATTTCGTTGGAACTAATCAGAACAGTGAATGGAACCTTGATACCCGTCACTTGCCACTGGTACATTCTCTCTTTTCAGCTAACTGGTACATCCGTCTCCTTTCAGTGAGACGGGAAGGCGATTTGAAACTATAAGGTACTTACCAATAACAATATACAAACTATAAATATAAGTACAAACTATATAAAGGGGAAGCAATTTTGAACTTGATAAAGGACAATGGACAAACTCTTGCCTGTAACATGAAGAGCTTGGAAGGGCTAGTAAACACTACCGTAAAATACGCCAACATTGCCACCAAGGGTAATTTTGCCCGAAGATCAATTTTTAAGCAAATCTTTAAATTGCAAAAGTGTTTGAATAATATGTTAACATTTTTTGACTTTGATAGAAAATAGGTTATGTGTCTAGCAACACTGTCTATCTGGTGTGTCGCTAGCTTCACTCAGTAACTTGTTGGAACTCTTCGAGTACGGTGCGTATTTTCGCGGGCAAATTTTGGTGCAAATTCATAAGTGAATTGTGAGTGATGGCGAAAACACAGGTTAGTTTTATTAATATTATGATATGTAAGAACATTTTAGGAGTATTAATATGTTGTTATCGTTGCTGAATGTCTTTTCAAACAAGAGTTATAGCGGTGGGCAAAGTTATCCAGCAATGTAGCGATCTACTATTGACAACATTGCCCGCCATCAAAATAAGCTTAGGGTTGGCACTTCAGAAACTTGTTTTTTTTAAAGCTTATAGTTAACTTGCAATGTTTGTAAGTTCCTATGTTTGTAAGTATGTTTGTCCGGGTCAATTCTTGCAAGCTTAATTTGACCTACTTCCCGGTGTCAAATTGAGCTGAATTTAGGTAAAATTATGAGTCTTCGGTGACAATGCAATAATAATAGTGACAGTTAGCTGAAAATGTCTAATAGTTTAGTAATTATTTTAATTTAGCTCCTAACATCATTTGATCTCAATTAGTATTTCATTTTCATTTGGGTACCTATATAAATATGTTGATTAAAGTTTATTAAATAAATACCTGAATGAAATATAGCCAGTTTTTTTATACCTACAACAACTACGATCACAAGATCAGTTAACTAAGAAGTGCCAACCCTAGCACTTTTAATTTGTGAAATGCGGTTTGTATGAAAAAGACAAAAAATGTCAGGGTAACTTTGCCCAGCCACTTTGCTAGGAAACCTTCTATAGTATCGTTTTAAAACCTAAAGTAAACGCCATTATTGCCTAAATTCTTGTATTGGCTTTTTATTTCATCTCTCTAGAGGCTATATTTGCGTCAAAAATCAACGTGGGCAATGTTGGCTAAAAGTCTAGATAACTTTGCCCGCCATCAAAATGTATAAAATACTTAATTAAATATTGACGCATCATAAAATCTGATAAAGTAATACATGCACATAATTTTATAATAGCAGATGATAAAAGAAAATACTTACGTTCCCATAGAAATTTTTTACAAAAATTGAAATTATTCGAAAAAAGCGGGCAATGTTGGCGTATTTTACGGTACATTTTATTATAGAAATACCAACACACCCCGAATTCGCTCAAGTTAATAGTATTTTTTCATCTGGAATAATGTACCTTTCAAATAGAGAAAATTATGCCGTTAGAAGTAGTTATAATAATAATAATTCTAGCTTTATTTCAGGCAACATTAGAATAAGTTACAAGATGTTATTTTGACTTAATCTACGGCCCATAGAAATAAATACTATATATTTTAAAAATAACACTACACTAATTGTCACGTATGAACTGTACGCACTAAAGTACTAAACATTAAATAATTCAGCATGTTTAGTACTAATAAGCAAATAGCATGACCCATGTCATGATAATGTCTACTCATTGCTCACGACTAGAGCGGGCGGATTTATGTCGTAAATTTCATTATTGTGTCAATTAGAACATGTATTTCATATGAATGTTATACGTAATGTATTTCAATTTGAATTGTCGTTTGAAGTAAATTATTACCTACCATTATATCGTTAGGAAAATGAAGGAAGTTGTGCAATTTTGAAAGGCCCGAACCTTGGGACGAAAATTATTAATATAGGTACGTATACTTGATGAACCTATAACGAACGGAAATAAAGAAAGACGCTAATGAATTGCTCACTAAGATGTAAGGTTGATTTAGTTAGATACTATGTTTCGATTTATCCGTAGAATCTTTCGCTGAGTAAGAGCGCTTGTAGACGTCCGTTTTTTTTGCCGGACAACGGACCGTGTTTTCACGGTTCGGTGGTGTATGGCGCGTAATGAATGTGTTTTCACGCGCCGGATATATATCGGTCCAGCGAACAATATAAGCCGTTTTTAGGGATATCCGTTTATTAACGGTTCGCAAAAAAAACGGACGTCTAGAAGCGCTCTAATCTTGTAAAATTATTTTGTGTGTTTATCTCCACGCATTCCTAAACAATTGATCAGATTGAGATGAAACTTCGGTGGGGTCTTCTGAGAATGCATGCGAGTGTTTCAGAAAATCATTCACTAAAAAAGTTTACTTACTTGTTTTACTTTACGTGGCATTGCAACGCCTGACAGGTACAGCTAGTACGTAGCTAGAGTATAAATCAAAACGATTGTGCTAACATTGCACGGCTGTGTAATGACTTGCGTGTGAGCAGCAACTATTTATCTTATCTGAACACTTAAAAGCTTTTAGTCGTTTTATCGACTAATGTATACAAAGTAAATAAAGTCAAAACACTGATTTCCATTTTTATTATTTTGTTGTTCGAATCCAAACGTCTTATTACGGCCACAGATTACTAATTAGTAATTAGTAATCTGTGTTACGGCCTAAAGACTTCGTTACCATAGACTCTACCACTAGATCATAGGTTCTCAATGTGGGCGATAATGCCTCCCTATGGACGTTTGAGACTTTCAGGGGGGTAGTAGGAGACCCAGAGAAATTTAGAGGGCATTGAGATGGCGCATTTAGATTTCTCTTAAAAAAATAAAAATTCTCAAAGTGGGCGGTGGGCAAAAAAAGGTTGAGAAACTATGCACTAGATCATTCGAACATGTACTATACATTTCTTTGGTAAATAAATTGGTTATGAAGCTTAATAAAAACTGCAAATTCGTTCTAAAATTCCCATAACCTTTACCCACCATTACAAGCATTATTGAAGCACTTATTTGACGAGTCAAGTTCTCACAAAATTAGATGCGCGAGATAGGAAGTTACGCAAAATTTTCCGTAACTAATTGAAAAAAATCTTGGAAATCAGCAGATAATGAAGCTTAAAATAGATTTCAAGCAACCTATCGAAAACGAAAAATGACTGTAGTACGTACCTACCTACGGTAGACATTTAAATCTTTAGACATCCAAGATCATCCGAATATTGACTGGAAGAGCTCATAGCGTTAAGACCTCCCATTGTGCTTCTCTTTAAATGTTTTTTGTGTCTACTAATAATTTGTTTTAATGTCCATGTTGTGTACAATAAAGCGTTATTCTATTCAAGATTCCTTGTAGATCTTTGTTTCTACACGATGCAGCGATGTTTTCCTTCATCATTTAGAACTCGCGCTAGTACGCATATACTTTCTGAATATAGAAAACAAATACGGCTAGGATTTGACCTTTGAATCGAAAGACGAAGCTCTATCCGATAGATAAATTGGTGATTTGAAGGTTTTAAACACTGTACTTTATGGTATCTTGTCTACACGATAAACGGGAAACAAAAAGCAAAATATTTTTATTTGATTTTGTGCTACATCAATTAATTCCAAGTGATAATTAAATATTTGATCTGCTACCGATTGAATAAATTTGCATAACAATGAGGCGAATTCTTAAATAAATTAACGAGGTTTATTGTGGTCGACAATATTATTATACCTTTACCTACTACAAACTTAGTTTAAATTTATATTTAGCCAGACAGGTTGTTTTACAATATTTTTGTATTATTTTAAGTCAGTGTTTTTAGGACTGGGTGAGAAATAGCTTTTTGTTCATCTTTCAAAATTATTTTGTTTTATTTTAAATCAAAAAATTTTCAGTTTCTCACCATTTCAAAAATTGTCGAAGACAAAATCATACTTTGATTTAAACATTATGTTAAAAAAACTACCTACTTAGCATAAACTCATAAAGTGTGTGTCAAGTAGGTATTTAAGCGTTTCAATTGCATTTAAAATGTACTTATACGACTACAATTACATTGTGATACTTATGTGTAAAAAAGCGAACAGAACTTACCCCAAACTCTCAAACTCTTTTGACTCAAAGGTAATTCTTTCAATACGTAAAAGTAAAAGAAAGAGGGTAATTATTACAACAAGGAACCACTCGGAATACTTAAAAATAAGCTGGTATTATTTAATACAAGTTTTCTGTTTACTTTTATTTTTTGGAGTCTTGTCTGTCAATGATTCCGTTCCTGGGAGGTTAAGTTTAAAGCTTACACTTCAGTATTTTGCCACCCACGTTTCTATTAGTTTTTTGCGTCGCTTTCCAGAGGTCGTTCAAGGTGAAGCTATAAAGGCATAGTCGGCAGATCTTAACAAAAAACAAAAAAAAACAACGACCAAAAGACCTGCGGGCCTAAAAAGGTCTTTAGAGCAGAATCACAATAGGAATTGAATTAGTCTCTTTTCACTGACTGAGAGTGAAAAGAGACGGCATAAAGTTCAATTCGTATTGTGATTCTGTTATAGCGACCTTTTTAAGCCCGCTGAACAGATCCAGCATGCATAGTACGTACCACATTCACAGCACACTGAATTTTCGATTTACGTCCATTTACCCATATTAAAATTTTGAATTGATTACAATCAAGTTAAGAATAGAATTTTCTTTATCAGCTCTATAACAATAGCGACTTTGTTGAGAAACTAGGAAATCCCCACATCCGCGTCTCAGTCACGCATTTTCGAGTCTCAATACCTGCAGCCAGTGGCTCGATACACGCAGCGAGTGCTGGCGAGACAGTGCATTAGCCCGAGAGGTAAAAACACTATCGAATGTTCACAAATTCTCATAGTGTCTACTCTGAATTGGTACAAATTCACGGTCATTGATCTAAAGCTGCAACAGGGCCAAAAAGGCCGTTATATCAGAATCATAATCTGAATTGCACTATATGCCGTCTCTTTTCATAGACATGAGAGTAACACGTCAAATCTTTAAGTAGGTACCTAAGTCAATGTAACTTGCTAAACTAGTCTCTTTATTTTATGTTATGTATGACGTATAAAACTACTATACGAAATTACTTACTTTAAGTTTTGGGCACTTAAGATCCGTTCCAGTCTGCACTTGCTACGTGTAATGAAGCCCTAATATAGCTAATGTTGTTTAGTCTGTGGATTCATTTGTCTCGCGGTCATTACTCGGTTTCGTCATCGTAATGATGTTACGATAATATGATCGATAGACGGATGATCATTATAGAGCGCTTCACGGCGCTGGTAACCAGTTTAGCCTGGGGCTGGCTTCGTCGAAGCTTTGATATAGCTAGTATTAGGCAGGCTGAATAACTCGTTCTTCTGATTCGATTTTCGAACTAGTTTTTGATTTATTTATTTAGGACATCCAATACGAAATCACTAAATAAAAATCAGTGACAAAGTGTCTGTTTCCCTATTACAAAAAAAAATTAAAAATATTTTTAATTTTTTTCAAATCAAACCTTTCTTGACTAATTTTGTAAGGAATGCGTTTGATGGAATACAAAAATTGAATTTCGCACAGTATCATCTATCCCCAAAGTAAACAGGGGGTCTAAAGTGGCCACTTTTGATGAAAAATCAGATGTTTCATAGATGCTTCATCTATGAAACATCTAATTTTTCATCAAATGCTTCATAAATGCTTCATATATGCTTCATATATGAAGCATCGATGCTTCATCAATGCTTCATAGATGCTTCATATATGAAGCATCTATGAAACATCTATGAAGCATTTCACAAAACATCTTTTTTGACAGATCTATGTGCGAGGTTTTTTCTTTTTTTTTCTTCTTTATTTTGGCTTCGCACGGGTTTTGCATTCAGCCATCCGTTTTCTATTCAACCTATATTTACTTACTAAAAGTAAATTTAACCTCGCACATGGCTTTTTGGCGGGAATTTGAGAAGTCATGATTTCGTTTTGTTTTATTTTCCAAAACTTGTGTTTCTTCGAATGTTAATGTGTAATGATGGTGGATTATTAACCGTTATGTGTTCGTGAATGTGCATAAGTGTGGGCAAGTGAAACAGCTTTTTGACTTCTAGCAAAAAGTCCGTGTTGATGTTTCAGTAAAGCCCCACCATCTTTACTGAGGCCAAGGGGAGGGGTGGAATATTATATTTATGTATATTTTGTAGGTATTTGTATATCTTATTTATCTATAAACTTGAAGAATATTAATTACTTGACACTGGCTGAATGCACAAGCCGTGCGAAGCCAAAATAAAGTAGAAGAAAAAAAGAAAAAACCTCGCACATAGATCTGTCAAAAAAGATGTTTTGTGAGATGCTTCATAGATGTTTCATAGATGCTTCATATATGCTTCATATATGAAGCATCGATGCTTCATCGATGCTTCATATATGAAGCATATATGAAGCATTTATGAAGCATTTGATGAAAAATCAGATGTTTCATAGATGAAGCATCTATGAAACATCTGATTTTTCATCAAAAGTGGCCACTTTAGACCCCCAGAGCTTGTGTTTGGGAACTACATGACTGATATAAGTACTTACCACTACAGTACTTATTTAACTTTTTTAATGGTATTAGAGATAAAAATTTGTAGGTCATACAAACATTTGCCCCGAATTGAACCCGCAACCTTGTATCACAGCCTACGCCCACTGCGCCACAGTAGTCGATAATACGTTTTGTGATAAGTGAGCTTTCGATGACTGACTGAAAAATCAAAATAATAACAGAAATGTGTTTATTTTAACCGAACTTCAAAAAAAAGAGGAGGTTCTCAATTCGTCGGAATCTTTGTGCTTTTTTTATGTATGTTCACCGATTACTTGAAGACGCCTAAACCGATTTGGAAAATTCTTTTTTTGTTTGAAAGGGTATGCTTTGCGATTAGTGCTTCAAAAAATTGGTGAAGATATTAGATTGGAAAACACTATATTGTACACACAAAAGAAAATACATTACAGATATAAAATAAAATACCAAGTACAATAGGTGGCCTTATCGCTAAAAGCGATCTCTTCCAGGCAACCTTTGGATGGACTGGATATGTGGAGGATCTTCGGAGTTATGAACAGAAATGCATCTCGAGAGTGCAAAAAATTGCTCAGCTTATAGCATTGAAGTTGGTTTTTTAATGTTTTATTTAAGTACTAGCGGACGCCTGCGGCTTCGCCCGCGAGGACTACTATTTTTTATCCCACGGGAACCGTGCAATATTTCGGGATAAAAAGTAGCCTATGTCCTATTCCCGGTTATTATCTATCTACATTCCAAATTTCATCAAAATTCGTTTAGTAGTTGTGAAGATACGTGGCAACAAACATTCACACACACACACACACACACACACGGACTTTCGCCTTTATAATATCAGTAGGATTAGCTACTTGTAATAAACAGCTTTACAAATTATTTGCTTATTATCCTGCTAAGATGTATGCAAAAACACGTTGTCAATGAATACTACACGCAATCGTCGAAGAACAATTCTAATAAGATTACACGAAGCTGTAATTAGCAGGCGTTTAATCCGGGCAATTCATTCTAATTATAGACGAGGATATAGAGTAGTATAAAAAGCCGAATGCAGATTTATACGTAGTTAGAGCGCTTGTAGACATCCGTTTTTTTTTTTCGCCGGACAGCGGACAGTCAATCGAAGTCAAACGAAATCTATATAAACGGCATAAATTGTACGCCAGACCGATATCCGGCGCATGTACACACATTAATTACGCGCTATACACCACCGCAAATCCGGGTGAAAAACACGGTCCGTTGTCCGGCGAAAAAAACGGATGTCTACAAGCGCGCTTACTAAGTGCTGGTAGGTAAAGGTTTATCAGCGTTGGCTCACTGAACAGAAAAAAATTTACTTAAGTAATATCAAGAGCTCAAAATAAAAGGAACACGCATCATTCTTGCTACGCGTAGGTACCACGCTCGAATGCTACCTCTACTTTTTTTTACTATTCTGTTGTTGGACTAGGTATACATTTGTTTTACTTATAGTAGACTCACTGTCTAACAAAAGAGGATGGCAATCGTTTAATCCGTGGCGCAACTTTGACAGAAGTTAATACGAGTTTATTAATAGAGGCCATATTGTTTTGATTTGACCTAATAATAGTGGATTTGAAACAAGATCCACTTTTTAAACAGAAACAAAACACAAAAACTTTAACTTGTTGGGAATGTAATTTTAATTCTTTTATGATATTTTTCATATAAAATATCTTTATAGTTAATATTTTCTCACTTTATTAGCATCGAAGTGGAAATTGGCAGAATGTCAATGCCCTAAGGGGGTCTTACGTTACGTGCTGGCTCTTATCTGTTCGTAGTAATTACCAATATCTGCATATTTATTATTTTAATATTCATCTAACCAGTTCTTTTGTAAAGCAATTTAAATATTTAAAAATGTAGAGAGTACTGACAAACAGCCCAGAATAATTTCTAAGGGTCAATTTATACTAGCGCAGAGTCGAAGCGCATCGAAGCGTCTATCCAAAACTGAACATAACCAATTCAACCTTAACTCCACAGCGTAACTAAGTAAGTGGAGTTAAGGTTGAATTTGTTATGTTCAGTTTTGGATAGACGCTTCGATGCGCTTCGACTCTGCGCTAGTATAAATTGACCCTAAGAAACTTAAGACAATTTCTGAAAGGAATAAAACGATACAGAGTTTCAAAGTGTCTCCAAGGTGCGGTAGACAATTCGTATTTCTGAAATATAAATTACTGAGAGATTAATGTCTTTGCATTTCACCCTAAAATAATACTTGGTCAAGAATCACGAATTTAAAAGGGATTCATGTTTTCGAGATAGTATTATGTCATGTCAATCCCGAAATAACCTTAAATTGTGGATATGTAAAATACGTGGATGTGAAAGTGATGAGTATGAGTGTGACAGGGTACACACAAGTAGAGGAAGGCCGAAGAAGAAGTGGTTGGATTGTGTGAAAGAGGATATGAATGTGAGAGGAGTGGATTCAGAGTTGACGAATGATAGAGGTGAGTGGAAGAGAAAAACATGTTGTGCCGACCCCACTTAGCGTGGGATAAGGGTAGGAGAATGATGATGATGATGTAAAATACGTAGATGTTTTACTATTGAAACGTTCTACCAATAGCGGTTAAACTGCCAGACGCCTCAAAGTAAACAAGGATTTGTTGACAAGGACAGGTCCTACGCTAACTTCAAGGTTAGTTTACCGACTCTAGCTTTACCTTTTAGACGGTTAATTCTTCCGCATTTAAATACATATAGTGGATACTTATACCATGTAATAGTACCCTAAAGTGCCACGTTCCCGAGATATTTGGAGGAAAAGATCACCGTATGAGAATCATGACAATCACATACGCATTCTATTGCACTCAAAACTTATAGTTCCCAGGTTGACTGAACTATTTATGCAGCACAACCACTTGCCTACTTATGACTTCCACTATTGGACATGGCCTCTTTTATCTCCACGTATTGCGTTTGGAAGCGGCCTGTATCCACCGCCGACCTGCTGTCTTTACAAGGTCGTCTTCCTTCTTGTTGGTGGATGTCCCATGCTACGCTTGCCGGTCCGCGGCGTCCACTCGAGGACTTTTCGGCCCATCGTTCATCTGTTCTGCGTGATATAATGGCCTGCCATTTATTGCCACTTCATTATGCTAATCCAAAACAATACCTTGTGTTAGGCTTGTTTCACTCTTCAGCGTGTCGCTGGTCGCGTCCGCGAGTTGACCATTCACAGCACATTTATCTGTGCTGTGAATGGTCAACTCGCTCGACCGGCGACACGCTGGAGAGTGAAACAAGCCTTAATCTCTTCGTTTCCGAGTCACGCCTATCCTATTGTCTATTACTCGGAAACTTCTAAAACTGGTTAATTTGCGACGTTATATTCACTCCAGCTGCTAACGTTTGATACCTTCTAGTCGCGTATCATTTCTCCATAATTGATTCTGTTACTGACGAAGTTTAGGTATTTGCATACCTAACTACAATATAACTTTGGAAACATCTTTACTGCCTTGGCGCTGTTTAGGACATTTATTACTCACAGGGACAACTCATCATAAAAAAGAAGATATGTACTTACCTAGTTATAAAGAGTGAAAATAAAATCTTATCAAAATTTGCAATTCCGACGGGATTAGAACCCGCTATGATACAAACGATCCTCCTTAAGCCGGATGCCTTTACCAACTCGGCCACGGAATCCACATTCGTCGGTATAACACATTAAAAATTAAAGAGTGAATGAGGCGAAAGATGTGTATCAGGATCGTTGCAAGAGGATATTCATGATCTCTGCTTATCCCTTGGGGATGGAGATGTTACTTTGACGGACACACATTTATAATTTAAGTATTTAACTTTGGAAAATGCTATTATTTTAATATCTTCATCATTAGACTGGTCTGGGGATATACTTTTATGTTGAGTCCGTTTACTAGTTTCTTTGGAGTTTTTAGTTTGTATTATTTCTTCGCAGTTAATATCGGCACGTTCACGTCCCTGAAGCTTGTGACTCCGCCTTAACCAGATGGGATAGGTTAATGTATTAATTAAGCTGGGGTCGCTGCGGTCTCCTGCTCATGCAATATTTTGCGCCCAAACATAGGTATAGGTTAATTTGTCATCTCGGAACTGTACGAACCATTATTTTGTTGTCTTGTTTTTGGGATTTTCATTTGATTTTATATTTGAACTAGCTGTACCCGGCATGCGTTTTAATACCGCGTAAAGTAAAAAAGTGTTTGGTTGTATTATTATGTATCATAGATTTTTTAATCCTGAAACCATGGTGGGCATTCTTGGCAGACCCTACCAAAGTTTCATCCCAACCCAATCTGATCAGTGGTTTAGGAACGGATAGAGGACAAACATACAAACATTCATTTTATTTATTTAAATAGATAGCTTACAATCTGGTGATTTTTCCTGTTTAGGAAATTTCATAGACGAATCGGAAAGAAATATCGCAAAGGCCTCTATATGACCAGAATAATTACGAAAATGATTCTGATCAGAATGATCAGAATGTTGTACACAATATTTTGATCAATCTGCATTTACATGAAGACATTACGTCACAATTTGTCTACTGAAGATAATGTGCTGCTCAACTCTACATTAACTTTTAATGGATAAAATACATAAATCTCGATGAAGCTTCAAAGTTTTGCTAAAACTAGCTGCAGCACATCGTACAAACTATGATAAATGCCAACTGCTTCCATTACAAAATAAATAACAATTCCTATCGCGTCCACACTCCACACGTTAGCGAAGTAAGTACTATTTGGCATTTTTTTGCAGCATGTTTTGATACTAACACACAATATTTGTTCAGTGTGTTGTTTCTTTTACTATTTTGCTTACATGTACCCTACCGTACCGTAGGCTATGAACGCCTGTGACACCAGAGGAGTCACACTCTCGCTCTGCTGAACATTCAAAAGAGGAATCACTGCGTCGACAGCAGAATGGACAAGACTGGTCCACTAGTTGTCACCGCAGCGCTTTCTCGCAGAGCTCTGCAACCTTACTCACAGCAAGAACACAATACCATTCGAGAAGAATGATGTTAATTGGCTGCGATATTCTGTAAGGCGGAGGTACTTCTCCAGTCGCCTGCTCGAATATAGAGTGAGAAAAATCCACTACGCTTTTCCTCCCATTAATCCCGTTAATGTTTCTTTTAATTCTATAATTGGATATGCATTTAGTTGCATGGATTACCAATGTTATTTTTAGTGTTTCGTTTAGTTAGTAGCTAAGTACTTTTATAACTTCTGCAGGGCGATTCACGCTTCTCGTAATGTATTCCGAATTCGGAAGTCGGTTTCGGAAGTGACGTTTATTGCCTGAAAACACGTCAAATTTCCGAAGAAAATATTTGAATCGGATGCATTCCGTAAAGGAGGAATCGCACTGCTGCTGGTGCGAATTCGAAATGTATGTTCATCGTGACTTCTAAGGATCTGTCAGTAGAAGCGTGTTCAAACACCAACGCTCAAACACTTCACAGCTCCGTACAAACTCTAGAATTCCAGCAATAAATTAATTATTCTGCTAACAATGTGTTCGGGAAACTCGCTCATTACTTAAAGTGAACGGTAATACCACAACCGGTCTTTGTTATCAAATTATCACATGCGTATATACTTGCCAATTAAATTACACCCTTATTACTAGGTAATAGAGTTCATACGACTATGTAAGCTTGTTCTCAGCCTTGGGACGTCCTTACGTATTATGTGACCAATATTTCGGGCCAACTGTTGAATGTAAAGTGGGCCAGTTAGCGAGTTCATGCTATCGGGTAAATTGGCGTAGTTTTTCCATATGTCTGAGTCAAAGGGCGACGTAATGTCTATGGTACGGTGGCCTTGTGGTACGGGTAATTTGTGACTATCGTCGGCAATGTTTGGCATTTTAAAGGTCAGACTCATCATCGCTTATTACTCCTAAATTGCTAACAATCTTTTATTTTCTTAGATGAATTAGTGGGTGCAAATAATTGAAAAATCGGCCCTAATTGAATAAGGTGTAAGTACCTACTTGAATGATTACAATCTAACAGCTACTAATAGTTATTAGAAACTTAATCCGCGGCCTTTAGAAATATCCAATTGCAAGAATACCAGAACGTTGCTTTACATGCTCGTAACTATTAATGTAGGTACCTACATCAATGAAAAAATAGTGTAAAAGACATCAACGCGTTCATTCTCTCACACCCACTTTTATTCTTTTACCATGTCATTTCATTCACTTACTATTTTCACTATTTGTTTCATCTATCATTATTCATATTCACATGTCAATTATCTAGCAAGGCTTTAGAACTTCCTTTAGAAAATGTTTTTTTTTTTCTTGTCACTCGTGTCGTGACACTCTCAACCCACGACCTTCGGATTGAAAGTCGAGGTACTAACCAACTCGGCCAACACGGCTCTTTGATATAAGTAAACTATCTACTTTAAAATACTACCTGCATTATGTAAGTTAAAATGTGTAACTGTAATTATCCACTTATTCTATCATTAATCATATTTTGAAATGTAATCTAATGAATTATTCATTTTCCATTGTGCTATTTCGAACTCTATCTGGCGGACGCTACTATGAATTTTTTATTAATGATCAGAATCTGCAATTTATCTTAGTATTTAGCATGTACCTTCCTAAATTTTCATAGTAATGTTTTTGAGAGTTCCCGTGGGTTGAAATAAAAATACCTTGGTTAATCTTTTTAATTTTGGGTATTAAGATTACCTCTCTTGATAATTTTAAACGGAAGCTTCAGACTATGTTTTCTGATTTTACATTAAGTTTTAAAAGCTATTTCGTATTTTTTATAGACTTAAGTATTCTACCAAAAATTAAGATAAGTACTTATGCTGATTTTAAAAAAATTAAGCTTTAACGCTGGCACTAATTCACTAATTAAACCACTGATAATGGTAACGAAGAGCCACCTTACGTCGACTTTCGATCCGAAAACCGTGGGTTCATACCCGGCCGTGCATCAATGAATTTTTCAACTATGTCACGTATGGAATGCTAACTTTTGCAAAAAAATTGCTTCTGTGGGCATGTATCAAATATTTATTTAGACATACCTCTGACTACTTTCATAAACATCTTTAAAGTGTCTAAAAATGCTTAAAGATCTGAAAGAGTATGTTTACTGCACCTTGGGAATACCTAATAAACCTATTAGACTTTACCTCTTTATAATATTAGTACTTATAGACAAACCATAATACATATTTTAAACTTTCGCGACTTTAACATATTTTAATTTATTATTAACGGGACTTGATCGCGTAATGAAATTATTTTATTTACCTCGACGTTACTACTCTAGTCTACTCTTGACCACGGCAACTGTAATGTTGCCGAAACGTCGAGGTAAATAAAATAATTTCATTACGCGATTAAGTCCCGTTAGTAATAAATTATAGACAAACTATATAACAGACAATATTAACATGTGATAATTGCTGAAATATTTATCAACAGCACAAAACTTGATAGTCCACCCCCAGCTAAAAATAGATTAAACCATCAAAATTCTACTTAGCAACGAAACCTTTTATATCGAGCAGCGAGCATCAATATTAATTGGTTTCTTAAATCCGGATACTACAGCTCCGTCCTGACGTGCCGTCAGCGTGACAGCGCCTGTGCGCCTGACGCATGATAACGAGAATTCTTTGAACTCGTTTCGATTCTAATTATCTTTGTATCGAGATACAATGATAGGTATTTAAAGTTCCATCACGATAATAAGTTACTTGTGACAGGTGTGTTTCTATGTTATTTACTAGCAATTGCCCGCGGCTACGTCTGCTTAGTACATACGTAGTACAAAATCACGACAGTATACCCGAGTAGTTCACGGTAGACATTATAAATGCGAAAGTTTGGATGGATGGATTTATATTTGTTCCTCTATAACTCGACAACCACTGAACCGATTTGCCTGAAATTTAAAATATACATAGATAATGACCGGGAATAGGACACACGCTTCTTTTATCCCGGAAAAAAGCACGGTTCCCGTGGGATAAAAAAATGTAGTCCACGGGGGCGAAGCCGCGGACGTCCGCTAGTTTTTATAAAAAATAAGGAATGATTAATCGCTTATTATTAAATGATCAAACGAGCTTACCTATAGCGAAGCTCGATCTTGATTGTACTGCCTTCAACGAAGCTATTTATTATCTGCTTTAGATAAATGTTTTAGATTTCGTATTCGAAATTTGAAATCTCACAGCGGATTCAGCTATACGACGTTCGAAGTGAGTTTACAGAATGATTCTGCTGAACGGATTTTAATGAAAGTTGAAATCGGTTTATGACCTGGAATAACACAGGCTAGTTTTAATCCGGTACCACGCGAGCGAAGCCACTGGCGGAAGCTAGTGATTTATAGAAGGGGAATTTTTCGAAAGATTTGATCTTACCTTTAAATTCAAACGAGCTGGCTTTTTTAGAATTTTAACTCGGATCTTCCTTATCTTTTAAATCGTTAATCACGAAATGATAGGGGGACCTTTATCGCTATCTACAAGTTTGTTTTCTTTTAAAGATAAAACGTAAGATAGAGCTATGGTCGTGACTTATAATCATGATGACATATTGGGGGCTATTAATTATGATGAGTTTTTACTTATTTTATTACTAGCTGCTGCCCGCGGCTTCGCCTGCGTGGTACCCGGATAAAAAGTAGCCTATGTTATTTTCCAGCCCTCCAACTATCTCCACACAAAAAATCACGTCAATCCGTCGCTCTGTTTTGACGTGAAAGCAGGACAAATAAACACACTTTCACATTTATAATATGGGTACGGATTTCGGCAGGTGTTGCGTTGTTCATTCATTGCAATAAATTCTGAATCTGAAGCGCTCTTGGTGTAGCTTGCTTACGCCCGAATACTGAAACGCTACTTAGTTTAAGTGGTGCTTATTATTGAAATTAACTGTCATTTTTGCATACTATTCTGAGAGTAAGTCTTAATACTTAGACTTTAGGCACTTAAACACTTAGCTATCATCGTTCCAACTAGTTACCAAGTTTTTACAATTTACAAAAAAGATTCTAGACAAGGTAAAATTATAGAATAATATTCTCAAGGATGACTTGTATGGTAAGTGTATGACATGAGTTATGGATGTATTGTGACCGGTTTCGAACAAAAACATTGTCTTCGATTGTCACGAAGTGCCAAAAGTATTCTAAACAAGTTTTTTTATTTTTTTATTAACCTATCATGTCCCACTGCTGGGCAAAGGTCTCACCCTTCAACTTCCACACATCACGCTATAAGGCCACCGTTTGCCAGTCTCAACAAGTTAAAAAATTTAAAATTAAAAAAAACGACTTCAATGTTATACTTAAGCTGAGCAATTTTCTGCACTCTAGAGGTGCATTTCTGTTCATAACTCTGAAGATCCTCAACGGATCCTCATTAAATTTTTGTACCACTAATCGGAAATTATACCCTTTCAAACAAAAAAAAAACTATTTTCCAAATCGGTCCAGGCGTCTTCGAGTAGGTAATCGGGGAACATACATAAAAAAAAGATTCCGACGAATTGAGACTCCTCCTTTTTTTAAGTCGGTTAAAAACTTTGGCCTCTGCATTTAGATGATTTTAACAGTTTTCTTAATTTGCGATCACAAATCGCATTTTAAAGAACATAATAATATAATAATAATAAATTAGTTAATAGTAATAAGTAGGTGTTAGGTCAAAAGTCAAAAGTCAAAAGTCAAATTCGTTTATTCAATAAGATAACAAGTGTACCACTTTGAAACGTCTTAAGAGCTAGGTGATTCTACTCCTGTTCCTTCGCGACCAACACCGTGAAGAACCAGGGCAACAAACACGGTTTGGGGCCTAACACTCTTTTCGGTGACACACTTTTTGTTTGTAATTTTTTTTTATATATTTTTTTTATGTAAGCAGTTATTACAAATGTTATCTAATTTTTACAAGTATTCTTTATGTATATAATTATAATAATAACTGAATTGGAGCATATTCTTGATCACTTTGACACGTCAATGATAGTTATGATTATTATTTGTTACAATATTTTTATGATTTAATAATAACGGAGTTGGAGCATATTCAGTCCCAGGCGTTTTTGTCATCCAAGTAATCTAATATTTTATAATACGCTTTTTTATAGAGATGACGTTTAATTGATTTCTTAAATTTGTTGATTGATAAGTTTTGCAATTCGCCTGGGACTTTGTTGTAGAAGCGTACCTACACATTGCCCTATAAATGATTTACTAACTTTCTCAAGCCTAACTGTGGGAACAGCGAGTTTATCTTTGTTTCTGGTATTTACATTGTGATTATCACTTTTTTTCTTAAATAGTTTAATATTTTTTCGAACATACATTAGATTTTCATAGATAAACTGACAAGGCATAGTCATTATAAATATTTCTTTAAACTTATTTCTAAGTGACTCCCTGGGACCCATACAATAAATTGCTCGAACAGCCCTCTTCTGCAGCACAAACACGGTGTTAATATCTGCAGCACTCCCCCACAACAGAATGCCATAAGACATGATGCTGTGAAAGTAGCTGAAGTAGACTAGCCTAGCAGTATCTACGTCCGTGTATAGACGTATTTTTTTGACTGCGTAAGCGTATGCTGCAGAACTAAGTCTCTTCGACAATCTATCTATGTGCGGACCCCATTGAAGCTTATTATCTAAGGTTATGCCTAAAAATGTAGTGGTGTCCACGAGATTTATTTGTTCGTCTTTTATTGTGACTTTGCATTTTACTTCTTTAACATTTGGTAAAATAAATCGTATAAGTACATTTAGTTTTTTTCTCGTTAAGTAATAAATTGTTCACATTGAACCATTCTACAACCATAGAGATAGCATTGTTTACTTCGTCAAGGTTAACCTGTTGTCTTTTCAACTTGAATAAAAGTGAAGTGTCATCTACAAACAGTACAATCTCATGGTCATTTTTAACTATTTTCGGTAAATCATTTATATAAATTAAAAAGAGATATGGACCTAGTACTGATCCCTGTGGCACACCCATTGTTACCAACAATGGGTGGTAGGGTCACAGAACACCAGGCAGATCACCCGCCAGATGGACTGATGATTATAGTGAAGGTAGTGGAGAAGCATTGGATTCGACTAGATCAGGAACTAGAGCGAAAATGAGGAGACCTATTACTCAGCAGTTATTAGATAGAAATTAGGTAAAAGTCCCTCATATGAAGGACTGTTAGGTGTTTGGCCTCTATGCGTACCTAAACCATTGATCAAATTATGTTGAAACCTTGGCAGGGTCTTCTGAGGATTCCTGCGAGGGTATCTGGCCCCAAAAAATTTACATATTAAAAAAAAAAATCTGAGGCGGTATGATGTCGCTAGGTCATCTTGTAAAGATAATAGTTCAAATAGAAAATACTATACTTAAAATCTTTTATTTTCAATTTATGAACAAAGTTTTATTCATAATTGTGATTATAAAATATTTAACGATCAGTTAAAGATGTCAGTTTAATGTTTACGACAATTATCAAATTATAGATGACACAAGCAAAAATTTGTAAAAAGACGGATACAGTGGTTTTTTTATAACCTCGAGTCCTGTTAGTCAACGTTGTTAAAAAGCAACAAACAAACAACTAGGAATTTAGACGTGGGATTTTATTACAAAAAATTCTTTGAACCATAACGATGATCAAACAATAATGAGTAAAATTAATGGTAAAACGGATGTCGAAAATCCATTTGTTGCGGCTGATGTCACCTCACTGCCCATGTTATTGCTCTATAATACAAAAACTATCACACATCACACATGCTTACAATTAAGTATATCCAACTAGAGAACTGAAGGCACTTTTTAATATCTTCAGACCTTTAAAATTAATTTAAGATACCATTTAAATTTTGAACGCACGTAGAAAGTTTTTCACAAAAGAAGTCCTGCGGAATTTTGCGGAACCAATTAAAAACCTGTGGCAATTTATTTTCACAAATAGATACTGGCGCCACTCCGAAGGGGCTTTGTGTAAAAACGGACTCTACCGACATTTTAAAGAAGTTCGCATCCCACGTGACTACTCCTGATTTCATTACGATATTTTACTTTATCCTAAGAGTTCGTGTTATTGCACATGCAAAATAATATAATGAAAAAAAGATTGATGCACATTCGGGAATTGTTCTCACAACATTCGAAAAATAATCTTACTTCGGACAACACGGATCTTCATTCAAGATGATAAAACACTGGCTGTATGAACATAGAACAGCCTGTGCTTGCACTGGGCCACTGATAGTGCTTCGGAAGTGTTTTAAAGAAAGTACTTACTACATCCATCTTAGTATAAAATCCCCTGCAATTTTTTGTAGTAGACCAAGAAAAACGGATATTCCGAAATTTCCTAATCCTATTTCCTATTAAGACTCCTATTGGACATCGTTCCATGTTGCTGTTTGACGCATCTTTTACAGTTCCGACTTGGTATAATTTTCATTTCAAATTTACTCCCAATGTGATATAAAATAGGTATTTATGATTCAACTTTCAATAGTCTCTAAATTAAATTTTAACCTGGGTCTCTTCAAGTCAAGAGTGAATAAGTGTCTTCTAGACCTTTATGATCCATCGTCAGCCACAGCGTCACTTACCATCAGCTCAGCAGGCCAAGCATGGCGATTTCATCTCTACTCTACACTAGAATAGACAACACAGTTTCTTATCTTCCGATTTTGTATGAGATGAGTCTACAGATGCGAGCATGGCGTTCAATTTCATTTTGACATTCGAGAATATAAACTTTCTTCCGAAATTGTCCACACCACCTTTCTTCCATGCGTTTCAAACGCGCGTAACGTCAAAATTATGTCAGTGTTAATTGGTCTTTTTTCGCATTTTTTTGTTTTTCCCGAAGTTATCAGTGTTTTGTGATATTTTTTTGTAAAATTAAAATTATGACTGCTCATCCTTATTTACTAGTAGGCATCCTTATTTTCTGAAAGTACTAATTGGTCACCAAATGCGACTATCGTATTTATTCAATCGTTTACTGCAAGTATGGTATGTGTTTGATTAAACTATTATCACGCAAATATTGTTGTCGTGTCCAACAAATTAGCACGTTACAACTGTGACATTTTGAAGGAAGATGATGAAGGTGTGAAATAAATATTTCTCAAATTTAGGACTGGGACAAATTTTTAGCTTCCGATCCGTTTTTAGCGACTTCTAAAAATGAGGTGCTATGTTCGGCTGTATGTATGCTTTTATTTGTTAGTAAACCTAACTGTGAATTTGCTTAATATGGGAAGATATTTGTCGTTTTTAGTAGAGTTGGTTTTGTTTAAAGTTATAATGTAAGTTAAACCACAAATAACTCGAATACTTACTGAAACTTAAAGTGTGACATAGATAGTTGTCATAGTAAATTGTTAATTTTTTTTATTAAGAATGTGTAATTTTGTTAACACTTTAGATTAGGTACTCTATTATGATTGAGTTGAGATCTGTTTTTCATACTACCTGGAATTACCTTAGAA
Source organism: Camptogramma bilineatum (assembly GCA_958496255.1). Classification (NCBI taxonomy): domain Eukaryota; kingdom Metazoa; phylum Arthropoda; class Insecta; order Lepidoptera; family Geometridae; genus Camptogramma; species Camptogramma bilineatum. The sequence continues at coordinate 13,743,929 of OY292456.1, forward strand.
CGCAATTTTTCATCATTTTAAAAATACTTTATCTTTTTCATAGTTTTCATGGTACGGTGTGTTTTTTAAAATAATAGTTTTGTGCTGTTTTCTAAAAAATAGAAGAGACTCCCTAATTGTTATTGTTGCAATACATTTAGATTAATTTAAATTAATGATGATTGAGTTGGAATGCATGGAATTGTTTAATTGCAAACTGCAGATAAAACAATAAAATCAGATTGTAGTGGTAGTCTAGATTGTGTACATTAATTAAGCCTTTACTTACCTACCTATTTTCACGTTCAACTTCTAAAAATAATTTGTGGTGATTTTCTATATGTGCTCTATGTGTAATATATAAATACTAACCAGACTTGTCACTTCTTCTATCCGAGAGTGGAGTGTATCAAAGTTTTCTTCCGAATGAATGTGATTCTTCAGTTTTATCGGTTGCGGCACTTTGATCCGTAGATTTGTTTTCACCTTTGAATTGTTATTATCAATTTTTAACTCAACACTTTCACCACTGAAGGGGCACGTGGCCGACACTAAATGTCCATTGATCTGATCCATACTGTTCAAGTTTTCTTTCAGCGATCCCATTGGATCCTTACAGCAGATGCTGAACATCGGACACGTAATGCGTGTACGCGGATCGCGGACAAACTGAACCGAGCATTGTTGCCTGCAAATATATAGATCTGGACTGTTTGAGGAGGCGATCCGTCTGGTCAGTCTAAGAGTTCGCGGGAAATATCAACAAAATGCGTCATAGGCGCCCGCGCAGGCCGCCGGCGACGACTGAATGAGGCGTCGCGGTATCAGCGCGGAAGGTATCTACACGTCATCATTATCAGACACTTGACCAAATCCGTGATTGGTGTTCTCAGCGGCTACCTTTGGATATCGAGTTTACAATATCGATGATGATAATGCATGTAGGGTTAGTAGGATAAGGGCTAATCAATGGAGATATAATATTTCAAACACCGGTAATATTTATCTCAATTTACCTATAAGTAGTACGCAACACGCCTAGTCTAGTCACATTCTAACGATTAAGTAAGTATATTTTAATTTATTTACTTTAGTACTTTTGCGACAGCTTTATTCAAAAGGTTTTGCATTAGTTAAATACTGCAACTGATTTTATCAGAAAGTTAAAAGTGTAAACTGCAAAGCAAAACTCTTGCCAAATTCGAGTTTATCTTGCCTAGCTTTGCAGTGGTGTAAAGCAGACTTTGTTAAAGAGATCGCATCTACAGTACCGACCTACCTGAACGAATAGCTGAATATACAAATTCTGGGTTTTATAATAATTAAGATTGGTCACTAAATACCTATATCAGACGAAAACTCATGCAATATGAGGTTTCTTATAATCCTATGGCCTAAGAATAAAAGAAACTTAGGGAGTACCTAGTAACACAGCGTTTTCTGTATTATTCCGTATTCCTTATTAGGCTCTGAATTCAAATTTTAAAACCTCGGCAAAAGTTCTATCTAAGGGAGTGACCACATTGCGTTTTCTGCAGCGCGTGGTTAGATAGAAGTTTTGCCGAGGTTTTAAAATTTGAATATAAAGCCTAACCTTTAATAATTATCAAGCCCCTCTACATAGGCGTTTAGCTATAGATGCTAGCTATACTGGCTTACTTTGATAGGTGTACAAGGTGTGAAAATGGATAGGTACACGTGAATAATATTAGTTACTACTAGCTGACCCGGCAAACTTCGTATTGCTTCAAACATACCTAAATGGAGAGAAGCATGTATAAAGAGAAGCAGAGAAGCTTGGAAGGAGAGAAGCAGGGAAGCATGGAAGAGAGAAAACCCATACCCATATCACCAAAAAGTTCCATGACTCCATCATCATAATCAGCATTGTGTTTCACTCATCAAGCTCTTTCATTTGATAACCATATCACTAAAAAGTTCCATAGAACAGGTCCTGACTCCATCATCAGATCAGCTTGCTGTCACCATATTATGCCATTGTAGTCGGAACTTTACAGATATGCTGAGTTCCTAGTTTCAACTCAATCGGCCTTTTTATTGAGGAGTTCTGTTGAACAGCTCCTGACTCCATCAGATCATGACCTTGAAATCTTTACGGAACAATATTGAAAGTAGGTACCTACTTTCAAACAAATAAAGAATCAATGCAATCGGACTACGCGTTGATGAATTACAACCAGATACTCATTTTGACTTTCATCCCCTCTCCCTAGGGAACCATGCTGAATTTCGGGATAAAAAGTATCCTATATTAGACCTCGTAGTATGCACTCAAATCATACCAAGTTTCATTTAAATCCATCCAGTAGTTTCGACGTGATGCCCGGCCAAGATATAGACAGACAGACAGACAGGCAGACAGAAAGACAGACATGAATGAAAAAAATTACAGTTTCGGCTTCAGTATCGATTATAGAGTGCCCTCTAAAAAAATTTTCAAAATATCTTCAATGTACAGAATTTGACCTGTTACAGTTTTATTATAAGTATTGATAATATGTTAAGTATGTCTTACTTCTTTTAATCTGTATTGTTTCGTCTTCTTTTGATATTGATGTATGTGTTTGTGTGCTTATGTAGTGAATAAAGAAATGTCTATGTCTATGTCTAATAATATTCTGTTAACTACAAAAAATGGCATTCTAGTTTATGAAGCCTACGTTCGTGTTACTGTTGTCTGTTACAATACATACAACATACATACATTATTTAATTATACATAACTAAACATTGTCGGTCAAACATTAAATTAAGTCACTAAGGTTTAGTGGCAATGACTTAAAATCTGGGTATTTTTTTGAAAGCTTTGGATTAGCGGGAATTTACCAGGATGCAAGATTTCAATCTTAAATCGTTCAATGACGGTATGATTTGGATGACCGCACCGTTTTTTAGACATAACTTAATGTCATCATTCAAAATACCAACAACAAAATAAGAAAATGAACTTTTGATGTAGATCTATAGGTACTAATCATATAAAGCGGAAGAGTTTGTTTGTTTGAACGCGCTAATCTCAGGAACTACCAATCCGATTTGAAAAATTATTTCATCATCATCATCCTCACCATATTAATCACATCAGGGGCGTAGCTGTAGCTTTGTTAAGGGGGGGGTCCAAAGGTTCCAATATACTAAAGATCTTTGTTAAGGGGGGGGTCCAAGGGTTCCAAAATACAAAAATTGACAAGGTTTCCTCCGAACTTAATGGGCTAAGGGGGGGGTCTGGACCCCCTAAACCCCCCCCTTATATACGTCCATGAATCACATAATAATCACTACGGGGGCAACGCCGCGAGGGCGCTACTAGTATTTTAATTATAAAGTCTGTTTTATTGCTTAGGTACAGTTGGGCCGACGGATCTAGGCGTTCGTGAAGTTAGGCTTTTCGCTGCGCAGTAGAAAATTTTGTATGAAAAAGTTGCACTGCGCATCGAAACGGCTAACTTCACGAGGGCCGAGATCCGTTGGCCGTGCTGTACTAGCTGACCCGGCAAACTTCGTACCACCCTCATTTTTTATTTGTACTTAAGTATAGATTTTTTGGGCCAAAAACTCTCATGGGAATCTTTAGAAGACCCTACCAAATTTACATCACTATCTGATCAATGGTTTAGGAACGTATAGAGGACAAACATACGAACATTCGATAATATCGATTTAGCTTTATTTGAATAGATAAATTATATAAATATAAAATAGAAAACAGGGTTGTTATACGACCATTTGCGGAAACTGAAATAGTGCATCAGACTATGATTTTAGGACCAGTATCGTTTTATTCCAAAGATAGTTGTGATTATGACTGTTTTACTATGAGTTCGGCTACGCAAACTAGAGAACTATGAAACCAATACTACATTAATTTTTAAATTTTTACATCCAGTAAGCTGAGTAGACCTAGAAGTATGTACCTCGACTTTTACACGGTTTCGAAGCATGAACCTGGAAAAATGTAGATATTATTCGATTCGAAGAGCCGTGTTGGCCGAGGTGTATAGTACCTCGACTTTCGATCCGAAGGTCGTGGGTTCGAATCCTGGCCGTGCATCAATGGATTTTTCGTTTCGAAAAATTTATATGCGCATTAACACGAACTCTAAACGGTGAAGGAAAACATCGTGAACAAACAACGTATTGACCATGTCTTTCCTGTGGATGTGGCCGGTTAAGCTGAGAGGGTGGTGTAGGTGCTGGGCAAGCCTACTCCATCTTAACAATGTCCCAGGCACTACAGTGCTTCGATGAGAGTAGGCAAAGATTGCCTCCTGACACTGACTCAATCATTTAGTAAAGATGTAAAAGGCCTAAGTTTTTTAATCGATTCGGAAAAATAGCATGCGCATAAACACGTTCAGTGAGCATGACGCGTGTACGGTGTGTACGGTATGTACAATTTCTTTACGTTTTAGTTTTGTACTTACATTGAAATATGTTAGTAGATTATTAAAATTTTAGATTATGGAAAAAACATTATTAATATTTAGTGCCCAAAAAATGTTGCTGGTGACGCTCGATTTTGATAAGCAAGTCTTCTGTGTCAATCAGCTCGTTCAAAAATGTCGTGTGGAAAAGCCCTTACATTAAACAATGATCCAAAATAAAATTTTAACGCAGAGTTTTATTGCATAAGCATGTGTTAAGCCAAAACTACGGTACAGGTGACGAAATGAAACGTTTAAAAACAGTTAGGGAAAACAAAAATAAACAAACAGTCGCTAACTGTTAGCCAAAAATAACTGTTTTAACACGTTTTTATTTCTAAACTTTATTTTTAGCGCAACAACACATCTTTTTAGCAACTCTATCCGAATTTGAGACATAAATAAATTGGTTTGACATGTGGGTCTTAAAATATTTTTACAACTAACTTTGAAGACAACATTATGATTAATAGATTTATGTGACTGGGGAATTTTTAATTGGAACTATAGATTTTAATTATTAAAATTTCTTAATAAGATTCAGATAATAATAACATTCATAAAAACATTCCGTTGTACCTACGGGTGTTCGAGCTACTTCTCTTCCTAATGCAGAGGCCACACTACGGGGATCATCATCATCATCATCTCAGCCCATTTCCACCAACTGTTGGGTATACCTAGGCCTCCTCTTTATCATGTCATTCTCTCCGATCCCTCGTGGCCATACCACAGAAATCCGGCAAATAATTTGCCGTATCCCCGAAGTGAGTTCCCTGCATAAACGGCTTAGCCGATTTTTATGTTTTAGTCTTTCTTAACGCGTTCAGTGCCCATGACGCACATGCGCTCCTGGTCCAGATCGTGCCTCAGCCCTCTTCTTCGGAAAGCACCGTGAAAGCGGGTCAGGAAATGGGTTAAACTTTTGCGATAAAATCCTGTGTCTATGTATTTCTAAATAAGTACTTAAGCACTTATATATTTTTTTGTTTTTTGGCAGTACTTTATTCTGTGGTACGTCTGCCTACCTGATTTTCTAGCTTTATACAAAAACTCTATCTTGTATAATGTGATAAATCGTTATATATAACTTTTGAAACTATCATGGTTACGAATCATGGTAATTATCCCGTTGATAACAATATTTAAAATCGTTTTATATTTATCACATTAAGTATAGGATTAGGTATAACATTTTTAACATAATCCCACCTTATTCACATAGAAAAGCCACTTAGGTAAGTACTCGAAGGTAGTCATGGTTGAGTGTATTGACCAGATAACTTATTTATAAATACATCCTATTCACGGTTAATATTGTGAAATGGAAAATAAAAAGCATTTTGTTTTTGTTCGAGCAACTAATTGAAATGCATGTTTTGCAATACTTTCCGCTTCGTTACAGCCCACATAGAGCGAGATAAATGCAGCCATCGATAACGTGTTGGATTTTTCAGGATTCGTTTTAGTTTTGCGCTGATTTACTTTCAAAACAGTCATTTTATATCTATACTTATAATAAGAATGAAGTCTAAGAACAAACTTATAAGTATTCAATTAAGTGAAGTCAGTTTTTGATCCATATAACCCTAACCCATCCAAAAATGTCGTAAGCGCGTTCTAGAACGTCCTTGAACTTTTTGTTCGAAGGTCCTTATCTGAGGTTCATAGTAACTGTTTGGGTAATCTGTGACTTTGAAATTTTCGTTTCTGTGTGTTTGAGTCCTAAGATATCTGAAACTACTGAACTGATTTGGATGCAGTTTTCATTGTTGTATTATGGTAAGTCGGGATTAAAAGATAGGGGTTGTTTTATCAAAATCCGTTAACAAATAAAAAAGATTTGTCCATTTAAAGAATGTACTGTGACTTTAGTAAAAAAATAATATAAAAAAGGATGTATCTTTTTTATTTGTGAACGAATTTTGATGAAACTAACACTAAAAATTGACCCAGGCTTACCACAATACAACAGTGAAAACTGCATAAAAATCGGTAAAGCCATTGCTGAGATGAGTCATATATTACCCTGCATAGTTCTGAACTAAAGTCCCACAGTTACCCAGCATATCCAAGTTACAATGAACTTTTTGCATGATTTTCAATATTATTAAAAAACTCTTATCATAAGTAAGTAATTAAATACGACAACTTCACTCATTAAATTTAAAGTTTTTTCAAGAACAAAGGACATAGAGACATCTATTGGAGCTAGCTGAAACCAGATTGTGATATCTGGTTCCCATAGTAGCTACAAGCTTTGCTTAGTTTAGGGCTAGATGGCGCTGTGTGTCTCCAAAAAAAAATATTAATAAAAAATTAAAAACCCCGTGATCTGAAAAGTTGGAAATAATCTATACTTATCTTTATCTTTAATCTATACTAATATAATAAAGCGGAAGAGTTTGTTTGATTGTTTGATCGCGCTAATCTCTGGAAGTACCAGTTGGATTTGAAAAAATATTTCTGGTTTTGGATAAGTAGCTAATTTTTTGAGGAAGGTTTTAAGCTTTTCATCATCACGAAAAGGCAAAAGCCGAGCAAAACGAAAGAAAGCCAGATAAACGCTTGGTTTTCCTTAATCAAAACTAGATGGCGGGACTAAAAATGACCATTTTTTGAATCGCGCTGATGAAAACACGCGGCAGTCACTTATTAGTCTACGCGTGATTTAAAATACTTTTTATTAAACCGACTTCAAAATAAAGGAGGTACTCGATTATTTATTACTCGAAGATGCCTGGACCGATTTTGAACATTATTTTTTTGATTGAAAGGTGGTGTCTTGGTCAGATCAGGTCAGGATCTGATAATGGAATCCTGGAGCTGTTCAACAGAACTCCTCAGTAAATAGGCCGATTGAGTTGAAACTCGGCAAACCTGTCAAGTTTCAACTACAATGTAATAATATGGTGACAGTGAGTTGATCTGAGGATGGAGTCAGGAGCTGTTCAACATAACTCCTCAGTAAATATGCCGATTGATTTGAAACTCGGAACTCAGCATATCTGTCAAGTTTCCAATATAATGTAATGATATGGTGACATCGAGCTGAAGGGGAAGGGGGAGAGGAGGAGGAGGAGATGGGGACGGGGACGGGGACGGGGATGGGGACGGGGACGGGGACGGGACGGGACGGGACGGGACGGGACGGGACGGGACGGGACGGGGATACATGACACGCAAACTTATTTAATTTAAAATCCAAAAAAATCGGTTTACGTACAGAATATAAAACCAAACACATTTTACTTCACGTCACGTGGCATTGCAACGCATGCCGGGTACAGCTAGTCATAACTAAATCACTTGTATCATGTATATTACGGGCAACTTGATAAGTCCGGTCATTAGTAATAATAACTATATTTTCATACTTATCATTTCATAGGAGTTTTATGATTAAGTACCTATGTAAATCGAAGGTAGAGTTATGTTTTTATTTGTATTTGTATTTATTTATTTAAAACACACGAGTTGGGCTTACAGATAACAAAGCGCCCAAAACGTCTATGCTAATAACAGAATGTGGTAGGTACTTAAAACTATCTTTTTAGTCATGTCATTGTAAATAATAATAATAATATAGGTATAATAATACCTAATAATATTTTCTCTTGTTTCTTCATTATAATACCTACCTAACGTAAAATTAAGAGGAACAAACTCACTAACGTAGATGAGGCTGCTCACGTAGACATCGTGTTCGAGTGTCATCTTTTAGAATTGCCTCCCGTTGACTAAAGTTTTCGTTTACTTTGTGGTCATCGAGCTCTTTTTCTACCGCAGGTAATTTTTGTGACATCATTGTTAAGTAGTCAATAATAAATATAAATAAATAAATATTGCTGGACATTTCACACAGCATCATGTAGTCCCAAGCTAAGCAGAGCTTGTGTTATGGCAACCACATGACTGATATACTACTTATATACATTTTTTTTTTTCGTAAATATATACATAATATACATAGAGAACACCCAGACCCGAGACAAATATTTGCAGATCATACAAATATTTGTCCCGCGGCGGGGATCGAACCCGCAACCTCTTGCGTCACAGGCGGACCTTCACCCACTGCGCCACAGAGGTCGTCATTGAGCTGATCTGATGATGGAGTCAGGAGCTGTTCAACAGAACTCCTCAGTAAATAGGCCGATGAGTTGAAACTCGGCACGTCTGTCAAGTTTCAACTAGAATGTAATAATATGGTCACAACGAGCTGATCTGGGGATGGAGTCAGGAGCTGTTCAACAGAACTCCTCAGTAAATAGTCTGATTGAGTTGAAACTTGGAACTCAGCATGTCGGTCAAGTTCCGACTATAATGTAATTAGCTCACCCTTAGCCTTACCCAATACAGTTTGTATTGAAGTCGGTTTTTTAAAATTTTTAATTTAGCCTCTTGTTATAGATTCAATCTACAGCTGAATGTAAATATTGTATGTACCTTTACAAGGAATCACTGTGTCAGCTCTACTTCGGGGCATACCTACAAAGCGGATGACAATAATAAAACGTGATAAGGAACCAATTTTCCCCTACAATAAACTACACGTGATCAAAATGTAACGGAATTTGTTTTCTATAAGTAAGTATAAAAATCATCATCATCCGCAGCCCGGTTTCTTCCACTGCTGGATATAGGACTCCCTTTGCTTAAATATTGTTATCAACGGGATAATTACCATGATTATTGAGTTTTGTTGTTTCCCGATATTTCGACGCAGTTGCATGCGCAATATTTATGTTCGTAACCATGATAGTTTCAAAAGTTATATCCCTTTGCTTTTTAAGTACAAACACTACAAACACTTTTTCATGTAGGTACATACATTGACGTACAAGCTTATATTTACGAGTAACTTGCTATGTACGAGTTTGTTTGTTCAGGTGCTATCATGCAACCGAATTTTAAAGCAGTTATCCCCAACCGATCGAGCTGAAATTTGGCACACTTGTAGATCCTTGGTGGCAATGCAATATTATGTTGACAGCGAGATGATCTGATGATGGGGTCAGGAGCTGTTCAACGGACCTTCTCAGTGAATAACTGTAAAATACCCGTGCTTATGCTCAATTAAATCAGCTCGCGATTACCTATTAAAGATCGTTATTTAAAAAAAAAAATATGAAGACTTATTTAGATACATTATTTATGATTTTTGGCATATGGAAAATAAAACAAAACTTAGTTTCAAATACGAAGGAACTTTATTTGACCAATTACAGACAATTTATTATGTAATTTCAATTTTGATAACTTTTTAGACATTCATTTTTAGATGAAAAAGTGCAGAACAATACTTGGCGTGATAATATGATTTTTGCGAAACCGTATTCTTTAATTTGAAAAAGATTTGTAATTTATATCATGTAAATATTCAGTATATACGAGTTAATTACACTGCACGATATTCTTATATTCTTATAGGTTGAAAGGTAACATCAGAAAAGATTGGTGTATATTAAATTCTCGTAGTAATAGAAAATATGAATACAATTTCTTATGACTAGTATAAGAATCACAAATTCAACGCTAACACCTAGGTATTAGTAAAAGTTCAGGATAATATTGAATAAAGTATTTAGCTTAGTTTATAAATTTTTAAAATAAAAACTCTTGGCAAATTAAACGTTCCAAAAAATAGCTTAGTTATATTAATACAAATTGCCAAAATATAGAATAAATTAAATACAATGAACATAATTTTGAGAAACACCTATATGCAATGTAAAATAGGTAATTTATTCTTTTAGCTATCTATTCTACAGTAAATGGACTATAATTTTCTAGTAAATAAGTGGTGTCTTGAAATTCATAAAATACTCGTGTAACATTATTTAAGCTTGGACAATAATGAAAATCGTTAATATTAGGATGCTTAACTAAAAAATTACTTCTAAGACTATTTGATAAAAATTGATATCATGGTTCAAAATCTTTATATTGAATTTTAATATATTATAGGCTGCCAGGATAAGAAAGGTTGATTTTAATTGGCGTTTGTGCGTTGCCCGTAACGTAATCACCCTGCTTATATTTTCTCAAAAAAGAATTACGATCAGTAGATAACAAGTAATTATGCATAGCATTGTATAATTTTGAGCACAAATTACTGAAATGAAACATTCCTAAAAATATATTTCAAAATCAAAAGAATAACTATTAACAATAACAATTTTCAACTCAACTTTCATTTAAACACAACCTTAGTAGCGCTTTAGCTTTCAAATAATTAGAATTATATAGATCGAAAAAATCGTGGTGAAAGTAATTGACTTGATTCTATCAAACTTATCGACTCATCATATAATTTCAACCATTTGAATTCAAATTTCATAAAGCTAGTGCATATTTATTTTACATGTAATAGATTAGTGCAGCTTTATAATATTTGGAGCTATAAGCAATAGACTTCCAGAAAAGTCCATAGTTATTTTTACCCTTTTGCTAGCATGTCACATTGAAGCCAAGGATACACTAGGGAACATTTTGTCCCGCAACAAGACGCGCAACACATAATTTACGTGACGCTGCAACGTTGCATATTGTCCCGCAACATGCCCCGCAACATTGTACGTGACGCGGGGCATGTTGCTTGCTCCCGCCTCGAGAGCGAGCGCACGTGTCCCGCGTCAGTGTCGCGCTATTTGTCACCAAGTGTAGTCGCATACGCAACATGCGTCTTAACTATGTACGCAGCACTAATAACCACAACCTCCTCGGGCGACATTTCTATAAACACTGACTAGTGTAGCCGGCAAAATGTTCCATGACAATTGTCGCCGGACACTTCACGTAGTTGTTGAGGGACATGTTCCGCAACATGTCCCCTAGTGTATCCCAGGCTAGCGTCGGATACACTAGGGGACATTTTGTCCCGCAACATGACGCGCAACACATAATTTACGTGACACTGCAACGTTGCATATTGTCCCGCAACATGCCCCGCAACATTGTACGTGACGCGGGGCATGTTGCTTGCTCCAAAATATTCGGCTAAAATATTCCATGACAATTGTCGCGGGAAACTTCACGTAGTTGTTGAGGGACATGTTCCGCAACATGTCCCCTAGTGTATCCCAGGCTAAACTTGTTAGAGGAACAGCCCAAAATTAACTATGAATATACTTACCCCGTTAGGATTAATTAAATAAGTTTATCATATTTACAATAGAAAAAGAAGCGATATAGTCTTTATCCATGCCACGCCAAGTCAATTGCAAAACTCAAATTAAAATTAATTGCTGAATATTTTAATATTATATTCATTCAATTTCAAATACGGATAAGTAATAAAAAATCGGGATCTTAACAAAATTGAACTACTTATCTTATAACTTTAACCTCACATTTTAAGTTATTTATAATTTTTTTAAAGACATCGCAAAAATTTCTTACTGAAGAGAACTAAAATCACAAACTCGACTTCACCATGGCAAATACAGGATTTAAACCAATGACCTCGCAGTGGCCACTGCTCTGCCAATTGAGCTGCCAAGCAATCGACTTTACGGATTACAGTTTTTTGTGCTTACATTTAGGTCGAGGATACAGGTCCAAATTAATCCTTGTGAAATTTTTTGAATGTATTCATAAACTACATACCTTTAAATAAATGCATATCAGATTGGATGCAAATCCAAGGTTACGGGTTCAAATTCAACCTAGTCAAAGTTTTGCAATGGATCTAAAATATCTTGTTGTAAATAAAAGAGTCCACGTAAGTCCACGCGAGTCCAAAGAGTCCAAGTGAGTCCACGTGAGTCCAAAGAGTCCACGTGAGTCGAATGCATCCAGAATTCCAGACAGATGGGCTAACATCGGCAAGCAGCAGGTGCCAGAGGACAGGTGGCGACGCCGGGACAGGCCTCGAAGACTCTGGCGTGATGACCTAGCTAGATTCTGGGCTGACTGGTGGGACGAAGACGAAGACGAAGCTGGCGATCACAAGGCTTGGAGGATGATGGGAGAGACCATTGCCCAGCAGTAGGTGAGGTTATAAAAATAATTCCAATAATAATTCCACTTCAGGACAAGCAGACGCACGGCGCGGTACCATCCTTATCTTGCGGACATTCCATACACTCATACCACGCGGCTCTCCTCTACCTTCATCATCCGCACTGCTATGGTCTGGAATTCGCTGCCGGCTTCTGTTTTCCCCGAAACCTATAACCTGGGTCTCTTAAAGTCAAGAGTGAATGTCTTCTAGACCTTTGTGATCCATCGTCAGCCACATCATCGCTTACCATCAGGTGACCTTGGTCTCTTAAAGAGTGAATAAGTGTCTTCTAGACCTTTGTGACCCATCGTCAGCCACATCATCGCTTACTCGGTGAGATTGTGGTTAAACAGAGGTATATCTAAATAAAAGAAAAGGGTGTTGGAATGGTTGCAAATCCAGCGTGGCCTATTATATTTGGTCGTTGAGCTTGGCGTGGAAGCGCGAGGACCGGCGTCATGGCTGCGCGGCGCGGTTGCGGCGCGCGGACTCGCGCGACGCGCTGTGCACCTCGGCCGTGCGCAGCGTGATGCCGAATATATCCTCGTGGTAGCGGTTCTCCTCCTTTTAAAGTAAGTAAGTTCGTTTATAATAAGGGAGTGTACACATTGCGTTTTCTGCAGCGCGTTTTTGAGCTGCGCGTTTGTATCGATACAAACGCGCGTTCGCAACGCGTTTTTTTCCATACAAAAGCGAACCGGGGGGGGGCTGCGCGGGGGGCTGCGCGTTCGCATCGCGTTCGAATCGCGTTTGTATCGATACAAACGCGCTGCAAAAAACACAATGTGTACACTCCCTAACACGTCACATAACCTACCTATAAAATGAATCAATTAATTCTCACTACTCAATAAAATGAACAAAAACAATGCTCGCGTAATAACTTCGTAGTATTCCTTTACAATGCTTCTAATGATTCGGTTACTGGGTGCTGGGTACAGATAAAACCTTTTACATAAGAGGTAAAGATCTCAGTCAGGGATAAAATAGAATCTTGGTATTGGTAAGTAAGTTCGTATGAGCAAGTGGCCAACTCTAGTGACGGAGTTTTTAGGCCGCCTAAAAACCTCCGTCATGGCTTAACGACTAAAGCAAGAAAAGTACTAACTGGGATGGATACGGCCAATGGTTTTAAATTTTATACGAGCAGCCATACCAACAGCAGTTGATCAGTAGAAGACAACAGTTTCCTTACTAAAAGTTTGTAAAAAAAAATACTTCAGACCATTCTCTTAAATAAAACCAACTGGAATGAATTAAGCCTACTCCATCTGAATAATATTCCAGGCATACGTGCCCTGTGAAGCACGAAAGCGCTCAGCTCGTAATGCCTCTTGCAGTCACCCATCCAAATTGTGACCGCGTACAACGTTGCTTAAGAGCCATTATTCAATTTCGCACTCGACAAAATCAGCGCTCGGAGGGACAAAAGTTGCTAAATTCTAACACCCAATGAACAGCGCTCCGTTTCTTAGACTAAACGGTTTTGGTAATTTTCATGTGATTGATTTATTTGAGATAGTAAAAATACTTTTTGGGTAGGTACTTAGGTAGGTACCTATAGGTATAACACAAAACAAAGTCGGGTTAGTTACACTTTGAATACAAATAATTACAAAAAATAAATGTTTGTTTTTTTGTCCCATAAACCATATTGTGCTGATCTGATGGAGTCAGGAGCTTTTCAACAGAACTCTTCAGTAAATAGTCCGATTGAGTTGAAACTTGGATCTCAGCATGTCAGTCAAGTTCCGACTACAATGAAATAATATGGTGACAGCTAGCTCATCTGATGATGGAGTCAGGACCTGTTCCATGGAACTTTTTAATGATATGGGTATCAAATGACAGGGCTTGATGAGCGCAACACAATGCTGATCTGATGATGGAGCCAGGACCTGCTCCATGGAACTTTTTAATGATATGGGTATCAAATGAAAGGGCTTGATGAGCGCAACACAATGCTGATCTGATGATGGAGTCAGGACCTGTTCCATGGAACTTTTTAATGATATGGGTATCAAATGAAAGGGTTTGATGAGCGAAACACAATTCTGATCTGATGATGGAGTCAGGACCTGCTCCATGGAACTTTTTAATGATATGGGTATCAAATGAAAGGGTTTGATGAGCGAAACACAATTCTGATCTGATGATGGAGTCAGGACCTGCTCCATGGAACTTTTTAATAATATGGGTATCAAATGAAAGGGCTTGATGAGCGCAACACAATGCTGATCTGATGATGGAGTCAGGACCTGTTCCATGGAACTTTTTAATGATATGGGTATCAAATGAAAGGGTTTGATGAGCGAAACACAATTCTGATCTGATGATGGAGTCAGGACCTGCTTCATGGAACTTTTTAATGATATGGGTATCAAATGAAAGGACTTGATGAGCGCAACACAATGCTGATCTAATGATGGAGTCAGGACCTGTTCCATCGAACTTTATAATGATATGGGTATCAAATGAAAGGGTTTTATGCGCGAAACACAAAGCTGGGTTAGGATTTACTTTTGACTTCGATTTTTGATGTTTGATTTTTCATTTTTAATCTTGATTTTAATTTTAAAATCAAAATCAAGAAATAAAAATCAAAATATAAATCCGAGATCCGAGAATCGAGAAATGAGAAACAAGAATCAAGAATCACAAATCAAAAATTAAAAAATTGAAAATCTAGAATTAAGAATCCGAGATACAAGATCCGAGAATCGATAATCGAAAATTGAAAATCAAGAATCAAAATCAAGAATCAAGAACCCGATATCCAAGATCCGATAATTAAGAATTGAGACTCGAAAATCGAAAATCAAGAATCCGAGATCCGAGAATAGAGAAACTGAAATTGAAAATCAAGAATCAAGAATCAAAGTGAAAGTCAAAATCAAGAATCAAAGTCCAAGTAAACCCCAACCCAGCTTTGTGTTTCGGTCATCAAGCCCTTTCATTTGATACCCATATCATTAAAAAGTTCTAGGGAACAGGTCCTGACTCCATCATCAGATCAGCATTGTGTTGCGCTCATCAAGCCCTTTAATTTGATACCCATATCATTAAAAAGTTCCATGGAACAGGTCCTGACTCCATCATCAGATCAGCATTGTGTTGCGCTCATCAAGCCCTTTCATTTGATACCCATATTATTAAAAAGTTCCATGGAGCAGGTCCTGACTCCATCATCAGATCAGAATTGTGTTTCGCTCATCAAACCCTTTCATTTGATACCCATATCATTAAAAAGTTCCATGGAACAGGTCCTGACTCCATCATCAGATCAGCATTGTGTTGCGCTCATCAAGCTCTTTCATTTGATACCCATATCATTATAAAGTTCGATGGAACAGGTCCTGACTCCATCATCAGATCAGCATTGTGTTTCGGTCATCAAGCCCTTTCATTTGATACCCATATCATTAAAAAGTTCTAGGGAACAGGTCCTGACTCCATCATCAGATCAGCATTGTGTTGCGCTCATCAAGCCCTTTAATTTGATACCCATATCATTAAAAAGTTCCATGGAACAGGTCCTGACTCCATCATCAGATCAGCATTGTGTTGCGCTCATCAAGCCCTTTCATTTGATACCCATATTATTAAAAAGTTCCATGGAGCAGGTCCTGACTCCATCATCAGATCAGAATTGTGTTTCGCTCATCAAACCCTTTCATTTGATACCCATATCATTAAAAAGTTCCATGGAACAGGTCCTGACTCCATCATCAGATCAGCATTGTGTTGCGCTCATCAAGCCCTTTCATTTGATACCCATATCATTAAAAAGTTCCATGGAACAGGTCCTGACTCCATCATCAGATCAGCATTGTGTTGCGCTCATCAAGCCCTTTCATTTGATACCCATATTATTAAAAAGTTCCATGGAGCAGGTCCTGACTCCATCATCAGATCAGAATTGTGTTTCGCTCATCAAACCCTTTCATTTGATACCCATATCATTAAAAAGTTCCATGGAACAGGTCCTGACTCCATCATCAGATCAGCATTGTGTTGCGCTCATCAAACCCTTTCATTTGATACCCATATTATTAAAAAGTTCCATGGAGCAGGTCCTGACTCCATCATCAGATCAGAATTGTGTTTCGCTCATCAAACCCTTTCATTTGATACCCATATCATTAAAAAGTTCCATGGAACAGGTCCTGACTCCATCATCAGATCAGCATTGTGTTGCGCTCATCAAGCTCTTTCATTTGATACCCATATCATTATAAAGTTCGATGGAACAGGTCCTGACTCCATCATCAGATCAGCATTGTGTTTCGGTCATCAAGCCCTTTCATTTGATACCCATATCATTAAAAAGTTCTAGGGAACAGGTCCTGACTCCATCATCAGATCAGCATTGTGTTGCGCTCATCAAGCCCTTTAATTTGATACCCATATCATTAAAAAGTTCCATGGAACAGGTCCTGACTCCATCATCAGATCAGCATTGTGTTGCGCTCATCAAGCCCTTTCATTTGATACCCATATTATTAAAAAGTTCCATGGAGCAGGTCCTGACTCCATCATCAGATCAGCATTGTGTTTCGCTCATCAAACCCTTTCATTTGATACCCATATCATTAAAAAGTTCCATGGAACAGGTCCTGACTCCATCATCAGATCAGCATTGTGTTGCGCTCATCAAGCTCTTTCATTTGATACCCATATCATTAAAAAGTTCCAGGGAACAGGTCCTGACTCCATCATCAGATCAGCATTGTGTTGCGCTCATCAAGCTCTGTCATTTGATACCCATATCATTAAAAAGTTCCAGGGAACAGGTCCTGACTCCATCATCAGATCAGCATTGTGTTGCGCTCATCAAGCCCTTTCATTTGATACCCATATCATCATAAAATTCCATGGAACAGGTCCTGACTCCATCATCAGATCAGCTCGCTGTCACCCTATTATTACATTATTAGTTACACAACAATTCAGATCATTATTCTGCTTTAACGGCCTTTTTAGCCCCGCAGAAAATATTTAAAAATAGGTAATTAATAACTTAGCAACCAATGTATCAAACGCTCCTATTTCGCTATATTCTTCGTAGCCGGCGACGTGCTTTGCGAGTCGACTCAGTGCGAGCTCCGGGATGCAAAGCGATACGTCCACCCCCTAGAAGCGCTCGGCGCGGTCTGCTTGCGTCGAGTAGATAGGGTAGTAGATACGACGCGTTTTAGGTTGTTTTAAAAGATTTTTCATTGCCAATTTTATAATCTTTTTGCATTTTTTTTTTTCAGAAAAGGATTGATTTTGAACTAAAGTTTATTTCTGTTTTGTTAATTTTACGAACAAGAGTTCTAAGTCAGTTCTAAGTAGCCAAAATCAAAAGCAATTCTTTGGCCGTTTTCTCGAAATTTGGACTAAGTTAAAGATTTTTTTACTCAAAAACTAAATAAAGGTAGTAAAAAGTGATCCATTTAATAGTTTGGTTGACTATCACAGCAAAACATCGTAATTTTTTTATACCATTTGGACGTCAAAATGATTCGTAAATATGGTGATTTCTAAACCTCTTACAGCAAAAATTCACAAAACAGTCGCCGGTTTGAGGTCGATTAATCAAAAAGAAATAATAAAAATACAAAAGTAGCTCATTTAATAGTACAAAATTGAAATGATATTTCATGCTGTGCCATAATTTTTTTATAAATACAGTGTTTTCATTGAAAAATCCTGCCCCAAAACATCACGTAAATCAGAAAATTTTGTATACTGCCTCTTAACTTCAACGATCAATCAAGAACGTCTTTGCAAGCTACGCGGCACCCCTTTGAAGGCATTGAAGATGAGAAGGAGATAATGAGAGGAGGATGTAGTAAAATATATATTTTTTTAAACTTTCGCGATCACTATTCATATTGAAAAGTTTTAAGGACACGGGATTTTATCGCGTGTCCTTAAAACTTTTCAATAGTAAAATATTTGTAGTTTAATGCACATAAAAATGTCTTTTTGTAATACAAAACAATATAATCTTGGATGAGGTCGTGTTTTGGAATTTGGAAGCAACATGGTAAAATATTATAAACAAAATTAAAGAGGTACCTAAACTACTGACTTATTTATCTTACAGATTATTTTATCTGATTCATATCATTTCAGTAACAAAATAAGCATGTTGGAACTTACCTTGAGCATAAACATGAAGTTCTGAACTTGTTCATCAGTCATATTGCCGTGTTTCTTCACTATGCCCTTTAATTTCTGCTGAACACCTTCAGCCATTTTACAGTCACCGCACACATAGAAATGGGCTCCTTTGTTTACTAATAAATCTTGTATTTGAGCGCCTTCTTGTTCGGCTAAGTCTTGAACATACATCTAAAAATGTGGGAATGAAATCAATGCATTGTGGCGAAATAAAATATGTTTCAATTGTCTAACCGTAACTGACCTTAGGAATATTTGGTTCTCTCGACAATGCAAGGAACGTTTTCGTGAGAACTCCATCCTTCAAAGCCTGTTTTTTCTCATCTCGATACAAATCCATTGTATTCGTTCGGCATCCGAAGAAGAGCCATACAGGGCCAGCGTTCTGACGTGTACGAGAGTTGAGTTGAGCTCTTCGGTGGTGCCAGAAGCCACGGAACGGTGCAATACCAGTTCCAGGTCCAATCAAGATGAGAGGAACTGATAAGTCTTGTGGTAGGTGGAAGTTTGGAGCGCTAAAAATATTACAATATTAAAAAGGAGTGTCAAAAGAACGGTAACTAGAGAAAAGGAGATGTTATCGTACCTTCGGATGAAAAGATAAACCTCATCGCCAGGCTGACGGTCCATGAGATAGTTTGAGCAGACGCCGTAATGGGCAGGTCCTTCGCCGTCTAAAAATGACATCATTACATCAAGAATAGCAAATGTACAACCTCTCATCATAATTTAGTAACCGCATCTATCATTGCTAAGAATGGTTTTTGAAGTCAGTACGAAAATAGATGATAATCTCAGTGAAATACGTTTAACGTAAGTCGTGGGAATGATAAACAATAAACTATGAGACATTAATGCATTAGATTGTCTATGAATAGCATCACATTTCAAAGCACTACATACGCGTGTAATTTTGTGATTTTCGTTGAGGAATATACTGCCAAATTTATCGAAAGCAATCCGTTCACAGAGCTAGCGATTAATTAGATAACTACTTATATCATTCTCTATCTTATATTTACTAAGGGCGTGTCTACAATAATATTCTAAAAAAATACAAATTGTTGCTAATGTATTTGGGATAGAACTCAAATCGAATGTCATCTATCAACTTCTGTGGCAAATATGTATTCGGATTTCAAAGGGAGCACCCCTCAGATATTTTTAAATGATCTTGAATTTTCCTAAAACTAAAAGAATGTCTACCATGTTTTGTAGATACAGTCCTGTTTTGTTATCAATTTCTCACTTTGCATGACCTTAAAATTTAAATTTATGGACCAACCTTGTGTCCTATAAGTCACGACGGCAACTGTGAGATGCAGTTTCTTCGGGTTCGCAAGTGGTGAAGACGAGATAGAATAGAACCTCGGTTGCAAAGGTGACAGTAAAGCGGCAATCAATGACGCACTTGGCTTCGCTGAAGAGAACTGTTCTAACACTTCTGGTAATGTTGGGAAGTGGAAGTGTCGCCAATCTTCGTATGCTGCCGGATCCTAAATATAATTTGAATTTATTCATCTCTACTTGACCCAATAGACGTTGTCTTGCCATACTACGAGCTCATACAAATAAAAAACTTTACAACTTTTTTTCCTTATAACTTAATCGGACTATTACGAGTACGAACAAAATAATTCGCCAAATCCAGTCCAGATGCATGAGTTATTAAGTATTTCGTTGTTGATATTTTTATTTAGAAAGAAATTCAACACAAGGTTTATTTAGACCTGACTTATAATATCCTTATAATATTCAAGTTTTTATAATGAAAGAACTAGTTGAGTATACTTAAACATGTAAATAGATGGAATCGTTAAGTAATTAAACACTTTCATTTGTTGACTGGTAAACACTAATTTCTCTTATTGAATGGTGTGTCAATTTACCCAAGGGCCCCAAACTACGTTACAACTTTAAAACTTTGATCTAAGGATGATTAATTAATTCGGATCGAATGTTCAATTCGCTTTATTCTAACCGAATTCTGTTCTATATTTAGGTATTTGTAAGAATCTGCAAAAGTTTATTTTATTTTTGTGTTTGTGGTGCACATATAGTGAAATGTAAGTTTATGTTTAGTACTTACAGTGGCTAGATTGTTGAGTTTCTCCTTCTCAGCAGGATCTTCGCATGTCGTGGCCAGATATTGCAATAGAATCGTTGTTGGCGGAGTTGTTATATCCAGAAATCTTGTGAAAAGTTCGCGAACATTTACAACAGGCAGTCTTTCGTGCGGCTCCCAGGATTTTACTGGACCTAGAGATGATAATGTCATTAGCATTTTGATTTTTCTGTTTATTCTGTCGTATGTAACTTCCTGTTTTTTGTTATCTAATAATGTAGTTTTTAACCTGAGTTTCAATTCTGTATCTACAAACTTACCGGCAGATGTATGGGTTTCTTTCATGAGCTGCAGTTGAACTGGTTCGTCAAAGTCATTAATATCTTTCATTCGCGAGAGGAGGCTATTTACTAGATCTTTGCGATTGCACGCCATTATACCTACGTGGTCTCCTGGATCATATTTGATTTCTCCCTGAAAAGTATTATGTCTTATTTCATCAGCTACACTTTAATCATCTCCAACTTCAAACAAATTGAACAAATTAAAAATCAAAGCAAAATCATTTCTTCATTCATAATTATGGTTTACGTTTACCTTCGGTTCCATTTCAATGAAAATAGTAGATCTCTCAGCAGAAGCATCACCCAAGTCTTTGTTAGCTTTTACAATACATTGTACAAATTGTTTGTTTAATGCCGATTGTAATGCGTTTACTAGAGATGGTGAGCGAGGGCCTGAGGTAGAGAACCGAACTGTTTCTTCACTGAGGGTGACGGAGCCTAGCGCTCGCTTTGCTTCTTGGAGGGTTTCATCGTCATCTAGGCAGAAAGTCTCACAGGCAACCTGTTGATAAAACTTTTATGAAACCCAAACAACTATAATATGTAGTAGTTGAAGTTCCTTTATATTGTGTTACTCGAAGAGCAATGATGTATCTGAACTCTTATAATTTCATTGCTATTGTAATTTTAATGCAATACAAAACTTTGCGTGGTGTCTTTATTTTCACTAATGTCGGGTACGTCACAAGTGTTAAATTTTTTATGGCATGACGCAAAATAAACCAAAATTTACGTAACACGAAACCGTGATTGTTTGCTATAAAAACATAGTCGTGACGAATTACCAAGACATTTGATGGACTATTGTAGCTATTGTTATATAGTTCTGAGAAACGTTTGGTCACTAAGGCGTACTTCCTGAAGACTTACTGGCCTTATCTTGTCGCGAAACAAGGTTGCAGAACCGTTTAAAACAAGTTATTAATGCATATAAATAGATCTTTATCTTCTTGATTAGTGATGTCTGTAGTGGAACAATTTGTAATCAGTTGTTCAACTTCTACTTGGATTAATAATATGTAACCTTGTAGGAACCTTGAAGCTTAAACTTTCTCCTTATCATGCTTTATATGTATTATGTCGTTGTGTGTTTGTAATAGATTATTTGGGAAAACTTACATTAAAAACTCCAGAAGCCCACTTCCTAAAGGCCTGATCTTGTCCACACATTTCATCTCCCATCGCAATCTCATGGATTCTCTCGCCTCCAAGGTCGCAGAGCAACTTGTCGACATATTTTCCGAAGTTGCAGAAATTTGGATAAGCGCTAGAACCGAGCGCAAATACAGCGAAACGAACGTTGCTCAGTGCTCCAAAACAGTCTATTGACGTTGCATCTGTTGTGCTTCCTAAAGATAGAAGACATTTCAAAAAGTTTAAGAAAGATTTACATATTATAGTGAGTCCTCCAGCCCCCTGATTGTCTATCTTTGATAGCGACCAAAAACTCTCAAATATGACCAGGCAAGTCTCAACTCTCATCTCAATGAGACCGAACACGACAAAAGATGCCTTCACGATCTTTTTGGAATTTTGAGACCAATTTGAGGTTTGAGACAAGTTAGAAAATCAGCCCGCGAATTTAAATTAGAAGATTAGATCATGTTGCTCTTTGTGAATGAATGAATAATACTCATCACCTACACATTTTTCACAGAAGTTTCGTATTTTTCTTTCATTTTCCTTTATGGAGTATCAAAATTAATTACTTATAAATTAAACTATTAAATAAAAGGAAAATTCTCTGGGTATCTACAAGGAAGCAATTTACCTCGCGTCGAAAACGTGTCTCATGTTATTGACTATGGTCAAGGTTAATAACACTTAGAGAACTTTTAAGTCGATAGATTAGATGATTACATCATCAACTATGTCATTTATTTGTCGTTACAATAATTAAATTAGATATTATTGCGATTCATTTTTAAACGGTATACTTAACTGGAAAGTAAAAAAAAGATCTATTTAACGGTAAAGATTATTATTTCTCTCTAAATAAGTATTTATTTAAAAGTGGGATTGTGATGTAAATATTAGTGTTTATACCTTTCAGTGATTCCAATCGGCTGAGTTTGCTTTGGGTTCCAGCCGCATATTTCTGTAGTTCAATTTGACTATTTGCTTTTATGAATGACTTCGGTGTTGTCATTTGATTTCTGAAAATATCGATGAAAAATACAAAATATTCAGTAATTTTTCAACATTTTCTTCTCAACTTACAAAATGCTGTTAAAATTGAAACACCGTTTAAATAATGGCAATCCTTTTTTGTTATTTAAGTAGTGTCAAATAGTGACAGGGCGAATCTTGAGCATTATTTAACCAGTGTTCAAGTTTATAAGTACCTAAGGCCTTTTATGTTAAAAAAATTGTATGACTTACCCAGAGTTATCATCCGTTTCGGATAGAAGTTCACAAAGATGATCACTGAATGCCTACAAAATGAATAAATATTATTAAAGTTTACGTCAGTATAATATAATCACTAAATATAGAATAATTGAAATACTTACAACACCATTTTCAGGTGGATCCCCGTTTCCGAATGTAGAAGTCACAACCAATAACAACGCTTCGTGCTCTATTGAGGTAATATCATAATCTGCCATGCAGTGGACCTAAAACATAGATTTTCATGAAACTATTTATAATTTTCATAAAGTACTAATTTATGAGCTAAACTAGACAGCCTAGGTTTTGCTTTCATCGATAAAAAAGTAGGTACCCAGTGTTAATATCGAATAGAGTATCAGTATTTCTATATCGAGTTTCAACAAATATATTCCGTTATTACGCCATGTAATTGTCATAATAACCCTATAATTAAAGCTCTCGTGGCGTAGCTTGCTTATTTCTTGATAGATCGTTGAAGTTAAGAGCAGTCACAATTTGGATGGTTGACCGCAAGTGGCATTAACAGCTGAGTGCTTCCGTGTTTCGGAGGGCACGTTAAATTGTCTGAATCGAAAATTGTAAAAATCTATTAAAGAGTGATTCACAATGCTAACACCCGAATACTGAAACGCTACTTAGCTTAAGTGGTGTTTATCATCGGCATTAATTGTCATATTTGTATACGATTCTGAAGTGTAAGAACGTCTCAAATTGTCAAGAACCTACGTCCAGTATTCATGAGTAAGTCTGTACAATGTCATAACAATTACACAGAAACTGATAATGGGGACCTTAATTATTTTTAATCTACATTGATATTTTTACCCATTTTCGCAATAAATAAATTGAAATTGAATTTACACACCAAAAACTCATTTATCTCACCTGAGCATTGAAAGCATGTCCAAATATGACCCCCAACTCCTTAGCATACTGTTCCGACTTGCCAGTCTCCGTCGCATAGAGCACAGTAGCCTTGATCCTCTTAGAGAGGGCTCGACCGAACAGTTTGGACGTGAATTTGACAGCTCTAGCTATTTGCTTGAAGTGGAACTTCCTGTTGATGGGCCTTTTGCCGGTTATCGGCTTGGATTTTTGCCATTGGTGAGTTTTCCATGCTGGCTCCTAAGAGAAATAAAGTAAAAACGCAAGGCCCTTACATTTTTACATTATCTATAATGACAGGAGACAATAGCTTATGGACGCTCCTCTCAGCTTCAGGAAAGACGTCAATTTGTGTGGCTGACTGTTGCGCGGGCTATCTCATGTTTTCCTTCACCATCGCGTAGTCTTCAAGCTCGTATCAAAATTGTTATATTTTTTTCGAAATAAAAAATGTATTCTCGACCATCGGCTTTTTAGTACCTACTTACTAAAAACCCCCAACACAAAATTACATAAATTACAGGAAAATAACAGTATACGAAGATGAATGCCGAAATTAAACGCCAATCAAAATTTTTTTTGTTGTAAAACAAATCATAGATACTCGTTTCACACTACGGGTTCCAAATATTACAAATTGTGGTTCTCTTTATCTTTCGTATTGTCAATAAATATTTCTTCTTTCAAAACACTGACAACATTTCTTCAGAAAATAAAATTACCCGTCATTTTAGAACATTTTGGAATTTAAAAAAATAAAGGAGGTCATTGAAGTCTTAATGCTTGGGCCCAAAAGACAAAAGTGCCGACCTAAAAAAAATAGATGTGATCGCGTTTGGGAAGTCAATCAGAGTATTTTACAGTAGGGCAACAAGTCTCTACAACCATTCCTTCAATTGTTATTCCAGAATGAAATATCAGATTTCCATTCATTTTATAAAAAATAAGTATTTTCCCTACTGGCGGAAAAATACTACCACTAATACTAATAGTGAAAAATACCTAATGAAAAATACTCGGAGTGACTTCCCATGCGTGGTAATACCTCATTTTTTAGTTGGCGGGCACTTTGACTTTTGATCCCAAAATGAATGACATCATGATTTATGTTATTATTTTACCTGATATTCATATGAAGGCCTCAGGTAATACAAGGCCATTTCTTGGTGAAATACTGGCGTGATAGAACCAGACATAGGGGGAACAATCCATATCCAATCCGCAGGGCAGCCCGACCTATGAAACACAAAGAACTTATAAAAAATTAAAAGAGTTGATTGTAAAAGATATTTAACAGTTTCTGCTCTACTTATAAACTTCTGTCAAAATTGAAACACCGTTTAAACTATTGCCATCCTTTTCTGTTAGATAGCGACAAATAGTGACGGGCAAATCTTACGCAGTGCTTAAACAGTGTTCAAGTTTTAGAGGCGATAATAGGTAAGGCCGTAGAAGGGGTTATTCCACACTTAAAGGGGATGTACATTATACATAGTAAGAAGATTCGATTGGTCACAAAAAATGCAGGACGGAAAATCCTTCCTACATATTTTATTACTCAATAATTTTATTCACTATTCAAATAGCCAATAATTACCGCGTAGTAGTTAAACTGCGTACCTTATGTGAAATAAAACGATAGATTTTCCTATTGACAATTATGAATGAATGAATGAATGAACACTTTATTGCATGTAAACAGGATACGAAACTTAAAATTACATAAATTAGTAGATACAATAGGCGGCCTTATCGCTTGAAGTGATTTCTTCCAAAATCCGAATTATGATTAATAAGTACCTATTTAGTATAAACTACATTTAACAAAGTCAAATTACTTATAATAATATCTAAATCTTGCTTCAGACATAATAAGAAAAAGGAAAATATAAAAATGTTTCAACATTTATCACCAATTAAAAGTAAGCGATCACCATCTGACTTCCTTATATGTTAGTTAATATACATAATTATGTAATGGCATTCCTAACGTTTTGCAGTTTCATTTTCCTTTGCTACAATGTCAGTTCTAAATAAAAAAAAAAAAATGGTAGTTGCTTGTAAAACACAGTACCTTTCCAGAATGTTCAGTTGGATCACAACAATAATCATCAAACAACAGCTGTTAATAAACCTTGTTCAAATTAGAGAAGTTTAGTTTACCGCTTGCCAAAAGTGCTTAGGACTTTACTACCTGCCAAAGTGCCAACTACCTATATAAATAATAAGGAACAATAATAATTGTTATTACTGCTAAATTAACAATTTAAAGATGGCGCTTGTTTGTAAGACTCTGTCTGTAACATTATTTATAATCAAAATTGAATTTGGGGTTTTTGCCAATTCTATGCGCCTCCACCTCGTAGGTCAGATTTAATAAGTCTCAAAAATCAGAATGGTATCGTTTTTAAACCCAAAGTTACAGAGTATCAAAAATCAGATATTGGATTTTACTTTCGTGACATAGCTACCTATTTGCATATGCCGTCGCTTAGCATTTTACTATGTTATTCTAATTGGACTTATAAAAGAAATGATAGTATGACTGGGAACGCAAGTAGAGGAAGGCCGAAGAAGAAGTGGTATGATTGTGTGAAAGAGGATGAATGTGGGAGGAGTGGATTGAGAGTTGACGAATGATAGAGGTGAGTGGAAGAGAAAAACATGTTTTGCCGACACCACCTAGCGTGGGATTAAGGCAGGAGAATGATGACTCTTATTTGACTTATAAGCTCACTAGAGCTCAAGCGGATACTAAATATGTTGCCATTTCTTTTCAACGCAAAGTAAGTGACAAAAAAATTAGTCTCTAAAACCTTTTCTCAATTTTTTTAGGATCCGTAATCAGCTCAGCCGTAATTTTTTTATACAAATGTAGGTACTTTTTTTATAACGTCATTATTTTGATAAAAACACAAGTGGAAAAAAAAACGGTTTGGACAGAGTGGTGATAATGTTGGTAAAAACACAAAGTATGTAAAAGTAACAACTTAGACCACATAGTTAGACCGTCTGATTGTGACACGACACCACGCGTATGTAAGGGCAGTAAGATATAATATTATTTAATTTTTCAAAAATCAAAATTGTACCTTTATTAAATGTTGCAAATCATAACAGTCACACGGTACTTAGATAACATTGTTTACGTCAAAGTAACCTTAAAAGCACATGTTTGTGGTGGACGTATTCAGGTCTATGCATACCTAATGGTTTATTTTATTATATTATCACAGTTTTTATTTTTCAATAGGCATGATGACAGTAATCAAGTATCGCCAAAATATTTATCTGATCTAATGAAATAGGATTCAAAGATTTTGAAAAATGTATTTATTCTCTTATTAATGTCGAGATTACTAATTTATTTGCTAAAATAAATCTACAAAATACAACAATCCGCCATGATAGCCAAAACGCTCGCCGGTGTCATGGCGTCTGTCATTGCGTCTCGTCTCGGTAAACATCCTTTTGTTTCTATAGTAACTATGTAGGCATCACTGGTTGATATACCGATTCGTGACGTAAAAACAGACGCCATGACACCGGCGAGCGTTTTGGCGTGAATTTGAAAATTTATATTTAAATGTACTTTTATTGCACAAAAACCTTAATTTTCTACAGAAATATGATATATTTTAGACATAATAGATTCTTCTGAATATCATAGAAGAGATTTTGAAAATTAGGATTCATGCCTATTCATTTTCCGAAGAATATGATTTAAAATATAAATTTTAAACTTATTGGTCATTAATATAACTACAATTTATTATCTCAGTTGGTTTAAAGTTTTTATGTTTTCATTAACAATTCAGCATCATAAACTTCAACTAGACAAAAAAAAAAAAAAAAAAAACAAAAGCGAACTTAAGAGATTGTATGAAACTTGCGATTAGTTCAAATATACCTATCTATACGCACACCTACACAATACATGAATTAATTACAAGTGTGCAACTATGAATGGATATCATTATCCTTGATACAGCCGCGCCGGTGTCCACAACATTTTGCTATTATGATACAACAAAGCTGCAAGGAATGAGCGATGACAGGTTAATTACCCACTGTGGCTGGGTATAATTAATTTTCGGAATTCTCATCCAGCGTGTTTACTAACGTGTTATTGACAATAATTCGCTGCTGAAAATAAACACTGTCAACATCCGTACCCCTTTATAAATTTGAAAGTGTGTTTGTTTGTTTGTTTATTTGTCGTAGAATCACGTCAAAACGGAGCCACGGATTGACGTGATTTTTTTGTGTGGAGATAGTTGGAGGGCTGGAGAGTAACATAGGCTATTTTTTATCCGGGTATCACGCGAGCGAAGCCGCAGGCTAGTAATAAAATAAAGCATGAAAAGTACATCCGGATGCCAGTGTGAATCCAATTTACGATGTTTAAGTTGATGACTTTTGAATAAGTGATCGTAATTAATAAAAAATTATAACTATAAAATAATCGTTAAAAACATTTGTTAATTTCACAATTCCAATTTAATTTACTAAATTAAATTTAGTTTCACCTTTGACCAATAGGCCAAAAAACAGTATAAATAACTCCAGAAGTTTAATGTTTATACGCGTACTTCGGGGATGTATCTGGGGCATCATTATAACGTCTTCTTAGCCAAAATTATCACCCATGAGCTTCGAATCGAAAGCCGATAATGCATGAGCTGGGGTGATCCATTAGTGCTCACCGGCGGCGAACAGACGTTGTGGTTGTGTTGACGTTTTATTGTAATAAAAAGCTAATTCAACAAGTTTTCATCTCAGATCTTATGTTGACTGAACAGAAGGATGTGCACACTTGTTTTTTTTTAGCAATGATTCAAATGTTTACCAATTTAAAGTAAACGGTATTTCCAACAACTACGTTAATTAAATTATCATACATATTGTCTAATAAACATTTGCATGGTGATTAAAATACCTATTCATTAGTTTTTAGTATTCTAATTCCGGATGTTTACCAATACAACTTGTTTTTAAAACTTAATTTTATAACAGGATGCGATACTTAATGACTTTCTTTCTAGTTGTGAGAATTTACAACAACAATTTAACTGTTACACATTTTATTGATTGTAATCCCAATAGAACTACTAGTACAGCCAAGAACTGAAACAGTTATGTACCTTATTAATAAACAGTAGTAGGTATATTAACTGGTACATTCATTCAAAAAAAATGTAACGCAGTTTATTAGACAATGGCGTCTTAACAACGACAAATTGATTACATTTTGGTTGTAATCAGTAAAGCAAGAAATTACCAAAACGTATTTTTTCTATTTAACAAGAGAAGTGTTATAAAAACACACAGCTTCGTATTTCTCTTTGATTCTTTTTTCATTAAGATTCATTTATTTACCAATGTCAAAATAATGCGGAGGCGAAAAATATAAAATAACAGATTGGTCTACCCAAGCGTGTTGCCCGAAATGTTGAGAGCAAATGATAAAATCGTGATAAAACTTGTGTGAAGATGTCGCCGGTCCTTTGTCGGGACACGTAGCAGTTTGCAGGTCGTTTCTGTTTTTATTTATCACAGCTTTCGTGACCCCTCTCAAGATCTCACCTAGTTTCTGAAGAATACGGTTACGTTTTGTGAGATTATTATTGGGTATTATGTTTTTGTATTTTGAATTTTATTCACGTCTGCCGCATGCGGGACGAACTGTGGGCCAAAACTACCACTAACTAAGACGGTGAGACGGCGCGGTCTACCGCGATAGTCACCTAAGTAGATAGGTCTACCTAGCAATGGCGAGACGAGCTAGACACCTTCAGTGACTATCATGGCAGGCAATGGCTTTGGGCCAAACTACCTGTAAAACTCGAGGGAGGCTTTTGCCCAGCAGTGGGACAGTGTAAGCTAAACACACACACACACATATTTTTATGATTGCTAGGTACCATGTTCGTGTATCCTGTTGAAAACTATGGATGAAATACTAATATTTAGTTTACTACAGCTGAACTATAAGTAAACTGAACTGAGTTTTAGTATTAAAACTGAAAAACCAACGTAGCAAGAACTGGTTTAACCACAGACCGGACCAGTTTTGTTCTCGGTTAAAGAGACAAACAGAAACAAAAAGCCAACCACTAAAAACAAACTATTGAAGTTTTAGACGCCCTTGGTCAACAAATATTATTTCAGCAGACTAATATAGAGTAAGTTCTGAATTTCTAAGTGACCCAACTGAAGTGAGTAGGTACTTGCAAAAAAAGCTTCGACGATAAAGATCCTATGCGCCGATATTAATAGATTGACAGAGGGAAATACATTTTTGTTCGATGTACGGTGGTGCGGTAAAGGTATCTATGATATAATGGTTATATCTAATAGCTAAATCGGAGAAAATGAGAGATCTTCTTGAAATGCTTAGATATCCTGTAGTCACTGAGGAACACCGCCTAATGATGGGGTAAATCACTAACCTTAATCTGTTCTCATTGTCCAAGTGTTTGATGAAGCTCTCAGAAGCGGTGTGATGGTCGACTATAGTTGCATTCTGTAGTTGGAAGCTGTGGAGCACTGCCACGTTCACTTCGACAAGGGCCTTGTCTTTCCATAGAGATATGGCTGTCCTTGTGTCCAATCCCATCATTTGGGCTACTTTCTGTTGAAACAAAAACAAAGTGTTCTGTGATAAAAAATTGTCACGTTACTGGTAGCGTTGTGTCGCTATTAGGCTTGTTTTGTAGCCTTGCTATGAAAAGTAAACATTAAAGGATAAGTTGAATAGATAGAGGAATTGCGTACTAAAGAGAAAACCTATGGGCTGATGATGATGATGATGATGATGATGATGGTGAAGGGATAAGTTGAAAAAATTTAAAAGTAGGGGAGAAATATTAGAGAACATCGCTGTCATTGTATTATAGAAGGATGTGAAGAATACATTTCTCAGAATCCATAACACTTCAATTAATTTATTTAGCACAAATTGCTATTCTTATTAAAATTTCATGATATTTGAATAAACAGAGCCTTAAATAATATTTCAGATCATAACCCACTTAACTGGAGTATTATAAATAAGTTTAATCGAAAACAGTTCTGCAATTAAATCTCAAAATAAACTTCTTAAAGATTACAACAACCTTTTACATTTTGTGGATTATTGTCAATCTAAATCTGCATTTAGTTACAAAGTTGTTTAACCATCGTGAAGAAACAAGGATAAAATACTCAGAAGTTTGGTGTCGAGATTAAAGATAAGTAGATCAATATACTAAAGTACTTAGCTACTTCTTATATCGATGGCCGTTCAAGTTTATTCTTGTTCAAATTGTGATCATTCACAGAATATCAAATCGCTTCCTATCTAAGCACTTACTTGAATATGCTTTAGGATAATTATACCTACAATCAAAAAAATATTTTCTTTTGTACCTGATTTCAAGAAATTGTTTCCTTCTCTTATTTTAATTAAGAAATTGGCGTACCTACCTATATTTTACGACCTGAGTGGACTGTCAGGTACAAAAATTAATAAACACTAAGTTAAAATTATTTTTGTTGAATTTTTTTCAGACAACTAAATTGACAACTTTAAAGAGCCTCACTTTGTGCGACTGGCTAATCCACTGGAGGTTGACTATTTAGTTTTAAGCGAATGGATCAACGAAAATAAATCTAGGCCCCATACCGTGTTTGTTGCCCTGATTCTTCACGGTGCTAGTCGCGAAAGAACAGGAGTAGAACCTAGCTCTTAAGACGATCCAAAGTGATTCTAGTGATCCTGCTGAATAATATTTGAATTTAGAGCCAAAACAATGATTTAGTTTTAAAACGTTAATTACATGCCCAGGTAACTTAAAATATTACATTTATTGTTATAAGTAAATAAATTAAAACTCGTAGTTTTAAATCATTACATTACAGGTACCCAAAAACTTTAACAAATTAAATATTTTTCTAGGGCAAGTAACCCTACAATAATAATTATTGCTACAATAAAAAAACCGGTCAAGTGCGAGTCGAACTCGTACGCCGAGGGTTCCGTGCCTAGCCATGGTGCCAATTAAGCTAGTCCGCTTAATTGTATGAGCGCCCATACAACTCGGAGGACAATTTTAATTGGCGTCAACTATGTATGTATGGGAACACCCTTTAATTTTCAACTTTTTTAACTTTTTGGAATTTTTCCTTTATTTGTGCTATAAGACCTTGCTTTTTGCCAAATTTCGTTATTCTAGGTCAACGGGAACTACCATTTAGGTTTTCAACCCAAAACCTCTAGGGTACTTCCGGTTGACCTAGAATTGTCAATTTTGGTTACAAGCAAGGTCTTCCAGCACAAGTAAAGGAAAAATTCCGAAAAATAAAAAAAGTTTATAATTAAGGTAAGTTTTGGTACTCACAAGTTTTCACGAAAACCTAAATTTGCCTATATCTTTTTATAGTGTTGACTCAGGACCTTGATTTTTATACTCACAGTAGGGACTATAGACCTTAGTATATGGTATAAATTTCAACTTGCTAGCTCTACCCGTTCCTGAGATAATCGATGGTGACACACGGACAGACGGACAGACAGACGGACAGACGGACAGACGGACAGACGGACAGACGGACAGACGGACAAGAAAGTGATCTTATAAGGGTTCCTTTTTTTACCTTTTAAGGTACGGAACCCTAAAAATGGTATTCAACGGATAAAATCCAACTCTTGATATTTTTATAGTCGAGAACGGGATTAATTCCACGCTCCATTGAATTCCCCTAACAATGGGTCTTTACGAACTTTTTGTCCAGTAATCTTCTCACTGTTTGGCATTGTATTTAAATAAATAATACTAACAGTTACGTATTATTGTTATAAACGGGAATTAGTAATGAACGTATTTTTTAGTAAAACTCGTAAAAGCTTAGAAGCAGCCAGTACACTACTAGTGTGTTTGAGCTTAATAGAAGCTATATTATTTCCTTTTGTGTGGTTATTAAAATGTGGTTGTCATTTGTATGGTCATAAGCTGTGAAAGGTTTTTTATTTATTTTGGTTTTCAATTTGCTGATAAATGTGCCTGAAATTTTTAGACCCATCTGTATCACATCACAAGGTCCAGAGCATAAATATCTAGCCACGGGAATCAAACCCACTCCGGTTTCGCCCCTGGCTTTTTGAATGGCGCGAGAGGTTTTACCATTTGGTTATTCCCTTTTTTCATATTTGACGTTACTTTTAAATTAAAAAAATGACAAATAGGTACCTTACCAGCAGGCTGATTGTCCAACTCGTCTTAGACCTCAAATTGGCCTCAAACTATCAAAACGTTCGCGTTGGTATCTTTTGCCGCTTTCGGTCTCGTTGAGATGAGAGTGACAGAGTTGAACTGTCATATTTGACAGTTTGCGACTGATTTTGGTCGCTATCAAAAATAGACAATCAGGGGGCTGATAGAATATTGAAACAGACATAGGAGCCGTTAAGTCTGTTTCAATATTATATCTGCCTATCTTGTCTATTCACTCACCTCAAGCATATTCAGTCGGTTGACGTCACAGAAGTTGCGGCATCCGATCTCAGTGCTCATATACCATCCGTTGAAAGCGTTGGCGGTGAACTCGATGCCTCCGCAGTCGAAGCGCATGTTGGCCACGGCGGGAAGGGCGTACCAGCGGAGCTCGAGGTCTTTGAACCAATCGTATCTGTGGAAGTCATTACTGAATAACGGACTGTCGTATCTGTGGAAGTCATTACTGAATTACTGGCCTCTTAGCTCAGTTGGTAGTAGCTCTGCCTTCTGCGCTGTAGGTCACAATTTTGGTTCCCATCCAGGACAAACATTAGTGTGATGAACATAGATGAATGTTCTGTGTCTGGGTGTTTTTAAGTATTATATAAAAGTATGTATTTACAAAAAAAAAGTATATACTCGTAAGTACCTATTCTATCAGTTATCTGGTTCTCATAGTACAAGCTTTGCTTAGTTTGGGGCTAGATGGCGCGGTGTGAAATGTCTAGCAATAATTATATATATTTATTTATTTACCAAGAGACCGATTTCCCATAACACCGACTAAGCAGCCTGATATCAAGAGCGGCTAATCGTTGCCAAGAAATGTACTGAAAAATGGATGTAGTAAATGATAAGCAAAGATTGAAGCAGCTTGTATTACTTAGGGCGGCCAAAACTGCAGGTCCGCATCTGACAACACTTAGGTATACAAAGGGCTTTTTTGACTGTATCTCTGTAAAGTTTTCTAAAAGTTATTGTAGACGTTCCTGTTTTTGAAATCCTTTACTTTTTATTAGAACCTATTAATTTATTCTGTGTTAGTAATATAATTTGGTCAATTTACTGAGATAGCTTACAACAATAATGTTGATAAAAAACTAAACGATTAGTTCTCGAATAGAGACAGATGTTTTTATGAAAAGTTATGATCTCAACTTTCAAGCTTAGCCACAACTGGGATAGAATCTCTCAGTAAAGTAAAATTCTTACTGCCCTTTACAGAAATTCAATTTATAGATCAATATTTTCCAATTTGTTTCATTATTATAGAACAATTTCATTTTACAAAAACTAAGCAACCAATCCAATTTAGAGTAGGTTTATATCAGTATCAGTAAATTTGTTAAGTATCGATCAGCTTTTATTGCCTTGCTACATGATAACTAAATAGAATAACTTAACGGTATGCGGTATCTGGAGAATCCATCATCATAAAACGTGTTTTCCTTTCCGGTGCCGAGGAAAAATATTTCACTGAGAGATGGACGTGAATTGTAATATTTATCTGAAATAATACGCCGAGCTAAGCTGGTAGAGTCGTCACTATGAAATATTGTTCAACAATCAAATAATCAGTTAGAATAACCTCAATTTCTGTTAGCAATGTTATTTAACAGATAGTTAATAAGTAGGTACTTAGTGTGTTTTTTAAGTAGGTACCTACTAGATATATTGAATAGACATTTTAAATGGTACAAAGTTAAGTCTATACTGACAAAAAAATGTGCCTCTGGCTTTTGGAAAATTACCTGACAAAAATAACCAAAGTTATTTGTTAATGTGTTTGCTAACAAAATTGTGTATGTACCCAAATCCATAACAACCTGCCAAAGACCTTACCTACTGTTTATTCATGACGCATGTTTTCTAGATAATCCAATATCAAGTAGATATATACCTAAACGTATACCTGATAAGTAATCTGATCACGTAAGTCACACACTATCCTAACATTTGGTCTCGAGCATGAGTGGTCATCGCTTACGCGCACATTAACGCCTGTTAGCATTATCAATGGCGGCGACATTGAATCGCCGCTGTTATGGCCAATAAATACTGATTGGAGATCAGTGGACCACGCTTTTACGACGAGCAATCTACCCCGAATGTGTGTATGTACGCCTATTTGGCGTGCCGCCTTTTACCTCCCCCGGGATAATATGCATTCCCCGACCTTTTTATGTTGGCATAAATCCGTGATGGAAAAATGTACGTGTTGCACGTACAGTTTGCAAGGTAAGCCGCTCTCCGCGAACGCTATTTCGGCGTGTTTGCTGCTGACGGTATTATGCAAACTTTGAATGTCGTATATCTCTAGAATCTACTTTAGCTGTCGGACAATCTTTTAGATTTATCATCTTGGATCTATCTCCAACTTCACTGCCGATAAAATATGCCCTTTGAATTACAAAGAACCTCTTCGTAATGAACATTGATAGGGAATTGCTTGGTACTAAGAGCTGGATTGTTTTTAAATCGGAAATATCCTGCTGATAAATTATTTAGTAGATGGAACAAAAGCTTCGTACTTTGCATAAAATTAATAAAATATTACACCTGCTATCTTCGAGATTGCGATTTAAAATGAATGCCATAATTTTACTTTACTTTGGCCAGCACAACAACGAATATATTTTACAATACTTGCGCCAAAGCTATCTAAATTATTTATCTATTGAAAAACTATTGACAACTATATTTTTAAAGAGACGGTGAAAAAAGCTCAACAGGTTTGGTTATACTTTCTCTTAGCCTTTTTTTTTTTGTTTCAAAATACACATTTTCTTCTTCTTAATTTTTTAGGACTTACAGATACTTATTTCAATATTTCACGCCCGTCAAAACTTTACTTGACCTATTAACCTAAGCTGTTCACAAAAGGTATAAAGTACTCACGTCGGATGTGTCATGTGGATCTCCAGAATGAGTTCTCTCGGGATGTCGAAGTAGTCGGGGTCCTTGCCGTTGGCCGACAGCACGAGGGGCAGGATGTCCCACGCGGTGCGAGGCGACTTCCAACCGAGCTTCAGGCAGAGCTATGGAGATAATGAGTTGTTACTCAACATGAGTACCTATTCAACTTTAAACTTTTTGCAAGAAAATGCTACAATTCCTTAAGCTGTATAAGGCGCAGGCCAGATAGAAGAGACGGGGCGCAGACATTTGTCTCTTCCGCGTCCCTTTCATACAAAATGTGACGGCGCGCCGTCACATTTTGTATGAAAGGGCCGCGGCGCCCCGTCTCTTCTGTATGTTTTGCGACGCGACGCGACGCTTCTATACATTTTCTATGAAAGTGACGCGGAAGAGACATTTATGTCTGCGATGCGTCCTCGTCTTACGTCTTTTCTGTTTGTCCCGCGCCTAAGGTATGTCATAAACTTTAACATGATCTTTACGCCATGCGACAATCCATTTTCAACGTATAGTAAAAAAACGCTTATTCTAATTATTTTTTAACCGACTTCCAAAAAGGAGGAGGTTCTCAAGTCGACTGTATGTTTTTTTGTAATGTCATTTTCCGAAGCCTCCTCTAACTAAGGGTTTAACTACCCTCTAAGGGTTTCTGTAGTCTGTCCCCGCGAATTCCGTGACCGAATTTTTTATCTGTAATAACTGTTTTTTAAAAACAATATGCCGCATAACCGGTGGTCCCACTGTTAGACAATCTTATTATACTTGACACACTTTAGAATGAAACTTCTTTGTCTCGGTAATGGGTCATAGAATCATGATCTGCATGCGAATAAAACTATTTCAGTTTTTGAGAGTGGTATTGCCACAATCTGTATTTTGAATAATATTTTATACGGGAAATAGCCTTTGCTTTCATTTAAAAGGACGCCAGTGCCTGATATATTCATATTATAAAGTTTCGTTAAAGCTGTTCCTTTGTTAAAAAGCAAATAAATTATCTGCTAAGTTATAAATTAACTTATGAAATCGCCAATCACTGTTCTAAAGTTATCATCGCTTATTCCTTACAAAAAAACTTTAGTGTTAATTAACAAGCAATAGATCGAACCTATATCAATACATAGTTTCGTGTTGATTGGCAGAAATAAAAGCCTTCTACAAAAATAGAAAAGCTGGTATAGGGTCGATAGATGTGGAATGCGATGAGGGTCGCATTCCTGTCGACACCGATGTACGGTGCTGCTAGTGGATGTATTTAGACCAGAAAAAAATTACCCACATTTTTGATAGGATTAGTTTGCTCAAAAGGCAATTCTGTATGACTACTACGCTCAACGCGCCAACGCGGCTTTATCTCGTTGGATTACCAATGTAACTCATCCAGTCTAAACTGTCTAAACAACCACCAAAATGCCAAAAATGCTGAAAATAAATTATTAAAATCAGATATTTTCAACAATTTATAGTGGTTAGTATTTTTTTTTTGCTCAAAATTTGTATCCTGTAGTTTTTGTGAAAAGAATTTGAGCCATTGAAAGACATGAAACAAAGCAGTAGTAACAGAGCAAACTCTACAGTTTATTGGTAAAGCCTATAAATAATATACATGACATGATTTAAAAACCTCATAGCGTAGGGTTGGATACGTATAAAACATGCATAACGAAACAGGTGGTAGAAATTCAAAACTGCCATGCGTAGATTGATTTATTTGTAGTGTAGCCGAGTGAACTGTTTTTTACAACCGCCATCAATTTCGGGTGACAGCGTGAGCAAACAGGAAAACCTATTAATTTCAACCCTATTATGTACGCACAAGTATACATTTACAATAACAATACTTTATTATGCTAAAAATACGAGTAGTAGACAGACATTTATCGATTTTTATAGATCATTTCAAAATTTCCAAGTCAAAGGCACTTAAGTTTAACACGTGCTTACTCTTATATAATTTTGGTTTCTTAAGGAATTCTTTCTCAACGACCGGGATTTACGGTCTTCTGAGTCTCGCCAGTTGAAAACCACTGTTCACACTTCGTGCTTTTACGGAAACTCTTTTACGATTAAGCTGTTGAGCTCTGGAATGCACTTCCGGCTTCAATCAGGCATGCAAAGTCTCTTCCTATTTTTAAAAACTTAGTTTATCAACATTATCTTTCACTGTCGTCAACACCTTCTTAGAGTTCTTCTATTCTATTCTTTTTTATTGCAAAAACTTACGATTTTATATGGTAAGTTACTTTGGGAAAAGTGTTTCTAGTGGGAAATAGAATCGATTAAAATCAACTTGTTTTGTTGGCTGGCCCTAATGGTGCAATTTCTTGTCTTAGGGCTGATTTTTCAATACCTAGAGAACTTTTATCTGAGGAAATAAATATGCGATTTGACAGATATTGTATTGAAAATATGTCATAACGCCATATTTATTCCTCAGATAAAAGTTATTTATCGATTGAAAAATCAGCCCTTAGTCGCGTATTTCAAATGCAAAGTCTAGGTACTTGTGAGATAAGAAAGCAAGGTCGCTTCCAGTCATAAACAAAATATAAAGTTATCAAGTTTACAACTCACTTAATTTTGTCTGGAAGTTATTTTCTTTATGGCTGTGTTCGAACACATGGTTCTCTTACTGTAGAACAGATGTTCGGCTGTTGTGGAGCTGTTCAGACTTCGGAACATTTGTTTTACGAGTGCCTAAACTTAGTAACTTATTCAAGAGCTGAATTTTATTTGTTCGCTACTGGAAATTGATAATGTTTCATAACACTGTGAAAACACTGAATACTGAAGGACATGGCTTTTAATTTCTTTTTTCCATGGCGTATTGTCGACTCAACTTCATCGGTAATTCTTTTATAACGCTTTAATATAAGTATTAGTTGTATAGGTAATTAATAAAAGTTAAGCAGATTTTTTGAATTAATGAAGAACCAAGATTCTGGTTGACTATTTGCAATCACACAAATATTTATACCTTCTCTACTATTTTTATCGATCCAGGTAAAACATTTTGCCT
Source organism: Camptogramma bilineatum (assembly GCA_958496255.1). Lineage (NCBI taxonomy): Eukaryota > Metazoa > Arthropoda > Insecta > Lepidoptera > Geometridae > Camptogramma > Camptogramma bilineatum. The sequence goes on from OY292456.1 coordinate 13,783,415, forward strand.
TCTCAGTCCAGCGGGCTTAAAAAGGTCGCTAAGGCAGAATCACAATAGGAATTGAACTACATGCCGTCTCTTTTCACTCTCAATCAATGAAAAGAGACACATAGTTCAATTCCTATTATTCTGCTTTAGCGACCTTTTTAAGCCCGCTGATCGAATTAGAGAATTAAGAATAAAGATTGGATTTACTAATATGGGTTAGAACCTTACCTCAGTGAACTCTGCATGCATAGGATCACCTAGGATCGTCCCGTCCGGCTGACGGTAGCCCGCGTAACTGATCAGCTGACTGTTCCATATCCTATAGTCGTGCATTGCGTCTGTTCGCTGCGGGAACACTGTCATTGCTGACCTGTACAAACAAACACCCGACAAAAAATATAAATCTAAATCTATACCAATATTAAAAGCGGAACAGTTTGTTTGTTTGAACGCGCTAAACTCAGGAACTACCAGTCGAATTTGAAAAATTCTTTGTTTGATTGTGTGTTGTTTGAACGTGTTATAATCTCAACAGCTACCATTCGAATTTGAAAAATTATTTCTGAAATTGGTAGCCAAACTCTTGAGGAGGTTATAGGCTACTTTTCATCATCACCATCACCATATACAATCATTAGGGGACAATGCTAGTAAGAATTAGGCACAGAGAAGAACTGACTTTATATTGATGTATGGAATCCCCAGTAAAAAACGCATTTTAATGCGAATTATACTGCGCTTCCAGTCCTCTAGATTAGTTGTTTTCTTATTTATATTACTACTTGTAGTATCGCATAGTTACTACCACTCTGCACTAAGTTGAGAATTCAGACTTTTTTTTTTTTTTTTTTTTTGTGGGTACCTGTCTACCCCGCTCGGTAATCGGCCATCTTTATTCATTCGCATTTTAGTGCTCAAGCCACTCGCACTTCTCGCTCGTTATTTTCGCGTATATTTTCGAAAGTGTTTTTTATTTTACGTTTTATGTAAAAAATGAAGTGTTAACTGTGTTGTGCTCCAAGGAATTTTCCAAGGATCAAGGATGGGAAACTACATCGATGTGACGACGTCGGGTACATTGGACCTGATTTTTACCAAATCACAAATCACGACATTGTGAGGATAGCGGTGCCAGCGGTACAGGTGATTACCTACCTATAATTTTTTACGTGTTTACGTAATGTAATAAATGCAATCTGAGCTGCCAGTAGACAGACCTACCTATAATTTTTTACGTGTTTACGTAATGTAATAAATGCAATCTGAGCTGCCATTGGGGCTACCTCGCCGCATAGAAATAAATGCAATCTGAGCTGCCATTGGGGCTACCTCGCCGCATAGACACACGGTTGGCGTTCTTTCCGCTGGGGATCGTAACCTAACCTTTTATAAACAGATAACCCTCGTTATCAAATTATACCTACATGTATTTACGTGCAATATTTTACTTACCAATGCAAATTACCTAAGTACCTACCTACTGAGATGGTTTATACATAATCGCCGCATAAACTTACGGTTGACGTTCTTTCCCCTGGGGACTGCAACATAACTTTTTACAAACAATCATTAGCCTATTTGGACTACAGGCAGTGGAACAGGTGTTTACCTTTCGGATCAGTAATTGGGGCTGTTTCGCCGCATGGACTTACGGTTGGCGTTCTTTCCGCTGTTAACTGCAACCTAACCTTTTATTAACAATCACAGAATTGGTAAAGGCACTCCTGCCTAAGGAGGATCGCTTGTATCGTTGCGGGTTCGAATCCCGTCGGAATTGAAAATTTTGATAAGATTGTTCCTTTTCAAATGAAATAATACCAAAGTGTGGTTTTCCACTGTAAAAATTAAAAAATTATACAGTATTTATCTTGCGATTTTTACGTATCGACGTATTCTGTATAAATGCAGTCATTGGCGCTGTCTCGCTGCATCGACCTACAGTTGGCGTGTTTTCCACTGGAGAAAAATATATACCTACCTACACTAAAGTAGTCTTCCACTATACAAAGACACATTCTGTTTAGAATGAGATCAGCATCATCATTATCATAACTAGTCTGAACATCCACTAAGGATAATAAAATATTTACCTACCTATAAGTATCTAAGTAGGTAGTGTTTTGTAAATTATTACAGGACACTATAAAAATTGGTGACTTCTCTATCATCATCAGTTTATTTTCAATAACGCACCGATGGTTAATTACAACTGTTTACAGTGGGACTTCTGACACAGACACGTCTGTGATACAAAATCAAATCAAATTGTTTTAAAAAAGTATGTTTCAACTAAAACAATGATTTTATTGGTTTTTTGATACTCATCTACTTGACTCATTTGAGTCAGTTTAATGACGAACACGGGCCTAAGCCAAGTGCAAATCATTTACTAAACAACATTTTCACCTAATTACGAAGAAGAAGAAGAAGAAGATTTCACCTAATCATCATTTAACCTAAGGTTCAATTAATACAACAACAGTTGAAATAGTTTCATATGTCATAATTTCATTTGACCTAATTATTATTTGACATAATTTCATTTGTCCTAATTTTTAGTAACTTAGTTTCATTTGACCCAATTGTTATTTGACATAATTTCATTTGACCTAATATTTATTTAACATAATTTTATTTGACCTAATTTTTATTAACTTAATTTCATTTGACCTAATTGTAATTTAACATAATTTCATTTGTCCTAATTTTTATTTAACATAAAATTTTTATTTCACATAATTTTATTTGACCAAATTATTATTTACACATTTCATATTTAACGGGAATAATTTTTTGAAGAGGTCCAATCCAAACCACAGACCGACGTGTCAAGTTTTTAAACCGCACTGCCTAGTAGGCATACAGTTTGCCGGACGGCGCGCCACGTCGCGTCGTCGGTCGCCGTCGGTCGCCCCAACTGCGTTCCTCGCAGCGAACTCCTGTGCGCCTCCGCGCCCTACCTCCTCCGCCGCCATCGAGGCACGCGCACTCATCGCGGACGTCGTCGCAGCAACGCTGATACTGGATACCTACAGCTGAGTACCTCGACACCTTTCATATAAAAATAAATTGTCTCGTACAACAAACTTTCGCACTACCTATCCTATTAAGGATAAATAGGTATGAAATAATTTTTTGCGCACTCAGCCAGTAGTGATAAATTTTATTAAATTGACCATTTTAAGCTTAGGTACTAAAGTACTTATTTAGCTATTATTTATTATTTAGCTTCGTTACTGAATGGCAGTTCTTCATCTCAAAATTTTTTTATTACAAAAATTCAACAGGAGTCAAAGAAATAAATAATATCAAAGATTTTTGAAGATTTAAAAAATAAGTGACTTTAGTGTTAGCCTGCCCTGTCGTTGAATAGGTACGGCTGGTTACACATTAACAAATGGAAAGAGTCAACTCTTAATTTAGAAGACGGATATTAAAATAGGTTGAGTACCTATGTTACTTTATGTGATTTCCTCAGTCCCCTCAGCCTGATATCAATTGGTAGCTTATTAATAGAGATGTTACATCAATTTAGAAGGCGCTGAATTTTCTCTGTCTCTCTCTGACGCCTCAACTATGGGGTGTGGGAGTTTCCTAGAACGGCTGTACTGCGAGCGGTAGTGGTCAATAATGAAACAGAAAAATCTCATAAATTATAATTAATTAATTATTATTTTATTAATTAGGTATCTTGAGCTACTTGCTGCATTCAAAGCTCTTAAAAGTTTTTTGCTCGTAACATTATCTGACTTCCAGATACTTGTACGAATCGACAACACTGCCGCAATTCGCATACCAACAACAATTCAATAGACTGGAAAGTCCCGGGTATTAAGTAATGTCTAAGACTGGAAAGTATTCAATATCCACGTTTCGCACAAATTATAAAATTGAATTTTGGTATTGGTGCTAGTAGAAGTTATGTGTTTTTGCGTGTTAAATTTTCATCAATTTGTGATAACTTTTTTGACAATTTTGTCTCAAGTAATTAGATTAAGTATGTCATCCTGACTTAGAATCAGCTTATCAGAGTTAAGTGATACGGCCTTTGAAACTTTGACTTATCTTTTGATTTTTATATTGACAGTTTGCACTTTAGTTTTTTAATAATTTATCAATCAAAGATTGAGTATACTACTACCAATAGGTCTTGGCAAAGTGATCCTGACGCACTGACTGTAGCTTCATTTACCATCTCTTGGACAAAGTAGAAATTTTATGCCTTTCCTTCCTTTCTTCTACTATTCTAGAAACGCTTGGAAAAGTTATGACAAACAAAACTAGGAACATCATGGTAGGACCATACTGGCCTACACAACTGTAATATCCGGTTTTTAAATCCCGTCTCATTACAGAAACTGAAAAATTGCATGCATTATTATCGTACTCCGGTTTCCGGATATGCAACTCATTTCCTGGCGCAATATTCAAAACTCAGCGTTAGACATAATATTATACGCATAATTAGCAGACATTTCGACGAAATAATATGACACAAGATACTTGTATTTGATGATTATATTATATTGTTAAACTAAGTTACCTAAGTAACTGATTTTTATGACATTTCTGTACTTCAAGTAGGCAATTTATTTTATGATACATCTTTTCAACGAGGGTTTTTACTATGAAACTTATTATTAAACTCGTGATCGGTCATGTCCTTAATTTTAGGACCACGATGACAACCATTTGAAAATTTTGTCTAAATGTGTATTCTTTCCAAGATAACTTTGTTCTAGACCGTTCGTTCGTAACGGGTTCGTTGCCTAATAATAAATTTGTTGGTGAAACTAAATAAATGTCACTATGTTACTAGCTCTCGAGCACATTGAGTTCCTAACATTGTCTAAAAAACAATAAGATTTTATGAGATTAAATAGTAATCATTAAAATTTCATACAAAATTAAAACCTCAAGACTAGGTTATAAGCAACCAGTATCACCCCTACCTTTCTTGAATAAAAGGCCTACCTACTGCCTGAACAAAATGAATTTCAGATCAATTCAATTCAATTCAATATAATTTATCGCTTCAAGTTGATTTAGAAAATATTTCACACTATTAACGCTTACAGCACAGTTGCCATCTCACGAGCTCACTTAGTCGGTGTGAACATTAATACCGTCCGTTACACAGCCGGCTGGCTGGTACAAGCGGTCCATTACCTTTACTCGTTTCTTTAAATACCTATACTATGTCTATATTCTATATAGTTGACCATGATACTATAGATCTGACTTATTCGGTGTTTGATTAATATCAGAATAACTACCTACATAATTAAGTACTTAATTAATTAAATCTAGTGATCTAAATTTTAAACAAGGATTTGCAAGATCTTAAGATCTTCTGTTGAATATGAAATGTTTAGTTACGGTTTATAATGAATACTTACCTCTAAGTTTTCAAAAAACCTACTTCTTAAGTTTTCAGAAAATGACAAGTTTATTGATTGTTTTCCCTAATGACTCTCAAAGTCTACTAGTAGTAATATAAATAAGAAAACAACTAATCTAGAGGACTGGAAGCGCAGTATAATTAAGGATTAAACGAACTTACCTGTGAGTGAAGTTCTATCCTAATTATACTAGCGCCCAGTCCGAATAGATTAGTGTGTCCCGCCCGCCCAACGCGCGTGAAACACACACTTATCCCTCAATATTACATAATTAGGGAAAACATCAATAAAATTGGTTGAGATTATTAACTCCTAACTATATGAATAAAGATGGCCGATTACCGAGCGGGGTAGACAGGTACCCACAAAAAAAAAAAAAAAAAAGTCTGAATTCTCAACTTAGTGCAGAGTGGTAGTAACTATGCGATACTACAAGTAGTAATATAAATAAGAAAACAACTAATCTATTCGGACTGGGCGCTAGTATAATTAGGATAGAACTTCACTCACAGGTAAGTTCGTTTAATCCTTAAGTATTGGTTATTAAGTAAGTTAAGTAAGTTCGTATGACCTATTGGCCAACTCTGGTGACGGAGTTTTTAGGGCGCCTAAAGGCCTTCGTTATGGCTTAACGACTTAAAAGCCGGGACCGACAATTTAACGAGCCTTCCAAAGCACGGAAGCACTCAGCTCGTAATGCCACTTGCGGTCAAATGATCGATGAATCCAAATTGTGACGCTGCAACGCTGCTTAACTTCAACGATCAATTAAGAACGTCTAAGCAAGCTAAGCTACGAGCGCTTATTCAACTCATAAGAGAACCAAAAAGAAACTATTCGAGGAAGATGTGTTTTGCTTGAAACTTTAATGTAAGTAAGTATTTAAAAATAAAAAATCACTTCCTACAAGTTTTTCAAAATAACAAAAGCGATCCTACGTGGGCGAAAACTTGATACCGATGTTGCTAGAATAACATGCAATGCCCCATCTGTTTCGAATTTGCCCCTGTATCTCTAAGGCTCTTGGATATTATGGCTGATTTCACGGCCTCGAAACAAACTTGTTTTATTTGGCTTTATAGTAGAACAAAACAACAGAGAAGATAAGACTCTGAAGTTGAAACCCCAAGGGTCAGCTTACTTTTGACTTAAAATAAAAGCCTACTACAATACAAAGCAAGTACCACCAGTATTGCAGTGTGCTTACCTGGAATAAACAACGTTTACCTACTAAAATATGAATGAGGACAGTCAAAATTTACCTAACTGTTACCTATACTTACATATTTGTTTTTAAATATAATTTTCGTAAGTGGTACGACTTACTTACTTAAATTTCAGACCTTTGCACAGCGGGACCTCTGCACTCTCGAGATTCATTTCTGTTCATAACTCCGAAGATTCTCCACAAATCCTCACCAAATTTTTATGGCACCAATCGGAACAAAAAAATAATTTTTCCAATAGGTCTAGGAGTCTTCAAGTATCGGTGAATATACATAAAAAAAGATTCCGACGAATTGAGAAGGAGGATTCCTTTCGATTAAAAACACAATTTACGTACCTGATGTTTCCTTTATTCGTGCTGTATTTCATGTGGTTGCATAGAGCTTCGAACATCCCACTTGTGGTTGTTACTTGTCGGCAGTCAAATACCTGAAACGAGAAAACAACTATTTTATTCAGAAGAGGCCAACCACTCTCAAAATATGTATTGTACGCATATGGAAACATAGATGAAGTAAGTTTTAAAATAATCCATAACAAGTCCATAATAATCTAATTCTTATTTCTACCATATAAGTTTAAAAACGTTAATACTCATATAATTATTACTGTCTGGGAATTCTGGGATGATTTAATGAAACTGAATTACAATGGAATCCATGGGTCAGTCGATTCTTGGTAAACCATTTCAAAGTGTGAGACTCGACCGCGATGTAACCTTGCCGCAACTCCCTTCTTACCCAGATGAAGATTCTCCGGATGGATCGAAACATTGTCGGTATCTAAATCGACTATATTTTTACGTGAGTAATACAATGTCAAAACCATTTCAAACTCGCTAAATGTACAACGCTACAACAATATTGCTAAATCAATGAATTGCACTTGTATCCGTTGCGGAACTATGTTGCTAATGGAACTCGGAGTAGCTTCACTTTATAAATCAATTCTTAATGAATTCGATCTCGACCACTCGCCAGAGCAAACTGTTGAGACGTCTGCAAATCTGTTTCGATTCCATTAAGAGTTCCACTTAGAAAAGAGGTAGGTACTGTTTAAACCGACTAGTTAAACCCCCTTCCGATGCTCATATTTGTCGCTACAGCTTCACTTATAATAAGATTACTTCACTTATAATAAGCTTTAGGCTTACGAACGTGTTTCAATTCAATTTGATCATCAATCAGCCGATTACAAAGAGAAGCAAACATACAATTTTGGTATATTTTATGAGAGACCTTTGCTGTGTGCATAGTTCTTAATTAAAATTTTAGTTTCTAGTTGATGATGATGATTAAATCCTGTTGTTCCTCATCAGGAACATAGGGCTCTCAGAAGGGATTTCCATTTGACTCGAACCTGCGCGGCAACTTCCAGCTTCTTCCAGCCGAAGCCAAATGATGCAGCCTCCTTTTGCCTTCTACTGTGCGCCTCCAGGTGGTACGAGTTAGTTAGTTTCTAGTTACTCCAACAAAATTGATGTTATGATAAGGCACTAACCCGTTATTCTTAATGGACTTACAAGCTTCCTAGAGCTCTGATGGCTGCTAAATCTGTTGCTATCTCTTTTGTTTGACATGAGAGGGACAAGAAAAAAATATTCTCTAAAGCCGTGCTAATTTGACAGTTTAGTATGAATGGGGTTCGTTTTAAACTTTCGTAAAAAAAAATTACTGAACTGGTACTTTAAATAAAACTCACGATATTAGTTCCGATAAAGCTTACAATACATCTTAGAAGCTACATTCATTTGCGCTCAAAGGCTTTCATTAAAATTCGTGCAGATTCGGAACTTGAAGTAGGCTTCTAGCACCTAATCGTCGTATCGTCACCGAGTGGCGTGATGACGTCACATCGCTCTGACAAATTAGTTAGCTGAGAGGTTTCTAACGAGTGTTGCAGGCGCCTATTCAGTGGTACGCGAGTGCGAAAACATGCTGATAATAAAATAAATTACAAGACCAGACATTTTGGTATAAACTTTTGTATTTTAGATTAGATCCGCAACTTTGGAAAATTGTAATCCTAACGAATAGAAGACATTCTCTAAATCTTCACTATAACTAATAACTTAGAACCAATAGTTTTTTTTTAATTATAAAAAAGAACGAACATTTTGGCATACCTACTCTTCCGCCATTTTGAAAAAATCTCGAACTTGTAGCCAGTGATGAAACATGTGTCAATCGATAGGGGAAGTGATTACAAACAAAATATATTCAGTAATAAAATCTCGTAATCTTTATACTTTCCGAGATTTTTGAGTTTGAAAATGTAAAAATTAAAACTTAAAAATGCTAATTATGCTGCCATTACCGGTAGGTATTTGAATATGCCTACTGTGACTGGGGATAAAATCGTGAGCCAATTTCGTTTAATGTTTAGGTAAATTTTTTTTTTTTTTTAATTGTACAGGTGAATTTTTGAGACGGGACAGTAAGGGCAGCTACCTTAACCGTTGTAGCTACAGGAAAACGTTCTTACAAGACTATCCTTAACCTTTGAAGATATTTTAACCCGCATTCACAGATTTTTAAAAAAATGTACAGGCAGCGAGAAAATGGTCAATTTACACAAAAACTTTTTTTGATGCCAATCGATCCTGTTTCACATAAGGATTAAAAGGCTCTATCGGACCAACTGAGGTTAGAGTACTAGAAAAGTCAGAAAACGCTAAAATGTCTTTTTGGGACGGGGTAGTAACGGCTACCATAACCGTTGTAGCTACAGGAAAACGTTCTCAAGAGACTATCCTTAACTTTTGAAGATATTGTGACTTTCATTCACAGATTTTGGAAAAAATGTACAAAAAAAAGTTTTTGTGTAAAATATTCATTTTTTTCAGTGACTGTACATTTTTTCCAAAATCTGTGAATGCAAGTCGAAATATCTTCAAAAGTTAAGGATAGTCTCTTGAGAACGTTTTCCTGGAGCTACAACGGTTAAGGTAGCCCTTACTAACCCGTCTCAAAAATACATTTTAGAGTTTTCTGACTTTTCTCCTTTTAACCTCGGTCCGATAGAGCCTTTTAACCCTTATGTCAAACAGGATCGATTGGCATCAAAAAAAGTTTTTGTGTAAACTGGCCATTTTCTCGCTGCCTGTACATTTTTTTAAAAATCTGTGAATGCAGGTTAAAATATCTTCAAAAGTTAAGGATAGTCTCGTAAGAACGTTTTCCTGTAGCTACAACGGTTAAGGTAGCTGCCCTTACTGCCCCGTCTCAAAAATTCACCTGTATAATTAAAAAAAAAAATTATTACCTAAAAATTAAACGAAATTGGCTCACGATTTTATCCCCAGTCACAGTAGACATATTCAAATACCTACCGGTTATTATTGGCAGCATAATTAGCATTTTCAAGTTTAAATTTTTACATTTTCAAACTCAAATATCTCGGAAAGTATAAAGATTACGAGATTTTATTACTGAATATATTTTGTTTGTAATCACTTCTCCTATCGATTGACACATGTTTCATCACTGGATGCAAAATCGAGGTTTTTTCAAAATGGCCGACAGTAGGTATGCCAGGCTTCATACAAAAATGTTCGTACCCTTTTATGAAACAAGTAGGTACTTACTTACCTACATCTTTATGCCAAAGACTTGAAAGTACTTGAAAACTACTTTATTAAACCATACGACTAATTGAGAAGCAAAATGTTTAGAATTGTAATAATTTTAATTTTCGACATTCTGTAGCGAGCAAAATCGTTCTCATCGTTTCACAGAATAGGTCCCCAAACCGCGAGTCTATAATCAAATCGCGCCGATTAGCCCTCGCAATCTATTTAAGCTGCTTAATTACAAAGTGTGGTGGAGAACATCAGACGACTCAGCAGGCTGTCCGCTGAAGTCGTTTTAAACCATCAAGTCAATCGCTCTAACCCACGCTAACCGGGAAATTGAATGGAAATCAACGAATGAATTACGACTCGGGACTTTGTATCGTAATTTTGTATCATGTTTCGCGTTTGATAAAATGGAATTCTGAATGCAAATTAGTCTGTGACAGATGTATCTTGTTGGGATCGTTTAAAATTATGCTTGGCTTATAACGTTACTTTTAAAAAGCAGACCTTTAGAATAAAGTTTTAATATCTATACCTATTTTAAATAAAATAATATACTTACAAATAAATATTACTTTGTGTTAATTTCCACGAATTTCGCAAGACATCATAGCAATTTTCTCAAAAAATCCTCGGCCTCAAGAATAATTTACAGTACTTCTAAACTAGGCGTTAATTGCCTATATTTTTTTCCAAAGGAAATGAGACTTTTCTCATTAGAGTCAGTAAATTCATTTAGCTCTGCGAAAAGGACTACAGACAAGAAGTGGTATAATTGATTCGGAGACGTAAAAGTTGTTTGGCTTTTCATTCAAGAGGTATTTCCGCTAAACGGTAGCTCTACTTTGTTCCAGAGCCACTCGATTATTTCTGAACAATGAACTGTTCTTTTCAAACAGTGCTTGTGGACGAGCTCTCAATTGCGTTAAGCCAAGTATTTAAGTGATTATAATGAAAGTACAAATAGGTATTGTAACTTTAAAAACATTAAGAGCCAGTGCTTGTGACTTCGTTTTAATAGTGCCTTACAGTCACGTCGTCTTGACCACTCACTATGGTACTCTGTGTCGTGGGAATCAGCAGGGCAATTCTACTAAATGACAACGTCAAACATTCCGCTGCGTTTTGTTTCGTTCTCTCAAATGTCAGCCATTTGGCAAATAGTAGAATGGCTTTTTAAAAAATTTGTTCTGCCAAAGTCCAAGCCATAGCTAAAAGTCACCACAGTCGTTGCTCATTAGTAGAATAGGAAACACATGAAAATCTAAGGTTTAGTTGACGTTTTGCTTGTGGTTGATTAAAATTTTGGTATTAGAATCGGCACTAAACAGTTTTTAAGTACCACAACACTCAGACCCGGAACAAATATTTTGATCATAAAAACAAATGTCCGTTGCTAGAATTGAATTCGCCTCTCATTTCTCAATGAGACTAAGTTAGACCTTAGGTTATGAGGTTTTCAGATAAAACAACCAACTTGGATCACTACACCCATTAGTTTAAATTTGTAACAATTTTATGTTCCCCTTCTACGAAAACGAAACACTCTTACCCTATTATTCATTATTCAACAGCCCATTTTGCAAGGCTTTAGAGAATGAGTTTTTATTATCATTCTTATATCAATGAAAGCGACAGATTTAGCAGCTGGTTGAGCTATAGGGAGCCTACATTTAATATGAATAATGTTTGTATCGTAAAATCATTTTTAAAGTTGTACTATAAGAACCGAGTGCGCAAGTAATTACATTTTCGGACAAAACTACGTCCGCGGGCAAAACAATGCAGCCTATTTTTGTTTGTTGAATGTTTTGTACACGAAAATTGGCACGATATTTTTGTTGACTGAATTTCCAACCAGTATTGTGTAAGTCAATGGTAGGTACTCGATTTTTTTTTTATCTCTACATAATTCTATTGTTGTCTTCGTAGGTCAAATTAGTTCATATTTATAAATTTTTGAATTTGCGGGGTCTTATGTTGCCTGATCCACACCATAAAATTGATATAAAGAAAACTTATACTTAACAACTATTTGCAAATAATTCATCAGATAGCCTCCTGGTACGATTCTCAAGACAGTACGCCCCGTCTAAAATTGCTATACCTATCAGCAAATACGTTCTTGTAAACAAGAACGTAAGCTTGTGAATACTTTTTATTTCTTACCTGTAATTTGGACCACTGTATCCGACCGATGCATCGGCTAGCGTTCCTCCAGGCTAGTTTAGCCCCGAAGACTAGCTCAGTGGTGGTCAACTGGTAAGTACCAGTCTTCGCAACCTCCTCTTGAACTGCTTTCCAACGAGCTTCGTGTGCTGGCGTATTGGCTCTGTATAGAAAATAAGTACAACATAGGTATTTAAATAAATTATTTGTCAAAATCAAGTACAAAAAAGTAAAAAGGTAATGGTCAATACTATTATTATTATTAATCGTATTATACTACTTATAATAATAAGTATTCGTATAATAAGTATTTAATGAAAGCTCATCTTTCGTTGTGTTCCCGTAATTTTGCCGGCGTGTGTAGTATTTACATTAATGACTAGATACGATTGGTGATTAGCTCAATACGAACTTATTTTTTTAAATAGATTTCTTAAGTAAACTCAAAAATAAAAAGTTCTAGTTAGAGTATTTCATGTAAACATTTTACCTAGAACCTATCAATAAGTAAGTAAATGTAAGTTGTCGTTTCTCGCTTCAATGAACCGCCAGGATTTTTTGTAACTTAAAATACTATAAGTTTCGGAATAGTACAAACATAAGTTATTTTTTATCTGAATACACATTTAAATCCGTGTGAAAGCTAGTAGGAAATTAAATGCCATTAAACTCGTTCACGTAAAACGAAACCACTAAGAAATGCAATTTTATTGTAAGTTTCCTTTATTTAATTTAGAAACTATTGCCGGTGAAAAGTTTACGTTCCGTATTTTATTTGTAATACTTCAACCACTGAGTTTTCAGAACTTCAAAGAAATGCTACTGTTCTGTTGAAAAATTGAGATATTCTTATTGAGAAGTAGGTACCTGTGAAGTTGGGAATGTTTGAGCGAAACATAAAACTTGGTATCCGCGGGGCGTTCAGCATAATATTCGTATGAAAGAAAACTTATTTTTTATGATTATTGTGCTGCATAAAATATCAGTAGGGAAGAACGCTTGTCTTTTTCATGAATTTCCATAAAACCTTTTAAATCGTTCTACTCTTAATAGTTTGGTTTAGGATAGCGCAGATATTTTTGGATTCAATGTTTGCAATGAATACCGACATGAAAATCAATCGTTATTCAATTCTAAACTACCTACATGCAGGCAATATCCTCTAAGGCATTGGTTTAAGCTGGTTCAATGACTAAATTGACAACGAAACGAAACGTGATCACGATTGTTTCGCCAAGACGCGGTAAACATTCCTCAGATCTTTAAGAATTTAAGATCCTTTGAAGATGTCTATGAGGATAGATAGATAGATACTCTTTATTGCATCCAACTTAATACCTACTAACACAAAAAATATAACAAAATGAAAAAGTAAAAACAGAAGATACGATAGGTGGCCTTATCACTATAAGCGCAGGTAACAAAAACTGACTAGAAAGATTAAAATTGAGTACTTACCTTCATTAGCTAATATAATATTTACCTACTTAGCTAGTAATAAAAAGGTAAGAGGGGTAGTATGGCCAAATATATATTTGGTACATGCCCATTATTGCCCATATTTTTAGTCAGTATTTCCATAATGGTAAGTTGCATGCCTGGTTTCTTCACCATGTTTTCAATGTTCCCTATTTTAAAATCAACTGTAATAAAGGCTCAACATGATAAATTCACAGTATTTTAATGTCAATCCATGCAGAACTTCACGTGAAACTTGTAAAATAATTCTGCCATAAAATGAGACCAGCTGCTTCTTCATCCCGAGTTACAATTAAAAGGAAATTTTTATTTTTAAGTAGGATTGAGCTCATCACCATCATGGCTTAAGCCATTCCCTGCCTAACCACCGAGTGGCCGAGTGCACGCAACATCTGCACGTGCATCAAGTGTACTGCGGGCTTAAAAAGGTCGCGATAGCAGAATCACAATACGAATTGAACTATATGCCGTTTCTTTTCATTCTCAGTTAATAAAAAGAGACGGCATAATGTTAAATTTCTAGTGTGATTCTGCTATAGCGACCTTTTTAAACCCGCTGAAAATGGTAATGTCTTTTTTAGGACACTCATCCATTTGGTATTTGGCGTACACACACACACACACACACACACACACACACACACATACACGGACTTTCGCATTTATAACATTAGTAGGATTCTCTCAGTTACCTGGTTCCCATAGTACAAGCTTTGTTTAGTTTGGGCCTAGATGGCGCTGTGTAAAAAATGTCCACCAATATTTATTTATTATTATTTTTATTACTTAATTATATAGCCCACCTTCGTATAGAAGCGAAGTACTGTCCAAGAAAGTCCTTGGCATCGCTGAGTACCTCCTCCGACTCCCTCGGCACCTCGCCGCGGCCGGGGATGGACATCAAACTGCCAAGGCACGTATTCTCGTTGCATAATGATGGCTGCAACAAACAAATTATAATACTGAGACATGGACCAAGTATACATGGACTGCACACTCACACACTCACTCACACAAAACAAAGAAGGGTATCGACTGGCTTCTTAGCTCAGTTGGTAGTAGCTCTGCCCTCTGCGCTGTGGGTCGTGGATTCGATTTCCACTCAGGACAAACATTTCTGTGATGAACATAGATGTTTGTTCTGTGTCTGGGTGTTATAAAGTATTCTATGTAGGTATTTACCAAAAAAAGTACCTAAGTATTCTATCAGTTATCTGGTTCCCATAGTACAAGCTTTGCTTAGCTTGGGGCTACACGATGCTGTGTGAAATGTCCAGCATTATTTATTATTATGATATACAAAATTCTTGTTATAAAAAGAGACAGAGCATAATATATTTTGTCCCTCATCGTGTGCCGGCTCTTTGTAGGTAGAGAACATCTATGTTCTATAATTCTGTACTAATATGGACCATAAGTGTACTACGAAACATGGATCCAGTTAATTTTTTGTCCCTTCGGCGGCACGCTAATTGGTAGTCCATATCTATAATAGGTCCATGACTGAGACTACAAACGGGAATGGAAGTGAAAATAATTTTAAACTTTTTAATTTGAATTCCACGGATGAGCGCTGCTGGGAAACAATCACGATTTATCAAAAAAATTCGCAGATTTCGTGCCTCACTATCGAGCACATTGGAAATAAATCTACGGAATTCAAAAAAAATTTTTACCTTAGTAAAAGTACTTACCTACCTACCTACTTAAGTACCTACTTATATTTTTCAAAAATCAAGTTTTTTGCAAGCGTAGGTAAATATCAGATCTGACCAAATATAACGCGTTTACTGCTAAGATTCTACGGGTGCCCTCCAAAAAGATGGCAAAGCCCAATGCAAAGCCTGTTTAAGTATTTACTCCATGTTGAACGATGGCACTCAACTACAAACGTATGGCTGTAATTAGTTGCTTACGAAGATAAGATTAAATGCAAGGTTTGATACCTATCAATCTCTTTTTTTTTGGATTTTCATTTCTGTAATAATTGAAGTTAATTTGAATCTTACCTGGATAGTCAATTTGCTTGATCTTTATAAAAATTGGATGAAAATTTCACATACCAAATTTCTTATTATTCTTTTAAATTTCACTTAAACCAAACCAATACTTTTTTATTAACTTCACAAAACCCTGGAATCAAGATAATTATTTTATCATTTTTGAACTCAACAAACAGAACTGACTAAAACTAACAGAAAAAATAATTAAAATCAATGAACCAGCAATAAAAATAAATGAAGAAATTTTTTATAGGTGTTCTTTTTTCAAATTCGGCGCCAAGACAAAACTTTCATGCCAGTGACTTGAATTATTACTAAGCAGTCTTTACTACATTTTGAATTTAGAAAACGTGCGCGGAGTTTGCATTATATTAGAATAGTGTTCAAAAAGTATCTATACTTTTTTAACACTAGTCTATGCATTGTGTAATCGTATCAACCAAAATTAAACGTATCGTATCAACGAAAAAAGTCGCACATAATAATGTCGGGAAACAGGCAACAGTTATCTAGTTATCGTACATTATCTTCTTGCCGAGCAATTGATTCAATGGAACCCAAGAGGGTCTCTAAATAATGGAGCAAATAGACCATTCTGTCTGGAGCTTTAAAGTTATATTCAGTGACTCCAGTTGACATCTCACATTCATTCAGCTCTCACAACTAAAGTCAATGCTAAGATAAAACCATTGATTGAATGTTTCAAAAGATTTATTTTATCGATTTTCATGGAATGGAAACCTTCTGTCAGAACAAACAAATATTAAGTACTTACATTTCCTCGACTTTCGCTCCAAAGGGGTTGTTTCAGCTATGATTCAAAATAATTACTTTTTTTTTTCGAAAATTAGGTAAGTAAGTAAGTAAGTATTATGCGCATTAATGCATGATTTACCATGAGCTAACGAATGAATGAAGACGATAACGAAAAACTAAAGTCTGTACGAAATGCTAACTTTACTAAAGGAAATGTTAGCAACTAAAGATTGTTTATTATCAGTTTGGTATAATTATAAACTTATATACCTACTTGTCATGTGTGTCAGTTACACAGGTATCTAGGTACATTACTTAGGTAAAACATGTCGCCGACTAATATTTACCTATCGACGATGACAATACGTCCACGAAGACAGTCTTCAACCCATCACTCATAAAACATGTTTGTCAAGAACGTTTTTATGTTTACTTAACAGCTATAACCATAACACATGCTTTTTGGTCATAAAAGGTGTCGGGCGTAAAATGCGATTGTGTTTTTATGCGACATAACCTTTCAATGATTCAGAGATGATTTCTGAATAAGTTATCGTTGAAGTCTAATGTCCATTGGCTTTGATGGAAGCGCCATCATTTTTTAAGTGCAATAAAAGAGATATGAATATGATCACAGACTATCAATCCCTCTTAGGTAAGTATAAATAAGTGTTACTAAATATCGTAACATACGTGCACACAGTTTTTTACAGTTTACTATGACAACGCGTAGTGTGTCAAAGTACCTACAGCGCTGTATTGCGAAAATATAACAATTGCTCTATACACTTTACTCGTGCCATTTGTTACTGCTGTAAGTGAGCACGTGAGAGTCAATCGTATAATCGAAATTGCCTTAGTACTTAATAACTGCGAAAAAAATAAATGATAACCCCACCTACTACAACGAGATGTTGCGATACATTGCGCTTGCGCTCTCGCAAGCACTTTTTTACCGAATAGTTTTTTATTTCTGCGATAAATGTCGCAGCATTGGCACTGATTATACCTCTAGAAGCTCTGTGGAGACAAAGAACATCAAGTGCGTTCATAGTTTAAAGTAATATTTCTCAAACTGGGCGGGTTTGACAGCATAATGGTAAACAAAAATACCATACCCTTCCCAAGGTATAAAACTTAGGCCTTTACATCTTTACTAGATGATTTATACAGTGGCAGGAGGCAATCTTTGCCTACACTTATCGGGGCACTGTAGTGCCTGGGACAATGTTGAGATGGAGTAGGCTTGCCCAGCACCTACCTACACCATCCTCTCAGCTTAACCGGCCATATCCACAGGAAAGACATGGTCAATACTTGTGGGGCAGACTAAGCTGCAGGTTTCCTCACGATGTTTTCCTTCGCCGTTTAGAGCTCGTGTTAATCCCAAGGTATACGCAACGCAATACTATAGTAGTAAATATAAAATTTAAACTGCTTCATTTTGAAATAGAATGGAGTAGGGTCACTGGAGCCACTTAGGGAGTAATTATGACGGTCTAAATATGAGACAAACGCATAGTCTACGTGAACGTTTTAATGAAGGTAGATAGAGCACGGACTAAAGTGTGTTTATGTGTTTATGCTAACAGAAACTATTTCACTTTATACAAATGTGAACCAAACAAACATTAAAGTAAATACGCTGACCGTCAAGATAACATCATTATTAAACTGCTAGCTTCTGCCCGCGGCTTCGCTCGCGTGGTACCCAGATAAAAAGCCTGTGTCCTATTCTCGGTCTTTATTTATTTATATTTTAAATTACTTATAAGTAGCCAAACCGGTTCAGTATCTAGGCTTATTCCACTTTTCCCCCTTGAAATTCGTGGAATATAAAAAAAATTGTAAAATTCCCCCTTGAAAATCCCCCCGGAGGGGAAAAGTAAAATTGGAAAAAATCGATCTGTAAAATTCCCCCCTGAAAATCTGAGATGTCGCAGCCACCTGATTGAATTAGCCATTTAATTAATTTATAAGTAGAGCAGTTGATTTAAAAATCGTTCTCTAACAATGTTTATTCGTGTATTATGTAGTTAGAAGCTCAAGTAAGATAAACGAGTGTAATCCACAAACCATCCGCTCTCTCGAAGTTCAAATTGTGTTGCAGAGCAAATGGATGCAAATTC
The DNA here is from genome assembly GCA_958496255.1 of Camptogramma bilineatum. Taxonomy (NCBI): domain Eukaryota; kingdom Metazoa; phylum Arthropoda; class Insecta; order Lepidoptera; family Geometridae; genus Camptogramma; species Camptogramma bilineatum. The sequence goes on from OY292456.1 coordinate 13,802,136, forward strand.
ATAATTTAGCACGTTGTATTGAAAAGCACTCTACACCTAGAATATTACAGTGCGCGCATTATAAGTCTGCGCGTAACTGAATAAAGAATCATAAGAATTTAACTTATATACTAAAATCGAGCAGAGTTATCTTGCGCGCACTCTAGAGTATTAGGTATTTGAAACGAGTTTAAGTAAAGGAATAAGTTCTTTTTATATTAGTTCATCGTTCGGGAACTACACAATGAAACAAAAACGCCTGAATACGTTGGAAATTTAGCACTACAACTCTCCATTCCGGGCCGCAGATCTAGGGGTAGACCCAAGACAAGATGAAGAGATGTAATGCTAAAAGACATGAGAGAGTGCCAAGTTTCTGAAGACGACGTCGAGGACAGAGCGAAGTGGAGGAACACTGTCAGGAAATCTGACCCCACCACCATGTGGGACGCATAGCGTGGAAGAGAGAGAGTTCGGGAACTACACAAGCATATTATTATTGGTAATTTACGCGCGCAGAGTTATCTTGCACGCACTCTAGCTCAGAAATACAGATCAACACAACTTGGAAGTAACATCAATAGTTCCTGGAGTTATTTTTCGACATTTGATTAAGTAATATAAGTTAGTATGAGCTAGTGGCCAACTCTGGTGATGGAGTTGGAAGTAATAGTAGTAGTTAGAAGCTCAAGTAAGATAAACTAGTGTAATCCACAAGCCATCCGCTTTCTAGAAGTTCATTGTGTTGCAGAGCAAACGGATGCAAATTCATAATTTAGCACGTTGTATTGAAAAGCACTCTACAACTAGAATACTAGCTCGGAAATACAGGTCAACACAACTTGGAAGTAACATCAATAGTTCCTGAGGTTATTTTTCAACTTTTGAGTAAGTAAGTTCGTATGAGCTAGTGGCCAACTCTGGTGACGGAGTTGGAAGTAGTAGTAGTAGTAGTAGTAGTAGTAGTAGTTATAGTAGTAGTGGTAGTAGTAGTAGTAGTAGTAGTATTTGAGTAGTACCTAAGCTCTGCTTTGCCTTTTAATTTTAATTTCTTCGTGTTTTGTAGATTTTCATTATGTCATTTTTTACAACAGAACAAGTAGGATTTAGAAAAAATAAGTCAATTAACCAAGCTGTATATAAATTTTTGGCAACAGCAATGAACGCTATTGATGGTAATACCACTGCGTGTGCTCTATACATGGACCTATCGAAGGCATTTGATTTTGTAGACCATAAAATTCTAATAAGAATACTAAATTCATATGGTGTAAGAGGTAACGTATCCAATATTCTCGAATCATATCTTAGTGATAGGCAGCAAATGACTCAAATCACTAAAATATGTCCTAAGTCCAAAACTGAGTATAAATATGCGTCACCGATACGGAAAGTTAAAGTCGGAGTGCCTCAAGGTAGCATCCTTGGGCCTCTACTTTTTATAATATATATAAATCAGCTACCCCAAATTTCTAAACACGAAACTATAATGTTTGCAGATGATAGCACTATTGTGTTTACAGGAAAAAACACATCATTACTAGAACTTGACATCAACAATACTCTCAGTGACATAATAAAATGGTTAACCTCAATAAATTTAAAGATTAACTTAAGCAAAACAAATGTTATGATTTTTAGGAATAGAGTTGTGAAAATGAAGGATATAGATATAAACTATTTAGGACATAAACTCGAACATGTAGACTCTACAAAATTTTTAGGCCTACATATTGACTCGAACTTTGGCTGGCAATCGCATGTCGAAAACCTGTGCCTAAAACTAAGTCAACAATCCTACGCCCTATACATGCTATCCAAAGTTTCAAACCCATCAACAGTTATCACCGCCTATCATGGCTATGCTGCATCGTTACTCAGGTATGGTATTATATTCTGGGGAAATTCAACGCGGAAAGAGTCTGTTTTTAGAGCGCAGAAGAAATGTGTGAGGGCAATATGTAAGTTAAGACAAACTGACAGCTGTAAGCCATTCTTCGTTAACTTGAACATTTTAACTGTACCCTCAATCTATATATACGAGATGGCATTATTCGTCAAGAAAAATATTAAATTATTTGTTAACTTTAGAAGTCAGCGCCTTGGCCGTAAAATTTGCTGCCCAAAGAACAAGTCTGCATTATATAATAAGAGTGTCTTCTGTATGGCACCTAAGATTTATAATAATTTACCCGAATGTATTCTAGAAATTGACCAAATACATATTTTTAAATTAAAACTAAAAAAATTACTTCTGCAGAAAGCTTTTTATAGCATTGACGAGTACTTGACTAGCAAATTGTAATCCTATGACATGTTTCTAATTTAATAATAATAATATGCCTGAATTTACTTTAATTTAATTTAGTTTATATTTTATCTGACATGTTCAATTTAATTTTTAATTTTACTTGCCTGCATAATAATGTTAATTTTAAGTATTTAAATTTTGCATGCTTTAACGCTGATCATGGCTGAACACCTGCATTCTTCTTTTTTTACCAACCACTGTAACCCATGTTTCGCAAATAAACTTATCTGAATCTGAATCTGAATCTGAATCTGGTGTTTTATCAAATCAAGTCTGGATTCACACTGCGATTGTCTGCGAATGCAACTGCGAAGCAAGATAGAGGAATTTTGGAGAGAATAGCCGCCATGTTTTTCAAAATTGGCTGACTTTAGACAAATACTACACATAAATGTTGTCATTACCTCAAACAACTTAAATTCATCTTTTTTCTCAATCTTGCCTTGCCTTGCCTTTTCTCAAAGCCACCTTTTTATTTGTGTCTCAAATAAAAAGGTGGCAACTTTGACCTTACTTTTACCCTAGTAGGTAAATGACAGTTCTATGCGCAAAAAACATCGGTTTCATAAAGTGTATCGGTGTGACTTCCATGTTTTATAGCACTACTACGGGAAGCAGTAACTTTGTGCGGGGTACCTCTCAGTGGCTCGAAGTACGCCGTTCCAAGGATATGCACGAAAACGAATGAATATTGTATCGCTTGCAAATAAAAGCAAGGGTTGAGTACTACGCAGCTGAATTTGATACTGATACTAAGGCTTCTTTGCATATTTCATGCTGGTAGGCTCTGGTCCATCCGAAACTTAAAGTTATTTATAAACTGGTTGCAGAAATAGTACTCTCTAACTCTAAATGAAGGCTATGACTCTATGAGCCTCTTCTTCTTTCTTGAGCCTTCATCAAAAAGCAATTGAGCACAATTAGACGTTATATTATTTACAACATAAATATGCCACTTACTTAGTGTTTTTGTAACAACGGATTTTAAATTAAACATGACCCTTAACTTATACTTATAAGGTAGGTAGGTATTTATTAAAATCCCAATAAACGGCTTATGTACAAAAAGTAAATAAATCTCGTAAACATTGGAAATATTGGTGTTATTCCCGCCTTAATCACGTTGGTAGCAGGTTCGATATCTGCTGCGAGGCAAATTTTGGGTTTGGTTCTGGGGTTTTTCTATGTAAGGATAATATATTTACGAAAAAGCCATGTAATCCATAACACAAGCTCTGCTGAATTCGGGTCTAGCTAGATGATGCTGTGAGAAATGTCCAGCATTATCTATTTATTTAGTAGCTAGAGAACAAACAAGTTGTAAGTGACTAACCGCATTGTTTGTTTTCAATGCTGATTATCTATTACTTTATGGATGCCACGTTCAAAATTGCCAGCCAATAAAATCAGTAACACTGACTGATAAGACGATTTGGAATGTTCTAACGAAAGACAATAGGTAATTTACGGAAGAAAAACAAATACGTAAATAGAGTATGTTCTCACCGTGTAGTGCTAGTAAAATGTGAAGGGAAAAAATGCACCAATAGCATCACTTCATGAGAGGGCTATGCTCGGGGTTGCTCTACCGCGTAGAGCATAGCCCTCTCCGTAGAGTCTACGGGATCGAATTAGGAATTAGGAGATATACATATATAGAAGAACTCGGGTCCGCGACATAGCCAAACAGATTAGCACGTTGAACTGGCAATGAGCAGGCAATATAGTACGCAATAAACACATTACCCTTCCTTTGCTTTGCGCAGTCGGGTAAAGAGGACTTAAATAGCTTTGCGACGTACTTTAAAAGTAGGTAAGTCCTATATTTAATTTTTGTTAATGTTTAATTTTAAATTACGCAAAATTTCAAAACACATTTTGACGTTAGCGTGGTGTGTGCTCATACTGTTGAGTTAGGTCTACATTGAACCCTATATAAATTGTAAAGGACATGTTGAAACAAAAATGTCAAATGGAACAGCGTCAACTAAAATAATTATAAATTAAGCAGGTGCGAACTTTATTATAATTTCTAATTGAAACTTCTAAAAGTTGTTATAACATTTGAAGTATTTTAACTTTCTTTATACTTATGAATTTAATTTTGACAAAGAAGCGTCGACAAAGTTCGTCGTCTGTGAAGAGTTTTGAATATTCACAGGTATCAACTACTCTTTGCGATTGCTTAAATAACTTTGCGTGACGAAAGACTCATTAAATTTTGACATTTGTTTTACAACACAACATTATCACATGAATTTACATCACCCATATCTGTCTATATAAATACTAGTGGCTCTGTGAGCTGTAGACCTCGCGAGTCTATATTTGCATAGCTTAAATAAATCTAAAAGTAATAAATTTACTACATTTTTAGGAGTTATTATTTTTACTAAACATTTCTCGACCAAACTATCTAATATCTACTTAATAAAAAGTTTTTAGTAATTTCATTTCATTTATTCATTAACAACTTCACAATCGTATTTGAATGTCGTCTTAGAAACTAAAATCGAGTTAATATGGATTTTAATGAACTGCGAGGAAACGAGTCTGCGAGGGGTCTTAGGTATTATAAATCTAAAGGTCCGTCAAAAATCTCCAATGCCTATGCTTGAGGATTCAGTAATGATGCTAGTTTCGTTCCTCTATAGTTTTTATGCTTGTATATAATGTGGTATTTGATCTATGGGCGCGTGCGCGTACTCAGTAAATATGAGCATACGTAATCTACTCGCTTTACATAAGTAAATATTGTTTGCGTACTGAATAGGTGTATGATAATTATTGTGATTTTAAGCTCCACCGGTGTAAATGGACTATATCCATTTGCGTTAAACCAGGATCATAATTTATGAGCTTTTAGATCACATTTCTGTGGTCTAGCGAATTAGAGAAGCACTTTATCCAATCTTATAATTAATTTTCTGAAATAAATTGACGACGATATTTGAAAGAGCTTAAATTTACAGCACTTTAGATTTTGAAGATTTTAGATTTTGATTAAAGTTACAGGCAGTAATTTATTTGTGTATTTTTGATTTATGAGCAAAAAAAATACTATGTTCTAAGAAAATATAAATCTTCATGTAACAAAAAGATTATCATATTTATCGAAGCTGGTTTAAAACTCAATTACACTAATTCATGTAGGTACTCACATTTTTCGGACAAGGGATATCATACAATCGATCGTACAAATAATCACGCGATTCATGATTCTTCAGTACTTTGGGCCTGATGACTCTCCTTACTGGTTTTTGCTTTACATTTTCGACTTTCTCTTTTACTTCTTCGACTTTTTCTCTCACGATATCGACCTTCTCTTTTACATTATCGACCTTTTCTTTAACATGATCAATCTTATCTTTCACGCTATCGATTTTTTCAATGAGATCGATTGGACATCTTTTGATCTCATTTCTTTTCTCCAGCAGTTTGCTGATGATGTTCTCATCTGTCGATATTTCTTTAAGTGCATTATCGATTATTCTTTCTGCATTTTGGTTTACACCGGGAGCCATTGCTTCGAACTATGTTCTGGAAACTTTGACTCTAGAAGTTTTGTTTGGTATTTTAGTAATTAACGAACGAGGCACACGCGGCGCGGGCGCACTAATAGAATAGAGGTGCGGTCACAGTATTTATAACACTTATCGCAAAAGACAAACTCGCAAGTGCTAACGTTTTGTTTGCAAACATTGTCACACATTTTTCCGGTGACATTTGGAGCTTTGCGCAGTAACTGTGTCAAGCTACATAATTATATCGATGAAGAACATGCACAAACTAGGACTATTTTAAAATAATGCTTTTCGCAGTTTTTTGGCCTAGCATAATGATTTATGCTAGGTCGTAGCAAGTATGGGCTTACTTTAGGATCATTTTTGATGAAGCTGAGTTTAGTAACAATTAGAACAATTTATGTTATACTGCGTAGATATATCGTGAACCGCGTTGTAATGTCAAACATCGTCATATTTTCTATTCGTAGACAAAAAAGAAAGTAGCTTCAATAAAGTATTGTATGGATTTGAGTTTTGACACGTCCTAAGCCAGATTCAGATTGGCAACCAGTATTTATACTGGTATTATGACGAGGTCAGAACACAAATGTATTGAATGATCTAAATATTATTGTCTATTTGACTCAAAATCCTATATTATTGTCCTGAGTCACGCCTGAGCTTCGTCTTATCAAGTATTTGAATAGTTATACGAGTACATATTATAGAAATGCTTTCTATCCGATTTACCACTTCAATGAAGATCTCAAGCAACAAGCAAAATGTTTATAGAAAAGCAATACGTTTCTCGTATTTTCATGTCAAAGCATCGCAATCGGATCACTTTGAAAGGTTCCGCTGGATTGCACCAATTCAATTGGTATTCAATAAAACGAAAAAAGCGCACTCTGTTCGTTCATTTTGTGGTCTGCGAATTGTAGTAAAACATTGTGTTTTCTGTTGTTGGTTGGTCGGTGTTTTTATGTGGGCCGATGCCCACATTGGTAACCAAAAACATTACGTTGCAATGACACACTGGAATTACTATCGTAAAAGATTTCGTTGATTTATGGTGAACGCAGACCTGGCCGCACCGCACGCGTCGTAGTCGCCACAATCATCAATCTGCTTCTGGTACTGCGGCGACTGCGGAGTGGGTAGGTAAGTGTGCGAGGTTGCAAAGAACTTTATATAAAGAAATCGAATGCGGGGGACTGCGGTGTCTGTGGTGCGGCCCAGGTCTGCGTTCACCTTTAGATAGCGACAATGTTTCGATTCATCCGGAGAGGTAGAAGGAAATAGACTGTCTATTTGTAATACCTTTCAATTTGTGAAATAATTTTACAAATAATGGTTTCGGAGATTACCATTCATATCATATCATATCATATCAATAGAATAATTACATACATACATTACGAGACATAGAAACACCCAGACCCGAGACAAATATTTGCAGATCATACAAACATTTGCCTAGCGACGGGACCCGCAACCTTTTGTGTTTCAGATGGGCCTCTGTGTTTCAAGTTTTTAAGGCCTGCGCCCTCTGAGCCACTCAGGTCGTTGTTTTTTTCTTTCGTAGATATTTGATAAAGGATCAATAAGTAGTTCAGCAGTTCAATGAACCGAAGCTTTCAATCATGACATAACTAAATATTGAGCAACTACATTCATCTTTATCTCATTGCGAATAACTAGGGTAGTCATGTGGTACAATTATTTGCATAGAGTCATGCATCTCTTATTTCCCATACTGTTTGCTGATGCTCGCGATTATTGTTCTCCTTGTTTGGTTATCTTGCGGCGCTAATGTGTACACAGATGTAGAATAACTCACAGTTCCCTTTAATTGTAATACAATACAGTGTGATTCAATATTGGTTATGCTATGTTTTGTATCGAATTTTAGGATACCTTTGCCAGGCAAAGTATTATGTATAAAAAAGTATATACCTATATAAAGTATACCTATATTTTATTCTTTTTATAATTATAAGTACCTATATACTTATACTTTGTTTAACAAAGTATATAGTACTAGCTGACGCCCGCGGCTTCGCCCGCGTGGACTACTATTTTGTGTATCCCACGGAAACCGTGAATTTTTCGGGATAAAAAGTAGCCTATGTCCTATTCCCGGTTATTATTTATCTATGTTTCAAATTTCAGCCAAATCGGTTCAGTGGTTGTCGAGTTATAGAGGAACAAACATACATCCAAACATCTAAACATCCACCCAAACATCCAAACTTTCGCATTTATAATATTAGTGTGATTAGTGTGATGTGATTAGTGTGATGTGATGTGATATTAGTGTGATAGTGTGATTGAAAGTATAATTTTGCATAATTATATGAGTACCCCCTAACTAACACTACAATATGGATTAGCAATTGACAATAAATTCCAAAATATTAAATAATTCATTTTTTCTCAATGGCAATCTGTGTTTTGATTAATAATAATTTCATATTTGTACACGATTGTACAAAACTACTTCTGTTGGTGGTCCTAAATAAATAAACTACAGAAACAAAGAGAGCTTACAGCCCTATACCCAGCGCTGCCTGAAATTAAGCGATCAATGGTCTTGATTCAGCGTGTTCTACTCGTAGTATCCAAAACAGACAGAAATAGTAAAATGTATCCAAACCTAGCTTCATCTACAATTAACCCATCTACATCTATATTAGGATACAGGAAAAAGATAGATGGTAAGGTCCCTAGCCAGTAAAAACCTTTGAAAATGGCTAGGGTCGCTAGAGGCGAGTTTTAAACGTGCAATAAAAACAGTCTATAGAAAAAATCAGAAGCTCGAATTTCTAAGAAAAAAATATATTGTGCTTTGGAATATAATCATGATTACTGTTCCGTGTAAGTGGTTTTCCAAATATATTATTTTGGAAAGTAGAAAGGAACAGCCCTGTAGCTTGAATAATTATTACACATGGCATCTAAATAAATATTTTCAATACTTTCTAGTTCAACATTACCTAAATACTGACCTCTTAACCTAAAAAGAAATGATTATCTTATTGGGTTAAATATATAAAACAAAGTCGGTTTAGTTACACCATTTATAATTCAAGAATGGTAGGACCGATTTTTATCTTTGATTTATTGAAAATTCTTCGCCCCAGTTTTTCCGATGTTGTAGTAAACTTAGGCCTTTACATTCTTTACTAGATGATTTATACAGTGTCAGGAGGCATCTTTGCCTACACTTATCGGAACACTGACTGTAGTGCCTGGGACAATGTTTAGATGGAGTAGGCTTGCCCAGCACCTACAGCATCCTCTCAGCTTAACCGGTCATATCCACAGGAAAGACATGGTCAATACGTGACGGGCTGACTAAGCCGCGGGCTTCCTCGCGATGTTTTCCTTCGCCGTTTAGAGCTCGTGTTAATGCGCATATACATTTTTCGAAACGAAAAATCCATTGATGCACGGCCAGGATTCGAACCCACGACCTTCGAATCGAAAGTCGAGGTACTATACCCTCGGCCAACACGGCTCGTCAAAATGTGATGTTGTAGTAGGTACTAGAAAATAGTTATTCTAGTAGGTACCTACCTATCCGGAGCGTAGACAAATCCAACAAATCAAAGAAAATAAAAATCGGTCCTACCCTGCTGTTATTGAGTTAAATGGTTACTTTCCCAACTTTGTTTTATTTTATTTTAATTTATTTTATTTTTTTCACTTATTTTATTTCTTCATGCAAAAATGTACCTTTCGAATTGTGATAGAATTTTTGAAATCGGATGAGTAGTTTTATGAGTAGTCTAATTTAAACAAACGTACGGGACTTTATCGCGTGATTATCTTAATAGTATAATACGTTATAATAATACGTTAGTTTGTTTAAATTATGTTTACAGATCGCGAAAGTTTAAAATGTAGATAAGTTATCTAGTTAAAATAAAGCTTGGTACAATTAACTGCTTTCTAGAGCGACTAAGTTTTTCTGCAATCACGTCACCCCACCGAGACCCCACCGCAACCGCTATCCGCCAAGCCTTGTCCGTAGATTAAACACAAATACTCCGATAGCAACTACATTGTGATTTACATTCCAAGCGCAACCACACATTTACTGCACGGTTTCATTTGAGCAAGTCTTTTTAACTAACCAATTGCATTTGTCCGAAACTGACTGTCCTTTGTTCATTATTTGATATTTTACAATCGTTTGCAGAATTGCTACAGCTTTGTAAAAAAATAGATGATTCTGATTTCAGATTCAGTAGCCCATTTTGTGAATTTGAAAATGTGTCTGTTTGTACCTTTATATAAATGCTTTGTATGCATCTTATTCGATTATGTTTGTTACTTGATTGAACCGCATAAACAATAAACAATAAATATCTAATAATTAAATGTTATTAATTTTAAGCCAGTTACATCTAACTTTAAACGTTCACTAATCAAAAAATGCATTTGTTTTTTCTATCTACACTTCCATAAATCGACAACCTTAAAAAAAAGAAGTTCAGCGGTTCGCCTCTATAATATGTAGGTACTTTATTGTGTTCATGGGCGTTTCTTCATAGCTTTACATGAATCATGTTCACAACCCCAATAACTCAAAATAAAACATTACTCATATGAAAACAGGCCGTGCCGCAGAACTGCGCAAAACAGTCAGCCCGAATTAATTCTCGCATTCATGGAGTCACACACCTGTCCCGGCAAACTTTTTGCTTTGTGGCTCTCAAACACAAACGTTATGCCGCAACTCTTGTCTCTAGGCACCGGCAAAAAACTCCGGGACAAACAGTAAAGTCATTTTCCAGTAGTGCTGTTACTGTAGCAAAGTTTGCTCTCGTTCCTAATAGACCGTCGAAGTTAAGCGACGTTCTTTGCCTTACGGCTAAAGGAGAGTGGGATTAAGGTGAAAGCATCACTTTTCGTTCATTTCTGTTCTTAATTCGATATATTTCACTAGAAATGGAGCGTCTGAACAAAGAATGAAAGAAAAATGAAAAGTGAATTCATTAAATAACCAATTCAACACGGTTTTGTATTTGTTGGATCGGTTCATTAGCATATTTCACTCGCACTCCGAATGAACGAAAAATGAACCGTCTGTACACGAAAGAAATGTTCACTTGGAGTCGGCCATCCAAGGCGCACGACTTCAATCGATGACATGTACAGTACAGTGAATGTTCTTTTATTGATCATTCCGTCTAAGCCGTGTGAACATGGAATGAAAGAAAAATGAATCATTAACTCCAGTGAAAATTCATCCTAGTGAACCGTCTGTGTAGTAAAGTTTTCTCTCGTTCTTGATAGACTGTCGAAGTTACGCGAGTTCTTCTATAAGAGAGTGAGGTACCGGTAGTGGCACTGTCATCATTTTTTTTAAACAAACATTTAACAGGATATGCGCCCGACTATAAAATCGTTAGGCCATGACGGACTTTAGGCGATTTAAAATCTCCGTCACCAGTGCGTGTTGGTACGAACTTACTTATAGTATTGATGGACGTGATTTTGAATAGCGCCAACCAAACACTATAAAAGCGGACGGAACGGTGGATGGGCGCTCATTCTACTGCGAACCGTCATGCTGTTCGGACCTATTACCTTGCGTATTTTGTATCGTTGCGGTTATTTGTTTGTTTAAGAAGTACCTACCTACCTTGTTACTTTGTCGTTAGGATAAATTTCTAAAATCATTTAATCATAATCTTTCACTGTTCATGTAAATTAGTTTTAGGTTAATAAATTTGTTTTTTTTAATTCAATCAGTCTCTGATTGCTAAAATCAGAAGTGGGATAAAGAAAACATCTCCCACTATCATCCTGACATTTACGAGATTTATCAAAGCGTGCTTATAAGTTTTTATCAGGAAAAATAATCAAGTGTGGGTACTTCTTAAATTCTCTTTATTTTCACGTACATATTTACTTAACTAGGGTGCATTTGTGCACCATTATTGTGTGTTGTGCAGTGATTTAAGGAGATGAAGAGATCGAGTCGCTCTCGGTCACGTCACCGAAGACGCTCGTCTGGATCGCGGAGAAAACTCTCGCGGGACAGGAGGTCCCGTGGTCGGCGATCCCGCAGCCATACGCGTGACCGTGCCATACGTCGTAGTCGGCAATCATGCAGCTATTCACGTGCTCGCGCGATCATTCGCCGCATCGGCGCCCCCGTTCCCGGCGACAGTGCAGCCACTCTCGTGACTGTTCACCGCATCGGTGCTCACATGGCTGTCATGGGCGACGCGCCCGTGAGCCGCCCTCCCGTGATCATCACTTCGTGCTTCCCCGGTGCCACGGTGAAGTATGCGGTGGCAACAGTCATACTGAGGTACCTAGCAACCAGGTTCCTGAGGAGCGTTCGCGAAGCGTGCGCACGCCCTCCGTGCCGCCGCCGGACCCGCCGCGGAGTAACTGTGAGTCTTTTATTACTGTTTTGTTTCGTTCTCCAAAGTGACAGTGATTTGCTAAACCTTGTTGGTAATTTGTTTGAAAGTATCGTTACGGCAGGGTAGACCTGGCCTCATTGGTCATTAGTAGGTTGTGAAACGGAACGAAGCACTTGACGTTTTGTTTTGATTGATTGAATGTTTTTAGTTGAGGAACTGATGTTTCTGATAATTATACGCGGCATAAATGACGCGTAGGTTAAAGCGGCAGCTACGAACGCCAACTTAACCACGGAAAACTTAGTTTCTCTTCTGGCTATATATGTCAAACCTGGTCGTAGCAAAGTAGGTAACCCGTTCATCGTTTAGTTATGTCGATAAGAAACGAAATGCTGATAAATCTAATAGCAAATGCTTTACCTTTACCAGCGACCAGACTCGACATATTAAGCGTTAACTGTCTTAAATAGCGAGTTAAGTAATTTTTGAGATGAGACTCATAACATGCTTTAGTGCACATTCATAGTAGGTAACTAAAATAAAGTTAACCTGGTGTTCTGATCTCTCCTCAGTAATGAAGGTAATGTTCTTGTCTGTGTCTATGATGTTGTTTTGCTATTAATTGTTCATAAAGGTATCGAGCTACTCCATCGAGTGACATGTACACTGAAGCTAGGTTTTCTAACCTGCGCAAACGTACCTAACTTACTATCAAGGTTTGATATCTTTGCAGAGTAGTAAGTCTAGGTCAGGTAAAGCCGAGCTTGTCATGGTGAGATGTGAAATGAAGTTTGCGCTTGGTGATTTCACATTTTTAATAAGGTTTTCTCTGTGTACAGTGAAGTTCTACGCGTGTCCTTTACAACAAAGTGTTCGGCATACTGGCGCAGGCAGTAGCACAGTAGCCGGTGCGCGTGGCGTGGCTGGTGGCGGCGCGTGTGCGCTGGCGGCTGCTGTAGACGCAGGTGCTGTCGTACGACGGCGAGGCGCCAGGCATGCAGGGAGTGCCGCTGGTGGTGGATATGTGCCGCGATCTTCGGCACGAGTGTTTGACTATTTTGTCGTAATCCGGTAAAACGTCGTCTATGTCTCTGTTGGTTGCTATCCTTTTAACACAGAACATTTTACTAAATTCATATACGTTTCACATTCGTAGGTACACGCACTCATACAGTTTATAGCTTTGGGGTTTTAGACAATATGACGATAGGTTAGTGGATAGCGATTGATAGTTTCGTAGGCGATGGACGGACTAAGATAAAAGGTACGGTCGGTATGATCTGTGCTGCGGTATGTGATTTTTAATCTGTAACCTGTGGTCTGTAAATTTTTATGTGACCTGTGGTCTAATCTGAGGTCACGTGTAAACTTGCAACTGGTGATGAACATTACGAAACAAATGTTGACTTTTCTCTCTTAGTACCTACAGAAGATACCATGCCGGTAACTCGCGCACTAGTTTGGCATTGTGCTCCTGAAACTTTGAGGCCTAAATTTTAATCGTGAGGCCTTGTGTAAAGTTACCTACTATAGTAGCCGAATCAGAGAGCTTACTAGGCAAAGGACAGCCGAACGGTTAGCTGAAAATCAGGCAGCAATGGACACTCGTACTAATCGAGGCAGACGTCCTCCTTGTGTGTTTCAGGAGGGTGTGACCTGGTGTTTGTGATCAAGTACGCCCAGTCGACGGGCAAGCTTGATCATGGCATGCGCGGCCCATATCGAGTGGTGCGGGTTCTGCCTCATGATCGGTATGAACTGAGGCTGATGTCCGGGTCATATGGGAAGTCAACATATGCCGCTGCCCAGTTTATGGTACCGTGGAAAGGCGAATGGACTCCCGAGTCGTGTTCTGCCTTCTTTGAGGGTATGCATACCCGAGTGGCCCTTGAGGTATTGTACGGTTGGCCCTTGAGGTATCGCACGGTTGGCCCTTGAGGCATTATCACCAAGTCCCTTGGAATGGTGTTTCAATGGCCATGGAAGCTGGTCGGTCTTGCAAACCGATCAGTCGCTGTGTAACGTGCGTTCACAGTGTTCGTTATTTGGCATGTTCTAGTTATGTTTACTTGTTGTTGTGTATCTAACCTAGCTGAGTGTTTAGTATTTCATTAAGTTGCTTCAATTTCATAAATTAAAAAAAAAAATGAATTTTACCTCGGAAGTACTAAAGTACTCAGCTATTATAGTGTTGTTGTAGTTACTAGTAACATAACCTAACCCACTAAACTGACTAAAATGCATGAAAGGGTCATTTATAAGGCACTTTGCCTATTGGTAACATGTGTGCCTTGTTCACAGCAGTGAGTGATAATGATGACCCAGAGCAGGACCAGCCCGGGCCTGCCATGCTCGATCAGCACGACCATGCAACACCAGACGACCAGGAACCAGGACCTTCTCTTGGTTTCGATATGCCTGTACTCGACTAGTCACGGCATCATCGACGTACCTACTAATCTGTCGAGACGCCAGAAGCATCAGGAGAGGCCGTGATGGACGTGATTTTGAATAGCGCCAACCAAACACTATAAAAGCGGACGGAACGGTGGATGGGCGCTCATTCTACTGCGAACCGTCATGCTGTTCGGACCTATTACCTTGCGTATTTTGTATCGTTGCGGTTATTTGTTTGTTTAAGAAGTACCTACCTACCTTGTTACTTTGTCGTTAGGATAAATTTCTAAAATCATTTAATCATAATCTTTCACTGTTCATGTAAATTAGTTTTAGGTTAATAAATTTGTTTTTTTTAATTCAATCAGTCTCTGATTGCTAAAAGTATCATAATTATAACACTGACAAATATCTGTATGTCAGAAAGTAAGTTGGTAAAATAGGAAGTTTGTAATGGATTTACACTGTAAATGAAATTACAGTGTTGTAATGTTTCACAACTAATATTAATAATGATGTGCATAATAATGTGCGCTCGTGGCTTGTCTTGTTATTATTCTCCGAAAAGGGGAGGTTTTTTCTATTTTTTTGACGACCTCTGTGGCGCCGAGGGCTCCAGGCCCACCTGAAACACAAGGTTGCGGGTTCGATTCTCGCCGCGAGGAAAATGTTTGTATGATCTGCATCTGTTTCGCACATGTATATTATTATGGCTGAACATTTTATAATTAAAGGAATTCAGGACCTATAAGCGCACCACACACACAGCAGATAATATATCTTATGAAATATAAATCTTGATACCAAATATATTTTGTAAATTATATTCGCTGTGTGTGGTCCTCCATAGAATTTGTATGGGCGCGATCTCAAAATGTATATTTCATATTATCTGCTGTGTGTGTGATGGGCTTTAAACTTCGAGAACTAGACATGCAAACTAACTTCAGTTTACCTCAGTTTTTGTCATAGCAAATCTGACCTCTATTTAAAATCCTTAAAATCGTACATGTCGTACGACGGCGTCCAATCAGAGTCATCCAAGTAGCACTAGGATGTAGTGTACTTTGATCGTGTCAACGCGGCTATATGTTAGTGTAGATGTAGATTGTCAGAATACTCACAGTAGAAGTGGTGGACTGAATTCTTCTTGATGATTTCTTGTAATATTAGATTATTTTTCGTTATTTAACTATGCATTAAATATAACAAATGCATGCGCAAAATTTCATAAATCAGTAATTCGCATGAAATAATAATCAAATTCTTCCACCAAATGAACAAATCTGAATATTGGAACAAACCTCGTATTCGTATTCCGGCGAGGCGTGAAACTTTATTTGAACTCATCATAATAAGGTTATTCGGCTTTGTTTGAGATAAAATGTATTTAGATTGCGAAAATTCAAATGTAAAGTTAACAATATAAAAGAATATCTACAACGGATTCTGAAGACGAAGGTTTATAGTCAAACACATAATAAAAATTAAAAAAAAATTGCAATCGGAAAAAACTAGCCTATCGAAAAAAATAGCATAGGTATACAGGGTGTGGCAAATTCTTGGTCACTGAAGGGTAGGCTACCTTTTCTCTTGTAGTTAGAAAGTTTCGTTCGTAGGAAACTTCAGTTTTATTTTGAAGAAAAAAATAATGGCATTTTTAGATTTTTGAAAAAAAGTACAGTTAGCCTAAAAAATTACATTTGTCCAAAAAAACAAGTTGGTCTTAATCGACTCTATTTCCCACCAGAAACAATTCTCCCAAAATAACTTATCAAATCAAATCGTAAGTTTTTGCAATAATTCAAAAAACACATCCCATACATTTTCTATGAAATTAGTAGTTATGAACATTATAGTGCCACTTATTCGATGGTTATTAATTTAAATTCAGAACTGCTTTGGCATGCTGGGAGGCTATTGTAAAGCCTTAGGCGCCTAAGACAGAGCCGCAAGAGAGAATGATATGTACCTATGGAGCATACCATTTGTACATCTACAGGGAAGCACTTTGTTCTAAATTTGAATACGCGCTTTACAATAGCCTCCCAGCTTGCAGGAGCAGTTATGAAATTAAATTAAGAACCATCGAATAAGTGGCACTATAATGTTTACAACTACTAATTTCATAGAAAATGTATGGGATGTGTTTTTTGAATTATTGCAAAAACTTACGATTTGATTTGATAAGTTACTTTGGGAGAAGTGTTTCTGGTGGGAAATAGAGTCGATTAAGACCAACTCGTTTTTTTGGACAAATGTAATTTTTTAGGCTAACTGTACTTTTTTAAAAAAATCTAAAAATGCCATTATTTTTTTCTTCAAAATAAAACTGAAGTTTCCTAAGAACAAAACTTTCTAACTACAAGAGAAAAGGTAGCTACCCTTCAGTGACCAAGAATTTGCCACACCCTGTATATTAAATAGGACATTATTTTGAATAAGTAGGTAGGCTTTCCCAACATGTAAGTCATTACTTTAGCTTAATCGACTTTATCCACTGAAAAGTCGTAGCCAATACGTGTGGAGCCGACTAAGCCAGGAGGTATCCTCACGATGTTTTCCATCGCTTTTTAGAGCTCGTGACAAAGAATTATTACAATAATCTAATAAGTAAGTAAGTTCGAGCGAGTGGCTATCTTTGATGATGGCGTTTTAGGCCGCCTGTAGCCTTCCGTCATGGCTTAGTGACTTAAAAGTCGAGACCGACAATTTAAGGTTAAAGCTGACCAGTCGCCGCCGCACCCGAATCTCACCGCATCGCCTCGGTATTCTTTGTATAGAATTCTATGGACCAACGCTCACTACATCAACTTCGTAACGTCACCGCAAAGCAAGCCAAAAGTGAAGGAACAAGTGAAGGCCGAAAAGGAGCACGGAAGCGCTCAGCTGTATTCGAACCTAAAATATTTCGATCGAGAGACACTATCCGATCCGGCCAACTCGGCTAAGCCTGAAGAGACTAGAATATTATGTAAATATAATCAATTCTGAAACTTATTTACATCTCGGGACAATGTTTTAGAGGAAGTTTGTCACGTAATTTGTTTGCGGATCAAGTAAGAAGCCGCTTGGATTGACTGAATTGTATTTGTCGATTCGCTTTGCGAGATAAGCATCTCTTGAGAGTTATTAGGTAAATTGTTTTACATTTAATTGTATCTGGTGGATTTCTCGAAATGTTTTTGTGGTGAGCAAAAGTGGGAGAATAAATGTTTTATATTAATTGAAACTAGCTTCTTTAGCTTACAATGAAGAAGAGTGGAAGGAAGGTAAATGATTGCTCTGCATGTGACATCTCAAGCTCCTAAGATTTTCAACAATAATTTTGACAAATTAACAGATTTTCTTGTAGTCTTTTTGGCCTATCAGAACTTTTAATCCGAAGGTTGTGGCCCTACATCAATGCATCACAAACATTGCTCGAAGTAATTCATCATTAGAACATTAGTTAGTGGCGATGGTCTTGCAAACTGTCACGTGTACACTAACTTCTTGTAAAATGTAAGTATGTGCCAAAAGTGTGTCAAAAGATGTCTAGGTATAGTCATTTCGTCTCTTTGTAGATATAATGATAGATTTGTAGATTTTATGATAACACAAACTTTTTTCTTATAAAACGATAACTAAAAATAGAAATTCTATTTCAAATCTAATACACTTGAAATTAATGTTAAGGGTCTCTTAAACATTTTCAAGACGTGGGTTTGTACCGTTTAGTTTACAGTTGTTCTATCTCACGAAGTCCGTTTGGTCTTAATTGTGTGTGTAGATGCACATGCACGTTGTTTCTGTGTGCGTGGGCCGATTCTGAGCGCTCCCGAGCTAACGCACACAGAAACAACGTGCATGTGCACACACATAATTAAGACCAAACGGACTTCGTGAGATAGAACAACTGTACAAGATTGGAATTTTATTGCGACAGATGAACAAGGAGACGGAACAATAAAATTTATGAAACGTTCGGACAACAGGTGGTCGATTAGAGCGAGTCATTTGATAAGCAACAGGCAACTTGATGGCTGCAGATATTCTATTCTATTTGATAAGTGTAAGTATGCATAGAAATATAGTTTTAGTGCTCATTAGCTTAGACCTACTTAAAATAGAACACTTAAGGTGGCGGTTCGTGCCCAAGACCGATACAGGAGACCGAGACCAGAGGCATGCTTTGAAGACCCAGGAGCGGGTCTTTAGTCGTTTCACACCACAAGCGGTTCGAACCGCCGCGGTGTGAATAGCCCCGAGCGCACGAAAGTGACACGAGACAGAGAACCGTCACTTGACAACGGCCTCCTCCAAATGTCTCGGTCTCTGGTCTTGGTCTTATATCTCGGGGCGCGTTTTAAAGAGCTAATGTATAAGTAATTTATTGAAAAACCAATAACTCAAAACAGATATTTAATTGTCTATATCTAGGTATAAGCTTACGGATTACAAGTAAGTATATTTCACATGTAAAATATTCCTGTGTATTGATGCAAAGGCTTGAGTCAAACACGAAAAAATATAGTTTGGAAGTTGATAAAGTGGATTACCTGAACGGCTCGGCCGAGTAGTAGCTCGTCAAAGCCGATGGATATTAATAAAAAAGTTAATCGTCCGTGCAAAGCCGGCACTGGCCAATATGGGCCGGCGAGAAGTTTGAAATAGCTTTTACTCGTATGTCAGAGAGCGTTTAAATTGTCTAAAAAACTTAGAAGGCTTATCTAAATCGATTCATAGGGTAGGTAATTACTTACTCTTTTTCATAATTATTTTTTCATAATTAAGAAAATCCGAGAACTTGAGTCATCACATCACATCACACTCTCGGTTATCTGTTCTACGTTTTATCAGCTTTCGTATTCTAAGCGCTAACGAATGCATAAAGAAGCGTAATAGTATGTTGTCTGCCACGCTACCTCTCTATTACGCTCAACGTCTGTAGATACGAGTATAAACAGTTCTTTATCAGAGTAGCACGCGAGTGAAGCGGGCAGGGCGAGTTGTTTCAAAATTTTCTGCTCGAAATTGGTAAGTTTCGAATTATTCGAATACTGTAGCTTTGTGTCAAAGCGCCCGGGGTTAGACGATATCCGTTTGCGCCTCGCGAAGCTATCTACTGAGTTGGACACACGACTCTGCAAATAAAGTGCTAAAGTGGCACCCGTGTTTTGCATACTCACTCGAAATGTTCCCTTTTTTAAATAGATCTTGATCATGAAAGGTTTTTGTATGAAGCTGGGCCTAAAAAACATCCAGTTAACGATTCGGAATTGTATTTGAATGCTCGTTAGTCACATAGTTCATCACGATCAACATCATCATTCATTATCCATAGCCTGACTATCACCTTTTGGTTGAGAACCCAAATTTAAAAACGAAGTGCTTCCAATCGTCTTTTATAAAGCGTGCTGCTGTCGAATGGAATAGACTGCCTTCGTCTGTGTTCCCGTCTACATATAACCCGAACACATTTAAAAGGAGAGATAATAGGCATTTTCTAGGGAAGCTCGATCCATCGTCGACTTCATCCATGCCTAGGCAAGGAGCGAAGTCAAGAAATAACCTATATTAAATATAAAAAAACCTTCCGCAGGCAGGCCTGTCTGGGTTTATGACATTTACCGCGACCCTTAAGTGCTAGTCTAGTCCTAAAAGTCCTTTGACTATGTCACGCTAAAAAACTTTTTACGACACCTGCATCAGCAAAGCGCCAAATTTAAATAAATGTAATATTTCCCAAACGCACTCCATAAATATTTTGAAATTCGAAGCGCAATTTATTCAAATAAAAGCACATCACACCTGCTGTATTCCAATAGGGATGAAAAGAACCTTCCATTCCGACATTTGTACTAACAGCTTGCTTGGTTATATGCCAAATGATTTTAATGTGCCCCAACTATCTCCCCTTACCATCACACATTCTTCAAATACTTAAGAGGCCTACGACAGGCGAATTTCCATAAAAACGTAATACCGAAATCATTTAAAATTTAAGCATATTTTTATCAGTTTATGTTGTTAGATTAAGAGAGGAGGTATTTATCTAGGTTCCTGTTACACTTTTGTTCCGAAAAACTTACCTAAAAAGAAATGTAAGCAAATTGAATTGAAATCTTGGTAGGTACACCAAAAATGACATTTTTTCTTTTCATTTGTTCTATAGTAAGTTTTTTGGACCAAAAGTGTAACAGGAACCTAGATAAATACTGCCTTTATCCAAATAATAAAATAAAGTGCTAAAAATATGCTCAAATTTTTAATTATTTTGGTATTACGTTCCTAGGTACGTATGTACGTTCGCCGGTCCCTTAATTCAGTCATTTACATATCTTTAGTAGATTTTTTTTAACATTATCAGGAGGCTATAAAACATACTACATCTCAAACAATACCCAAGGGACTGCAAAGTCCCGTTGAGTTTAGGTCTAGGTCTTGATTTGCCGAGAATCTAATACATCCTCTCACCCTAATCAGCCACTGGAAAGGCATGGTCAATAGGTGAGGATTTAACTAAGCTACTAAGCTTTGTGTTATCTCACGTCCGTCACCGGAGGGAGCTTAGAGCATATGTCAAAGTACATATAAATCCGAAACGTGTGCGGTTACAATTTGGATGGGTGACCGCAAGTGGCATTACGAGCTGTGCACTTCCGTTGCTTCGGAGGGCACGTTAAATTGTAGGTCCCGGCTTTTAAGTCGTAAAGCAATGACAGAGGCCTTTAGGCCGCCTAAAAACTCCGTCACCAAAGTTGGCCACTAGCTCATACGAACTTACTTAACTTACTTCCTCCGAAATGAAAATTCATTAATGCACGGCCGGGATTCGAACAAACGACCTTTGAGTCGAAAGTCGAAGCACTATTCCACTAAGCCAATACTGCTCTTAATTTTGAATAAATACTTAACTCTCAACAGTCACATAGTCCTGAAACCGCACTAGGATTCTCTGTGTCGGTTACCAAGTAACTATTTAGTAACGTGTGTTATAGACCGTGTTCCCAATGTCGAAATCCGAAGTCGAACAAAGGTGAAAGATATTGGGAATCGTATCACGGAGCTTTATCCAGATCCACAATGCCATATAAGCCGCAAGAGATCGGATAGAGAACAATCATTCGCGAAAATGTGATCCGTGGAGGAGGTCACGACCCTCAGCACTGAGGAGAACGATGCATGGAGGAGGATCACGGAGCTTAAATGGAGCTGGGCAGGACACCTGGCACGGAGACATGACGACAGGTGGAGAAAAACGTCAACTGAATGGCCTCCAAGAACTGGATAAAGGAATGTCGGCCGTCCAGCTGCAAGATGGGCAGACAGTATAACGAGTGTCGTGGAACTGTGTGCAATGAGTGATCAATCCAAATTCTGAATAGACACGACCTTCAGTAATGAAGATGCCGACTAAGAAGAAGAAGTGGGACTGTGAGGAGTGGTACAGAAAAGCGGAGGCCTATATCCAGCAGTGGGTGAAGTCGGGTTGCGGATGATGATGATGATAGTGATGAATCTGTGGTTTCGGTAACAGGATGTACGAATAAACAGCACCCCAATTTGAACACTTGGTAGCCAAACACAATGTCTTAAAATTTGAGACGATACCACCCGAATAAGTCTGGATCTGATTTTTATTTTAGGCCATGTACCATCTCAGCCATAACACGCATAAAGTCATAAAACTATTACAGAAGTCCACTATAAACCTACTTTCCACAATCTTATTGTATTTTCATTGACACAACTGTGCATTCTAGCTTAGCAAATATCCACCTCATATTTATAAGGTGCCTCGGTAATTAATATCCAACCGAGCTCACCAAAGGTTACTCATACATAAACATTAATCGACGCTCTCATGATATTGATCTAACTAGTCCGTAATGTGACGTTGTGAATATGGGGAATTGGGGAGATGTGTTTGGGAAATAGTTTATAGAAATCATAAAACTTAGGCCTTTACATCTTTACAAGATGAATAAGTGTCAGGAGGTAATATTTGCCTACACTTAACGAGACACTAGTGCCGAAGTTACTAATTAAAATTAAGGACCATCGAATAAGTGGCACTGTAATGTTTACAACTCCTACTTTCATAGAAAATGTATGAAATGAGTTTTTATGAATTATAGCAAAAATTTACGATATGATGTAGTAAGTTACTTTGGGAAAAGTGTTTCTGGTGGGAAATAGAGTCGATTAAGATCAACTTGTTTTTTTTTTTTTTTGACAAATGCATTTTTTTAGGCTAACTGTAAGTACTTTTTTTCAAAATTCTAAAATGCAATTATTTTTTTCTTTAAAATAAAACAATAGTTTCCTAAAAACAAAACTTTCTAACTACAAGAGCTACCCTGAAGGGACCAAAAATTTGTTACACCCTGTAAAAGTGTCAATTGGGACACTGTGTCCCAAGGTATTTTGTCCGAAACGTCAGCAGTCGTATAATCAAAGGACTAATATTCGATTAGTTTCCTCCCAAATCGTCATACATGAGTCATCAAACAATCTGCTGGTAAAACCCACACTAGTAGGTAAATAAAATACAAGTAGGTTGGAGAGAGTAAAATTACTTGTAAATGAAATTGTATGAACAATGTTAACACACTTCACGTGAAGTATTATCTTGAGTAAATTAAAATGTGTGTAAGTAAATAAATATATTGCTACTGAAATATTTTTTAGGTCAGATCAGCTGACAGGTAAGTACATAATTTGTTATTTTTTTAAATTCTGTTATGCTTATGATAATTATGTACCTGCAAAGATAACTTCGTAATAGCAGTAATAGTGCGGAAGTTTTGATGTCTGAATGGCGTTATAACAGCTGAATCGATTTCGATGATATTTAGTAGAGCATTTGCAAGCTTTTTGTTGTAGTATCCCGCTGCTGGGCAAAATTTCACGCAAACTTTTAAGATTATTTACGGTGCCATGAGGTGGCTCTATTTCAGCGTATTACCGAAATAAACCACTCAAATGGTTGAAAAGATTAATTTCATTAGAAATAACGACATGTATACAAAGTAAGACGCAAGAAAAGTCTTAAAGGACACACCATATTTAGTTAATGAGCTCTGGGTGAAGATTAGTCTTTCATATTTTTCTTGAGAACATTTTGTATTTTTTTTAATACGTTTGCGGCGTGGCCTACTTTTTTTATACCACGGGAACCGTGCTTTTTTGGGGATAAAAAGTAGCCTATGTCACTCTCCAACTCTCAAACTATCTCCACATAAAAAATCACGTCAATCCGTCTCTCCGTTTTGACGTGAAAACAGGACAAATAAACTAACAAACAAACACACTCACATTTATAATATGGGTAGGTATGTTTGGATACAACAACTTTGTCCGCTAGTAAGTACCTAATATGGGAACAGCACATTTTAAGCTTTCGCGATTTGTAGACATAATATAAACGAATTAACGAGACTTTATCGACGAATTATCGGGAAAGTCGGGAAATAATAAATTGAGGTAATTACGCGATAAAGTCCCGTTAATTCGTTTATAATGGGAACATTAACTGATAGATTAGATTGATATTAATTTTTGTAAATATATACTTACAATACTTTAATACACCCATGATCTAGCGCAGAAAGCAGAGCTACTGCAATTTAAACTGAGACAATTTACTTATTAAAGAATTGACGTGTCTTAAGTCAAACCTGACTTTGACACGTCCAAACTTTCGCATTTATAAGATTAGTGTGATGTGATAGTGTGATTCATCATAAAATGCATCAATTCTACAAAAAAAGACTACATGGTCCTTTAATAATCCATCTCCTGACTGTATGAAAATCATCAAGAATTGATGTAAAGGTACGTAGAATTATTATAATGTTCTGAGGTAAAGGTCTTATTTTTGATTTGTGAAAGTAGGTTACTTTACGTGATTTAACATATTTAAAATTAATCCTGACCCTATCATGTAACGAGATGATGGTCACAGAGTACTGAAACGTGTTCTATCACGGATCTCGGCTGCGTTGCAAGATACCGTTTATTAATAGCTTTGATCGAGATCACTTGAGGGAACTAAGAAATGCGTAAGAATGCAAAAGCTTTTCTGGTGATAGATCAACGTATTTTAGAATCAGAATGTACGATTCATTATATAACATGAGACTAGGCACTGTAGGAAAATATCAACCAGTTTCTTTTACTTGTCTTTTTTTAAGTTATCTAGCGTAGGTACCTACTGATTTTATTTTTCATCTATTTTTGAATTTAAAGGATATTTACAACTATCGTACATACAAGTGCTAAGTATAAAGGCTGCAGTTTTTAATTTCTAACAAAAAAGGAATACTCAGTTTTCTATACGGTGCATAATCATTTCATGTCACAGTCAAAGTCGAAGTCAAAGATCATTCAATAAGATTTGTAATTGTGACGTGTCAAAGTCAGGTTTGACTTAGACAATTGGATGTTTAGATGTTTGGATGAATGTATGTTTGTTCCTTTATAACTCGACAACCACTGAACCGATTTGCTTGAAATTTGAAATATAGATAGATAATGACCGGGAATAGAACATAAGCTACTTTTTATCTGGGTAAAACGCGAGCAAAGCCGCGGGTGGAAGCTAGCTTAGGATAAAAGGTTGTGAATATGATGTGTAAGGTCCAGAACACACGGTGAAACGCAACTGCAACGAAACCCTTTTGAAAGTTTCGGACCTTTTGCAACGCGTTTCAAACCGGTTTCAAACTGGTCGCGTCATGTGTGGTCTCTCAACGGAATCTATGGCAGAAACTTAGATGCAACTCAAAAGTAACTAGAAGTTGCAGTTTCGTTGTAGTTGCGTTTCACCGTGTGTTCTGGGCCTTAATGTACCTACACATTTTTTTTACGAATATGATAATTATTTTGTTTGTTATTTTCTTGTTTAGATACTGTCTTTACGTAGATATTTAGATAAATCATGTGGTGTATTTCGCCCTCATATAAGGTTTAATCCAAAACAAACGCATAACTAGATCAAATAGTCAGTCTCATTCATTGCTCTGTTTGGCATTGTTTAAACGCATTGTTGGTTTTACTGTACAAATTGTTAAATTTGCACGGTTAATTATAAACATGAATTTGCACAAGAATCGTGCAAGCGTTGTTGCTACGCATACCATCATTTGTAGTGTGATATGTGAAAATATAGTTGCCGAGTCAAAACAAAGAGAATCACTATGTTTAAAAATTAATGTTTGTATGTTTGTCCTCTACGTTTTTCTAAACAATTGATCAGACCAGAAACCTTGTTAGGATCTTCTGAGGAAGCCCGCGAGGGTTTCTGACTCAAATAAAAACCGGTCAAGTGCGAGTCGAACTCGTACGCCGAGGGTTCCGTGCCTAGCCATGGTGCCAATTAAGCTAGTCCGCTTAATTGTATGAGCGCCCATACAACTCGGAGGACAATTTTAATTGGCGTCAACTATGTATGTATGGGAACATCCTTTAATTTTCAACTTTTTTAACTTTTTGGAATTTTTCCTTTATTTGTGCTACAAGACCTTGCTTTTTGCCAAATTTCGTTATTCTAGGTCAACGGGAACTACCATTTAGGTTTTCGACCCAAAACCTCTAGGGTACTTCCGGTTGACCTAGAATTGTCAATTTTGGTTACAAGCAAGGTCTTCCAGCACAAGTAAAGGAAAAATTCCGAAAAATAAAAAAAGTTGATAATTAAGGTAAGTTTTGGTACTCACAAGTTTTCACGAAAACCTAAATTTGCCTATATCTTTTTATAGTGTTGACTCAGGACCTTGATTTTTATACTCACAGTAGGGACTATAGACCTTAGTATATGGTATAAATTTCAACTTGCTAGCTTTACCCGTTCCTGAGATAATCGATGGTGACACACGGACAGACGGACAGACAGACGGACAGACGGACAGACGGACAGACGGACAGACGGACAGACGGACAAGAAAGTGATCTTATAAGGGTTCCTTTTTTTACCTTTTAAGGTACGGAACCCTAAAAATCTATGTAAATAAAAATAAAAAACCAGTCAAGTGCGAGTAAAACTCGTACGCCGAGGGTTCCGTACCTACCCATTATACCCATTATGTTATTGTAGCCCGCTTATTTGTATGAGCGCCAATACAACTCAGAGGACAATCTTAATTGGCGTCAACTATGTATGTATGGGAACACCCTTTAATTTTCATCTTTTTTAATTTTTTGGAATTTTTCCTTTATTTGTGCTATAAGACCTTGCTTTTTGCCAAATTTCGTGATTCTAGGTCAACGGGAACTACCATTTAGGTTTTCAACCCAAAACCTCTAGGGTACTTCCGGTTGACCTAGAATTGTCAAATTTGATTACAAGCAAGGTCTTACAGCACAAATAAAGGAAAAATTCCGAAAAATAAAAAAAGTTGATAATTAAGGTAAGTTTTGATACTTAAAAGTTTTCACGAAAACCTAAATTTGCCTATATCTTTTTATCGTGTTGACTCAGGACCTTGTTTTTTATACTCACAATAGGGACTATAAATTTCAGTATATGGTATAAATTTCAACTTGCTAGCTCCACCCGTTCCTGAGATAATCGATGGTGACACACGGACAGACAGACAGACGGACAGACAGACAGACGGACAAGAAAGTGATCTTATATGGGTTCCTTTTTTTACCTTTTAAGGTACGGAACCCTAAAAATGAAGCTGGCATGAAGTTTTCTAGGATTAAAGGACAATTTTTCAATCATCAAATAATTTTTAGGTAAATTAAAAAAAAAATGTGGAGAGTTCTACGCCATTCTACGCTATCTAAATGTAAAGGTTCGACTTAAATTTAAAAATACCAGAGGCATGTCCACATTAGCCTTTGAGATGATGTACCTTTGAGATGATCCTAAATCACTCTACCTATTCCGATCTTGGGTAATCAAGTAAATTGTGCTAACTATCCACCCAATCGAGTCTAAAAATAAAACAAGATAATTGGACTACTCCACTTCCAACGAAGACATCTGCACTCACTTAGAGTAAAACAAACCCTTCATAAAACAAGAAATTGATGAAAATTAGAGTAGGATGTAATTTATTTCGCCGTTCTATTTAATTGAGAGCTTTTATCGTGTTTCAATGACGATTCTTTTTATATATACATCCATAATAAACTTTCGGACTCTCGATCAGAAGGATATGAGTTCGAATCGTAAATGCAAAAAGATCTGAGATAATGTCTCCCGCTCTTTGGGGATTCAGTCGTGGTTGTATTACATTTTATTTTTTGCTAAAATAGTCCAAAACGTAGTATACAGTAAGTAAGTAAGTTCGTATGAGCAAGTGGCCAACTCTAGTGACGGAGTTTTTAGTCCGCCTAAAGGCCTCCATGACTGCAAAGCCGGGACCGACAATTTAACGTGCCCTCCGAAGCACGGAAGCACTCAGCTCGTAATGCCACTTGCGGTCACCCATCCAAATAGCGACCGCGCACAACGCTACTTAACTTTAACTATCAAGAACGTCTATGCAAGTTACTTCACGAGCGCTTCGTGTAACGTAAACAGCGAAGTTGATTTAACCATAATTTAAATAGATCATCATTCACCATAAAACAATAGTATTGCTTCCTCTTTGCCCTCTCAGTATAGTCAGCGGGAAGATTTAGTCGTCAAATTAAAGCGACATCTTCTGTGCAAGCACAATTTAAAGGTCCTATTCTGAAGCACAACACGTACGCCGCGCGCCGGCTGAAACGCGACGTCAGCTCATCTAATAATGAACGCCAAATAATTACAATGCACGTATCGCACGCGTAAGGCTTTAAGAGGCCGGCGACAGACGAATTGTCCATTCAAACGTTATACCAAAATCATTTTTTTATACTACTAAGGTAGCAGACAATACGGCCATACATACGGCCCACTGATGGTAAGCGGTTACTGTAGCCCATAGGCTGTGACATCAGAGGAGTCACACACGCTCATTTAAAATGTAAGCATGTTTTCGCCACTTTATGCTAATATTTAGATTGAGGCAGTAAGTTTAGGTTCCTCTTGGGTTCCTGTTACACTTTTGTTTGGAAAAACTTACCTAAAACGAAATTTAAGAAATTGTAGTTTTAACCTTTTATACAGCAAAAATGTCATGTTTTCTTTTTATTTGTTCTGTTGTAAGTTTTTTGGAACAAAAGTGTAACAGGAACCTACATAAATACCGCCTTAATCTAAATAATAAAGTGATCCCATCAAAAACATAACATGTACAAAAATGCGCAAGTCTCGCAACGCAGTTCTTCTGCCGTAAAAAGTTGTGAAATCGAATGTAAACCAAGTCTGTATAGAGTAACTTGAAAAACACACACAGCAAGCTCGTAAACGTTTTATGTAGATTATTTTGCTGTGTGTGTTTGCCAAGTTACTCTATACAGACTTGGTTTACATTCGATTTCACAACTTTTTACGGCAGAAGAACTGCGTTGCGAGACTTGCGCATTTTTGTACATGTTATGTTTTTGATGGGATCTCACTTCTTTTTGTAGGTAGTCCTCCTTTTTTTCTTTTACCTATTATATCTTGTGCCTTATCTGTGGGCTTTCTCATAGCCCACTCCCTGTCTTCGTGAGCTTTTCTCAGAGGCTTTTATGTATTGATTTTTGACAAGTCTGGACGGTAAATGCATCTAGTCTATTATATTCAGAGCAGACTCCTGCGCTCTACTACAACCAAAGTTGACATTGATTAGGTGTAAACCGCCTAGACTTGTCACTCTCGAAAGTGCCACATACGCTTGACCGCATGTAAATACTGACGAACCAATATCCATCAATGATTTGATTGATGGATGAAGAAATGATTTCATTTCATTTCAATGCACAAGTCGACTTGAGCGCCCATGCAAATACAGAGGCATGTTGCCCGGACAGTTGAGCCCCCCGTGCAACTAGAGTTACCTACATATTTTTTTCATTTCTCATACACAGAGAGTACGCTTGAAGTTATCTGAACAGAGGGATGAACTTTTCATCCTTAGAGAGAATTTCTTCCCGTAGAAATTCTATGTCAGGTATATTTGACATTTCTATTTACCATAAGATGAAGATCAGGATTACAGGATTAGGATCACAGAATCAGGATCACAGGATCAGGATTACGCAGGATCACAGGATCAGGATCACGGAATTAGGATCACATAGGATCAGGATCACAGGATCAGGATCACGGGATTAGGATCATGTAGGATCAGGATCACGGGATTAGGATTACGCAGGATCACGTAGGATCAGTATCATAGGATCACAGACCAGGATCACGGAATCAGGATTACGGGAAACATAAATGAAGAGATCCCAACCCATGTACAACTTGTTTTCAATGAACAAATGATTATTATTTTTTTAATAAAATATCAATACCTACAATCCGAAATATCGAACATCCCTACACCGCGGAACATCATACGTGATCATACTCAACTCAACACTAGCTGCCAAAAGAAACGAAACGTCACGCGCTCCGCGCAGCACAGAAATGGCGGCGCGGCCCCTTGCCCAAGCAAATTATAACCTAAAGTTACATAAATTAAAATCGGGACTAATAATTCGGAATGTCAGAGTTTTTCCTTGCTATACACACTAAACTATACATGTGTGCCAAATTTGGAGTTTGTGGGTCTGCTAGAAGTAGGCTTTTAATTTTGATGATCGGTGAGTCAGTCAGTCAGTGAGTCACTTACAAAACTAGGAATTTTGACTTGCAATAATTCATAAACTACTGGTTCAAATTTAATGTAATTTGAAAATATATCTAGCTATGTAATGCCCTCTTGGTCACTGAAAGTTTAGGCTTCTAGTCTTTTCCACAACGAAGTTACGAGGGGTCGAAAATGGCCCGAATGGCTTCGAGAAAAGGATGGTACGGCCTTGCTTCGAGACTTGGCGGGGCACTGCCGTGCCCCCAGATAAAAACATGCTCAAATTTCAAATGTTTTTGGTACTTATTACGTTTATAAGGACAATTCGTCTGTCGCCAGCCCCTTAACAATGTATGTTCATATGGGCTAAAATATAATATTCATACTTTTTTTTAACTTCTCTTCTTGCTATTCAGGGCGGGAACAAATTCAAGAAATCAAAGATCATAAAAATCGGTCTAGCTATTCTTGAGTTATAAATGGTGTAACTTTCCAACTTATCTTTGTTTTATATTTTTGGATTTGAATTTCATCTTTCAGTTTTTTAAAGAAATAATTACAGAATTAGTCACTAACATAACAATTTCGTAATTACTCGTGAGAAAGCTGCAAGATTGTTCTAGTAAAATGTGCTGCGGCAAAATTGCGGTTTTTGCGCAGGAAAAGCGAGTGTTTTGTTATTCAAGACGATATCTAGAACAAATTATAAGGAAAAGTTGAGAAAAGTTTGAAATTTATAAACTGTTGTTTGCAAACGTGACTGGAACAAATAAGATGAGATCTGTTTTTGACAGTTAGTTAACTATTATATGCTAGGATTGGATAATTAATCCATCTGGCACGAAAGTCAAAATCTTTTGATGATATCTAATTTTAATTAGTACAAGGACACGAGATTTAATCGCGTTTTACAACATACATAGTAGAGTCGCGTAATCTACTTTCAATAAAAACAGACAACTGATTTTGCGTCGCCCCGTGTGAATTAAACAGGACTTTTCTATGAAAACATTTGCAGCAGAAATTACGCGACTCACAACTCAAAAAAATACGCTCGTTTGGCCTCAGCCTAAGGCTGGTTTGTCACGCGTACCGTCGGCGCTGATAGACGAGTGATCTTTATTACATTGAAACAAGAATACTGATTGTTCAGCACTGACGAGTGCAATCAGCGTTGCCATTTTTGCTAAACAATCAGTATCCTTGTTTCAATGTAATAAAGATCACACGTCTATCAGCGCCGACGGTACCTACGCGTGACACTAAAACCAGCCTAAATGTTGAATTTTCTAAGGCTGGATTCGACCAAACTGTCATCTTACTCCCAGAGTATTTATTCTGTTAGCCGACAGAATTCGAAATATAATTGTTTAGAAAGCGCAACCGAACATTATTAGGTGCACTCAAATTATCCTGGTTATAAGGTGTCAACTTTACAATGTCAAAATATTCAAACAAACTGCAGTTTAATCTGTGGTTTAATCTCCAGATGAAACTTAACCCAGTTTGGTAAAATCCAGCCTAACTATTTTAGTCACCATAAAAAGGCACAGTCTGAAAATTAGCACTCGCATCAGTACCTAGCATAAGCTGAAACTGGGCCTTTTTGGCACCACTGTTAGTGAACCATTGTATCGTCTGTTTCTATGTTTATAACTTTCTCCGTTTATCTTTCACTGTTCTGAATCATGTGTGTGTGTCAAATAAACGTTTATCTTATCTTATCTTAAACGTCAAGATGTATGTAGGTAACTCTATTACCGTCAAATCAATATGAAGGCCAACTACATACAAAATGTTAATGAGTTGATGTGGTGTAAATTTATAAAAGACTATTTAATGGCGTAGTCAGGGACAAATACCAACCCATTCCACGGTAGAGGTTTCTTCACTAAACAGGTTTACAAACCCATAGATTTTATTGCATAAGATTATTATTTACAGATTTGTTTTTTCTCAATATTAAGTACTGCGTTTTTAAAAACTGTGACTGCTACGAGTGCTACGAATGCTACGAGGTAAGTGCTACGAAATACATTTTAACTTCGTAGAAACTATTGCTTACGGTAGCCTTTTGTTTAGTCAAACTGAACATGTCCAATCTCTTTAGTATTAATGAACCTTAAATATGCCAGCATAAATCAGACTAGAAACGTGTCATACCTGCAGTGTCATAAAAGGTAAGTGAATTTGTATGTCTCGAAATGTTTCTACATAAAACGACAGTAGGTACTCTCAGCAACTGTCCTGTCTCTGATTATCTAACTTATCTAATCAAAAATGTCATGGAATGTAGTTCATGGAATGTAGGAAATTATTATTTGGCACAGTGTGGCAAGTATTTTGTTTACATTTTTTGTGGTTTAGATATAAATAATAAGATCTGAAACCGACACCATGTTGTTTTAAACTTCTTTAAATCTTTTAAATTTTCAACGAATATGTAGAACATCTCAGTTCACTGACCTCATGTCAGTGAACTGAGATGTTCATAATTATGAACTTTGATCAAAAATAAGTGAGTAATGTTAAGTAATACGACATAGTTACTCTACAGGTATAGTTTAGAATATTATCTTTATTGTACAGCATAGAAACAAATAAATAAACAAAACATAATTTCAAATGTGTGTCATCTTATCGCTAAAAACAATTTCTTTCAGATAACGTATAATTTCATAAGAAATTTTCATGTTGAGTAAAGCCTCAATGCAGAGCAAAGACAGTATGAGATGTGGAAGTTTAATTTCCTCATAACATTTCAGAATAGCTAAGAAATTACACCTCATAACCTTGTGAGACGAATCTAGAACGTCATCTCGTAAACCCATAAAGGTATATCTCCATTTGCGTCCCATTACCACGCAAGTGCAATCAGACCGCAGCCAAATGGGATAGCACAGTGTATTGGGAGCTGCAACTCGTGTTTACGTTCTTCGTTTCCTTAGCTTTTGCTTTTTTTGTTTCTTTTGCTTAGTTTACACGATATAGTTTTAAAAATTGCAAATATCCGTACCTCCGTACCCATATTATAAATGTAAAAGTGTGTTTATTTGTTTGTTTATATGTCCTGCTTTCACGTCAAAACAGAGCGACGGATTGATGTCATTTTTTCTGTGGAGATGGAGGGCTGGAGAGTAACATAGCCTACTTTTTATCCGGGTACCACGCGAGCGAAGCCACGGGCAGCAGCTAGTAGTTTTATAAGACAAGAACTGAATTGACTGGCCTCTCAACTAAGTTGGTAGTGCCTCTGCCTTCTGCGCTGTAGGTCGTGAGTGATTCCCACCCAGGGCAATCATTTGTGTGATGTTCATAAATGTTTGTTCTGTGCCTGGGTGTTATAAGTATGTATTTAAAACAAATACTTATGTCGATGGAGAGTATTCCGACTGGCGCAGGATCGTGACGGAATTACAAATTTTACCCGATTGAGCCAGGTCTATTTATTTAGCATCCCCTATAAGATAAATGACTTGATTGCTACTATAATAAGTTGTTAAGAATCGACTTGATTGTGGCGTAATAAAGTTTTTTAAAATCACTAAAGACGGAGCGTCAGCGATGATAGAAATAGAACCGAGCGTTTGTTTTTTGTTTGGCTAGAGGGGCAGTACCTAATCAATTCTGTAAACCTAAGAAACTGAGAAACACCTTTCTTTTGTTTTTTCTGAGCTGTGTAGAAATTGTAACCACAATTCGCCAATAGCGTCTAAATAGCTTACTCACGCCTTGCCCAAACATTTCGACCTTACTTTGTGATTCTGTTTGTGTTTTCGACCTCCAGTATTATAGTACCTACACTACAGTGAGCCGGCATAAGTAGATTAACATTTTGAGGTTGATCTTAAAACAATGATTAGGTATTTTGTTTTTACAGTGCGACTAGAGATCAAGTAAGAGAACAATTAATTTATTTTAAGATATTATAAAATCAGTTTAGAAATAAATAAGAAATAAATATATAAGAATATAACATAATTTAACTTATGATTTTGAACTTTTTTAATTCATTAAAACATTAACATTCTTAGAAACTATAATCATGAGTTATGTTTCCCAAACGCTTGGAGTTGATTATTACGTTTCATTTTCTAAAAAAACTTCGTTATTCCAACAAATAGGTTCATTTTCTTCCATGCAGCATTTTGTTCAGGAATTTTCATAACTTGGCAGATAATAAGAGTATCTGGATTATGAGCTTCAATGATACCTTTGACTTCCCTTTGATATTGCTACTCTTTGAATTTGTCATTGTTTAAATATTTTTATTATTTACAACCCTTACATAAAGTAATTAAATTCAGTTTAATTTTGTTCAGAACATCAAGGACTTGAATCGTCTTATAAGCTTAGGTAAATTTACGGCAGTTGCCATGAAAGTTCAATTTTAGAGTCGTTTAAATGTAAATTCTATGAAATGAAAGGAGTTGCTTTCCTATGTTTTTTTTTACCAAAATAGATTTGCGTTTGACCACACCCTGCCTGATGTAAAGCAACAGTGTGGTCTAAGATGAAGCACGCTTACCTAGAAGGAACCTATTGACTCTCGATTTGAAGATACCCAAATTATACTTTTCTGGAAATACAGACCCCGGCAAGGAGTTTCGCTGTGCGTATGAAAAATCTAGACAAAGCGCTTAGTACGAACACTGGGAATTAGAATAAGCACGTTGAAGTGGCATTGGGCAGGCTATATAGCTCGCAGAACAGATGGCCGATCGGGCCGAAAAGTTCTCGAGTGGAGGCCACGGACCGGCAAGCGTAGTGTTGGACGTCCACCGACAAGATGGACAGACGACCTTGTAAAAACTGCAGGTCGGCGGTGGATGCAGGCCGCTTCCAACCGCAACACATTGAAATTTTTGCGGGAGGCCTGTGTTCAACAGTGTTCGTTCAACGGCTGAGATAATGATGATGATGAAGTGGCAAGTGGCATTAACATTTGAGCCCATGCTTCGGAGGGCACGTTAAGTTGTATGTCCCAGCTTTTAAATGTTGACCCATGACGGAGGCTTTCAGGCGACCTAAAAACTCTGTCACCAGGCTTAGCCACTAGCTTAAACGAACATACATACTAACGTGTTACTACACGTGTGAACAAGCGGGTGTAAGCTTTACATTATTTAAGGCAGGCTCAGCCACCTTCACTTCCTGCATTACATAGTATGCTCACAGTATTATCAAATTATTTCCATGTCAAGGCATTTCCTCATGGCTATAATAGTAGGTAACTATAGTTAGCCGGGGTTTATTCGTCTCATTATCTAATAGGGGTTCCGGTAATGTTTAATAAGACTACTCTCGAACCTCAAAGGGAACCATGGTTCACGCTCAATTTACACCAAAAACATGATATATCATGTCGCTAGATGAGAGAGGTGTGATGCCATTGGACCTAAAATTAGTGACATTGTTGTTTCGTATGAGATATTAAAACAGTGCCTTTAATTTTAAAAGGAATAGCGCTGACGGCCATTTTAGCTTCCTAGAACTCTGTTTTATATCTGTATAGCCAATTTTAGATAGAAAGCAGAGTTGTTTTTTAATTATGTTGCTTATAACATTATGGTATGTGTAATGTACTGAGTGTGTGTGTGTGAGTCCTGAGCTTTTTCTTTGTTTAAATAAATGTAAATATTTATCACGTCAGTGATTCTAGTATGTTATTACGAGTATAATTTTTAACATAGTTGCCTGTAGGGTTTTACCACTGTCACTTTCATGTGAAATAGGAAACAGATTTAGCAACAACCTCTCTATTAACAATCTCGAAATCAAAGGCTAACCACTTCAAACGAAATCCATTACAGTAGTTGACTCAGTTTCAGTGTAAAGCCACAGTGTTTTTCTTCAAAATGCTCCAGGAATAACAAACCGACCGAAACAACTTCACTGAATGAAAAAAACCAGCCAAGTGTTAGTCGGACTCACACGCGAATGATTCCGTACCACCGCACAATATTTATCACTGCAGACCAAAAGCCGAATAAAACATTTTTTGTGTTAACCTTAATTTTTAATTTTATTTTCTTTTTGTTATAGCAGTCATAGTAAAACACTATAAAAATTTCAAGTTTCTACCTACCTGTGACATTACAGTAAAAAATACAGCCTTGTGTGATGGACGGACAGTGCATGGAGGCTCAGTAAAAGCACAAAAAAAAAACCGGATGACTACTGCATCTCTGAGATGGACACTACTGCAAGGAGTCACCGTACCGCAAGCCTCTCTCTCTTACCCAGATGAAAATCTCCGGATGAATCGAAACATTGTCGGTATGTACCGACGATATTTTTACGTTAGTAATTCCCGTGTCTCATTATAATGGCACATTCGTCAGATAATTAGGTATTCAAGACCATTTTAAGATGTCTAATTAAGGGTAGTCCACACACTATTTTGACACAATGCTGACAATTTGAAGAATTCCACATTCCGCGGCGCGTCGGCACCAATAGCAATTCCCATGTGTTATTATAATGGCACAAATAGACATTCTATCGAATAATTAAGTATTCAAGACCTTTTGAATATATCTAATTAAGGGTAGTCTAAACACTATTTTAAATAAAATAAAAATTGTTTATTTAGGACACAACAAACAGTCCATAGGTGTTAGTATTTTGACACAATGCTGACAATTTGAAGAATTCCACATTCCATACAGGTTGCAAGCCCGTTGGCACCAATAACAGTACGGAACCCTAAAATGAAATGGTTCATGCCGATGTTTGGTTCAGAAATGATGGCAAGCCACCTGGCGGCGCGTCGCGTGCATATTAAGCAGCACTTTGCTGATCCCACTCCCGTGAATCAATCAGCCGGGGCTCACTCCTGACTGTCGCTTAAGACTTGCAGTTTTAGATCAAAATAACGTAAGATGTGACGTCAGACTATTTTGGCACTGATGAACACAGAACCAAATCGTTTTAGGTTCTAAAAAGAGGCTTAAAAGATCAGTTCTTTCAGAGTTTCAGAATTCAGAGAGAGAACTAGAAAGAACTCAAAAGAACTGAACATGTTCAA
This sequence comes from Camptogramma bilineatum, assembly GCA_958496255.1. Taxonomy (NCBI): domain Eukaryota; kingdom Metazoa; phylum Arthropoda; class Insecta; order Lepidoptera; family Geometridae; genus Camptogramma; species Camptogramma bilineatum. The sequence continues at coordinate 13,839,392 of OY292456.1, forward strand.
AAGTTTTTTTAAGTATAAAATTAAGTGTTAAAATCGTACTTTTTATTAAAATCAACGTACAAATATAAGTACTCAAATAATTATTATCAGTGCACTATCCTTGGATACTATTAACAATAAAATTTATCATCATCATCATTATAAATGCGAATGTGTGTTGGTTTGTTATGCTTTCACGTCTTAACCACTCAACACATCATCATGAAATTTTGCATACGTGTTGTCAGAGGTACCTTTCATTCAGTCAAAAGTATAAGTACATCGCGCTAACAACATAATCTTATACTAGGCCACAATGTTATTGGTATCAAAACTGTTCCTCATTTCAAAACTTTTCACAATTTCATATCCTCCCTATTATTTCACTCATATATTTTGTTTACATACGTCTGTTTCTTCTTCCAACAAATAAATCAGAAACGAAATTCTCTGCTCTAGTGTGAAATGCTAACGCAATTACGAATCCGGCCCTAGAATTGACGTAACCTTAAGATGCCTACGATATTTCTTTGCCTTCTCACGAGACGTCTAGCCAGTATTCGAGGCCTCCTTTTCCTTTATCAAGGCTTTGGCTCGAGGGTTTTCTAAGGCTGGACATTTTGTACGAAACAAATTAATGTGAAAGATGGTAATGACGTGAACATACGCCTTCGATCGCTAACAAGTGTGTGAATAGCTGATGTAATCACGCGCCAGCTTGTTTCCATTGTGCGAACGCTACAAACTGATTTGTTCTTAATGATAATTCATTTAGGTTGAGTTTTGGAAAAATTGTTTTACTAACAAGCAAACTTCTGAGGCTTTTGTTAGTACTTTATGTAAGATCGTATGAGCATTGAGCAAGTACCATGTTTGACCGTGCGATTATAATGAATACTATAAAAAATGGCCTGCATCTGGCGCAAATATTTGTGGATGATGATGGTGATGGATAAAAGGTGATTCATTTTTTTAAAATCTGGAGACTTTGTAAAAAAAAAAAAACCGGTCAAGTGCGAGTAGAACTCGTACGCCGAGGGTTCCGTACCTACCCATTATACCCATTATGTTATTGTAGCCCGCTTATTTGTATGAGCGCCCATACAACTCAGCGGACAATCTTAATTGGCGTCAACTATGTATGTATGGGAACACCCTTTAATTTTCAACTTTTTTAATTTTTTGGAATTTTCCCTTTATTTGTGCTATAAGACCTTGCTTTTTGCCAAATTTCGTGATTCTAGGTCAACGGGAACTACCATTTAGGTTTTCAACCCAAAACCTCTAGGGTACTTCCGGTTGACCTAGAATTGTCAAATTTGGGTACAAGCAAGGTCTTACAGCACAAATAAAGGAAAAATTCCGAAAAATAAAAAAAATTGATAATTAAGGTAAGTTTTGGTACTTATAAGTTTTCACGAAAACCTAAATTTGCCTATATCTTTTTATAGTGTTGACTCAGGACCTTGATTTTTATACTCACAATAGGGACTATAGACCTCAGTATATGGTATAAATTTCAACTTGCTAGCTCCACCCGTTCCTGAGATAATCGATGGTGACACACGGACAGACAGACGGACAGACAGACAGACAGACAGACGGACAAGAAAGTGATCTTATAAGGGTTCCTTTTTTTACCTTTTAAGGTACGGAACCCTAAAAATTAAATCACCTCTTAGCGTTTTTTTGTTTTTTGTTCAAAGCTGGATTATAGTAGATACCTAAAGTATAGCTACCGTATAATCGGTATAACAGTACCATATTATTACGTTTAAACCTTTAATATAAAATGGATAAATTTTTAATCTTAAAACGTAGAGAGCCTTAACACCTAATTTGTACACACTGGCCCAAACACAAACATCGAGAAGCAAACCAGTTCACAGCGGATTTGATTAAAATTCGCATTAAGCCATCCAAAATCGTCCCGTCCGACCCTTAACAGATTGTTATTGTTTACGCACATAAACGATGTGTACACAAAACAAAAATTACGGACGCGACAATTTCGAAACGAGAAGAAGATAGTAACTTTTTCGATATCACTCATTCATATGTGATATCGAATATGAAAGAGTGATATTATAATCTTAGAAGAAATATGAAATTAATATCTTGTTTGCTACCTATCGTACCTACGTTACGTATGATCTACCAATAGGTATATTAACTTTTTCAATTTCGATTTGTTGAAAAAATAAAAATATTTATACAAAGCTTTAAAGTTTGATAATTTAATTATTTGGTTGCCTTGTTCAAGTTTGCCTTCTTCAAGTTTGCCTTGTTATGTAAAAAATACTACAGAGTGAGTCGGCAATCATCTTGTCAGTGGTCGAACCACGTGGCTACAGCCGTCAGGAACTCTCAAGACAAAGGTACTTTTTATACTCGTTTGCTAAGTATCCATTAAGTCGTATTTACATTGGCATGATACTATAATTTGAACAATTAATTTTGACAGATCAGCATTCTATGAAATCCAAGATGTAATTAGTATGATATAATAATATGCTGACTTTATTTAAAAATAAATATTTGAATGATTGTCCTTACTCTACTCTTTATGCTTACCTAAACCATTGATCAGATTGTGATGAAACTTTGGCCCGCGAGCGTTTCTGGCCCAAAAACTGTTTCTAAGTATGTTTGTTCGAATACGAAGGCGGTACGAAGTTCACCGGATCAGCTAGTAATATTAAAAAACCGATTAAGGTCAGGACGGGTCGCTAGTCCTTCAAGTTTGAACAAAAATTATAAATTTTCAAATCTGAAAATGAATGTTGCTTATTTCACACGATCGTCACGTTCATAATAAAGAGTTGATCCCGCGATTAGCGAGCGGAACCATTGCTTTCACCTGTCGTAAAGTTATGGCGTTTTGTTATGAGAAAATCGAAGGAATTTCATGGTGTTTTGTTTTCAATTCAAAGTTGGATTCCTTACAAAACTTTCTCAATTGAGTCTACATTATGTTGTTATATTAAATCAATAAAATGCTCAGTTATTTACCATTACATTATTTAACACACGGGAATTACTCACGTAAAAATATTGTCGATTTAGATACCGACAATGTTTCGATTCATCCGGAGAATCTTCATCTGGGTAAGGAGGGAGTTGCAGCAAGGTTACTCCTCGCGGTCGCGTCTCACACGATATTTTTTACGTGAGTAATTATTCCCGTGTGTTAAATAATGTCTAATACAACTCACGAAAGTTTTGAAAGTGAAATGTTGAACTTAGTCGACGTGTCAAAAATCACTTCCTAATCCTACCTTGTTTCTCCTTAAACAATGTATGATGAACACATTCATTCACTGTTTTTTGTAAAAACAATAAGGGCTTTGTGTAGATTAGAAGTTTCTAACACGAAATGTTTTTATGGCAGTAATACAAGTACTAAATGCAAACTAATCTTGCTTTCCAAGCATTTAATCTACGAAAAGGAGCTTTAGTGAAAGATACTACTTATTATTTATTAATCAGCATCGGATCATCTTGAGCAAAGCTTTACTAAAGCGCAAAAGAGCATGCGGTAGAGTATACAGTAGTTACTTCGATCCAAGCAACTTTGAGTCTGATTAGAAGCAGCCCTTTGACGGCCGAATCTCTATTTATTTACATTGATATTTACAAGAAATTTGGAATTTAATATCGTGGAACTACTCCTACGAATTTCCTGAGTAAACTTTACTAAATGAGATGTATTTGCCTGCATTTTCTTTGATATCTAGCACCAAGTATTTGCAGTTTGCAAATGACAAATTTCAGAGCTAAAACGCTTTTTAGTGATGGACTCGCAATTTTATAACGGAAAAAATAAATAAATAAATAAATATTGCTGGACATTTCACACAGCATCATGTAGTCCCAAGCTAAGCAGAGCTTGTGTTATGGCAACCACATGACTGATATACTACTTATATACGTATTAATACATTTTTTTTACTTATATACATTTTTTTTTCGTAAATACATACATAATATACATAGAAAACACCCAGACCCGAAACAAATATTTGCAGATCATACAAATATTTGTCCCGCGGCGGGGATCGAACCCGCAACCTCTTGCGTCACAGGCGGGCCTTCACCCACTGCGCCACAGAGGTCGCCACATAAGCCGCATGTTGTGACTTAATGAACTTCAAAAAACTTTCTTTCGTGCCTTATAACTATGAAACAAATTACAACGTATGATAAAACTTAGAAACAATGTTGAGAAAATACTTTTACATCGACGGCACTGAATCGCTTTTCTCAACCGCAGAGTAACTCAACTGAACTTTTTGATATCCTGATTATGATCATTATATTTTGGGCCGGATAATAAGCACCCAAAGTTTTGCAGGATCACTCAGGATATGCGGCCGGTTTTAAAATTGTTCGTATTATTTCAGAATGTTTTAACTTTTTGTATAACTTTTTGGTAATCGAGAACAAAGTTTGTATGGCATCGTTTAGACCCAAGATTGCGGCTTATTCATGAATAATAAAGAGGGGCTAAGAGTTCTGCATTGGATGTCTGCTGTAGTCTTCGGACTTTATTTCTGTTATTTCAAACAATACCTAATTTATTTCAAACAATACGACGACCTCTGTGGCGCAGTGGGCGAAGGCCCGCCTGTGACGCAGGAGGTTGCGGGTTCGATCCCCGCCGCGGGACAAATGTTTGTATGATCTGCAAATATTTGTCTCGGGTCTGGGTGTTTTCTATGTATATTATGTATGTATTTACTTACAAAAAAAAATGTATTTAAGTAGTATATCAGTCATGTGGTTCCCATAACACAAGCTCTGCTTAGCTTGGGGCTACATGATGCTGTGTGAAATGTCCAGCATTATTTATTTATTTAAATTATAAAACGTAAAGTAGAAAATTGAAATTACACAAACTGCCTAATCTACATTTAGAAGTCTACTGCTAGACAAAAAAGTATGTCCATCAATCGTTCATTATTTTTATAATGTAATAAGACAAAATATCTACTGTACACAATTAAAAAAAAAACTGTATTTCCCGAAAGTATGAAGATGCAGAGATTATCAGAGTTACCTTAGAATATTTGACATGTCCAAAAAATAAATAACTCAGTAAATAATAGCAATAGGTATAGAAATAGCTCAGTGAATAATTGAGTAACCAGTCAAAAACGGAATAGTTGAAAATAACAATTTTGTCTCTATACAAGCTGGGCAATTCTACTATATGACAACGTCAATCATTCCGCTGCGGTTTGTTTCGATCTCTTAAATGTCAGCCATTTGGTAAATAGTAGAATGGCTTTTCAAAAATTTGTTCTGCCAAAGTTCAAACCTTAGCTAAAACCTCACCACAACTGAGTCGTTTGTCATTAGTAGAATAGGAAACAGTCGAAAATCTAAGGTTTAGTTGAGGTTTTGCTTGTGGTTCATAAAAAGTTTTGTACTAGAATTGCCACCAAGTTGTCTCGATTAGCATTTACTGCTACTGTTTTCGAGAGTCATTCAAGAATAGATTAGAAGTAGGGTGGGTTGTCCAGCAATGAACCAGGTAAAATTCAAATGTCCATATCTTTTACATTTTTTGACTTACGGATCTAAGATTTGGCGTGAAGTAAGGTGATTAATCTGGCTAAGATTGTGCATTATTAGTTTATTCATATAATCTTTAGATTTCTTAGAAATACAGATTTAGCAAAAAATGAGAATTGGTTCATTGCGTAACACGGGTGGTACGCATTGAACCAGACCGAATTCTGCAATGAACCACCTATTTACCAAGAGAAAGGGCAATGTTTTTACTTTATTATTAATACCTATCAGCAAAATTATTACTAACTACGAAATATAAGCCGTTAGAGGTACTGTTAATTATATTTAGGCTTGAGTATTTTAGTCTTGATAAAATCTATGTATTGACATCAAGCAATATGGTTTTTTTTATCATAATACTAATTATAAGAAGGTTATCATACAAATCTAGTTGTAATAAGTGGTGGTTTAGTTTTTCAACGTTTAAGAATGGTAGGTGCAGCTCGGACTGGGAAAATGTATGTGAGTACCATGGTTCAATGTAGGACACTATGTCATGGCTCATTGCTGGACACACCCCATTGACAAAACAAACCTCAGAATTTCACCTGGTAAATGATGATACAGCATACTAACTATAGTGTAATTTACAACGTTATGTATGTGTTATCATACGTAACAGGCAAAAAAAACTGTAGGTAACACCCAAAAAATGTAGAAAAAGAATGAAATCAACACAAAAAACTGACTTTTATGATACATTTTTATAAATTCGATCACTGGGCGTACGTCTTAAGCTTGCGCTGCTTGTAATTTGGGGAGAGAGTGAGGGATGCGTATGCGTTCCTGTTGGCAGTAATCGTAAAGAACGGCAATGTCACATTTTTGAAATATAGCGGTGGCTCATTGCATCTGCCTGGTTCACAGGTGGACAACCCACCCTACCCTTAGTTGTTTTAGACCTCACTTAGTCATTAAACATTCTCAAAACAGAACCTTGGTGATCGCTTTTAGTGATAAGGCCGCCCATTGTACCTTTCTGTTTTTAGTTTTTCACTATGTTATATTTCTTGTGTTAGTATTAAGTTAGATACAATAAAGAGTTATCTATCTATCTATCTATCTTGGTCACCCCTCGCTCAAGAAATATTTATATAAAACTCTGGTAAATTCTGTGTACAAACAACGTTTACGATGAGCCAGTTAATTGGCCGGAGCAGCCAGTCGACCACGAAGCTGCAAACACGCTAATTGAAGGGCACCCGTTATCGGTTCAGCTCTAAATATACAAGGAATTGCTTAAGGTAAGACCGCCGCCCAAATACTTCAACAATTTTGCGCAAATACATGAAAAATACATTGAGATTTCGGGAAACCTTCAGAACTGCAAAGATAAGGTAGTTTTATAAATAAATTGCCGGACTGTTTACTATTCTGTATTTTCTGTCTTTTCCGTGAAACAAAATATGTATTGGCCTATGGGTTAGTGTAGATAAAATCTAAAATTATAAGAATCAAAGTCCTAACTGACTGACATATAGACAACGCACAGCCAAAACGGCTATTCGTAGAGACCTGCAGGGCTATTTTGATTCACACGTAAAGTCGCTTACTCGAATTACTACAAATTTATTTCTATGGGCCTTAGAATTAGTTTTTTACCATCTGTACTATTCTTAAGTTGCCTGAAATAAAGTTTATATTATTATTAAGTATTATTATTAAATTGTTTTATTACGAATAATATTTAAGTTATAGAATGCAGAATTACTTTACATATTTTACACAATAAAAATGTTTATCACTTTTTTCAACCATCTTCATTTCAAAGTATTCATCGTAAAAAAACAGTTTTTGTAGGAAGTAATCCGAGTTAGCGACTTTACGTGTGAATTAAAATAGCCCTGCTGGTATTGGTATAGTCATAGTTGTTATAGTTTGAAACCTAAAGAAGGACATTGGCTTACTTCTTGTCCCGGAAAAATTACAATTTCCACGATAAAGGGTTCCCACGCAGGCGAAACCGCGGACGACAACTAGTCCCATATAATATTTTAGAAATATAAAATAATACATCTTATCATACCAGCTATCGAATTCGTAAAGATTCTTATTTTACTTGGCTGAATGAATTATTCAGTTATCGCTTAAGAAAATGAATTTATCATTTCACTATTTGATGGTACTCAAGAAGTGTTACCGAGTCTGGTTCACTCTCAGAATTTCCCAAAGGCATACCTACCCACAATAAGGTTCTGTTGTGAAAAAAAAAGCAGAAAGAAAAATAACGCTTTTACATTTTCGCTTTTCTACTTTGCTTTCTTATCTTAACCAGATTACTTCATCGGTCTCAACTTAGGTACTTAAAACACCTAGTACTATATCTAAGTTTATTTTTAATTTTAGAAATCTACTTAAAATATTTACTTTCTAATCCAAGAGAACTTTAATTTTTATTTATTCTTCTTTCGTGTCTCTATAACAAGCCATAGAGCCACTTTATAACACTATCCGAGCAGGATTTGAGATTGTCATGAGCAGGGTCCGTACATTTCTTGTAGATGTACCTACGTCTGCCTACCGAATGTGCTGTTTTTTTTTTTTAATTGAAGATAGACCTTTGCTTAGCCACAATCTCACCTGATGGTAAGAGACGATGTGGCTGACGATAGATCACAAAGGTCTCTAGACCTTCATACTTACTTTATACTTTAATACTTATTCACTCTTGACTTGAAGAGACCCAGGTTATAGTTTTTGGGGAAAACAGAAGCTGTCAGCGAGTTCCAGACCTTAGCAGTGCGGATGAAATAAAAATAATGCTCTTATCTCTATAACTACTCTTATTTAGAACTATCGTGATCATTGTTATCTAAGATAAAAACAGTACCTATGTAACTGCTTCACCGAAAAAAGGCTTGATTCCCTCAGGTACTTGAAACCTGTAAAGTAAGCCTATAAAGCCAGGTTGTGACTATCAGGACGGGTAGAGCGCTCGCACAATCGTCCGCTAAATAACGAGTGTGCCATAGATCTTCACTTCGACACCTCGCTTTCGATCCCGGCATTATTCACGGGAATCCCGACATTTAGCCCGACTTAGGCCCGTATACTGAGGTCAAATGTGAATGCCGGGTTTGAATAATTATTAAAACAAAAAAAAAACGAGTGTGCTTTAGACCAGTGTTGCAACGCCACTGGCAGAAGCTAGTGATCCCTATAGAGGTTTTTAAATATTTTAGGAATCAAAAAATATTTCAACCTTAAAAATGATCGAAAACTTTTATTGATGTGTGTTTTCAGTACCTACGTAAAGCGCTATGGAGAGTTGAACAGAGTATTCCTTTTAAAGTTTTAACAAGTATGCTCGCACCCCGATATGCAGTTGTAAACAAACTCCCAATACTTCCCACGTTCATTCAGCTCTTATTTTTTAAACGTTTGAACTACTTTTTAACAAGATAAAACTTCATAAGAAAACGTAAACTTTTACAAAGACTTCTAAAGTAAGAGTTGCGTGTTTTGTTTTTTGTTTTTTTTGAAGGAGGGTTATGTGTTTCACATGTGTGTATGTAGATATGTGGTATGCCCTTCCTATGTCCGCTCGTAAATACTCAACAGCTCTACCAAATTTGATGAAGGATACGTCATCAGATTCGTCTTTATGGCAAGTATCACTGGGTACTTACATAAAATTCTTAAAAAATCAAAATTGAGTGGGGTATCAAAATAAAGGGCTTTACAAGGCGAGTACAAAAATATAACAATCTTATATATTATATTATTTGTTTGAAACAGTTTTACACTGCAGTCGGGTTTTTTAGTATTTTTTTTTTTAACTGCCTCGTATTACATAATTTGTTTCTTAAATGAATTGAAAGTAAAAAAAACATAAAGTTTAAATGGTTACTTTTGTGAACATAAAGTATCAAACATCACCATGAGCTTTCATTGAAACTCTGTAAAAACGTTTCTCCATGAAACAGCGAAATAATTTCTAAAATGTACAGTTTTTGCTAAAGAAAATAGCTGGTCAGAGTTTAAAACTTCAATTAAGGATGTGGAGAACGCCGTTCTCGTTTCTCTTTCAAAGTTTGTAAAAACATTTTGATTACTTTTACACTGGGGAGATCTGTTACTGTATTTTTTATGGTTCGTGGAAAACATTTGATTGATTAACACTTGGCTTCTTAACTTGCCCCATACACTTCATAGACTAGACAATGTGAAGGAAAATAAGAAAGTTCTTTGCACTGGAGACACTGGAGTGGGACGTCACAGTCTCTTAATAATCCGTACCCATATTATAAATGTGAAAGTGTGTCTATTTGTTTGTTTATTTGTCCTGCTTTCACGTCAAAACAGAGCGACGGATTGACGTGACTTTTTGTGTGGAGATAGTTGGAGGGCTGGAGAGTAAGGCTGGGGGTACGAAACTTGCGACGGGCGGAGCGACGGCGGGGCGGGGCGGTGCGGCGATGGCGCGCCGTCGCTTGTTTCGTACACAGCGCTTAATGTTTTTAATGCATTTGATTACATCACCGTCGCGCCGCCCCGCCGTCGCTCCGCCCGTCGCAAGTTTCGTACCCCCAGCCTAACATAGGCTACTTTTTATCCGGGTACCACGCGAGCGAAGCCGCGGGCAGCAGCTAGTAATTTATAAAAAAACTTTTCTGAGTGACGACATTGGCCCAACCAGTAAACAGATAATCAATCTTAATATCCAATTGTAAAATATGGCCGTAATTCGTTATTGGGTTAATGTCCACAAAGCAAACATTAGTAGAAGTTTCAATTTATTGTTGGTTAAAAACTTTGATACCTACCACCACACACTGTCTGGGAGAAATGATCTAGACAAGCATACAGACAGACAGACGATCAAGTGATTAGGGTTTCAATTTCTTCCTTATAGTGCTAACTGAGAAAAAGTTGATCAGATTGAAATAAGTTATTTACTCCGGAAAAGTTTTGCTTGCAAATCTCTCGAAGAAAAAGATAAATAGGTACCTAATTTCTTCGACTCGTTAAATTTATTCAACAAAGTATTCCCTACGGTATCCGGGATTACCTAGCGGTAACTTTGGGAGACCGGGAAAAATTCATTGTCATGAATAATAATAAAAGTGGTCAAGTGAGAGCATTGCTCTTAGGAAAATTGGCTCTTTTTCAACCATTAAAAAAATCGTTTTGAAAACGTTTAATTTGACTGCGATTGTAAAGGAAAACAATATTAATATTATATTCCTTACTTAGGTACTTACTTTTTATAAAATAAAAATAAAGGTGCACTTGTAACTGTTTTAATTTTCATAAAATAAATAATATTCTTCTACAAGTTTCTTCCCAAAAGAATTTCATGAAATGAAAAATTTTATGAATACTAATAACCGACCGCAAGGAATAATTCTCAGATAGTGTTTTTTTTTTCTTATTGAAAAGAAAAAGAAAAGTTTTAGAAAAAACTTTTAAAACCTCACGCCATTCACCATTGTTGCTTTAAGAAAAAAAACTTTTCAGTTAAGAACGGCACAGCAAAAACTGGCATAAGATTTCCTATATTAAACCTATTAAAAAATTATGTGAATATTTCAGAACATAATTATTAGGTAATTTATCTGTATTTTAGGAAATTTGGTTAATCTACGTATTTGCGTACACCTGCAGGGCAATTCACACTTCTCAGAATATATTCGATTCGAAGATCTTCGAAAAGTAAGAGCGTTTGTCCACCGCCGCCGTCACCGAACCGTCACCGTCAACGAGATTATTTCTGTATGAGATCAAGATGACGTGACGGTCTTCTGGTGGACAGGCGGCTATAGTAAATGTTTGGTCGCTACCTCGGCGCCGTCATCTCGTTCTCGTTGACGTGCCGGTGACGGCGGCGGTGGACAAACGCTGTAACGTTTCTTCGCCCAAGAAAAGCCACTTTTCGAATTCGGAATACATTCCAAAAAGGTCAAGTAAAAGTTAAAAAGTGAAAGCTTATGGTCAAAGGTGTAAGAGCGCACCATTTTGACTGATTGTATTTGGGTAGGTATGTATGGTATTATGTTCGTTGATCGAAAAAATATAAATGGCTGATAAGCTAGTGATGCCCTTGAGTTGAAAAAAGTATCTATTGTTTAGTAGCTCGTTTGAAGCGAATTACTAGATTATACGAGCAGTTCGTTAATGACCATTAACACCGCACAGATTTACAAGTTCTCGAACCCCAAACTCCCCTGCAACCCGCCTGTAAATCCGCAGGTAAGTTCGTGGACCGTGTAATTGTATTGTGTAAATGTAAATAGCCAACACTATAAAATACGCTAAACAAGGCGAGCGGGCTAAATGTAAATAGATTTTATGAGGCCTCGCAGTGACGTATTCAGGAGGCTGCAGTCAGTGACAGCTACAATTCATTTTTAAAGAAATAAACTTAGATGGAGGGAGTTGGGGGAGACCTTTGCCCAGTAGTGGGATATATAACCTATCTCAGGTTAACAAAAAATAATAAAAAAAAATACTAGAAGAAGGGACAGAGAACGACCTTAGTAACGTTCAGCTCCGTGGGTAGATGTTCGTTGATTAGATAGGTAAATCCATACAGGAAGGTTTTCGTTCTTTTTCTTCCTAGGTACTTCATTTTGTAGAAAATTACTATACTGCACCTAAAAAATACCTTCCTTCCATTTTTCCCACAGAGCATAAAAAGGACCTGGACTGTGTAGCTAAACCTAATTAGAACGTAATAACATTTCGTAATTAAATTCGTAGTTCCAGCTATTTTAAGTGTTTTAAAAACCAAGTTTAAATGATTTTGCTAAAGTTTTACAGAACCTTTATTACATTCAGCCCATTTCTAATGTAAGATAACATGGTAAAATGTATGGTTTTTATCAATTGTATTTATGCAATCTTTAAAAAGTAAATAACATAGAATACTGTTTCAATAACAGCTTATTTACCATTGCCAAATAAAGTGCAAATTATTCATACAAATAAAACCTTTTTCGCGGTCCTGCTCAAAAATGACAGCTAGCTTATACTAGGGACCTTACTCAGAGATAATAAGTCAACCGTTAATTGTTTATTTTTCTAAAAAAAATTAATAAACATTTTTCAAACCCCAGTTTAAAAATAGCCTGTGAATACAGCCCTGTTGTCCTGTTTGCACGAAAGCACAAGTCGGGGGCAAATTCCCGCGATTTGTTTTGGCTGCGTGAATAAGTAACAATGTCGTTTTTTTGGTACACGTTGTAATGTGTTTCTAGATACTGAAAGCCGATACAAATACCCTCGGTAAAACAGCCATTATTGTGAAGACATCCCTTTAGGTTTTTATTCACCTTTTTATGTAATCTTACTTTCAATTTAGGATGTTGTAAATAAATGCTGCTCGTTTTACAATGTTACAGTACAAAATAAGTTCTATGTGTGCCTAGCTTTGGTATGAAGCTTTTAAGTCGAAGACTTATTATTATCCACTTTTATTTCACGGTCATCTGGTGGATGTTGACCACTAGTGGGATTAGCAACTGAGCACTTTCCGTGCTTCATGACAACATAACGTGTCATAGGCTATGTTATCGGAATGACTGCTAATGGTAAGCGTCCACAGGTCGGCATCGCACGCAGCGGACGGATCGCATCAAGCGGATTATCTGTGTAATGCGATGCGTACGATGCGGACAGGTGGACGCACTTATATGAGTTTCTATACAAATAATACTACGATCCGTTGCGTGCGATGCGTCCGAAGCGTACGATACCGACATATGGACGCTTACCATTAAAGTCCACCTTTAGAATTCGCTTCTTGGTTATACGAATTTGCTTACCCGCTGCAACAATTTCTTAATCATAGACAACAGCGCCGAGCATGTGCTAACTTGCAAGTCATTTCCGAAGGAATCCACGCCGACTAACTTTAATTGGATATTTCCAAACTATACACCTGTTCGCGAACGGAATGTTTGTAGGTCAATATACTGTCACATCATTCATGCATTATTCGGGAACTTAACTGACTAATATACATGAGAATTTCAATTCGATGCGTGCTGCATATTTGAAATTGTTAGTAGTGATAGCACACCCCGGACACTTGACGAAATCTCTATGCAAATGTGGCGTCTAACTACCTACATTTACACTACACAATGTCAATTTTGTACACAGTAAGGTTGTCACCGTATGAGTAACTAGTGACTGGTTGTTTCATAGGTTAACGCGAACAAACAGACAATCTCTTCCGCTTTATTATTTTGGTATACATTGAGTATTTGTATTTATTGATTGATTGAGAGTTTTTCATACGAACTTTTCATTACCTATTTATTTAAAGTCGTTTAACCAGGTTTTCAAGCTGTTTAAAATCTCCGCCACCAAAGATGGCCTGGGATGAAATACATACGAACTTACTTAAATACGTCAATCTGAAGTCTTCTGTAAGTGAGCCTGAGCCTTTGATTTATGGACATGAATAACGATCTATGATGAACCAGTACTCGTATAAAACTAAAAGACCTCGTGAAATTTATCGCAGTAAGGATATGAGCATCCGTTTCCAAGTACCATTGAGGCGTATGAAGAACTTTATCACTTAAAGTTAAGAACTGTGAATCTTATAGTTTCACCCTTTTATGAGGCGCGTTTCACAATGACGTAATTTCCGCACTTAGGGTTGTCAATCACTCATTAATTTTCATTAGTTTGCCTGTATATTTTTTATTACATGAGAAATAAATCGAAAAGTAGGTAAATATTAAGTTATATTATTAAAATTATAAAAAAACATTAATTTTTAAAAGCTTGATGTTCCACACTGTTCAGTGTCAGTTTCTGTTCTAAAAGAAAAATGTCCAACGTGAATTCGGAAAACAGGCAAACAAAAATGTAAACATTCGCTCGACGGTATCCCTGGAACATTGACAAACTCTCCGATCTTTAGAAATAAGTTCCTTGATACTTGAAACGATTAGGTATATTAAATAAAAAAAAAACTCCCTCACACGTCTTCGCTTTCATGGTGTCAACCAGTGTCAACATCTGAAATAGCTGCTATTTTTGATCACGGCATACACTGGTCCAAAGTTTCATCCAAATGTGTCCACTAGTTGAAATTTGATTGAAATGAAACACAAATATCCAAACATGTATAAAAACCCATAAACTTTCGAAATAGAAATTCTATTACTCATTGTCCAGTTACGGACACCCCTAGTCGTTCAAAGAATGTAGGCGCAACAAAGAATGTCAGTGTTGGAATGCAGGCTCTGAACGGGAGAGCATTTCAAATCTCTTGTGTAACTTTGAACTGCATTCATTATGCGACTGTGCAGCGATTTCTCATTGAACAATTCAAACTAAAATTACTATTAAACTGGAATTTATGGAAAATCATAGTACTTACCTACCATTTTTCACCTTAGAATTATATTTAAGAATATTGATGATAAATAATATCTCGTAAACTGTTTCTACTGAGCTAGCTAGCTGAACTGGCAGTCGTTTTCCTGACAAAACAACTCTTCTCGATTTTTTTATATCTTATAAGTATAGCTTTTTAACTTTTCTATCCTTAAGGCTTGTTTCACTCTTCAGCGTGTCGCCGGTCGCGTCCGCGAGTTGACCATTCACAGCACATTTCTCTGTGAATGGTCAAAATTAATTTATCTGTGCTGTGAATGGTCAACTCGCGGACGCGACCGGCGACACGCTGAAGAGTGAAACAAGCCTAAAACCCTATGATAGACTATTAATAACATTTCAAAAAATCCAAATGGGTAAAATCGTTAGTCAATCGTTCTCGGTTACCAATAGCGTCCCATCCTTACCCGACTGCGGCGAAGCCCAAAAGGAGGGTTATGTGTTTGACCTGTATGTATGTCCGTTCCTGTTAACTCGTAACTACTCAACGGCTCAACCGATTGTGATAAATGATACTTCATTACATTCGTCTTGATGACATACCTATGGTACATGCAATTCTTAAAAAAACAAAATGGCGGATTTTATTGTGTTTTAATCTTTTTAACCCGCAGTCGGGTTTTATCAATTACTTGTATATGTTGATAGATATTATTTGTTTATTTTTGAGGTTGCAGAGTTTTCACAAGTAGGTATTATCTCTAGCACAAACTTAGAAATTTGTCTTTCAACCGACAAGATAACAACGTAATCAATCACTTGAACTTTGAAATTGAATTAGTTATAATGAAACTAATCCTTACAGTAATAGGTTGGTAAGCCATTATAATAGTGTCTGTAACGAGCTGCTATATATTTAACACTATCAGCTATACATGATATTAACATATAATAGCTGAGATTCGAACGGAAACATCGGGCTTTCTGATCGATTACCACCGAATATAGTAAAATAATTATCACATTAATATTATAAATGCGAAAGTTTGTATGTTTGGATGGATGGATGTATGTAGGTACTTATGTATGTTTCTTACATAGATAGTGACCAGGAATAGGACATAGGATACTTTTTATCCGGGTGCGGAAGCTATATAGGTATGAACACTAACAAGTTTTTATTTAATTTCAATATACCGCTTTTTGTTATCCATACAGGCCTCTATTAATAAACTCGTATTAACTTCTGTCAAAGTTGCGCCACGGATTAAACTATTGCCATCCTTTTTCGTTAGACAGTGACAAATAATGGCAATAGTTAAATCCGTGGCGCAACTTTGACAGAAGTTATTACGAGTTTATTAATAGAGGCCACAGGGTATATCAAAACAACTACCTACTTACTGAAAAATCTTCACTAAATTTTGTCAGTGTTATAGGCGCATTATCACTGAAAATTAATCTCTTCGGATGTAACCGTCTCGTATAATTATGGACAAACGTCACTTGGTAAGTTTGTTCAACCATCAATTATATCAAGTTTATCTTGTGGCTAATTCATTTTGTGACATTACACGTCCACATTCACTACACTAGCGAACTACATTGCACGTATATATTTGTGACAAGTATTGTAGACTGATGATCTCCTCGTTACTCAGCTAATGTAGAGAGTTCATAAATAAAAAAGAGCTTAATAATGAAAAATAAGGAATGAAACAAACGAGAAAGTAATATTTTTCGTTACCGTCCTTTACTATTTCATTCTAATAGGTAAAGGGAGACTTTATTGCACCTTTCGTATAAAATATTACTAAAACGTGTATTGTGACCAAGTTATTATAAGTTTGGTGAAATATTTTTGCAGGTACATCTAGTTATTGATCAGTTAAGAAATTTACAAAGAATACCAGTAGAGCCAACTAAAGGTCGCTGCATACGTAAGGCGCGGGACATACAGAAAAGAAGGAAGACGAGGACGCGTCGCAGACATTAGCGGCATTTACACGATAGAGATTATCCCACGGATCCGGACTGTAAAGATATCTGTAAAGATATCTGTAAAGATATCTTTAAAGATAACTGCGGATAAAACTAGCGGCCTTTAAACGCTAAAGATTTTCCCACGGATCCGGACTGTAAAGATATCTGTAAAGATATCTTTAAAGATATCTGTACAGATAACCGCAGATTTTGGACTGGCGCGTGGAACGGTATAAGTTTTTTTCTTGATTCTTGAATTTTGAACCTTGAATCTGATAGCCCCTCCAGACTCTCGAGAGAAAGCTCGGCGAGAAGTCTCGCCGAGACTTCTCGAAGAACAAACAAGCTATCCACACTCTCAATTTTTCTCCGTCGTGATGTTTGAAATCCGTTGTCTCGGCCAAAAATACCGACACCGATCGGAGAACAGGCGAGCCAGAGAACGAGAAGGCGAGAAGCTCCTCACACTCACGCTTCTCGGGTGTTCTCGGGGGTTCTCGCAGAGAGTCTGGAGGCCCTATCAAATTTTGAATCTTGAATCTTTGAAGTGACAGCTGTCAAACTTCAAATGGCCATATCTCGGGAACTACTCGTCTAGACTCCCCGTTCTCAGTTCAAATGAAAGCTATGACCAAGATCTTCATTTCAAGTGACAGCTGTCAAACTTCAAAGCACCATATCTCGGAAACTACTCGTCCTAGACTCCCCGTTCCCAGTTCAAATGAAAGCTATGACCAAGATCTTCATTTGAAGTGACAGCTGTCAAACTTCAAACCGCCATATCTCGGGAACTACTCGTCCTAGACTCCCCGTTCTCAGTTCAAATGAAAGCTATGACCAAGATCTTCATTTGAAGTGACAGCTGTCAAACTTCAAATGGCCATATCGCGGGAACTACTCGTCCTAGACTCCCCGTTCTCAGTTCAAATGAAAGCTATGACCAAGATCTTTATTTGAAGTGACAGCTGTCAAACTTCAAATGGCCATATCGCGGGAACTACTCGTCCTAGACTCCCCGTTCTCAGTTCAAATGAAAGCTATGACCAAGATCTTCATTTGAAGTGACAGCTGTCAAACTTCAAACCGTCATATCTCGGGAACTACTCGTCCTAGACTCCCCGTTCTCAGTTCAAATGAAAGCTATGACCAAGATCTACATTTTCAATAACAGCTGTCAAAATGACATCTGTCATCTGAAATGTAGATCTTGGTCATAGCTTTCATTTGAACTGAGAACGGGGAGTCTAGGACGAGTAGTTCCCGCGATATGGCCGTTTGAAGTTTGACAGCTGTCACTTCAAATGAAGATCTTGGTCATAGCTTTCATTTGAACTGAGAACGGGGAGTCTAGGACGAGTAGTTCCCGAGATATGGCCATTTGAAGTTTGACAGCTGTCACTTCAAATGAAGATCTTGGTCATAGCTTTCATTTGAACTGAGAACGGGGAGTCTAGGACGAGTAGTTCCCGAGATATGGTCATTTGAAGTTTGACAGCTGTCACTTCAAAGATTCAAGATTCAAAATTTCAGATTCAAGGTTCAAAATTCAAGAATCAAGGATCGAAATCCAAGATCGAAACCAAGGATCGAAATCAAGGATCGAAATCAAAATCAAGGATCAAAATCAAGGATCGAATTCAAGGATCGAAACCATGGATCGAAATCAAGCGCTGATTTTGTCGAGCGCGATAAAGTAAAAATATCCTGAAATTTAAATGACATGGGCACACTACTAATCCAACAACGAGTGTGAAAGAGACAAAGCTACCAAGAAAGCCTCTCAACAAGACCAATAATCCTTATAACCAAGATTAAATGATAATAGATCGTTGTGTGGACTGTACAGATATCTGTAAAGATATCCGCGGATAAAACTAGCGGCCTTTAAACGGTAGAGTTTTTAGCACGGATCTGGACTGTACAGATATCTGTAAAGATATCTTTACGGATATCCGCGGATAAAACTGTCAAAGGTTGGAATGGCAGAGATCGATCCGCGGGAAAATCCGCAGGCCGATCTCTGCGTGTAAATGCTGCTATAATGTCTCTTCCGCGTCCCTTTCATAGAAAATGTATAGAAGCTTAAATATTATTATCAATGGGATAATTACCATGATTATTGAGTTTATTTATGTTTTATTTATTAGTTTATTTATTTTTGTTCGTAACCATGATAGTTTTAAAAGTTATAATGTATAGAAACGTCGCGTCGCATAAGGACCTTAGTGTTCTGTGATAAGAACGACGTCTCCGTCCCGTTCGAGGTTTTATACCGTTACGTATGCAGCGACCTTAACATAAACAGCTTTCACACGCCACGCTTCATTTGATTTGAAAAGAAAACTCTAAGTGCATACCTACGCATTTTTTCAACTTCCTTACCTTTTTGTATACGCTGAACTCTGGGAAAGATTTCGGCTCGCATACTCACAACACATGTTACCAATGTGAATACAATGGTAACATGTGTTCGAAGTACCCACTTGCACAAAGTGTTGCATATTCCATTAAAAGTTATTATGTAAGAAAATAACATTAAAAAAAACATAGGCCTTTATATCTTTACTAGATGAGTTAGTTAGACAGTGTCAGGATACAATCTTAGTGCCTGGAACATTGTTTGAGATGGAGTAGGCTTAAAATTAACCCCACAGATTAATTGGCAAATTGTTTTCTTTTACTCCGAAGCCGTTTCAGTTTCTCTCCATCATCATAGTTTTATGAAGGTTTATTTTAATTTAATGATTATTTATCTGTGCAGTTTACTATTACTTTAATTCGTTTTTGTTTTATTTTTGTAATAATTTATTACTCTTTGTGCATCCGACAAATCTGCCATTATTTAAGATTCTTCTCCATCCAAAGGTTGCCTGGTAGAGATCGCTTCATAGCGATAAGGCCGCCCATTGTACATTGTTACTTCGTTTATTCCTTGATGTATTTTGTTTATTCTAAGGTGTGCAATAAAGAATGTTCATAAATTCATTCATTCATCCATCCATCTCGCCTTGTAGTATTTATTTATTTCTCTTTTAGAACGATCTCCTTTTCTCTCCCGCTTGCTCTTATAGTAGTTACAATGAATTTCTACACTTTTATACCCACAGTAAAGCGAATAAAAAGTAGAAAGCAATAAACTGCAAAAAGGTCCAAATTGTATGGGATTTAGCGAGGGCACTACTTTGTACCCATAATGATATTGAACCTTTATTATTAGTCGAATAGGGGATCGTGTCGGATAGTGAGTAGTAAACTCCGTTTAGTGACATCCAAATGAAATTAAGTTTCAATTTAGTTGGAAATATTTGTAGAAAAACAGTTCTCCTAACTGGAGATCTCAAGGATCAAACAGTAAACAGTTTTACTTTTATTATCCGACAACGGCGAATCAAAATGGAGGGTTATCGTTTTGACCGGTATGTATGTGTCATGTATTTTTGACTATCGAATATATTTATTATTTTGTGTGTATTTTGCACTCGATTTTGCATGATAGTTGGACGTTTTGCTACATGAACATTTTACTAATTAGGCTTACTGCTCATTAGACGTTTCACGCTGTTGGACATTTAGCTACTTAGGCCTTCTGATCAGGATCCCAATCTATAATCATCGCTCAATATCCTATAACGATATTCATACAGGATTATGCCATAATTAAAACAATACCTAAATAAAATACTTTTATTTCCAATACATTGTGAAAACTGGATAAAAGCTAATATAAAACACAAAGCATTCTTCATTGTCATTCTAAATCCAATAACATCTAAATTGTAATAAAATGCTCCGGTCCATCGCCCGCCTTCTCAGAATAAACGTCATGCATCGCAAATGTAAAAACATGAAGCCATAATGCATTTTAAAGCAAACGTCTCGCTTGCTGAGCCTTAGGGGATGCGGAGCATATATTTATTATGTTGGTTACCGTCAATGATATTATACCCTAGATATGTTACGTTCATAGTTATCGACGTTTAAAATATGGTCGCACTGATATACATCCGCACCCATATTATAAATGTGAAAGTGTGTTTATTTGTTTGTTTATTTGTCCTGCTTTCACGTCAAAATAGAGCGACGGATTGACGTGATTTTTTGTGTGGAGATAGTTGAAGGACTGGAGAGTAACATAGGCTACTTTTTATCCGGGTACCACGCGATTGAAGCCGCGGGCAGCAGTATACCGATATAAAGTACACTATGTTTACAAGTTCCACAAAAGAATAGTAGGTACATTACATACTATAACACAATAGCATTTTATTGTTTTTGTAATTTACTACACGTGACAAACACGTCTAGGTCGTCGCGGACTAAAGACAAGACGTCCTAATTGGGACGTCTTCATTTTGTGCGCGCTAGAATCATTTCTAAGTATTATTTTTAAATGTTATTGGTTACCGTCCATATTGTTTCAGTGGCTAGAACCTTTAAACTAAAGTAGCGATTACACTATCCAATTTGTCGGAGT
Source organism: Camptogramma bilineatum (assembly GCA_958496255.1). Lineage (NCBI taxonomy): Eukaryota > Metazoa > Arthropoda > Insecta > Lepidoptera > Geometridae > Camptogramma > Camptogramma bilineatum. Next base: position 13,860,702 of record OY292456.1, read on the forward strand.
CCTAACTAGGAATCATCGTTCTGTCTCGCTCTTTTGCCTGCGAATTTCGTATTGTAGTTGTTGTAGTTGTAGTTGGTCTTATTTTTATCTTGTTAGTAAGCAAAGCCGTAGTCGATAGCTCGTCTATACTTCTATACTAATATTATAAAGAAGTAAAAGTTTGTTTGCATGTAGGAGGTAAGCTTCGAAACTACTAATCCGATTTCAAAAAATATTTTACCAGTAGTTATAATGAACCTTTAGGATGAACATAGGCTATATGTTATGAAGGTACTAGCTTCCGCCGCGGGCGGAAGTTAGTATTTAATAAACCATATTGTTTACGTGAGTTCTACGCCGTAGCGCTTCGTAGCAAGACGTAGACGAGTGACGTAGTAGTTTAGTTTCTGTAAATAAAGTTCAAATAAGGTTCATCTTCCGTTCTTCGGAGAGCACGTTTAAGTTAAGGTTTTAAGCCATGACGGAGGCCTTAAGGGACCGGCGAACGTACCTACATACCTAGGAACGTAATACCGAAATAATTTAAAATTTGAGCATATTTTTATCACTTTATGTTTTTATTTGGATAAAGGCAGTACTTATCTAGGTTCCTGTTACACTTTTGTTCCAAAAAACTTACTATAGAACAAATGAAAAGAAAAAATGCCATTTTTGGTGTACCTACAAAGATTTCAATTCAATTTGCTTACATTTCTTTTTAGGTAAGTTTTTCGGAACAAAAGTTTAACAGGAACCTAAATAAATACCTACTCTCTTAATCTAACAACATAAACTGATAAAAATATGCTTAAATTTTAAATGATTTCGGTACTTATTACGTTTTTATGGAAATTCGCCTGTCGCAGGCCTCTTAAGGCGGCCTAAAAACTCCGTTATCAAAGTAGGCTACTGGCTCAAACGAACTAACTTTTTTGATATAAGAAAGACTAAATAAGCGAGCAAAAACGTAAATTATATAAGTGACTAACCGCTAATTTTACCACGCAGTCCGCAATGTTGATTGCTTGCATAGTCCTAAATAAACTAGAGAAGTTTGGACAACTACACACGGCCGTATTTATGATAGCGCGGAGTTTGCACACCTGTTACCGGCAAACATTGCCCATTTTTGGACACAATACACCTTATTGTGACATTTCGCAGTCACTCTACCTGTTTTTATAAAAACACTAGCGAACGCCCGCGGCTTCACCTGCGTGGACTATTTTTTATCCCAGGTAAACCATTCATTTTTCCGAGATAAAAGGTAGCCTATTTGCTATTCCAGACTATAATCTATTTCTATTCCAAAAATCATTCATATCCGTTCAGCCGTTCTGGCGTGATTGAGTAACAAGCATCCAAACATCCAAACTTTCAAATGTATAATATTACTAGGATAGATCTTTGGGGATTGGCGTGATAGAAGGATGGGTGGCCATTTGTGGCATTACTGAGGGCATATTTTAAATTTTTACGTTGAATTGATTAAATATTAGGTATTTAATAACATTGTCTTCAAAATAGAACATTATTAAATTATCAAATCAATATTTTATCATCAAAATCAATAACTCAATCAAAATAGTCCTGCTACAGACCTCTAATACCTATTGAAGAACCAACACTCTTAAACTGAAAAATCTTATCAAAATTTTCAATCCCGTCGGAATTGAAAATTTTGATAAGATTTTTCAGTTTAAAATGTAAATACCCAAGTGTGGATTAACACTATAACAAAATAAAATTATACAACACTCTTAAATCGTTTATTTAAAAGATACACCTTTATTTTCATCATCACTAGATCAACATCGCTTTAAACGTGACACAGTGCAAAATAAGCAGTTCAACTGTTGTAAAACTTTTGATATTCTCTCGACACGAGGAATTAACCTGGTGATTCCGTTGGTACCTCCTTAGTGCTTTAAATACGGTTTAACGACGTATTCTGGATGTTCTCATATATTTTGTTTTACTATGTCTGTATTCGCTGAATGAAGCGATTCAAAAGTTTAGTATTCTGAACGACAGCTGAAAGTAGTAATTCGATTCTTGCCGCTCTACTTATAAACTCTACTCAACTTCTGTCAAAATTGAAACACCGTTTACGCTATTGCCATCCTTTTTTGTTTGATAGTGACAAATAGTGACAGGGCGAATCTTGAGCATTGTGTCCAAGTGACCAGTGTTCAAGTTTATAAGTAAGGCCTTCAAGCTTTAAAAATCTCCCACCATTTGGTTCTTCCTCCACAAATCAGAGCGCAACGAGTACAATTTCAGGGTTTTTGGAAACAGGAAGGGACTAATGTCTGGAAGGGCGGATTCACCTGCGTAGCCTTCGCATACCTAAACATGAGTATACCTACATTTATTCATTTTTACGGTAATCGCTGAGACTATATTGTTCTCTGGAAAGGTAAAAAAATTATAATGAGTACAATAGTAATGCTACTGTTTTTAGTAGATAAGAACATTTTTCTATTTTTGTTGGTATTTATTTAAGTATACTAAACTTAGATACAATATGAGGACGTTTAAATGGTCAGTAGTTACATTTTTAGAATCTTCATTAGTTGTTAAGTACCTACTGTAAGTTTTCCAAAAATATAAAAACAAATAAACAAACATTGACACAGCTAACCCATGTAAAATTGTGTTTATCTACATTCAACAGATGTACATTTTTTGGCAAAATAACCTCTTGTTTTCGCAAATAACACGATTCGTGAACATCCGTCCTTTTGTCGTTTTCTTTATTAGTTTTGAGATGTCAAAGTGATTTTCCACTCGAGTTTTACCCACCTTTACCTCACAAAGTCCCGGATCTCGACAGACTTGGAGCATGTAAAACGATTTGCCTCTTGCTACTGGATACGCTCTATTTCATAAATTCGAATTCGTTTCAAGTATAAAATGAAAAGAAAACTTCGTAAGCGTTTTCTTGAATTTGAATTGGGGCGTTCAGCTAAGAGTTTGGTTCAAATAGTGAGTATTTTTTCAAGAGCTGGCACATATTTAGCTTAACGGATTTCCATTCAGCGGAATTATGCTATCAACGTCTTGTTATTTCCTGAGGACATGGCCAGTTAAGCTGGAAGCATGGTGTTGATGCTGGGCAAGCCTACTCCGTCCCAACATTATCCCAGGCACTATAGTATCCCGTAAGTGTAGGCAAAAAAATGCCTCCTACTCTGTATAAATCATCTAGTAATAAGATGTAAAAGCCAGAGTCATGTATTTTGTCAAGTTATGTGAATATACGATACTCGTAGTTTAGATTTAGTTACTGTAAATAAATGTAAATGTATGCTTATTTCAATTTTAATTATCTTAGCTTACTACCCTCAACAGTTTAGTAAAATACTGCAACAGTATTACAAGATTTAAGATAAACTTTTGTTTCGTCTCTATTCTTGCGCCATTCAACACTTTTCCCTTTGACAAAGAACATATTGGTTCTAACAACATCGGTGATACATACAACACCCCTTTTGTGGACACTGCGATGTGATTTTATCTGAGAGCTACTGAGAACAGAAAAGCTATATGGGTACTGTGGAAGTGTAAAGACTAATTAGCTAGATCACTAGTTAGTTAGTTGCGAGCACAAGTGGGTAGATGTAAAAGCAATTTGTGTAAGTGGGGAATGCTAGACGAGTCACGTACACAGTGTGTCTGTGGTGCTCCTTCCCAAACTATGTCTCACCTACTGGACTGCCCCACTTACCCCTCTTCCTGCACAAGAGCCGACCTCAACCCCGCCTCGGACGCCGCTATAGCGGTAGCGACTTTTTGGTCTAACCAAATTTGAAAAGAGAGTTCATTGACACGAGAGAAAAAGAAGAAGCAAGATCACTTATCTTATTAAATAATTATGAACATATTTAATACACTTTTAATGGTAATACCCAATGAGTTTTTACGTTATACTACTCATTAGAAAAAGCTCTAAAGCGCGGCGAAATGTTATAGCGACTTAGGTAGAAAATAAGCAGCTCTGTTTAATATCAATCAAGAAAACTAAATAAAATCAGAGATATATAAAACCTCGTTGTCAGAAAGAGATAAATTATGTGCGTGCTGCGTGTTAATGCGTGTAACATCGGAGTAAGACAAAGTGCGACTGAGTTGACTCAAGCTAATTAGCTTGACTTTTGATCGCCACGCAGAGCAGGGTACAACTCATCTACCTCAGTTTATATAGAAGGTCATTGGTAATACTCGTACCTACCTTTATAGTTGCATAAATATTCGTTTTGAGTTTACACACCTTGAATGAATGAATATATATAACTTATATCTTATACTTATATATTCTATATAAGTCCTTAAATTGGTCAATGGATCTTCGTGACCTAGAATACAATTATAAGTCAATTCGTGTTTCTATTAGAAATCTGTGATGTGATAACATCGTCATTCAAGGACGACACAAGAATGAGAGTCGATAAAGTTTTTTCTAGCGCCATCATATAAAAGCCATAACTCCCCGTGTATACATCCCGTATATCCATTTCATCGTTTATTACTTTGAACATGCATGACGTAAGTAAGTACCTAGTCACTTTTACTCCATAAAAGTAAGTCAAATAATTCACAAAGCAGCCTCTAAAAATCAGCGTAGATTCGTGACAGAATCCTCGCGGAAGCAGTAACGCTCTTGGGACAAAACAAGCTGAATTTGAACGGAGAGTTTGGAAGACAGATGCAAAGACGTGCTCCGAATTTCTGCATACTTCCCTGGTATTGGTGTGGCACATTCAGCTACTAGCCGAATATTAACCTCAACAATCTAAAGAGCTCAAGTAATATATAAACGTACTTAACGTTTGTATTAAGTAAGTATACATTTTTTTCTAATCTAAATGAATCATATTTTTTTGACAAAAGAAAACATAATTAAGATAAAAGTCAATTAAACCACAGCATAATTATCATAAGGTATATGAAATAGGTAGAACAGTTTCAATAGCAGCTCAAACATCACCGACTCAATTAGGTAATTATATAAAAAAATTGTCCATATCTCCTTAAAGTCAGCCACAAGTAAGCTTCACACACTAACACAATATTAGATACCGCCTGCAGGTTTTCTTACGTAGGACCAACATAGCTTATGAGGGTAATGCAATTTTGTATCCGTGGTACATACAACTTTTTTCAATAATTTCGATGATTACTTTCTACACCCAAACTTAGACACAGATTTCTCCACTTATTATCAATGTCGATGTGCCATACCCGCGGGCGTGATCTGTAGGCCTTCTGAATCCCAGAAATTTCATTGGTGTCAGTGTAAGTATCAAATTCCCTCGATTGTCAGCGAAGCACTTACATTGCACGTCAAGTGGAAATTCCTGCGCATTCATCACTTCTAACATTGTTTCTAACTGTTTCGACAGGTTGTTAGTAGTAGATTCCATGCTGTTGCAAATCGTTTGTTTGTTTTGATAACTTTGTACTGCGAGTGACGTGCGTGGTCTTGTTTTGCACGCTACCGCCTGTCACAGTTTCAATCATATTCCAGTTAGCCCTTCCTTGTTTTTCCTCTCGATCCTTCTATTTATAAGTAACAACTTCTATCTTGCTTTACTGCTGCCCGCGGCTTCACTCGCGTGGTATCCGGACAAAAAGTAGCCTATGTCCTATTCCCGGTCACTATCTATCTATCTATTGTATATCAAATTTCAGACAAATCGGTTCATTGGTTGTTGAGTTATAGAGGAACAAACATACATCCATCCAAACATCCAAACTTTTGCATTTATACTTAATATTAGTTTGATTAGTGTGATAGTGTGATGTGATGTGATGTAAGGTCAATGAGCTATTGGTTGACCCTAGTGACGAAATCTTAGTGCCAAAGAACACTATGCCGAAGATACGTGACCAAACTTCAGCGTGATGACGCCTGCAATGCTATTACAATTACTAGAAACACACTTGCCGAAATTACGTCACGCTTTAGCGTTCAAGCGAACTTCGGTCGGGCGTAAGTACAACGACAATGTATTCTATAAAGCAACACATTATATGCGACGGAAGTCGTTCGATGACGAACGTTTGAGGGTCGATCTCCAGAATTGGCGTATTTGGTTGATCGCTATGGTGCTTTTTGAATAGTGATATTATTACTGTTCTGTATTTTTATTTCGAAAAGGACTGGAAGGAAGTGTCTAAATAAGCTTATTTTCATATTGGCCCCTAATTTTATCAACCAGTTTTTGAAATATTTAGGTGTGAAAATTTCAAGACCAGAGCGATCAATATTGATGCTAAAACAGTATCTATAAATAATTTTAAGGAGTATCACTAACCTCTTGATGTTCAAAAAAGGACTAATACACAATTAGACGCATATCCCTCCGATAATTTGTGTACAATCTACCCTTGTACTCGTAAATCGTAAACACCCAAATAGAAAAAATATAAGTAGAAGAGGCACAGACATACAAATAGACAGATACTGAGACAGGTGAAAGTAAATAAAAACTGTTAAAACGCTTCCTTTTTCTCATAAAATGCAATATTTTGATCGATATGGTCTTTTTGACCACAGCGATCAATACCAAAACAATCAAAAAAAGTAACTTATTCAATGATTCTGCAGAGATGCAAAACAGTAGAAAGCTATAATTTTTACATGGTAAATTCATCCCTAAAACCCTTCTAATTATTGAATTGAAACCTAAACAAAGTGAATAACAAATGAGAAAAAGGTAGCATAGCAATCAAACATTTACAAATCCAAAGACAAAGTAATCAACTGTTTATCTCTATATCTCAGCACCATGGCAATGCAGTACATGCCTGTCTCCCTCACTAGACAGAGCATACCTGATGACAGCGTACATGGCGAAAACCGATTGGTTAAAGAGTTCAGCTAGGGATGTAGACATGGATTCATGTCGATCCACAGCGATCAACAAAAACGCGCGGACATAACTTATTTTTCGAATTAAACTGAAACTATTCATTTATTGATAACTTTTAATTTAATTCATGTCAAATAAACCTTTTGGTTTGTAGAATAAATGAAGAACATATCGTAATGTATGAACACAAAAAAGTTACGTACTATTTTCTGAATCAAACTGGAGTCAGGACAGCCCACAGCAATCAAGTTTTCGAGGTTTCTGATTTTTTTAAATACATTTACAATAACGTCAGATCAATAATTCTGAGTGCCCAAGGTAGCTAACAGGCCAAACTATCTAACAAAAAAAACTCCTGTTAAAAATTATTACTGTAAGGTAGGATTCTCCACTCGGACATCAAAATTTTTTGTTTTGGAGACTGAGCCTTGAGCGAAACAGAAGACAGAACGTTGCGCAACCGAATTTCGGTCGTGTAATTTCCGCGCTTATGGTGTGTCATATCAGCCGAATACGTAGGAACGTAAAATCAGCCGCGGGACTTCGATCGCATAACTTCGGCAGTAGTGTGCTTAGACACAGGCTGGCTAAACACTTCAATCATAGCTTAGCTCTTTTTATGGTTATGGTTATAATTAAAAAAATTACAGCAAACAGTAGTTTGCTGTAATTTTTTTATCGACATTACACTTCGGCTTCGCCCGCGTGGACTACTTTTTTTATCCCACGGGAACCATACATTTTTTCGGGATAAAATGTAGCCTATGTGTTATTCAAGAACCTAATCTATCTACATTCTAAATTTCATCAAAATTGGTTTAGTAGTTATGGATATACGTGGTAACAAACATTCACACACACACACATACACGGACTTTCGCCTTTATAATATTAGTAGGACTAACTAAGTAAGTGCAGCAATAAATTTCTCCACTAAAATGTTTTAAAAACATTAAAAGGTGTGAAAAGTTTACCAAACGCTGAAACGAGTTCCATTAAAAGCTGGCTTTTGCATTTGTGTATTTAAAACTGTAAACCCATTTGGGACTGTATAAGTTGGTAATGTTTCTTCACGAATTCGCGCAAATGAAGTGCCTAAACAAATCAGTAAATTATGAATCGTAACTTTCCCTGCTTGATATGAGTTTTATAAGATTAGCGATCCAGAAGTTAGACTACAGAAATGAATGGAAAATGAGTTGTTGTACTTTGCTACCAATGATCTTCTATATAAACTGAGGTAGATGCGTTGTACCCCGCCACGCGAACAAAAGTCAAGCTAATTCGCTTGAGTCAACTCAGTCGCTCTCTGTCTTACTCTGTTGTTACACGCATCTCATATAATTGATCTCTTTCTGACAACTGGGTTTTATAATATCACCGCTATCTTTTAGTTTTCTCGAGTGATTTATACAAAGCTGCGTATTATTCTACCTAAGTAGTGATAGCATTTCGCCGCGTTTTAGAGCTTTTTATAATGAGTATAAAGGTAAGCGTCCACATGTCGGTATCGTACGCTTCGGACGCATCGCACGCAACGGATCGTAGTATTATTTGTATAGAAACTCATATAAGTGCGTCCACCTGTCCGCATCGTACGCATCGCATTACACAGATAATCCGCTTGATGCGATCCGTCCGCTGCGTGCGATGCGGGCCTGTGGACGCTTACCATAACGTCTCTATTTGTAGTATCTCATTGTTTGCTACACTGAACGTGGAATAATTTAAAACTCACTAACCCATTATGTGTATACCTTCCGCTTAGTATGTTGTTTACGGATTAACTTCTTGTAGGAGTTTATCTATTATTTCTATCTTCATCAGATTGTTACTTTTTATATGTTTACTAGTTATAAGTTACTCAACTGATTTTTACGTGTTTTGTAAAGTTATATAAATACGTAGTTCAGTTTCTGTAAATAAATGTCTTAAGTACTTGTTTTAAGAAATTTTTACATTTCTTATTTTTTATTTTATTTTGTTAGGGAAACGAACAGTACAATAAATCTTAAATATAGGTTAAACTAAGATTAACAAAAACCAACAAAGTTTCCTCTATTAAAGTAAAGTTCTTAGATATGAAGTTTATTAGATAGATTAATCTGTTTCTTTTCCCAGGATGTTTTGTGCCTATTCCTTTAAGATTTTCTTTTTAATATATAAGTAAGTATTATTTATCTGAAAATGTACAGTTAATTTGATAACATTTAAAAAATTTATTAAACCTCACGAAAGTGTTTACTACTGACCAAGGCATATTAATTTTTTTTTTGCATTGTTTAAATTCAACAACATAAAATTCATCTAACATTTATTTCAAATAGATCTGACCGCGGTCGCCCGCAACCTCATAACGAGGTGGTTGTTTCGTGGTCCATCGTTTGCCAAATGTAGCCGAGAGACCACTTACGGAGCTTAGTTTAAAATAAGCTTGCTTGTGTCCGACAATGAATCAGTTAAACGAGGGATACTAAAAAGGAAAATAAAGAAGAACCTTTTCTTTTGTCCTAGTACTGATTTTCTAATGATAATTCTCTCCTCAAAAATTCATCTAAATTGTGAATCCTTTAATATCCTTATTAAAGTGTGTGTGTATACTCAACGCAAGGTCCAATAATCTCCGTTCTCTGTTTTAATTCAGACAGCATTCTAAAGCTTCAGCTAAAATTCTCGGTTATCTAGTTAAACAGCGCTGAATTAGCTTTTAAATAGAACTTCTAATGAAGTAGTTTAACCTGGCCTAAACGAGTTCATTCTTTGTTCCAAGCGTCTGCTATTTCGCCAAATTATGATGAGTTTTTATCACAGAAACTTTTAATAGTAGGTACCTGATGTACCTTGAACACAAAAAGTTTGCGGAACACCGTGATAGACCACAAATATTGCTGAACACATTGTATTACAGTTTGGAAATTATAAAGAAATGTTCTTGCACAAAACTAATCAATGACGTAAACGACTAATTGTCATCATCATCATCACCTTCATCAGAGTAAAGGCACATATCTCTCCGCTAGATCGTTTTGGTGCACCCCCTTTACTTAACACCCTACAAACCGTAGACAGAGTCTAGTACTTGTTGTTTACCTGATTTATTTTAAACTAGCTTCTGCCTGCGGTTTCGCTCGCGTGGTACCAGGATAAAAAGTATTCTATGTCCTATTCCCTAGTCATCATCAATCAATATTTTAAATTTCAGCCACATCGGTTCAGTGGTTGTCGAGTTATAGAGGAACAAACAAACATACTAAATCCAAACTTTCGCATTATAATACCTACTTGTTAATTATACACAAATTTCAAAAACCCTTATCATAAATTAACTGAAAATACCTGAACATCTGGGGAAGATAATAGATAATCCCAAATTGTGTTTTTAATGTCAAAAGGCCAATCTAGACTTATCTAAAGTAGAGCAGGGCCATCTGCCAATAAGCCGTCATCCGAGGGCTTACACAACAAACTAATAGATTGACCTGGCTAATCCGACCGAGCTACACTTGCTCGTGATTACCGCAGAGTGCACACTATACGACACGACATGGTCTAGTCTAGTCCAGTGTCCCGCAATTTTTTTGTGTTCAAAGTTCATCTACGAAATCGGAAAATTTTGGAGGTACACCATAAACGAAGATTCATTTTTTTTATGCGAAACATGAGCTTGTTTAGTTGAGCATATACGGTTCAAATTTGGAGTAACTTAACTGAGACAGGTAACCTTATTTTTCCGAGGCACATCAACTAATGACCACGGTACACCAGTGTGCCGCGGCACACCCTTTGCGGAACACTGGTCTAGTCTATAGAAGAAGTTTCTTACCTACAACAAAACGAAACATGACTGTGTGAACATACGACGACACTATATTGAATTAAAAATCCGACTATAGTTGCACGATTTTTTTGATAAAACCAATAAAACTCAACTATTTCCGGGAAACCTACAAATAGTGACTTGGGAAAACTTATTTCAAGTTTCAAGCTGTTTTATGGTGTTACTAATGTGATTTTTATTTGGATCGATCGGACAACATTTCTGCTCAATATATATTGAATATATATAATATATTGAATATATACCTATATATATTATATATATTCAATATATATAATATATTGAACAATTTTGAAATGTTATGTTTGAATTTTGAATGAAAATAAAATCAAAGATATCGTATCGATATTGTAAACGCCCAAACCACCGACTAAAATTAATATTTTGCGCCGAACTATCTGATGTACAGAGGAAATAATTAAACTCACTAATCCGTTGAAGTAACACGAATTAATAATAAAGTTCGATTCTGACTTTGCTGAGTACTTATAGGAGGTTAAGGAGCGGCTTCACGAAATTTGTTGTACCACCTCTATACAAATCTTTATCGATCGAGCGAGCGAAGCGAGCGAAGATCTTAGTGGCAAGTTAGGCGATTTTGCTTTGTATGTTTGTATGTTTGTATGTTTGTATGTTTGTATATTTGTATGTTTCATTTTTATGTTCTCGCATAACTATCTAACCGCTTATCCAATCTGTATGAAACTTGATAGGTCAATAGGTTGTGCTATGGAAATTTGCTGTGAAGCGTATGAGCGTAATCGATGAAGGGGTTGTAAAGATATGGGGTTCCCAAGGGGGTAATTTTTTTTCAAAGTTATCCAAATATATTGAGTGGGGTGTCATATGAAAGTACTCAATTTATACATTCCAAAATGGTTTTTAGTTTTCTTCTAGGTTCTATAGTTTTTGAAATACAGAGAAAAAGAAAAATGATGAAAACCAATTAACGGATGTATGGAAAGAGCTCCCGTTTCATAGAGTTTCGATGTATTCGGAGGTCTGGTTAACATACAAAGAGTGTGGCATCGTTGTGGTTTGGTTTGCAATGATTTTAGTTGCTTCTTGATATTTTACCTTAAGATTGAAAATAAAAGCCGTGTTGGCCGAGTGGAAGCGTGCTCGATTTTCGATTCATAGGTCGTAAGTTCGAACCCTGGCCGTGCTCATCAATGGATTTTTCGATTAGAAAAATTTAAATGCGCATTAACACGAGCTCTAAACGGTGAAAGAAAACATCGTGAGGAAACCAGTTAACGTTCTAATAGCGGCGATGGGCTTGCAACCTGTCACGTATGCAAATGCTAACTCCTGCAAATAGTGGGCTGGGCATGTACCAAAATTATAGAGGGAGACGGAGGGGGAGGGGGAGACGGAGGGGGAGGGGGAGGTTAGGGGGAGGGGGAGGTTAGGGGGAGGGGAGGGGGAGGGGAGGGGAGGGGAGGGAGGGGGAGAGGGAAGGTCGGGGGAGGGGAGGGGAGGGAGGTGGAGAGGGAGGGGGAGGGAATTGATTTTCTCATACATTTTGTATTGAACTGCTATTTTAATAATTTCTCGAACTAAGAGGCCTTCCCTGAGGCGCGGTACGAAGTTCGCGGGGTCAACTATTGAATATAAGCACTACACGACTTAATGTATTGCATGCATGCCTGTAATCTTTACCATACTGAGGTAGTGCATTAGATATCATTCTGTGGTAAACGCTAGAAGGAGCACTTAACGTAGGTATAGGGGTAGTCAGAAACAAGTCCAAATCTAGGCTATCAATACAACGGTGCGCGAGATCTCAGTTCGGGGCGAACTACTAGTTAAGTTTTGATTCAAACTTTAAATTCAATTTCGAACATGAAGGCTAATCTTAAAACTTTGGTATCCAGGGAAGATAAGATAAACATTATACAGGGGTAAATCTTATGAGTAAATTATATTGAACATAGAACAAGCCTACAAACCTCTAGAAACAGAAGCCTTTGTAGGCTTCTAAATTTTATAAATCGTTTCCAACGATCCTTAGGTGGCTCAACTGGTTCTTATTGTATTTTATAAAGTTATGTAAATATGTAGTAGTTTAGTTTCTGTAAATAGAGAAAATTTACTAACTGTCTTATAAATAAAACTTGGTGCGCTGACCAAGCTAACTACGAGTAGAGCGTTGTTTCCAAAAATACAAGAGCGCTCCAGCGAGCGGTCTGCGTAATAGTTTTCAGTGTTTTTCGAAACACAGAAAAAAATATTCCTATTAAAAATTTAATTCGTTGGAAAGTAAAAAAAGTCTATTAGATGTTGATGATTGTAAGCACTTGTAAGATTTCTAATGCGATAGGAACTTACTAAATTTAAATTGACTTCAAGCTACAAGAAGCAATGTCTTCATTACAAAAGTTTTGCACTTTGAGTTCTACTTAAGAGGCAGTATACAAAATTTTCTGATTTACGTGATGTTTTGGGGCAGGATTTTTCAATGAAAACACTGTATTTATAAAAAAATTATGGCACAGCATGAAATATCATTTCAATTTTGTACTATTAAATGAGCTACTTTTGTATTTTTATTATTTCTTTTTGATTAATCGACCTCAAACCGGCGACTGTTTTGTGAATTTTTGCTGTAAGAGGTTTAGAAATCACCATATTTACGAATCATTTTGACGTCCAAATGGTATAAAAAAATTACGATGTTTTGCTGTGATAGTCAACCAAACTATTAAATGGATCACTTTTTACTACCTTTATTTAGTTTTTGAGTAAAAAAATCTTTAACTTAGTCCAAATTTCGAGAAAACGGCCAAAGAATTGCTTTTGATTTTGGCTACTTAGAACTGACTTAGAACTCTTGTTCGTAAAATTAACAAAACAGAAATAAACTTTAGTTCAAAATCAATCCTTTTCTGAAAAAAAAAATGCAAAAAGATTAAAAAATTGGCAATGAAAAATCTTTTAAAACAACCTAAAACGCGTCGTATCTACTACCCTATCTACTCGACGCAAGCAGACCGCGCCGAGCGCTTCTAGGGGGTGGACGTATCGCTTTGCATCCCGGAGCTCGCACTGAGTCGACTCGCAAAGCACGTCGCCGGCTACGAAGAATATAGCGAAATAGGAGCGTTTGATACATTGGTTGTACGATTGTTTACGATTTGTTATACGATTTTCGAGTCTCAATTCTTGATTATCGGATCTTGGATATCGGGTTCTTGATTCTTGATTTTGATTCTTGATTTTCAATTTTCGATTATCGATTCTCGGATCTTGTATCTCGGATTCTTAATTCTTGATTTTCAATTTTTTAATTTTTGATTTGTGATTCTTGATTCTTGTTTCTCATTTCTCGATTCTCGGATCTCGGATTTTTATTTTGATTTTTATTTCTTGATTTTGATTTTAAAATTAAAATCAAGATTAAAAATGAAAAATCAAACATCAAAAATCGAAGTCAAAAGTAAATCCTAACCCAGCTTTGTGTTTCGCGCATAAAACCCTTTCATTTGATACCCATATCATTATAAAGTTCCATGGAACAGGTCCTGATTCCATCATCAGATCAGCATTGTGTTTTGCTCATTAAACCCTTTCATTTGATACCCATATCATTATAAAGTTCGATGGAACAGGTCCTGACTCCATCATTAGATCAGCATTGTGTTGCGCTCATCAAGCTCTGTCATTTGATACCCATATCATTAAAAAGTTCCAGGGAACAGGTCCTGACTCCATCATCAGATCAGCATTGTGTTGCGCTCATCAAGCCCTTTCATTTGATACCCATATCATCATAAAATTCCATGGAACAGGTCCTGACTCCATCTATCTAAATCTTATGAGTAAATTATATTGAACATAGAACAAGCCTACAAACCTCTAGAAACAGAAGCCTTTGTAGGCTTCTAAATTTTATAAATCGTTTCCAACGATCCTTAGGTGGCTCAACTGGTTCTTATTGTATTTTATAAAGTTATGTAAATATGTAGTAGTTTAGTTTCTGTAAATAGAGAAAATTTACTAACTGTCTTATAAATAAAACTTGGTGCGCTGACCAAGCTAACTACGAGTAGAGCGTTGTTTCCAAAAATACAAGAGCGCTCCAGCGAGCGGTCTGCGTAATAGTTTTCAGTGTTTTTCGAAACACAGAAAAAAATATTCCTATTAAAAATTTAATTCGTTGGAAAGTAAAAAAAGTCTATTAGATGTTGATGATTGTAAGCACTTGTAAGATTTCTAATGCGATAGGAACTTACTAAATTTAAATTGACTTCAAGCTACAAGAAGCAATGTCTTCATTACAAAAGTTTTGCACTTTGAGTTCTACTTAAGAGGCAGTATACAAAATTTTCTGATTTACGTGATGTTTTGGGGCAGGATTTTTCAATGAAAACACTGTATTTATAAAAAAATTATGGCACAGCATGAAATATCATTTCAATTTTGTACTATTAAATGAGCTACTTTTGTATTTTTATTATTTCTTTTTGATTAATCGACCTCAAACCGGCGACTGTTTTGTGAATTTTTGCTGTAAGAGGTTTAGAAATCACCATATTTACGAATCATTTTGACGTCCAAATGGTATAAAAAAATTACGATGTTTTGCTGTGATAGTCAACCAAACTATTAAATGGATCACTTTTTACTACCTTTATTTAGTTTTTGAGTAAAAAAATCTTTAACTTAGTCCAAATTTCGAGAAAACGGCCAAAGAATTGCTTTTGATTTTGGCTACTTAGAACTGACTTAGAACTCTTGTTCGTAAAATTAACAAAACAGAAATAAACTTTAGTTCAAAATCAATCCTTTTCTGAAAAAAAAAATGCAAAAAGATTAAAAAATTGGCAATGAAAAATCTTTTAAAACAACCTAAAACGCGTCGTATCTACTACCCTATCTACTCGACGCAAGCAGACCGCGCCGAGCGCTTCTAGGGGGTGGACGTATCGCTTTGCATCCCGGAGCTCGCACTGAGTCGACTCGCAAAGCACGTCGCCGGCTACGAAGAATATAGCGAAATAGGAGCGTTTGATACATTGGTTGCTAAGTTATTAATTACCTATTTTTAAATATTTTCTGCGGGGCTAAAAAGGCCGTTAAAGCAGAATAATGATCTGAATTGTTGTGTAACTAATAATGTAATAATAGGGTGACAGCGAGCTGATCTGATGATGGAGTCAGGACCTGTTCCATGGAATTTTATGATGATATGGGTATCAAATGAAAGGGCTTGATGAGCGCAACACAATGCTGATCTGATGATGGAGTCAGGACCTGTTCCCTGGAACTTTTTAATGATATGGGTATCAAATGACAGAGCTTGATGAGCGCAACACAATGCTGCTCTGATGATGGAGTCAGGACCTGTTCCCTGGAACTTTTTAATGATATGGGTATCAAATGAAAGAGCTTGATGAGCGCAACACAATGCTGATCTGATGATGGAGTCAGGACCTGTTCCATGGAACTTTTTAATGATATGGGTATCAAATGAAAGGGTTTGATGAGCGAAACACAATGCTGATCTGATGATGGAGTCAGGACCTGCTCCATGGAACTTTTTAATAATATGGGTATCAAATGAAAGGGCTTGATGAGCGCAACACAATGCTGATCTGATGATGGAGTCAGGACCTGTTCCATGGAACTTTTTAATGATATGGGTATCAAATTAAAGGGCTTGATGAGCGCAACACAATGCTGATCTGATGATGGAGTCAGGACCTGTTCCCTAGAACTTTTTAATGATATGGGTATCAAATGAAAGGGCTTGATGACCGAAACACAATGCTGATCTGATGATGGAGTCAGGACCTGTTCCATCGAACTTTATAATGATATGGGTATCAAATAAAAGAGCTTGATGAGCGCAACACAATGCTGATCTGATGATGGAGTCAGGACCTGTTCCATGGAACTTTTTAATGATATGGGTATCAAATGAAAGGGTTTGATGAGCGAAACACAATTCTGATCTGATGATGGAGTCAGGACCTGCTCCATGGAACTTTTTAATAATATGGGTATCAAATGAAAGGGCTTGATGAGCGCAACACAATGCTGATCTGATGATGGAGTCAGGACCTGTTCCATGGAACTTTTTAATGATATGGGTATCAAATGAAAGGGTTTGATGAGCGAAACACAATTCTGATCTGATGATGGAGTCAGGACCTGCTCCATCGAACTTTTTAATAATATGGGTATCAAATGAAAGGGCTTGATGAGCGCAACACAATGCTGATCTGATGATGGAGTCAGGACCTGTTCCATGGAACTTTTTAATGATATGGGTATCAAATTAAAGGGCTTGATGAGCGCAACACAATGCTGATCTGATGATGGAGTCAGGACCTGTTCCCTGGAACTTTTTAATGATATGGGTATCAAATGAAAGGGCTTGATGACCGAAACACAATGCTGATCTGATGATGGAGTCAGGACCTGTTCCATCGAACTTTATAATGATATGGGTATCAAATGAAAGAGCTTGATGAGCGCAACACAATGCTGATCTGATGATGGAGTCAGGACCTGTTCCATGGAACTTTTTAATGATATGGGTATCAAATGAAAGGGTTTGATGAGCGAAACACAATGCTGATCTGATGATGGAGTCAGGACCTGCTCCATGGAACATTTTAATAATATGGGTATCAAATGAAAGGGTTTGATGAGCGCAACACAATGCTGATCTGATGATGGAGTCAGGACCTGGTTCATGAAACTTTTTAATCATATGGGTATCAAATGAAAGGGCTTGATGAGCAAAACATAATGCTGATCTGATGATGGAGTTATGACCTGTTCCATGGAACTTTTAATGATAAATGGGCATCAAATGAAAGGGCTTGATGAACAAAACACAATGCTGATCTGATGATGGAGTCAGGACCTGTTCCCTGGAACTTTACAATGATATGGGTATCAAATGAAAGGGCTTGATGAGCGAAACACAAAGCTGGGTCGGGGTTTACTTTGACTTTGATTCTTGATTTTGACTTTCACTTTGATTCTTGATTCTTGATTTTCAATTTTAGTTTCTCTATTCTCGGATCTCGGATTCTTGATTTTCGATTTTCGAGTCTCAATTCTTGATTATCGGATCTTGGATATCGGGTTCTTGATTCTTGATTTTGATTCTTGATTTTCAATTTTCGATTATCGATTCTCGGATCTTGTATCTCGGATTCTTAATTCTTGATTTTCAATTTTTTAATTTTTGATTTGTGATTCTTGATTCTTGTTTCTCATTTCTCGATTCTCGGATCTCGGATTTTTATTTTGATTTTTATTTCTTGATTTTGATTTTAAAATTAAAATCAAGATTAAAAATGAAAAATCAAACATCAAAAATCGAAGTCAAAAGTAAATCCTAACCCAGCTTTGTGTTTCGCGCATAAAACCCTTTCATTTGATACCCATATCATTATAAAGTTCCATGGAACAGGTCCTGATTCCATCATCAGATCAGCATTGTGTTTTGCTCATTAAACCCTTTCATTTGATACCCATATCATTATAAAGTTCGATGGAACAGGTCCTGACTCCATCATTAGATCAGCATTGTGTTGCGCTCATCAAGTCCTTTCATTTGATACCCATATCATTAAAAAGTTCCATGAAGCAGGTCCTGACTCCATCATCAGATCAGAATTGTGTTTCGCTCATCAAACCCTTTCATTTGATACCCATATCATTAAAAAGTTCCATGGAACAGGTCCTGACTCCATCATCAGATCAGCATTGTGTTGCGCTCATCAAGCCCTTTCATTTGATACCCATATTATTAAAAAGTTCCATGGAGCAGGTCCTGACTCCATCATCAGATCAGAATTGTGTTTCGCTGATCAAACCCTTTCATTTGATACCCATATAATTAAAAAGTTCCATGGAACAGGTTCTGACTCCATCATCAGATCAGCATTGTGTTGCGCTCATCAAGCCCTTTCATTTGATACCCATATTATTAAAAAGTTCCATGGAGCAGGTCCTGACTCCATCATCAGATCAGAATTGTGTTTCGCTCATCAAACCCTTTCATTTGATACCCATATCATTAAAAAGTTCCATGGAACAGGTCCTGACTCCATCATCAGATCAGCATTGTGTTGCGCTCATCAAGCCCTTTCATTTGATACCCATATTATTAAAAAGTTCCATGGAGCAGGTCCTGACTCCATCATCAGATCAGAATTGTGTTTCGCTGATCAAACCCTTTCATTTGATACCCATATAATTAAAAAGTTCCATGGAACAGGTTCTGACTCCATCATCAGATCAGCATTGTGTTGCGCTCATCAAGCCCTTTCATTTGATACCCATATTATTAAAAAGTTCCATGGAGCAGGTCCTGACTCCATCATCAGATCAGAATTGTGTTTCGCTCATCAAACCCTTTCATTTGATACCCATATCATTAAAAAGTTCCATGGAACAGGTCCTGACTCCATCATCAGATCAGCATTGTGTTGCGCTCATCAAACCCTTTCATTTGATACCCATATCATTAAAAAGTTCCATGGAACAGGTCCTGACTCCATCATCAGATCAGCATTGTGTTGCGCTCATCAAGCCCTTTCATTTGATACCCATATCATTAAAAAGTTCCATGAAGCAGGTCCTGACTCCATCATCAGATCAGAATTGTGTTTCGCTCATCAAACCCTTTCATTTGATACCCATATCATTAAAAAGTTCCATGGAACAGGTCCTGACTCCATCATCAGATCAGAATTGTGTTGCGCTCATCAAGCCCTTTCATTTGATACCCATATTATTAAAAAGTTCCATGGAACAGGTCCTGACTCCATCATCAGATCAGCATTGTGTTGCGCTCATCAAGCCCTTTCATTTGATACCCATATTATTAAAAAGTTCCATGGAGCAGGTCCTGACTCCATCATCAGATCAGAATTGTGTTTCGCTCATCAAACCCTTTCATTTGATACCCATATCATTAAAAAGTTCCATGGAACAGGTCCTGACTCCATCATCAGATCAGCATTGTGTTGCGCTCATCAAGCCCTTTCATTTGATACCCATATTATTAAAAAGTTCCATGGAGCAGGTCCTGACTCCATCATCAGATCAGAATTGTGTTTCGCTCATCAAACCCTTTCATTTGATACCCATATCATTAAAAAGTTCCATGGAACAGGTCCTGACTCCATCATCAGATCAGCATTGTGTTGCGCTCATCAAGCCCTTTCATTTGATACCCATATTATTAAAAAGTTCCATGGAGCAGGTCCTGACTCCATCATCAGATCAGAATTGTGTTTCGCTCATCAAACCCTTTCATTTGATACCCATATCATTAAAAAGTTCCATGGAACAGGTCCTGACTCCATCATCAGATCAGCATTGTGTTGCGCTCATCAAACCCTTTCATTTGATACCCATATCATTAAAAAGTTCCATGGAACAGGTCCTGACTCCATCATCAGATCAGAATTGTGTTTCGCTCATCAAACCCTTTCATTTGATACCCATATCATTAAAAAGTTCCATGGAACAGGTCCTGACTCCATCATCAGATCAGCATTGTGTTGCGCTCATCAAACCCTTTCATTTGATACCCATATCATTAAAAAGTTCCATGGAACAGGTCCTGACTCCATCATCAGATCAGCATTGTGTTGCGCTCATCAAACCCTTTCATTTGATACCCATATCATTAAAAAGTTCCATGGAACAGGTCCTGACTCCATCATCAGATCAGCATTGTGTTGCGCTCATCAAGCCCTTTCATTTGATACCCATATCATTAAAAAGTTCCATGGAACAGGTCCTGACTCCATCATCGGATGAGCTAGCTGTCACCATATTATTTCATTGTAGTCGGAACTTGACTGACATGCTGAGATCCAAGTTTCAACTCAATCGGACTATTTACTGAAGAGTTTTGTTGAAAAGCTCCTGACTCCATCAGATCAGCTCAATATGGTTTATGGGACAAAAAAACAAACATTTATTTTTTGTAATTATTTGTATTCAAAGTGTAACTAACCCGACTTTGTTTTGTGTTATACCTATAGGTACCTACCTAAGTAGGTACCTACCCAAAAAGTATTTTTACTATCTCAAATAAATCAATCACATGAAAATTACCAAAACCGTTTAGTCTAAGAAACGGAGCGCTGTTCATTGGGTGTTAGAATTTAGCAACTTTTGTCCCTCCGAGCGCTGATTTTGTCGAGTGCGAAATTGTATAATGGCTCTTAATCCTTCAAATTTAAGTGAATTAATCATATCCATCCACATCTTGGCATTGTGTGGAAATATTATAAACCATAATGGCTCTTGGTACAAAATATAGACTTTCATAGCTAAATGCCAATACTGTTATATGAAATAGAATGAAAGCTTCTGTACCTCAGACGGCTACCAAATCTGTTATCAAATATGTGAATGAGACATTTAGGCTGGATTCGACCAAACTGGATTAAGTTTATACCCGAGAATAAACTACTGTTTCTTTGAATATTTTGACATTGTAAAGTTGACTCCTTATAACCAGGATAACTTGTATGCACATAATAATGTTCGGTTGCGCTTTATAAACAATTGTATTTCGAATTATGTCGGCTAGTTACTCTGGAGTAAGATGACTTTTGGTCGAATCCAGCCTTAGTAAGTTAGTAAGTGACATGAAAAACATAGTGGTACTTACATTTACATTTACAACGAGGTACTTATATTTTTTATTTAGACGAAAAAAAAACTCACAGAAGACGGGGGGGTACTTTAAATTAAAAAAATATGTATAACTAAAGGACTTTGATATACCTACATATTTTTTGCGAGTTTATGAAGACAAAAAGCAAAAATTATAAAGTTAGTCTGTGTTTGAAGCTGAGTACCCCCCTTAGACATCTTCAAAGAATCTTGAATGCCTACTGTAGAATCCATTCGCGATTCTATTTCGTTTCAAAGTGATTCCTGTGGTTTCATCGAATAAATCTTCCTTTGTTAGCGGAGTCTTATGTGATGAAATGTTTTCTACATAAGTACCTATGTTTCAAATTTCAGCTTTCTACTTTGTAGTTTTGAATGTGCGTTGACACATCAGTTAGTTTCACGATTATAATGATGGACATTTTCACACAGTATCATCTAGCCCCAAAGTAAGCAGAGCTGTTGTTATGGGGACTACCTGACTGATATACTACTTATGTAGGTACTTTTTTTTGCAAATACATTATGAACCTATGTATTATTTTATTATTCAGACCCAAGACAAATACACACATTAAAAAAAGCTTGCGATCAGTTTGAAAACATAATTAAGTATCATGTTTTTTAATATGTTGAAATATTATTAAACATTTAGTAAATGGTTTTTTTTTAAACTGATCGCAAACTTTTTTTGGTGTGTGTATTTGAGAGATCATACATAATACATTTGCCTCGCGGCGGATATCGAACTGCAACCTTCTCTGTTTGCAGGAGGGTCTTAATTTTAGAGGTTCTGATAAACCTTGTTTTCATTAAGTCAATTCTATCTATAAAATTAAAAACATTTCATAGCGGTCGTGAAGAACCTTCCTGTGATCAGTCGGCTGCAGACGGAAGTTTATTAAAGCCTTTATGAACTGCAGGCTTCCTTTAACTTATTACTTTCACCTGAAGTTGGTAACGTGAGGTTATGTCGCTCAGGATATTAATTAATATTTTTAACCGACTTCAAAAAAGGAGATTCTCAATTCGTCGGAATCTTTTATTTTTGTGATTTTTTTATGTAGGTATGTTCACCAATTACTCGAAGACGCCTGAATCGATATGGAAAATTATTTTTTTGTTTGAAGGGGTATATTTTCCGATTGGTGCCACAAAAATTTGTTGAGGATCCTCAGAGTTATAAACAGAAATGCACCTCGAGAGTGCAGAAAATTGCTCAGCTTTTAACATTGAAATTGTTTTTTTTTTTTTTAATTAAAATAAATTGAATGATTTTGTTATTAAATGTTATTAAAAATTAAACTTTGTCTAACTGAGGACTGTGCTTAAAAATAAGGGTTCCTTTTTTTACCTCTTGAAGTACGGAACCCTAAAAAGACAAAACTTTTTGTCTCCAAACCTTTTAAACCAGGAATACAGGAAAAACACAGGTAAGTTGAAAAACATGGTATAAAATTACCTCTAAAAATGTTTTAAAAATCGGTATCTCTCCTGCTTGAGAGAGGAACTGCCACCAAGCCAAGTGGCAACCGATTCTATTTTAATAATTCGCTAACGCTCGAATGAGACGTTTCATTGGTCACTGGTAAGGTCACGTGGTCTTCGTTATTTTGTCCACCAATCAAACCTCGGCGTATAGTAGGAATAGAATCGATTGATACCACTTGGCTAGGGGCTTAACCGTGGTCGTCTATCAATGCGTAAAATTGCAGGAAGCCACCGATACGATCCGATTGGCGTCCTCAGTTTAGTAGAAAATATCCATTTTATAGTCGATTGACTCCGACCAACCTACTCGTATTTTATTAAGATGAATCTGAAGTAGGAGACGGGCATCTTTGCTTAAACTCATAAACATTTTATATATCTACTTATGTAGGCCATTTAGTTCAGTATTGGATAGAGTAGTGGGCGAAGTCGGGCTGCAAAAGATGATTTTTTAAGATTACAGTCAACACTATCACTTTATTAGTTTTGTTAACATAAATTGAATCAAGAACTGTACTCCTATTTTGTAGTAAAGAGCTACAATAATAATGTACTTAAAGACGTAATGTTTGCTATTTGGATGTAGGAGGTAAAGTAGCGATTACACTATTCAATTTATCGGACACGATATGTTGGATACCCAATTTGTAGGATGCGAGCTATCACACTAGCCAACAAATCGGCTCCGACATGGCTAAGAGGTATGTTCATCCGACTTCAAAAGTTAATTTGACATGTGGAAGGCTGCAGTAGGCATCTATCTTATGCTATGTTGTTTACCACGTAAGCGAAGCTGCGTTAGGAAACTAGCTATATATTAACTACAAATTTAAATCAGTAGGTACGTAAACAAAACGCTGAAGATCAGTGAGAAAACGGCATCCATGAAGATAACCTTATCCATTTTATCCATTCCCATCTGTACAGTAATAGGGCTCCGATCTGGCTCGACTTTCCATTCGGCTGCGGGTGAACTGATCAATCGAACACTTTTACCGGCGGAAAATCACGCCATTTTGAATAAGTTCAAGCGATTTCTCCGTGTCAACTTTACAATTTTCATGCTGTTTTTATCGTTGAGTGATTTACGAGGGATTTAAAATTGTATTCTTGTTGGAAATTTGTGCCAGCCTTTGAACGTTTGGAGGGAGTTTATTTATTTTCTACTAAGTTAAACTCTGCATCCTAATCGACTGAAAATGATATCAGAGGTAATGTGACTGGCCCTTAGCTCAGTTGGTAGTAGCTCTGCCTTCTGCGCTGTGGGTCGTGGGTTCGATTCCCACTCAGGACAAACATTTCTGTGATGAACATAGATGTTTGTTCTGTGTCTGGGTGTTATAAAGTATTCTATGTATGTACTTACAAAAAAGTACCTATATAAGTATTCTATCATTTATCTGGTTCCCATAGTACAAGCTTTGCTTAGTTTGGGGCTAGATGGCGCTGTGAGAATTGTCCAGCAATATTATATTTATTTATAAAATGTATACTCGTAATAGTAGAGAAAATGGTTATTATCTCTGATATGATATGATTATGATTGGATAGGTATCAAATTATGACATACTAAACGAGATTCCAAATTTTCGAATTGTATGTAAACAGTTATTGAAATCTGCAAAGGAACCTGTGTCATTCCTCTAGATTTTATATTGAGACTTCAATATGAAGCACATCAAAATGCAAAATAGTTTCTACATTTTTCATTTTCTTACTTTCTAGGTGAAAGTGTCAAGTAACTGAGTTATTTCAAGTGCATTTTAAAACGCAAAAGCATCACAAACCGCCAACCACAATTCAAGTACCAACAGCAACCTTAATATTTCACAGGTATTTCTTAAAACATGTAAAGGGAGAGCCGGGTAGAGTAGAGAAACATTAAAACATTTTCACAAACATTGAAACATTCAAAATTTCATCATATTCGTCAACTCATAGAGATAATTATCATTTTCAGCCTGTTTCAACCCACTGCTGGGTACTGGTTTCATATCTTAAATTTCTGACGATCTGACTGGATTTTTTTCTAAGTATATATCTACTATATGTATGCTATACATATGCTATATATGGATACAGTCGTGACCGAACTTATGAATAAAACAGTTAGCTATACCGTCGGTCCAATGCACAAGTCGCCAAACTAGCATTTTGGCGTTTTTCACTTTTTAATGGGCATAGTATTGGTTAGGCCAAAAGCTCAATGTGGCAAAGTTTCACAGCTGTAGCATAAAAATGACAAAGATATCACCAATTTCTTTTGTCAGCTATCTGCTCAAAATTTACTTTTTACTATTGTCAACTGTTTTTGTTTTTATTAACATTTTAGCAATTCGTTATATACTGCCCTGGAGACCTTTACCTAAAGTAATTTTATTGTCATGATTTAAATACCCATTGATAACCTCTGATTTGTAGCAACGAATTGAACTTTGTTTTCGCTCTCCTGAACAATCACGAATTTACAGTTTGGCGACTTGTGCACTGGACCCACGATATCACATCTCTATTGTAAAATGCTAAGTACTTATACCTAATGCGCACTTCATGCACCTCCCCGTCGGCACTCTGGCACGGCAAATAACTAGCCTCTCTGGAGACGAACTTGAATAAAACTGTTTGCAGGAGAAAATCTACCTATAATGTGGACTGCAAACTGCAACCTTATTTAGAATGTTACCGACTCAGTTATCAAGATAGTGCCTACCAGAAACTAAGCGGATATTACAATGTAACCTACAGTTATCCTTCCTTAAGAGCTGTGTTGGCCGACAGCATTACCTTGACGTTCGTTTCGAATTTATATGCGCATTAACAAGAGCTCTAAACGGTGAAGGAAAACATCGTGAGGAAACCCGCGGCTTAGTCAGCCCCACGCGTATTGACCATGTCTTTCCTGTGGTTAAGGATGGTTTAGGTGCTGGGCAAACTTACTTTACTCCATCTCAACAATGTACCAAGCACTACAGTGTCTCGTTAAGTGTAGGCAAAGATTGCCTCCTGACGCTGTATAATCGTCTAGTATAAGATGTAAACCCCTATGTACAGTGATCCTTCAAAAATATATGTAAACAATGTTTTTAAGGCTCTATTCAATAAATTAATAGCTCTTCTCAGCAAACTACATATTTTAATGAGATGAAAACATTCCCATTTTGAGGTAGTTGGTTTTCTTGGTGGTTCTTCTTTCTTTGTCAAAATTGAAACACCGCACCGTTTAAACTATAGCCATCCTTTTTTGTTAGACAAATAGTGACAGGGATATTCTTGAGAGTTGTTTAACCAGTGTTCAAGTTTATAATTAAGGCCTCTAATTTATTACGTACACTTTTTTAATTCTGTGTAATAGAGGTAGGTACATAAAGACAAAAAGTAGGACCACACTACGCTAAAGTTAAAACCGGGGTAATATTATTTTACCACAGTAATTTTACTTCTGCGAGTATCATCGTTTTTCATGTCATAATGTACAAAAATGTTAATGTTCCAAAAAAAGATTTTGATTATGTGAATGACTTTATTATACTTATGCCATTCCTTAGAAAAATATATTTAGATTATGCTGTCTCGATTCGAACGAATTATGTTGTTTGATAAAGAAATATCCATAAAGTTTCTTACCTTGGACAATTTGTGTGCTCCTTACAAATTAAGTTCTTATCTATTCCGCAGAAGACAAAAGAAAAATGAAATGGAAGGTGTTCTTCTTTAAAATAGGGGTATCGTAAATAAGACGTTCCTTTAAATATGCTAAATAATTATTAAGGATTTTTTTTTATATTTACATATATTTGAATCTTAGGGCGTTTTGCACCACTATACTTAATTGTATTTAGCTAGCCTAAACGCATTTAATAGCATACAGAAATTGCGTTTAGGCTAGCTTATATACAACTAGCTGCTGCCCGCGGCTTCGCTCGTGTGGTACCCGGATAAAAAGTAGCCTATGTTACTCTCCAGCCCTCCAACTATCTCCACACAAAAAATCACGTCAATCCGTCTCTCTGTTTTGACGTGAAAGCAGGACAAATAAACACACTTTCACATTTATAATATGTGTACGGATTAAGAATGTGGTGCAAGTCGCGCTTAGAATAAAAGTATAAACAACTTGAGTACACAAAATTAAAGTAAAGAGCAGCGGCTCCGTAAACTTAATTCACCTGAGCTTATTTACCTAGGTGCCATATTCTTACTTACCTACTTAAGTCAATTTACTATCACAAATTGAATCAGACACAATTTGACACAAATATTTTGATGAACCAAAAAGCTTGTATTCACGATCTATGTTTAATTTGAATCTAAATAGATTAGAGAGAAAATGCTTAATTCGAATTGCTAGGCTCATTTTAAGCCCTAACAAAGATCTGATGGATCTGCTAAATCTAAATCAATTTACACCTAAGCCTATTCAAGATACTCGTTATCTAAAGTAATGAGTGTATTTGAAGAATTTGCGTAAGGTTTTTAAGTGTCTATCACGAATTCACAAATGTATTCCTAAGTCGCTGTGAACATTTTCTCCGATATTTAGGCACTCAAAATTCTGAGAAGGTGTCTAAAGTCTAATTCAGAGGAATATCCAAACTCATATTGGTAATTAATCAATAATTAACAAATAATCCAACTCCATTTTTATTAAGTAGGTACTATTTTTTTGCATGCTGAGAAGCAGAATTAAGGCCTGTACCTACATTTTTTAACTGTCATCTATTTACCTACCTTTAATTCGCAATAAATATATTATGATTATGATTATTACATTCCCACATTTTGCAGAAGTTATCATCCTATACGTGACAGG
Source organism: Camptogramma bilineatum (assembly GCA_958496255.1). NCBI lineage: Eukaryota > Metazoa > Arthropoda > Insecta > Lepidoptera > Geometridae > Camptogramma > Camptogramma bilineatum. Next base: position 13,888,360 of record OY292456.1, read on the forward strand.
TCGCAAGCCCATCGCCGGTATTAGAAAGCTAACTCAAATTCAATGACCAGAAAGTCAGTCGGCAACACAAGTTCCAACCTTTTCCATCTGGAACACGAGCTACGTCGTTATAAACTTTAAGAAAAGTCTCAACATAAGCTCTTTAAACGCCGCAAATAGCCTTCCTGTACTCCACAGAGCTTATTGTGTTATCTTTCAGTGGTGCGAGAGCTTTATTATCGCACAAACAACTAATCCGGTTCAAGACAATCGTATCGGGACAAGCCTTGGCTTTATAACAAGCGTTGCCGTTAAATGACGGTAATATACATAACTTTTGAAACTATCATGGTTACGAACATAAATAATTACCATGATTATTGAGTATTAATTTCCTACAATTTTTGTAGAGAAATGTGTAATTTCACAAGTGCGATTCAGACTTTCTCGGTATGTACCTATTCCGGATTCGGAAACTGACGTTTATTCGCTGAAAATATCAACTTTCCGAAGAAAATCATCGAATCGGATGCATTTTTGGAAGTCTGAATGGCACTGCAGATGAGCTAGTGGCCAACTGTAGTGTGTTGGCGGACTTTAAAGCCACCTAAATGCTTCTGACATACCAACGATTTTACAAACAGGGGTGCGATACACTATTTATGGCTTTGTATAGTGTGTAATACACGTCCAAACTTCATCGCCATGGTTTAATATTACAGGTATAGGAAGTCCACTGCTTAATACAAACCCCTAGGCCTATATTTCCTAAGCAGTAAATCGCAAGCAGTCAGAAACTAAAGGTTTCCTTATCATCTGATAAGCAACATGATCTAAGTTTTGAGCTTTCCGATGCCTAGCCTAAATACTTGATAAGTTTTTTATCTAGAATATCTTGAACATATACCTAGTGAAAAGTCTAGTGACTTTTCATACGTCCCTGTTGCCAGTCGGCGGCGAAGTGTATGGGCATGCATGGTAGTTTCACACATACCAGCGTAATCTGCATACAAACGCCGCCGGATAGCCAGCACTGGCTACCCGAAAACCGCAACGTGTGAAGAGGCACTTATCACAAATTATGTTAACCTTTTTGTAAATCTGTTTAAATTACATACGCCACGTTACGGTCGCAGAATCTATAAACCTTTAAGGAAGTACGAGAACTGAAATAAAATGAAAAATGTTGCCTTGTTTAGTAACAATGAGATAAACTACCGAGCTCACAGATGTTCCCTCTTTCACGAAGACAAAACAAGTACATAATTGACGTAAGCAGTTTTGCTGTGTAATTCTGCCTTATCTTAAGGGGGAATACCCTGACGATGCACCAAAAGGCACTTGCAAGATCCAAAAGTTCAAGAGTTTGGCTGAATTGTATTACATGAAAACAAAAAGGTAGTAGCTCAATAGATGTGCCAACAATAACACCGCGAGATAATTGCAAAATAGTTACTTATTTCCGAGAAAACAATAGATAAACTCTCTCAAAAATCCCGAAATCGACCTTTTTTTGTGCCAATTTTCACAAATCCCCATTGGAGTTTATAAAAATCTTTATTGTTCACGATAGACACAAAAGTATGAACAAGAGAAACACCGCGCTAGATTTTGATTAAATCTCATCGTAAAGTTGAAATCTACGTCTGAACACTATTTATTTTTCGACGCAAATCGTTCGCCTGCGTCCATACATTTTACTATGAAGTAGATACGGACCGAAAGCCGCTTTCTGCGCTGTATAAATTGGATGTTGACTTGCGAATAAAATCAGTGTCGTCGGGGATACCGAGGTGGGAGGACGTCCGTTTTCCATCCTGAGCGAATACGCACGCACATTTTAGGGCGAGGCGCGACTGTCTCCGCAAAAATCCTTATCATTATCACAAATTTGTATGATGTATTTTTAGTTTTATGAAATACTTACCTATTTTAAAAGCTTTTATTTAACTTGCAATGTAAGTATGTATGTATGAATGTTTGTTAGGGTCAAATCTTGCGTGTTAAATTTGACCCACTTCCGATGTGAAATGTCCGATTGAGCTAAAATTTTGCACACTTATAGATTCTCGGAGACAATTTAATATTATGGTATCAGCGAGCTGATCTGATCATGGAGTCAGGAGCTGTTCAACGGAACTCCTCAGTAAATAGGTCGATTGAGTTAAAACTCGGCATATCTGTCAAGTTCCAACTACAATGTAATAATATGGTGACAACGAGCTGATTTGATGATGGAGTCAGGAGCTGTACAACAGAACTCCTCAGTAAATAGGCCGATTGAGTTGAATTTCGGAACTCAGCATATCTGTGAAGTTCCGACCACAATGTAATAATAGCTTGACGGCTAGCTGATCTGATGATGGAGTCAGGACCTGTTCCATGGAACTTTTTAATGATATGGGTATCTTACATTTACATTTACATTTACTGAATGTGAATGTGAATTGTAAATGTGAATTGTGAATTGTGAATGTGAATTGTGAATTGTGAATTGTGAATTGTGAATTGTGAATTGTGAATGTGAATTGTGAATGTGAATTGTGAATTGTGAATTGTGAATTGTGAATTGTGAATGTGAATTGTGAATTGTGAATTGTGAATTGTGAATTGTGAATTGTGAATTGTGAATGTGAATTGTGAATTGTGAATTGTGAATTGTGAATTGTGAATTGTGAATTGTGAATGTGAATTGTGAATGTGAATTGTGAATTGTGAATTGTAAATTGTGAATTGTGAATTGTGAATGTGAATTGTGAATTGTGAATGTGATTTGCGAATTGTGAATGTGAATTGTGAATTGTGAATGTGAATTGTGAATTGTGAATTATGAATTTGAATTGTGAATGTGAATTGTGAATTGTGAATGTGAATGTGAATGTGAATTGTGAATGTGAATGTGAATTGTGAATGTGAATTGCGAATTGCGAATTGCGAATTGTGAATGTGAATGTGAATTGTGAATGTGAATTGTGAATGTGAATGTGAATGTGAATTGTGAATTGTGAATTGTGAATGTGAATGTGAATTGTGAATTGTAAATTGTGAATGTGAATTGTGAATTGTGAATGTGATTTGCGAATTGTGAATTGTGAATGTGAATGTGAATTGTGAATGTGAATGTGAATTGTGAATGTGAATTGTGAATGTGAATTGCGAATTGTGAATGTGAATTGTGAATGTGAATGTGAATGTGAATGTGAATGTGGATTGTGAATGTGAATTGTGAATGTGAATTATGAATTGTGAATTGTGAATATGAATTGTGAATTGTGAATGTAAATGTGAATTGTGAATTGTGAATGTGAATATGAATTGTGAATTGTGAATTATGAATTGTGAATGTGCATTGTGAATTGTGAATTGTGAATTGTGAATTGTGAATTGTGAATGTGAGTTGTGAATTGTGAATTGTGAATTGTGAATTGTGAATGTGAGTTGTGAATTGTGAATTGTGAATTGTGAATTGTGAATTGTGAATTGTGAATTGTGAATTGTGATTTGTAAATTGTGAATGTGAATTGTGAATTGTGAATTGTGAATTGTGAATTGTGAATTGTGAATTGTGAATGGTGAATTGTGAATAGTGAATTGTGAATATGAATTGTGAATTGTGAATGTAAATGTGAATTGTGAATTGTGAATGTGAATATGAATTGTGAATTGTGAATTATGAATTGTGAATGTGCATTGTGAATTGTGAATTGTGAATTGTGAATTGTAAATTGTGTATTGTGAATTGTGAGTTGTGAATTGTGAATTGTGAATTGTGAATTGTGAATTGTGAATTGTGAATTGTGAATTGTGAATGGTGAATTGTGAATTGTGAATGTGAATATGAATTGTGAATGTGAATTGTGAATGTGATTTGTAAATTGTGAATGTGAATTGTGAATGGTGAATTGTGAATTGTGAATTGTGAATTGTGAATTGTGAATTGTTAATTGTGAATATGAATTGTGAATTGTGAATGTAAATGTGAATTGTGAATTGTGAATGTGAATATGAATTGTGAATTGTGAATTGTGAATTATGAATTGTGAATGTGCATTGTGAATTGTGAATTGTGAATTGTAAATTGTGTATTGTGAATTGTGAGTTGTGAATTGTGAATTGTGAATTGTGAATTGTGAATTGTGAATTGTGAATTGTGAATTGTGAATTGTGAATGGTGAATTGTGAATTGTGAATTGTGAATGTGAATATGAATTGTGAATGTGAATTGTGAATGTGATTTGTAAATTGTGAATGTGATTTGTGAATTGTGAATTGTGAATGGTGAATTGTGAATTGTGAATTGTGAATTGTGAATTGTGAATTGTGAATTGTGAATGTGAATGTGAATGTGAATGTGAATGTGAATTGTGAATGTGAATTGTGAATTGTGAATTGTGAATTGTAAATGTGAATGTAAATTGTGAATTGTGAGTTGTGAATTGTGAATGTGCATTGTGAATTGTGAATTGTAAATTGTGAATTGTGAATGTGAATTGTTAATGTGAATATGAATTGTGAATTGTGATTGTGATTGTGATTGTGAATTGTGAATTGTGAATTTTGAATTGTGAATTCACAATTCACATTCACATTCACAATTCACAAATCACATTCACAATTCACAATTCACAATTCACATTCACAATTCATATTCACATTCACATTCACAATTCACAATTCACAATTCACATTTACATTCACAATTCACATTCATATTCACATTCACAATTCACAATTCACAATTCACAATTCACAATTCACAATTCACAACTCACATTCACAATTCATAATTCACAATTTACAATTCAAAATTCACAATGCACATTCACATTCACAATTCACAATTCACAATCACATTTACAATTCACAATTCACAATTCACAATTCACAATTCACAATTCACAATTCACATTCACATTCACAATTCACAATCACAATCACAATTCACAATTCATATTCACATTAACAATTCACATTCACAATTCACAATTTACAATTCACAATTCACAATGCACATTCACAATTCACAACTCACAATTCACAATTTACATTCACATTTACAATTCACAATTCACAATTCACAATTCACATTCACAATTCACATTCACATTCACATTCACATTCACATTCACATTCACAATTCACAATTCACATTCACATTCACAATTCACAATTCACAATTCACAATTCACAATTCACAATTCACAATTCACATTCACAATTCACATTCACAATTCACATTCACAATTCACACTTTACAATTCACAATTCATATTCACATTCACAATTCACAATTTACAATTCACAATTCACAATTCACAATTCACAATTCACAATTCACATTCACAATTTACAAATCACAATTCACAATTCACAATTTACAATTCACAATTCACAATTCACAATTCACAATTC